>JBBCBC010000019.1:22443848-23875016 GCA_037126765.1 Stenogyne calaminthoides
ATGATTATTTCTGAATCTATCATGCAATAGAAGAAATAATAAACGGAAAAAGAAAATCGAAGATAAATTGCAAGAACGCAATTTAGTATATAAACATTGTTTCCCCATTTTTCAATTAGAGGGTTGGACCTATGCATACACGACTATCTTGTGAGAAAAAAACATGCGCACAACTATTGAAATTTCAGCTATATTTGTATCTATTGGTCCCGGTGCTAACTAGTCTCACACATGTATGGGGGGGGAATACACGTGTTCAGTGATTTTTAAAATTTTTCTTTCACTGAGGTCAGATGGGTCAGGTTGTCCTGATGATTTGGCCCTGAGAAGCACAGATTGCCCTAAGTCAAAGTCTACTGAGACAATGATCCTGAGCTGCTTTCAGAAGCTTCAGATTATCCCAACTGAGCTTGAGTTTATCAGAGATCTTGAGCCGCTTGGATCAGATAATTATCTTACTGAACCCTTAGTAGAGTTAGTTCAGTTTGGTAACTATCTGTTATAGCTACTCAAGTCTGCGGAATGGTTGGCCCTAAGTTTATACTCGTTTTTAGCTTTGCTGAAAATCTTCCTTTTAATGAAACAGTGATTAAGGCTGTGATCAGTTTGATGCAAGTTCAGTGGATTGGTTCCAACTGAACATCAGTGAATTATGCTTCCAGTGAAAAACATGCAACAGATAATAATGAAGTACAGAAAGCAAAACAGCACAGCAATTATAGTGGTTCAGAGACTCAAGCTCCTACATCCACTCTCTCTGACCTTCAGAGAAATTCCTTAACCACTTCCTAAAGCTTTCTGGCTGACTCACTGCAGCTTACTCACTTTTCTACTTTGAGTTTTCTGGCTGACTCATTGCAGCTTACTAACTCAAACACACACAAGTGTTCAGACTACTACAAGTAGCTTACTAACTTCTTCTCTAGAGTTTTCTGGCTAACTCACTGTAGCTTACTAACTCTTTACAACTCCAACTCACCAACAAACACACTCAAACTACCTTACAAAGAGTTTGGGTTTCTGGTTGGTTTCCAACTAGGATGAGATATCCTTTACAATAAGAACAATGCAAAGGCTAGGATATCTCTACTAAGCTTTGGATATATCTTATCAATCTAGGCTTAGTGAATGAACTCTCTTCAATGTGAAACACTTGGGAAATTCTAGGTTTTTCGAGTGCTTCAATTTGCAGTAATACGAATGAGCTCTTGAGTTGCTTTCAATTTTCCCGTAACCTCTCAATGTAAAGGGTCACTAGTATTTATAGGCAACTTCACCAAGGTCACTCTTGAAAAAATATCCGTTGGAGGAGATAGCTTCATGAGTTTCCTCTTATGGTGTTTGATGAACGGTTATTTTTAGGGTTTGAATACTCCCTTGCATGTTTTAGGAAATATGCATTCATGTAGCCAATCACCACTTTTTGCAGTCTGGAACATAGTACTACTGACGTGCTTCAGTGACCTGTCGCTTTCAGTGTCAGTAAAGTACAATGCTGTCTTCCTCTGATTGGTTCGTGTCTTCAGTAAATGTAGACAAACATAACGGCTCTTTTTGGTCAATCTATCTGAGTGAGATAACCTTAAACAACACTTAGACTTAGTTCCTTTTGTCTGCATATGAATGTCTGGGGCAATATCTATTTTTCTGAATATTCGCATTTTTCTCAGTTTTGTAATCTTCAGATAGATATTATTCAGTGCCTCGGAATATTCAGGTTATCTTTGAGTATTCGATATCTTCTTGAGTCTTCGGTAACTCTTTGGGTCTTGATATCTTCGTGTCTTGATATCTTATGATTCTTGATGTCTTCGAGTCTTGATGTCTTGATGTCTCTGATGTCTTCGAGTCTTGATGACATCGAGTCTTGATGTCATCTTGAGTCTTGATGTCATCTTGTCTTGATGTCATCTTTGAGTCTTGATGACATATCTTGAGTCTTCGATGTCATCTTGAGTCTTGATGTCCTCTTGTCTTCAATGTCATCTTGAGTCTTGATGTCATCTTGAGTCTTGATTTCTTGACAACTTCTTGAGACTTGATTTACTTCTTGAGTCTTGATTTCTTCAAAACTTCTTGTGTCTTCGGTTTCTTGAAAACTTCTTGAGTCTTCAGTTTCTTGAAAACTTCTTGAGTCTTCAGTTTCTTCAGAAACTTACTGAGTCTTCAATTTCTTCAGAAACTTACTAAGTCTTCAGAATCTTCAGAAACTTACTAAGTCTTCAGTTTCTTCAAAAACTTCTTGAGTCTTGGTTTCTTGAAACTTCTTGAGTCTTGATATCTTGAACTTTCTTGAGTCTTGGAATCTTGAAATCTAACCCGATCTATATCTGCTGACTATACATGGTGCGGATAACTTCTGAACACTCTATACTTGAATCGACCTGGACTATCAAGATTATCCTGAACATGTCATACTCAGGGGTTTTGGGATCTAATCAAAATCTCTTTATTAAATTCATCTCCCAACAGTATCTTTATGTTCTGAATATTCTTCCAATTTTCTTCACAATTTATAGAACTCTCGGCTCTTAAGTTAGGTAAATCCATTAATGCACGAGATTATATTTTTTTGGGTAAAGATTTCAAATCTGTGATATTTTTAAGGTAATTTCAGATTTATGATTATAATCTTCTGCTAAAATAAATTATAATATCAATGTGGAGATCCGCGTCTGCAATGATCGATACTTGGAATATTTTTACTAAATATATGTATAATATGTTATAAAGATTTAGTATATATTTTATAAAAAAATTAAATATCCATTATAAGTATATTTGAAATTGTGATTGTGGCTGCGTAGGCATGGCTATGATACATGAATTCTTCTAAAAACAACATCATGTAGTATTAGATTCTCATTCTCCCTCTAACGGGTGAGATTCCTGAATCTGCGAAGCTGACAACCCTTGGTGATTCTATAAATAATAAAATAAAAAAATTTAACATATTTATGAATCGGATGCGTGACTCCGAAAAATTATTAGACAAGATCATGTTATTAACCCTTAGGATAATGAATTGATAAGTGTTAACCCATATTTTAATCGATGGCTAAAAACAACAAATAAGTAAATAAAATATAGTATTCCCTTTGTTCCACAGTGAAAAGACCTATAATTATTTTCACACATGTTAAAAAAAAATTATTATAGTTAAAAGGCAAAGAATAGTGTGAACAAGTTTTACGGTGAAACTGGTTAAGAGTGTGACTTATATTACTAAAATGTGTGACTTTTTACTGTAAAGTGTATGACTTTTTACTGTAAAGTGTGTGACTTTACTGTAAAGTGTGTTACTCATAAAAGTGAAGGGTGTGACTTATATTATAGCAAAGAGTGTCGCAGTGATAACTGAAGTGTGTGACTTATATTACTAAAGGGTGTGACTTATAGTACTAAAGTGTATGTCTATAAAAAAAAAAATCAGTTTCACGGTAAACAAGTTCCACAGCATACCAACTCTAGTTAAAATATTAAATTTTTATTTAATTTTTTCACTTTGCCAGTATTATAATTTTTAGATATTGACGTGGGAAAAAAAGATACATTAAATAGGGGTAAAAATGTGGAAATAAAATATTAATAATATATTAAATATACTAAATAATTTATTTTTATGGGACAAATAAAAATAAAAATCAAGTATATCTAGGTATATCTTTATGGACGAAAGAAGTACAAATTATAAAAGGACGATTATCTAGAATCTTCTAGATTAGGCTAAATATTATCTTATAGAAATTATAATGTGTATTTCATTGGTTACAAAGAATGATTTGTATACACACCGTTACGGCTGTTGGATTAATTTAATTTTTTTTACATGTATCTATATATTATATATAAAAGCAAAAATCGCCTTAACTTTGAACATCATTGAATTTTTTTGCAAAAAAATATAGCTAAATCAGAAGATATATCTATGGAATTTTTTTTAACAAATAATAATGGATTAAAAAAAAATCTTTGTAATCATTGTAATAATTTCTAATATTGAATTGAGCAAAAATCTTTCTAATATCTTTGGAACTTTGGAATATCTTTTTTTCCTAATACATCTAATCTAATATTATACATAATTTTTTGCTTAAATCCAATTCCAAATCTTAAATTATTAGTAATATATTTGCAACTTTGGAATATAAAAAGTGTCAATTTAATTTTTTTTACTGAGATCTTTAAGATTTACAATGAAAGTATTAATAATACAATATAATATTTGATACTCTCTCGGTTTTTATGAATATGGGCTGACATATAATTCACACCAAAATCATATTAAAACATAATTTTTTTGTACACCACTTTTTCATGGCAAAGTATAGGGTGAACATGTTTCACGGTGAAACTTGTTAAGGAGTGTGACTTATATTACTAAAGAGTGTGAATTTTTACTATACGGGGTATGACTTTTTACTCTAAATAATATTACTCATAAAAGTGAAAGGTGTGACTTATATTATAGCAGAGGGTATCGTAGTGATAACTAAAGGGTGTGACTTATATTACTAAAGAGTAAGCCTGTAAATAAAAAAACCAGTTTCACGGTGAACAAGTTTCACAGCATAACAACTCATTTTTCATAGAAACATTGGTCATTCTATTTTCATCACTTTAGAAGCTTCAAGAGAAACTCCTCAATCAATTAATACTTTATTTATAAAAAAATATCATCAATAAAAAAATATCGTCTCTTGAGAATGAAAAAATACTTTAATACGAATACTTATAAAATTTAATACAAATTAATTGTGTTATCATCATCGTTCATCTAACGGGTTCAATTGCTAGTATATGTGCAAACATTACAGTTGTGTGATTAATTGGATTTTAAATCAAATCAGGCGCCTTAGACCTAGAGCCGTCAAAATGGGTTGGGCCCGTTGGGCCAGCCCGCACCACCTTGCTAAAAAGATGGGTTGGGTTAAGAAAATTTTAGCCCGTTTGGAGGCGGGCCTGTATGGGTCGGCCCGTTTGGGCCGCAGGTTTTAGTGGGTTGGGGCGGGCCTAGGCGTGCCGGGCAGGCCCGCCTCCTAAAATTATTTTTCATTTTTTTATTTTATTATATATTTGAACACTTATAATGTTATTTTTTGGGATATTTTGTAAATTTATGTTTATAGATGATAAACTTAATATGTAGAAGATTATGTTTATAAATTATTTTGGTTGATTGGTGGTAAATTTCAATTTATACGAAGTTATATTTATGAGTAATGAACGATTCATTTTATTTATGAGAAATATTTTATTTTAATTTTTTTGTAGTGATAATAATCAACATAAACTATTTGATTTCATTTGATTTTGATGAATTTAATGTGTTTAGAGTTTTTAAATTACATATTTATAATATTCTAAAATATAAAATAATATTAATAATATAATAGTGGGCTGACCCGCTTGAACTCGAAACACGCCAATTAGTGGGTTAGGTTGGGATTTCGTAGCCCGCCCCGCCTCGCCCCACAAAAGGCTGTTAGTGTTAGTGTCCTAGAGACAATCCATTGTAAGGACATAATACTTAGATAATATTCAGCATTGGTTTAATATTATTGTTTGTTTAATATTAAATGTATGGCGTTACACTCATTAGAATATTATGTTTGATTGTTTGCATTTATTCTTATATGTGTTCCCTTGAATCACTGCTGTCATTGAGTGTGTGAGAACTCAGATGACATAAGCATGATTATCTAATAGCCCCAATCGAGGATCATCAAGAATGGGATATTGATGATGCAATGGAGATTGGTATGCGATCTGCATCATACTCTTAGAGAGTGTAGTAAGATCTCACTTACTAGATACTAGGTATCTCATGATGGATGCACAAATACCTTAGAGGGTATTGGTATACCCATCCGAGAAACTGTTTGTCGTAGTTCCACTATATGTGTCTACGGGTGTCTCGGTTAGTGGAAGCGAAGCGATACTCCTTTGACTTGAGATCAATACGCACGACATGTATGATGAACTTTGACCATGACCGATGCTTGCACCCGTCTATGGGTAGATATGACTTCGATTGGGTTCATCACGAAGTGCATGTGCGTGGTAGTTGAGCCAAGAAAAGGATTCATTCCTCAAAGTGGATTTAGAGAGAATACTCATCTTCTCATCATAATTGGATCTAAGTCATTGAACAAAGCACATCAACTTAGACTTTGTGACTAAGTGTGATACTAATGATCAATTAGTGATTTGAGATAAATTGATTAAGTTATTTGAATAGACACTTTATCATGTTCAAGACTAATCGAGTATTCGTGAAAGAAAGGAGGAAATCGCAATTGCCCACGTTTCAGTTACAGGTAGTTGCATGTTTCTCGCAACGTACCTCATATATTGAGAATGTCTTATTTATTGACTAGGGTTCAATTAAGACCGTTAGTTTGACTAATCGCTCTGTATATGAGGGCCTATGGGTCACACAACAAGTAGTTCTCTTTTACGGATTATAGTTGGTTGATTAAATGTTAAATTGGATTTAATATTTAATTTATGGAGAAGTAATTAATAATAGATTAATTTGGAATTAATTATTATTAATATTTAATTAAATTTGATTTAATTAAATAAGAATTATCAATAATTATATTTGGAATATAATTATAGGATTTAATGTATATGGAAATAAATCGTAGAGATTTTCATATAAGGCATTTGAATCCGTAGAGATTTATATTTAGGGAATTAAATTAAAATGAATTAATTTAATTCAAGATTAGGGATTTTATTTCCCTAATTGGGCTAGCTTGGGAAATAAGCTAAGCCTCCCTATATATACAAGTAATTGGGATTCACAAACGGGATCACTTGATATTTTCTCCATAAGATCTAGAGTTTGGATTTTCCTAGCAAATCTGTCTCGGGATTCAAGGTTGGCAATTCCGTGCAAGTCCTAATTGGGGATTACGTGGATACCATAGTAGAGAAATCTCCTCTCGAGTTACTGTAAGATTTCTCGTTATGATTATTGTAATCTGTATGCAATTAACTGTTCGTTGTTGGTGAACTTAATTTCCGCTGCGCATGTGATTACGTGTTTTACGTGCCTCTAAATTCCAACAGTGGTATCAGAGCACCAGGCTCTTTTGTTATAATTGCTTATTGTTTTGATTTTGAAAATTAAATTTTTTTTTTTTTTTTAAATCTGGGGCACGGTTTATTTGATGAAACCGCACCCCCACTTCTATCGTTTTATCTCCACGGCTCGGTCTCCCTTCATCATCCCCAAATCTTAGGGTTTTGGAAACCCCAAGTCGCCCCCTTTTGTAGCGCCGCTCGGCTAGAGGGCGGAGACCCACAGCTCGTCGCTGGGCGATGGCCGTGTGGGCCCGCTCGCCTCAGTGCGACGGCGGCACGACCTCGTGATGCTCGTACTGTACGCGACGTCACTCTCCACTACAAATCTTCGACCGATTCGATTCTTGAAGCAAGGCGGTTCACCACCGTCGTCTTCGATGCATCGTCTTGACTCCTAGATTATGGCGGCGGCGCTCGATCTTCAATTTCAATCGCTTGAAGCGATTCGTCGGACGCTCGAAGTCGAGTGGCGGCGACGGCGATGCACCAGCGCGCCTAGGCAACGCGGTGAAATCGCCCATGCTCGAGGATTCGTGTCGGCGGCCAGTTGGTTCTGGTTGCGACAACCCAGTCGTTCCATTGTCCTCGTCTTTGGCGGCGTTCAATTTGGTTTTTACCAGTCTCGTTTCTGGTGTCCCGATTTATGTTTTTTCATTGATTTCCTATGTTCCAAAATTGATGTTTCCTGATTCTTATCGTTGGATGATGAGACTGAAAATTGTGTTTGGGGTTTGGAAATTTTTGAAACTGCTCGAATTGGACGATTTGATCTGTTTTGGGTGGGTGATGATGTAGGAGGGTTGTTTTGCAAATTGTATTTGAGACAAGCCCTCCCGTGCAATTTTGAAAATCGCACCTGAGCCCCTGAATAAAATAACATATGTTGAACAATTTTGGAACTTTAATTGAATTTAAATTTCTAAATTAAAATTGGTTGGACCAATAACAATTAATTGGATTAATTTTATTGTAATAATCTTAAAAACTGAAACTTTAAATTGGACTTAAAGCTCTTTTTTCAAAATGTTTTATTAAAACCCACTGTTAACTTGTTTAATCGTTTTAAATTAGTTAACCCATTTTACAGTCCGCATTATAATTGTTTGGGTAGGCGGCGCCCAAATATTTGACGTTTGGGTAGACGGCACCCAAATTTTTTTGTTAGTCCGCATATGTCATGTTTGGGTAGGCGGCGCCCGTAATTGCTCAAATATGACTTAGACATCAAGATGATCTCGATTAAGCAATTAATACCCCGCCTTTAAAAATGTTCCTCATTAAAATATGGTTTTCTCATTAATTTGATAAGATGTCTTCCATCAAAATTAAAAGTAAACCGGAGATTTCGTTCCAATGAGTACTTAAAGACCCTCATCTTTTGCTCGGATCTACATCTAACGGGACTTTTATAGGGACATGTAATGTCGCCTCGTGATGGTTGTAAACCAACTTAACTTTGTTTCGCTAGCCTCAGTTGAACTAGGTTCAACAAACTAGGAATTGCAATCTTGCAATTGGTTTGGAGACCTACCAGTTATGATGTTGTAATGATCAGCCCTCGCTGGGATTATGATAGTAGTAATGTGGATCCTAGTCCATTATGATTTATATTTGATATAAATTCGTACTTTTTCGATGAGGTCGTTAAGTATGTGAAAATAATGGAGACAAAATAAATTTAAAAGGCCATATTTATTTTGATTGCTGAATATTGATCATAGGAATTGTTGTGTTCGATATAATTATTCAGCATTAATCGGACACGTAAGAGAGACACGTGTAATATTCAACTATTAAAATAATCATGCACGATGGACAAGTGTGCTCGCCGCTCGCCGACCAAACAAGTTTGTTTGACCAGCTCGCCACTTATCAACCAAGCGAACATGTTTGCCTATGAATTAAATTTTGTTCGCCAGCATTCCATTTACCAACCAAAGTTGCTCAACCAAGCCTACCGAGCAAATAAGCATGTTCGCCACTCAGATCAGGAAAGAAGGAATCAAATGAGCTAAGTCAAGTGATCTGAGGACTCAGACAAACCTGAGGGCTCAGACAAGTCTGAGGCCACGAACAAGTCTGAGGCCACGAACAAGTCTGAGGACTCAGACAGCCTAAATGCTCAGACTATCCTGAGGGGTCAGTATACTCGCTACTCAGATATCCTGAAGACTCAGACAAACCTGAGGGGTCAGTATGCTCGATGCTCAGACATCCTGAGGGTTCAGATATCCTGAAGACTCAGACAAACCTGAGGGGTCAGTATGATCGATGCTCAGATATCTTGAAGACCCAAACATCCCGAAGACCCAGACATCCTGAGGGCTTAGTATGCTCGAGGAGGACAGTATTCCAGCATAAAACTGACATGGTTAAAGGGGCGAACAAAGCATGCAGCCGAGCAAAAGATTGATTTGGACGACCAAAAGAGTGTCTTTTAGACAAGCAAGAGCTAAGATCAATCTAGAAGACGAAGTTGGAAAGGTGGCGGCATCACAAGAGTTCTTGCATGGCCCGAAGCCCCCAGCTCATGCTTGCCAAACCAGCTCATGCTTGTCGGAGTACTATAAATGGAAGAAAAAACAACAAGAGAAGGGTTACAAAAAAATTCCAGAAAGAGGGAAAGGTTCAGAAAATACGTTCAGAAATCTCCCAGAGGGGTAAGGTTACAAAAAATACGAGAGTTCATGCACGCAAAAACCTTAGCACTCATATACTAATTCTCCAAATCATCTTCATCCATAATGATTCATCTTCATGAGATGTATCAAATATTGAACGTGTAAAACTCGCAATACTACATCCCTGGCTTGGTATGCCCCCCAGAGTAGTCATTTCTTGACGAACTGGGTCAACAAATTCTTCTTATTTACAGTTTATTTTACACGTGCATATTTTGTTTGTGAGTCGTAACCGAATTAGCCACATAATATTCTCCAAATAAAACGACTCGCGACAATTGGCGCTAGAAGGAGGGTACCAAAAAACCAACCCATACACAAACCCGTAGTTAGCCGAGGCAGAAAAAAGAAATATAATGCCTCAATCTAGGAACACACAAACAGAGAGGTCGGGACAAAGTCGACCTCACGACCGGAAAGAGGCTCAGCGCCAGCCTCACAAAGATCAGACAGTGGAGACTATTAATCTTGAGGATATAGCCAATGATCCGGCGGCCATAACGAAAGCCATCACTTTCTTGCTGCGAGCACAGAAAGAGAGGGCTGAAAAAGAGTTGGCTAAGTTAAAAACTCAAGAAGATGAAGAACGACTCTCGCGTACACTTGATAGCGAGCAAGTTAAAAAGAAAGCTACGAAGCGGGCCAACAAAAAAGCTGATGATACGTCCGATGACGAACAGCCTCAAGGGTCTAGACCATCAGCGTTTGGACGTTTGAGGCTCTTCGCCAAAGACCGAATCGGCAATAATAGGCGACAGGATCCACGAAAGGAACAGCCAATGAATATGCCCTCACATTGTCATCCCCATGATCATCCGCTTGCCGAACAAAAATGGGCGGGAACAAAATTGTCTATTCACCATCGATTGGGTAGTCAAGCACAAACTTGGAAAGGGGGACTGCTCCATCACGAGCATGACCCACTGGGTCCTCATGATGGGAAACAGCCCCGATCCAAGTCTGTCAGTTCCACCAAATTTGCGGAAATGTAAAAAGCCATCGAGGGTTTACAGGCCGACCTGGCCGCGACCAAAGGACACCCTCGGGCGAGCACAATACCTTGCTCACCTCTATCACTGGCGATCATGGCGGCTGAAATACAAGAGAAAGTGGCGAAGACCCGACCACCAATCCCCATATTTGATGTTGAGTCAGACCCACATGTCCATCTCAGCAAATAGTCAGACTTTATGATCGCCATGGGAGCCACAGACGCGACGCAATGCCGATCATTTCCCATGACTTTGGGTGATCGGGCAAATAGATGGTTCTCTACTTTGCCCGCTGCGTCCATCACATCTTTCGCTCAATTGGGACAACAATTCTTGTCCCATTTTTCATCCATGTGTGCTCGTCCGGCGCCAAAACAAAGGTTGGCGCATTTTTCCCAATTAAGAGGTGAGTCAGATCGAGCATACATCGAAAGATTTGATAAATGTTTGTATGATGGGGCCCCAGTTGAAGAGGATGCCAAGATCCTCGCAGTGGTCGAAGGCCTAACCTTGAATACTGACATGTGGAAAGCCATGCATCAAGACTGGCCGAACACATATTCAGAATTCCGAGAGCGAGCAGCCAAGATCATAGCCATGCTGGATTTGCTCGCCCAGTCACGATTGGGTCTGGAATCAACAACTAAGAAAGTTTTTGGGAAGAAAGTAATGAATGAAGGGGGGTACAAACCCCCAGGCTCTTTCAAACCATTCGAATAAAGAGCAGAAGCAAACGCCCTACGAAGTCTTTTGGGCGTTTCAGCAGAAACAATTTTCAACCAAATCAAAGATCGGGATATGTTAGATAGGCCTCGAAGAATCATAATGGACAAGCATCGGCTTAATGCTTCCAAATATTAAAACTATCACGAGTACATCGGGCATAATACAGAAGATTGTCGCGATTTACTTTGCCAACTTTGGAAGTTATACGAAGATAATTGTCTTACCCAATTCCTAAAAAAGCCGGTGAACAGAAGCTCCCGAACAGAAAAAACTGAAGACCGAAGGGGTAAGCGTAAAGCCGAACAAACATCTGGCAGTGATCCCGAAGAATCACGTAAGAGGTCTGAATTACCCAAATGAGGGCCTCCTACTGTGGGTAGAGGTCGAGAGAGTCAAGAGATCCACATGATACGTCCTGAATATGGTCCAGTGGGTGGATGTTACCAGGCACCAACATTATCGCAGACGTAAGAAGATGGAGATGCGTGCCTTGCAAAGCATTCATCGGGTGAAGGTGGCGAGCACATCAGCTAGCACACCACCCTCTCACCAAATTATGTTTTCAGAAGACGATCTCGACGGTATAATCACTCCCCACAATGACTCCTTAACCATCAGTGCTCGTCTCCTCGGGTTGAAGGTGCACCGCCTCCTGGTTGATACCGGAGCTTATGCGGACATTTTGTTCGTCAACACTCTGCACCAAATGGAAAAGCAAGTTGGGGATTTGAGCAATTATATTGAACCATGTGATCATACAATTATGGGTTTTGGGGAATCTGTAACCCGACCCTATGGTATGATTAGGTTAGGAGTCGAGTTAGAATCAACTCTAAATCTGGAGATCCGACGAACTAGAATGCTAGATTTTGTAATCGTCGATGCTCCGTCTACTTATAACGGGTTTCTAGGTCGCCCGTTTATTCAGGAATTTAAAGCGACCTGTTCTACGTATTACTACTATGTTAAATTTCCAACACAAGATGGAACAGGTAGTGTAAAAGGAGATCAGAAGAAAGCTCGAGATTGTTTGCTATCATGTGCACCAGAAAAGCAAAATATCGTTAACATGATGGAGCAAACATGGGAGATCGGAGAGTCAAGCCAACGAGCAAATACGCTGCCAAAATGTCCTTTGCCGAACATAAGTTTGACGAGCACGACTCCCCGCGCGAACATAAAACGCACGAACACAGAATCCGGGATGGCAACTCATGTCCCAGATCTCCCAGATCTAATTAACATCGAACAGACCTGAGTTAGAAGTGTTCATTGGTTCGGAATTACCTGAACCAATTCGAACAGAAATGATTGCTTATCTTCAAGCAAATTTGGATGTGTTCGCATGGTCGCACGAGGACATGGTTGGCATTGATCCAAAACATGCATGCCACTCCCTCAACCTTGATCCAGCACAAACTCCAGTAATCTAGAAGCGCAGAAAGTTCAGTCCGGAAAAGTATGCGGCAATGAATAGTGAAATCAAAAAGTTGCTCGACAATAAACTGATCCGAGAAGTAAAATGCCCAAGATGGCTTGCGAACCCTGTGCTCGTCCGCAAGTCTAATGGATCTTGGAGACTATGTATTGATTTCACTGATTTAAACAAGGCATGTCCGAAAGATAATTTCTCGATGCCGCATATTGATTATTTGGTCGATAATACAGCAGGCCATGAGCTCATGACCTTCATGGATGCTTTTGCTGGCTATCACCAAATACCCATGCATCCGGACGATCAAAAGAATACGACATTCTGCAGTGAAAAGAATATGTACTGTTGGCAGCGCATGCCGTTCGGATTGAAGAATGTCGGAGCAACATATCAACGTTTGGTGAACAAAATGTTCGACGAACAAATCGGCCGAACAATTGAGGTATATATTGATGATACTGTGGTAAAGAGCGAACACAAGGAAGACCACATCACCCACCTTGAACAAACGTTTGATATACTCAGGGAGTACAAGATGAAGCTAAATCCGAAAAAATGCAGCTTTGGGGTTCACTCAGGAAAATTCCTAGGACATATGGTCAGTCAACGGGGGATCGAAGCGAACCCATCAAAGATTCAAGTCATGCTCGATATGCAGGCCCCCAGGAGTGTGAAAGAAGTCCAAAGGTTAACCGGACATTTAGCTTCCATAAGCCGGTTTATATCACGAACAGGGGACAAATGCAAACCTTTCTTTGATGCATAAAGAAAGGGAAATTCCAGTGGACCGAGCATTGCCAAAATGCATTTGAATCATTGAAGCAGTACCTTTGCGGATACTCGGAGACATCGCCTAAGCCTGTCCCCAAAGAACAACTCTATCTCAGATCTTGCTGCATCCGAACATGCAATTAGCTACTGTGGCTCGTCTGGAAAGCAGAAGGGACGACACACTTGCCCGTTTACTATGTAAGCCAAGTGCTCAAAGAAGCCGAGCTCCGCATTCTCCATCGAAAAAAGCTAGCATATGCTCGTAATGAGTGTTCAAAAATTGCGACCATACTTTTTGATCACTTTCGAGTGAGCACAAATCCCCAAACAAAGTCACCCACAAATTGTGAAAGCACAATCGGCCGAACAAAGTTAGCCACACAGCTGAAGCGAGCATAGTTGGCCGAACATAATTGGCAACGAATAACGAGCACAAATGGTCGAACATAATCAGCCATTCAATTTAAGACGAACAGACACACTCCGAAGGAAGAACACATTGTGTTCGACACATATCTTCTAGAAAGAAATGCTGGCCAGCACTATCGAAAGACAGAAGATACGTGTCAGAACGAGTTGACAAGTGGTGGCAACCAAGAAAGGAACGAGTCAATTCTTGAACAAGAGCTGACAAAAAGCCGAACAGATGTCAAAAGGAGGAGCAAAAGTAAGAGGGCCAGCACCAACTAGCTATGCCAGCACTAGCTTGGGATAGTTCTATAAATAGAGGCATATTGATAGTTGAAAAAAGCAGAGAAAAAACAGATGAAGAAGAAAAAAAGAAAAATACTACAGTTATCAGAAGGAAGTTGGTTCAGTATGCCTCCAGACGAAGAATCCAGCACTCGATTCATCTATCATTCTGCTGAATCGAGCATCTGGCCTAGTACAAGATTTATACCCCATATGACACTCCGAGCACAGGTTGAGGCTCGTTGTGGACTCAAGATGCTCGGCAGAGTCATGGTTGCCACTCCACGTTACTCACTGCTTATGCAGTAGTAAGTCACTAGTCCCCTATGCATCCCCAAAATCTCCTCCGAAGAAGGGGATGTCGTCGTGTCCGCTCGAAGCAACATGCGGATGCTGATGCTCGCATCTAAGGGCGACGAAATGGTGCGAGCCAAGATTTTGCTTATACCGCTTATAAATAGGCGGTATCGCGCCCATGTACTCATGCTCATGTTGCCCGCATAATCACAACTTATCCGGGAGGGACAAAAGCTTATCTTCTTTCTTTTTTTGAGCATGTTACTAAAGAGAAGGCGTATGTAATGATGTGCCACATGCTTGTCAACATCAATTCCGCGGACAAGGTGAGGCCAGTTCGTGTCTACTCAAGACAAGGTTTTAAATCCAAAACCATAGTCTGATGTCGATAATTGTGTAATAGATAATCTTCTTCAAATGTCAAATGTAAAGGTTGTAATAGAATACGACGTGTTGCAAAAAAATATTTTTGTTCGCTAAGATTTTCTAGTTGAAGCCTATTTGAGGTCGCACCTAAGTCGGACGGCCCGAACAAAGACGAACTAGCCCAAGTCTATGTTCACCTGATGAATGAGTTCGTACTCTGATTCCCACAGTAAAAAGCGAGTAATGGGTACGCAGTCGCAAAAGATGACTCGTACTTACAGATACCCGTAGCGCAAGCGGGTGATGAGTGCGGGGTCGCAGCTAAATAAGACGGCCCTAGTACGAAGTGATCGCACCTAAATAAGACGATCGCAAACCAAGAAAGGGGGGGTTCATAAAGTTAACCCATCTGGTCGCACCTAAATAAGACGATCAACTGATTGCAACGTCAATAAGACAATCAAAAATGAAAGAAGTCAGGAGCTGGCATAGGCAAACCCAATGTTCGAATTCATTCAGAAGAAAAGAGGCATAAACTAGAAAGCAACAAAGTGAACATCAAGCAACACAAGTATCAATCAATCATCAGCAACCACATTCATCCTCAACAACAATTAGGTTAGAGGAAAAAGTTCAAAATATGGATTCAATCATTCAGATTTGAATTGTTCGAACAAAAGAGAAGAAAGCAAAAAATTATACAAGTTAAGAAGATATTGTTCGAGCAAAAAATGAAGAAGACAAAAAGTACACAACATATGTTCGGCAAAGTAAAAATTACACTATGGAGTAAATTCATAGTTGGGGGTGGACGGAAGAGAAATGTCGAACAAATCATGCTCGGCCCCCTCAGCAACGGCTCCTCCAGCATGGTCAGGTCCAGTATGCTCGCCAGGAGGTACACTTTGCTCGGTCACAAGAGGTCCCCTTTGTTCGACCGGCACCTGATTGGACCTGGACTCAGTTCGGAGAGTTTGACCAGCAACTTCAGCAATGTTCACATCCGAGCCGTCTTCCTCATCCAGGATAGGATCATCAACCTCGATCCCTTCAGGAAGAGTGGAAAAGTCACACAGATCGTTCAAGTCAGACATCGAAAGATTGCTATCTGGTAGATTGTCGATCAGGTACTGCTGGAAACTAGATATGAGTGGGGCAATTTGTTCGCCAGTGACTGTATGGCGAACAGACCGAATGGCATCAGGAAAGGCACATATGTAGGAGAAGTTGGACATAGAATCAACATATTCTTCATTATGCAGCCTTGAATTTTCGAGACCCAAACGAGTGTTGGTCTCTTCAGCAATGATGAGCTGTTGGCCGAGCACATTCTTCTCACTTTCCATGGCCTCGACGCCAGCACAAAGTCTACGAAGCTCGAAGTTCATCTCCTCATGAGCTCTCTGTATATGCTGACTACCTCCTCATGAGAATGATTTAGCAACTCCTTTGCCTGGCGAGCATCCTCCTGAGCCTGGCGAGCATTTTCTTGAGCCTGGCGGGCATCCTCCTGAGCCTGGCGAGCATCTGCTTGTGCCGAGGATACCTGTCCTTGAGCCAACCTCAGTTCATCCTGAGTACTGTTCAGCTCGCCCACCTTTTCTTCGAAACTTCTGATCAGAGCCAAGTAGTTGGCATGAAGGTTGGCAGACTCAGCATAAACCTTCTCAAGAACGACCATAGATTGGCCCTGGAGTACCAGGCCAAGTCGTATATTTTCCAAAGGTGTGGGACCCATAGTAGACTCTTCCAGCTCAATAGTCCATACTCGAACAGGGGTCTGACACGCCTTTTGAACATGTTTGGGAATGCCCGGAACCTTGCGAACACTTGGCGAGCAATAGTAATTTTTCAAATTGGGCATCAAGGGTGCCAACCTGCTCAACCTACACATACACCCGAGCAAACAAACATGTCAAGGCAACAAAATCAATCAAAAAGGAAATAAAGCGAACAAAATGTACATGTTCGCACGAGCCGGATCCCATCTCAAGAATGATTTATCCTCAGTGGACCGAAGCTCAGGGTTCAAGGGGGTCCATGACCGGGGTCCAGCAGGAGGTGGAGAAGATGTGCCAACCTCCATTTCAACAATCTGAGTGACCGGACCGACCACAGAGGTGGCCATTCTGATCGCTTCGGCAGAAGGGGTTTGGGTTACCCTAATAGCATCAGTGCTCGTCTGAGCTTGTTAGCGTGGTGTGTTCGTCTGAGCTTGTTTGCTCGGCCCCTGCTTGCCGATCTCCGTCCTTGGTCTCTTTGGCGATGGAGCCTATTCGCTCACCCCCTGCTCGGTCGAACGAGTAGTCCTTTTCGGTCGGCTCGACTCCCCGGGGCCAGACGCAGATGCACGGCTCACCCTGCTCACCCTGCTCGCCTCTCCCCGATTTGCTTGCTGAGCTTCCCGCTCAGCTTGAATTTTAGCGAGCTCTTGAGGTCTTTTTCTTCGTGCCATCTCGGTATGTTCGGACGTACTCACGACAACAGTAACAGCAGGGAAAGCTACAAGTAAAACAATTCATTATGCAAGAAAGGATAACAGCGAGCAAAAGGTACAAAATTTATGCAAATGTAAGAGGCAATCCTTACCAGCAGGGTTAACTGCTACAAGATGGTGAGGGGGCACAAACAAACCTCCTTTCTTCCTCTGTTCGGCGGTATTCAGGGTCTTCACGGATCGTTCCGAGTGAGACTCGAGATCAATTTGCCAAACGCTGCTAAAATAGCCGTCGTTGGTCTCCTTGTCCGTCGCAGCTGGGATTCCTGAAATAAAGAGTAAGTTAAAATCAGTTCAAATTGAAGAACAAAAGACACAAAATTACTTACTGCGATTAACCCCAAAATCAGTGGGGATGTCCAAACGAGCATCTGGTTCGCTTACAGAAGCCGGGCTCTTCCAATCGCCCCCAACGAACCAAAATTTCTCCTTCCAATCACTGATTTTGTTTGGCACATCCTCAATAATTTTACACTTGGCATTTGCTTGCATGAATAGCCATTCATGTTCGCCTTTTGGACGGGTCAAATGAACCAATCGAGCAAGGTCAGCTGCTGAGGGATAATATCTAGGCTTCATTTTGCCGAACAAAGTCAGGAAGCTCATGATCATATGCCACCCATTCGGCTTAAGCTGCGTGATGGTGATATTCCATTCCACGAGCAAACGGGTGATAACCGGATGGAGTGAAAACCTAAGGCCCGCTTTCATTGTGTCCAAATTCACGGTAACACAACCCTCAGGGGGTTGGTCTGCTCGTTCATCTGGACCCGGTGCCCAGAAGAAGACATCTTTGGGGGTTTCGTAATTTCTATACAATTGAGCGAGCATATCATTATCGATTACACTCGCAATCTTGCTCGCTGGGTACTCATTTTCAACCCTAGTCCTATGAGGTTTCTCGGGCCAATCAAAACTATAACGAGCATTATACTCGTTATATGTTGGACTATGAGGGACACCAATAGG
Organism: Stenogyne calaminthoides; assembly: GCA_037126765.1. Taxonomy (NCBI): domain Eukaryota; kingdom Viridiplantae; phylum Streptophyta; class Magnoliopsida; order Lamiales; family Lamiaceae; genus Stenogyne; species Stenogyne calaminthoides. The sequence goes on from JBBCBC010000019.1 coordinate 22,462,371, forward strand.
TATATCAAGTTCAGAATTTTGCTCGCCGCCTATCCCAATGTTCGATTCAGTTACATTCACAGCCATCAAAATTTCCCCCCTCACAATATTATCATCTCTATTTACATCAACATTATCTACAACCCTAGACCTAATTTGAGGCTGGGGCAAAGAATCCTCATCTGAATCATCCGAAAAATCACTACGGACCAAGTCCCTATCTAATTCGTTTAGGGCCTCGTCGGAATCGGAGGTAAGAACGGCAAACGGCTGCCGAACTTGCCAACAAAACTCCGAACCCGAGACATTTGTCTCCGGCGTGTTAGCATCGCTACGGGGGATTCTACCGACAGAGGGGGGAGAGGAACTATGGTGGTCTGATTCTAGGGAAACAGAAGAGTTTGAGCAAGAAGCCATAATCGCAATGAGAGAAAGTATGCAATGGTTACCTGAGTAAAAATCCTTCGTCGGAATAATGAAGCCCTCGCCGGAAATTTGTTAAGGCACGAAAGAGATGGAAAGCAGAGGCAAAGAGAAGAAGAAAGGAAAGAAAAGGGATTAGGGCGGCGAAATGAGGTATTTATAGATACCGGATTCAATTTTGAAAATCTGACACGGAATACGAAACTACATCAACTAGGGCCCAATCAGATTATAACAGCCGGGGGCCATGATGAATACAAAATGATCCAGCTGGGGGGTATTGTTGTGTTCGATATAATTATTCAGCATTAATCGGACACGTAAGAGAGACACGTGTAATATTCAACTATTAAAATAATCATGCACGATGGACAAGTGTGCTCGCCGCTCGCCGACCAAACAAGTTTGTTTGACCAGCTCGCCACTTATCAACCAAGCGAACATGTTTGCCTATGAATTAAATTTTGTTCGCCAGCATTCCATTTACCAACCAAAGTTGCTCAACCAAGCCTACCGAGCAAATAAGCATGTTCGCCACTCAGATCAGGAAAGAAGGAATCAAATGAGCTAAGTCAAGTGATCTGAGGACTCAGACAAACCTGAGGGCTCAGACAAGTCTGAGGCCACGAACAAGTCTGAGGACTCAGACAGCCTAAATGCTCAGACTATCCTGAGGGGTCAGTATACTCGCTACTCCGATATCCTGAAGACTCAGACAAACCTGAGGGGTCAGTATGCTCGATGCTCAGACATCCTGAGGGTTCAGATATCCTGAAGACTCAGACAAACCTGATGGGTCAGCATGCTCGCTACTCAGATATCCTGAAGACTCAGACAAACCTGAGGGGTCAGTATCCTCGATGCTCAGATATCTTGAAGACCCAAACATCCCGAAGACCCAGACATCCTGAGGGCTCAGTATGCTCGAGGAGGACAGTATTCCAGCATAAAACTGACATGGTTAAAGGGGCGAACAAAGCATGCAGCCGAGCAAAAGATTGATTTGGACGATCAAAAGAGTGCCTTTTAGACAAGCAAGAGCTAAGATCAATCTAGAAGACGAAGTTGGAAAGGTGGTGGCATCACAAGAGTTCTTGCATGGCCCGAAGCCCCCAACTCATGCTTGCCAAACCAGCTCATGCTTGTCGGAGTACTATAAATGGAAGAAAAAACAACAAAAGAAGGGTTACAAAAAAATTCCAGAAAGAGAGAAAGGTTCAGAAAATATGTTCAGAAATCTCCCAGAGGGGTAAGGTTACAAAAAACATGAGAGTTCATGCACGCAAAAACCCTAGCACTCATATACTAATTCTCCAAATCATCTTCATCTATAATGATTCATTTTCATGAGATTCATCAAATATTAAACGTGTAAAACTCGCAATACTACATCCCTGGCTTGGTATGCCCCCAGAGTAGTCATTTCTTGACGAACTGGGTCAACAAATTCTTCTTATTTACAGTTTATTTTACACGTGCATGTTTTGTTTGTGAGTCGTAATCGAATTAGCCACATAATATTCTCCAAATAAAATGACTCGCGACAGGAATTATGTGTTTCAATTTCCGTTTTATTTTATTTCTCTAGGATTGTTGAAATGAATAACTTGTCATTGAGAAGCATTTTGGAAACGAACAAATTGGTTGGGCCAAACTTTCTCGACTAGCACCGAAACGTTCTTTTGGTGCTCAAACAAGAAAAAATTGAGTACGTGTTGGAAACATAAATCCCTGCTACCCCGGAGGCTGGTACTGAAGAGGCCGAGTCGTTTGACGCCAAAGCTCAAAAGAATCATCAAGATGATGCTTCCCAGACTCAGTGTGTTATGCTCCTCGGGATGACTCCCGAATTGCAGAGGCAGCATGAGAGGATGTTTCCCTTCGAGATGATCAAGCATCTGAAGGATCTCTTTGATTCTGAATCTCGTTCCGAGATTTATGAAGTGATGAGAGATATGTTTAGATGTCGGATGTCTGAAGGAGGGAAGGTTTCTCCTCATGTGTTGAAGATGATAGGGCTAATCGAGAAACTTGGTTGGTTGGGCATTGAGCTCAGGACCAATGTTGTTGTTTATGCCATTCTTCAGTCACTTCCCAATTCATACTCGAGTTTTGTTGTAAACTTTAATATGAATAAGACGGTATCGACTATACCCGAGCTGCATAACATGCTAAAGACTTTTGAGTCTTCCACTGCTAAGGAAAAGCCCGTGCTCATGGTGAGTGCCTCTACTTCTTCTGCTCCGAAAGGAAAGAAGAAGCGAAGGGGCAAGGCAAAGAAAGACTCTAAGCCAAACTTCCTCAAGCCCAAAGGTGGGATTCAAAAGAATGATAGGGTGGACAAGGATGTATGCCTCCACTGCAAGCAGAAGGGGCATTGGAAGAAGGACTATAAGGTTCTAGCAGCTGAAAAGAAGACACAAGGTGTCTCAGCCAATGGATTAGGTATGTTTGTTATTGAGATAAACATGTCCACAAATGATACTAACTGCTGGGTATTGGATACCGGTTGTGGCTCACACATTTGTACTAATGTGCAGGGTCTCAAGCATAGCAGGGCAGTTAGGCCGGGTAAAGTCACCCTACACGTTGGGAATGGAGCAAGAGTTGATTCTGAACGTGTTGGCATTTATGTTTTAGACTTACCCTCTGGTTTTAGACTTGAACTGAATAATTGTTATTTTGTTCCCTCTATTACCCGCAACATTATTTCTATTCCGATGTTGGATATTGAAGGTTTTTCCTTCCATTTTGTAAACAATAATTGTTATTTTTCGCTTAATGGTGATGTGTATGGAAATGCTCCTTTATCTAATGGTTTATATTTGTTACATTGTGGATATAATATTCTTAATATACAAAACAAACGACTCAAACTAAATAATCATGAAAACCCGACTTACTTGTGGCATTGTAGACTTGGTCATGCTAATGAGAAAAGAATTGCAAGGTTAAGAAAGTTGGACTACTTAACCCCATTCGACTTTGAGTCTTATGGAAATTGCGAATCCTGTCTCAAAGGCAAGATGATCAATAAACCCTTTTCTGGGAAAGGGGTTCGTGCCAAAGAAGTTCTAGAGTTGATCCACAGTGACATTTGTGGACCACTACCCACTCTAGCTAGGGTTCAGTTCGGCTACTTCGTAACTTTACTGATGATTTCTCTAGGTTCGGGTATGTGTATCTGATGAAACACAAATCCGAGTCTTTTGAGAAATTCAAGGAGTATAAGGCTGAAGTAGAGAAGCATCTTGGTAAGAGTATTAAGACTCTTTGATCAGATCGAGGAGGAGAATATCTTAGCCATGAATTCACTGATTACTTGAAGTTACATGGAATCCAATCCCAGTGGACTCCTCCCGGAACACCACAAATGAACGGTGTGTCCGAGAGGAGAAACCAAACCTTGTTAGACATGGTAAGTTCCATGATGAGCTTTTCCTCTCTTCCGACATTCTTATGGGGATACGCACTTCAAACTTCAATCTACATTCTGAATATGATTCCATCTAAATCAGTTGAGCAGACGCCGTACGAGCTATGGCATGGCAAGAATCCAAACTTCTCTCACATGAAAACGTGGGGTTGCCCCGCATTTGTGAAGAAGATGCTCACCGACAAGTTGGAATCAAAAGGTGAAAAATGTTACTTTGTGGGATATCCTAAGGAAACTAGAGGATATTATTTCTATCTCCCTGAGAAACAAACATTGATTGTTTCTTGGCAAGCCAAATTCCTTGAAGAAGACTACGTCTTCAAGGGATAAGGCCGTAAGACGATGGAACTTGAAGAAATTCAAGAACCACAAACTAACAAGAAGACTGATATATTGTCAAAGACACATGACAAAGAATCAGTGGGAGCATTCAGTAGCTCACATGGTGGAAGTTTATCACTAAGTGATCCTCTTTCAGCCAGTGGGAGCGTAATTGGAGTTGCATTGCCTGCGCAACAAACTCCAAGTAGACTGAATGAGAACATCATAGTTCAAACTCCCGTTCAAGAGGCATCCGGAAGTGCCAAGAAGCATCCGGAAGTGTCGCTCTCGAAGCCTCCCCGGTCAACGATGAAATCACTGCACCACAAAATTTTCACGATCAGAATGTGCAGTCTGAACAACCACAACTTTGTAAGTCCACTAGAGTTAGTAATCCACCCACCAGGTATTATGGTTTCCTCGTAGAGGAACATGATGATTGGAAATCCTGGATAAAGACGAACCTAAGACTTACACTGAGGCAACATTAGATGTTGACTCAAAGAAGTGGCATGAAGCCATGAAATCCGAGATGGACTCGATGTATATCAATCAAGTTTGGGACTTGGTTGAATTGCCGAAAGGGGTTAGACCCATAGGTTGCAAGTGGGTCTTCAAATGAAAGACCGATGCAAATGGAAAAGTACAAACCTACAAGGCTAGTTGGTGGCGAAAGGTCATAGTCAACGCGAAGGCATTGACTATGACGAAACTTTCTCACCGGTTGCAAAGATCAAGTCCATTCGAATTTTACTTGCGGTAGCAGCACATCTAGATTATGAGATTTGGCAGATAGATGTCAAAACAGCTTTCCTCAATGGCAACATTGACAAGGAAGTGTTTATGACTCAACCTGAAGGTTTTATAGCAAAGCCAAAATCTAATCTTGTGAAGCAACCTTCTAGGAGTTGGAATATCCGATTTAATGAAGCTGTCAAATCTTTTGACTTCATCAGAAATTCGAAAGATCAGTGCGTTTATAGGAAGTGCATTGGGAAGAATATTATTTTCATAGTTGTGTATGTCGATGACATACTCATTATGGGAAACAATATCCCACTAATGCAGTCAGTGAAAGAATGGTTGTCAAAGACCTTCATGATGAAGGATCTTGGTGAAGCCTGCTACATCTTATGGATCAAGATCCATAGGGATAGATCCAAGAGGATGCTAGGGTTGTCACAGTCAACCTACGTAGACAAGGTGTTGAAGCGATTTGCGATGGAGAACTCTAAGAGAGGTTCTCTACCGGCATCATTGTCTTTAAGTAAGGCATTCCACAAGGTGGGCGATGTTCTGGATATTTATTGGTCGAAAAAATGGGACAAAGCTGGTAAATTGTTTGGCTTTGTCAGATTCTCAAAGAAACATGATGAGTGGGAGTTGTTAGAAGATTTGAACAACATATAGATTGGGAGCTACAAGTTAAGGGACTTCATTCCAAGGTTTAGAATAGAACCTCTTCCCCCGAAAGAGATGCCTATTAACAGAAACGTAACAGTGACAAGGGAGAATTTGCCTCTCGGAAGAGGCGATCCAATTTCAGATTCGGGAATGGAGAACGGTTTTCTTACTTTTGCTGAAGCGACACAGGGAATAGGGAAAAGACAAAGCTCATTTCGGTTTGCCAAATGAACCCATTTTCTATCAATCATCTGATGAAGAGAAGAGATGGCTGGTGGGATGTTACACTAGTTTTCTCAAAAGAAAGTTTTCCTGGGAAGAGCATAGGGAGGAGTTGAACAACGAATGTGGTGGTAATTCAAACTGGTCATGATGGGAGTGTTGGGGTTATACTGAAAAGTATACTTTTACTTTGTATAACCAAACTGATTTTTCTTATTTATTTACTGAAATAAATTATTAATCACTGTTGCATTTAAATATGAATGAATGTTATATATATTTATTGCAAAACCGTTCAATAAGTCAGTACGGATTACGTTGTAGTTAATTTGGTGATACCAGATCACAGAAGATCAAATTAACAGCTCCTCGTAATTAAGTACAAATTCACAACCTAGATGGAAATGAACAAACCATCATGAAATGTTGATGTATAAGACTCGGATTGGCTTGTCTTGACCAAGAGATTATACTAGTGCTTTTGGATGCGTTGAATAGGACCTACAGGAGGATAAATTCTTCGATACTGAATATACAAGAATTAGACCTCAGTGGTGTGTTGTTTCTTAATCTCCGTCCCTTAAATAGGATCGTGTGAAATTAATAACTATTGCTTTGACTTATGATAGGAAGAGAGTCATTGTGATTCGATACCTTATATCTTGGGCAATATTATTAATTACATGACAATTGCTGACATTTAATATGGAGAATCGTGTGCAAATACGTCTTGTTTGATTTATCCCCTTGGTGGGCTCAGAACCTTTATCATACCAAATCTTGCAAGTGGAAATTTATTTCCGGTATGGATAAAAATGCTGAGTTGTTTTTACTCCGAGGATAAAGATATCAATTAATATAAAGCTTGTTCAGTGGCTTAATTAATTAATGGACTAAAATAATCTTAAACACATGAAATAATGACCGGGAGCCATATTATAGTAAAGTCGTAATATGGGTTAAGATGGATAGTTCAGTATTAATATTATAGTGGGATAAATTAATATTAATGGACTTTGAATAATATTTGGCCCAATATTATAGCTTCATAGTCCATTTGAGGTCCAATCTTAATTTTCCTAAAGGCCCCTCAAATAGCCCAAAATAAAGTCGAATTTATGAAAGAGAGAAGAAAATATTCTTGCCTAATATTTTTTAAATTTTCTAAAATTGTAGGATTAAGGAGAAGAAAGATTTTATGGAAAGAGATAAGTATTCTTGGAATACATAATTATCCCATAAATTCAAGAAGTCAAATCTTGACTCCTTACTCCTTGTATTTTTCGTAAATATAGGGATAAAGGGGAATAAGATTTTTATGGAAAAATTTAATTAAGGAGAAAAGAATAAAGGAGATATATTCAAGATTTCTTGGAGACCAAGAAAAAGATTTTCTTCCTTATTTTTTCCTCCAAAAAATCGGCCACCCTAGTCCTATTTATAGGGGATGAATTTTTCATTCCCAACTGCAATTCCATGTGATGGAAATATTAGAAATCCACAAAGATGGTGGCAAAATATTTTTAGTTTTCTCTCTTATTAAAATCGTTCGTGTGAATCCTCCCAACGGATTGCGTTGGTGGACTTGGGACATATTTGGGAAGGCTCTTTGGGTTGTTCCATTGTCTCATCAAGAAGTTAGTAATCTCGTAACTCCTAGATTCCGCATGCTTAGGATTTACGTGGATTACGTGTACGCATGTTGTTTATTCGCCTATTAATTATTATGTTGAATTGATTTAGGATTAATTCATGCTAGTAATTAATTGATTAATTTAAATATGTATTTAAAATCATCTCGAATAGATCCGGGCACCCCTATTTCCCCAACAACTGGTATCAGAGCTCTGGTTTCGAGCTCTGACTTTTAAATTGTTATTTAAATTATGTTGGACATTAAATTGAAAATTGGATTGTAGAATTCTAGATTTGTTTGCAAGTATCCAATTGTCATGGTATTTAATGTGTTTAATTTTCATGCGTATGAATGAATGGTTTTTAATTCGACTCGTTCGGATTTGTTTTTCTCGTGAGAAAATCCACGAGTAGATTAGGCTATTTGATTTGACTGGCGTAATAGATCAGGGCTCCAGATTTAAGGTGTATTTATTTTTCGTTAAATAAATTGTAACCTGATCGAAGATGAAGACGGAGACGAGGAGTTAAGACGAATCAGAACCGGTGACTGGGCGACACGCAGGCGTCGCGGCGAAAACGTGCTGGGCGGAGGACGCGCGACGGACGCCGCTGTTGATGGCTTTGGCGATGGCTGGCGGATCAAATTTACGACGCTGCGGCGGACGCTGGAGGAGGGCGACGACACGCAGCGCCGGGGAAGTCGGCAGGCGATCGGGCGGCGGGCGAAAGGCAGCAGCGCTACATGGGTGCGCCGTGACAGGAAATGTCAGACGCCGTCACCGAGAGCTTCCGAAAATGCCGAGAGTTAAACATGAGTTGACGCAGAGCCGCGCTTAGGGCGACACGGGCACGCTGTAAGAATGGGCCGGTCGGCCAAGGACCGTCGGATGCGGCGAGCATTCCTGCTGCGAGCTGCTTGGAATGGCATTCCAAGACGGAATTTTTTTCGAGATGAACGAGTGGGATAAATTCAAGACGATGTTTCTTCAAGATCAAGCCAAGGAAAATCAAACCATGACAGTTGGATAATATGTGCCCAATATGTTTATTTTCTATTTTGCTTGATTTATTGTTGTTTTTTTTCTTATGCTTTATTTAATTTGTTTAAATGTGTTTGCATGAGAATTGCTCAACGAAAAATCTCAAATTCAAAAAATTACTAAGTATGTTTTAATAATTAATTTGATTTTGAATCGAATTAATTTTGACCTCCATGATTTATTTATTTATTTGTGAAATCTTTTGGAGAAATTCCCCTACGGGACGGTCAAAAGATAGCTTTCACATGAATAAATTCTCAAAAGGATGATTGTGAATTATTATTAGTGGCGACGATGACCCTCCCACGAGGCTCGTTCAAAATGAAGTAGTAATTATGTATTTAATCATGTTTATTACTTAGGTATAAAATTGATATGCATATACTTCACCGAAGTCCCTGTCAATTTTATATTGGTCAAATGGGAGCCGACTATTAATTTTGAAATTAAAGGTTTGTAACTGTTATTGTTTGTAACATGCTTGAATGTGATTTAAATGATGACCCTCCCACGAGGCTCATTTAAATCTGTTTTGAAATGTTGGCTGATGCATGTTCATATTTTTTTGAGATTTCAATATGAAACATGTGATCGAATTATGTGATTTTCTTTGTGTTGAACCGGATATTGACACAAGATATATGTTTATTTTCAGTTTCATCATGTCGCAACCTTTTAATCCACTATTCAATATACTGAAAGACAATCTGCTAACTGGAGAAAACTTTGTTGATTGGTATCGAAAACTCAATATTGTCCTCACTGCACAAAGCCATAACTGGGCTCTAACTGCACCCAAACCAGAGAAGCCATCATACAAGGCTACGAAAATGGTTAAGAAAGAATATGCTGACTGGGAGCGTTCTAACGAAATGGCAAAGTGTACTATCTTGGCTTCAATGTCAGATGTGTTGCAACACCAACACCAAAACGTTGAGACCGCTGCGGACATCATGATCAATCTTAAAGCGATATTTCAACATCAGAACCGTGTAGCTCGCTAGATCACCATGAGGGATATGCTCTCTATGAAAATGGTGGAGGGAACACCCGTGAGGGATCATGTTCTCCAGATGATGGCTCACCTTAATAAACTTGAGGTACTTGGAGCTGAATATGACATCGAGACCCAAATCGATTTCATACTCCATTCCCTGCCCAAAAGCTTTGAGCAATTCAGGTTGAATTATCAGATGAACAATCAGAATTTCACCTTGCCTGACCTGCTGCAAGCTCTTGTTTCGGCCGTAGGGAGGCATTTGGTCCATCTTCTTCTTCTAGGCCAAAGGAAGGCAAGAAGAAGAAGAAAACCAAAAACGAAAGCCAAGCTAACTCAAGTGTTTCCAAGGGCAAAGGTAAGGTGAAGAAGGAGGGTGGAGTAAGGAGTCCAGCTAAGGGAAAGTGCTACAACTGCGGTGAAAAATGACATTGGAGGTCGGCCTGTTTCAATCACAAAAGGAATGGAAATAAAGGTAATTCTCACTCACTAGTTGTTGAAACTTGTTTGGCAGAGTATGCTACCCATTCGTGGGTAGTAGATACGGGATCCACTGATCATGTTTTTTTCACGTTACAGGGGTTCAAATGAACCCGGCAACTTAGTGGAATTGAGATCCTCATCACGCTAGGCGATGCTACGAGAGTGGCAGCTGAAGCAGTGGGAGACGTGCACCTGTCTTTTGAAGACCAGTTTTTAATTTTAAGAGATGTTCTTTATGTTCCTGTTTTTCGAAAAAATCTTGTTTCAGTTTCTAAAATATTTGTCGATGGATATTATGTTCGTTTTAATAAGCATGTTACTGTTTTTCGTAACGATGTGATTATCTGTCATGGAATTTTACGGAACAATCTCTATATTATTAACTGTGCACACCACTCACAAAATGCACCATATAACTCATCTATTATTTCATGTAAAAGAAAGCATTCGGCTAACGTGAGAAACACTTCTTTGGCACCTAAAATTAGGTCATATTAAACCAAAAAGGATTCAAAGGTTGGTTTAAGATGGTTCATTGGGGTCTCTCCAGATTGAACCATTTTCAACTTGCGAATCGTACTTGGAGGGTAAAATGACCAAGAGGGCATTTGGAGCCAAGGGGCTTAGAGCTAAGGAAGTGTTAGAAATCGTTCACACCGACGTGTGTGTGGTCCAATGTAAATCAAAGCTAGAGGAGGCTACGAGTATTTCATTACGTTTATAGATGATTACTCACGCTACGGATACATTTTCCTAATGAAGCATAAATCTGAGACCTTCGATAAATTCAAAGAATTTAAGGCTCAAGCAGAGAATCATAAGGAAAAGAATATCAAGTTTCTACGATCTGATTGTGGAGGCAAATACCTCAGTGATGAATTCTTGAATTACCTATCAGAAGAGGGGATTGCATCCCAGTTGACTGCACCCGGTACCCCTCAACAAAATGGGGTTGCAGAACGAAGAAATAAAACGCTTCCAGAAATGGTAAGATCAATGATGAGTTATGCAGATTTACCAAAATCGTTATGGGGTTACGCTTTGGAAACAACGGCCTATATTCTAAACTTAGTGCCATCCAAATCAGTTCCTAAAACCCCGAGAGAGTTGTGGATGTATGCAGCCCGCCATGGACACATCAGATCCGGGGTGTCCCAGATCGTGTTGGACAAGGAAGCTGGTAAGTTGGATGCACGTTCGGAATTAAGGTTATTCATTGGGTCCCCCGAAGAGACGAAAGGATGCATGTTCTATGGCCCCGAAGATCAAAAGGTCGTAATCAGTACGCACTTTAGATTTTTGGAAGAAGACTATATGAACGACAAAAAGCCTAGAAGTCAAATTACCTTGGAAGAACTTAAGGGGCCAACTCCATTGCCAACTGTACAAAATGATATACCAAACATCACGCCTTCACAACCTGAACCTCGTCGTAGTGGGAGGGTTGTCCGACAACCCGAGCGATTCTTAGGGATTGGAGAGTCTTCGGAATTGATCTCAGGCGAAGAATCAAATCTCTGGTCCTACAATGAGGCGATCCAAGACAAAGATGCAACTTCTTGGCAAACAACAATGGAATCTGAAATGGGTTCAATGGATCACAATAAAGTGTGGGAGCTAGTCGAACCACTTAATGGGGTAAAACCCATTGGATGCAAGTGGGTATACAAGAGAAAAAGGGGACCGGACGGAAAGGTTGAAACTTTTAAGGCAAGACTAGTGGCGAAAGGGTATAATACTCAGAAAAAAGGGATCAACTATGAAGAAACCTTTTCGCCAGTAGCCATGCTCAAGTCCATCCGCATTCTCTTGTCGATTGCTGCGCATTTAGACTTTGAGATCTGGCAATTGGACGTCAAGACAGCTTTCCTCAATGGAAATCTTGACGAAGAAATCTATATACAACAACCCGAAGGCTTCATTGAAAAAGGTCAAAAGCATCTGGTTTGCAAGCTTAAGAAGTCCATTTATGGGTTGAAGCAAGAATCCCGTGCTTGGAATCAGTGTTATGATCAAGTTATAAAATCCTACGGTTTTGATCAAAACAACTTTGAAAGTTGTGTTTACAAAAAGCGTGACGGAACTGCATTGGTATTTTTGGTACTATACGTTGACGACATACTGCTCATCGGAAACGATGTAAAGGTGTTATCGAATGTAAGGGCATGGCTGTCAAAATAGTTTGATACGGACGTAAGGGCATGGCTGTCAAAATAGTTTGATATGAAGTGATGGTCCCGAAAACCCATTTTACGAGTGCGGAAGCGAACATGACATGTGATGCATATAGAAACAGGGGTGAGGGAATGGTGATACCAAATTTTTTGCTTTTAAGAACATGCGTGTTGTTTTGCTTATAACTGAATGCATATGACAAGTATAAACATAAAGCAGTAAAGAACACACAAGATTTTATAATAGTTCGGACGAAACCCGCCCCACATCCACTCTTCCCTTAACACAGGGGCACCAACTTAACCTGCTTAACCAATGGGACTTATCTCCCTCACGGGATCGCCTATAGATGTTTACCGAGTTCACACTCAAAAGGGACTTATCTCCCTCACGGGATCGCCTATAGATGTTTACCGAGTTCACACTCAAACGGGACTTATCTCCCTCACAGGATCGCCTATAGATGTTTACCGAGTTCACACTCAAACGGGACTTATCTCCCTCACGGGATTACCTATAGATGTTTACCGAGTTCACACTCAAACGAGCCCAGAAATCAGAAACTGGAATCCCTAGTTTGAAATCTTGTGGTAACAACAAACTTAACCTAACTTTTGGGTTTGGGTAAAGATTTGTTTGGTTTCCAACTAGGTTGAGATTTTCCCTTACATTTGTTTAGCCTCAATGCTAAGGATGGGAAAATCTCTCTAAGCTTAGGATATTACATTTGTGCTTAGATCTAGGGTAGAACACTCTTGAATATATGCGTGTATTTCTTGCTTTGTTTTCTATGGTGGGAATGCTAGATGGTTTGGCTTGATGGGCATTTCACGCATTGTTCCACATGCACACTTGATAATGAAGGAAGAACTTGTATTTATAGTGTGGATTTAAATGTTACCGTTGGAGAGAATCACATTCAAATCCATACTACTCTGTAGCTTTTTGCAGCTTTTTTAGTCTTGTCGTCTTTCTCTCATTGGTCCACGTCAGCTGAATCTAACGGCTATAATCTTCAGTTTCTTCTGAGTCTCAGGATCTTCAGTTCTATCTGAGCCTTCAGGTTATCTCGAGCTATCCGAACCTTCGTGTTCTCTCGAGTCTCGTGTTTCTTGATTCAAATGACTTCTCTTGGGGACCTTATCCGATCCGCATCTTGACACTTTCGGGCTTACTGAGTTCGGTTCTTCCGACTTTAGACATCCCGACCCTCGGTCACTTTTTTGACTCGAAGCTATCGATTTCTTCTTCCCGATCCGATCATTTTCGACCGATCGATCAACACTTCTTCGAATCAACATATCGAGGATAGCATCAAATCAAGATTTCCGTTTAGCATATCAGTTTATCATATCTGATCTCGATCACGCCTGACCTCGATCAGTCTCATCTGCTCTTCTTATGATCTGCAACCTTCTCTTCTAATTTCTTGGGCTTTAGTTTTTCTTCACTTCGATTTTGCTTTCATTTCATCGGTTGACTCGAACTCATCTAACTCATCATTCGATCTCGATCATCCTCGTCTGCGACCTCGTCGATCTCGATCATCTTCTTGATTTAATGAGTTCCCCTCAATTTGTTCTTTCGTTCCCCCTTAACTTGTTATCTGTAAAATAGCTTGAATAACACAAGTTAATAATGTTTTGGCATAATTCATCAAAACTAAAATATCTCAACAATTTTTCCCTTTTTGATAATGACGCCAAAATATTAAAATATATGCATTTACAGAGATCGGGTTTTTGTTTTAAAAGATCAGTTCAGGTGGTCACTTTGAAAGCTTGTGAACTTTTGAACTCCCGCTCTGATACCACTTGTAGGTATCAATTTAGATGTTCACATTGAAAAACAGTGACTTTTAGAACTACCCGCTCTGATACCAATTGATGGTATCAGTTCAGATGTTCACATTAAAAAACAGTGACCTTTTGAGCAACCTGCTCTGATACCAATTGATGGTATCAGTTTAGATGTTCACATTGAAAAACAGTGACTTTTGAACTCCCGCTCTGATACCACTTGATGGTCCCGAAAACCCATTTTGTGCGTGCGGAAGCGAACATGACATGTGATGCATATAGAAACAGGGGTGAGGGAATGGTGATACCAAATTTTTCGATTTTAAGAACATGTGTGTTGTTTTGCTTATAACTGAATGCATATGACAAGTATAAACATAAAGCAGTAAAGAACACACAAGAATTTATAGTGGTTCGGACGAAACCCGCCCTACATCCACTCTTCCCTTAACACAGGGGCACCAACTTAACCTGCTTAACCAACAGGACTTATCTCCCTCACGGGATCGCCTATAGATGTTTACCGAGTTCACACTCAAATGGGACTTATCTCCCTCACGGGATCGCCTATAGATGTTTACCGAGTTCACACTCAAACGGGACTTATATCCCTCACGGGATTGCCTATAGATGTTTACCGAGTTAACACTCAAACAAGCCCAGAAATCAGAAACTAGAATCCCTAGTCTGAAATCTTGCGGTAACAACAAACTTAACCTAACTTCTGGGTTTGGGTAAAGATATGTTTGGTTTCCAACTAGGTTGAGATTTTCCCTTACATTTGTTTAGCCTCAATGCTAAGGATGGAAAAATCTCTCTAAGCTTAGGATATTACATTTGTGCTTAGATCTAGGGTAGAACACTCTTGAATATATGCGTGTATTTCTTGCTTTGTGTTCTATGGTGGGAATGTTAGATGGTTTGGCTTGATGGGCATTTCACGCATTGTTCCACATCCACACTTGATAATGAAGGAAGAACTTGTATTTATAGTGTGGATTTGAATGTTACCGTTGGAGAGAATCACATACAAATACATACTACTCTGTAGCTTTTTGCAGCTTTTTCAGTCTTGTCGTCTTCCTCTCATTGGTCCACGTCAGCTGAATCTAACGGCTATAATCTTCAGTTTCTTCTGAGTCTCAGGATCTTCAGTTCTATCTGAGCCTTCAGGTTATCTGAGCTATCTGAACCTTCAGGTTATCTGAGCCTTCAGGTTATCTGAGCTATCTGAACCTTCAGGTTATCTGAGATATCTGAACCTTCAGGTTATCTGAGCCTTCAGGTTCTCTGAGCCTTCAGGTTCTCTGAGTCTCAGGTTTCTTGATTCAGCAGACTTCTCTTGGCGGACCTTATGCGATCTAGCATCTTGACACTCGGGCTTCTGAGTTCGATTCTTGACTTTAGACATCCCGACCCTCGGGTCACTTGACTCGATCTATCGATTTACGTCTTCCCGATCCGATCATTTCGGTGATCGGATCAACACTTCTTCAGATCAACATATCGGGATAGCATCGGTCGATTTCCAGGGTTAGCATATCAGTTTATCATATCTGATCTCGATCATGCCTGACCTCGATCAGTCTCATCTGCTCTTCTTATGATCTGCAACCTTCTCTTCTAATTTGCTGGCTTTAGTTTTTCTTCACTTCTGATTTTGCTCAGCTCATCAGTTGACTCCGGAACTCATCTAACTCATCTGATCTCGATCATCCTCGTCTGCAACCTCGTCTGATCTCGATCATCTTCTTCTGATTTCGTGAGTTCCCCCCAATTTGTTCTTTCGTTCCCCCTTAACTTGTTATCTGTAAAATAGCTTGAATAACACAAGTTAATAATGTTTTGGCATAATTCATCAAAACTAAAATATCTCAACAATTTTTCCCTTTTTGATAATGACGCCAAAATATTAAAATATATGCATTTACAGAGATCGGGTTTTTGTTTTAAAAGATCAGTTCAGGTGGTCACTTTGAAAGCTTGTGAACTTTTGAACTCCCGCTCTGATACCAATTGATGGTATCAGTTCAGATGTTCACATTGAAAAACAGTGACCTTTTGAGCAACCTGCTCTGATACCAATTGATGGTATCAGTTTAGATGTTCACATTGAAAAACAGTGACTTTTGAACTCCCGCTCTGATACCACTTGATGGTCCCGAAAACCCATTTTGTGCGTGCGGAAGCGAACATGACATGTGATGCATATAGAAACAGGGGTGAGGGAATGGTGATACCAAATTTTTCGCTTTTAAGAACATGTGTGTTGTTTTGCTTATAACTGAATGCATATGACAAGTATAAACATAAAGCAGTAAAGAACACACAAGAATTTATAGTGGTTCGGACGAAACCCGCCCTACATCCACTCTTCCCTTAACACGGGGGCACCAACTTAACTCGCTAACCAACAGATTTTATCTCCCTCACGGGATCGCCTATAGATGTTTACCGAGTTCACACTCAAATGGGACTTATCTCCCTCACGGGATCGCCTATAGATGTTTACCGGGTTCACACTCAAATGGGACTTATATCCCTCACGGGATTGCCTATAGATGTTTACCGAGTTCACACTCAAACGAGCCCAGAAATCAGAAACTAGAATCCCTAGTCTGAAATCTTGCGGTAACAACAAACTTAACCTAACTTTTGGGTTTGGGTAAAGATATGTTTGGTTTCCAACTAGGTTGAGATTTTCCCCTTACATTTGTTTAGCCTCAATGCTAAGGATGGAAAAATCTCTCTAAGCTTAGGATATTACATTTGTGCTTAGATCTGGGGTAGAACACTCTTGAATATATCGTGTATTTCTTGCTTTGTGTTCTATGGTGGGAATGTTAGATGGTTTTGGCTTGATGGGCATTTCACGCATTGTTCCACATCCACACTTGATAATGAAGGAAGAACTTGTATTTATAGTGTGGATTTGAATGTTACCGCTGGAGAGAATCACATACAAATACATACTACTCTGTAGCTTTTTGCGGCTTTTTTTCATCTTGTCGTCTTCCTCTCATTGGTCCACGTCGGCGAATCTAATTGGTATAATCTTGATTTCTTCCGAGTCTCGGGATCTTGATTCTATCTCGAGCCTTGAGTTATCTGAGCTATCTGAACCTTCAAAGTTATCTGAGCCTTCAGTTATCTCGAGCTATCCCGAACCTTCGAGTTATTCGAGATATCTGAACCTTCAGTTATCTGAGCCTTTTCAGTTCTCTCGAGCCTTGAGTTCTCTCGAGTCTCGAGTTTCTTGATTCAAAGAGACTTCTTTGGCGGACCTTATACGATCCGCATACCGACACTCGAAACTATCGAGTTGATTCTTCGACTTTAGACATCCCGACCCTCGGTCACTTGACTCGATCTATCCGATTTCTTCTTCCCTCGATCCGATCAAATCGACCGATCGAGATCAACACTTCTTCAGATCAACATATCAGGATAGCATCAGGTCAGTACTTCAGGTTAGCATATCAGTTTATCATATCTGATCTCGTTCACGTCTGATCTCGATCAGTCTCATCTGCTCTTCTTCTGATCTGCAACCTTCTCTTCTTATTTACTTGCTTTAGCTTTTCTTCACTTCTGATTTTGCTCAGCTCATCAGTTGACTCCGGAACTCATCTAACTCATCTGATCTCGATCATCCTCGTCTGCAGCCTCGTCTGATCTCGATCATCTTCTTCTGATTTCGTGAGTTCCCCCTCAATTTGTTCTTTCGTTTCCCCTTAACTTGTTATCTGTAAAATAGCTTGAATAACAAAAGTTAATAATGTTTTGGCATAATTCATCAAAACTAAAATATCTCAACAATTTTTCCCTTTTTGATAATGACGCCAAAATATTAAAATATATGCATTTACAGAGATCGGGTTTTTGTTTTAAAAGATCAGTTCAGGTGGTCACTTTGAAAGCTTGTGAACTTTTGAACTCCCGCTCTGATACCAATTGATGGTATCAGTTCAGATGTTCACATTGAAAAACAGTGACCTTTTGAGCAACCTGCTCTGATACCAATTGATGGTATCAGTTTAGATGTTCACATTGAAAAAATGATGACTTTTGAACTCCCCGCCCGATACCACTTGATGGTCCCGAAAACCCATTTTGTGCGTGCGGAAGCGAACATGACATGTGATGCATATAGAAACAGGGGTGAGGGAATGGTGATACCAAATTTTTCGCTTTTAAGAACATGTGTGTTGTTTTGCTTATAACTGAATGCATATGACAAGTATAAACATAAAGCAGTAAAGAACACACAAGAATTTATAGTGGTTCGGACGAAACCCGCCCTACATCCACTCTTCCCTTAACACAGGGGCACCAACTTAACCCGCTAACCAACAGACTTATCTCCCTCACGGGATCGCATATAGATGTTTACCGAGTTCACACTCAAATGGGACTTATCTCCCTCACGGGATCGCCTATAGATGTTTACCGAGTTCACACTCAAACGGGACTTATATCCCTCACGGGATTGCCTATAGATGTTTACCGAGTTCACACTCAAACGAGCCCAGAAATCAGAAACTAGAATCCCTAGTCTGAAATCTTGCGGTAACAACAAACTTAACCTAACTTTTGGGTTTGGGTAAAGATATGTTTGGTTTCCAACTAGGTTGAGATTTTCCCTTACATTTGTTTAGCCTCAATGCTAAGGATGGAAAAATCTCTCTAAGCTTAGGATATTACATTTGTGCTTAGATCTAGGGTAGAACACTCTTGAATATATGCGTGTATTTCTTGCTTTGTGTTCTATGGTGGGAATGTTAGATGGTTTGGCTTGATGGGCATTTCACGCATTGTTCCACATCCACACTTGATAATGAAGGAAGAACTTGTATTTATAGTGTGGATTTGAATGTTACCGTTGGAGAGAATCACATACAAATACATACTACTCTGTAGCTTTTTGCGCCTTTTTTTTCGGTCTTTGTCGTCTTCCTCTCATTGGTCCACGTCACCGAATCTAACGGGCTATAATCTTGATTTCTTCTTACGAGTCTCGGGATCTTGATTCTATCCGAGCCTTCAGTTATCTGAGCTATCCGAACCTTGTGTTATTATCTGGAGATATCCGAACCTTGAGTTATCCGAGCCTTGAGTTCTCCGAGCCTTCAGTTCTCTCAGTCTCGGAGTTTCTTGATTCAAAGAGACTTCTCTTGGTGGACCTTGTCCGTCTGGCATCGACACTTCGAGCTTCTTGAGTTCGATTCTTCCGACTTTAGACATCCCCCTCGGTCACTTGACTCGATATCCGATTTCTTCTTCCGATCGATCCGATTCGACCGATCGATCAACACTTCTTCAGATCAACATATCGGGATAGCATCAGTCAAGATTACTTGAGTTAGCATATCGGTTTATCATATCCGATCTCGTTCACGCCCGATCTCGTCGATCTCATCCGCTTTCTTCTTCCGATCCGCAACCTTCTTTCTTATTTACTTGCTTTAGCTTTTCTTCACTTCGATTTTGCTCAAATCGATTGACTCGAACTCATCTAACTCATCGATCTCGATCATCCTCGTCTGCGACCTTCGCCCGATCTCGATCATCTTCTTCGATTTAAGTGAGTTCCCCTCAATTTGTTCTTTCGTTCCCCCTTAACTTGTTATCTGTAAAATAGCTTGAATAACACAAGTTAATAATGATTTGGCATAATTCATCAAAACTAAAATATCCCAACATGAAGGATTTAGGTGAAGCCGGTCACATCATAGGGATCAATATCACTCGAGATCGCAAGAAAATGATGATCGGGCTTTCACAAGCCTCATATTTAGACACTGTTTTGAAACGCTTCAGCATGCAAGATTCCAAGAAAGACTTTGTGACCTACAGACATGGAATCCATCTATCCAAAGAAATGTGTCCCAAAACACAGAATGAGATAGATGACATGAAAGGCATCCCTTATGCTTCGGCTGTAGGAAGCCTCATGTATGCAATGATGTGCACGAGACCGGATATCTGCTTTGCCGTAGGGATGGTAGCTAGATATCAAAGCAACTCTGGGAAAGCGCATTGGACTGCGGTAAAGAACATTCTGAAGTATCTGAAGAGGACACTAGACAGAATGTTAGTTTACCAGTCAGACAGTCTAATCTCCATCGGTTACACGGACTAGGATTTCCAATCAGATATTGACTCCAGAAAGTCTACCTTGGGTAGTGTGTTTTGCATGGGGGGAGGAGCCATGACATGGAGAAG
This sequence comes from Stenogyne calaminthoides, assembly GCA_037126765.1. Lineage (NCBI taxonomy): Eukaryota > Viridiplantae > Streptophyta > Magnoliopsida > Lamiales > Lamiaceae > Stenogyne > Stenogyne calaminthoides. Next base: position 22,482,513 of record JBBCBC010000019.1, read on the forward strand.
CGTAAAGCAGAAATGGATTGCTGATTCTACCATGGAAGCCGAATACGTAGCTGCTTGTGAAGCAGCTAAGTAAGCAATTTGGCTCAAGAACTTCCTAGTGGATTTGGACGTTGTCCCGGATTCACCCAGCACAATCACGGTCTACTGTGATAATGCCAGAGCAGTTGCAAATTCGAGGGAACCGAGAGCACACAAGGCCAGCAAACACATTGAAAGAAAATACCATCTTATACGAGAAATCGTTAAGAGAGGAGACATTGAGGTGGCAAAGATTGCATCGGAAGACAACTTAGCAGATCCATTCACAAAGGGTCTGCCTCAGAGTACATTCGAGAGACATGTGGAAGGAATGAGTGTCAAGAACGTTGCCAATCTGCTTTGAGTATAAGTGAGAGAAATTATTAGGTTCGTGTAGGGTGACATTAGATGTCACATAGAACACGAGACATGTTGTAGTGTACTTAAAAGCGGACTTTGAGTATAAGTGGGAGATTGTTGGGGTTATACTGAAAAGTGTGCTTTTACTTTGTATAACCAAACTGATTTTTCTTATTTATTTACTTAAATAAATTATTAATCAATGTTGCATTTAAATATGAATGAATGTTATATATATTTATTGCAAACCCGTTCAATAAGTCAGTACGGATTACGTTGTAGTTAATTTGGTGATACCAGATCACAGAAGATCAAATTAACAACTCCTCGTAATTAAGTACAAATTCACAACCTAGATGGAAATGAACAAACCATCATGAAAGGTTGATGTATAAGACTCAGATTGGCTTGTCTTGACCAAGAGATTATACTAGTGCATTTGGATGCGCTGAATAGGACCTACAGGAGGATAAATTCTTCGGTACTGAATATACAAGAATTAGACCTCAGTGGTGTGTTGTTTCTTAATCTCCGTCCCTTAAATAGGATCGTGTGAAATTAATAATTGTTGCTTTGACTTATGATAGGAAGAGAGTCATTGCGATTCGATACCTTATATCTTGGGCAATATTATTAATTACATGGCGATTGCTGACATTTAATATGGAGAATCGTGTGCAAGTACGTCTTGTTTGATTTGTCCCCTTGGTGGGCTCAGAACTTTTATCATACCAAATCTTCCAAGTGGAAATTTATTTCCGGTATGGATAAAAATGTTGAGTTGTCTTTACTCCAAGGATAAATATATTAATTAATATAAAACTTGTTCAGTGGCTTAATTAATTAATGGACTAAAATAATCTTAAACACGGGAAATAATGATCGGGAGTCATATTATAGTAAAGTCGTAATATGGGTTAAGATGGATAGTTCAATATTAATTTTATAGTGAAATAAATTAATATTAATAGACTTTGAATAATATTTGGCCCAATATTATAGCTTCATAGTCCATTGGAGGTCCAATCTTAATTCTCCTAAAGGCCCCTCAAATAGTCCAAAATAAAGTCCAATTAATGAAATAGAGAAGAAAATATTCTTGCCTAATATTTTTTAAATTTTCGAAAATTGTAGGATTAAGGAGAAGAAAAATTTTCTTGATTTTCTTGAAAATATTTTATGGAAAGAGATAAGTATTCTTGGAATACATAATTATCCCATAAATTCAAGAAGTCAAATCTTGACTCCTTACTCCTTGTATTTTTCAAAAATATAGGGATAAAGGGGAATAAGATTTTTATGGAAAAATTTAATTAAGGAGAAAAGAATATAGGAGATATATTCAAGATTTCTTGGAGACCAAGAAAAAGATTTTCTTCCTTATTTTTTCCTCCAAAAAAACGGCCACCCTAGTCCTATTTATAGGGGATGAATGTTTCATTCCCAACTGCAATTCCATGTGTTGAAAATATTAGAAATCTACAAAGGTGGTGGCAAAATATTTTTGATTTTCTCTCTTATTAAAATCGTTCGTGTGAATCCTCCCACTGGATTGCGTTCGTGGACTTGGGACATATTTGAGAAGGCTCTTTGGGTTGATCCATCGTCTAATCAGTCGTCTCTACAAGAGGTTAGTAATCTCGTAACTCCTAGATTCCGCATGCTTAGGATTTACGTGGATTACGTGTACGCATGTTGTTTATTCGCCTATTAATTATTATGTTGAATTGATTTAGGGTTAATTCATGCTAGTAATTAATTGATTAATTTAAATATGTATTTAAAATCATCTCGAATAGATCCTGGCACCCCATTTCCCTAACAGGGAGGCAATCTCCTCTTAATCCAGAATACCTCGGAGAAACCAATAAGCGATACCATTGCCGGCTTCAATGAATGGTCATATTTTTGGTTTGATTGGATCAGGCCTTGGAGGGATATTGACGTTAGTCCTAGCCGGGTGGTTTGGACGAGATGGTTTGGAGTACCACTTCAAGCGTGGTCGATAAAATTCTTTTCTCTGGTACGCGCAAAGTGGGGTCTATGCATGGCACTAGATGAATCGTCCAAAAATAAAGTCCGACTAGACTACGCCAGAGTTCAAGTATCAGCATCTTTTGTGGCCCAACTGGATAAAACAGTTCATGTCAAATTTGATGGTGTCTCCTTCAAAATCCGTATTGTTGAGGAATCGTTGTGCCATCACGAACCAGTTTATGAAGACGAATCTGATTCCGAAAAGGATTCACAAGAAGGTTCTGAAGAAAGCTTTGAATCTCAGAGCGCAGCAGAAGCAATTATTTATGACTCGGAGGATGTTGGAGATCAATCCGGCGTCAATAAGCCGGAATCCCAAAATCCCGAGCCGGAGTTAGGGTTCAGGTGGCGAAATAAGAGTCGCAGGTGCCTCCAGTTGTCGTCTTGAATTCCGAGAAGGTGATTAATACAGAGGAGATATCGAGAAAGGTTAATGACTTACCTTTGGAAGATGAGAACTTGTTAATTTCGCCCATTAATTGCGTGGGAAATATACAATCTGTGGACTCAGCATAAGGAAGACGTTGTAATTGATGCAGGGGTGGTCCCCACTTGACAATGGTTACTGCGGCTCCAGAAAACGTGTTGCCTACATTTTTTGATTCAAATGGGCCGATCTCAAAAGCCCACTTCTTAAATAATAATGTGGTGCTTGAGGCCCAATTGTTGGACCCTCACGATTCTTTGGGCCCATTGAAGGAAAATGTAAATGAATCCCAGTTGGTTGGTGGAAATGTGGTGCATCGGTCTCTGCCTTTAGCTGGGCCAACAGGTACGGGTCTAGAGACCCCCGAATTTGGTTCGTCAAGTCAGCTCCTCTTCCCATTACCCGATTCTGTTCCCCCATCCCCAAGTTCTTCTATCTACGCCCCCGATAATATTTCAGCCCTATCCCCACCCACTCAGATCGAAACAGCCACTATGCCATCCCATCCCTCACCAATAAAGGCCATCACCCATACACCAGCCACCAGAATCACTAAACAAAAATCGATATCGAGAATCCCCTCTCTCAATCTAGCAAAATCTCGTTTTCAGTCGAAAGACCCACCCTCCAGGAAAAAATCAAACCTAAACCCAAATACCATGAAAAGAAAAGGAGTTGACTCAACCAACAAAGATCGAGCGAAGAACATCCAAAAAATTCTGTGAAAAAAGCAAGCTCCAAACAGAGGAAATCAGGATGCGAAATTCTTTGTGCTGAGGAAGATCAGGTGTCCAAAAAGATCAGAGACGAAGCCATTCTCACCTGGAACTTGGGAAAACAGATGGCACTCTGTGCTCAGGGACTGGATGCAGACATGATTAATGAACTAACCGAACTGAATAAAGCTGCAACCGCGAATAGTGAGAAGAATAAGGAGAAAATTGAGGTATGTCCCCAATGAAAGTTCTTTCATACAATATAAGAGGGGTGGGGAGTAAAGTGAAAAGAGAAGAAATTCGATTGTTGATTAGGAATCACAAGTTTGATTTCTGTTGTGTTCAAGAAACAAAAGATGAAGATTTAAGTGCGGAAACATGTAGAGAGATAAGGGGCTCAGGAAACTTTGATTGGGCAAAAAGAAATTCAATTGGAAGATAGGGGGGGTATTTTGAGCATATGGAATTCTGATAAATTCTCTGTCTTGAGCTCTTGGGATATGGCAGGTGCAGTAGTTGTCAATGGGTTCTGGGGGATTGATAGAATCAAATGTTGTGTAATCAATGTATGTGCTCCTACAATACTTGCAGAAAAAATAAACCTCTGGGACAGGATTCAGGCAGTAATCCAGCAGAATGATGATGACTGTGTGTGCTTGGCGGGGGATTTCTATATAAGGATTCTGGGGGAAAGATGAGGCAGGGGAAGCACGATTCCACCGAACGATATTGCTGTTTTTGATGGATTCATTCGAGACACGAAGTTGCTCGACCTACCTTTGATTGGCAGAAAATTCACAAGGTATCAACCAGACGGGAGGTGTAAAAGCAGAATTGACCGTATTCTAGTGAATAATAATTGGTTTACAGCTTGGGCTTCCTCATCTCTTAAAGGCTTACCTCGTACAATTTCAGACCATTGTCCGTTAGCTCTGGAGACAAAAAAGATAAATTGGGGACCGAAACCTTTCCGGTTTGTTAATGTTTGGTGCTCACATCCAAAGTTTCTTGAATTTGTGGAAAAGGCGTGGGCAAGTTATGATATTGAAGGCTGGGGAGGATACGAGGTTAAAGAGAAACTCAAGAGGTTAAAAGAGGATTTAAAGAAGTTGAATGTTGAAGTCTTCGGTTCTATGGACCACAAAATTGATATATTGAAACAGGATTTACAGGAACTCGATCTGTTTGATGATGTTTTCGGTCTTGAGGAGGAGGAAGTACTAAAAAGGAAGGAGATAACAGCCGACCTCTTCAGAAGTTTGAAGCAACAAAATAGCCTTCTTGCCCAAAAAGCAAAGATTTGATGGCTTAAAGAAGGTGATGTCAACTCCAAATTTTTCCACAGTGCAATAAACTTTCGAAGAGCGGGTAATGGAGTTGCTGGTTTGTGTCTCAATGGGGAATGGACTGAAGAGGTCAAGAAAGTGAAGGATGGAGTTCACTCTTTTTTCATGAAGCACTTTGGGCACACAAGTCAAGCCCGTCCAAAGATTTCTGCCGATCTGTTCACCAATGAGCTAACACGTGTTTGATACTGAAATATCGGTTCAGGATAACAAACGATAAAAGAGATTAATAGCGAACAACAATGAATAATGCACGAATTTGGTTACCCAGTTCGACTTTTGAATAAGACTACGTCTTGGGGCGCTCAAGTCAGGAGTGTTTACTCTTCAATTTCTGCCTAGGGTTCTAAGGTTTCGTCCTTTTACAATGAATGATACATGCTGTATTTATAGACAAGAGACTGGGTTACTGATCTTCGTGGGCTTCCTTCGACGACCGTTCAGAAGCTCCAGCCGCCAGGACTAGGGTTTCCTCGGTCAATCCCGCGATTTCCGCGTCTGGATACACTTGCCTTGCTTACCCCGCGATATCCACGCTCCCAACTATCCGTATCTTTGCCATGAATATCCGTCTGAGGTCGATTTCGATCTGTGGTTCCTCCAAGGTCGCCCGCGACCTCCATTTTGTTTCCAAGCCGCTCCGCGACCTTCTCAGCTCAAAGGAAGTCGCTCTACGGCCTCCCGATTCCTATCAAAGTCGCTCTAATTGATCGCTTTACCGGGTTGGATTATTCCATGGTACAACAATTGCCCATCAAGTCGAGGTCGCGTGCCTGCATCGAGATCTAGGCTTGACTCGTAATTTGATCGACCTGTGGCGGGTCGACCTCGGAACATGCTCCCGAGATGCCTGGTTAACCTCGGGAAGGTGGACCGTTGCGTCGATCCGTGTGAGATTTGATGGGTTTGTCATGATGATGTTGCAGGCGGATGAGGTCATGTGCCGCAAGCCTCTCCAATCGGTGACCGCGGTGTAGATTACGCGCGACCTACGCAACTTTGTTTCTTCAGGAGGGGTCCGACTTATGTCTTTATTGCATTTCGACCCCCTTCTCCCTCTATAAAAAGGGCTAGGGTTTCATACTTGTTACCATTTCTCTCTTCCTGCACAGCTCAAACCCTTCTCTGGATCCTAGCACTTCATCTCCAGCCAAACTCCGAGTTTCCGACGAGAATATTCAGGTAATCTTCACATTCCAGTTCTCTTCTCATGGCTTCTGAACCTTCGACACCGATTGCTTCTCGCCCTACGGTTGCTTCATCCTCAGAGGAGGAAAATGTCGTGATAGCTCATCTCCGGTGACATGCCGGCCCCAGTTCTGCCGCCGGCCACGAAGGTGGGTCCTCATCCACGGGTATCTGGCATATTGTCCGGGACACAGAAGGTGTTGATGAGCGATTCTTGCAAGAACTGGAGGACATCACTCATCTCCCTCCACTAGATATTGGTACGTTTCGCCCCGCCGCGTCGGAACAGGAACAAACCGCCGGCACCTCAGCTCCGACTCGAGATTAATGGGCCTACGAGCAGGCTTTCGACTATCTCTCTTACTCGACAGAGGCCCCATACAAGCGACCTGAATGTGCATACAGGAGGTCGGTTCATTCTGAGTATATGGCCTCCGACATTCCTAAATACAGGTCGGTTTTATCCGACAGGCACTTGCGCTCCCTCCGCCGTCTGTATAAAGTGCCTCGAGATGTGCATTTTTATGGGGCGACCTCCGACGAGAGTGCTGATCAGCCGCCTCCTGGCGAGATCGCTTATGTGATGTCGCCGATCATTCAAACTGGCTGCTACAATGTCGTACGACTTCGCAAGGGCCGGGAGTTCATAAGCGGGATACCGAACAAGGTCGTCGATTGGCAATGGAAGTGGTGGTTTTGTTGAGGCGCTTTGTGTCAGCCGGATCCTTCGAGCACCACGCGGTCGGGTTCCCATGGATTCTGTGGCCTTGAGTCGAACCGGTATACTTTCCTTTTATACTTCGAGTAAATTGATCTAATTCTCCTTTTCTTTTTGCGATGTTTCGCCCCTCGACCGCCGACACATCTTTGGGACTTCCAAGAGGCTTTTAATGTCGTCTTGGCGATCTTGCCTGACGAAGTCTCTGCGACATCAACGCCCTCAACTCAGAGCTCGAATCGGTTAAAGGTCGGGCTTTACACCTACCCGCCACTGAATATCCCACAGTGAGTACTGTTTTTTACCCTTTAGACTTTTTCCTTATCGGCATTTACGTAGGCGATGATGATGATTTTTTTTTTTTGTGTGAGATCTGACATTCCGTCTCACCCTTGACCCTCGCCCGGCGATCATGGCCTCGAGGAAGAAGTCGGTCTTGAGCGAATAAACACGTGGTGGCCTCGATGTCCTACGAGCTCGACTCCTTCCGCCCCTCCGTGACAAAGGAGTAAGAGAAGTCGAAGGAGAGTCGGGCTGGAGCCCCTTCGAGGCGAGGATGAGACCAACCCGGAGGGCGGGAGGTCGCATCCCGCCCGTCCTCGCGACTGCCCCGCTCGCCGAGGAGATCGTCTCCGAAGCCCGATTCTGGTTAAATTTGGGGCGCCCGGCCGTGTCGTGAAGTAAGTTCTTGATTGTGTGTGAACCACTTTTCTATTCTTCCCGCTTAATCGACTTAGATTTATTTTTATGACCCCAAGCTCACCCAGCATAAGTTCGGCCAAGGGCCTACGAGCTTTCTAAGGTGGTCATATCATCCCGTGAGGATCCCTAAAAGTTAGCTCGTATCTCCGGGAGGAGTTTCTGAGAATCGACGGGGGGTGAGCCTTGGTCAGAATGCTAGATTGCCCATTTTTTCGCCAGGACCCGCACCCATTCGAAGCGGTCTTCTATTTGGAGAAGACCAAGGTCATCAGGCCGGAGGCGGGTTGGAGGAGCTAAGAAGTCGCGTAGCCGATGGTAGCTAAGATCTTTAATGCTACCACGTCGATGCTCAAAGGTTGCGATCCTCCAACTCGTCCGCTCGAAGACTTTCGTATTTGGCGGTGTCCGCAGAGGTCAAGGGTGAGTTAAGGGGGTCAAAAGGCAAATGACCAGTGAGGGCTTAGCCGGGCGAGGCTAAAGGGTGCTCTTAATCGCTGGGATGACTTCAACAGACCAAAGGAGCTCAATGCGACTTGGCAGATGTGATACGCCTATAATGGGGCCATCCGGTTTCTTCGGGCAAACTCCTGCGGGTGATCTCTCCCCTAGGCCGAGTTGTCCGGATTACGTCCCTTTATCCTCCTCCTTGCCAATCATGCAAGAATAAAGGATTTGGAATACATGGATGTCGACCTTTCCTTTTTTGCCAATCCCACGAATTGTCTTGGGTCCCCAATTTGGAGGTATCCAAATAGGGGTCCGAGTCGATTCAGGAGACTCTCTCTGCTTGGAGGTCATGAAGGAAACTTATTGGGGAGGGCCGAGTGGCATCCCTGTCGGGCCCTGAGGGAAGGCGGCATTTTGACTTGCTTTTGTTGTACTCTTTTTCTTTTTCGATGTATCGGCCTTCGGGCCTGTTTTAATGTACTCGCCTTCGGGCTACTTCACCAATATTAATGAAATTTCATTTTTTCCTTATTCCTTTATTGTGTCGACTTGATTTCCTTATGCGACTTGATGTTTTCTTAGTCATTGTCGTCTTATAAAGTTGGCGAAGGTCGTCCCTCAAGGGGTGTCGATCCTTCCTCCGGTATGTCGAAAGTCGTACCTCGGGTAGTTTTTGTTTTCTTTACATAATCCCTTTGGGTTTTACACATGAACTTTGAAATGGAGAAATAACATTATTATTGATAAGTAGTTGATAAATAGCCGATTACAGAGGTGTCAACCTATTGATAATATTTTCTCAAATGTGTCGCGTTCCAAGGGCTCCTTTCGACTCGCCGAGTACCCTCTTAAGTACCAAGTCTCCTTCTTTGAAGCGTCGGAGTTGTACTTTGGAGTTATAGTACTTCTCCGACCTCTGCTTGTACCTCGCGTTTCTCATGTTTGCCTCTAGCTGCCTTTCTGTTGGGATAACATTTTCTAGGATCTATCGGGATGACCTCATAAACACAAATTTAAATTAGCAATTATTACTAGCATGAATTTACCTAAGTGAATTCAAATAATAATTTACGCCAACAACGACATGCAAATAAAATTCACGTAAAGAGTCCTAGCATGCGGAAATTCTAGGAAACGTACCCGTTGGAGAGACAGTCTGAGATGGACAGGATCAAGTCTCTGGCTACCAACCAAAAGTCCTTCTCAAGTATTCCCAAGTCCTCGCTCAATAACCCGGTGGGAGGTTCTTCGATGAACGATTTATAAAACAAAGGAAAAAATAAAATTGTTGCACCACCTTTGTGGATTTCTAATATTTCCAGCACATGGAATTGGTGTGGGGATGAATTCATTTATAAGAGGGGGGTTCGAAATTTTTTTGTCAAAAATCAGGGTTTGGAAAGATCTTTTCTTGATCTCCAAGAAATCTTGAATATACCCCATATATTCTTCTTTCCATGTGTATTTTTTCCACAAAAATCCACACACTTATTTATCCAAAATTTAAAAAAAAAAACAATAATGACTTGCACGATTGGATCTTTCTTGAATTTATGAGATATTCTTGTATTCTAAGAATACATATCTTTTTCCATAAAATCTTTCCAAGAAAATCAACAAAATCTTTATTTCCTTTCTTATACATGATTTTCGAAAATTACCCATAAAGAAGCCAAGTGGGAGATTTTCTTGAATTTATGAGATAATCTTGTATTCCAAGAATACTTATATCCTTTCCATAAAAAATTTTCAAGAAAAATTATTCTCCCTCTTTTCTTTATTAATTTCGAAAATTACCAAAATATTAGGCAACAAAATTTATTTTTATTTTAAGCACCGTTTATTTATTGGGACTATAATTGGGCTGCTTGAGGGGCCTTTAGGAGAATTAAGATGGACCTTCCAATGGACTTCTGAATTCCAATATTGAGCCACAATATAATTCAGCCCATTAATATTAATTAATACCACTATATAATTAATATTGCACTATCCAATCTTAACCCATATTACGGTAATATGGCTCCCGGTAATTATTTCCCGTGTTTAAGATTATTTAGTCCACTAATTAATTAAGCCACTGAAAAGCTTTATATTAATTAATATTTTTATCCTTGGAGTAAGGACAGATCAGCTTTATTATCCATACCGGAAAATTAATTCCACTTGCAAGATTTGGTATGATAAAGGTTCCGAGCCCACCAAGGGGACCAATCACGCAAGACTTTGCAAGCACACGATTCTCTGTATTAATCTTAGCAACCGTCGTACAATTAATATTATTGCCCAAGATATAGGGTATCGAAGTCTCAATGATTCTCTTCCCATTTATAAGTCAAAGCAATAATTACTAATCGCACACGGTCCTTATTAAGTGACAGAGATTAAGAAATCAACAATCACTGAGGTCTAACTCTTCATCCCTTAAGTCAGTGCGAATGAGTTTATCCTATCTGCAGGTCCGCTTCAGCACATCGAATGCACTAGTGTAATCTCTTGGTCAAGACAAGTCAATCTGAGACTTACACATCAACTTCTACCATTAGACTGTTCGGGTCTATCTAGGTTGTGAAACTCGCACTAGTTTACAAGGGACTGTTAACGTGATCTTCTGTGATCTGGTATCACCACGTTAACTACAATGTAACATGTGTTATTATATGAACGGTTTGCAATAAATATATATATATATAACATTCAATCATATTTAAAGCAACAGTGATAAATAATTTATTTCAGTAAATAAGTGTTTAATATATAGGTTATACAAAGTAAAAGCATACTTTCACGTATAACCCCAACACTTTCTTCGAGCAGGTCGAGATTTTTGGCCAAGGCCTCCTTTTTTTGGTCAAAGGCGACTTAGCTCGTGCGAATACTGGGGAAGTCGACCTCCGCGGGTACAACCGCCTCGATCCCGAAGGCTAGTGAGTAAGGGGTTTCTCCTGTTGAATTTCTACAGGTCGTTCTGTAGGCCCACAAAACATTCGGGAGCTCGCTAGCCCATTTTCCCTTGCCCCCCTCAATCTTGGCTTTGAGAGTATGTTTAATGATCTTGTTCACGGCTTCGACATGGCCATTCGACTGCGGGTGGTATGGAGTCGAGAAGAGTTTTGTGATCTTCCTTTTTTTGAAGAATGCTTCGATTTTGAGGCCGTCGAACTGTTTACCATTGTCTGATATGATTTCTTGTGGCAAACCAAATCTACAGATGATATTCCGTCATATGAACTTGATGACTTGATTTTGATCTATGGGCGCGAGTGCTTCAGCTTTGGCCCATTTTGTAAAGTAATATACCGCTACCAGAGCGTATTTGACCGAACCCGGTGCTGTCGGGAGTGGTCCGATGATATCTATCCCCCACTTTGCAAAAGGTCAAGGACTGAGGATGCTTGCGAGTTCCTCTGGGGTACTTTTGATGGAAGGAGCATAGATTTGGCACTTGTGACATTTGCGGGCGAAAATGATGGCGTCGGCCCTTAGTGTGGGCCAAAAATACCCTTGTCTTGTAGTCTTATGGGCCAGCGATTCTCCCCCGGTGTGGTTACCGCATGCCCCTTCGTGTATTTCGCGCAGGATCACCTGCCCTTATACCGGTGTGATGCAACGGAGTAGGGGAATGTTGAAACCACATTTGTACAACTCGTTCTGGATCATTGTGTACCTTGCGGCTCATAATTGTAGTTGTCGAGCTTGGATCCTGTCTGTTGGCAAGAGGCCTGTCGTTAAGTACTCAATGATGGGTGTCATCCAGCTAGATGTTGGGGTTTCTAGGTTCGCGACCTTCGCGTGCGCGGTGGATGGGTGGGATAATGTCGTGAAGGTGACATCCTTCATCTCTGGTGACCCCTCGGAAGTTGCTAGCCGTGATAAGGCATCGGCTCGCAAGTTCTGTTCTCTCGGGATCAGTTTGACATGATCTTGGTCGAATTTTTGGCACAATATCTTTACGATCTCTTGGTAGGCCGCCATCCTGTCGTCCCGTGCCTCGTATTCTCCCGAGACCTGGTAGGCCACGAGTTGGGAATCTGTATGGACTTGCAATCTTTTGATACCCATGGCCATCGACATTTCTAGGCCGCTAATAAGTGCTTCGTATTCAGCCTCATTGTTGGTTGCGGGAAAATCGAAGGTGATGGCATTTTGGAAGGACGTTCCTTCTGGACTTATTAAAACCAAGCTGGCCCCCGATTTATGGGAGGTCGCCGACCCATCTACGTACAGTTCCCATGGCGGGCTATTTGAATCTTCTGCCCCTGATGAGAAGGTGAGCTCCACGATGAAGTCAGCTAATGCCTGGGCTTTGATGGCAGGTCGAGGTGCATATGTTACTCCGTATTGTCCGACCTCAATTTCCCATTTGAGGCATCGACCCGACGTGTCTGGTCGGTGTAATACGTTCCTCAGGGGTGTGGAAGTGAGGACCTCGACTTGATGATCAAAGAAGTATGGCCTCATTCAGTGTATACCAATTTTTCCAATGCCGAATATTGCTGCTCCGTCTCATTCAGTGTCTGGCTGACGAAGTAAATTTGAAATTCATTCATGTCTTCTACTCGAACGAGGACTGCGCTTAGAGCCGTTTCAGAAGCCGTGAGGTATAGGAAAAGTTTTTCCCCGGGAATTGGTTTCGACAAAATATTTACATCCGCCAAGTAGGCTTTGATTTTATCAAAAGCTTCTTGGCTTTCAGGTGTCCATTCGAATTTTGACCTTTTTTGGATTGTGTCGAATAGTGGCTTGCATTTGTCCCCCATTCGGGAGATGAACCGGTTCAAGGCGGCCAGGCATCCCGTGAGTTTCTGTACTTCCTTTACATTTCGAGGTGCTCCCATGTCCAACATGGCTTTGACTTTGGTGGGGTTCGCCTCTATCCCCCGCTTACTCACCAGATATCCCAAGAATTTTCCCGACTCGACTTCGAAATTGCATTTTTTGGGGTTTAGTCGCATGTTGAATTTTCTTAAGATGTCGAAAGTTTGCGCCAAATGTGTTAGGTGGTCCTCCGATCTCAGGCTCATGACGACTATGTCGTCCACATAGACTTCCACCGACTTGCCGATGAGGTCGGTAAACATGAGATTAACCAGCCTTTGATACGTTGCCCCTGTGTTCTTCAAACCGAAGGGCATCCTTTTCCAGCAATAGATGTTCTTTTCCGTTAAGAACGAGTGTTGCCGGTCCGATTCATACATGGTTATTTGGTGGTAGCCTTCAAAAGCGTCCATGAAGGACATTATTACGTGGCCCACCTTGTTGTCTATCAGGTGATCGATATGGGGCATTGGGAAAAAATCTTTCGGACAGGCGCTGTTGAGATCAGTGAAGTCGATGCACAGCCGCCAAGTTCCATTCAATTTTTTTACCAACACAGCGTTAGCCACCCATTGGGGCTGGTCGGCATGTGTGATCAAGTCGTTGTCCAACAATTTCTTCACCTCCTCGGCCAACGCTGTGTACTTCTCGGGGCGAAACTTTCGCCTCTTCTGGGCTATCGGCTTTCGAGCTGGATCTATGAACAATTTGTGGCATGCGACTTCTGGGTCAATCCCTACCATGTCCTTTTGCGACCAGGCGAAGACATCTAGGTTCTTTTCGAGAAAGTCGATGACTTCCCCCTTCAGGTCGTCCGGCATTTTGGAGCCTATGATTACTTCAAGATCCGGTCGGGTTGGGTCTACTTTGACTTTCTCGAGATCTTCCCCCGGGATGGCCCTTGGGGTATTCCGTTGCGGGTCATCTATTTCTGCTTCGAGTAGAAATTCTTTCGGTTCGGGCCCCATCCTTGGATTGAGGTCATCGCGACTTCTTTTCCTGTTCGTCTTGTTATTTAAAATTTCGCATTGCTTTTCACTATCTATTACAAATATTTGTTTGCTAGATATTGGTACGGAATTTAAACGGGATGAGGAATAAATCAAACAACCCCTTGCATCAACTTGGTCACCTTTGACGGTGCCGACCAGCCCACTCTTGGTGGGAAACTTTACAAAGAAATAAAAAGTTGAGGAAGCAGCCTCGAATTCGTGTTCAAATGGCCTCCCGAGGAATCCATTATAGGAGCTTTCGAGGTCGACTACTAGAAAATCTAAAAGCATGGTGGCCCTAACTTCTTCATTCAAAGTGGAGACTAATTCCACGGCTAGACGGATCATTCCTGTTGGCTTCACGGTTGCGTCTCCAAAGCCTTTCACGACATGGTCGCATGGGGTGATGTATGCGTCGTAGTCCCCGAGCTGATCCAGGGTTTTCTTGAAGAGGATGTTGCAGAAGGCTCCTCCGTCTACTAGCAAACGACACACAGTGGTGCCCATGATATTCGCTTTGATTACCAGGGGATCGACGTTAGGATAGACTATCCAGGCCTTGTCCTTTTTGCCGAACTCGATTGTGCTAGTCTCTTCCCCTACAGCGAAGACCGGTAACACCATCTTCCTGGCATTCTCTATTTCTCTTATCTCCGCCTTCATTCGTCTTTTGGACGAGCCGCTCGCTGAAAGTCCCCCGACCGTCCCAAGTGGGGATAGGGTGTGTATGATGCGACCTCCCGTGCCTTCTGGCATGGGCGGTACTGGTCGTTCCCCTTGGCCAGCGTTCCCTGGAGCCGGCTCTGCCTGTCGGGGTGGGTTTGCTTGCTGGCGACCTCTCTGAGTGTGATCCTGGTTCTTCTAAGGCCGCTTGACGAATTCATCCAGTAACCCGTCCTCGTATAGCCTCCAAAGTTGGGGGAGAAGGTCCTTGCATTCGCTGGTGTAGTGCCCAGTTTGCTCGTGGAAGTGGCAGTACTTATTGGGGTTTGCCTTCCCCTTGTTCTTGATAGGTCGAGGTGGGAAGAGTAACTCTCGGTCCGTGATCTGGTTGTAGACGTGCCCGGGTGTCATACCTAGCACGTCCATCAGCTTCACTAGGATGTTTTCTTCAAAAGGTTTGAAGTTGCCCGGTGCCTTGTAATGACTGCCAGTTTTCTTGGAGCTTCTTTTTCAGTCAACGACCTCTCTATCGTCGGAAAGTCTTGATTCCAGAAGTTCTGAAGCATGGATGAGGTTGCTAGCTCGCCTTCGGAAGTTGTTATAGCTGACAGGGTATTCGGTGGTCATGCGTCGCCACAGATTGGTTCTTTTTTTGAGCCCGGAGACGGCCCCTAGTACTTTGGCTTCATCCCCGATTGGATCTCCTTCAAGTATGAGTTTGTCGATCCTTTCGATGTAGGATCGATCAGACTCGTTGTCCGTCTGTTGGGTGTTCATCAGTCGTTGTCTGGTCGCAAGTCGTGGTGCTAAGGCTGTGAAGTGGGTCAGGAATAACCTGGGGAGTTGCTTGAAAGTTTCCACTAAGAAAGGTGGCAGCGAAGTGAACCATTGATGGGCCTGGTCGCTCAAGGTTAGGGAAAACAGCCGGCACTTAGTGGCATCTGTTGCGCCCATGGAGGCCATGTAGGAGTTGTACTTGGCCACGTGGACCCTTGGGTCTCTGCTCCCACTGTAACGATCTAGAGTCGCCGTGTTGATCTTTCGTTGAGTGGGCGCCAAAGTGACTGTGGTCCCGAGTGGAGAATCTGGGATGATGAGGTTATGGTCCGCTCCAGCCGGACCACTTTGGTTCTCTGCCCGCTCGAGAAGTCGCTGGACCGTCCTGGCCAGCGCATCAATTTTCACATCGCGATGATCCTTGGGGGGTAGGTTGCTCGTGGATCGCCTTGGTGAATTGCCGACCCCCTCGGCAGCTCGTCATGGTGCAAATTTAGAGCCATAACTAGGTCTCGCTCCACTTGGTCACCATGACGGGGCTGAGAGTGCGCCTCGTCTTCGATGGCCACCGGGGCTTTCTGGGCCTCTTGCCCCCCAAGTCGATCGAACACGTTGCCCGACCCTACCGGTTTTTTCAGGAGCCTACAATTCTGATTGATGGCGTGCTTCACCAGATCGTACGCCAGTTGGCCTGTGGAGCGCCCTTTTTCGACAAGGGCATTTTTGCCCTTAGAAGTTCCTGGATTGTGTGCCGCCTTCTTGACCTGCGGCTGATTGTCCTCGTCATCGAAAGCGAGGCATTTTTTTTGGAGGACGGCCAACACGGCCTTCGCGTCCTCTGGTGTCTGGACGAGATTCCACCAGTCGGGGGTGGCCTCTTAGATGATGGGGTGAGATCGCTGCGAACTCATAGAGGCCTCGATACTGTCACGATGGTCCGTCTCGTTTCTGGTAGCGTTACCTTGGTTGATCGCCATTGACAAAAGATGGGTCTCCTAAGGATTTTTTAGAAAATCGACAGAAAAATTTTCCCACAGACGGCGCCAATGTTTGATACTGAAATATCGGTTCAGGATAACAAACGATAAAAGAGATTAATAGCGAACAATAATGAACAATGCATGAATTTGGTTACCTAGTTCGTCTTTTGAATAAGACTACGTCTGGGGGCACCCAAGCCAGGAGTGTATACTATTCAATTTCTGCCTAGGGTTCTAAGGTTTCGTCCTTTTACAATGAATGATACATGTTGTATTTATAGACAAGAGACTAGGTTACTGATCTTCGTAGGCTTCCTTCGACGGGCTTTCAGAGGCTCTAGCCGCCAGGACTAGGGTTTCCTCTGTCAATCCTGCGATTTTCGCGTCTTGATACACTTGCCTTGCTTACCCCACGATATCCGCGCTCCCAACTATCCGTATCTTTGCCATGAATATCCGTCAGAGGTCGCTTCTGACCTGTGGTTCCTCCAAGGTTGCCCGCGACCTCCATTTTCTTTCCAAGCCGCTCCGCGACCTTCTCAGCTCAAAGGAAGTCGCTCTGCGGCCTCCCAATTCCTATCAAAGTCGCTCTAATTGATCGCTTTACCGGGTTGGATTATTCCATGGTACAACAACACGGGAAGACAATGAGTTACTTTCAGCTCCTTTCTCGGAAGAAGAGGTAAAATCTGCCATTGAAAACTGCGAAAGTTCAAAGAGCCCAGGCCCGGACGACTTTAACTTCAAGTTTATCAAGACATGCTAGGGGGTGATAAAGAAAGATTTTCTGCAAATGCTCCGATTTTTACGAACATGGAAAGCTGGTCCGGGAAATTAATCTATCTTTTATCGCACTAATTCCAAAAAAAGAAGACGCTTCATGCTTAGCAAATTTTAGGCCAATCTCCCTCATAGATTGTACCTACAAAATCCTTGATAAATTACTTGCCTCACGTCTAAGCAGGGTGATGGATAAGCTGATTTCCTTCAATCAGAGTGCTTTTGTGGGCAAGAGAAATATCATGGATGGAATTGTAATACTTAATGAAGTGGTGGCAGAAACAAAGAGAAGAAAGATGGAGCGAGCCTTCTTCAAGATCGATTTTGCTAAGGCTTACGATTCTGTGGATTGGAACTTCCTTGATATGATGCTTGAAGGCTTCGATTTTTGTAACAAATGGCGGGGGTGGATGAAGGAGTGTGTGTCAAGTGCCTACGCCTCGGTGTTAGTCAATGGAAGCCCTTCTGGAGAGTTTAAGCTAGAAAGAGGTCTTCTCCAAGGGGACCCGTTGTCTCCTTTCCTTTACCTTCTTGTTGCGGAGGGCCTAAGCATATTGGTGTCCAAGGCAACGGATATTGAAAGCTTCAAACCTGTTGAAATTGGAGTAGATAAAGTTCGCATATCTCACCTACAGTACGCCAATGATACAATCTTCATTGGATCAATCTGTCCCCAAAATGCGTGGACAATGAAAAGGATTCTCAAGAATTTCGAGCTACTGTCAGGTCTCAAGATTAATTATAATAATTGTAGCTTGATGGGGATGAATGTGGAAGATAATAGGATTCGCGAGATGGCTGATATTTTGGGTTGTGTTTTCGGAGAAATTCCATTTTCCTATTTGGGTATTCGAGTTGGAGCGAGCTACAAGAAACCGGGTGAATGGGCAAGCCTCGTACAAAAATTTCAGAAAAAAGTGAAGTCTTTGGGAAGATCGAAAAATCTCTTTTGGGGGTCGCATCACTCTTCTAAATGCGGTTTTATCTTCTCTACCTATCTATCAGTTTTCTTTTTATAAAATTCCGAAAACTACTTTGAGCACTTTAGCATCCTTGCAACTCAAATTCATGTGGGGTGGGTGTGAGAACAATAAAAAACGTGTTGGGTGAGTTGGAAAAATGTGTGTAAATCTAAGGCTAGGGGGGGTCTCGAGGTTAGGGATTTGGAAGTCTTTAATAGGGTGGAGAAATGGGTTTGGAGATTTCTTGTGGAGAGAAAAGGGTTGTGGGGCAGAGTCTTAAAATCTTTATATGGGAAAATTGATGTGGGAGAGGCGGGTCTCATAATAAAAGGCAGTTGGAATAGGATGTCTAGCTGGTGGAAAGATGTTTTAAACAATGTGACCGGGGAAGGGGGGAAGTGGCTATGGGGTAATTTAGAAAGATCTTTAGGTAATGGGGAAATACGAGTTTTTGGGAGAGCCCGTGGGCGGGTGTTGAGTCTCTTAAAACTAGCTTTCCTAGACTGTATCACTTGAGTGCTCTGAGGGAGAGAAAAATTAGCGAGATGGGGAAGTGGGTCAACAGATCTTGAAGTTGGGAGTTGGTATGGAATAGGCAATTATTTGATCGTGAATTACCATCTGTTAATGATTTTCCTTGTGTGTTGAACAAGATTAATTTGATCGAATAGGAGGAGACATGGAAATGGAAGCTAACTCCGGACAACCAATTCAAGATGAAACGGGCGTATGATGCTATTCGCTCGCCAACTTCCGGGACTAGCTGAATTCAAGGGAATACTTCGGTCCTTGGAAGTATTTGGAGCAAGATCGCACCTCTTAAAACCTTAGTGATGGCATGGAGACTGCTTCAGGATCGGTTACCTACTAGAGTGAATCTTAGGAACCGCAACATCTTACCACAAAATAGAACTACAAGCTGCCCTCTTTGCAATTCGAAACCGGAAACCGCTTCACACCTCTTTATTGATTGTCCCGTCTCGTCCAACATCTGGTACACTTGTTATAATTGGTTGGGTATATCGGGAGTAAGTCATAATCAGATTATGCAGCATTTCTTAGCGCACTCCGGAATCTTTTCCGGAAACAAAGACAATCTTTTGGCTTCGAGTTTATGGATCTGTGTTGTGTGGATCATTTGGAAAGGGAGGAACAAATTGATTTTTGATGAGAAATGCTTTGACACGGAGAAGATAGTGGCTGAAATCAAAGGAAGATTTTGGAGTTGGTGCTTAGTCAAATACCCCTCTTTTTGCAATTTTTCCTTTGTGAATTGGTTAGTTAATCCTGGGCATATACTTGAGAGCTAATGATATGTCAACTTGTACATCACTGTACATTTATTCTTTGTTCTCTGTTCATTATTGAATAAAGAATCTTTACTTATGTTGGTCCCGGTGCAAACGAGTCTTACACGTGTGTGGGGTGGAATACACGTGTTCAGTGATTTTAAAACTTTTCTTTACTGAGGTCAGCTTGGGTCAGGTTGTCCTGAAGATTTGGTCCTGAGAAGCACAAATCGCCCTGAGTCAAAGTCTATCTCGAGACGATCCTGAAATCGCTTTCAGATACCTCGATAATCCCAACCGATCCCGAGTTTTTCGAGATCCCGAGTCGCTGGATCAAATAACTAACTTATCAACCCTCGCCAGAGTAAGTTCATTTGGTAACTATCTGTTTCTAGCTACTCAGATGTGCGGAATGGTTGACCCTAAGTTTATACTCGTTTTAATGCTTTTGCTGAAAACCTTCCTTTTAATGGAATAGTGATTAGGCTGTGATTCAGTTATATGCAACTTCAGTGGATTGATTCCAACTGAGTATCAGTGAAAATATGCTTTCAATTCAAAGTAATGCAACATTAATCAAAGCAAAACAGAAAAGCAAATAACACAGCAAGTTATAATGGTTCGTAGACTCAAGCTCCTACGTCCACTCTCTCTCTCGATCTCTTCGGAAATTCACTAATCACTTCCTAAGGTTTTTCGACTACCTCAGAGTTTACTAACCTTTCTATTTTGAGCTTTCTTACTACCCCTGTAGTTTACTTACTCAAAACACACACAAGCTTTCTGACTATCCAAGATAGTTTACTCACTTCTTCTCTAGAGCTTTCTGACTATCTCAATGTAGTTTACTAACTCTTTACAGCTCCAACTCACCAACAATCACACTCAAACTACCTTACAAAGGGTTTGGGGTTTCTTGGTTGGTTTCCAACTAGGATGAGATATCCTTTACAATTAAGAACAATGCAAAGGCTAGGATATCTCGACTAAGCTTTGGATATATCTTATCAAGCTAGGCTTAGTGGAATGAGCTCTCTTCGATATAAAGCACTTGGGAAATTCTTGGGTTTTCGAGTGCTTCAACTTGCAATAATAAGTTTGAGCTCTTGAGTTGCTTATAAATTTCCCGTAACCTTCAATGTAGATGGTCACAAGTATTTATAGGCATACACCAAGGTCACTCTTGAAAAACTATCCGTTGGAAGAGATAGCTCCATGAGTTTCCTCTTATGGTGTGTGATGAACGGCTATATTTAGGGTTTGAGACTCCCTAGCACGTTTTAGGTAAACTGCTTTTCATGTAGCTGGTCATCACTTTTTGCAGTCTGGAACATAGTACTACTGACATGTTTCAGTGACCTGTCACTGTCAGTGTCAGTAAGGTACAATGTTGTCTTCTTCTTTTTGACTTTTGCCTCCAGTTAAAGGTAGACAAACTCAACGGCTCTTTTTGCTCACTATCTCTGAGTGATATAACCTTAACAACACTTTGTCTTAGTTCCTTTTGTCTGCATGAGAATGTCTTGGGCAATATCTATTTTTCTAAGGAATCGCGTTCTTCTCAGTATTGTATCCTTTAGATAGATATTTTCAGTGCCTCAGAACATTCAGGTTTATACTGAGCATTTAGTACATTACTGAGTCTTCAGTAATTACTGTGCCTTCAGTATCCTCAGTCTTCTGTCTTCCGCGTCTTCAGGGTCTTCTGAGTCTTCAGTGTCTTCTGAATCTTCACAGATATCCTGACTGATATACTGAGTCTTCATGCTGAGTCTTCAGTTTCTCAGTTTCTCACTGAGTCTTCAGATTCTCAGTTTCTTACTGAGTCTTCAGTTTCTCAGTTTCATACTGAAACTTCAGAAACTTACTGAGTCTTCAGAATCTATCCTGATCTATATCTGCGGACTATACATTGTGCAGATAACATCCTGAATACTCTAAAACTGAATCCTGACTCAACTATCAAGATTATCCTGAACATGTCATACTCAAGGGTTTTGGGATCTAATCAAAATCATTCTTTATTAAATTCATCTCCCAACAACTTACCAAAAAAAAAATTATTTTTTCATATTAATAGTTGCACGCTTTAGTGTAAATAAGTTGCATTTTTTGGTATAGTAATACTGTATCTTAGAAACGTGAGGCTAATTATATTGAAAAGTGTAATTTATGTACATTGAATTGTGTAATTATTTTTTTATATTGCGTAATTATTTTTATATATTAATAGTTGCACGCTTTAGTGTAAATAAGTTACATTTTTAGGTATAATAAATCGCACGTTTTAAAAATGTCAATGCACAATGAGTGCATGGTACATTTGGGTACATACAAGATATAATCATAGTTAGGTCTTTCGTTGTGTGTTGGATCACTTTTTGTTTTTGAGTTGCCTTACTGTAATTTGACGCCACCAACATTTGTTTTTTTTCTTGGAATTGTGGATTAATTTCTCAATAATCCCAAGAAATAAAGAACAATACAAACAAGGGCTATGTGTTTGCGGCGCTTCATGTGATGAGTTGGGTTTTTAATATGACTTTATTTTTTTGTTGTATTTTTCTAATTTTTATGTTTATAATAGTGTAGGATCTTACCGAAGGGAGGGAAATGGTTACTTATATATGAACTTATAATATGTTACTCCCTCCGTCCCATAAGACTTAACACACTTACTTTTTGCTCGTGTTTTTGCGTGCGAGTTGTTTATTAATATTTGAAATAATAAAGTGACTTTTAAGGTGAGGTATGATAGTCTTACCCCTCATCTGTCATACACATTTCTTAAAATTACTTTATCATTTCAAATAGTAATAAAACACGAGCAGAACAGTAACTGTGCAAAGTCTTCCGGGACAGAGGTAGTGCTTGGGATCTTCTACGGTCAGGAACAGTTTCGCCCTTCCTACCGTTAGGAAATCATTAGATCACCGTTGGATCCAACGTATAATTTTAATTTTAAATGATTGCACTTTGCACTAGTGCGTTTGCGATGTGCATACTGCAATCGTACTGCATCGCCCTACTAATAAATTAAATTAATATTTATAAAATTATGAAATTATCCCGGACTCAGACCTTGACCCATCCTGACCCGAACCCAAACTCAGAACCGAATCCTGATCCAGACTGCACCGGACCCTAAATGGACCCGCACCCGGATCTGGACCGAACCCGAACCTGCACCACGGCGAACTTAACACCGACCAACCTAGAACGGACCCGAACCGACCTGACGGACCGGACCCAAAGACCGGACCCAAACCCTGACTGAACCCTGACCCGGACCCAGACCCAGACCAGACCTTAACCCGGACTCGAACCCAGGCCCGGACCCGACCCTGACCCTAACCATGACCCGAACCTAGACTCTGACCGAACCCGGACCAGACCCAAACCTTGACCGGACCCTGACTCGCACCCTGATCCGAACCTTGGTCGGACCCAAACCCTGACCGGACCTTGACCCAGACCCAGACCCTGACCTGGATCCTGACCCGGACCGGACCCGGCCCGAACTGGACCCTGACCCCAACCCAGACCGGACCTTGACCCATATCCAGACACAACCTGGACTCAATCTCTGACTAGGACTCGAACCCAAATTAGGACTCGGATTCTACTCGGACCCAGACCCGAACCCAACCCGGGTCGCGCATGGGCCGAGTTCGGGATCGTGAATTAAATTTTTTAAATTTATGAACATTTTATTTTTATTTAAAAAATGTTATAAGGACATTTCAGTAATTTTATCATTTTTATTTAAAAATTTAATTATTTAGTCTTATGGCGAAATAGTATCGCCCATGACAAAGTTAAATGATGTGGCAGTCTTTTATTGGATGTCTGACGTCAAGAAGCGCGAAGCTGTTCCTGACCGTAGAAAAACCGATGTTACTTTTTAAAAAAAAATGTTTATAACTATCACAGGAAACAAATGCCTAATCATGTTGTAGATCAAATCACTAACCAGCCATTTCAATCAGAATTCCTTTTTGCTTGCTTCAGTTAAGGTCATGTACTCTGTAGTAGATAAATTAACTGAGGTTGCAGAGTGGAGGAGACAGTCAAAGCATAACTAGTTAAAGACCTTCTATTGTCAACATCTCCTATATAATCAAAATTACAGTAGCCTTAAACTAAATAATTTGCATCACCTCCATAAATGAAACTGACATTAAACGTATTTCTAAGATACTGGAAAACTCTCTTCACAACTTGCAAATTTTCCTTTCCAGGTTAAGCCATAAACCTGCTGGCAACACTAATAACATGTGCAAGATCAAATGTTAGTGCATATCATAACATATATCAAAATTCCTTCTGCACTAACACAGGGAACTGAGACATGATCTTATATATTATTCAGAATAACTACAATATACAGATTAAATGAGAATATAAATAATCCATAACCAACTGGGTCAATTAAATAAGCCCAAAACTCCAATCTGAAATTGATGCCCAAATAAATTATCTAGGGTTTCTGGTGCACTTGTATCCAAAACACCTAGACTTCTTAAATAGCATAAGGAAGTCCTTTCACTTTTGATTACAAATGGATGTGGGATCATATAAAACTCCTTTATTTTAACACAATCCCCAAAAAAGTTATATAAGTTCGTAGTGATTTTCATTTTGAACTTGTACATATGTAAATTGGACCCATAACATTTTGAACTTGTAGAGATGTGAAGAGAACCAGTGAAATACAAAATTAAAAATAAGAACTCTTTTGGATCGAAATTCTATTTGAAATTGAGGCGGGCCAAAGAGGCCGCAAAATCCAAACCACTTGAAATTAAAATTGAGAACTCTTATGGATGGAAAAACCCGAACTACTTGAAATTAAAAGTAAAAACTCTTTTGGTGGTGCAAGGTGGGCCAAAGATCAGTCGGCCCACATGTCCATTATTATTATTTAAATATTTTTAATTATTTTAAAAATTATAAATATATAATTTAATATTTATTAAAATTAATGTGAAGGTTGCTTGATAGGGAAGGATATGGATACATATTGTAATCTAGTAAATATTACTCCCTCTGTCCCGATAAAAGTTTCATGTTTGTTTTTGTTGTTTTGTATAAAGAATAATATTGAATAATAAAAATGAAGGGTAGTTGTGGATATTGGGAGAGAGAAAAAAGATATGTGAAGTAATGAGTGGAGTAGTGAGTGACATTTTTAGTAATATTGTGTAAAAAGTAAGGATAAAAATTATGGGTAGTGGAGTTACTTTTTCCATTTATAGAAATATGAAATTTATTGTGAGACGGATGAAAAATGAAAGAGAGGAACTTATAGTAGGACATAGAGAGTACATTTAGTTGTAGATATTTCTTATTTGATCATATTTTTGTAATTGGTTAATTGATTAGCCTAGATTCATTATTTCCTAATTGGCAAAGTATTGTATGAAACTGGTTCACCAATTATAAAATCGTGCACCACTATCCATCCTAAAAACGGGTCGACAAAACGGGTCATATATATAATCTATATTTACCCATTTTCAGTCTCATTTCTCCCCGAATTCTGAATCTCTCCTCTCCTCACGGCGGTGGCAACGGACGATTCTTGCGCCGATTCTCGTGCGACGATTAGCGATTCTCACGGCGACGATTAGCGATTCTCTCACGGCGGCGATTATTTCGGTATGATTTTATTCGATTTTTTCTATTCTCTCTTCTTGCTTCACTCTTTTTTAGGGCCTTTTCAACTACACTGATATTTTCCCTTTTTTTTGTTGTTCTTATTTGGTTGTGTTTGTGATTACGATATTAATGGTGGTTTCACGATGACTTCATTATTGTTTGACGTCTATGTCGTCGTCGATTTCATGGTTGTTTCACTACAATCCGCACCGGCAATTTTCACGGCTGTCTCGTGCTGATTTCATGTCAATATATCTCGCAACAATTTCATAACGGTATATTTTGTTTGATTCGTTCTTACTTTTTGTGAGTTTTGTAAATCCTAATTTTTTAATTAAGTTGATTTGTTTCGTCATTCTTCAATCCATTGTTTACATCATGTACTGAGTTCCCGTTTTTAGGCTATTTCATAAGTTTAGGCTATTTCATGAATTCAGTCTCTAGTTAGTGAACACTTAATAGATGTTTTCTTGGAGATTTCTTGCTGTGTTAGAGTAAGAATGAAATTGATGTATTATTCATGTTTGCTAACACAGTTTCACTAATCCTAAATAATGGCTGTTGTGTATCTTTTCCTAAAAATGGAGTTAAATAGCCTAAACTTCTTAAATGTTTGCTATAGTAGTTTAGTTTCATTTAGGAATGTGACATCAATTGGCATAGAGCAATTGATGTTTGATGTTTATGTTATTTAATGGTCTTTGGTGTTTTATTTGGTTTGTCTTGTTCTTTATATTTATTTTATAGGTTAACTTGATGGAAAATTATCTTCAATCAAAGAATCATCTAAAAGCGAATGAAGTATTGAATTACACATTTGAAAATGTGTTGTTCAAGTGGCAAACAACATCAATTGATAATGATTCTGATGTGTATATGATGCACCATTTAAAACACTTTAATGGTGTGCTTTACACGACCCCAAATTTGAGAAAGGTATATATTCTTTTTGTCTACATATTCACATAGTTATTAAAGGCGCGCCTGAGGCGCGCCTAAGGCGCCAGCACACTTTCGGGCGCCACCACCATCGTCTGCCATAGGCCCCCAGCGGTTGGGATTTTTTGGCGCTTCTTTGAAACAAAACTTCGGCGCTATGACTTCGGCAAAAGGCGCGCTTAAAAAAGCGTGCCTTATTATATCTAGGGTTTGAAATAAAAAAATTTTTTTTATTTGTCAAATAACATCAGAATAATAAAAAATACTATCTCTTAAGTCTTAATATTTAAGTGAATCACATCTAGGGTTTCAAGATTCACTTTTTATCAAGTATAATCGTGTGTATATCTTTGAGGGATATAGATGAAAGCAATGAGTGGGTGGTTGGTCTAATAGAAGATGAAGATGAGTTGGTTCACCAAGGTGAAAATTTGACTTGGGGTATTGCTACAGAAGCCATGGTTAGGGTTACTATGAAATTATCAAGGTCTTATGTTGTTTTTTCCAGGGATGCAAGGCGAAGGCCTAAAAAAGCCGCTAAGGCGCTAAGGCCTTCTTCGCCTTGTGGCGCCTTGCGCCATTAATAACTATGCATATTCAACATTTATATCCTTATGTATTAATTCATTGTTCTCTTTTCTTTTCTTTTCTAAAGGATATGGTATAAGATGTATCTTGAGAGCTGAAATTGCTGCAACCATGATCCTTTCAAATTTGAATGAAGTAAGAGGACAAATTCTTGAAAAGTCTCTTCAATTTTACAAAGACAAGCCAGCCTTGATAAGACAACTAGCTGATAAGAAGAAAGAGCATAATCAGAAGTTACAAGACAAGAAAAAGAAAGATGCTGCTGAGTTGTTGAAGAAACTAAATGAAGTTCCCTTGCGAAAAAGGAAGGTTGGAGGATGATGAAGGAACTAAATGAAACATTTTGGTTGTAGGGCAAGTGAATTTTATGTTTTGAATGTTAGATGATGTTTTTTTAGAGAATGAATCAAACGTTGGTTGATGGTTTTAGTAAATGATAGTTCCTATGCTTTCTTTGATATGCTTTTAATTGTACAAATACTTGGTTTAACATAGGGTATTAGTTTGGGTCTGTTTTAATCCCATATTACAAACTTAGCAGCATCTAGGTTAGATGATGTTTTGGGTCTGGTTTAATTGAAAGGCTTGACTAGCATAGGGTATTAGGTTGGGTCTGTTTTAATTGAAAGGCTTGGTTAGCTGAAGCACCTAGATAATGTTTTGAATGTTAGATGATGGTTTGATATGCTTTCTTTGATATTACTAAAGTGTGTGACATTTGTCATAAATTGCCAAAGGGTGTTACATTTATCACTAAAGGGTGATATTTATTACTAAAGGGTGTGACATTTATCATAAAAGGATATTAGTGTTTATCACTAAAGGGTGTGACATTTATCACTAAAGGGTGTGACATTTATCACTAAAGTGTGTGACATTTATCATAAAAGGGTATCAGTCAAAATTACCAAAGGGTGCTACATTTATCACTAAAATGTGTGATATTTATTATTAAAGGGTGTGACATGACATTTATCATAAAAGAGTATTAGTCAAAATTATCAAAGGGTGTGACATTTATTACTAAAGTGTGTGACATTTATTACTAAAGGGTATGCCCTCACTCGTTAAAGGGTTTTACATTTATTACTAAAGGGTGTGATGTTTTATTACTAAAGGATGTGACATTTATTACTAAAGAGTGTGATGTTTTATTACTAAAGGGTGTGACACTTATCACTAAAGTGTGTGACATTTATTACTAAAGTGTGTGACATTTATCATAAAAGGGTATTAGTCAAAATTACCAAAGGATGTTACATTTATCACTAAAGGGTGTGATATTTATTACTAAAGGGTGAGACATTTATCATAAAAGGGTATTAGTCAAAATTACCAAAGGGTGTGACATTTATTACTAAAGTGTGTGACATTTATTACTAAAGGGTGTGATGTTTTATTACAGGGTGTGACATTTATTACTGAAATGTATTCATAAAAGGGTAAGATATTTATCACTAAAGGGCGTGTTATTTATTACTAAATGGTGTGAGATTTATTATTAAAGTGTGTGACATTTATCATAAAAAGGTATTAGTCAAAATTACTAAAGGGTGTGACATTTGTTACTAAAGGGCGTGACATTTATTACTAAAGTGTGTGATATTTATAACTAAAGGGTATGCCCTCACTCATAAAAGAATGTGACATTTATTACTAAAGGGTGTGATGTTTATTACTAAAGGGTGTGACACTTATTACTAAAAGAGTATGCCCTCTCTCATAAAAGGGTGCAACATTTATTATTAAAGGGTGTGATGTTTATTACTAAAGGGTGTGACACTTATTACTAAAAGGGTATGCCCTCACTCATAAAAGGGTGTGGCATTTATTACTAAAGGGTGTGACATGTATTAATAAAGGGTGTGACATTTATCATAAAATGGTATTAGTCAAAATCAACTAAAGAGTGTGATATTTATTATTAAAGAGTGTGACAGTTATTACTAAAGTGTGCATACTGTTCTTTCAAGTTGATAGAAAGAGTTTGCTAGTCCAAGTAAATTTAGAGTACAGAAAAAGAGAAGCAACAACAAGACAATAAGAGAAATAAAGTAAGCAATCAACTCCCCATAGTAAAATGTACCAATTAAAATATTAAAAAATATTAGTTCATACAACTCAATGACTAAGATAAAATTGTAGTACATTTTGTAATGTGTCTACTAAAACAAACGAGGATTGGGTGTTTTAGAACCGAATTTCAAAGTTGGTGCTGATTGCGAATAACTTGGGAATAAGTTGGTACGAGGATTGATCTTTCTTCAATCCAACAAAAATCCCACTGTTAGGCTGTTTTACAGCCATCTCCTGCACACAAGCAAAGAGATGAAGACACACCCGAACATCACATTCTTTAATTCCAACAAAGGGAGCACATATTAGGTCATATTTGTTCGTCCTGTATGTGGTATCGAATACAACGACATCTCCAAAAAGGCCATAGTCATCCCTCATCGACGAGTCCCTCCAAAATATGTTAGCCAACCTTGCTTCACCATCCAATCTCACACTGTAATAAAACTCCGGGTTATTTCACTTTCTTCTTCTAATATGTCAATCAAAGTCTGTGCATCTCCTGATTATATCTTGTTCAGATTTAGACAACTTACGAATTTCAGGTGATCTCTCATTGTGTGACCTACGTGCTCTTTTCCCCCCGCTAAAAACTCCAAGTAATGATAAGATTGGACAACCTTTATTCCACAAGAGATCATTTGTTCGATAATTTTTGCTGTCTCTTATGGTATCTTCCTTTCTGATCTGTGATGATGCCTCCACTCCGGTCTTGTTAAGTTATGATTATGCTTCATGACATGTTTCTGAACCTCGTAAATCCCTTCTTTGTTCCACTTGACATGCAATAACGCCGGGCAATTTGTCCTCGTAATTCCAACTAGTTTCTTCTTCCTTGTTTTTCTAGTTGTTGTAGTTTCAACTTCAGCTTTTTTTGTTTAATTCCAGCACAAGAGCATAGATAAAATCTTGCCAACTCTATCCCAGTTGTTGAACTTCTACTAGTTCCTTTCCGTATGCTAAACCCCGTGGCTCGAGCATGTCTACAATACAATTTTTACATGTCGTCCATACTATTCCCTGTCCTTCCCATCAGACTTCCACTCATCATCAATGTCGTCATCGTCCCCTGTTTTAATAAAATATAAGTTTAACACGTGTAAAACCTATATATGAAACTTTTTGTTTAATCGAATACAATTTTTTACCTTCTATCGCATTCTCTTCACCCTCTTCAGCAGCAATCTCAATTTCATCACCATCTTCAAAAATTGAAGTGCAATCTATTATCACATCATCATCATCGCCATATGTTTTTTCAGCAACTTCTTCATCATTTTCAACTACTACAATAGTGTTTTGATCAACAATTTATGTATTAAAAAAAGTAATACATAATAAGTTATACAAATTGTAACCTGATTGTAGAGTTTCAAAAGACATGAATAAGTAAAACAGTCTCAGAAAAACAGAAACTAAAATTCAGACTGCAGTCCACAGCCTATTAAAGAACACTAGTAAAATTCACAAGCCTGTACTATATGGGCTTTTGTATTTGTCACAATATTACACAAATCGAATAAGAATATGACATAGCAGTTTCCAATTAAGCATGTTCTACAAAATAGTATAGAGTATCCATGTATATATGCATATAAATGGAATAACTCATGGCCAATTTCAGTTCTTTAGTAATTCAAAATCAAGAGTTACATTTACAATTAAGAACATGCTCAGGGACACAATTTACATACACATTCTGCGCTAATCATAATCAATCTGTGCTTAGTGCTTATTGCTTCCCTCAATCAGGTTAATGTACTGAAATTATCATCAATCTGTGTATAGCGCTAATCATTATACATCTAAATCTCTAGAATCAGGTGCGTAACATACCTAAATCTCCAAAATCAGCCATTAACGTGCAGAAACAATCTCAAATTCCGGTATTCCTTCTTCAAAATCGCTAAATCGCTCACCTGTGTGTAAATCGCATGCTCCCCTCTGTGTAAATTGCACGCACAATCTCTAAAAATCGCACCCACAATCTCTGAGAATCGCACCCTTAGTGCGTTGCACAATCTCTGAGCATCGCACCCTCAGTGCGTGTAAATCACACGCACAATCTCTGAGAATTTTTATGCGTCTAATTTCACGTCCAACTGTGTGTTTTGTTTTAAGTATGCGGATTGCGGGTATCTGATTAAAAATATGGATAGTGGTTTCCCGTAAACCACTTTCACACAAAACTGTCTCTTCCTAATTATTGACCATATGTCACACGCATGTTAATACAAAATTCCCAAGTGACATTAATATTTTACATGGCATAAGAGCCAACCTCGATCATAGCCCTAAACACATAACAAAGCAGGACGGTATGTTGGTGTCAAGTTATTAAGATTAGAGGAATCCCATATGTGGGAAGAAATTGCAGGTGTTGAAAGTGTACGTGTGCAGCTGAGGATGAGGCACATAAACAGATGAATGTTGCAAGAAGGTCTGGAATGGATTCAATGTGGTGATGCAGACATCAATTTTTGGAAAACACGGAAGAGGAGTCGGTGAAATTGATATGAACTGATTGGGCATCAAAAGGCCTGGCCTGGAATCTGAACTCAAGAAAAAATTGTAAGTCAATGTGGCTGCTAAGTTTTCTTTCAACGGTTCTTGAATAGTTGATTCAGGGCTCATGCAACTAGAGAATCCTAAAATAAAAGAATTAACAACCTAGAATTAACCAGAATGTTGGATCTTTTAATTTTAAGAATAATATTGGACAGTGTTTTCCTGTTTTAGAGCTATGCAGACCTGTATTCCTTTTCCGCTAAAAACTATCAAGA
Source organism: Stenogyne calaminthoides (assembly GCA_037126765.1). Lineage (NCBI taxonomy): Eukaryota > Viridiplantae > Streptophyta > Magnoliopsida > Lamiales > Lamiaceae > Stenogyne > Stenogyne calaminthoides. Next base: position 22,513,780 of record JBBCBC010000019.1, read on the forward strand.
CAAATCCTTATTTTGAACAGAACATGGTTCTCGGATTCTTCATGAATCAAGTATGTAGGCCACAGTAAACACACCTCAAGTCGTTATTTTCATTCAGGATATATGCCTCCCCTTTGTAAAATAAATTCGATCTTGTCAGTAAGAGATTGAAAAACAGCAACCTCCATGCATGTGCTGCCACTTTCAGTGACACATTCTTGTTCCATACAGGCTTCGTTCCTTCTTTCTTCTCCGAACTAATATGGGCAATTTTGCCTTTATTTTAGCAAGAAGTCGTATGCGTCCTTTTTTTTAAATATATGCCACTTCAGGACTACTTCCATTTCCATGAATTTGCCATTCCATTTTTTTATAGGAAACTTGTTAATCAAAGAAATAAAGGCGAATAAACGAATTTATTAAAATGAAAAGAAAATGGGTGGGCCCAAAAGTGACCCGAACAAGACGAGAGTGTCTCTGACCCAAAAGTGACCATATAACTAAAAGGTACATTATAAAAAAGAAGCTAGCCGTCTAGCTAGCAGCAGTAGTTCCATCCAGGGAGGCATCTAGGGGATCTTGTATCTTCTTTGCTTTCAGTCGTGTATTGTATTCATGTCTTCTCTTGTTATCTTCCGTTCGGGCCCTTTTTAGTTTTGCTTTGACCAGCTTGCCCAAGGGATCTTTCAGAGACAGCTTGCCTCCAGAGGCCTCAAAGTAGCGTTGTTCAGCTGGAGTTAGCACCGTCTGATAATTTATGCTGTGTTCTGTTGGAGTAATCGTGTGCTCTATACTCTGCCCAGACTTCTCTACCCCCATATCTTTCTCAGTATCTTCATCTAACATGTATGACCATCTAGTGGAGGTAGTAGAGGCCGTAGAGTCCGAGTCCGAAGCTAGAGAGCCCTCGGCCAGATTCTTGAAGGAGTTGGTAGTAGCAGGCTCAGGGTAGCCGAAACGGCCTGAGCCGACGAAGCTGTTTTCTTTGGCAATTGCCAGTCCTCATCCGTCTTCTCCTACTCAGGCAAAACTGTGTCAGTCCGTGTTATATGTCAGTCCACGTGCCCTATAATCTTCTCGTTTACAGAATCAATGACCTCATATGAAGGGGGCCTGCCCTCCCCCCTGTCCCGCAGTTCTGCATCGTTTACTGTGCCTGAAGTACTTGTTTTCGTACGCTCCTTCCCAGTAGGGGCTCCCTTTTGTTCCTTTCTAACCCAAGTTTTCTGCATTTCAACTTTCCCGGGCCATCCCGTGGGGGAGGCATGTCATGGTCCTCCTTCTTCCCATCAGAATCTCCAAAAGAACGACAGTTGTCCACAGCGTGTCCCACTATCTGACAATGGGCACAAAAATCCGGATGTTGTTCATAGCCCACTGAAGCAATGGAGCAGTGCCCAGATCGCTCATACATGATTTTTTATTCCTTATCTTTCCGAAGATCAAATTCAATGAGGACCCGAGCATAGTGACACATAGTCCAGTTGCGTGTGTGTGCATCAATACTTACCACCGGACCAAGGGCTGAAGCAATTTGTTCAATAATAGGCACATAGAAATATTCCATTGGAAGTTCAAAGATCCGTACCCATACATTGACAATAGGAGAGCTCACCTTGTAAGGATTAAACTCTGGAACCCACTTCTGTAGTCTGCAGTGGCCAAACTCCATAGGCCAAATGCGTTTCAAATAAGATTTTGTCCCTTTCTTGTAAATCCTCCATTTGAATAATGAAATAACCTTTTCCCAGAGAAACCAGACTCCAGTTCCCCTGTATCCGCCAAACTGTATTCAGAGATTCTTTCAGTTCGTTATTCGACATTGGTTTAGCACCAGATTTGAGCAACATTCGACCTATAATCGAGCTCTGCATATCTTTCACACCTTGCCTGTGTAAAGAATCATCAATATTGACTGAGAGATATTCGCCTTTCCTAACTGGTTGATGCTTAACATTCTAAGTCAGAGGGTCCAAAGCATGAACGAACAATTTAACATTCAAATCCAAGGCATTGGGGGTCGAAACAACATGGTTGGAATTAGCAATCATCCACAAATTTTCTGCCCTCAATGCATCAGAATTCAAAGTTTGAACAACTTCAGCATTTGACAATCTAGATTCATTCCCCAATTTCAAAAGTTCAGAACCATTTTTAGCCAAATAAAGGAAGTAAAACGAACTTGTTAGCCTACACTTGTTTCCGCTTCCCCAAAAGCCTTAATATTTGGACTTCATGACTCTTGCCCATTCATTAATCATAGTGATTAATAAACATAGTCTACTAAAAATTAACTTTATCATTCATAAACATAAAATTTATAAAATATTCCAAAATTAAAATTGTAATTGTTAAAATATATAATTAAAATTTAAAGAAATTTAAAAAATAAAGGAGATGAGTCCCCTGCTACTGTTGATACGAAGCATCAATGGTATGACGTGGTAAGAGATAGTAAAAGTATTTTTTTTGTAAAATTATTTAAAAATAATATATAATTTACAATTGTTAAAAAACATAATATAAATGCAAAATGTGGTTAAAATTTAAATATGATCAGAGAAATAATATTCTATTATAATAGCACAAATAAACAAAATTGTGAATCCATATATAAAATTTGAGAGTAGGTCTCCTGTGAAATCGATTTCACGTGAATTCTACTTTTTAAGTATCATTGTTATGCACACGGAGTATGCTGTTATAGATATGAAGTGTTATTTTAAAAAAAAATTAATTTTTAAAAGTGACACCTTGTTATATAAAAGTGAGAATGCGTATGAATAATAGTTATAATTCATATGCATGACACCGATCTTAAAGAAAAAGAGTTCACGTGAACTTTTTTCAAATAATTTTTTACCAAAACTTGAAGACTATTGATACTAGTGAAAAATATGAGAGAGAAAGTTTAGAAAATATTAAAACCTATTAACATTTTACAGATACTCTTTTAAATTTATACAGGTGAAGGGGTCGAAATTTAAGATTAAATGTCAATACTTTTCAAGTTTAACTCACGAACCTCGAAATTGCTGATGGAAATTTACCTTTCGATAAGAGTAATATATAATCTTGAGATTACTTTGATTTATAAATTCTTCATTGGAAATATGTTTTTATCAAAAGTGATTGATGAAGGAGCAATTTAAAGTGTTTTATATTTCATGTATAAAACCTTTAATTGCAAACCTATATAAATGGATCTTTTATGGAAGAATAATATGTAATTTACTCCTATTTCTGTATCTCTTCTCATTATTTTTTCATATGTTGCAACCAGTGACGGATCTACCTTGGGGTCAGGGGGTCACTGGGCCCCCCTGACCCCACTTGAATTTCTTATATATATATACACTTATAATTAAGATACATCTGTATGAGACAGTCTCATAGTAAGACGAAGCATAAATTGTGTATTAACGCTCTAATATTTTGGAAGGATGAGTATTATTTGTGTTATAGATTATACCATATATCATGTATAAAACCATCTCATACGAATGTCTGTCTCCTTTAAACAAAGTATTATGTGCATCATGTTCAATGTACACCACTATTACTAATCCTTGTAAAAATCAAAACTCTATAAATAAAATGTTGATTTTTAGGTGAGAAAGGGGTAACAAAATAGAGAAAGAATATGTATAATTCACATTTTCAATATACATATAAATGTATTCGACTCTGTTAATATAAAGATGTTTAGTCCAAATAATTTTCGAAAATATATAAAAAAATTTAAGTGCATTTAGCTACACTATGTTATAAATTGGGCCCCCCTCGGTAAAATTTCTGGGTCCGTCACTGGTTGCAACACTTTATGATTGTTGTTAATTGCTTTATATTTCAAAATATTTATAAATATTGGTTTACTTAATTTTTAGTTGAGTTACGACTTTTGTGTTTATCTATACCGAAGCTTATAAAAAATCTCATCTTATTTACCAACTCAAATACATTATATTATTCACAATATTCTTCGAAGTCACCGTTTATTTTGAAAGCATATTATTCGATCAACCATGCATTCAACTTTATCATCCAAAATTCTTTATGCATATATTTCTCGAGTAGGTTTAGTGTGAAAATTATATCTTCCAAACATATAAAATGCGGATGGACGAGTTTTGTTTTGTAGCATCGGCTCCTGTAGCCCAATGGCGTGTAGCTCCTTTGTCTAACTGTTGGTCCTGTTTTTGGTTCCTGGTCATGGCGAATTTTCTTTTTTTTTTTTGGCAATTTTTCATCTTTTTTTTAAAAAATAAAAAATTCATTTTTTTTAAAAATTAAAAAATCAGCTCTTCTTTAGAGTTGAATTCTAGTCACAAAAATACAAAAATAATTTAAAAATAGACTCACCAATATAACACATTAAATAATTTTTTTAGTAATTAATTTTTTTTCTATAAATAATTTTTTTTTTAAAAATCAACCCTTCTTTGGAGTTGAACCCTAGTCACAAAAATAATTTAAAAGTAGACTCACCACTATAACTATAACACATTAAACATTTATTAAATAAATTTTTTATTAATTTATTTAGCTTTGATATGTAGTGCATGCATGTAAAATTGAAGTAGTATTACATGCAAAACATAACAACATTACACATAAAAGTATAAAGTATTACATGCAAAACGTAACAGTATTACATGTAAAAGTATAAAGTATTACATCCAAAATAAGAAAAACTAAAAAATTTAAAGTGTATTAAATGCATAATTGAATCACTATTAAAATTCATAATCAACAATCATTAATGCCTTCTACTTTGATTTGAAATAAGAAATTAAAGCAGTATTACAAGATAAAATATAACAGTATTACAAACAAAACCATAACAGTATTACATGCAAAAACATAACAGTGTTACATGAAAAATATAACAATATTACCATTTAAACATAAGAAAAAAATTTGTGAAGGTTATCTAATCATAACGGAATAGTTTTACATGTAAAATATGACATTATTACAATAAAAAATACGATTTTCAAATGTACTATACGTACAATTTGTAAATAGAAGTACTAATAAAAATATTTTTTTATATATTTAAACCAACTAGATAATTAGAGTTAGCTATGTTTCATTCATCAATCAATTGTGAATTGTAACCTATAAATATTTAAATATACATAATTAATTAAAGAAAATAAACACATTTATTATATATAAAGCCTTAATTTTCGAACATCAAGTTATTTTAGTATAGTTGTAGAGATTCCTCTTTGTCAATCTAATGACCCAGATTTGATTGCTATGAGCATCAAATTTGTATATCGCTATCTTTTCAAATAAAGATTTTTTTTTCATATTTTTAATTGAAACAAATACAGTTTTATTATATAAATTTTCAACCCTTAACCATTAGTCGATATGGCGCAGTGGTTCGTGTTGTTTTTCTCTCCTCGAAGGTATAGGATCAATTCCTGCTGGACGCATAATTTTTGGGCAAATTTTAAATTTTCATACATAAAAACGTTGGTTTCTCATTATTATTTATATATGAGTTTGGCTGCATAATTTTTGGGCAAATTTTAAATTTTCATACACAAAAACGTTGGTTTCTTATTATTATTTATATATGAGTTTGCTCCAGATTTTAAAAGATTCATTCAAACTTCATGTACATTTCAAAGTGAAAATTCTCTTAATTCCTTCTTTCAATTTTTAATTGTGCTACATTTTTTCACGCCTCAAGATTTTTTTTTTCCCTATAGTTTCTAACAAGGCCAGCTCATCCAAAGGTAAGTTCTCATCCAAAGGTAAGTTTACTCGGATTGATCTATGCTAATTGAGTATTTTCCTTGTTAGATTCAATTGTAAATTTACTGAAGTAGGGTTTCGATACGGATAATTCTATACAGAAATTCATGCTTCGAAATTGTGGAAAAATATAATTAATTACACTTTGAATTAGCTATGAGTTTACTGGTTGAATTTTATCATATTATAAATTCTGTCGTAGCAATTGTATCAGTTAATGTTCATTTGGCTTTACTAAGGGAGGCACGTTCCCTTCCGTTTTATTGGTATGAGATGTTTCAAACACTCATGTTTGACCATATAGTTGGAGGGTTAAACTTTAATTTCTAGGAAATTAATTGTAATAGAATCGTTCTACTCGAGGAGTGGATGATCGTGGTATATTAAAATCTTAAAATTGAATTTCGGTGAGTGAGAAATTAATACGAGATGATGAGTTGCAACTCCAATTTTTGCTCAATTTTTTTTTCCATGGATGGATTTTGAGAATTTAAGGAAGATTGTAGTTGAATATTGCATGAATTTCGAAATTTGAGGAATGTGCGAAAAATTTGATGTCTTTCTTGTTTCTACCATGAGTTGAATTTTTTTGTGGTAATAATTGATGGGTAACTTGAATTGCATGCCAATTTTGAGTCATTAGTTGGGATTTTGAGAATTCAAGGAAGGCCATGGTGAAATTTTGCTATAATAGAACTTTGGAATTCTTTGGAAAATGTTTTCTAACCCTTGATTGAGTGTCACTTTTTCAATTCTTGTTCATATAATGAATTTCATGCTAGGATTGTGGACTTAATTTGCTTGATGCGAGTTGAAAAATGCCTAGGGAATATTCTTTTGGGTTTAAATGATGAAGTGTGATTTTTTTATTTTTTTTTTCAAAAATGAATTTTTTTTTTGAACAAACAAACAAACCATTCATGGTGAACCCAATGATACATGAGAGTCAAGTGATCCAAGTTGTGATCTCTGAGCCAGCCCAATCTTGAGGACCGGGAGAGACTGTGGCATACTTGGCTAGAGAATGTGGTTGAAATAGATGTGTCCGAGGAGTGTAAGTGTAGTCCCCTACTAGGACAGTCAAGTTTAGACTAGTAAGGGCATCAAGAACATAAACCTCCGGGCCAAAAAATGTAAGATTGGAAGTTATGGCCCTAATCGCTAGCTAGGAGTCAGACCGGACAGAAATAGGCCCCCAACCCTGTTGAATGCATTTGACCAGGCCGACGCGGATGGCCTCAAGTTCTGCTGCAACAACAGATCCTGGTGGTGGAATTGCCATACAGCCTGCGGCCGCCAGCCTTCCATCTCCATTCCGGATGACATAGCCCGTCGCACAAGAGCCCTTATCGTCGTCAAAAGCGGTGTCCACCTCCAGAGTAATGACAGAATTTTGCATCGACTGGGCCGAAGCGGAAGGGGTTGCCGCCTGTATGGAACTGGGGGCGCAGGTGTCTTGGAACTGACGTAAGTAAGCCTCGGGTCCATATGGTAAGAAACGCCCGTGGCCTCGGATTTGGGGAGAAGGTCCATCGTCGTCTATGTCATGCAAAATCTGACACCGGGTACCCCACACGCTCCACAGCAAGATTGCCCACCTTTGGAATTCCTGTCAGTCGATCGATTGCCGCATAAATTGAAGGATGTGTAGCATATCGGATTGACGAAGAGGTTTGAGCATGGCCGAAAACCCAGCATTCTTCCACATTGTTCGCACTATCGGGCAATAGATTAAAACATGAGCAGTGCTTCCGGACCAGAAACAAAATGAATATTTTTTGATGAATTAAAGGCTTTGCATGATTGAAGCACCGAATTGTTTAATGAAAGCATTGTTGACATTGAAAAAAAAAAGTTACACCTTGGTACGAAATGAGAACAACATGGACTAGAGAAGATGAGGAAGAATTTGCCTTGGGGATGGCAGGCTTGGTTGATGAGGGATGGCAGGCTTGGTTGATGAGGGATGCCAGGATGTTTGTGGAGATTGTCCTAGTTGTTGGTGTATACCGTAAAACAAACTTTTAGTGGGTGTATACCGTATGTTTGATTTTCTTATTATCTGAAATAAATGATTTTTCACATTATTGCATTCCTAAAAATTGCTTGTATGTCTACTTATCTTATATTATAGACGATGTGGTGGGTTATTAGTCACACAGAAGATCACATTGTCAAGTTCATTGTAAGATATAAACAATATTCACAACTGAGATAGTTCTGGACATAATGATGGAGACGAGATCGCGATAGCATTCTCGGATAGTTATGAACGAATTTGCAGAATCAAGATTTTTAGGAAAATTAATATTTATATCTTTATTTTAATTTGTTTTGATTTATTTTCATAGATTAGTATTTATCCTTAAGTAAGTTTCCACTCTTATTTAAAGAGCTCAGTTGTAAACGTTTTATTCAGTTGAATGATGAATTTAAAATGAGTTTTTCCTGTTTGCCTATTTTACGGTATTCAATTGTTGAATCAACATATTTTAGGAGGTGTTAATTGTTCATTCGATAAGCCCGCTGCATCAGTTGGTATCCAGAGTTTAGACAACACTCCTATCCGATGTCGTCTCGTAGTGGGCCTAATCATGATAGTTCTCAATCGATTGGATACTTTGACACAACAGTTAGCCATAGTGGTTCAGTTGCTTCAGGATCGAGCAACCACAGCCCGTGAGTTTCCTGCACCCCGACATGCCAATACCGCTGCCCGTTCGACTAGCCAACGTCGGATTTCACACACCATTACGGACACCCCGTCACCCAATCGACAATCTCCTCCACCCCTGTTCGAATCGTGTTCCTTCCGTCCACCGCCGTTGAGCGTCGCCTCGACGACAGCGTCACGCTCCTTCTTCATCCAAAAGTCGTCAGCATCCAGTCCTAAGTTTGCACATAATAGAATCGCTCGCCGTCCGAACCCGTGTCCACACCGCTGCGCCTAGAGATCGGCGTCGCTCCGTTGCGCGAAGGACCGCTGCCTACTACCGCGCAGACCACCGACGAACTTCATTTTTTGCCGTGACTGCTGTGGGTGGCCATGGCAAGATGCTTTGCTCTCCAGCCCATATCACACGACAACGGCGTATTGATTGTGTCGCTTTGAGATATGATGCCCTAACTCAGCGTGGGCCAAATTCTCTAAATGGAAAAATTGGGCCGCTAGTTGATTGTGAGAATGATGGCCATTTTGGGCTTTGTGCGTTTGAAGGAAAGTTGGGATCAGGAGCCATTGATGAGCTTGAAGTAGATGCACAATATGGGCCTTTGGGTGAAATTGAATCGGAGGATAATGAGATATTTGGGCCTATTACTACTGATTTTATATTATGAAGACGAGACTTATTCTGAGTATTTTTATTATGATGGGCCGCCTATTTATGATGAAGAGCAATCCGTAATTGATTATGTGCATCCCATTCTTGATGTCGAGCTTGAAGACGATACTTGTGAAAATTTTGATACGAAAAATGGTCACGATGCAATTTTTTCGGGTTTTGATACGGCATATGACGAGTCCTACCTTGATGTTGATGAAGGTTATGTCTCACAAAATAATTGTTATTTTTTTATAATTAATGATAGTTATTTTGTTAGCAGTGCTATGAAACCTCCGTTCTATTGCCTGAAGGTTTTGAGCAAGACCCGCACAACCGATATATTTGAGCTCATTTATTTGATGGTTATACTTTATTCCTCTGGAGACGAGATCGGTTTCGATTCGAGGACGAATCGTTTCAAAGAGGGTGAGAATGATGGAGACGAGATCGCGATAGCAATCTCGGATAATTATGAACGAATTTGTAGAATCAAGATTTTTAGAAAAATTAATATTAGTATCTTTATTTGAATTTGTTTTGATTTATTTCCATAGTTTAGTATTTATCCTTAATTAAGTTTCCACTCTTATTTAAAGAGCTCAGTTGTAAACGTTTTATTCAGTTGAATGATGAATTAAAAATGGGTTTTTCCTGTTTGCCTATTTTACGGTATTCAATTGTTGAATCAACGTATTTTAGAAGGTGTTAATTGTTCATTCGATACGCTCGCTGCATCACATAACTATTGGTTTAAGTTGTAGTATAAACTTGTTGGTGACTTGTCTTGGCCATTAGTTTATAAGACATGTTCTTCCATTTTGACTGTTATGAATAACTAGAGGTCTTGGTGACTTTTATAATTCTTAACCCTAAGTGTGATATTTAGATATGTGGGGTGCTTGTTCACTACTTTGATTTACTATGGGTGACAACCTTGGTAGATTCTTCATATTCCGTATTTTGGGTAGTTTCATCGCTTGAATGATGTCTATTTATTGGCATTAGAGCACCGTGTCCTGGACATCCAGGATGATGATGTCCCCTTGAGGAAACTTATAACGAATTGTCGTATTAAACCCTGCAGGTGAATTTAATCTGTACGACAACAAAGGTTAAGTAGTACTACTCAAGGAATAATAGACATTAATTAATTAAAGCAGTCAGAAACTTTAATAATTAATGGACGTGCGATATCTTTAACATGGAGAATTATAAAGTCTAATAGAAGCCCTGATTCGGTTCAGGATAGGACGGGAGTGCAACATTAATTCTCTAGTGGGATGAATGTTCTCGGGCCAAATAATGTTTTGAGCTGAACATAAGAGTATTTGGGTCCGTACGAAGCCCAAACCATATACCTTCTAATGGATCCCTAGTCTGGCCCATGAAACCTATGGAGTTTATATAAAGGAGCCTTGTATTCGTCTTAGAAGGCTAGTGCACGAAAACAAAAATGCAGTAGCCGGTAAACTAGGTTTTGAGGAGACGAAACAGCAGGCACCTTCTCCACGTCGATAGATTGCTGTCCACTCGGTATTCGAACGAGGTTGGGAGACAGACTAGGAAATCTGTAGTGGAACAATACATCGATCTTCAACGGTAACGAATCTAAACCTCTTAGACACACATTTAGGTTTTATATTTGTTACGTGTACGTTTGGTATCCGACAACGATCCTAGTGACAGACCGTCCTCACCGGTGTGATCCATCACTAGTATTAATGGGATTGATCTAGGACCAAGGGGACTCGAGTTCTCTGTTTACTTCATTAATATAAAGAGGATGATGATTAACCAACTCGTTAGGCAGATAAATCTACCATGGCAAGGTTAGAAACTCAAGAGGATGTGGAGGACATGTTTTCCTTCATTGGTTGGAGAGAGCTTCTAGAGATCAAGACACTACAAGCTGACCTTGGAGTTTTTAAGCACTGCGGAAGTGGATACTGATGTCACAGGAATGCCCACTGGGATGTCATTCCTCTTAATGAATAAAGATTGTTATTTGAAGAGAGATAAGGTCAACGAGATGTTCGGAATTCAGGAGGATGTGGAGTTGATGCTTATCATGGTATTGACCATTTCAATGATCAAGAGTTTTGGGAAAAGATAACAAAGAAGAGTGCAAAGCATAACCCTTTCTACCAACCAAGCCATTCAAAGGCCTCACTCCTCAGAAACCCCATTTTTTGGTATGTTCAGAGGGTGTTGGCCAACACGACGTTTGCAGGGTTTGATATTGGCGAAGTGAGAAAGGAAGAGTTGTACTTGATGTGTTGCATGACGAAGAGAAAGAAAATGAGTTTGGCCCCTTATCTCATATCTCAACTCCAACGCCAAAATCGATCACGAGTCAAAGAGTGTCAAATTGGTGGTTTAATCACTCATACTGCCATAAGTTTTGGATGGAACCTGAGGAAAGTCAATTCATGATTGGAGGAGAAGAGAGTCTTAACTTGCACTTTCTTACCAAGGCTTCGTTCCTTGAAAGATTGGATGGAAAGCACTTCTTGAATCTAGAAGGTGAAGAGCTATTCTTGCTACCAAATAAAGAATTAACACATTGGAAAGGAAGTGCGCAAGGGAATTAGGACTTGTCTTCAGAAAATCACAAAAATTGGATAGACAATAAGAATCCTAACTCATCTTGAAAAAAGAGAAGAAGAGACGGAGCAAGCACAAGCCAAGCCCTACAAGAAGAAAGATGAACCCCAAGGGACCAAGATCATCATGGAGAGGAAATGCAAGAGCCCCCACAACCTGCGGCTACATCGATGGACATACCTCATCAAGGGAATGTTAGAACTTATGATGGGTCTGGTGTCGTGTAGTCGGTTACCATCATGTGCCTGGTGTCAGAGGTTTTTACTAGGGAACTATATACAAATGAATTAATTCCTCACCTCTCTACAAACTTGATCTTTTAGATGAGATATAATTCTTACATGGTATCAGAGCCTCCAGGCTCACGTCCTCGTCCTAGGTTCAAACCCCACTGACAGCAAAAACTCAACCCACATTTTATTATACACATTTTGGGCCCCCTCTTCCTCCTAATGATGGAGTTGACAACCCAGAGGATAACCCAACCCACAAGTGAGGGAGAGCATTAGAGAACTATATACAAATGAATTAATTCCTCACCTCTCTACAAGCTTGAGCTTTTAGATGAGACGAGATTTTTACAGTTTTCAACGAGTTGAAATTGGATAAATTGCCTGGCGATATCGCCATAGGTCACGTCAGATTCTCGATGGCCAGGTCGTCTATGCTTAAAAACGTGCAGCTTTTCATCGTGGGTTATAGATACAGGTCGGTTGGGGTTGCACACAATGGCAATTTGGTGAATTACCTCTCTGAGGGCTGAACTCGAAGAGAAGGGCTCAATTTTCAATACGAGCTAAGATACAGAGGTCGCTTTTTCTCCAAATTGTGGAAGTGTGTGAGAGAAGGGGTTTATTCCATGTTTTTTTTAATGGAGGATAAATTGGTCGCCATTCGTGATCCATTTGGGTTTCGACCGTTGGTGATGGGTCGTAGAAGAAACGGCGTGGTGGTTCTCACGTAAAAAATGTGTGCGTTGGATATAATCGAAGCAGCGTACGAACGTGAGGTTTATCCTAATTAGGTCATCGTCATCGATAAGGACGGAGTCCAATCGCGCTGCTTGATGCCTTATCCGGAGTCGAAATCGTGCATCTTCGAGCACATTTACTTCTCTCTCCGACTTTGATCGTATTTGGCAGATCTGTATAAGAATCGAGGCACAAATTCGACGAAATCCTCACCACGGAGTCTCCCGTTGATTGCGATTTAGTGATCACGGTGCCTGATTCCGGCATGGTGGCGACACTAGGTTACACTGCCAAAATCGGAGTTCCGTTCTAACAAGGGCTGATCCGGTCGCACTACGTCGACAAAACGTTCATCGAGTCGTCTCAGAGGATCAAAGAGTTCGGCGTGAAGCTAAAATTATCGCAAGTGAGAGCAGTTCTGGAGGGAAAACGCGTGGTGGTTGTGGACGATTGGATCATCAGAGGAATGACATCGTCGAAGATCGTTAGATTGTTGAAGGAGGCAGAGGCAAAAAAGGTGTATATTAGAATCGCCAACCCTCCGACCATAGCGTCGTGCTATTACGGAGTCGATATGCCGAGTCCGACGGAGTTGATTCGAATCGGATGAATGTGGAGGAGATCAGAGAGTATATTGGATCGGATTTGAGTGGGGAGTCAATTTTTGGATGGCTCTACCATTTGATTATTTGTTGTGTTAGAAGCAAGGCTTAGGATGGTACTTGACTCACTACATTTAAACCACTGAGACTTGAGCTTTGTAAATCGAAACATAACTCGATTCGTTCCTTCTTGTGTGTGATTCACAATTTTGGATGTAATAACTTGCTTTTGTTACTTGCTTGAAACTTGATTTATGTGGAAATTGTAAAAAATGATAGGAGACAATTCTTTGTTTTGAAAGTCACTTGGCCAAAATAATCCTACCAAATGTAAAAACTATTTACTTTGCAAGTTACAAATGTAACCAATATACCTTTTTTCTTGAGCCCATTTGAACCTTAATCAACTTGTTGAACTTCAATTGTTGGTATTTGTTGAGGATTGAAATGGAAGGATTGCTTGGATATTTTGTCATGTTTGAAAAGAGAACGAAGGAAAGAAACAAAATGATGGTATGAGCAAGAAAAAAGAAGAAAAATTTTGAAAAAAAAAAGGAATAAGTCTAGAAAAAGTGCTTTAACAAAAAAGGAGCAGCATGAAAAGATGGAAGTGAATTACAAGAAAAGCGGGGATGAGAATTCATTCAAAGGTGAAAAGGAAAGAAAGAAAAATGAAAGTTTTGAGTTGGGAATGTTTTATCAGATATTTTTGAAAAATCGATAATCTTTAATATATAGACATTTAAAAAATATATGATATTTATCACGCTGATATTTCTGTCGATATATCACTGTTTATCGACCCGAATTTTAGAAAACTAGCAAAATAAAATATAATTTTCATCATAAAGTCAATAACATACTGGCAAAATAAGTGAACCCTAACCCAACAATGTCCGGACGGAAGGAACAAAAGGAAGATTCCAGCAAAAAAATAAAAAAACATGAGAGAGTCAATGCATATAAAACTAACGAAATTAAAAGAGATTGAGAATACTTTTTAATAAAACGTAAATCGTGTATCCATAGTTTTAATATATTCAAAACATAGAATTAATTAGGACGTAAATTAAGTACGTACCAAAGTCTCCTCATATGTCTCATTCCTTGAATTGAGTCCAAACTCTGTGAATATGCATAGGCAGCAGGCAAAGATCTTATGCGACCCATTTGAACCTTGTCAATCTCTACTCTCTTCGGTTGGAAAACAGTCATTGTCTTTATTACCATTAAGATCGTCCTCCAACTCTATGAAATTGCCATACACAGAGCATTCAAGATACTTATATAAATTCAGGCAAAGCCTATAAACACCATGGGCTTTCCAAGTTTTCTGATGAAACAACCAAACATTTGCTAAATAGTGAACACCAAATTTTCCTTCAAATGTTTCCACCTTGGGATCTTTCACAACCATAGCTAGTTTTCCCTTCTAATTGACTAGGTATGAATTTCTTGGGGTGCCGCCAGTGATTTGTTGAATACCAAGATCTTCTTCGAAATCAACTTTGTTGAAAACCTTTTATTTGACGTCAAACCAAACAAGGAGAAGTTGTTCTTTCTCATCAGATTCGTTCAACTTTCCCATACCAAACCAATATAGAGTTCCCCCGACGGTGGCACTTTTCTTATGAATCAAATGGCGAAACTGAAAGTTGATATTGACTAATTCCCATGAGTGGGAATTCGAGAAGTATACTTGAGCAACAAACTCAAGACTAGCATTCTCCCAACATCCACATCCGTCAATCGCTTACAACTTAAAATCATTGTTCTCCTCGTCGTGGGAGAAAATACAAAAGACAAAGTTCGCATCTCCAATTATCACAGTGGGATCGGGAATGAACTTGAATATCCTTATAGTTGGATTCAAGAAAATAAGGTCAATGTCGCAACTAAGCACTTGGAGGCACACCAGACCCTTGATGCAACCAACAATTTTTGCAGCATGTTCCAAATGAACACTTCTTGTCTCCCTTGACTCCAACTTCAACAGCGATAAATCACTTGTTGTCAAATGATTGTAAGAGGACTTCTTCGCTAGTGGCTGGTATAAAGGTATCCCGATGTTGTTTGATGAAACTTTTAGACCTAAACATATGTTTCCATCCATTTGACATCGACCCGAACCTGACAACTGATTTTACAGGAACTCGGGAAATGATGTGTGGGAGCACATTCTTTGGGAGATCCGAAAGGGGGCGCTCCGATGGAACTGGGATCTCTGGCAGGGGGCGCGGGCGTCGCGTCGGTATGCCCCGCTCCATTGACCTCTTATTTATGGATTTCGAGCTGCTGGAGGACATCTTTGTTTGAGTTGGAGATTTTTTTAAAAATTGAAATGATGAAACTGAAATGATGAGGATGGTTTTTGTAGAGAGTGTAGCTTTATTTCATACAGTGAAAGAAACAGGTGGAAGAGTTGGTGGGTGCTCTTATTTTTTTCTTCTTTTGAATTTGTCTAAAATCATTTTGAAGTTTGATTATAGGCCTCTTAAATTGAAGTTTGGTACAAATAGGGTTAGGATGATGGTTTTACTAGAGATTGCAGCTTTATTTCATGTAGTGAAAGAAACAGGTAGCGGAGTTGGTGGTGCTCTTAAATTTTTCTTTTTTTGAATTTGTCTAAAATCATTTTGAAGTTTGGTTGTACTTTGAATTAATGTTACAAAAATTACTTCTCAACGTTGGGTCTTGAAACCATATGTCAAGTCTTGGATTGTTGTGTATCCTTACTTATCTGCACTTTTAATTGATCAAGTCTTGGAGACGACAACATTTCTAAGATGAAATCTGAAACAATTAAGGAGAATGACGGTTTTGACAACGTCTGCAATGCTTGCAGGTTTGCAACTTTATTTCCATTTGACGAGTTGAGGGGGTGGGTGGGAGGTGGAGTATTACATTTGCTAGAAATTAGATCATTACTATCGTTTTTGCTTGCTTGATAACAGTTTTCTTGATTCATTTATTGGACCCATCTAGTTTGTGGCTGCAATAGACCTGAAAATCCCGATTGTTCGTCTTGTAATAAAAGTTGGTCATTAGTTTATGAATGAATTTGTATATTAATTTTTTCAGCCTCAAATCTCATACGTAAATTTGATATATCTTTTGTTTAATACTTTAATTCTCGGGGTGAACACTGTTAATTACTTTTGTACCCTTAATAAAAAAAATATATATAAATTGTCACTTATTTCATTAAGAGTACAACAATTTTTCATCATATAAAATGACTGAACTACCCCTATCACCACAAAGTGAATCTGACCATGTAACATTGTCCTTTATAAATATGGGATTTGAGTAGGACAACAGTCTAATATAAATTACTTAATAAATATCTAACACAACCTCACATGATATAATTATAATTATTACCTAAAATATATAATTTATTATATATAAAATCTATTATGTATAAGTATTTTAAATGAATTAAATATCATAGTAAAATAATTTCCACCAAAATATCAAGAAAAAGTGACAAGTTCTCTTGCGACAAAGCCTTAATTTATTGACAAATTTTTATTTACAATATTTCACAGATTTAATATAAGATCCGTGAAATATGCTTATACTCACTTATTCTAACCATTAGGCTGAAAGTTTGCGAATTTTTTGTGGGCCAGTAAAAACTATTTTTTAAAAATAATCGTGTTAAGGCAAAATAGAAAAACTCGCTCTCAATTATGTGTTACTGTATATAAATATGTGTTACTGTAAGGACATTTCATATACTTGTGTTTTTCAGTACACATATGTATTTCTTCTTCTATGAATCCCAAGATGTCATATATATAGGGAGAGATTAGCTTAAATCTTAAGCAATCTTTATTAGGAAGATAATCCCTAATCTTGCAAAACAAATCTCAAAGATATGTTTTTCCCTACGGATATTTTCCTACAATAATATTCCATAATATTATTTTGGGATTCCTATTTAATTAAATTTAATTTAATTAAATAGTAATAATAATTACCAAGTCTGCAATGCCACAAGTAAGTCGGATTTTCATGATTACTAAGTTTGAGTCGTTTATTTTGTATATTAAGAATATTATGTCCACAATGCAACAAGTATAAACCATTCGATAAAGGAGCATTTTCAAACATATCACCATTAAGCGAAAGATAACAATTATTTGCAAAATGGAAGGAAAAACCTTCAATGTCTAACATAGGAATAGAAATATGTTGCGAGTAATAGAGGGAACAAAATAACAATTATTCAGTTCAAGTCTAAAACCAGAGGGTAAGTCTAAAACATAAACACCAACACGTTCAGCAGCAACTCTTGCTCCATTCCCAACGTGTAGGGCGACTTCACCCGGCCTAACTACCCTACTATGCTTGAGACCCTGCACATTAGAACATGTTGGGAGATGAATTTTAATAAAGATTTATGATTTTGATTAGATCCCAAAACCCCTGAGTATGACATGTTCAGAATGATTTTGATAGTTGAGTCAGGATTCAGTTTTTAGAATATTAAGGATGTTATCTGCAGAATGTATAGTCGTGAGATATAGTTCAGATAGTTCTTGAAGACTCGATGAGGATCTTGAGTAAATCAAGACTTCACCGAGAAGACTCAAAGACATCACCAAGAAAAACTACAAAGATTCGAAGACCACAAGACTCGAAAGACCAAAGACTCGAGAAGACTCAAGACACAAAAGATCAAGACCGAGAAACTAAAGATCAAGAATATCAAGGCACGAAATTCTTGAAGAATCGGTGAGGTCTTGAATGCTCAAGATGAACCTCAATGTTCCGAGGCACCAATATATCTATCGAAGGATGCAATCTTGAGAAGATCGCGATTCCTAGAAAGTTAGATATCCGCCAAGACATTCAAATGCGCATAAAAGGAACTAAGTCGAGAAGTGTTGTTAAGGTTATATCAAACTCAGAGTTTGTAACCAAAAAGAGCCGTTGAAGGTGTTTACCTTTAACTGGAGACAAAAGTAAAAAAGAGGAAGATAACATTTGCACCATCTTGACAATCGACAAAGGATGTGTCTCTCAAAAAAAAGGATGTCAGATGTACAAAAGTTCCAGACTGCAAAAAGTGAAGACCGACTACATGGAAGACTATTGCCTAGGAAGTGTTAGGGAGTTTCAACCCTAAATATAGCCGTTTCACACACCACAAGAGGGAACTCACGAAGCTGTCTCTCCAACGGATAGTTTTCAAGAGTGACCTTGGTGTATGCCTATAAATACTGGTGACCCTCTACTTTGTAAGGTTACGGGAAATTTATACGCAACTTTAAGAGCTCAAGCCTATTCTTGTAAAAGTTAAAAGCACTCGAAAAACTTAGAATTTCCCAAGTGCTTCAATATTGAAGAGAGCTCACTATACTAAGCCTAGCTTGATAAGAATTATCCAAAGCTTAGTCGAGATATCCTAACCCTTTGCATTGTGCTTCATTGTAAAGGATATCTCATCCTAGTTGGAAACCAACCAAGAAACCCCAAACCCTTGTGAAGGTAGTTGGAGTGTGTTTGTTGGTGAGAAGTGTTGTAAAGAGTTAGTAAACTACGCGGAGTAGTCAGAAAACTATAGAGGAGAAGTTAGTAAGCTACAGGGGTAGTCTGAAAGCTTGTGTGTGATTGAGTAAGTAAACTACGGAGGTAGTCGAAAGCTCAAGGTCGGGTTGAGTAAGTAAACTCACGGGAGTAGTCGAAAAACTTCGTAGAAGTTGAGTAAGTAAACTACGAGGTAGTCGAAAAGCTCGAAGTTGATAGTGAATTTCTCTGAAGAGTCGGAGAGAGTGGGCGTAGGAGCTTAAGTCTCGAACCACTATAATTGTTTGTGTTCTTTATTGCTTTTTATTATCATGGCTTATCTGTTGCATTGACTTGATTTTGAAAGCATACTTTTCAATCGATATTCGATTGGAATCAATCCAATCGAAGTTGCATAAGTGAATCACACCCTAATCACTATTTCATAAAGGGAAGGTTTTCCGCAAAGCTTAAAAAACAGTATAAACTAAGGGCCAACCATTCCGCATAACCGAGTAGCTAGAACAAATAGTTACCAAACCGAACGCGTTACTCTTCCGAGGGTTCAATAAGTTAGTTATCTCGATCCAAGCAACTCGGGATCTCTCGACACTCGGGACTCGGTTGGGATTATCGGAGGTTTTACGAAAGCGGGACTCGGTTTGGATTATCGAGGTTTTACGAAAGCGGCTCGGGATCACCGTCTCGATGAGACTTTGACTCGGAGCGATCTGTGCTTCTCGAATCAATCTTCGAGGATTATCTCGATCCAAGCTAACCTCGATGAAAAAGTTTTAAAAACACCAACACGTGTATTCCCCCATACACGTAAAGACTTGCTTGCACCGGGACCAACAAGTGGTATCAGAGCAGTGGTTCAACTTGACCACCTGCTGTGTTGACCAAAGTTTTATTTTCAAAAATACTTGTGGTCTATCTGAACTGATCTTATTTGCTGAAACCTTTTATTTTTCAAGAGATCAGAAAAATGTCTTCTAAAAAACTTCCCATGTTCTCAGTAGAGAACTTTGACCTATGGAGACTGAGAATGCAGGGTCATCTGTATTCCAAACATGAGCGTATGTGGAGAGTGGTCTCTCAAGGACCATTCCAGTTTACTGTAGTGAATCCTAGAGGAACAGAAGATGAGAGAATTGATCCTAGAGCAGAATTTCCGAAGTCTGATGACCAACTGACTCCTGAGGAGAGAAAGTTAGTCAATCTAGACTACATCGCAAAAGACACACTATACATCACAATTGATGATGGTGTGATGTGAATGATCTCTCACTGTAATACTGCTAAAGAGATTTGGGATACACTAGCTGTTATGTGCCAAGACACATATCATATAAAAGAAAACAAACTTTCAGTGGCAATTGGAAAGTTTGACAGTTTTGAAATGGATGATGGTGAATCAATAGACAAACTGGAAGTCGATTCACTAAAGATCATGAATGATCTAAATGCACTTGGAAAGAAATACCCACAGAGAGAAAGTTGCATTGAAAATTCTTAGAGGTCTATCTAAGAAATGGGATATTCATGCAAAGGTGATTGAAAACACCAAGAATATTAACTCAATGCCTTACCAACAAGTCTTCTCTCGAAATTTGAAAGCCTATGAATTTGTAATTGATAAGAAATCCAAAAAGGCCGACAAAGAAAGATGATTCTTCATCGAGTAAGAATGTGGCCTTAAAAGCCAAAGATAAAACACAGAAAACTAGAGAGTCTCGAGAACCCCCATGCCAAAAATCGGGATGAGCTTGAGGAAAAGCTAAGACCGATGGCAAGAAGGTTTGATAGACTCAATAATAGATTTGGAAAATACAAAAAGCTATTACAGAACCACAGTACCGAAAGAAACCCGAGGACGATCAACCGAGAAGAAGAAAGACACGAAAAGTGAAGGATCTTCATCCAAAAGAAAGGACTCCAAGTCCAAAGAAGGAAATGATCGGGATGATGATGCCAACAGATCTTATAACTGCGGAAGAAAGGTCACTTCCAATATGATTGTCCAGTTTGAGTGCTAAGTAGAGAAGAGAAAGGCAAGCTATAAGAGACCGTAAGTTCTCAAGCAAAAGGCCATGGTTGCGGAAGAAGAACACTCGAGGAGGGGATCTAGCTCTTCGGATGAGATATTCTCGATGATGAAAGTGATGACATCCGTCTCGATGGCCATTGAGGAGGTAAACTCTTCTTTCTCTGTTGTTGCTCCTACACTAGCACAAGAGTTTTCTAGTTCCAATCGAAAAAAAATATTTTGACCGATGGATTCTTTTCGAGAATCTGATGAAGGACTATGCTATTTTGCAAGGACTGCTAAATCAAACTCAAGAGCAGAATAAGGAACTGAAAGCTGAAAATCTAAAATGGAAAGACTCTAGCAATATTGAAGTCACTTCTCAATTAATGGGAGCTCTTGATGAACCGGATGTTACGAAAGTACAACTCTCGAGAGAAAGAGAAGTTGATAATGTCCCTAATCGAAAAATCTAGAGAAATCCATTGAAGAGATTCAAAGAAATCGAATCGAGTTCAATGACCTCTCTCGATAAGCATAAAACTCTACAGAACTGTGAGGATAGTGCATAGAAGAAGTTAACTCTATTGAATAAAGCATCTAATGTAATAGATGAAATTCAGAGTTACTAGAGATCTGTGACTATAAAATCTGGATTGGGATATATTCCAGGGGGAACCTCACATGGTCATCTAAATGCTGCGTCAAGTAGCAAGAAGACTATCTTTGTAAAAAACCAAATGGCACCTACACTTCAAACCAAGAAATGCCCAAGGTTGTAGACAAGGAAAATGACCTATGGTCTCGAAAAAACCAATGATCGGGTTAGAAAGCCCAAACCTCGGTGAAGGCAAGAAAACCTGGAAAGGGCCGATTGAAAGTTTCGAGCAAAGTACTTCAAAGCCTCGGGCTAAGAATGCAAACCCGAAAGGCTCCACATCGAACCATCGAGGAATCCTCGGATGAGAAACACTCAGCCAGAGACATTCTCAACCAAGAGACCAAGTCCTCGGTATCTTTGAAAGACCAGTTCAAAAGATGCACAACTGAACCTCACTTGTCTAAGGGTAAAGGTTATCTGAACCCGAGTCATCAAAGATTTAGACCGGCTGCACAAAAGCCTAAGCATCTGAATGTAAGGCTGAACCAAAGAAGAACTCTAAGGCACATGTTCATGCTAAAGCTAGCACACATATACGTAAAACTGCTAAGGCACCCGGAGTAGTGGATGTATATGTTGATGTTTATGGAAGACAAATTAGCCACTCTAAAGTGATTAGAGTTGTCGAGGCGATTTGGATTCCGAAAGTACAACTAACCTCGTGGGACCCTACACAAAATGGGTACCTAAGAATTGATCTGTTTTTCAGGGAAAAAACAGGGCACTAAGTCGATGAAAGATCACATGGCAATCGATGAGCGAGATGAAAAAAGCTCCCGATGTATGGTATCTTGACAAATGATACTCAAGACATATGACAGATTCAAGAAGATGCTCAATGACTATGTTGAAAAAAAAAGAGGCCCCACAGATCACTTTTGGAGATAACTCCAAGGAGGATGAGATCAAAGGATATGGAACTTTGGAAGTCGACTTCGATTCATATCCATGGTGTTTCATATGTATCCGGATTGAAGCATAACTTGTCATCAATTAGCCAATTATGTGATAAAGGTTTCAATGTTGAGTTCTCCAAGAACTTATGCTTTGTGAAAGATGATACATCACGAAAAGTATTCTTGGACCGGGTACAAGAAAAGGGAATGTGTATCTTGCAACTCCTAAAGATACATATTTAATTGCTAAAAGTTCCACAGATACCCGGTTGGTTATGGCATAAAAGAATGAATCACCTAAACTTCAAAACCCCGAACAAGCTTGCAAGATTAGCTCTTGTGAGAGGGTTGCCTAATGAAGTGTTCAAGAAGGAACACATTTGTGATCGTGCGAAAAAGGAAAACAAGTCAAAGCATCATTTAAAAAGCAAAGTAGAAGTTTCTCGAGAGAATACTTGACTTTTGCATATGGATCTGTTTGGTCCTATAACACCGTGAGCACTAATGGCGAAATACACATTGGTAGTAGTTGATGACTACTCAAGATATACTTGGGTCATATTCTTACTCGATGAAAAAAGAGACTCGAATAAAAATTTGCGAAATTCTTGAAAAGGCTCGAGAATGAGAAAAAATCCGAGTGTGGTCAAAATCGATCGACAAAGGAACCGAGTTTATAAATCATATCATTTTCGATTATTGTGCGAAATGGAATTCTACAAAACATCACCGCAAGGACCCTCAACAAAATGGTGTTCTTTGAAAGAAGGAACAGAACTCGAAGGAAGTTCGCAAGGACAATGATAAATGAAAAGTTTATATTCCTAAAAGATTTTGAAATTTGTCAACAACACCGCATGCTACTCTCGAGAATAGATCCATCTTTGACAAAAAAGTCAAGGCAAAATGCCTTATGAGCTTTGGAATGAAAGGAAGCCTCTTGTTTCTTTCTTTCGTGTGTTTGGTTGCAAGTGTTTCATACACAATAATGGTAAAGATCAGTTGAAAACATTTGATACTAAAGCTGATGAAGGAATATTCTTAGGATATTTTGAAGTTAGTAAAGCTTTCAGAGTTTACAACTGTAGGACTCTTATTGTGGAGGAAACACCTCATGTTGTTTTTGATGAATCTGTTTGTGTTCAGAAGAAACAGGAACATGATGCAAATGAACTGACAAAGAGGATCACCGATTAAGCCCAAAAGCGAAAGATAAATCATCCATCGAACACGAAAAAGAAGAAGTCGGTCATTATCTATGATTGGGTGACTTCGGACTCGAGATAAAGAAGTTCGGGATGGAAATCGGGGATGGTGAGACCCGGAAAACCAACACTCCATAGGTGACCAATCAATGCAGACACCCGCCGGACTTCGTGTGCGTGATGCCAATGAAGATGTGGTCACAAATGAGGCAAATTCTGAATCTATCAACCAAAGGGGAACAAATGTCTCTGACAATGTTCTGAATAGAATTTCCCCTGAGGAAGATGATTCCCTTTCTCCTGTTTTGTTGTTCCCTGAGTTTACTGATTTAACTAAACCTAACATTTCAAATGTTGAGGATACCATTGAAGGGGGAACATCAAGAAGGAAATGGTTAGATAGCCATCCTACAAACCAGATTGTGGGTGATCTAACTGAAGGTGTTAAGACTAGAAGGTTCCATGGAGAGAATGCACTATTCTGCTGCTTCCTATCGGAGAAAGAACCTCATTGAGATTGGTGAAGCTCTACAAGATTCTCACCGGATTCTTGCCACGCAAAGATGAAATTTGAATCAATTCTCGAGGAATGAAGTATGGGAGCTAGTAGATAGACCAGAAAGGCACAATGTCATTGGAACCAAGTGGGTTTTCAAGAACAAAAGAGATGAAAACAACAACATTGTGAGAAACAAGGCAAGGCTAGTTGCACAAGGTTATTCCCAAGAAGAAGGCTTGGATTATGATGAAACCTTTGCACCTGTTGCAAGACTAGAAGCCATCAGATTGTTTCTTGCATATGCTTTGCACATGAAGTTCACGATCTGTCGGATGGATGTGAAAAGTGCATTTCTGAGCGGCGTGCTTAAAGAAGAGGGTTTATGTGGAACAACCTCCGGGTTTCAAAACAGAATGACCAAGTTTACTGTGCTAAGAAAAAGCTTTGTATGGTCTTAAGCAAGCACCCAGAGCATGGTATGATACTCTTTCTCAGTTTCTTACTGACCATGGTTTTGTCAATGGAACTGTTGATAGAACTCTGTTCAGGATAGAGGATGGGGAAGATATCTTACTAGTTCAGATATATGTTGATGATATCATTTTTGGTTCTCCAAACCATCAGCTGTGTGAAAAGTTTTCAACACTGATGAAAGGCAAGTTTGAGATGTCAATGATGGGAGAGATGAATTTCTTTCTAGGACTTCAAGTGAAACAATCAAAGGAAGGAATATTCATCAACCAGGCAAAGTACACCAGAGATCTGATTGCCAAATATGGTGTACAAAATTGCAATACAGTTAGAATTCCCATGAATACTAACTATAAGATGGATCCTGATTCTGAAGGCAAATCAGTAAGTCATACTGATTATAGAGGAATCATTGGATCATTGCTCTATCTCACAGCAAGTAGGCCGGATATAACATTTCTTTGTTGGGATATGTGCAAGATACCAAGCTAATCCTAAAATTAGTCACATGGATCTTTGCCAAAAGATCTTGAAATATCTTATGGGCACAGTGAATAGAGGATTATGGTATCCAGCTAATGATAACCTAGAGTTAAGTGGTTACTCAGATGCTGATTATGGAGGATGCATAATTGACAGGGAGTCCACGTCAGGAACTTGTCAATTTCTAGGAAGCAAGCTGATATCTTGGTTTTCGAAGAAACAGACCTCAGTAGCAACAAGTACTACTGAAGCTGAATATATGGCTGCAGGAAGCTGCTGTGCACAGATTCTTTGGCTCAGACAACAATTGAGGGATTATAAAGTTGTAGCCAATGAAGTACCAATATTTTGTGACAATAATAGTGCCATTGCTATTTCACAAAACCCGGTATTGCACACCAGATGCAAGCATGTGGATATCAGACATCACTTCATCAGAGATCATGTCGAGAAGAAGGACATAAGGATGGAGAAAATTCATCGATAAGCGAGAGCTGATATCTTTGACTAAACCTTTAGGCGGAATCAAGATTTCAAGAACTTTCGGTTGAATTAGGAATGCTTTAGAACCAGTGTTTTTAGTAAAATCCGAAAAAATTGAAGGTTTTCGATGCATGAAGTTTTCTCGAAATCCTTCGAGAAGCTCGGATAAAATGGAAATCTTGAATCGAGTCTCGAAAAAACTTCGAGAAGATCTTGAACCAATTCAATTTTCGATATTATCTTGACATTTTATCAAGATAAGTACTTTCGAAGAAGACTGATAGAGGGAAATTGGTCTGAAGAAGTAATGACTCATGCGATCCATTTATTGCTCAAGTAAATTCAGTAATCATTCGCAATAAATATAAAAACACCTGAGGAATGTTTGTTTTGGGCGGGATCGTTTTAAATTCCGAAGAAGGTCAACAATCATTTAATGCTCTGCTACATTAATGACCAATGAGGATGTTTTGGCGGCTTACTTTTCGGAGATCGTCGTTTAAGATATACGATTAATCAGAAATTAATCTCAACCGTTGTTACTCACCTAACCAACACGATTCCCCATGATCTCAAGGCTATATAAACCCCAATCAGCCATTCAAGCCAAAATTTTATCAAACCCTTCGTTTTCAAATCCTCTGCGATTAAAAATCCCCTTTGCCCAGAAATTCTTCAAACCCTAAAGCTTCTCTTCTTCAATCAAACTCTAAAATGGCTCCAACCCTGTTCGAGAGATTAGCCGAAACCAACAAGCCGTGGTACGAGTTCGTTGTCTCACTAGAAAGCACAACCAACTCAAAACCAGAAGAGGAGGCTCTGCGTATGATTCGATCAAGCTAAACTCACCCAACTAGTCGCAAAACCCACTGCCGGACCGAGTTTATGAAAAGAGGTAATCGAATTCATCTCAGAATTTGAAGATAGATGAAGAGGATCAGATGCATTCTAAGTTAATCAGATCACACTTATAGCGATCATCCAAATACGCCGATTTTGAGAGGGATCTGTATATTGTTCCGAAAAGTCTGAATGATGTTTTTGAGCTCTGTGATAGAGGAGAGGATCCTACGACGTATATGTCAGGAAGAGAGCAGGAGTACTTAGATAGGATTGCTGAGAATCCTGTTAAGTTTGAGGCGACATCGCATAAAAGGCACCGATGCCACAATATCGCGTGTGTTGATGGATATTGTGAGCAAGTGCATCATGAGTCTTCTTGGGGGAGTTTTGAGCAGATAAGTACCCCAAAGCTTAGATTGATGGCGGCGATAAAGCTTCACCCACCACAATTTTCAACCGGGTGAAATTCTGATCCGCACGGTGAGTGAAAGGACCAAAGTTTTGAGGAAGATTGACGGGCGATCTCAATCAAAGGTAAGATCCACCATGCCACCAAAATTGCTTACATTTTGGAGATGTGCGAGAGAGGAGGATATCTTCGCCAATTCGACCCCATTTCCTAAATCCAAAATTCTCCTTAAACCCATTCTTTGCGCAAGAAGCGGTTATCGGGGGAAGAGAGAAAAGAAGGTAGAATCACCTTCCTGCAATTTGTTGAAAAAAAGAGACCCAACAAACTAGGGGGAAGGTGTTGTTGGAGGCAAAGATGGAGCAGGGAGCAAAAATGATGAAACAGAAGAATCTTGTTCCAAAACGCAGAAGATTGGTGGTTCTCACCGATGAAGATGAAAGTGATCCTGAAGAGATTCAATCTGAGGGCCAAACTGCTCAGAGTTCACCATTACAAGTGTTGGCTCGGGTTATCTCCGGGACACGTGATCGATCGAGGAGCGTCTTTTTTCCGAGGTGCTCGAGACATCACTCAAGACAGATAAAATTTCTCGGAAATTTTCAAAGGAGCTCGGACCTCGAGATGCCCTACCTCCGGTGTGCGAGCTCGCACGGAAGAGCCGGACCCGAGTCGATCCAAGATGTGCAAGCTCGGACTAACGAGCCAACTCGGACTCAAACCGAGGATATACCCGATTCGAGCCTCGTAACCCACTCGGATGCAAACCGAGGACTGACCAAGACAAACCGGATCTCTGCTTTGAGACTCGGGAGCGAAATATTCTTGATGAGCTCTGAGTGACCTACTTCTTGATCCCTTAGCGTAAACTTCAAATGAACGAGAGAGCCCGAGATGGAAGAAAGGCGAGGTCAAGAAGGCGAGTGGAGGAGCAAGGGGAACGGTTCATACTTGACCGACACCACGAGCTCAAATTTCATATCCCGACCTGCAAGATATTTTCTTGATTAAGGACAATCAGATTTATCCTCAATCGACTCTTCCCGAGATGCTTGATATTGCTGCTTTTAGAGGGGAAGACTGGTGGAATGAGGAGACAGCCTTTCTAATCGACTTCTCAGGGTTCGGAAGGACAAAGCTCAAGATGAAAAATGCCGATTTTGATGAGTCGGTTCGAGAGGAAGTTGGCGAGAGGAGAGCAACCGAGTTGGTGCCCCAAGCAATGGAGACAAATCTCAAGATGGAGATGGGGACCAACAGGGAGATGTTGAGAAGCAGTCTCAGATTGAAAAGGAGACTTCTGTCGCTGATCAACCTGGATCTAGTCAACATCAGAATGTTGATAGTACTCTTCAGACTAAGGCGCAGCTGGAGACTAGAGCTCAGAATGAAGCTGGAGCTCAAGATGATCAGACAGCACAGGAGGTGCAGAAGATTCCT
Source organism: Stenogyne calaminthoides (assembly GCA_037126765.1). Lineage (NCBI taxonomy): Eukaryota > Viridiplantae > Streptophyta > Magnoliopsida > Lamiales > Lamiaceae > Stenogyne > Stenogyne calaminthoides. The sequence continues at coordinate 22,541,970 of JBBCBC010000019.1, forward strand.
GAGATTGATCTCACTCCCCTGATAGAGAAACTTGAGAAGGTTGAGCCAATAATGATCAAGATTGCTCAGATGGAAGAAACATTGGCCAATCAAGCTCAAAAGATGGACGGTCTTAGTCACTCTTCAGAACTGGTGCAAATTCAAAACACTCTAACCACCCAGATGATCTCCATGGAAGGAAAGCTAAAAGAGAAGCTGGAGGGAGTCAAGGCTGAGTTAAGTGATGAACTGAAGCAGAAACACCAGGAAAGTTCTGATTTCCTAGAGGTGAAACTGGCAGAAAAGAATGAGGTGCTAATCAAGTCTTCTGTTGAGGAAATGAGCTCAATACTCATGACCAAGATGACATAGATGTTCAAAGAAGCACTCTCTGGCCAGTTTGCCCACTTATCTGAAGAATTTTCTGTGGCCAAGAACCATCTAAGGAGGCTGGAAGACGAGCAAGATCAGATAGCAGGAGAAGTTCGCTGTGTAAGCAAAGAGCAATATCACATGGACACAAAGACTCTCCGTGCTTCTTCCAAATTACTGATGCCAAGAAGGGGAAAAGGAAGTCAAGATCTCGTAAAGTTCATGGCACGTACTTTGGAGAAGAAGGCCTCGAAAAGATGCCGAAATGTATAATCTAGCAAAAGCCTTTAAAGAAGTCTGAGCTAATGAGAAGTTGAAGTTCGCCGGTAGAAAAGCCTATCTACACTCGAAGTTTACGAGCAAGCTATGCTTGATGTTGCAAGAGAGAAACCGAAAAGCAAAGCAAAGGTTGGAACAAGCCAAGCCTTTCCGCTGAATCGCTTATGAAGAGGAAAGCCTTGGGCTTTGTTCAACCCGAAAAGCAAACGTCTGAAGGCTTCTAAGCCAATCCAGAGAAAAATCGATTCGGATGATGAAGAAACAGAAACAACCAATGGAATCTGAGTCTCAACCTCGGAAGAAAGTCTTTAACACGAGAAATGCTCAAGACACTCCAAGAAGAACAAGCTAAGAAAGTCCGCCGCTTCGGTCTCGAGAACGCCTGTGATCGGAAGGAAGATAGACAAAAGCGAAGCGAAGGAGTGATTTCGTGAAGTTTATGAGCAAGAGGAAAGGAACATCAAAAGCACTAAAGTGGCCCCACGTTGATAAATGGATGCCTATCAAACTCAACGATATGTGGGAAGAAGTCAAGAGGACCTTCGGTTCAATTATGATGTTCTCGGGGAATGGAGAGGGAAAGCTCGGATCGAAATGAAGCTTTCATTGAATACCTTCTTATCTTCTATCCAAAGTATCTACTGAGCTGGATTAACTTTGCGGATGAAGGAGAAGTACAGATAGTAGCCCCTGGTCCATATTCCTATCCACCTCCAAAATTTGATAATGGCTTGGTGAATGAGAAGGCCATTACTCAAGAGATTGCTTTCGATATCTTTGGTCGATTGGGTTTAACAGAAACAAATCCGGACATCATCAAGGAAAAATGAAATGAGTGAAGAAGAGATTTTTCGGAATGTTTGACCAGAAGTTCCTCACCGATGAAGTTGAGAATGAAAAAAAAGAGCATAAGATCAAGAGCCAAAATCGAAAGATCAAGATCAAGACTCGAGAAGATTTTGTAATCTTTAAATTTTGTCTTTTTGATTTTGTTGATAAACTCATTGTAATATGTAATGGGATACCAATCATCAATGAAGATTTATCATTATGCTCAAAAGATAATATCTCATTATCTTATTTACATGTATTTTAATTTGATATGCCTGAATGAATGTCTCTGAACTGATTGTATGATTTATAAGGGAGAAATTGTTTAAGTATTTGGTAATGAACTAGTTAAAGAGATTCATTACTGAAGAAATTGCTGAATGATTAAACCGATGAGAAACTCAAAATTGTTGAGAGATTCTCGATTTAAGAAATTGTTGGGACAACCAATCTTGTAATAGGATAAACCTAAAACCCGAGTATAGGTTATTTGTTTGTAACAAGATAGGTTTTGCATCATCAAAAAGGGGGAAATTGTTGGGAGATGAATTTTAATAAAGATTTATGATTTTGATTAGATCCCAAAACCCCTGAGTATGACATGTTCAGAATGATCTTGATAGTTGAGTCAGGATTCCATTTTTAGAATATTCAGATGTTATCTGCCGAAATGTATAGTCGGCAGATATAGTTCGAGATAGTTCTTGAAGACTTCGATGGGATCTTGAGTAAACTAAAGACTTCGTGAGAAGACTCAAAGACATCGGTCAAGAAAAACTACAAAGATTCGAAGACCACAAGACTCAGAAGACCCTGAAGACTCAGAAGACTCTGAAGACACAAAAGACTGAAGACTGAGAAACTAAAGATCAAGAATACTGAAAGGCCACAATAATTATGAAGAATCGGTGAGGTATTGAATGCTCAGTATGAACCTGAATGTTCCGAGGCACTGAATATATCTATCTGAAGGATGCAATACTGAGAAGATCGCGATTCCTTAGAAAGTTATATATCTGCCAAGACATTCAAATGCAGACAAAAGGAACTAAGTCAGAAGTGTTGTTAAGGTTATATCAAACTCAGAGTTTGTAACCAAAAAGAGCCGTTGAAGGTGTTTACCTTTAACTGGAGACAAAAGTCAAAAAGAGGAAGACAACACTGTACCATACTGACACTGACAGTGACAGGTCTCTGAAAAAGGATGTCAGATGTACAAAAGTTCCAGACTGCAAAAAGTGAAGACCGGCTACATGGAAGGCTATTGCCTAGGAAGTGTTAGGGAGTTTCAAACCCTAAATATAGCCGTTTCACACACCACAAGAGGGAACTCACGAAGCTGTCTCTCCAACGGATAGTTTTCAAGAGTGACCTTGGTGTATGCCTATAAATACTGGTGACCCTCTACTTTGTAAGGTTACGGGAAATTTATACGCAACTTTAAGAGCTCAAGCCTATTCTTGTAAAAGTTAAAAGCACTTGAAAAACTTAGAATTTCCCAAGTGCTTCAATATTGAAGAGAGCTCACTATACTAAGCCTAGCTTGATAAGAATCATCCAAAGCTTAGTCGAGATATCCTAACCCTTTGCATTGTGCTTCATTGTAAAGGATATCTCATCCTAGTTGGAAACCAACCAAGAAACCCCAAACCCTTGTGAAGGTAGTTGGAGTGTGTTTGTTGGTGAGAAGTGTTGTAAAGAGTTAGTAAACTACGCGGAGTAGTCAGAAAACTCTAGAGGAGAAGTTAGTAAGCTACAGGGGTAGTCTGAAAGCTTGTGTGTGATTGAGTAAGTAAACTACGGAGGTAGTCAGAAAGCTCAAGGTCGGGTTGAGTAAGTAAACTACGTGGAGTATTCAGAAAACTCAGGGCCGAGTTGAGTAAGTAAACTATGAGGTAGTCAGAAAGCTCAGAAGTTGATAGTGAATTTCTCTGAAGAGTCGGAGAGAGTGGACGTAGGAGCTTGAGTCTCTGAACCACTATAATTGTTGTGTTCTTTATTGCTTTCCTTATCTGTGCTTATCTGTTGCATTGACTTGATTTTGAAAGCATACTTTTCACTGATATTCAGTTGGAATCAATCCACTGAAGTTGCATAAGTGAATCACAGCCTAATCACTATTTCATAAAGGGAAGGTTTTCCGCAAAGCTTAAAACGAGTATAAACTAAGGGCCAACCATTCCGCACAACTGAGTAGCTAGAACAGATAGTTACCAAACTGAACGTACTCTTCTGAGGGTTCAGTAAGTTAGTTATCTGATCCAAGCAACTCAGGATCTCTGACACTCAGGACTCAGTTGGGATTATCTGAGGTATCTGAAAGCAGCTCAGGATCACTGTCTCAGTAGACTTTGACTCAGAGCGATCTGTGCTTCTCAGAACCGAATCTTCAGGATTATCTGACCCAAGCTGACCTCAGTAAGAAAAAGTTTTAAAAACACTGAACACGTGTATTCCCCCCCCATACACGTGTAAGACTCGTTTGCACCGGGACCAACAGAACAAATGTGTGAGCCACAACCGGTATCCAATACCCAGCAGTTAGTATCATTTGTGGACATGTTTATCTCAATAACAAACATACCTGTTCCAGAGGCTGAGACACCTTGTGTCTTCTTTTCAGCTGCTAGAACCTTACAGTCCTTCTTCCAATGCCCCTTCTGCTTGCAGTGGAGGCATACATCCATGTCCACCCTCTCCTTCTTTTGAATCCCACCTTTGGGCTTAAGGAAGCTTGGCTTAGATCCTTTCTTTGATCTGCCCCTTCTATTCTTCTTTTCTTTCAGAGCAGAAGCAGTAGAGGCACTCACCATGAGCACGGGCTTTTCCTTAGCAGTGGAAGACTCAAAAGTCTTTAGCATGTTATGCAGCTCGGGCATAGTCAATTCCGTCTTATTCATATTAAAGTTTACCACGAAACTTAAATATGAGTCGGGAAGTGCAACTCCCAGTTTGTCGAACCTAGTTCAACTGATGTCACTTACTCTTTGATCCCCGCGAGGGCTAGCGAAACAAAGTTAAGTTGGTTTACAACCATCAAGTGGCGACATTTCATGTCTCTATAAAAGTCCCGTTAGATGTAGATCCGAGCAAAGGACGAGGGTCTTTAAGTACTCATTGGAACAAAATCTCCGATTTACTTTTAACTTTGATGGAATACATCTTATCAAATGAATGAGAAAACCATATTTTAGTCAGGAACGTTTTTAAAGACGGGGTATTAATTGGTTAATCGAGATCCATCATGATATCTAAGTCACGTTTGAGCAATTACGGGTGCCGCCTACCCAAACATGACATATACGGACTAACAAATATTTGGGCGCCGTCTACCCAAGAATTTAATACGGTCCGATAATTATTGGGTGCCGCCTACCCAAATAGTTATAATGCGGACTTAAAACGTTAACTAATCTAAGCGAGTAAACAAGTTAACAATGGGTTTTAATAAATCCTTTGAAAACGAACTTTAAGTCCAATTAAGGTTTCAGTTTTAAGATTATTATAAAAAACACAATTAATCTAATTAATTGTTTTTGGTCCAACCAATTCAGTTTTAGAATTTTAAACTTAATTATAAAATTCCAAATAGTTTATTTGTCATTTTATTCTCAAGGGCTCAGGTGCAATTTCCAAAATTTACACGGGAGGGCCTGTCTCAAATCAAATTTGCAAAACAACCCTCCTACATTATCACCCTTCCCAAATCGAATCCAATCCGAAAAATCCAAACACCCAAATCAATCAAATTTCGAAATTTGACTGCATCACAATTAATCTAATTAATTAATCCATTAAATCGAACTAAGAACCGAAACAAAAATCATCCAGATTCAATTGCTCGAAAAATAGGGATGAAACCGTAAATTCGCGATGCATGGCTGCGGTAATCAACCCGACCCGAGTCGCCATCATCACGCCCAGCGTGCGATCGACTCATGGTTGTGATCGAATCGGAAAGGGCCAGCGCGGAGCCGCGACCCCCATGGTCTGATTCGAAACAAGTTTATATCAAAAGGGATGAATAGAGCGGCGGCGCCCCGCCATTGAGTCGTTTCGATTCCGGTGGCGCGCCGCTATGAAGACCATCGAGACAGACACGCCATCCAGGTCCCGTGGGTATTCAAGCACACCGCCGTGAATAGATACGACACAAGGAGGCGAATCGCGATGGAGATCGCTAAAAAAAGTCGGAGACCACGAATCGCGATGGTGCACCGCGAATCGCAACGGGGCGCGATGAATCACGCCACGGGCTTCCGCACGCATCGCGTAGCACCGTCGACCGTGAAGCGAGAATGAGCAGCGGCGAAAACCCCAATTGGGGTAAACCCTAATTGGGTGGGAGACGAAGGGTGCAAGTCGCAACAGAGAGAAATAAACAACAATTAAGGGGTGCGGTCTCTTCAAAAGAACCGTGCCCCATGGTTTAAAAAATAATTTAATTTTAAATTTAAAAACCAAAAGCAATTATATTTAAAGAGCATGTAGCTCTGATACCACTGTTGGAATTTAGGGGCACGTAAACACGTAATACATGCGCAGCGGAAATAAACAGTTCACCAACAACTAACATATAATTGCATAAATGAGTACAATAATCATAACGAGAAATCTTACAGTGATTCGATAGCAGATTTCTCAACTATGGTATCCACGTAATCCCCGTGGACAGACTTGCACAGATCTGCCAGTGTTGAATTTGAGATGGAATTTGCTAGGAAAATTCATAATCTAGATTTTATGGAGAAACTAGGTTTTCTTAAACAACGTTAATTAATGAATCCCGGGATGTCATATATATCAGGAGAGATTAGCTTAAATCGTAAGCAATCTTTATTAGGAAGATAATCCATAATCTTGCAAAACAAATCTCAAAGATATGTTTTTCCCTACAGATATTTTCCTACAATAATATTCCATAATATTATTTTGGGATTCCTATTTAATTAAATCTAATTTAATTAAATAGTAATAATAATTAATTCTAAATTAATATATTATTAATAATCAAAAAATTAAATATTAAATCCAATTTAATACTTAATCAACCAACCATAATCCGCACACGGGAGTTACTTGTTGTGTGACCCATAAGCACTCATATATCGAGCGATTAGTCAAACTAACGATCTTAATTGAACCTTAGACAATAAATCAGACATTCTCAATATATGAGGTATGTTGCGAGAAACGTGCAACTACCTGTAACTGTAACATGGGCTATTATGATTTCCTCCCTTCATTCACGAATACTCGATTAGTTTTGAGCATGATGAAGTGTCTATTCAAATAACTTAATCACTTTATCTCCAATCACTAATTGATCAGTTATGTCACACTTGGCCACAAAGTCCAAGTTGACATGCATTGGCCAATGACTTTGATCTGATTATGATGAGAAGATGAGTATTCTCTCTAAATCCACTTTGAGAAATGAATCATTTTCTTGGCTTAACTACCACACACATGCATTTCGTGATGAACCCAATCCAAGCCATATCTACCCATAGACGGGTGCAAGCGTCGGTCATGGTCAAAGTTCATCACTCCACACATGTCGTGCGTATTGACCTCAAGTCAAAGGAGTATCCCATCGCTCCCACTAACCGAGACACCCGTAGACACATATAGTGGAACTACATCAAATGGTTTCTCGGATGGGTATACCAATACCCTCTAAGGTATTTGTGCATCCATCATGAGATACCTAGTATCTCGTAGTAAGTGAGATCTTACTACACTCTCTAAGAGTATGATGCAGATCGCACACCAATCTCCATTGCATCATCAATATCACATTCCTGATGATCCTTGATAAGGGTTATTTGAGAATTATGCTTAAGTCATCTGAGTTCTCACAACCTCAATGACAGTAATGACTCATGGGAATACTTGTACGAATAAATGCAAACAATCAAATATAATATTCAAACAAGTGTATTGCCATAAATTAATATTAAATGAACTATAGTATTAAGTCAAACTGAATATCATCGAGTATTATGTCCTTACAATATATTGTCTCTAGGACACTAACACTAACAATCTCCCACTTGGATTAGAGTCAATCACCTACTTGTCTAACCCCTAGACCATCAAATGTCTAGTGTGTACATGAACACTCAGTGTTTTTGTGAAATGATCTTCCAAATTAAATATGTGGGAATACATTTTAATTCCATTTCTCCTATCCTTATGATCTCCCGGATCAAATGATAAGTCTAGGTACATGCTTCTTTCTATTTGCTAATCTCGGTTCTTTTGCTTTTGCATTCGCACCAACATTGTCTCAATAAAATTTATTAGACAACTGGTACTCGGAACTACCCCTAGTTCTCTTAAGAACTATAAAATCCAGACAACCTCCTTATGGCTTCTGATACAGCAATGTACTAAACTTTGATTGTTGAATCTGCGGTTCTTTTGCTTGGAACTATTCCAACTGACCTCCTCATTATTGAGAGTGAAACGTAACCTGACTGTAATTTCTAATCATCACAGTCGGATTGGAAACTTGTGTCAGCTTAACCAATCACTACTAGTTCTAACTGTCCACCATAGACAAGGAAACATTCTTTAGTTCGTCTGAGATACTTCAGAATGGTCTTCACAACAATCCAGTGAGACTCACCCGAATTCTGTTGGTATCTACCAGTGATGTTGATTGCGTAGGCCACGTTTGGCCTAGTGCAAGTCGTGGTGTACATGATTGACCCAATTGCATATGCATATGAGACATCTTTCATGTGCTTGATATCAGCTTCAACAGAAGGACAATCCTTCTTTGATAACTTTATCCATGATTTGCCGGTAGAGACCCTCTCTTAGAGTTCTCTATCGCAAAACGCTTCAACACCTTGTCTACATAGGTGGACTGTGATAGCCCCAACATCCTCTTGGATCTATCCTTGTGGATCTTGATCCCTAGGATGAGCAGACTTCACCAAGACCCTTCTTTATGAAGGTCTTTAACAATAAATTTTTAACGGACTGCATTAATGGGATATTGTTTCCCAAAAATCACTATGTCATCGACATACACGATTATAAAAACAATATTCTTCCCGCTGCGGTTAAGATAAATGCAAGGACCTTCTGAATTTCTGATGAAGTCAAAACGAGAGGAGAAATCGAACCTTGTTAGACATGGTGAGGTCCATGATGAGCTTTTCCTCTCTTCCAACATTCTTATGGGGATACGCGCTCTAAGCCTCAATCTACATTCTGAATATGATTCCATCCAAATCAGTTGATCATACGCCGTACGAGTTATGGCATGGCAAGAAGCCAAATTTCTCTCACATGAGAACGTGGGGTTGCCCCGCCTTTGTGAAGAAAATGCTCACTGATAAGTTGGAATCAAAAGGTGAAAAGGGTTACTTTGTGGGATATACTAAAGAAACTAGAGGATATTATTTTTGTCTACCCGAGAAACAAACAGTGATTGTTTCTGGGCAGGCTAAATTCCTTGAAGAAGACTACGTCTTCAAGGTACATGTCCGTAAGACGATAGAAGTTGAAGAAATTCAAGAACCACAAATTAACAAGGAGACTGATATCTTGTCAAAGCAACATCACAAAGAATCAATGGGAGCATTCAGTAGCTCACATGGTGGAAGTTTATCACATAGTGATCCTCTTTCAGCCAGTGGGAGCGTAATTGGAGTTGCATTGCCCGAGCAACGAACTCCAAGTGGGTTGAATAAGAACAACACAGTTCAAATTCCCGCGCAAGAGGCATCCGGAAGTGCTCAAGGAGCATCATGAAGTGTCGCTCTTGAAGCCTCCCCGGTCAACCATGAAATCGCTATACCACAAAATTTTCACGATCAGAATGTGCAGCCTGAACAACCACAACTCCGTAAGTCCACAAGAGTTCATAATCCGATCACCAGATATTATGGTTTCCTCATAGAGGAACATGATGACGTGGAGATCCCGGATAAAGACGAACCGAGAACTTACACTGAGGCAACATTAGATGTTGACTCAAAGAAGTGGCATGAAGCCATGAAATCCGAGATGGACTCGATGTACACCAATCAAGTTTGGGACTTGGTTGAGTTTCCTGAAGGGGTTAGACCCATATGTTGCGATTGGGTCTTCAAACACAAGACCAATGCAAATGGCAAAGTACAAACCTACAAAGCTAAGTTGGTGGCGAAGGGTTATAGTCAACGCAAAGGCATTGACTATGACGAGACCTTCTCACCAGTTGCAAAGATCAAGTCCATTCGAATTCTACTTGTGATAGCAGCACACTATTATTATGAGGTTTGACAGATGAATGTCAAAATATCTTTCCTCAATGGCAACATTGATAAAGAAATGTTTATGACTCAACCGGAAGGTTTTATATCTAAGCCGAATTCTAATCTAGTATACAAGCTAAAGAGATCTATCTATGGATTGAAGCAAGCTTCTAGGAGTTGGAATATCCGATTTGATGAAGCTATCAAATCCTTTTGACTTCATCAGAAATTCGGAAGAGCCTTGCATTTATTGTAAACGCAGCGAGAAGAATATTATTTTTATAATCGTGTATGTCGATGACATAGTGATTTTTGGGAAACAATATCCCGTTAATGCAGTCCGTTAAAGATTTGTTGTTAAAGACCTTCATAATGAAGGGTCTTGGTGAAGCCTGCTACATCCAAGGGATCAAGATCCACAAGGATAGATCCAAGAGGATGTTGGGACTGTCACAGTCCACCTATGTAGACAAGGTGTTGAAGCATTTTGCGATAGAGAACTCTAAAAGAGGGTCTCTACTTGCAAATCATGGGATAAAGTTGTCAAATAAGGATTGTCCTTCTATTGAAGTTGATATCAAGCACATGAAAGATGTCTCATATACATATGCAATTGGGTCAATCATGTACACCATGACTTGCACTAGGCCAAACGTGGCCTACGTTATCAACATCATTGATAGATACCAACAGAATCCGGGTGAGTCTCACTGGATTGCTGTCAAGACCATTCTGAAGTATCTTAGACGAACTAAAGAATATTTATTTGTCTATGGTGGACAGTCAGAACTAGTAGTCACTGGTTATGCTGACACAAGTTTCCAATCCGACTGTGATGATCACAAATCACAGTCAGGTTACGTTTCACTCTTAATAATGAGGTGGTCAGTTGGAATAGTTCCAAGTAAAAGGACCGCAGATTCAACAATCAAAGTTTAGTATTGTTGTATCAGAAGCCTCAAGGAGGCTGCCTAAATTTTATAGTTCTTAAGAGAACTAGGGGTAGTTCCGAGTACCAATTGTCTAATAAAGTTTTATTGAGACAACGCTGGTGCGTTTGCGCAAGCAAAGGAACCGAGATCAACAAGCGTAAACGAGCATGTACCTAGACTTATCATTTGATCCGAGAGATCATACCGATAGGAGAAATGGAATTAAAATGTATTCCCACATACTTAATTTCGCAGATCCTTTCACCAAAACACTGAGTGTTCATGTACACACTAGACATTTGATGGCCTAGGGGTTAGACATGTAGGTGATTGACTCTAGTCCAAGTGGGAGATTGTTAGTGTTAGTGTCCTAGAGACAATATTTTGTAAGGACATAATACTCGATGATATTCAGTTTGACTTAATATTATCGTTCATTTAATATTAATGTATGGCAATACACTTGTTTGAATATTATGTTTGATTGTTTGCATTTATTCGTACAAGTGTTCCCATGAGTCATTGATGTCATTCAGGTTGTGAGAACTCAGATGACTTAAGCATGATTCTTAAATAGCCCCAATCAAGGATCATCAAGTATGGGATATTGATGATGCAATGGAGATTGGTGTGCGATCTGCATCATACTCTTAGAGAGTGTAGTAAGATCTCACTTACTACGAGATACTAGGTATCTCATGATGGATGCACAAATACCTTAGAGGGTATTGGTATACCCATCCGAGCAAGCATTTGATGTAGTTCCACTCTATGTGTCTACGGGTGTCTCGATTAGTGGGAGCGATGCGGTACTCCTTTGACTTGAGGTTAATACGCACGACATGTGTGGAATGATGAACTTTGACCATGACCGACGCTTGCACCCGTCTATGGGTAGATATGGCTTGGATTGAGTTCATCACGAAGTGCATGTGAGTGGTAGTTGAGCCAAGAAAATGATTCATTCCTCAAAGTGGATTTATAGAGAATACTCACCTTCTCATCATAATTGGATCAAAGTCATTGGCCAATGCACGTCAACTTGGACTTTGTGGCCAAGTGTGAATAAATTGGTCAATTAGTGATTGGAGATAAAGAGATTAAGTTATTTGAATAGACACTTCATCATGTTCAAGACTAATCGAGTATTCGTGAATGAAGGGAGGAAATCGTAATAGCCCATGTTACAGTTACAGGTAGTTGCACGTTTCTCGCAATGTATCTCATATATTGACAATGTTTGATTTATTGTCTGGAGTTCAATTATGACCGTTAGTTTATCTAATCGTTCGATATATGAGGGCCTATGGGTCACACAACAAGTAATTCCCGTGTACGGATTATGGTTGGTTGATTAAGTATTAAATTAGATTTAATATTTAATTTATGGAGAATTAATAATATATTAATTTAGAATTAATTATTATTACTATTTAATTAAATTAGATTTAATTAAATAGGAATCCCAAAATAATATTATGGAATATTATTGTAGGAAAATATCCATAAGGAAAAACATATCTTTGAGATTTGTTTTGCAAGATTAGAGATTATCTTCCTAATAAAGATTGCTTAAGATTTAAGTTAATCTCTCCCTATATATATGACATCCTGGGATTCAATGTAAAACGTTGTTTTAAGAAAACCTAGTTTCTCCATAAAATCTAGATTAGGAATTTTCCTAGCAAATTCCGTCTCATATTCAACGCTGGCATATATGTGCAAGTCTGTCCAAGGGGATTACATGGATACCATAGTTGAGAAATCTGCTAACGAATCACTGTAAGGTTTCTCGTTATGATTATTGTAATCGTTTATGCAATTATATGTTCATTGTTGGTGAACTGTTTATTTCCCGCTGCATGTATTACGTGTTTACGTGCCTTTAAATTCCAACAGTCCCGAGTAACATCACACACTGAGCCTTGGAAGCATCCTCTTGATGCTTCTTCTCAGCTGCTACGTCAAACATGGCTGCCTTAGAGTACCAACTTTAAGGGTAACCAGGATATATGTGTCCAACACGTACTCAATCTTTTCTTGCCTTAGCATCAAAGACATGTTTCGGTGCCAGTCTAGAAAATTTGGCCTAGCCAATTTTGTTTATTTCCAAAACACATCTCAATAACAGTTCAACTAACCAAGAGAAATAAAATAAAATGGGAATTAAACACACAATTCCTATGATCAATATTCAGCAATAAAAATAAACATGGCCTTTCTTTTGTGTTTATTTTGTCTCCATTATTTTCACATACTTAACGACCTCATAGGAAAAGTACGAATTTATATAAAATATAAATTATACGACTAGGATCCACATTACTATTATCATAATCCCATCAAGGGCTGATCATTACAATAGCATAATTGGTAGGTCTCCAAACCAATTGCAAAAACTGCAACTCCCAGTTTGTCGAACCTAGTTCGACTGATGTCACTTACTCTTTGTTCCCCGCGAGGTCTAGCAAAACAAAGTTAAGTTGGTTTACAACCATCAAGCTGTGACATTTCATGTCCCTATAAAAGTCCCGTTAGATGTAGATACGAGCAAAAGACGAGGGTCTTTAAGTACTCATTGGAAGAAATCTCCGGTTTGCTTTTAACTTTGATGGAAGACATCTTATCAAATTAATGAGAAAATCATATTTTAGTGAGGAACGTTTTTAAAGGCGGGGTATTAATTGCTTAATCGAGATCCATCATGATATCTAAGTCACGTTTGAGCAATTACGGGCGCCGCCTACCAAAACATGATATATACGAACTAACAAATATTTGGGCATCGTCTGCCCAAGCATTTAATACGATCCGACAATTATTGGGTGCCGCCTACCCAAACAGTTATAATGCAGACTTAAAACATTAACTTATCTAAGCGACTAAACAAGTTAACAATGGATTTTAATAAATTCTTTGAAAACGAACTTTAAGTCCAATTAAGGTTTCAGTTTTAAGATTATTATTAAAAACACATTTAATCTAATTAATTATTTTTGGTCCAACCAATTCAGTTTTAAAATTTTAAACTTAATTATAAAATTCCAAATAGTTTATTTGTCATTTTATTCTCGGGGGCTCATTGAGCTAAAAGACCAACATTTTTATTTATGTTGTCCTTCTGTCACTTCCGGATTTATATTTTAGCTTCATTGTGAACTACAATATGAATAAGACGGATGCGACCATGCCTGAACTTCAAAACGTGCTCAAAACTTTTGAGTTCACTATCACTAAGATGATGTTAAAAAGAAGGAGCAGGTAGACAAAGATGTGTGCCTCTACTGTAAGTAGAAGAGGGCACTAGAAGAAGGACTGTAAGGTTTTGGTTGCTAAAAGGAAGGCACTGGGTGCTTCTGACACTAGAACATGTATGTTTGTTATTAAGATAAGCATGTCCACTAATAGCGCTTGTAGGTCCCGAACGGGTTTTGTGAGGGCAGAAGTCTAGAGGGGAGGGGTGAATAGACTTCTGAAAACTTTTTGCGTGCAGATCAGGTGTGATTGCAGTTAGCCTGATCAGAGTGCAAGTGAATCAGTTTGGACTGATATCTAACTTACTAATCGCCTGAAGGCAGATCAGTTCGGTATCTATCAGTTTAACTGATTGTGCGGAAGCTAAGTTTTACCCGTGTGAAAAACCAGTTTTAATAAATCAGATTCCAAAGTCAGTCTTTCAACCAGTTGACTAAAGTGTCAAACTTGATCAGATCAGAAGCTTGGTGCTAGCTGATCTTAACTTAGAATATGTATGCAGCTTTAAATAAGTTGAGTGCGATTGTGTAAAACAGTTAATCAAAGCAGGTAAAAGCACACTAGATTTATAGTGGTTCGGACAAACCAGTCCTACGTCCACTCTTCCCTATCACAAGGGGCACCAACTAAACCGACTGGACTTAGATTAGTGTGTTAGTCCAACACAGTACACCAACAGATATTTAAAGAGTTCCCACTCAACCGATCCCAGAAATCAGAACTAGAAACTCTAGTCTGAAATCTTGCTAAACAACTTAACCTAACTTTGGGTTTTGGGTAAGATTGTTTTGGTTCCAACTTTGAAATCTTTCCTAGTTTTTAAGTAGCCTATCAGCTAGATGAAAAGATTTCTGTGCTAAGAACTATGGGATGAACACTTAGAAAATAATCTTCAAGGTTGTGTTCTTCGTGCGGAAATCTGATTATAGCTTGAGCTTCTTGATAGTTTCCGTGTCTTCACTCTAAAGAGAAATCTCATATTTATAGACCTCGAAATCAAAGAGCCGTTGGAGAGCAATTTGAATTTCCGGCTATATTTGGTAGACTTGCAGGATTGATGTGACGTGCTTCAGGAACGGCATGGCCGAAAGCGTGAATAGTGTCTTTTATAGCCGTTGGAGAAAGCAGCACCAAATCCCGTAATTGCCGGCTCCGATCATACGTGTCTTGTTCTTATTGGTTAACAGAAGCACTTTTTAGTGTTGTTCTACCAACTAAGGTTGACATTCTTCTTGTTCAGATCGTCGACGTATGACTTGGTGAAATATCAGTTTTCACTGGCGAATGACCGATCGATCAATCCAACCGATCGATCTACTGATATAGAGTCTTCTGGTGCCAGTTGTCTTAGCTTCAACTAGCAGACTCGGCTGATGTAGGTCTTCTGGTCTAATCTTCTGGAAGTCATCTGATCTTCAAGTATTCTTGAATTTGAACTTCATGACTTCAAATTTGATATCGACATTTATCGATCGATCCGATCTTCCCGTCCTTCTCTTGCCTTTCCCTCCGGATATATCAATCGCTTCTTCTTGATCTTCAGATCTGACCTATACATATCGAGGTTCCCCCTCAATATGTGACCTATCTTCTACATCAGTTGTTCTATACTGTTGGGAGATGAATTTAATAAAAGATTATATGATTTTGATTAAGATCCCAAAACCCCTAAGTATGACATGTTCAGAATGATCTTGATAGTTGAGTCAGGATTCAGGTTTATTAGAGTATTCAGGATGTTATCTGCAAAATGTATAGTCAGCAGATATAGTTCAGGATAGGTTCAAGTCTCAAAGATTCAAGATGAATCGAGAACTCAAGACTCAAAGATAAAAAGACTCGAAAGATATCGGTCAAGATAAATTTAAAGACTCAGAAAACTCTGAAGACGCAAGACTAAAGACTGAGAAACTGAAGATCAAGAATATCGATGCACAATTCATTATCAAGACTCAAGAATGTCTCGAAGCTCAAGATAAACCTGAATGATCCGAGGCACTGAATATATCTATCTGAAGGATGCAATACCGAGAGAAACGCAATGCCTTAGAAAGATAGATATTGCCAAGACATTCAAATGCAGACAAAAGGAACTAAGTCAGAAGTGTTGTTAAGGTTATATCAAACTCAGAGTTTGTAACCAAAAGAGTCGTTGAAGGTGTCTACCTTTAATTGAAGACAAAAGTCAAAAAGAGGAAGACGACATCGCACTATATCGACAATCGACAAAGGACAAGTCAAAAAAAGATGTCGATGTAACGAAAAGTTCCAGACTACAAAAAGTGAAGACCGGCTACATGAAAGACTATTGCCTAGAAAGTGTTAGGGAGTTTCAGACCCTAAATATAGCCGTTTCACACACCATAAGAGGGAACTCACGAAGCTATCTCTCCAACGGATAGTTTTCAAGAGTAACCTTGGTGTATGCCTATAAATACTGGTGACCCTCTACATTGTAAGGCGACGGGAAATTTATACGCAACTCAAGAGCTCGAACTTATTCTTGTAAAAGTAAAGCACTCGAAATACCTTGAATTTCCCAAGTGCTTCTATATTGAAGAGAGCTCACTTTACTAAGCCTAGCTTGATAAGATTTATCCAAAGCTTAGTCGAGATATCCTAAACCTTTACATTGTGCTTCATTGTAAAGGATATCTCATCTTAGTTGGAAACCAACCAAGAAACCCCAAACCCTTGAGAAGGTAGTTGGAGTGTGTTTGTTTGTGAGTAGAGTTGTAAAGAGTTAGTAAACTACGCGGAGTAGTCAGAAAACTCTAGAGGAGAAGTTAGTAAGCTCACAGGTAGTCCCAAAACTTGTGTGTGATTGAGTAAGTAAACTACGGAGGTAGTCAGAAAACTCAAGGTCGGGTTGAGTAAGTAAACTACGTGGAGTAGTCAGAAAACTCAGGGCCGAGTTGAGTAAGTAAACTACGAGGTAGTCAGAAAGCTTAGAAGTTGATAGTGAATTTCTCTGAAGAGTCGGAGAGAGTGGACGTAGGAGCTTGAGTCTCTGAACCACTATAATTGTTGTGTTCTTTATTGCTTTCCTTATCTTTGCTTATCTATTGCATTGACCTGATTTTGAAAGCATACTTTTCACTGATATTCATTTGGAATCAATCCAATCGGTTGCATAAGTGAATCACAGCCTAATCACTATTTCATAAAGGGAAGGTTTTTCAAAAAAAGCTTAAAACGAGTATAATCTAAGGGCCAACCATTCCGCAAGACGATCGAGTAGCTAGAAACGAGATAGTTATCAAACTAACTCTCTTCCGAGGATTCATGAAGCTAGTTATCGATCCAAGCAACTCGGGATCTCTCGACACTCGAGATTCGGTTGGGATTATCTCGAGGTATCTCGAAAGCAAACGGGATCACTGCCTCGATGAGACTTTGACTCGAGCGATCTGTGCTTCTCGAACCTAATCTTCGTGATTATCGACCCAAGTGACCTCGATGAAAAAAAAGTTTTAAAATCACCGAACACGTGTATTCCCCCCATACACTTTGTAAGACTCGTTTTCACCGACCAACAAGTGGTATCGAGCAAAGGTTCAACTTGACCACTTTGGTTGACCAAAGTTTTACTTTCAAAAATACTTGTGGTCTATCCGAATCGATCTTATTTGTTTGAAATTTTTTTTTTCCTTATAAAAGATCGGAAAAAATGTCTTCTAAAAACTTCCCATGTTCTCGATGAGAGAACTATGATCTATGGAGACTGAGAATGCAGGCTCATCTGTATTCCAAACATGAGCGTATGTGGAGAGTGGTTTCTCAAGGACCATTCAAATTTACTGTGGTGAATCCCAAAATTACAGAAGAAGAGAGAATTGATCCTAGAGCAGAATTTCCTAAGTCTGATGACCAACTAACTCCTGAGGAGAGAAAGTTAGTCAATCTAGACTACATTGCAAAAACACACACTATACAAAGACAATTGATGATGGTGTGATGGGAATGATCTCTCACTGTAATACTGCTAAGGAAATATGGGATACACTAGCTGTTATGTGCCAAGGCACAGATCATATAAAAGAAAACAAACTTTCAGTGGCAATTGGAAAGTTTGATAGTTTTGAAATGGATGATGGTGAATCAATAGACAAATTGGAAATAAGATTCACTAGCGTCATGAATGATCTAAACGCACTTGGAAAGAGATATCCACAAAGAGAAGTGGCATTGAAAATTCTTAGAGGTCTTTCTAAGAAATGGGATATTCATGCAGTGGTGATTGAAAACACCAAGAACATTAGTTCAATGCCATACCAACAAGTCTTCTCTCGAAATTTGAAAGCCTATGAATTTGTAATTGATAAAAAATCCAAAAAAGGTCGACAAAGAAAGATGATTCTTCATCGAAAAGAATGTGGCTTTAAAATCCAAAGATAAAACACAGAAAAACTAGAGTCTCGAGAACCCTCATGCCAAACATCGATGAGCTTGAGGATAAGCTAAAGACCGATGGCAAGGAGGTTTGACAGACTTAATAGTAGATTTGGAAAATACAAAAGCTATTACAGAACCACAGTACCGAAGAAAAACCCGAGGACGGATCAACCGAGAAGAAGAAGGACTCGAAAAGGTGAAGGATCTTCATCCGAAAAGAAGGACTCCAAGTCCAAAGAAAAAAATGATCGGGATGATGATGCCAACAGATGCTATAACCCGGCCGAAGAAAGGTCACTTCCAAAGATGATTGTCCGTGAGTTGAGTGCTAAGAAGAGAAGAGAAAGACAAGCTATAAGAGACCGAAGTTCTCAAGCAAAAAGGCCATGGTTGCGTAGAAGAACACTCGAGGAGGGATCTAGCTCTTCGATGAAATATTCTCGACAAAGAAAAGTGATGACATCTGCCGATGGCCATTGAGGAGGTAAACTCTTCGTCTCTCGTTGTTGCTCCTACACTAGCACAAGAGTTTTCAAGTTCCACCGAAAACACTCATTTTGACTGATGGACTCTTTTGAGAATCGATGAAGGACTATCTTTGTTTTGCAAGGATCGCTAAATAAAAACTCAAGAGCGAATAAAGGAACCGAAAAGTTTAAAAATCTAAAATGGAAAGACTCCAAAGAAAACCGAGATCACTTCTCAATTAATGGGAGCTACCGATGAACTGGATGTTCGAAAAGTACAACTCTCGAGAAAAAGAGAAGTTGATAATGTCCCTAATCGAAAAAGCTAGAGAAATCCATCAAGAGATTCAATTAATCGTAACCGAAGTTCAATGACCTCTCTCGAGAAGCATAAAACTCTACAGAATCGTGAGGATAGTGCATGTAAGAAGTTAACTCTATTGAATAAAGCATCTAATGTGATAGATGAAATTGAGTTACCGAGATCTCGCCACTATAAAAACTGGATTAGGATACATTCCAGGAGGAACCTCACAAAGTCATCTCGAATCTTTGATCATGTAGCAAGAAGACTATCTTTGTAAAACCAAAGGCACCTACACTACAAGTCGGTTATGCCCAAGGTTGTAGACAAGGAAAAAGGACCTATGGTTTCAAGAAAACTCAATGATCGGTTAGAAAGCCCAAACCGCAGTGAAGGCTAGAAAAACCCGAAAGCGGTCGATTGAAAAGTTTCAGTAAGTACTTCAAAGCCTCGGGCTAAGAATGCAAATCTGAAAGGCTCCACATCGAACCATCGGAGGAATCCTCGATAAGAAACACTCAAGAGAGACATTCTCATCCGAAGAGACCAAGTCCTAAGTACAATTTGAAAGACCCAGATTTCAAAGATGATAACCCGAACCTCACTTGCCTAAAGGAAAAAGGTTATTTGAACCCGAGTCAACAAAGATTTAGACCGGCCGCACAAAAAAGCCCAAGCATCCAACAAAATGCCCGAACCAAAGAAGAATTCAAAAGCCCATGTTCATGCTAAAAAGCTAGCACACATACACGTAAAAGTTGCTAAGGCACCCGAGTAGTAGATGTGTATGTTGATGTTTATGGAAGACAAATTAGCCACTCTAAAGTGATTAGAGTTGTCAGGCAAATTTGGATTCCGAAAGGTACATCTAACCTTGTAGGACCCTACACAAAATGGGTACCTAAGAATTGATCTGTTTTTCAGGAGGAAAACAAGGGCACTAAACTGATGAAAGATCACATGGCACTGATGAGCAGAGATGAAAAAGCTCTGAAGTATGGTATCTTGACAAAGGATGCTCAAGACATATGACAGATTCAAGAAGATGCTCAAATGACTATGTTGAACAAAGAGGCCCACGAGATCACTTTTTGGAGATAACTCCAAGGATGGATCAAGGATATGGAACTTTGGAGATCGACTTCGATTCATATCCATGGTGTTTCATATGTATCTGGATTGAAGCATAATTTGCTTTCAATTAGCCAATTCTGTGATAAGGGTTTCAATGTTGAGTTCTCCAAGAACTTATGTTTTGTGAAAGATGATACATCACAGAAAATATTACTGACTGGTACAAGAAAAGGGAATGTGTATCTTGCTGATTGGAGTTCAACTCCTAAAGATACATGTTTAGTTGCTAAAAGTTCCACAGATACCAAATTGGTTATGGCATAAAAAAGAATGAATCACCTAAATTTCAAAACCCCAACAAGCTTGCAAGATTAGCTCTTGTGAGAGGGTTGCTTTAATGAAGTGTTCAAGAAGGAACACATTTGTGATGCATGTCAAAAGGAAAACAAGCTAAAGCATCATTTAAAAAGCAAAGTAGAAGTTTCTACTGAGAGAATACTTCAGCTTTTGCATATGGATCTCTTTGGTCCTATAACACCTGTAAGCACTAATGGTAGGAAATACACATTGGTAGTAGTTGATGACTACTCGAGATATACTTGGGTCATATTCTTACTCAGTAAGAAAGAGACTCAGATAAAGCTGCCAGAGTCTTGAAAAAAGCTCAAGATTGAAAAAAAATCGAGTGTGGTCAAAATCGATCCGACAAAGGAACTGAATTCATAAATCATATCATATCGATTATTGTGCGAGAGAATGGAATTTCACATGAAACATCACCGCAAGGACCCTCAACGTAATGGTGTTCTTTGAAAGGAGGAACAGGGACTCGAAAAAGAAGTTCGCAAGGACTATGATAAATGGGTGATATTCCTAAAAGATTTTGGGCTGAAGCTATCAACACTGCATGCTACTCTCAGAACAGATCCATGCTGACCAAGAGTCAAGGCAAAACACCTTATGAGCTTTGGAATGAAAGGAAGCCTCTTGTTTCTTTCTTTTTCTTGTGTTTGGTTGCAAGTGTTTCATACACAATAATGGTAAAGATCGGGTTGAAAACTTTTGATAGTAAAGTCGATGAAGGAATATTCTTAGGATATTCTCAAGTCAAGAAAGCTTTCGAGTTTACAAATCAGTAGGACTCTTATTGTGGAGGAAACACCTCATGTTGTTTTTTGATGAATCTATTTGTGTTCGGAAGAAACAGAACATGATGCAGTGAACCGACTAAGAGAATCACCAGATTAAGCCCAAAATGTAAAGATAAATCATCCAATCGAACTCGAAAAGAAGAAGTCACCACATTGTATGATTGGAGTGACTCGGACTTTAGATAAGGAAGTTCGTAATGGAACTCGGGATGGTGAGCCTCGGAAAAACCAACACTCCAAAGGTGACCAATCAAGCAGACACCGCCCGCACTCGGTATGTGATGCCAATGAAGATGTGGTCACAACAGGCAATTTCCTAATCTATCGACCAAAGGGGAACAAATGTCTCGACAATGTTCTCAATAGAATTTCCCCGAGGAAGATGATTCTCTTTCTCCTTTTCTTTGTTCCTTGAGTTTGTTGATTTAACCTGAACCTAACATTTCAAATGTTGAGGATATTATTGAAGGGGAACATCAAGAAGGAAATGGTTAGATAGTCATCCTACAAATCGATTGTGGGTGATCTAACCAAGGTATTAAGACAAGAAGGTTCCATGGTGAGAGTGCACTATTCTGCAGCTTTCTTTTCGGAGAAAGAACTCACGAGATTGGTGAAGCTCTACAAGATTCTTATTGGATTATTGCTATGCAAGATGAAATTTGAATCAATTCTCAAGGAATGAAGTATGGGAGCTAGTAGATAGACCCGAAAAGGCACAATGTCATTGGAACCAAGTGGGTTTTCAAGAATAAAAGAGATGAAAACAACAACATTGTAAGAAACAAGGCAAGGCTAGTTGCACAAAGGTTATTCCCAAGAAGAAGGCTTGATTATGATGAAACCTTTGCACCTGTTGCAAAGACTAGAAGCCATCGATTGTTTCTTGCATATACTGCTGCCCACATGAAGTTCACATACCTATCAAATGGATGTGAAAAGTGCATTTCAAGCGGTGTGCTTAAAGAAGAGGTTTATGTGGAACAACCTCCCGGTTTCAAAACAGAATGACCAATTTTACTGTGCTCGGAAAAGCTTTGTATGGTCTTAAGCAAGCACCGCAGCATGGTATGATACTCTTTCTCGGTTTCTTCTTGACCATGGTTTTGTCAAAGGGAATGTTGATAGAACTCGTTCGGATAGAGGATGGGGAAGATATCTTACTAGTTCAGATATATGTTGATGACATCATTTTTGATCTCCAAATCATCACCGTGTGTGAAAAGTTTTCAACACCGATGAAAAGCAAGTTTGAGATGTCAATGATGGGAGAGATGAATTTCTTTCTAGGACTTCAAGTGAAACAATCAAAGGAAGGAATATTCATCAACCGTGCAAAGTACACCGTAGATCCGATTGCCAAATATGGTGTACAAAAATTGCAATGCGCTTAGGATTCCTATGAATACTAACTACAAGATGGATCCTCGATTCGTAAGGCAAATCGAATGAATCATACTCGATTATAGAGGAATCATTGGATCATTGCTCTATCTCACGTTACAAGTAGGCCGATATAACATTTGTTTGTTGGGATATGTGCAAGATACCAAGCTAATCCTAAGACTAGTCACATGGAGGTCGCCAAAAATATACTAAGATATCTTAAGGGCACAAAATGAATAGAGGATTATGGTATCCAAATGACGATAACCTTGAATTAACTCGGTTACTCGAGATCTTTGATTATGGAGGTTGTAGAATTGACAGAAGTCCACAACAACAGAACTTGTCAATTTCTAGGAAGCAAGATATATCTTGGTTTTCAAAGAAATGACCTCGATGAGCAACCAAGATTATCTTCAAGTTTGAATACATGGTCGCGAGGAAGTCGGCCGTACGCATTCTTTGGCTCGCATAAACAATTGAGGGATTATAAAGTTGAAGCCAATGAAGTACCAATATTTTGTGACAACAATAGTGCCATTGCTATTTCACAAAATCCGGTATTGCACACCGATGCAAGCATGTGGATATCGACATCACTTCATCGAGATCATGTCGAAAAAAAGGACATAAGGATGGAGAAAATTCATACCGATAGGCAAAGAGTCGATATCTTGACTAAACCTTTGATCAATCAAGATTTCGTGAACTTTCAAATTGAATTAGGGATGTTAGAACCGTGTATAGAGTAAAACCGAAAATTTGAAGATTTTCAGATACATGAAGGTTTCTCGAAATTCTACTTGAGAAACTTCGGATAAAATGGAAATAATGGAATCGAGTCTCAAGAAACTCGATTCTTCAAGGACAATACTCGATGAGTATCTTTGAACCCATTCAAGACTTTCGAGATTATAATCTTGACATTTTATCAAGATCAATTACTTCGAAGACTGATAGAGGGAAATTGGTCTGAAGAAGTAAAGACTCATGCGACTCATTTATTGCTCAAGTAAAACTCAGTAATCATTCGCAATAAATACAAAACACCGAGGAATGTTTTTGGGCAGGATCGTTTCATATTCCGAAGAAGGTCAATACCATTTAATGCTCGCTACATTAATGACCAATGAGGATGTTTTGGCGACTTACTTTTTAGAGATCGCTTGTTCAGATACCCGATTAATCCTGAGATTAATCTCAACCGTTGTTTCTCACCTAACCCACACAATCCTCCACGATCTCGAAGCTATATATACCCCTTTAAGCCATTTAAGCCAAAGGTTTATCAAACCCTTCGTTCCCAAATCCTCTGCAATAAAAAATCCCTTTGCCCAGAAATCTCCAAACCCTAAAGCTTCAAATTCTTAAATCAATCTCTAAAATGGCCCCAAACTTGTTCGAGAAATTAGCCATAACCAACAAGCCTTTGGTACGAGTTCGTTGTCTCACTCGAAACACAAAACAACTCAAAGCCGTAAGAGGAGGCTCGCGATATGATCCGATCAAGCTAAACTCACCCATCTAGTCGCAGTTTCCACTGCACCAGAGTTTGCAAAAGAGGTAATCGAATTCATCTGTAATTTGAGAATAGATGAAGAAGATGGTATGCATTCTTCGATTACCACATCACACTTAGAGCATTCGTCAAAATACGTCGTTTTTGAGAGGGATTTATGCATAATTTCGAAAAATCTGAACGATGTGTTTGAACTCTGTGATAGAGGAAAGGATCCTGCGATGTATATGTCGGGTAGAGAGCAGGAGTACCTTGATAGGATTGTTGAGAATCTCGTGAAATTTGAGGCGACATTGAATAAGAGGCATCTAAAGCCACAATATCGTGTCCGATGGATATTGTGAGCAAGTGCATCATGAGTCTTCTTGGGGAGTTTTGAGCGATTAGTACCCAAGCTCGATTGATGGCTGCGATCGAGGCATCTCCTACCACTGACTTCAACTGGCTGAAATTCTTAATTCAGATGGTGAAGGAGCAAGCCAAGGTCATAAAAAGGGTCAATGGGACAATCATGATGAAAGGCAAGATCCACCATGCCACCAAAATTGCTTATATTTTGGAGATGTGCCGAGAGGAGGAGGATATCTTCGCCAATTCAACCCCATTCCTAAAAAACCAAAATTCTCTTCAAACCCATTTCTTTGTGAAGAAGTAGGCCATTCGAGGGAAAAGAGAAAAGAAGGTAGAATCACCTTCATACAATTTCCGAGAAAGAGACCCAACAAACCAAGGGGGAAGGTTCATTGGAGGCAAAAATGGAGCAAGGAGCAAAATTGATGAAGCGGAAGGATCTTGCTCCAAAACGCAGAAGATTGGTGGTTCTCACCGACGAAGGTAGCAGTGATTCTGAGGAGATACAACCCGAAGACAAAACCGCTCAAAGTTCGCCATTACAAGTGTTGGCTCAGGTTATCTCCAGGACACAGATCAGACTGAGGAGCAGGTCTTCTCTGAGGTGCTCGAGACATCACTAAGATCTGAGATAAAATTTCTCGAAATTTTTAAAGGAGCTCGACCTCGAGAGATACCTACCTCGAAGTGCAGTTTCAGACAGAAGAGCCAAATTTCGAGTAGATCTCGAAGATGTGCAGCTCGCATGATGAGCCAACTCGACTCAAACGAGGATATGCCACCAGCCTCGTAACCCACTCGGATGCAAACCGAGGACCCGAATGCACAAACTTCACACACTACCGAGGCTCAGAGCAAAATATTCTCGAGGAGCTCCAGAGTGATCTCTTCGCTGATCCCTTAGCGTGTTTCTATCGAACCGTAGAGCCCGAGATGGAAGAAGGGCGAGGTCAAGAAGGCGAGTGGAGGAGCAAGGGGGAACGGTTCATCCTTAATCGATAATTCGAGCTCAAATTTCATACTCGATCTGCAAGATGTTTTCTTGATTAAGGACGATAAGCAGTATATCCTCAATCGGACTCTTCCCGAGATGCTTGACATTGTTGCATTCGAGGGGAAGACCGGTGGAATGAGGAGACAACCTTCCTAACCGACTTCTCGTGGTTCGGAAGACAAAGCTCGGGATGAAAAATTCCGATTTTGATGAGCCGGTTCGAGGAAAGCTAGCAGAGAAGAGAACAAACTCGAAGTTGGTGCCCCGAAGCAAAATGAGACAAATCCAAAGATGGAGATGGGGACCAACAGGAGATCTTGAGGATCGGTCCTCAAATGGAAAAAGAGACTTCATTCTCGATCAACCTCGGATCGGTAGCACTCTTCAGTACCTTTTGGCACTATTAACAAATATGCCAAAGTTAACTGAAAGTACTATCTTTAATTCTGAATTGTCTGATAAACAGACTGAGGCTCAATTGAGTCCCGAGCTCGTGATGAAGCCGAACTCGGATGATCAAACAAAGATGTAGGTCTGCGTATCACGAGATTGATCTCACTCCCATAATGGAGAAACTTGAGAAGATTGAGCCAATGGCGATCAAAATTGCTCAGATGGAAGAAACGTTGGCCAATCAAGCTCAGACAATGGAAGGTTTTAGCCATTCTTCAGAACTGGTGCAGATACAAAACACTCTGACCAATCAGATGACCTCCATGGAAGAAAAGCTGAATGCAAAGCTGGAGGGAGTCAACGCAGAGTTAAGTGCTGAAATGAAACAGAAGCACCAGGAATCGACTGAATTTCTAGAGGTGAAACTAGCAGAGAAAAATGAGGTGCTGATCAAATCTGCTGTTGAGGAAATGAGCTCAATGCTCATGACCAAGATAACAGAGATGCTTAAAGATGCACTCTCTGGCCAGTTTGCCCACATATCTGAAGAACTGTCTGTGGCTAAGAACCACATCAGGAGAATGGAAGATGAGCAAGATCAGTTAGCAGGAGAGATCCGCTGTGTGAGCAAAGAGCAGTATCACATGGACACAGCTCTCTCCAGACTTCTTCCAAATTACGGTGCCAAGAAGGGGGAAAAGGAAGGTGAAGACCTCAGGAAGTTCATGGCACGTACCTTGGAAAAGAAGGCTCAGAAAGATGCTGAAATGTACAATCTAGCCAAAGCCTTAAAAGAAGTCGGGTCTTGAGAAATTGAAATTTGCTCAAGTGGAGAAGCCCATCTACACTCGAGTTTCTGAGCAAACCATGCTTGAGGTTGCAAGAGAGAAACTAAGTGCTAGAACTAAGGTTGGAACAAGCCAGGCTGGAGCTGAACTGCCTATGAAGAGGAAAGCCTTGGGCGTTGTTCAACTCAGAAGCAAACGTCTTGGGCTTCTAAGCCAATCCAGAGAAAGCCGATTACGATGAAGAAGATGCGAAGAAACCGAGTCTCAACCTCGGAAGAAAGTCTTCAACACTGAGAGATGCTCAAGACACCCAAAAAGAACAAGCTAAGAAAAGTCCGCTTCGATCTCGGGAGCGTCTGTGGATCGAAAAAGAAGATAGACAAAGAGCGTAAGCGAAGGAGTGATTTCGTGAGATTTGCGAGCAAGAGGAAGGAACATTGAAAGCGCCGAAAGGCCCCCGTTGATAAATGGATGCCCATTAAACTCAACGACATGTGGGAAGAAGTGAAGAGAACCTTCGGTTCAATTACGATGTTCTCGGGGAATGGAGAGGGAAGGCTCGGATCGAACGAAGCTTTCATTGAATATCTTTTAACCTTCTATCCAAAGTATCTCCAAGGTCGGATTAACCTTATGGATGAAGGTGGAGTACGATAGTAGCCCCGATCCATATTCCTATCCTCCTCCAAGACTTGGTAATGGCTTGGTAAATGAGAAGGCCATTACGCAAGAAATTGCTCAAGATCTTTGGTCGGGTTGGGATTAACAGGGAACAGCCCGGACATCATCAAAGAGAGGAATGAGCTGAAGAAAATGAAGCAAACTCAGCTGATGAAGTGGAAAATGAAGCAAACCGAAGAGCCGAATCAAGATCAAGACGTAAGAACTCGTAAGACTCGTAATCTTTAAATTTTGTCTTTTTGATTTTGTTTGATAAATTCATTGTAATCAGAAGGTATACTTATCATCAATGAAGATTTATCATTATGCTCAAAAGATAATATCTCATTATCTTATTTACATGTCTTTATTTTGATATCTTTGAATGAATGTCTCTAAACCGATTGTATCTTTGATAAGAGGGAAATTGTTTAAGTATTTGGTAATGAACTAGTTAAAGAGATTCATTCTTGAAGAAATTTGATATATGATTAAACTGTTGAGAAACTCAAATTGTTGGGAGATTCTCTGATCTAAGAAATAGTTGGGAGACAACCAATCTTGTTATAGGATAAACCTCAAACCTCGAGTATAGGTTATATATTTGTAACAAGATAGGTTTTGCATCATCAAAAATGGGGAAATTGTTGGGAGATGAATTTAATAAAAGATTATATGATTTTGATTAAGATCCCAAAACCCCTAAGTATGACATGTTCGAAATGATCTTGATAGTTGAGTCGATTCAGCTTATTAGAGTATTCGGATGTTATCTCGCAAAATGTATAGTCGTGAGATATAGTTCGGGATAGGTTCTCAAGTCTCTGAAGATTCAAGATGAATCGAGAACCAAGACTCAAAGATAAAAGACTCAAAGATATCACCAAGATAAATTTAAAGACTCGTAAAACTCAAGACGCAAGACTAAAGATCGAGAAATCAAGATCAAGAATATCGAATGCACGCAGAATTATCAAGACTCAAGAATGTCTTCGAAAGCTCAAGATAAACCCTGAATGATCCGAGGCACTGAATATATCTATCCAAAGGATGCAATACCGAGAGAAAACGCAATGCCTTAGAAAGATAGATATTGCCAAGACATTCAAATGCGCATAAAAAGGAACTAAGTCAAGTGTTGTTAAGGTTATATCAAACTCGAGTTTGTAACCAAAAGAGCCGCTGAAGGTGTCTACCTTTAATCAAGACAAAAGTCAAAAGAGGAAGACGACATCGTGCACTACATCGACAATCGACAAAGGACAAGTCAAAAAAAAGATGTCGATGTACGAAAGTTCCAGACTACAAAAAAGTGAAGACCGGCTACATGAAAGACTATTGCCTAGAAAGTGTTAGGGAGTTTCAGACCCTAAATATAGCCGTTTCACACACCATAAGAGGGAACTCACGAAGATATCTCTCCAACGGATAGTTTTCAAGAGTAACCTTGGTGTATGCCTATAAATACTGGTGACCCTCTACATTGTGAGGCGACGGGAAATTTATACGCAACTCAAGAGCTCGAACTTATTCTTGCAAAAGTAAAGCACTCGAAATACCTTGAATTTCCCAAGTGCTTCTATATTGAAGAGAGCTCACTTTACTAAGCCTAGCTTGATAAGATTTATCCAAAGCTTAGTCGAGATATCCTAAACCTTTGCATTGTGCTACATTGTAAAGGATATCTCATCCTAGTTGGAAACCAACCAAGAAACCCCAAACCCTTGAGAAGGTAGTTGGAGTGTGTTTGTTGGTGAGTAGAGTTGTAAAGAGTTAGTAAACTACGCGAGTAGTCGTAAAACTCTAGAGGAGAAGTTAGTAAGCTACGAGGGTAGTCCTAAAACTTGTGTGTGATTGAGTAAACTACGGAGGTAGTCGAAAAACTCAAGGTCGGGTTGAGTAAGTAAACTCGTGGAGTAGTCGAAAAACTCGTACGAAGTTGAGTAAGTAAACTACAAGGTAGTCGAAAAGCTCGAAAGCATACTTTTTCAATCGATATTCAGCTTGGAATCAATCCACCGAAGTTGCATAAGTGAATCACGGCCTAATCACTATTTCATAAAGGAAGGTTTTTCAAAGAAAGCTTAAAACGAGTATAATCTAAGGGCCAACCATTCAAGACGACCGAAAGTAGCTAGAACAGATAGTTATCAAACCGAACTCTCTTCCGAGGATTCAAGAAGCTAGTTATCCGATCCAAGCAACTCAGATCTCCGACACTCGATTCATTGGGATTATCTCGAGGTATCCGAAAGCGGCTTCGGGATCACCGCCTCAAGAGACTTTGACTCAGAGCGATCCGCGCTTCTCGAACCTAATCTTCGTGATTATCGACCCAAGTCGACCTCGAGAAGAAAAAGTTTTAAAATCAATTTGAACACGTGTATTCCCCCATACACGTAAGACTCGCTTTTCACCGACCAACAAGTGGTATCGAGAGCAATGGTTCAACTTGACCACTTTTTTGTGTTGACCAAAGTTTTACTTTCAAAAATACTTGTGGTCTATCTGAATCGATCTTATTTGTGAAATTTTTTTCCTTATATAAAAGATCGTAAAAATGTCTTCTAAAAACTTCCCATGTTCTCGATGAGAACTATGATCTATGGAGACCGAGAATGCGGGTTCATCTCATTCCAAACATGAGCGTATGTGGAGAGTGGTTTCTCAAGGACCATTCAAATTTCTTGTGGTGAATCCTGAATTACGTAAGAAGAGAGAATTGATCCTAGAGCAGATTTCCTAAGTCCGATGACCAACTAACTCCCCGAGGAGAGAAAGTTAGTCAATCTAGACTACATTGCAAAAAGACACACTATACAAAGACAATTGATGATGGTGTGATGGAAATGATCTCTCACCGTATATCTTCTAGAAATATGGGATACACTAGGTCGTTATGTGCCAAGGCACATATCATATAAAAAAAAACAAACTTTCAAATGGCAATTGGAAAGTTTGATGAGTTTTGAAATGGATGATGGTGAATCAATAGACAAATTGGAAGTCGATTCACTAGCATCATGAATGATCTAAACGCACTTGGAAAAGAGATATCCACAAAGAGAAGTGGCATTGAAAATTCTTAGAGGTCTTTCTAAGAAATGGGATATTCATGCAAAGGGTGATTGAAAACACCAAGAACATTAGTTCAATGCCATACCAACAAGTCTTCTCTGAGCTGAAAGCCTATGAATTTGTAATTGATAAAAAATCCAAAAAGGTCGACAAAGAAAGATGATTCTTCATCGAGTAAGAATGTGGCTTTAAAAGCCAAAGATAAAACACAGAAAAACTAGAGAGTCTCGAGAACCTCATGCCAAACATCGATGAGCTTGAGGATAAGCTAGCACTGATGGCAAGGAGGTTTGACAAACTTAATAGTAGATTTGGAAAATACAAAAGCTATTACAGGAACCACAGGTACCAGAAGAAACCTGAGGACAGATCAACCGAGAAGAAGAAGGACTGAAAAGTCAAGGATCTTCATCCGCAAAAGAAGGACTCCAAGTCTAAAGAAAAAAATGATCGGGATGATGATGCCAACAGATGCTATAACCGCCGAAGAAAGGTCACTTCCAAAGATGATTGTCCGAGTTGAGTGCTAAGAAGAGAAGAGAAAGACAAGCTATAAGAGACCGTAAGTTCTCAAGCAAAAAAGGCCATGGTTGCGTAAGAAGAACACTACGAGGAGGATCTAGCTCTTCAGATGAAATATTCTCGACACAGAAAGTGATGACATCTCGTCCTGATGGCCATTGAGGAGGTAAACTCTTACGTCTCTGTTGTTGCTCCTACACTAGCACAAGAGTTTTCAAGTTCCAATCGAAAAACAATATTTTGACTGATGGATTCTTTTGAGAATCGATGAAGGACTATGCCGCTTTTGCAAGGATCGCTAAATAAAACTCAAGAGCGTAATAAGGAACCGAAAGTTTAAAAATCTAAAATGGAAAGACTCCAAAGAAAACCGAGATCACTTCTCAATTAATGGGAGCTACCGATGAATCGATGTTCTCGAAAGTACAACTCTCGAGAGAAAGAGAAGTTGATAATGTCCCTAATCGAAAAAGCTAGAGAAATCCATTTGAAGAGATTCAAATAATCGTAACCGAAGTTCAATGACCTCTCCGAGAAGCATAAAACTCTACAGAATCGGTGGAGGATAGTGCATGTAAGAAGTTAACTCTATTGAATAAAGCATCTAATGTGATAGATGAAATTCAGAGTTACCGAGAGATCTGCCACTATAAAAACGGATTAGGATACATTCCAGAGGAACCTCACAAAGTCATCCGAATCTTTGATCATGTAGCAAGAAGACTATCTTTGTAAAACCAAAGGCACCTACACTTCAAGTCGGGTTATGCCCAAGGTTGTAGACAAGGAAAAGGACCTATGGCTTCAAAAAACTAAATGATCGGGTTAGAAAGCCCAAACCGCAGTGAAGGCTAGAAAACCCGAGCGATCGATTGGAAAGTTTCGTGCAAGTACTTCAAAGCCTCAGGCTAAAAATGCAAATCTGAAAGGCTCCACACTCGAACCATCGAGGAATCCTCGGATAAGAAACACTCAAGAGAGACATTCTCATCCAAGAGACCAAGTCCTAAGTACAATCGAAAGACCCATTTCAAAGATGCATAACCCGAACCTCACTTGCCTAAAGGAAAAGGTTATCCGAACCCGAGTCAACAAAGATTTAGACCGGCCGCACAAAAAGCCCAAGCATCCAACAAAAGGCCCGAACCAAAGAAGAATTCAAAAGCCCATGTTCATGCTAAAGCTAGCACACATACACGTAAAGTTGCTAAGGCACCCGTAGTAGTAGATGTGTATGTTGATGTTTATGGAAGACAAATTAGCCACTCTAAAGTGATTAGAATTGTCAGGCAAATTTGGATTCCGAAAGGTACATCTAACCTTGTAGGACCCTACACAAAATGGGTACCTAAGAATTGATCTTTTTTTCAGGAGGAAAACAAGGGCACTAAACCGATAAAAGATCACATGGCAATCGATGAGCGAGAGATGAAAAAAGCTCTTGAAGTATGGTATCTTGACAAAGGGATGCTCAAGACATATGACAGATTCAAGAAGATGCTCAAAGGACTATGTTGAACAAAGAGGCCCACAGATCACTTTTTGAGATAACTCCAGGGATTGAGATCAAGGATATGGAACTTTGGAGATCGACTCGATTCATATCCATGGTGTTTCATATGTATCTGGATTGAAGCATAATTTGCTTTCAATTAGCCAATTACGTGATAAGGGTTTCAATGTTGAGTTCTCCAAGAACTTATGTTTTGTGAAAGATGATACATCACGTAAAAATATTACTGACCGGGTACAAGAAAAGGGAATGTGTATCTTGGCGATTGGAGTTCAACTCCTAAAGATACATGTTTAGTTGCTAAAAGTTCCACAGATACCCAGTTGGTTATGGCATAAAAGAATGAATCACCTAAATTTCAAAACCCCCAACAAGCTTGCAAGATTAGCTCTTGTGAGAGGGTTGCCTAATGAAGTGTTCAAGAAGGAACACATTTGTGATGCATGTCAAAAGGAAAACAAGCTAAAGCATCATTTAAAAGCAAAGTAGAAGTTTCTCTTGAGAGAATACTTGACTTTTGCATATGGATCTCTTTGGTCCTATAACACCACCGTAAGCACTAATGGCGTGAAATACACATTGGTAGTAGTTGATGACTACTCGAGATATATTGGGTCATATTCTTACTCAAGAAGAAAGAGACTCGATAAAAGTCGCCAGAGTTACTTGAAAAAAGCTCAAGATTGAGAAAAAATCTGAGTGTGGTCAAAATCGATCGACAAAGGAACCGAATTCATAAATCATATCATATCCGATTATTGTGCAGAGAATGGAATTTCACATGAAACATCACCGCAAGGACCCTCAACAAATGGTGTTCTTTGAAAGGAGAACAGGACTCGAAAAGAAGTTCGCAAGGACTATGATAAATTTGGTCGATATTCCTAAAAGATTTTGGGTTTGAAGTCGCCAACACCGCATGCTACTCTCGGAAACAGATCCATGTTTGACCAAGAGTCAAGGCAAAACACCTTATGAGCTTTGGAATGAAAGGAAGCCTCTTGTTTCTTTCTTTTCGTGTGTTTGGTTGTATGTGTTTCATACACAATAAGGGAAGGTTTTTCAAAGAAAGCTTAAAACGACGAGTATAATCTAAGGGCCAACCATTCAAGACGATCGAGTAGCTAGAACGGAGATAGTTATCAAACCAACTCTCTTCGAGGATTCATGAGCTAGTTATCCGATCCAAGCAACTCAGGATCTCGACACTCGAGATTCATTTGGGATTATCCGAGGTATCTGAAAGCGACTTAGGATCACCGTGTCGGAGAGACTTTGACTCGTGAGCGATCTGTGCTTCTCGTAACCTAATATTCGTGGATTATCGACCCAAGTCGACCTCGAAGAAAAAAAAGTTTTAAAATCAATTTAACACGTGTATTCCCCCATACACGTGTAAGACTTGCTTTCACCGACCAAACATATACAATAATTATCAACCGGTATTCTATAACGGTAATAAAAACATCGATCATTACCTAACAGTCCGACCGGGTCCTATTACATGTGTTTTAGAACTTTCATCAAAACTCTAAATTTCCCAACAATTTCCCCCTTTTTGATGAAACCAAAACACTTGAGAAACCAAACACAGTTGATAAATATAGAACAGTAAAGACCACATAATCAAAAGACAATGAGATTTTGTCTTAGGATCAGAAAATAAACTTTTCTTTCATTAGATTTATCGATTACATATTACATCAGAAAAGTTTGAATTTAAAAACAGCTGATCCTAAGTAGTCTTCTGATTCTTCAGTCTCTTGGCTTGTATCCTTCTGGCATTTCTCTTTGATCTTGAGGAATGTTGAAAATCTTGTATAGTTTCCATTTGACATCATTGATCTGCTGAGGATCAGTTATGCGCGCTTTGCTCAGGATGTCAAAATAGAACCTTTGAAATGCCAGTCTGTCAAATGAGCCATCTGCCTTCTTCGAGTAATCCATCACATCATACTCTTGGCGAGATATTTTTACATTGATTATTTTGGCCTCATTTTCCAGATACTTGAAAAAAACTGATATTTGTTTTCCAAACCAAATTGAGGAATTCTCATCTGGAGATTCTTCTTGTGGAACAAGATCTAGAACAAAAGCATCCGTAAGCCATTCACTTGATCTTATTCCATTCCTCAAACCTTTCAAATAAGTGTGCGGCTTTTTGAATGATCTCATCAACTCTTCTTCGGCAAACGAGGTTACCGTCCGTATTTTCCAACTTTTCCTTTCTTTGCCCTCGTCCAGTATTTCTTTTTTCGGATCTTACGCCTCTGCCAATTTTTTTTCTTCCCTTCTTTCTTCTTCACTTATTCGGGCTTCTTCAAAGAATCGCTCTTTGGGCGGTTTCTCGGCCGATTTCTTATCGGCTTTTTGGCTAGTTGTGCTTCGTGTGTGACTTTCTTCGTCTGAGTGGATCGGTACAAGTTGTGATGTCCCAAAGACCAGACCTAACTTTCTTGCCTTTGACTTTTCCATCTTTTTCGAAAATTTCGTTAAGAAAGAGATCCGGATGGTTTAGTCTTTGTCCATAGGATTCAACCGTTTTGAATCGGGTCTTCGTTGTTCGATAGTGTCGCTTGGTTTCTCAATCATCCCTTACCCCTTTTTGGTTTGATCAAAAAGAGCTTTGAGGTGGGAAGTCAGAGATCCAAAGCTGAATGATATCGCCTTGTTGAGATCTTCAACAGATAAACCTTGAGCTTGAGCAGATAGACTTAGAATCTTCGAGATCAGCTCAGTCTTGACAGATTCCACGACAGTAGAAAGGGTAAGAATCAGTTTGTTAAGTTTCTCTTCAGTCATTTCTAGTTTTTCAGTGACCATCAGAATAGAAACTTGTTGTTGATCAACCTGGACTAGCTTGTCATCAACTGTCTTTTTAAACTCAGCAGTCAGGTTGGTCACAGTTTGAGAGAACTGATCTTTGATTGCCTCAATCTGGGAAATAGCCAATTCCCGTTGATCTGTTATTTCTTTGAGGCCAATCTGCCTCTGATCAGCTATTATGTTGCTAAGTTGATTAGCCAACACTCCCTCGACTTCTTCTTTCAGGAGATCTTTAAAAGACGATCGATCTCCTCAGAGTTGATCGTGATGATGTGAGTTGTAGGAATATTTTTGAGTCACCGATCATTTTCGGTTGTTTGCGCCTCCGATTGTGGGGGTCATGAATCTAAACACAGTTCCACTATCATCGGCGGTTCCCACATCCTTCATAGAACCTCTCGCTTTAGGAGCTTCTTGGCCGAAAGTTCCGGTTCACCTTGTTCAGTCAATCCCAGCTTCCTGTGGATCAGAGCTTTGATCGATTCAGCAGTTATCATCTCAGCTGGTGATCCTACTTGAGCAGATTTCTTCATATCGAAATCAAAATCTGCGAATTCATCAGCACCTCCCATCTGTTCTATAATCATCATAAAATCTGAGAAGCTCTTTAACCGGAGATCTTTCCAGGTGAGAATCTCCATTACTTCCTCTCGAATAACAGGATGGGCTACCAGCTTTGGATACAACTCATCAATATCTCGTTCAATTTACATTTTGACCATTTTCCCAGTGATGGTCTTGGATGATCTGGACTCAGGAATTATCTGTTCAGATCGTCCAGATTCCAGTTGATGAGATGTAGAGGGTTCCGTGGTGTCCGAATAAAGCGGAAGTTGGGTGATTGGCTGAATCTGCAGAGGTTCTGCTGGTCGTCAAGCTATTCGTCCGGTTCTGCAGCAGGTGATTTTTCTGGTTCGCGAACTGATGAACTTTCAGGTTTGCGGGCAGGTGAGAGAGAAGGAGAAATATGCTCAGTAGCCAGAAGCATGAGTGGTGAATCAGCTTGAGATTGAGGAGAAGGAGATCGTTCGTCTTGTGCTCTTCCCTCAGAATGTTCGGCGAGCTTTCAACTTGAGAAGCTTTTTGTCGATTTTTTCGGTGATTTTTTTGTGGCTCATCGAGGTTGCTCTGCACTCCTTCTTCATCGACTCGTCTTCCGAAAATGCGAGTCATGGAGGCTTGTTTTTGCCTTCTTGGCCTCTTCTCCCCGAGCCTTCACCGGTTTTCTCTTATTCTTTTGGGGGCATCCGGGTGTAGGCGTAAATTGCCTCCTTGTTCTTTCCTTTCTTCACCTTTGGAGGGTGGGCATATCATCATCGGTGGCCCATATATAGGCGATGTGGTTGTGAGGAAGGCCTTGTAGGACTTCAAATCCATTCGATCCCATTCAAATTTGGCATTTTGTCCTTCAAAATCAATTTGCAACCTTGTTGAGATTGGCGATTCTCTTCTTCGAAAGACTTGCCTCTACGATCATTTACTCCAAATTTTTCATGTTCTTGGAGCAGAATGGCCTTCGAGGAAGCCATGCCAATTGATATTCTTGGCTTCATCGATTATCGCAACCATCTTTGTCTGATTTCTGGATGTTAAAGATTCAATGACGAAATACCCATGATCGTTTTTGACAAAGATGTCAAACAACGATCGATATTTCCTTTTAACATAGTCCGACAAATCCTGCGATGCGGTGCTTGTCGACTTCTCTGAAGAGTTCATTTCTGATCAGCTCATCTTCATTCTCCCTGTAGTGAGCAGGCAAGATTCTTCCTTTGGGCAAAAAGTGAATAGATGAGATATGTCGAGATTCGACGGTCGATCTCCTCTCCGATTAATCAAGAAATCGGTTCATCTCCGTGATTGTCCAGATCCACCTTCAAATTCCTTAAGAATTGAAGTGCTTCATCTTTGCATCACCGGATTGCGATGAGCGAAGACATAATTTTTCAAGACCTCCTTTCTTCAGAATTTGTTCAACCTCCATGGACTCTGGATCCCGCGTAACACCAAACTGTACGAATTTGTCATCGACAATTTTTATTGCTAGATCCGCATAGTTGCACATAATCTTTCCCATTCCGTGAGTGGCTATCTACAACAAGATAGACTCGATTAAAAATGTGTATAATCATAAAGATATCATGTATTGATTATCAGACCTATTCTCAGGCATAGTAATCGATAAACACATACGGATAACAAGAAAAGATAAGGCATATCACAGGATAACATATATAGACAAATCTATGTGATCAATGGATTTTAGAAAAGAAATTCATCAAATAACCAGAAATTACTAGATTGTGTTTTTCGAAAAATAAGTTTGAATCGCAAGAAAACACTTGAATCGCAGAAAGGTAATTTTGAGTTTTCAGAGAATAAATCGCAAGAATTTTGAGGATAAGAAAACTCTAGTAGGGTTTTGATGAAACTTATAGGATGGAGGAGGGAAAAACGAGATTAGAAGATCAACCGTTTGAAAAGGTTAAACGATCCAGATTGAGCGGTTTTGATCGTGTGGTCGAAAAAGCACGACGATTGATTTTTTGGATTTAAAAGCACATTTTGTGGCAATTAATACAAATACCCCACGTCCGCATTAAATATTTTGCAGGATATACGTCACAAACGTAGTGTGTACAGTAAAGGCAAATATTATCAGATAATATCAGATAAGTAAGCAATAAACAAGGAAACATAAATGCGCATCTGGTTGACTGATGTTGTAATCAGTCAATACCACTCGTAGGTGTTGATTCCACTTGTTGATCTTATTTTTCTGCCTAATCCTTATAATTTCCCAACTGTCCTTTTCAACTGATCCCCTTCACTGTGCGTATGATTTTCCTTTTCTGATCCTCCTCGGTCAGTTGAAGTTCTCCCTTCAACTATTGTTTCTGATTTCTTATTGACTGATATATCTGATCTGTTGAGGTATTATACTCAACTGATCTTCCTCATCTGATCAGTCTCTTATCTAATCAGATTTCAGTTGACCTAATCTGATTCTTACTCAGACCTCATCTGACCAGTCTCTTATCTAATCAGATTTCAGTTGACCTAATCTGATTCTTACTCAGACCAAGCCAATTCTTGGGATAAGTGTTACCGCCAAAACTTAGTTCTTGAAGAATTGAATAGTAGTCTCGATTCCCTAAGTCGGCACGATTTGACATTTGTAATAATAGTCTGGATACTTCGTAGTGTCAAATCGCCGTAAGTTTATCCAATTACCAGTCGCGTGTTTCCTACACGCTGTCCTTGTGATGCAAATTTCTCTAAAAGGTTTTGAGAAATCAAATTTGCATTTGCATCCTTGCTTGGCCTTTATAAATTGGACCAATGATTTACACAACATAACCCATTCACCATACTTATCTTCTTTGAAAATCATGTATTCTGGTGAACCCTTATTTCCGGTGAAACTTCCGGCAAAAACCTTTACCCCTTTCTCAATGATTTCAGCTTCTCAAATCAACCCTCTGTGTTCCTTATTGCTGCTTTCGTCGTCATCAAAGATTACACATACAATTGTTGCCAAGCTTCTCTACCACCGAGGCGGCGGATCTGCTATCGCAACTGAGAAGACACTTCTCCTAACCGTATGCACCTTGTGTGTCTATCGAGATGACAGAATTAGCATCAACAGACTCAGTCTGATATAAAACATGAGTTTGATATACGATCTTGATCAGACAACAACTGATCTTCGTATATCAACTCTATTTTTTCATGTGACACATGTGCCCATATGATCTTTTGATCACTTTCTTGGCACTTGTGTCCCATTTAACAGCTGGAGAGCCCATTGATTTCAGGTCTAAGGGCTCCTGGCTTAGAAATCCTTTCAACGCCGCTCTCACTCCTAACTCCGAAGCTCTGAGGGTGGCTTTAGGATTATTTCAAAGCCTTGTTAAGTGGGGGAAAATGGGAGCATCAGATCTTAAAATCTCTCTCTCTCTCCCCCTCTTCTAGGGTTAGGTTTAGGGTTTAGGGTTTATGTACTGACCTCCGGGTCCTTTTGTACTTGTAACTTGTAATGTAAATCTGACCTTCGGGTCTTTATCAATGAAAATTTCTATTATTCCATTGTTGTGTAAATTTCCCATTTTCTTATGCGATGTAAGCTTTAATCTTGTGAATCCTTGCTTGTTGAATATCAGCTTAATCGACTTACAAAGTGTGAAATAACCAAACTGATTTAATTAGATAATCCTTTAAATCTGATCAGTTCCTTTAATCTGATAATCCGTAATTCTGATCAATTCCTTATATCTGATAATCCGTAAATCTGATCGCTTTCTCATATCAGTTCCTTGACTGATCTTCTGATAAGTTGAGATACCAAACTCAACTGATTCCTCTTAACCTAGTTAGTCTCTTAACCAGCTGGTTCTGGAGATTAGTCCATCAAACATTTTAGGTGTTTTTTCTCCAAGATCCAGAAGCCCTAGCTCATTGCATAATTCTCCGAATCTGATCTCAGCTAGTGGCTTGGTTAGAATATCAGCTTTCTGTATATCAGTATGAATCTTTTCCATTCTGATATTCTTCTTTTCAACATGATCTCTTATAAAATGGTGTCTGACATCCACATGCTTGCATCTTGTATGTAGAACAGGATTTTGAGTGATTGCAATAACACTATTACTGTCACAGAATATAGGTACATTCTTAGCTACAATGTTATAATCCCTTAGCTGCTGACTAAGCCAGAGCAGTTGGGAGCAACAGCTTCCTGCAGCCATATATTCTGCTTCAGTAGTAGATGTCGCAACTAATGTCTGCTTCTTTGAAAACCACGAGATCAGTTTACTTCCTAAAAACTGACATGTTCCTGAGGTTGACTTCCTGTCAATTTTGCAACCTCCATAATCAGAATCAGAATACCCACTAAGCTCTAGATTATCATCTGATGGGTAAAATAAACCAAGGCTTACTGTCCCCTTCAGATACTTAAGAATCCGCTTAGCTGCTTCTAGGTGACTTTGCATTGGATTTGCCTGAAATCTGGCACATACACCTACTGCAAAAGTGATATCTGGTCTGCTGGCAGTCAGGTATAGTAGAGATCCAATGAGAGCCCTATATTCTTTTTGATTGGTTTTCTGACCATTCTCATCTGGATCCATTTTGAATCCAGTCATCATAGGAATTTTGGCTTCCTTACAGTTTTGAACTCCAAACTTAGCCAATAAACTCCTAGTGTACTTTGCTTGGTAGATGAATATCCCTTCTGTGCTTTGCTTAACTTGTAAACCCAGAAAGTAACCCATCTGACCCATCATGGACATCTCGAACTTCCCTTGCATCAGCTTGCTGAATCTTTCACATAGACTCTTGTTGGGAGATCCGAAGATGATGTCGTCCACATAAATCTGAACCATCAGAATATCTTCTCCATCTTCTATTCTGAATAAGGTTCTGTCCACTATTCCTCTAGTGAAACCACTGTCTATCAAGAACTGAGAGAGTGTATCATACCAAGCTCGAGGAGCTTGTTTCAGGCCATAAAGAGCTTTTCTTAAACGGTACACTTGGTTGCCCTTTTCAAAGCCTGGAGGTTGTTCGACATAAACTTCCTCTGCTAGTACCCCGTTTAAGAATGCACTCTTTACGTCCATCTAATACACTGTGAACCCTGTGTGGGAAGCATATGCCAAAAACAGCCGAATGGCTTCTAGGCGAGCGACTGGTGCAAAGGTCTCATCATAATCAATTCCTTCTGATTGTGAATACCCCTTAGCAACAAGTCTTGCCTTATTCCTGGTTATGACATTTTTCTCATCTCTCTTGTTCTTGAATACCCACTTTGTGCCAATTACGTCTTGATGAGTTGGTCTGTCCACCAATTCCCAAACTTGATTTCTCTCGAACTGTTCCAGCTCCTCCTGCATGGCTAGAATCCAACTTGCGTCTTGTAGAGCTTCCTCTACTGTTGTTGGTTCCTTCATAGACAGATAACAGTAATACATGACACTTTCACCAATCTGATGTCTAGTTTTAACTTTATCAGATGGGTCTTCCAATGATCAGATCAGTTGGATGACTGGTTATCCAGGTCCTTCTGTTCTGATTTGCATCGGTTTGGAGAACATCATCCATTTCTGATAATGGTTCATTACTAGCGATTGAGAGTGGTGCAGATTTATGATCC
Organism: Stenogyne calaminthoides; assembly: GCA_037126765.1. Lineage (NCBI taxonomy): Eukaryota > Viridiplantae > Streptophyta > Magnoliopsida > Lamiales > Lamiaceae > Stenogyne > Stenogyne calaminthoides. The sequence continues at coordinate 22,583,451 of JBBCBC010000019.1, forward strand.
TCTTGATAGGAACATATCTCAGCTGATGTTGGACTCATCATGTGCTGATGTCTGTTCGTGGGAACTTCAGGTGTTCCCCCTGAACCGGATGGTTCAGTTGATACTGTCTCAGCTGTACCAGCTTCTTCATCGACAGTTGTTCGTACCTTAGGATCTGATTGACCTGGTGAATCAGCTAGATCTGGAATGTATACTGTTATGAGTTCTGATCCTTTTTCCTTGATCGTTAGCTGATCCATTTTATGTGCATCAGGTACTGGTTGATCTGGTACTTCTTGTTCTGAGGCAGATTTCTCTTGTTCAGAAGATGCTTCATCAAAGACTACATGGGGTGTTTCTTCCAAAACTAGGGTTCGCCTGTTGTAAACCCTGAAAGCCTTGCTAGATGAGGAATATCCTAAGAATATACCCTCATCTGACTTGGCCTCAAAAGTCTTCAACTAACTTTTCCCATTGTTGTGTATGAAACACTTACACCCAAAAACATGGAAGTAAGAAACACGAGGTTTTCTGCCCTTCCACAGTTCATAGGGTGTTTTGTAGTGAGCCTTAGTCAGAAGACATCTGTTCTGAGTATGGCATGCAGTATTGATAGCTTCTGCCCAGAAACGGCTTGGTATTGCATGTTCAGCTAACATAGTGCGAGCAGCTTCTTTGAGTGTTCTGTTTCTCCGTTCTGCTACTCCATTCTGTTGTGGAGTTCTTGTAGCTGATGTCTCATGCTGTATACCAAACTTAGAGCAAAAATCAGTAATAAAAGAGTTCAGAAATTCTGTACCTTTATCTGATCTGATTTTTACTACACTGACACCCTTTTCATTTTGTAGTCTTTTGAGCAGCTCGGGTATCGTTGTCGTCTCATTCTTCTTATGTAAGAATATAACCCAGGTAAACTAGGAATAGTCATCCACGATTACCAGAGTATATTTTTATATCCACGAGATCGACCGGTGTAATCGGGTCCAAATAGGTCCATATGAAGCAAATGCAATACTATCATTGATGCCGGTCGTGGATTTCCTTGAATGAGGCTTTGACCTGTTTTCCCTTCTGACATGTGACACATGTCTGATCCTTAGAAAATACCTCATTCGGAAGTCCTTCCACTAAAGACATCCTTGCTATCTTGTTAAGAGTTTTAAAGTTCATATGACTCATTCTTTTGTGCCAGAGCCAACTGCTACTTTTGGAACTCTTAACAATCAGGCATGCATTTCTTGGGCAACTGTTCCAATCTGCTGTGTAGATCGTCCCTTTCCTTGATCCATTAGCAAGATCTCGCTGAGTGGCTCGATTTTTGATAGTGCATTGATCGGTCGAGAACTCAACACCAATTCATTGTCGAGAATTGTGAAACCGATAACAGGTTATGCTTTAAACCTTTGACATACGAGACTCCAGTAACCTCTGACATCATCATTCTCTAAGGTTCCGAATCCTCTGGTAAAACCAAAGTTATCATCACCGAAGAGTACACGCGGGCCTTTTGTTCTATGTAAGAGCTAAGGAGATGTTTGCTTCCAAGTCATGTGCCTTGAGCATCCACTATCGATGTACCAGATAGTTGCTTGTACACCTCCTTTGTTGGCCAGACCCACGCGAACCTGCAACCAATCAGGCTTTAGGTACCCCTTTTGGATTGGGTCCTGAGGGGTTAGGGTTGGTTTTGGGGATCCATACAAACAGGGCACTTCTATTGAGATCGCTTAGATCGTAAAGCCCCATTTGTCTCCCATACCTATCAACATAATCATACGCCTCTTTATATGCTTTCTCGATTAGTATGATTATTAGTGTGAACCTTGGGTGACTTAGAAGACTTGAGATTTTTTTTTATATTTTGTCTTCTTTTTTAACCCAAATAGGGCTCAAAAAGAACCCTAGGTTTACGATTATAAGGGTAGGTACGATCGCTACCATCAAAAGATTCATATCTTTTTGGCATATGTGGTTTTTGCAGTTTACCTATAGCTTGCTTATTCGGCAGCTGACCTTGATTGGGTCTCAGATTAGACTTCCCTTTTTACAGTTGTCTTTTTTCGATACCTAATCTGTTGATCGAGTTGAGATCTCTTCGAAGAACCGGGTTCTTCTGTTGATTCCTCTACCGATGCTTTTACCGGTTAGGGGTCCATTTCGCTCCCTTTCTACGATTAGGCACTGCCTTACTTGCTCAATGTGTCTTTTTTTCCCTTATCAGACACAAGTTTAGCTTTTAGTGTATCTTTGTCAGAAACTCGTTTGATTACACCTTTTTGAAGTGAATCAAACTGGGCTTTTGAGGATGTGGAAGGGTTCTCATACCCAATTCCCTTATTGTTAGTCGTTGTTCGAAAATAGGCGTTCATATCTTGAACGGTTTTAGATGACTTTGTGAAAACCTCTATTTTCTTGCGCAAACTATCCTCGGAAGATTTTAGACTCTCATGTAGTCGAATAGCTCATCAAATTTAGCTTGAAGGATTTTGAAGTCATCGACTTGTTTGCTTGTTGATTAACTAATCGATCTTTGATCTGCTTCTCCTGATCAGAAGATTTAACTTTCAGAATGTTGAGTCCCTCAGTTACCTTCTGAGCAGTTTCAGCAGATTTCAGTTCAGTAGCTTTACTGAGATCGTTCTCTTCAACAAGCTGATTATTTTTGATCCTTAGCTTGTCATTTTCAGCTTCCACTATAGCATAAGTGTCTCTTGCATTAGAGATCATCAAGCAATTGCTCGAGTAGAGTTGCGTCAATCTCTCCAAAGAAAAGCTAATAATAGCAGTGTGAAAGCGGAATAAAGCGAAGGTTTGGAGGTTACCTCCAGTTGGTCCTCCTTGGCCATCGAGCGATTTCATCGTCATCCAAGAGAATATCGAGATCTTCATTCTCATAGAAGTCAACAACACTTTGCTTATCGGGCGAAGTCTTCTCTGAGATGAGTACCCCGGAATCCTCGGAGGGCGGATAGGAATCATCAATTCCGGATGTGTCGTGACCATGGCTTTTCCCTATAACGTTGCTCTCTTACTTCGCTTTTCTTCTCTTTCTTTTGGCGTCCAGTCAAACAATCTGTTATTTGTAGTGACCTGGTTTCTCCGCAGTTGAAACATGCTCCATGATCCACGGAACCTTTTCTTCCGGTGAGTCATTTAAATCTCAGAGGATCTATCGGTGACTTCCCTTCGATAGTAATCAACTCCTTACATCCGTCATTATCTCTTCTCTCATCACCGATTATCTCTTTTCTTTTCTTCTCGGTGATCTCTTCGATCACCAGATCTGGTTCTTTTTCGGAGATCCGCATACCGATCTCCTATCTCTTCCTCTGCTATGTTGATAATCTTTATAGAATCTGCGATACTTACCAAGTTGAATATTTGATTTTTCAAGTTTCCTGGTAAGCAGAGCGATCTGTTCTGCCTGACTTATTATGTTTCCAACAGGTTCAGTGGCCTTCGATCTGCTGCTGGTTGCTTTAAACGCAACTGATTTAGATGTTGAGGCTTCAAAGAAAGCTGCCTCGCCTTCATCTGCTTGTCCTCTCGATTAATTCGAACTCGTGAGCTTTAAGGCTTAGGAACAAGTTACTCGGCTTCATCTTTGAAATGTCTTGGCAATCCTTGATTACCGTGACTTTCATGTCCCATTTCTTGGTGAGAGATCTTAAGATCTTGTAGTTGATATCTTTGTCTGACATCTCTCTACCAAGTTCTCGTAGCTTATTTACTGACATAGTAATCCTTCCATCGAGCTCGTTGATGGTCTCGTTGGGCAGCATCTTCAGTTTTTCGAACTTCACCAGTTCGGCTTGTAGTCGCCTGTCTTTGATCTGATCATTTCCTTCGCATATCTCAGCTAGAGTATCCCACATTGCTTTCGCAGTTTTGAGATATTTTATCTTCTCCTTGGTGACTTTATCCATCGTCTTCATGATTATATGCCTGGCGATTGTATCTAGAGTATACAACTTTCTTTCCTCTGCATCCATCAAGGCTGGGCTTTTTCGCACAAGACTTCCCGTGGCAAAGTCTGGATCTCCTCCAACTGCAGGGTTGTCGTGATATATGATGATGGGTCCTCTTTCAATGACTTCCATCATTCTGCCGCTTATCGAACCTAGATGGTTGCACATATATATGGCCCAATCTGCATACTCATCAATTGAGAACTTCGGCAAATCATGATACATACCAGAGGTATTATCCATGCTGAGTGATTTTGGAAAAACGAATGAGTTTTAAAAACGGTTTTTCAAGATCTGTTCAAATGACCACAAAGATTCTTCCTCAAGAATCGATGATACTCAAAGCCGATTAGTCCAGAGAACCCTGCTCTGATACCACTTGTAGGTCCCAAACGGGTTTTGTGAGGGCGTAAGTCTGGGGGGAGGGGTGAATAGACTTAAAAACTTTTTATGCGTCTGATCGGTGTGATTGCGCTTAGCCCGATCGAGTGCAAGTGAATCATTTGATCGATATCTAACTTACTAATCGCTTTGAAGGCGGATCGATTCGGTATCTATCGGTTTAACTGATTGTCTGCGGAAGCTAAGTTTTACCCGTGAAAAAACCAGGTTTTAATAAATCGATTCCAAAGTCGGTCTTTCAACTAGTTGACTAAAGTGTCAAACTTGATCAAATCGAAGCTTGGTGCTAATGATCTTAACTTAGAATATGTATGCAAACTTTAAATAAGTTGAGTGCGATTGTGTAAAACAGTTAATCAAAAACAGTAAAAGCACACAAGATTTATAGTGGTTCTACAAACCAAATCCCCACGTCCACTTTCCCTATCACAAGGGGCACCAACTAAACCAATCGGACTTAGATTAGTGTGTTAGTCCAACACAAGACACCAACAGATATTTAAAGAGTTCTCACTCAACCGATCCCGAAAATCGTAACTAGAAACCCTAGCAAAAATCTTGCTAAACAACTTAACCTAACTTTGGGTTTTGGGTAAGATTGTTTTGGTTCCAACTTTGAAATCTTTCCTAGTTTTTAAGTAGCCTATCGCCTAGATGAAAAGATTTACGTAAAGAACTATGAGATGAACACTTAGAAAATAATCTTCAAGTTTGTGTTCTTCGTGCGGAAATCTGATTATAGCTTGAGCTTCTTGATAGTTTCCGTGTTTTCACTCTGAAGAGAAATCCCATATTTATAGACCTCGAAATCAAAGAGCCGTTGGAGAGCAATTTGAATTTCCGGCTATATTTGGTAGACTTGCAGGATTGATGTGACGTGCTTCAGGAACGGCATGGCCGAAAGCGTGAATAGTGTCTTTTATAGCCGTTGGAGAAAGCAGCACCAAATCCCGTAATTGTCGGCTCCGATCATACGTGTCTTGTTCTTATTGGTTAACAGAAGCACTTTTCAGTGTTGTTCTACCAACTAAGCTTGACATTCTTCTTGTTCAGATCGTCGACGTATGACTTGGTGAAATATCAGTTTTCACCTGGCGAGCTGACCTGATCAGTCACAACTGATCAGTCTACCTGATAGAGTCTTCTGGTGCCAGTTGTCTTAGCTTCAACTAGCAGACTCGGCTGATGTAGGTCTTCTGGTCTGATCTTCTGGAAGTCATCTGATCTTCAAGTATTCTGAATTTGAACTTCATGACTTCAAATTGTGATATCGACTTTTATCGGATCGATCGATCTTCATCCTTCTCTTGCCTACGGCTTCGGATATCAATTTTTCTTGGATCTTGAGATCGACCTATACATATTGAGGTTCCCCCTCAATATGTGACCTATCTTCTACATCAGTTGTTCTATAAAATAATTATCAACTGGTATTCTATAACTGGTAATAAAAACATCAGTCAGCTAACAGGTCTGACTGGTCCTATTACATGTGTTTTAGAACTTTCATCAAAACTCTAAATTTCCCAACAGCGCTAACTGCTTGGTATTGGATACCGGATTTGGCTCTCACATTTGCACTAATGTGAAGGGACTCATGTGTCTTAGGACAGTTAGGGCGGGTGAAATCGTCTTACACGTGGAAATGGAGCAAGAGTTGCTAACTGAACATGTGGGGACTTATGTGTTAGACTTACCCTTTGGTTTTAGATTAGAACTTAATGATTGTCATCTAGTTCTTTCTATTACTCACAATATGTATTTGTTGCATTATGGATATGATGTTCTTAACATACAAAATAAAAGACTCAAACTTAGTAATCATGAAAATCCGACATACTTATGGCATTGTAGACTTGGTCATGCAAATGAGAAGAGGATTGCAAGGTTAAGAAAGTTAGACTACTTAACCCAATTCGACTTTGAGTCTTATGGTAATTGCGAATCTTGTCTCAAGGGCAAAATGATCAATAAACCCTTTTCTGATAAACCCTTTTCTGGGAAAGATGTTCATGCCAAAGAGGTTCTAGAGTTGATCCACAGTGACGTTTGTGGACCATTGCCCACTCTAGCTAGGAGTCACTTCGGCTACTTCATAACTTTTACTGATGATTTCTCTAGGTTCGGGTATGTGTATATGATGAAACACATATCCGAATTTTTCGAGAAATTTAAGGAGTACAAAGCTGAAGTAGAGAAGCATCTTGGTAAAAGTATTAAGACTCTTCGATTGGATCGAGGATGGAATCCAATCACAATGGACTCCTCCCGGCACACCCCAAGTGAATGGAGTGTCCGAGAGGAGAAACCGAACCTTGTTAGACATGGTGAGGTCCATGATGAGCTTTTCTTCACTTCCAACATTCTTATGGGGATACGCGCTCCAAACCTTAATCTACATTCTGAATATGATTCCATCCAAATCAGTTGAGCATACGTCGTACGAGTTATGGCATGGCAAGAAACCAAATTTCTCTCACATGAGAACGTGGGGTTGCCCCTGTTATAACCATAATAATCGGTCAGCAGCCACGTGGTAAATAGTGATGACATGACAAATGGTGATGGCATGACAACCATGGTTTAGCAGTAGAGTACAAGGAGCCGATGTCGGCCCCGTAGGGCGACCTGACAGCGATCAAGGAAGAAGACGAGTCGAGCTCACCTAATTGGGCTACCTCTCTCAAGGTCATCCCGTAGGCGAGGTCGGCAGGTGAGTCAAAATGAAGACAAGCAAGGATAGTGGATTAAGATAGAGATTCCCGGAATTTTTATGGAAACAGAAGATCTTGCATATCTGTTGTATATTCGGATGAAGATTTATTGTATCTTGTACTGCATTAGTTATAGGGCTCATTTAGAGGCCCATTAGGGTTTTCATCTTGGTACATTGTAATTGTTATAAATAGGGGACAAACCCCAAGAGAAAAGGGACATGAAAATACACACCAAAATCATAGTAGAATAGTCCTGGCTTGGTATTCCCCAGACGTAGTCCTTCCGGACGAACTTGGTCAACAAATTCATTTGTTCTTTACGTTTTTCATTGATTGTTCATTCATTCTTCATTAATTACTTGTTTGTGGCATAGACGTAAAATCTATGTTACAACAATTGACGCCGTCTGTGGGAACATCTATCGAATTTTTCACTAAATATTCTTTAGGACCCAAAAACATAGGATCAAGACGATTATACTCACTGTTCATCGTTCATCGAAAATAAAAAAAAACAAATTTAGATGAAACACTCACTGTTCATCTGAAGTTCATATCCAGATTTCACAAACATCAAGAAAAATCACATTCATACGGGCAATTCCTCAAACTTTCGCCAAGCCTACTGCAAACCTTCACTCTCGGTACACTCAGAGTATTCTTCGGGCCATCGAGTTGAGTCTACCTTGAATAGGGAATCCCACTTCAAAGTTCCCAAGAAAATTGTTGAAACGGTCGCCTCGTTAAAATTTTCACACCACAAAAGTCGTCACGGCGATCTGACACCAGTGTTTGCGAAAGGACGGAACATCGTCGTATCTTAATCATCGTAGATTCGTCATCTCTGTAGCGACCTTGTTGTTGCTCCGTCGCCGTCTGAAATCACGCCGCTCGCGTTGCCACTGTGAACCGCCACAACATGATGCCGAAATCGAGGGTCGCCGTAGCTAAATCACCCCTCATCCCGGACGCAGAGCGCTCCACCTCGCCAGGAATCGCACCGCGTCTCGCCGCGGTTCTGCACGATTTCTCAATCAAAAAATCACAGCCGCGGTTCTGGCCCCGCAATCGAGGAAGACAAGCCTCCTAACGTCTCTCTGCACCGCGTTTGGAGAGGCGGGTTTCAAATCTGTGCCGAATGGAGGTCAAATCTACGGGGAAATTCTCGGCCGGGAGCGTATTTTGCGCTGCGACCTTAGGGAGACACCGAGCTCGGCGATTTGTGCGGCGGACATGGAGCAAATTCGCAGTGTGAAGTTCGCCGCTAGGTGAAATGGGGAAGAAATGTGAACGGAGGCGCGTGAAATTAGGTGTCATTTTGCGGCGTTAGGCCATCTCCAGCAGTTGGCTCTACTCTGGAGCTAATTCAGCAATACTCTATTCTAGAGCCAACACAAAATCTCCAGCAGTTTGCACTACTTTTTGCACTAAAATGGAATATTCTATAAAGATTCTTTATTTTTGATTTTTTTTATGTTATTTTTTTTAATGATTGTATGCTTTTATCTAATAGTTATTATGTTATGATGTTTTTTTTTTAATTTTATCTATTTGTAGTCATTTTTAAATTAATTGAGATTTTTTAAAATTATATATAATATCACACAACTTTTTCTAAAATATAATACCACGTAACATTTACTATTACATGAAATTATTACAATTTAAATGTTATATAAAATATACAAAACTAGATTAAAGTATTAAAAAAAAGGAAAACAAAAAAGTAGCGCAGCAATATTGGTACGCTATTAATAGCGCCCCAAATTTTGAAACAGTAAAAAATTGTAATGTGGCGCAAGGTTAAAGCAAGCTGCTGGAGAAGAAAAATAGCGTTTTGACGCTATTGTGAAGCATTGCTGGAGATGGTCTTAGAACAGGGATTTACAGCGTGAAATCAGGTTTTCAATTTTTGGAATACTTCAAAATATGGATAGCATGACTTGCGGGCTTGACCTAAGTCCAATTTTTGGACCTGATATTCATGGACTATTGGGCAAGCCGGGTAAATCTATGGACCCCTCTATTTGGATAATTTTTTGAGTAATTTGTTGGGCCCAGGCTTGTGGTGGATTAGAATGTTGGCCCAGTTATTATTTGCTGATGGTTTTCGTGCTATATAAATAGCTTGATATATAACGAGTTATTTATTTTTTTGTGAGGAAATAAATACTCGCAACTCTCGCAAAAGAAAATTGCATGGATACCCGAAACCCCAGGGGCAACTCAAAGAATCTACGGGCAGTCCTTTAGCCCGTTCACATCAGGTTCTATTTTATTTATTTCCTTTTGATATATATTACAGTGTTCATACTTACATATATATTAAAATGCGGGGGCATATGTGCTCAATATCTCGAGCTATTCGAGTTAATTTCAAGAACACTAGTTGACGTTAGAAACTCAAATTGGCATATTTAAATTTGGAGGGTAAATTAAAACAAACTCCAAATTCCTTTTTTTCACTAATAGCATAAACCCTAGAAAGGGACTATCACAAAATTCATCTACGAGCACTCCAAAGTCTCATACAGATGAAGCGAACTTGTAATCCTACTTCAAACTTACATCGCGTCAAGCGATTAAGGAAAATACTCAAATCATAAAGTCGCGGTCATAAACAAACAAGGCTCGACGACCTCAAATTAGCAAGGTCACAGATCCAAAAAATGACCCTGTCGACTCCGACAGGCGCAATGGTCAAACCAGAAGGCAATCAAGTCGCAATTTAGGTAAGACGACAAATAAGTTCTTCAAATCACAAGTCAACGAGAGTTGTAACCCCAATAAAACAACCTCCCAAAACAACATCATGCTCATTTCAAACAAATATCTCAATCCAAGTTGACACCGAGTTAAAACACTTGGTTAAAGTCACATTTTGGAATATCCTCCAGCTCACATCGTAGCCATGACTTTCGAATCCCAAGGTCGATGAGGTCACAACCCAAACGGCTCGATTTTAGTCACGACTGCATAAGACGACAAAGAATAAGTTCATTTAAATCGCAATGTCAATAAGACGATAAGAACATAGCTCAATTCAAAGTCGCAGAAGTTATTCAAGTCGCTGACAAACAGTCCGAAATGACTATAAACATATATAGTCCGAAAAATGACTATAAACCTATGTGCCAACCCTCTTTCACATTCTTGAAACAAGAAATCGCTCTGGTACAGACGATCTAAACGAGAATCAAATCTCGATCCTGGGGCAAGACCCTAAGGATCCCAAAACCTTCGCATATCCATAAAAGATGTTTTTAAACAGATATCAAAACCCGATCCTAGGGAAAAAACCCCAGAAATCTCCAAGGTTATTTTATAACACAAAAATCGAAAGAGATCTTGTTAATAATCTCGAAGTTCAAGTCTCCTTTTCGAACACTGATAGAAGTTATTTTTACCAAAAGATATCATAAACCTTTTTTGACCTCCTAAATAATATCTTTACAAAACTTTCAAGAGTCTTTTAACCTAAATCTCTCTCTCCCAAAGAGTTTTCTCAAATGGTCTAACAAACCATGGCATCTCGCCTTCGTGGCGATGATTTTTTCTGCCTCAGAGGCGTCGACCAGCCCGCCTCCTCGGCGCTAGCATTCCGCCTTCGTGGCGATAATTTTATCCGCCTCAAAGGCGTCGACCACCCAGCCTCCTCGGCGCTGGCATTCCGCCTCCGTGGTGATGATTATGTCCGCCTCTAAGGCATCGACCAGCCCACCTTCTCGGCATTGGCATTCCGCCTTCATGGCGATGATTATGTCCGTCTCTAAGGCGTCGACCAGCCCGCCTCCTCGGCTTCTGCCTTCGTGGCGATCATTATGTCCGCCTCTAAGGCATCGATCAGCCCACCTCCTTCTTCATACTATAGCCGAACAAGTTGATAATATTTTTGTTAAAATTGATTCAAAAAATACAACTCCAAATTTTCCTAATGTTACTTCTGTTCCTCATTTCATGCCCAGAAGTCTTCCTGATAAAACTGAAGACAAACTAAAACTTTCACCGTCCTTTGATCTCATTGATAAAATTACTCGTCGTATTTCCTACGAAGGTTCATCTTCTAAAAATATTAATTGTCTAGAAGATAACGCAAAAGATAATGATTCTGATAATAGTCCTAAAAAAGAAATCAATAGAATTAATTTCAGACCTGGAACTAAACCTTTCTATAACAATCGATACACTCCTCTTGATATCAGATTTGAAGAAAGGGCACATTTCAAAACTGGTGTGCGTTATGACGGATCTTCCATAAACAAATGGAATATAGATGGAAAATCCGAATATGAAATTTTAAATACACTTCAAGAAATGGGTATGGCACGCGTGGCCTACAAAATTACAAATCAAAATGAAGAAAATGCAGTAGCCCTAATTGTTAGTGGATTTACTGGACAAAATGAAGAAAATTTTGAGGGAATAAGTGCTTCTCTAATACAATTTTGATCTGCTCCAATTCCTAAAAGACTTAAATGGAATGAAATAACCATTCCGAAAGAATTCCAAATTTCTACTCCTCAAATTCCTAGAAGAATTGAAAAAAGAGAAATCTCTAAAATAGAAGAAGACTCTGAAGGTAGAGTTTTACTTCGATTCAACTTTTTTTGTCTTAAAGAAAGACCTAATATTCAAATTCAGGAAGTCTCTTATAGAGCCTCTTTCTCGGAAGGATCTAGATCTAACTTTCAAAATGTCAAAGTTGATTTTAAATCTCCTATTCCTAGCACCAGCTATCATACTGATTTCAATGAAGAACCATCTCATATTGGTTCTCCAACCTATTCTCAAATGGACCAAATCAATATGATTCAGAGAGAATTTCATGTCGACTTCAATTATCTTGAAGAAGAATTTAATGATCCTGATGACGAAGATAGAAGAAATTGGTTTTTGAAACTTGACGAAAAGTTTCGAAACAAACTTCAAGAAGAATGGATTATTGGTCTCCATAAATTCAGAGACAATATTCCTATTTTAAATTGGTTCGCTGCTTATTGCAAACTTAATGACATAGAAGAAGATGTCTATACTCTTGATCAAATAAATGTTCAAACCAATCTCTATAAAAAATGGAATCTTGCTACGAATTCAACTATTACCGCTATTCATCCACCTCTACAAAATATTAAAATTCCTATTACTAATGGAGAAGTTCTTGCAACTCCTTTCAGAGTAGGAAGAGAAGGAGAAGATGCACCCAAAATGAGTGACATCAGAAAACTTCACGAACAGAATAATTATTCCAATCAAATTCTTCATACTATAGCCGAACAAGTTGATAATACTTTTGTTAAAATTGATTCAAAAAATACTACTCCAAATTTTCCTAATGTTACTTCTGTTCCCCATTTCATGCCCAGAAGTCTTCCTGATAAAACTGAAGACAAACTAAAACTTTCTCCGTCCTTTGATCTCATTGATAAAATTACTCGTCGTATTTCCTACGAAGGTTCATCTTCTAAAAATATTAATTGTCTAGAAGATAACACAAAAAATAATGATTCTGATAATAGTCCTAAAAAAGAAATCAATATAATTAATTTCAGACCTGGAACTAAACCTTTCTATAACAATCGATACACTCCCCCTGATATCGGATTTGAAGAAAGGGCACATTTCAAAACTGGTGTGTGTTATGACGGATCTTCCATAAAAAAATGGAATATAGATGGAAAATCCGAATATGAAATTTTAAATACACTTCAAGTGGCCTACAAAATTACAAATCAAAATGAAGAAAATGCAGTAGCCCTAATTGTTAGTGGATTTACTGGACAACTCAAAAATTGGTGGGATCATTCTGTCACTCTTGAAAACAAAAAAGTTATTCTTGACCATGTTTCTACCTTCGAGGATGAAAATGGTGTTATTACTATTAAAAATGATGCTTGTGATTTTTTAATAATCACCATTGGCATGTATTTTATTGGTAATCCTAAAGAAGAGTTTGACTCTACTCAAATCGTCCTTTCAAACCTTCGTTGTCCAACTCTTTCGGATTATCATTGGTATAAGGATGTCTTCCTTACTCATGTTCTTAAAAGAGCTGATTGCAATGCATCTTTTTGGAAAGAAAGATTTATTGCAGGACTTCCTAAACTCTTTAGCGAAAGAGCTAATGGTATGGCTGATATCAATTTTGAAGGTATCACCTATGGCCAATTATTCGCTTTCATAAAAAAGGAAGCTCTTTCTTTATGTTCTGAAACTCAAAATCCAATCAAAATATGGTTTTGAAAAGAGTACTTTCAGAAAAGAAGTTGGTACCTTTTGTGAAGCCTTCGGACTTCAAAAGGTTCAAGCTCCTTCTTCTAAACTCAAAAAGAAAGCTAAGAGATTTTCTAAAAATCCTAAAGAAAGAAAACCTTCAAAGAAATATTCCTCTAATGATCCTCAAACTTCTACTAAAAGAAAACCTTTTATTAAATTTAATAAATTTCAACCAAGATGTTTTAAATGTCAAAAGCTTGGTCACAAAGCTGATGCTTGTACTCTCAAAAAGAAAATTGACGAGGTTTTTCATGATAATGAAGACCTTAGAGATAAAATCTCTGCACTCCTTATTTCAAACAAAGAGTCTTCAGAAGAAGAACATTCTGAACCCAACTCTGAAGAAAATCAAATTAATGAAATTCTGGACAGCAGTTCTGAAGAAGAAGAAGAATGTCAAGGAGGCTTTTGTCCTCTATCTATTAATGTTATTAATAATAATAAAAGTGAACAGGAACTTCTTTTCGATCTTATTGAAAAGGTACCTGATCATGAAGATAGTAAAAAATATTTAATAAGATTGAGAGATTTAATTCTAAAAGATGAAAATCCTAAGAAAGATAAGAATATACTTTCTCTGGAACCTTTCAGTATTACTTAACTTTTTGACAAGACTCTTAATTCCTCTATTTACAAAACCTCTGTTGATACTTCTGATCTTCAAAGAGAAGTTAACTCTCTAAAGAAGGAAGTTAATCAACTTCAAAAAGAAATCGGAACACTCCATACTAAAGATTTAGAGCTCGAAGATCGAATCTCTCTTCTCAAACATTATCCTGAAGACATTCCTGAATCTTCTAAAACAGATGAAGATTCTGTTCAAGCTATTGATAGAATTTCATTCAAAAAATGGTATACAATCATAACTTTAGTTGTTGATGATTTATAAATAAATGTTTCATGTCTTTTAGACAGTGGAGCAGATCAAAATTGTATTAGAGAAGGACTTATTCCCTCAAAATACTATGAAAAGACTAATGAAAAACTTATGGCTGCTAATGCAACCCCTCTTCACAAGCTTTCAAATGCTTATATCTGTAATCAAGGATACTGTTTCAAAACTCCATTCATTCTTGTTAAAAATCTTAGTCAAGATGTTATTCTTGGAGCTCCGTTTGTAACAACTTTATACCCTTTTGCCGTTAACAGAACTAACATTACTACTAATATTATGGGAAATTCAATTTCCTTTAATTTCTTAAATCCTGTTAAACATAGAGAAATCTCTTTATTATAGGAACTTTTAATTTCTCAAATCAATTCTATTTCAAGAAAACAATTTCATATTCAATCCTTACAGGAAGAAATTCCTTATTTAAAAATTGAAGAAGCTCTTAATAATAAAGATCTTCAAACAAAAATTTCTGCCTTTAAAGAATTACTTGAACGAGAAATCTGTTCTGATTTTCCTAGTGCTTTCTGGGAAAGAAAAAAATATGTTGTTTCTCTTCCTTATATTCCTAATTTTATTGAGAAAAATATTCCTGCTAAAGCTCGTCCTATTCAAATGAACCATGAACTTCTTAATACTTGTAAAGAAGAAATCAATTCTCTATTACAAAAGAAATTAATAAGGCCCTCTAAGTCGCCTTGGAGTTGTGCTGCTTTTTATGTTAATAATCAAGCTGAAAAGGAACGTGGTGTTCCTAGACTCGTCATTAATTACAAACCTCTAAATGAAGTTCTCGAATAGATTAGGTATCCCATACCTAATAAAAGAGATCTTATTAATAGACTTCATAAAGCCAGAATCTTCTTAAAATTCGATCTAAAATCTGGTTTCTGGCAAATACAGATTGATGAAAAGGATAAGTATAAAACCGCATTTACAGTTCCTTTTGGGCATTACAAATGGAATGTTATGCCATTTGGTCTTAAGAATTCACCATCCGAATTTTAAAATATAATGATGATATATTCAATAATTATTCAGAATTTTCTATTGTCTATATTGATGATGTCCTTTTATTTTCTAAAGACATTGATCAACATTTCAAACATCTTAACATCTTTTTACAAGTTGTTAAGAAAAATGGATTAGCTATCTCTGCTCCTAAAATTAAATTATTCCAAACAAAAATTAGATTTCTTGGTCATGATATTCATAGAGGCACTATTAAGCCAATTGCTAGAGCAATTGAGTTTGCTAATAAATTTCCTAATGAAATCAAAGAAAAAAAATCAATTGCAAAGATTTCTTGGATGTCTTAATTACATCTCTGATTTCTTTCCTAAACTAAGGATTATTTGCAAACCTCTTTTTCAAAGACTTCAAAATGATCCTCCTTCATGGAATTCCACTCATACTAATATTATTATAAGTATTAAACAACAAGTTAAATCTCTTCCCTGCTTAGGTATTCCTAAACCTGATGCTTTCATGATTATAGAAACTGATGCTTCAGATATAGGATATGGAGGAATTTTAAAACAAAGAATTGCATCTTATGCTGCATCTCATGCATCATCTTTGCAAAAATCAAAAGAACAAATTGTTAGATTTCATTCTGGTATTTGGAATGGTTCTCAAAAGAATTACTCTACCATTAAAAAGGAAATTCTTTCCATTGTTCTTTGCATTTCTAAATTTAAAGACGATATATTTAATAAAAAATCCCTTTTAAGAATAGATTGTAAATCTGCTAAGGAAGTTTTATAAAAGGATGTAAAAAATATTGTTTCAAAACAAATATTTGCACGATGGCAAGCCATCCTCTCTAGCTTTGATTTTGATATAGAATATATAAAAGGGGAAAATAATTCATTACCTGATTTTCTGACGAGAGAATTTCTTCAGAAAGATGAATCGTCCAAGAATGCAGACCCCTGATCATTACTCATCACAAGCACTCATTAATCCTAATCAATTTCAAACCATTTCGGAATTCCCTTCCTTACCTTATTCAAATGTACTTAAGAGCACTTGCTCCTTCTACTCCTAGTAAATTAGAACCATCCGGTTCTAACTTCACTAAAATCAATCCTTCAAAACATTCATATTTCACAAAACCAAACCCAGAGCATATCACTCTGACTAAATTCACAAATTCTCCAGATTTCAAAACTCTAAAGGACATTATCTCCAGATATTTTCCTTTGGGATGTCAATGGTATTCTGACAACCCTCTCAAAACTCAAAATTTCTATGAATTCATACTTGTCGACACAAATTCTGTCGAAATCGTTCATACTATGGATCCTAAAAGCCCTGGAAGGATCTCTTTCTCAAAGTGCATCATTAAGAAGATCCTCAGATCTGAGGATTGGACTTTTCCCCATTCAGAAAAAAGTTTTTCAAAACCATTCTCTCCAAAAGGATTTTCCTACCCTGACTACAAGATGACTTGGTTCAAGATGTTTTACTTTAGACCATTTGATCATTCATGGTTCTTCACATTTCACATAGACTTTTCTAAAACCATTTTCCCAGTTTGGTTCTTAGAATGGTGGGTTCAATTCAGACCCTTATCAGCTATTTTGCCAACAGAAATTCAAGAAGCACTCACTTACTATTGTCAAAAGGCTCCAGGCGAGCAGTACAGGAAAGTGATTCAATTCTATGCTGAATTCAAGGTCCCTTGGATTCTTTGTTGGATCTTCGTATTTTCACAGCATTTCTCCAAACCTTTTCCCATCTCTATTATTAGAGAATTCAAAATAAAATGGTGGCAAGTATTTTCTACAAATTTTTGTAACCCTTCAGTTGTTCATAAGTTCCTTACTACATGTGAAAAACCTAAATGGGAACATCCTTCAAAAACTATTCAACAATCAGCAAGTACAACCAGTTCAAAGAAGAAGAAGAAATCTAAAGAGGTTAAAACCTTTGAAGATGAAGCTCCTCCCCTCTCTCAAAAATAGATGAAAATGTTCTAGCTTCTGGAGGATAATCCAAATATGGCCAAAGAATATCTGTAATTCATTAGGGAAAAAAGAAACTCTTCCACCACCGAGGAAGATATTTCTGATAATTCAAGTTCTGATGATTTCGGAGGTCAATGTGCTCAAGATCCATATGACTTCTGACTACCTTGCATTTCAAAAGAAAAACAAAATAAAAAGCAATTGTAAAAGAATAATAAACAATTGCAAAAGAAAAAAGAAAAATTCAAAAAAGTCGAAAAAATGAAAAAGGCAATAAAAAAGAATAATGATAAATATTTCTCTCTGAATTTGTCTTATTCCAGGTACTTCAAATCTGATATACAAGATTGAATCAGAAGCTTCTCGGTGAAGCGAGTATTCATTTAATCAGCCAAACTCAACTTTTGACAGCTGGATTCAACCACCGACAGTATCAAAATCATGGACCCTCTTCCTTTTACTTTAGACAAGATAAAAAGAAGATGCTCTTCACCTGCCCCGACAAAATTCAAAAGTCCCATGTGATATCTACAACAAATTAAAGCAAGTTTAAAGCAAGTGAAATTCAAATTCAAAGGAAATTCAAGTTGGTGAAGTTTATAAATAAGCTTAGAAACTCATGTAATATGCATTCGAAATTTTAGCCAATATCTCACTATAAGTCCTTACGACACCACCCATATCATCTTTTCATTACCTTTTCATTCCAAGTTTGTGTTTTCTATTCAAGTAAGATTTGTATTTATTTCAATTAAGTCTGTAATTTTCCATTCATATATTTAAGGTTTTTATTTCAACTCACTGTGTTTCACTTCCGCACGTTTTTACTCTATTTTTCATACATCCTGCATACATTCATACATTTCATACACATATGTATAACCTGGGTACCATTCTGGTATCCGCCTCTAAGGCGTCGACCTACCCGCTCTTCGGCATCGGCTTTCCGCCTACTCGGCGAGTTTCACTGGTTTTATCTATCATAAGCCAATACAAGTCAAATAAAATGTTACCTTTCTTTTCATAATCCCTGGGTGTTAAACCGAAGGAGGTCTCATGAATAAACATCGAACCCCCGAGGTACGACTTTCAACACACTGGTAGCGAGTTCGCCACCCTAGCAGGTGCGGTCCTCCCCCAACTTTGTAAGACGACTAAGCGAAAGTTCGTAAATAAGTCACATCCAAATAAGAAGGCAAGAACGTATGCAATTTTAAAGTCTCATAAGGAAATCAAGTCGGCATGCTAAAGGTAGAAAAAGAAACGAGTTTCATTGACGGAAGGCCTAAAGGCTAAGTACATAAAGTCGCAAACTGCTCGGCCAGATATGGTCGTCGACGAGCGCAAACAAGATTCGCACAAAGAGGTTCAACTCAAAGTGCGAGCACCAAAAAAAATCAAATACCTACCAGGTCGCAACCTGAACTAGCGACCAAGACTCTCAAATAGCCCAGCATCTCGATGAGCTCGATCTCAAATAGCAATTTCAGATGAACCTCCTGATAAACAAGTGCAAGATAGACCCCCGACCTGGGGGCATGAGGGAGAATTGAGCCCGCTAAAACAAATCCAAGTCTGAAGTTGAAGATCCAAACTTCATACCAGAAATATTATCATCAAAGTGTGACGATCAAGACCTCATGAAGGCATTCCGAGCATACACAGGGGCAAAGATTGCGACCTCAAGTGCGAAAATCAGAACTCTTATGTGAACAAAGATCAAGACAGACCTCCGAACAAAGTCGAAGCCCACACTTGGGGGCAATTGTTGTAACCATAATAATCGGTCAGCAGCCACGTGGTAAATAGTGATGACGTGGCAAATGGTGATGGCGTGGCAACCATGGTTTAGCAGTAAAGTACAAGGAGCCGAGGTCGGCCTCGTAGGGCGACCTGGCAGCGGTCAAGGAAGAAGAGGGGTCGAGCTCGCCTAATTGGGCGACCTCCCTCAAGGTCGTCCCGTAGGTGAGGTCGGCAGGTGAGTCAAAACGAAGACAAGCAAGGATAGTGGATCAAGATAGAGATTCCCTGTATTTATTATGGAAACAGAAGATCTTGCATATCTATTATATATTCGGATGAAGATTTATTGTATCTTGTACTGCATTTGTTAGAGGGCCCATTTAGAGGCCCATTAGGGTTTTCACCTTTGTACATTGTAATTGTTATAAATAGGGGACAAACCCCAAGAGAAAAGGGACACGAAAATACACACCAAAATCATAGTAGAATAGTCCTGGCTTAGTATGCCCCCAGACGTAGTCCTTCCGGACGAACTGGGTCAACAAATTCGTTTGTTCTTTAAGTTTTTCATTTATTGTTCATTAATTCTTCATTAATTACTTCTTTGTGGCATAGACGTAAAATCTATGTTACAACAGCCCCGCGTTTGTGAAGAAAATGCTCACTGATAAGTTAGAATCAAAAGGTGAAAAGGGTTACTTTGTGGGATATCCTAAGGAAACTAAAGGATATTATTTCTGTCTACCCGAGAAACAAACAGTGATTGTTTCTGGGCAGGCCAAATTCCTTGAAGAAGAGTACGTCTTCAAGGAACATGGCCGTAAGACGATAGAACTTGAAGAAATTCAAGAACCACAAATTAACAAGGAGACTGATATCTTATCAAAGCAACATGACAAAGAATCAGTGGGAGCATTCAATAGCTCACATGGTGGAAGTTTATCACATAGTGATCCTCTTTCAACTAGTGGGAGCGTAATTGGAGTTGCATTGCCCGAGCAACGAACTCCAAGTAGGCTGAATGAAAACAACATAGTTCAAACTCCCGCTCAAGAGGCATCCGGAAGTGCTCAAGGAGCATCCGAAAGTGTCGCTCTTGAAGCCTCTACGGTCAACGATGAAATCGCTGCACCACAAAATTTTCAAGATCAAAATGTGCAGCCTGAACAACCACAACTCCGTAAGTCCACCAGAGTTCGTAATCTAATCACCAGATATTATGGTTTCCTCGTAGAGGAACATGATGACGTGGAGATCCCGGATAAAGACAAACCTAGAACTTACACTGAGGGAACATTAGATGTTGACTCAAAGATGTGGCATGAAGCCATGAATCCGAGATGGACTTGATGTACGTCAATCAAGTCTGGGACTTGGTTGAGTTGCCTGAAGGGGTTAGACCCATATGTTGCGATTGGATCTTCAAACACAAGACCAATGCAAATGGAAAAGTACAAACCTACAAAGCTAGGTTGGTGGCGAAGGGTTATAGTTAACGCAAAGGCATTGACTATGACGAGACCTTCTCACCAGTTGCAAAGATCAAGTCCATTCGAATTTTACTTGCGATAGCAGCACACTATGATTATGAAATTTGGCAGATGAACTTCAAAACAACTTTCCTCAATGGCAACATTGATAAAGAAGTGTTTATGACTCAACCGGAAGGTTTTATATCTAACCCGAATTCTAATCTAGTATGCAAGCTAAAGAGATCCATCTATGGATTAAAGCAAGCTTCTAGGAGTTGGAATATTCGATTTGATGAAGCTATTAAATCCTTATGACTTCATCAGAATTTCGGAAGATCCTTGCGTTTATTGCAAACGCAACGGGAAAAATATTGTTTTTGTAATCGTGTATGTCGATGACATATTGATTTTTGGGAAACAATATCCCGTTAATGCAGTCCGTTAAAGATTTGTTGTTAAAGACCTTCATAATGAAGGGTCATGGTGAAGCCTGCTACATCCTAGGGATCAAGATCCACAAGGATAGATCCAAGAGGATGTTGGGGCTGTCACAGTCCACCTATGTAGACAAGGTGTTGAAGCATTTTGCGACAGAGAATTCTAAGAGAGGTTTTCTACCGGCAAATCATGGGATAAAGCTGTCAAAGAAGGATTGTCCTTCTATTGAAGCTGATATCAAGCACATGAAAGATGTCTCATATGCATATGCAATTGGGTCAATCATGTACACCATGACTTGCACTAGGCCAAACGTAGCTTACGCTATCAACATCACTGGTAGATACCAATAGAATCCGGGTGAGTCTCACTGGATTGTTGTCAAGACCATTCTGAAGTATCTTAGACGAACTAAAAAATGTTTCCTTGTCTATGGTGGAAAGTTAGAACTAGTAGTGATTGGTTAAGCTGACACAAGTTTCCAATCCGACTGTGATGATTACAAATCATAGCCAGGTTACATTTCACTCTCAATAATGAGGTGGTCAGTTGGAATATTTCTAAGCAAAACGACCACAGATTCAACAACTGAAGTTGAGCACATTGATGTATCATAAGCCCCAAGGAGGCTGTCTAGATTTTATAGTTCTTAAGAGAACTAGGGGTAGTTCCAAGTGCCAGTTGTCTAATAGAGTTGTATTAGACAACGTTAGTGCGAATGCGCAAGCAAAGGAACCGAGATCAGCAAAGAGAAACAAGTATGTACCTAGACTTATCATTTGATCCGGGAGATCATACCGATAGGAGAAATAGAATTAAAATGTATTCCCACATACTTATTTTGGCAGATCCTCTCACCAAAACACTGAGTGTTCATGTACACACTAGACATTTGATGGTCTAGGGGTTAGACATGTAGGTGATTGACTCTAGTCCAAGTGGGAGATTGTTAGTGTTAGTGTCCTAGAGACAATCTATTGTAAGGACATAATACTCGATGATATTCAGTTTGACTTAATATTATAGTTCATTTAATATTAATGTATGACAATACATTTGTTTGAATATTATATTTGATTGTTTGCATTTATTCGTACAATTGTTCCCATGAGCCATTGTTGTCATTGAGGTTGTGAGAACTCAGATGACTTAAGCATGATTCTCAAATAGCCCTGATCAAGGATCATCAAGAATTGGATATTGATGATGCAATAGAGATTGGTGTGCGATCTGCATCATACTCTTAGAGAGTGTAGTGAGATCTCACTTACTACGAGATACAAGGTATCGCATGATGGAGACTCAAATACCTTAGAGGGTATTGGTATACCCATCCGAGAAACCGTTTGATATAGTTCCACTATATGTATCTACGGGTGTCTCGGTTAGTGGGAGCGATGTGATACTCCTTTGACTTGAGGTCAATACGGAGTGATGAACTTTGACCATGACCGACGCTTACACCCGTTTATGGGTAGATATGGCATGGATTGGGTTAATCACGAAATGTATGTGCGTGGTAGTTGAGCCAAGAAAAGGATTCATTCCTCAAAGTGGATTTAGAGAGAATACTCATCTTCTCATCATAATTGGATCAAGGTCATTTTAGTTATACACGTCAACTTGGACTTTGTGGCCAAGTGTGACATAAGTGATCAATTAGTGATTGGAGATAAAGTGATTAAGATATTTGAATAGAAACTTCATCATGTTCAAGACTAATCGAGTATTCGTGAATGAAGGGAGGATATCGTAATAGCCCATGTTACAGTTACAGGTAGTTGCACATTTCTCGCAACGTACCTCATATATTGAGAATGTCTGATTTATTATCTAGGGTTCAATTAAGAGCGTTAGTTTGACTAATCGCTCGATATATGAGGGCCTATGGATCACACAATAAGTAATTCCCGTGTACGGATTATGGTTGGTTGATTAAGTATTAAATTAGATTTAATATTTAATTTATGGAGAATTAATAATATATTAATTTAGAATTAATTATTATTACTATTTAATTAAAATAAATTTAATTAAATAGGAATCCCAAAATAATATTATGGAATATTATTGTAGGAAAATATCCGTAGGGAAAAACCTATCTTTGAGATTTGTTTTGCAAGATTAGGGATTATCTTCCCTAATAAAGATTGCTTAAGATTTAAGCTAATCTCTCCCTATATATATGACATCTTGGGATTCAATATAAAACTTTGTTTTAAAAAAACCTAGTTTCTCCATAAAATCTAGATTAGAAATTTTCCTAGCAAATTCCGTCTCAGATTCAACACTGACAGATCTGTGCAAGTCTGCCCACGGGATTACGTGGATACCATAGTTGAGAAATCTGCTAACGAATCACTGTAAGGTTTCTCGTTATGATTATTGTAATTGTTTATACAATTATATGTTCGTTGTTGGTGAACTGTTTATTTCCACTACACATGTGTTACGTGTTTACGTGCCTCTAAATTTCAACAGTGGTATCAGAGCAACAGGCTCTTTAAATATAATTCTTTTGGTTTTTAAAATTAATTTTTTTAAAACCATGGGGCATGGTTCTTTTGAAGAGACCGCACCCCTTAATTGTTGTTTATTTCTCTCTGTCGCGGCTTGCACCCTTCGTCTCCCACCCAATTAAGGTTTACCCCAATTGGGGTTTTCGCCGCTGCTCACTCTCGCTTCACGGCCGGCGGTTCTACGCCACATCACTGGAGATCGGCACTAGACACCGAACCTCACGATGCGTGCGGAAGCCCGTGGCATGATTCATCGCCCCCCATCGCGATTCGCGGTGCACCATCGCGATTCGTGGTCTCCGTCGTTTTTTAGAGATCTCCATCACGATTCGCCTTCTTGTGCCGTATCTATTCATGGCAGTGCACTTGAATACCCTAGGGACCTGACCGACGTTTCTGTCTCGATGGTCTTCATAGCGGCACTACTGAAATTGAAACAAATCAATGGCGGCGCGCCACCGCTCTATTCGTCCCTTCCGATATAAACTGGTTTCGAATCAGACCATGGGGGCCGTGGCTCCGCGCACGCCCCTTCTGATTCGATCTCCACCACGAGTCGCTCGCATGCTGGGCGTGACGATGGCGAATCGGGTCAGGTCCATTACCGCAGCCATGCGTAGCGAATTTCCGGTTTCGTCCCTATTTTTCGAGCAATTGAATCTGGACAATTTTAATTTCGGTTCTTAGTTCGATTTACTGGATTAATTAATTTGATTAATTGTGATGAAATCAAAATTCTGAAATTTGGTTGATTTGGGTGTTTGGATTTTTCGGATTGGATTCGATTTGGGAAGGGTGATGATGTAAGAGGATTGTTTTGTAAATTTGATTTGAGACAGGCCCTCCCGTGCAAAATTTTGAAATTGCACCTGAGCCCCCGAGAATAAAATGACAAATTAACTATTTGGAATTTTATAATTAAGTTTAAAATTCTAAAACTGAATTGGTTGGACCAAAAACAATTAATTAGATTAATTGTGTTTTTAATAATAATCTTAAAACTGAAACCTTAATTGGACTTAAAGTTCGTTTTCAAAGGATTTATTAAAACCCACTGTTAACTTGTTTACTCGCTTAGATTAGTTAACGTTTTAGGTCCGCATTATAACTGTTTGGGTAGTCGGCACCCAATAATTGTCAGACCGTATTAAGTGCTTGGGTAGACGGCGCACAAATATTTGTTAGTCCGTATATGTCATGTTTGGGTAGGCGGCGCCCGTAATTGCTCAAACGTGACTTAGATATCATGATGGATCTCGATTAAGCAATTAATACCCCGCCTTTAAAAACGTTCCTCACTAAAATATGGTTTTCTCAATAATTTGATAAGATGTCTTCCATCAAAGTTAAAAGTAAACCGGAGATTTCATTCCAATGAGTACTTAAAGACCCTCGTCTTTTGCTCGGACCTACATCTAACGGGACTTTTATAGGGACATGAAATGTCGCCGCTTGATGGTTGTAAACCAACTTAACTTTGTTTCGCTAGCCCTCGCGGGGAACAAAGGGTAAGTGACATCAGTCGAAGTAGGTTCAACAAACTAGGAATTGTAGTTTTGCAATTGGTTTGGAGACCTACCAGTTATGCTATTGTAATGATCAGCCCTCGCTGGGATTATGATAGTAGTAATGTGGATCCTAGTCCACTATAATTTATATTTGATATAAATTCGGAATTTTCCTATGAGGTCGTTAAGTATGTGAAAATAATGGAGACAAAATAAACACAAAAGAAAGGCCATGTTTATTTTGATTGCTGAATATTGATCATATGAATTATGTGATTAATTCCCATTTTATTTTATTTATCTTGGTTAGTTGAAATGTATAACTGTTATTGAGATGTGTTTTGGAAACAAACAAAATTGGCTAGGCCAAATTTTCTGGACTGGCACCGAAACATGTGTTTGGTGCTAAGGCAAGAAAAGATTGAGTACGTGTTGGACACGTATATCCCGGTTACCCTTAAAGCTGGTACTCTGAGGCAGCCACGTTTGACGTAGCAGCTGAGAAGAAGCATCAAGAGGATGCTTCCCAGGCTCAGTGTGTGATGTTGCTCGACATGACTCCCGATACACATAGGCAACATGAGAAAATGGGTCCCTTCTAAATGCTCAAAGCATCTAAAGGATCTATTTGATTTTGAATATCATTATGAGATTTATGAAGTGATGAGAGATCTGTTCAAATGCCGGTTAGCTAAAGGAGAGAAGATTTCACCTCATGTGCTTATGATGATAGGCCTAATTGAGAAACTTGGTAATTTAGGCGTTGAGCTAAAACACCAACATTTTCATTTATGTTGTCTTCCTGTGGCTTCCAGATTTATATTTTAGCTTCATTGTGAACTACAATATGAATAAGACGGATGCGACCATGCCTGAACTTCAGAACGTGCACAAAACTTTTGAGTTCACTATCACTAAGATGGTTTTTTTAAAGAAGGATCATGTAGACAAGGATGTGTGCCTCTACTGTAAGTAGAAGAGGGCACCAGAAGAAGGACTGTAAGGTTTTGGTTGCTAAAAGGAAGGCACTGGGTGCTTCTGACACTAGAACATGTATGTTTGTTATTAAAATAAGCATGTCCACTAATAGCGCTAACTGCTTGGTATTGGATACCGGATTTGACTCTCACATTTGCACTAATGTGAAGGGGCTCATGTGTCTTAGGACAGTTAGGGTGAGTGAAGTCGTCTTACACGTGGAAATGGAGCAAGAGTTGCTAACTGAACGTGTGGGGACTTATGTGTTAGACTTACCCTTTGGTTTTAGATTAGAACTTAATGATTGTCATCTAGTTCTTTCTATTACTCGCAACATGTATTTGTTGCATTATGGATATGATTCTTAACATACAAAATAAAAGACTCAAACTTAGTAATCATGAAAACCCGACTTACTTATGGCATTGTAGACTTGGTCATGTAAATGAGAAGAGGATTGCAAGGTTAAGAAAGTTAGACTACTTAACCCCATTCGACTTTGAGTCTTATGGTAATTGTGAATCTTGTCTCAAGGGCAAAATGATCAATAAACCCTTTTCTGGGAAAGGGATCGTGCCAAAGAGGTTCTAGAGTTGATCCACAGTGAAGTTTGTGGACCATTGCCCACTCTAGCTAGAGGTCACTTCGGATACTTCATCACTTTTACTGATGATTTCTCAAAATACGGATACGTGTATCTTATGAAACACAAATTCGAATCTTTTGAGAAATTCAAAGAGTTTTAAGGCCGAAGTAGAGAAGTAACTTGGTTAGAGTATCAAGACTCTTCGATCAGATAGAGGAGGTGAATACCTTAACCATGAATTCATTGATTACTTGAAGTAACAGGGAATCCAGTACAATGGACTCCTCCCGGAACACCTCAGATGAATGGTATATCCGAGAGGAGAAACCAAACCCTGTTAGACATGGTGAGGTCCATGATGAGCTTCTCCTCTCTTTCGACATTCTTATGGGGATACACATTACAAACTTCGATTGACATTCTGAATAGAATTCCATCTAAATCGGTTGAGCATACACCATATGAACTATGGTATGGCAAGAAGCCAACTTTTACACATATCAAACATGGGGTTGCCTCGTGATTGTGAAAAGGATGATTACCGACAAGTTAAAATCCAAAGGTGAAAAGGGTTACTTTGTGAGATATCCTAAGGAAACTAAAGTATATTACTTCTATCTACCTGAGAAATAATCAGTGATCATTTCTAGGCAGACCAAGTTCCTCGAAGAAAACTATATCTTTAAGGAACAAGGTCGTAAGCTGATAGAACTTGAAGAAATTCAAGAACCACAAATTAACAAAGAGACTGATATCTTTTCAAAGCAACATGACAAAGAATCAGTGGGAGCATTCAACAACTTTCACGGTGGGAGTCTTTCATTAGGTGATCGTCTTTCAGCCAGTGGGAGCGTAATTGGAGTACAAGTGGGCTGAATGAGAACAACATAGTTCAAACTCCTGCCCAAGAGACATCTGAGAGTGTCGCTCTTGAGGACTCTCCGGACATTGATGAAATCGATGCACCACAAAATTTTCACGATCAGAATGTACAACCTGCACGACCACAGCTCCGTAAGTCAATTAGGAATCATAATCCGTCCATTAGATGCGGTTACCTCTTGGAGAAACACGATAGTATGGACATACCGGATAAGGACAATCCTAATACTTATTCTGAAGCAATATCAAATATTGATTCGGGGAAGTGGCATGAAGCCATGAAATCCGAGATGGACTCGATGTACACCAATCAAGTCTGGGACTTGGTTGAGTTGCCGGGAGGGGTTAGACCCATATGTTGCGATAGGGTCTTCAAACACAAGACCAATGCAAATGGCAAAGTACAAACCTACAAAGCTAGGTTGGTGGCGAAGGGTTATAGTCAATGCAAAGGTATTTACTATGACGAGACCTTCTCACCAGTTGCAAAGATCAAGTCCATTTGAATTTTACTTGCAATAGCAGCACACTATGATTATGAAGTTTGGCAGATGAACGTCAAAACATCTTTTCTCAATGGAAACATTGATAAAGAAATGTTTATGACTCAACCAGAAGGTTGTATATCTAAGCCGAATTCAAATATAGTATGCAAGCTAAAGAGATCCATCTATTTATTGAAGCAAGCTTCTAGGAGTTGGAATATCCGATTTGATGAAGCTATAAAATTCTTTTGACTTCATCAGAAATTTGGAAGATCCTTGCGTTTATTGTAAATGCAGTGGGAAGAATATTGTGTTTATAATCGTGTATGTCGATGACATAGTGATTTTTGGGAAACAATATCCCGTTAATGCAGTCCGTTAAAGATTTGTTGTTAAAGACCTTCATAATGAAGGGTCTTGGTGAAGCCTGCTACATCTTAGGGATCAAGATCCACAAGGATAGATCCAAGAGGATGTTGGGGCTGTCACAGTCCACCTATGTAGACAAAGTGTTGAAGCAATTTTCGATAGAGAACTCTAAAAGAGGGTCTCTACCGGCAAATCATGTGATAAAGCTGTGAAAGAAGGATTGTCCTTCTATTGAAGTTGATATCAAGCACATGAAAGATGTCCCATATGCATATGCAATTTGGTCAATCATGTAAACCATGACTTGCACTAGGCTAAACGTGGCCTACGCTATCAACATCACTTGTAGATACCAAAAGAATCCGGGTGAGTCTCACTGGATTGCTGTCAAGACCATTCTGAAGTATCTTATATTTGGATTATACTGAAAAGTATGCATTTTACTTTGTATAATCGAAACTGAATTTTCAGACTTATTTACTGAAATAAATTGTTTATCACTGATGCTTTAAATATGATTGAATGTTACATATATTTACTACATAATTGTTCAATAATTCGTACGTGTTACATTGTATTTAATTTAGTGATACCAGATCACAGAAGATTAAATTAACAGTCCCTTGTAACTAAAAGTACGCCATTCACGACCTAGATGGAAATGAACAACCCATCGCGAAAGGTTGAGATGTAAGGCTCAGATTGGTTTGTTTTGACCAAGAGATTACACTAGTGCATGACTGATGCACTGAATAGGACCTACAGGAGGATAAATTCTTCAGAACTGAACAAGGAAGAATTAGACCTCAGTGGTTCGTTGTTTCTTAATCTTCGTTCCTTAAATAGGATCACGTGGGATTGGTAACTATTACTTTGACTTATCATGGGTAGCGAATCAAAGAGATTCAATACTTTTTATCTTGGGCAATATTATTAGTCACATGTGATTGCTAAGATTTAATATGAAGAATCGTGTGCAAGTACGCTTGTTTGATTTGCCCCCTTGGGAGGTTCATAAGCTTTATCATACCAAATCTTGCAAGTGGAATTAGTTTCCGGTATGAATAATAATGTTGAACCGTTCCTTGACCAAGGATAAAAGATATTAATTAACGGAAAGCTATTTCAGTGGCTTGAATTAATTAATGGGCTAGATAATCTTAAACACGGGAAATAATGACCGGGAGCCATATTGACTGTAATATGGGTTAAGATGGATAGTGCAATATTAATTATGTAGTGGGATTAATTAATATTTATGGGCTTGAATTATATTATGGCTCAATATTAGATATTCAAGGTCCATTAGAAGGTCCAATCTCAATTCTCCTAAAGGCCCCCTGAGTAGCCCAACATATAGTCCATTAACTGAAAAGGTGATTAAAATAAAATAAATATTGTTGCTTATTTTTCCTATCATAATTTTTGAAAATTGTAGATATATTGGGAGAAAGATTTTCTTTGAATTTTGTTATGGAATGAAGATATGTATTCTTGGAATACAAGATTATCTCATTAAATTCAAGAAATCTCCCACTTGGTTATCTATGATATGAATTTCGAAATTTTTGAAAATAGAGGGCAAGAAAGATTTTCTTGATTTTCTTGAAAAGATATTATGGAAGATATGTATTTCTTGAAATACAAGAATATCTCATAAATTCAAGAAGATCCAAATCTTGGATTCTTGCACTCCAAATTTTCGAAAATTCCATAATATTGAGGAGGTGGGATTTTTGTGGAATATTTTAATTATGGGAAAAAGAATATAGGAGATATATTCAAGATTTCTTGGTGATCAAGAAGAGTCTTTTCCCACATTGGTTTTCTACTGAAAAAATCGACCACCTCTCACCTATAAATAGGGGATGATTGTTTCATTCCCAAGTACAATTCCATGTGCTGGAAAAATTAGCAAATCCACATAAGTGGTGCAACAAAGTTTATTTTTTCCTTTTGTTAATTTTTTTTCGACAAGTGTCCTTCCACCGGATAGTTGAGCAAGGGCTAAGGGAATACTTGGGAAGTCCTTTTGGTTAGTCCGTCCAACCGAATTCACTGTCATCCCGAGAGGACGTTCACGTAAACTCGTAGTTTCCGCATGCGTAGGTTTTACGTGGCTTATTATATGCATGATATGTTGTTGCAATTATTATTTGAATTAATATAGGATTAATTCATGCTAGAAATAATTAATGAATTAAATTTGTATTTAAATATTCACCCCGAATAGATCTGTGCAACTCATTCCCCAACAATTGGTATCGAGCCACGGTTTCGCTCAATTTTTAAATTGTAATTTAATTAAATGGACATTAAATTTGAAATTGGATAGTAGAATCTGTTAGATCTGTTTTTGGTATCCAATTGTCATGGATTTTAATGTGTTTATTTATGCATGCATATAAATTGTGGTTTTAATTTGATTCGCTTCGGATTTGTTTTTGCCTCGTGAGAAAATCCACGAGTAGACTAGGATTTGTTTGATTTGATCAATGTAATAGACTAGTCTAGATCTAGTTTATTTATTTTTTGTAAATAAATTGTAACCGGATCGAAATCTAAGAGACGAAGAATTAAAGGACAAAATCTAGAATCGGGGAGGCGCGGGCGCGCTCTGGCACGGCACGACAAGGCGCAGGGGCGAGGCCGGCCTTGCCACAGAAGGAGCATCCGCCAAGACATCGTGCCGTATATGATCGGTATGCGAAGTGGATCGGGCATGGACGGGCGGTTTAAGCGGCGCTAAATGTCAGGACGGGGTCGCCAAATGTCGCGGCGAGGCGTTACTGCGAAGGCACCCGGACGTGCGTCACGGCAGAGAGTCAAGCGCGGCGAGATGGGTCTAGGTAAAAATGGATGCGAACGGCGTGGCGTTCGAGATCAAATATTTTTTTTCGAGACGAACGAGTGGGAGAAATTTGAGACGTGTTTCTTCAAGATCAAGCTAAGAAAAATCAAACCATGACAATTGGATAATTTGTGCCCAATATGTTTATTTTTCTGTTTTGCTTGATTTATTTGTGCTATCTTAATGTGTTTGCATGAGGGTTGCCAAATGGAAAAATCTCACCTTCAAAATTACTAAGTATGTTTAAACAATTAATTGACAATTTTATTCCGGATAATAAAATTAAATTAATTTTGACCTCCATGATTTATTTATTTGTGAATTCTTTTCGAGAAATTTCCCCAACGGGACGGTCAAAAGATAGCTTTCACATGAATGAATTCCAAACGGATGATTGTGGGTTATTACTAGTGGCGACGATAACCCTCCCAACGAGGCTCGATCAAAGCGAAATAATAATCTGTAGGTCCCGAACGGGTTTAGTGAGGGCAGAAGTCTAGAGGGGAGGGGTGAATAGACTTCTAAAAAACTTTTTTGTCGCAGATCGGTGTGAGGCGCTTAGCCCGATCGAGTCTTGAGTGAATCGGTTTGGTGATAATCAACTTACTAATCGCTGAAGGCGATTAGTTCGGAAACTATCGGTTTAACGATGTGTCGCGGAAGCTTAAGTTTTACCCGTGAAAAACCAATTTTTATAAATCGATTCCAAAGTTAGTGTTTTAACCAATTGATCAAGTGTCAAGCTTGATCGGATCGAAGCTTGGTGCTAAATGATCTCAACTTAGAATATGTATGCGCTTTTAAAGGTTGTGTGCAATTGTGTAGACAGCTAATCAAAGCGGTAAAGGCACACAAGATTTATAGTGGTTCGGACAAACCAATCCCCACGTCCACTCTTCCCTATCACAAGGGGCACCAACTTAACCAATCGAACTTAGTTTTATGTGTTAGTTCAACACAGTACACCGATAGATATTTAAGGAGTTCTCACTCAACCGATCCCAGAAATCAGAACTAGAAACCCTAGTCTGAAATCTTGCTAAACAACTTAACCTAACTTGGGTTTGGATAAGATTGTTTTGGTTCCAACTATGAAATCTTTTCTAGTGTTTAAGGTAGCCTATCGGTAGATGAAAAGATTTCTATGCTAAGAACTTATGGGATGAACACTTAATAAAATAATCTTCTTGATCGTGTTCTTCGTGCGGAAATCGATAATTGCTTGAGCTTCTTGATTGTTCGGTGTTTTCGTTTTTCACTCAAAGTGTGATCCCATATTTATAGACCTTGAAATCAAAGAGCCGTTGGAGAGCAATTTGGATTTCGTGGCTATATTAGGTAGATTTGCGGATTGATGTGGCGTCTTGAGAACGGCATGGCCGAAAAGCGTGAACTTGTATTTTATAGCCGTTAGAGAGAGCAACATCAAATCCCTTAATTGTCGGCTCCGATCATACGTGTCTTGTTCTTATTGGTTAACGAGACGCACTTTTCAAAGGTTTGTTCTTCCAACTAAGGTTGACATCCTTCTTGTTCGGATCATAGACGTATGATTAGGTGAAACATCGGGTTTTCACTGGTGAGTGACTTTGATCGATCGAATCGATCGATCTACACCGATGGAGTCTTCGGTGCCGGGGTTGACTTAGCTTCAACTAGCGCACTTCGTCGATGTAGGTCTTCCGTCCGATCTTCCGAAGTCATCCGATCTTCAAGTATTCTCGAGTTTGAGCTTTATGACTTCAAATGAGATATCCGACTAGATCGATCGATCCGATCTTCGTTTCTTCTCTAGCATTCGGCCCGCTTGATATCACCGTTCTTTGGATTTTCAGATTCGACTTATACATATTGAGGTTCCCCTCAATATGTGACCTATCTATTACATCGGTTGTTCTATACAAGAATTATCAACCGGTATTCTATAAATCGGTAATATAAACATCGATCACTAACAGTCCGATCGGGTCCTATTACATGTGTTTCGAACTTTTATCAAAACTATAAATTTCCCAACAATTTCCCCTTTTGATAAAAAACCAAAACACCGAGAAACCAAACACACGATTGATAAATATAGAACAAGAAAAGAACACATAATCGAAGACAATGAGATTTTGTCTTAGGATCGAAAATAAACTTTTCTCATTAGATATGTCGATTACATGTTACATCGAAAAAGTTTGAATTTAAAAAACAAATGATCCTCGAGAAGTCTTCGATTCTTCACTCTTTTAGGCTTGTATCCTTCCTCGCATCTCTCTTTGATCTTGAGGTACGTTGAAGATCCGATATAGTTTCCATTTGACATCATTGGTCCGGCCGAGGATCGCTTATATGCGTTTTGCTCAGATGTCAAAGTAGAATCTCTGAAATGCCATCATTCAAATGAGCCATCCGCCTTCTTCGAGTAATCCAACAGATCATACTCTTGGCGAGATATTTTTACATTGATAAGTTTGGCCTCATTTTCCGGATACTTGAAAAAATCTGGATATTTATTTTCTAACCAACAGGAATTCATCATCCGGAGATTCTTCTCGTGGAACAAGATTAAGGACAAAAAAGCATCCGAAGCCATTCACTTCGATCTTGTTCCATTCCTCAAACCTCTTAAATGTGCGGCAGTTTTTGGAATGATCTCATCAACTCTTCTTTGGCGGTGAGGTTACGTACTGCAATTTTCCAAATTTCTTCGCTCTCGTCTGAATTTTTTCTTGATTTTTTCGCCTCTGTCGAATTTTTTTTTCCTTCTTTCTTCTTCGCTTTTTTTAAGCCTCTTGACCTTTGCTCTTTGGACAGTTTCTCGGCCCGATTCCTTATCGGCCTCAGATTCTGGGTCATTTGTGCTTCTTGTGACTATTTTAGTCCGAGTGGTTTGTCAGAGTTGTGTCGAGAGTGGTGGTCTGCAGTTGTGATTTCCCGGCACTGCAGCAGACTACCTTTTTTGTGATGTCCCAAAGCACCCGCAGCAGCTACCTTTCTTGCCTTTGACTTTTCCATCTTTTCAGAGACTTCATTAGCAAAGAGATCCAGATGGTCTAGTCTTTGTCCATAGGCTTCAACCGTGCGAATTAGGTCTTACATTGTTACGATCATGTCGGTTGGTTTCTCACTCCGTCCTTCCCCTTTTTTGGTTTGATCAAAAAAAAAAGTCGCATGAGGTGGGAAGTTAGGGATCCAAAACCGGGCCGATATTGCCCTGTTGAGATCTCATTACAGATAAACACGAACTTGGCGATTAGATGTTCAACCTTCGAGATCACCTCGGTCTTGGCAGATTCCATGGCGATGAGAGTGTAAAAATCAGTTTGTCAAGTTTCTCTTACATCGAATTCGAGCTTTTCAGTGAGCATTAGAAAAGAAACTTGTTGTTGATCCACCTGAATCAGCTTGTCATCAACGGATTTTATAAGTTCGGCAGACACGGTGGTCACAGTTTGGGAGAACTAATCTTTGATAGCTGCAATCTGGGAAATATCCAATTCCCTTTGATCTGTTATTTCTTTTAGGCCAAACTGCCTTTGATCAGCTATCACTCCCTCAACTTCTTCTTTCAGGAGATCTTTGAGACAAGATCGATTTCTAAATTGATCGGCCAATTATATGTGATGTTGGAATGTTTTAAGTCCACTTGATCGGGCTCGATTGTTTGTGCTTCCGGTGGTTGGTCATGAACCGCAAAGACACCGGTTCCACTATCATCGGCACTCCCGTATCCTTCATTGTAGCATCCGCCCAGAGCTTCTGAGCGATCTCCGGTTCGCCTTGTTCACTCAACCTTAGCTTCCCGTGGATCAGAGCTTTGATAGATTCAGTAGTTATCAGCTCAGCTGGTGATCCTACTTTAGCAGATTTCCTCATATCGAAATCAAAATCGCAAACTCATCAAAGACCGCCCATTTGCTCAATAATCATTATAAAATCGAGAAGCTTTTTAATCCGAGATCTCTCCAGTGAGGATCTCCATAACTTGTTCTCTAATAGCGGGGATGGGCGACGAGTTCGGATACATCTCATCAATTTCTCGTTCGATTTGCATTCTGACTATTTTCCCTGTGATGGTCTTTGATGATCTAGACTCAGGAATTGTCTGTCCAGATTCCGGTTGATGAGATGTGGAGGGTTCTGGTGGTGCTTGAGTAGGTGGAAGTTGTTTGATAGGCTCGACTGCGAGGATTCTCACTGTGGAAGCGATTCGCTGGTTCCACAAAAAGGTTTACAGTTCGTGGCTCATTGCGATTTCGGAGTTGCGGTGATGTAGTTTCGGAGTTTGCGGGCGGTGGAAGAGTAGGAGAGACATGCTTTCGGCCATGACCGTGCTTTGAGTGGTGAATCATTTCGAAATAAAGGAGAAGGAGATCGTTAAGTCTCGTGCTTCTTCCTCAGAATGAACTGGCGAGCTCTCAGCTTGAGAAGCTTTGTCTGTCTGATTTTTCACCTGATTTTTGTGGTGCAACAGACTGATCTGGCGCTCTTTCTTCATCTGACTCATCTTCTAGCATCGAGTCATGGAGGCTTGCTTTCGCCTTCTTGACCTCTTTTCTGGACCTTCACCGGTTTTTTTTTCTTCTTGAGGGGCTTCTAGTGTAGGCGAAGTTGCTTCCTTGTTTTTTCCTTCTTAGTCTTTAGGGGAGTTGGCGCATATCATCGTGCTGTGGCCCAAATATAGCTAAAGTGGTGGAGAGGAATGCCTTGTGGGGCTTCAAATTCATTCTGTTACCATCCGGCATTTGGCATTTTGTCTTGTAGGATAACTTTGCAACCTTGTTGAGATTGGCGATCCTCTTCTTCGATATACCGCCTCCACTCATCAACTCCAAATTTATCATGTTCTTGGAGTAGAATGACCTTTTAGGAACCCATGCCAATTGATGTTCTTGGCTTCATCAATTATTGCAGACCATCTTTGTCTGATTTGACCGATGTAAGAGCATTCAATGAATGAAATACCCATAATTGTTTTTGACAAAATATCAAACAACAATCGGTATTTCCTCTTGAGCATTAACGACAAAGCTCGACGTATGATGTTTGTCGGCCTCTCGATGAGCTCGTTTCGATCACTCATCTTGATTCTCCTCAGTAGTGAGCAAAGAGATTCGTCCTTTTGGTAGGCAAGCAGACGAGTTATATCCTCATTCGTCGGTCGATCTCTTCTCCGTTGGATCGCCGAAAAGTAGTTCTTCTCTCGAGCATCAGATTCACCCTTAAATTCCTTACGAATTCGAGGGCTTCATCTTTGCATCACCGGATTGCGAAGTGAAAGCGAGACAATATTTCTCAAGTCCCGCTTTCTTGAAATTTCCTCTACTTCCATTGATTCCGGATCCTTTGTCACCCCAAATTGTACGAACTTGTCCTCGACAATCCTTAATGTCAGTTCCGCATAGTTGCACATTATTTTACCCATACCATGAGTGATCATCTACAGATAAGATAAATTCGGTTAAAATTGTGCATAAATACTAAGAATATCACATATGCGGAAACCAAGAAACAATAAAACATAATACAGGAAAACAGCGATTGACAAAATCTTTAAGATCAATGGTTTTAAAAGAATGATTCATCAAATCATCAGAAATTACCAGATTCTATTTTTCGGATTTGAGACTTAAGAAAAACACTTTGAATCGCAAAGAAGTAATCTGGAGAGTTTTCAGAAAATAAAACGCAAGTTTGTGATTTGGAAAACTCTGGTAGGTTTTTGATGAACCTTATAAAGATGAGGAGGGAAAAAGACAAGATTTGGAAGATCAACCATTTGAAAAGATTAGACGATCCAGATTAAGCGGTTTTGATCGAATGGTTGGGAAAAGCACGTACGAAAACCTTTTGGATTTAAAAGCTCATTTTGTAGCAATTAATACATGTACCCCACGTCCGCATTAAATGATTTGCAGGGGATACGTCACACAGGTAATGCGTACAGTAAGACAAATAAAAACAGATAAAATCCGATGAATAAGCAAATAACAAGGGAAAAGAAAGGCGTATCTGATTGACTGATATAGTAATCAGTCAATACCACTTGAAGTTGATTCCTCTTGTTGATCTTAGTTTTCTGCCTAAACCTTATAATTTCCCAACTGTTCTTTTCAACTGATCTGTTTCATTTTGCGTCTGATTTTTCTTTTGATCCTCCTCGATCAGTTGAAGTTCCCCCTTCAACTGATATTTCTGTTTTCTCATAGACTGATATATCTGATTTGTTGAGGTTTTAAGTTCAACTGATATAAATTGGACCAATGTTTTACACAACATAACCCATTCACCATACTTATCCTTTTTTTTTTGTAAAAACATGCATTCTGGTGAACCCTTATTTC
This sequence comes from Stenogyne calaminthoides, assembly GCA_037126765.1. Lineage (NCBI taxonomy): Eukaryota > Viridiplantae > Streptophyta > Magnoliopsida > Lamiales > Lamiaceae > Stenogyne > Stenogyne calaminthoides. Next base: position 22,620,817 of record JBBCBC010000019.1, read on the forward strand.
CGGTGAAACTTCCGGCAAACACCTTTACCCATTTTTCAATGATTTCAGCTTCTCAAATCAACCCTGTGTGTCCCTTATCACTGTTTTCGTCATCATCAAAGATTTCACATACAATTGTTGCCAAGCTCCTTTACCACCACGGCGGGCGGAATCTATTGTCAAGAATCGAAGAAGACTTCTCCTAACCGTATGCACCTTGTGTGTCTCTATCGTTATGACGTAACCCGGCATCAACAGACGCTTGATCGATATAAAACATGAGTTTGATATACGGTCTTGATCAGACAACAGCTGATCTTCGTATATCAACTCAATTTTTTCATGCAACACATGTGCCCATAAGGTCTTTGAACCAATTTCTTGGCACATGTGCTCCATTTAACAGCTGGAGAGTCCATTGACTTCATGTCTAAGGGCTCCTGGCTTAGAAATCCTATCAACGCCGCTCTCGCTCTCTTTGGTTTTAGCTTCACTAATGGCTTTAGGATTTCTTTAAAGCCCTCTCTCACCCTTGTTAAGTGGGGGAAAAATGAGAGCATCGATTTAAAATCTCTCTCTCCACTTCTTCTTGGGTTAGGATGAGGGTTTAGGGTTATAGGTTTAGGGTTTTCGGTTATGACTTATGTCTTGACCTCACGGGTCCTTTGTACTTGTAACTTGTAATGTAATCGACCTTGGTCTTTATCAATGAAAAATTCTATTATTCCATTGTTGTGTAAATTCTCCTTTCTTTCTTATGCGATTGTAGGCTTTAATCTGTGAATCTTGCTTGTTGAATATCAATCTAAATCGACTTACAAAGATGTAAAATAACCCAACCGATTTGATCGACATTCCTTTTAAATTGAGCGTTTCCTTTAATCGATAAACCTTAAATCGATCGGTTCCTTTAATCGATAACTCAGAATCGATCGATTTCTCATCGGTTCATTCCTTGATGATCTTACGATCGATGGAGATACCAAACTCAATCGATTCCTTTCGGCTGGTTAGTCTCTTAACCAAATTGTTACTCGAGAACAATCCATCAATCATTTTAGGTGCTTTTTCTCCAAGATCCGAAGCCCTAGCTCATTACACAATTCTCTCAATCTAATCTCGGCTAGTGGCTTGGTTAGAATATCGACTTTTCAGAAATCGGTGTGAATCTTTTCCATTCGATATTCTTCTTTTCAACATGATCTCTTATAAAATGGTGTCCGACATCCACATGCTTGCATCTTGTATGAAGAACAGATTACGAGTGATTGCAATACTATTATTCTTGTCACAGAATATAGGTACATTCTTAGCTACGATGTTATAATCCTCACCGCCGACTAAGCCAGAGCGGTTAGGAGCAACGAAATTTTCCTGACCCATATATTACTCGCTTGATAGTAGATGTCGCGATGTCCGCTTTTTTGAAAACCACGAGATCGGTTTACTTCCTAAAAAAGCGACATGTTCTCGAGGTTGACTTCTGTCGATCTTGCAACCTCCATAATCGTAATCGAGAATACCCACTAAGCTCTAGATTATCATCGATGGGTAAAATAAACCAAGGTTTATCGTCCCTTCAGATACTTAAGAATCCGCTTAGTCGCTTTCTAGGTGGCTTTGCATTGGATTTGCACGAAATCGACACATACACCTCTTTTGAAAGGTGATATCCGGTCTGCGCTTTGCGGTCGGTGCGATGAGATCCAATGAGAGCCCTATATTCTTTCGATTTGTTTTACGACCATCCTCATCTGGATCCATCTTGAATCCGGTCATCATAGGAATTTTGGCTTCCTTGCAATTTTGAACTCCAAACTTAGCCAATAAATTCCTAGTGTACTTCGCAACGGATGAATATTCATTCGCACTTTGCTTCACCGAGACCCGTAAAGTAATTCATCCGTCCCATCATGGACATCTCGAACTTCCCTTGCATCGACTGTCAATCTTTCACATAGACTCTTGTTAGGAGATCCGAAGATGATGTCGCCCACGTGAGATCTGAACCATCGAATATCTTCTCCATCTTCTATTCTCGAATAAGGTTCTGTCCATTGCCCTTTAGTGAACCCACCGTCGATCAAGAACCCGAGAGAGTGTATCATACCAAGCTCGAGGAGCTTGTTTCGAATATAAAGAGCTTTTCTTAAATAGTACACTTGGTTGTTCTTTTCAAGCACGGAGGTTGTTCGACATAAACTTCCTCTGCTAGTACCCCGCTTAAAATGCACTATTTACGTCCATCCGATACACAAGTGAACCCTCTCAGGAAGCATATGCCGCTTGAATGAATGGCTTTAGGCGAGCGATCGGTGCAAAGGTCTCGTCATAATCAATTCCTTCGATTGTGAATACCCCTTAGCAACAAGTCTTGCCTTATTTCCGTGATGACATTTTTCTCATCTCTCTTGTTCTTGAAAACCCACTTCGTGCCAATTACGTATTGATGATTTGTCCGCATCTACCGGTTCCCAAACTTGATTTACGTCGAACTGTTCTAGCTCTTCCCGCATGGCTAGAATCCGACTTATGCGTCTTGTAGAACTTCCTCTATTGTTGTTGGTTCCTTCATAGACAAATAACAACAATACATGGCACTTTCACCAACTCGATGTCTAGTTTTAACTTTATCGATGGGTCTCCGATGATCGATCGGTTGGATGACCGGTTATCCGTGTCCTTCGCTCGATTTAAATTGTTTGTAGAACATCATCCATTTCGATAAAGGTTCATTACTAGTGATTTGGGAGTGGTGCGTAATTATGATCCACTTGATAAGAACATGTCTCTCGGTGATGTTGGACTCATCATGTGTCGATGTCTCGTTCGTGGGACTTCAGTGTTCCCCGAACCCGGGATGGTTCGATTGATCTTTATCTCGGTATATCGAACTTCTTCACCGACAGCGGTTTTTAGTACCTTAGGATCTCGAATGATCCGGTGAATCGATTAGATCTGGAATGTATAATCTTATTACGGTTTACGATTCTTTTTCCTTGATCATTAGCCGATCCATTTTCGAGCATCGGTACTTGTTGATCGTGTACATCTTGTTCGAGGCAGATTTCTCTTGTTAAGATGCTTCATCAAAGACTATATGGGGTGTTTCTTCCACAAGTAGGGTTCGTCTTTGTAAACCCTGAAAGCCTTGCTAGATGAGGAATATCCTAAGAATATACCCTCATCTGACTTGGCCTCAAAAGTCTTCAACTGACTCTTCCCATTGTTGTGTATGAAACACTTACACCCAAAAACATGGAAGTAAGAGACACGAGGTTTTCTCGTCCTTCCACAGTTCATAGGGTGTTTTGTAGTGAGCCTTAGTCGGAAGACATCTGCTACGAGTATGGCATGCAATGTTGATTGTCGCCTTAAAACGGCTTGGTATTGCATGTTCAATTAACATCGTCGCGGCGAACTTCTTTGAGAGTTCTGTTCCTCCTGCTCGCTACTCCATTTTGTTGTAAGCGTCCTTGCACCGATGTTTCATGTCAGATACCAAACTTAGAGCAAAATTCAAGAATAAAAGAGTTCGTAAATTCATACCTTTATCTCGATCGATTTTTACTACACCGACACCCTTCTCATTTTGTAATCTTTTTAGCGGCTTTCGGTATCTTCGCTTGTCGCCTCATTCTTCTTATGTAAGAATATAACCCAGGTAAACTTGGAATAGTCATACACGATTACGAGAGTATATTTGCGTCCGTTGAGACTGACTGGTGTAACTGTTCCAAATAGATCCATATGAAGCAAACATTACTTTCTGGCCGGATGCTTGGCCCGGGAATTCCCTGAATGAAGCTTTGACTGTTTTCCCTTCCGACATGCAAGACATGTCCGATCCTTTGAAAATACTTCATTCGGAGTCCTTCCACTAGAGACATCCTTGCTATCTTATTAAGAGTTTTAAAGTTCGGATGGCTCATTCTTTTATGCCGAGCTAATCGCTACTTTTGGAACTCTTGACAATCGGGGCATGCATTTCTTGGGCAACTGCTTCCAATCACCGTGTGTAGATCGTCCCTTTCCTTGAACCGATTAGCAAAATCTGTTGAGTGGCTCGATTCTTGATAGGGCATTGGTCGGTCGAGAACTCAACATCGAATCCGTTGTCACGCAATTGTGAAACCGATAATAGGTTGTGCTTGGACCTTCGACATACGAGACTCCGCCATTTGTACATCATCATTCTCTAAGGTTCCGAATCCTTTGGTATAACCAAAGTTATCATCACCGAAAGAGTACACGCGGCATTTCGTTCTATGTAAGAGCCGAGGAGATGTTTGCTTCGAAATACGTGCCTTGAGCATCCACTATCGATGTACCGGATAGTTGCTTGCACACCTCCTTTGTTGGCGGACCCACGCGATCCTGCGACCCAAATCAGCTTTAGGTACCCCTTTTGATTGGGTCCCGAGGGTTAGGATTAGTTTTGGGGATCCATACAAACAGAGCACTTCTATTGTGATCGGTTAGATCGAAGGCCCCGATTTGTCTCCCATACCTATCAACATAATCATACGTCTCTTTATATGCTTTCTGATTAGTATGATTATTAGTGTGAACCTTGGGTGACTTAGAAGACTTGGGATTTATCTTTTCTGTTTGTCTTCTTTTCATCCAAAGTGTGGTTACAGTGCGGCTGACCTAGATTTACGATTATAGGGGTAGGTACGATTTGCTACCACCAAAAGATTCATATCTTTTCGGCATAGGTGGTTTTTGCGGTTTACGAAGCATGCTTATTAAATGGTGACCTTGATTGGGTCTCGATTGGACTTTCCTTTTACAGTTGTCTTTTTTCGATTCTCGATCTGTTGATCGAGTTGAGGTCTCTTCTTGAAGAACCGGGTTCTTCTGTTGATTCCTCGTGATGCTTTACCGGTTGGGGTCCATTTCGTTTCCCCTTACGGTTGGCACCGCCTTTACCCGCTTCAACTGGTCTTTTTCCCTTATTAGATACATGTTTGGCTTTTGGTGTATCTTTGTCAGAAACTCGTCTGATTACACCTTTTTGAGATGAATCAGTCGGGGCTTTTGAGGATGTGGAAGGGTTCTCATACCCAAGTCCCTTCTTGTTAATCGTTGTTCAAAAATAGGTGTTCATGTCTTGAACGGTTTTAGATGATTTTGTAAAAACCTCTATTTTCTTCTTCAGATTATCCTCGATGATTTTAGACTTTCATGCTTTTAACAAACTCATCGAATTTTGCTTGCGGGATTTTGAAGTCATCGAATTTCTTTGTTTGTTAATTGCCGGTGATCTTTGATCTTTTTCTCTCCGATCGAAGCTTTAACTTTCGAATTTTAAATTCCTCGGTTGCGCGAAAGCGGTTTCAAATTGATTTAAGTTCGGAGGCTTTCTTGAGATCATTCTCTTTAGCAAGTCGATTATTTACGGTCCTCGACTTATCATTTTCAAAACTTCCACTATAGCATAAGTGTCTCTTGCATTGGAGAGATCCTCAAGCAATTGCTCGAGTAGAGCTGCGGTCAATCTCCCCAAAGTGTGCTAATGATAGCGGTGTAGAAGCGAACAAAGCGAGTTTGGAGGTTACCTCAGTTTGGTCCTCCTTGGCCATCGGGCGGATCTCATCATCATCTGAAGAGAATATCGATCTTCATTTCCATAGAAGTCAAAAGACCTTTGCTTGTCGGGACCGAAATCTTCTCTGAGAGGAGTATCCAGAGTCCTCGGAGAGGGGCGAATCTGAATCGTCGATTCTGACGTGTCGAACAACCATGGCTTTTACGTCCTGTCCCGTTGCTCTCTTACGTTCCTCTTTTCTTCCCTTTATCTTGGCGTCAGTGCAGGCGATCTGCCTTTGTAGTGACACGGCTTCTCCTGATTGAAACCGCCTCCTTGATCCATGGAACCTTTTCTTCCGGTGAATCACTACGTCTGTATGATCTATCAGGTGATTTTCCTTTATGATAGTAGTCTGAGCTTCTTCTGCCTGATTAGTTATCTCTTTTCTCATCATTTAGATTATCTCTTTTCCTTTCATCTCTGTGATCTCTCCGATCATCAGATCTAGTTCTTTCTGGAGATCTGTTGTCTGATCTCCTATCTATTCCTGGCTATGTTGATAATCTTTATAGAATCTTCGATACTTACCCAGTTGAGTATTTGATTTCTCTAGTTTCTGCAAGTAGCGGAAGCGATCTGTTTACCTTTGACTTATGATGTTTCCAATGGGCTCATTGGTCTTCAATCTATTCTTGGTTGCCTTAAAAAGCAAGCGATTTGGAAGTTGAGGCTTCAAAGGGCACCTCATCTTCATCTCGCTTGTCCTCTCTCAATTAAATCAAACTCGTGAGCTTTAAGGCTCAAGAACAAGCTACTTGGCTTCATTTTTGAAATGTCTTGGCAATCCTTGATTACCGTGACCGTCATGTCCCATTTCTTGGTGAGAGACCTTAAAATTTTGTAGTTGATATCTTTATCAGACATCTCTCTACCAAGTTCTCGAAGCTTGTTTATTGACATAGTAATCCTTCCATCGAGTTCGTTGATGGTTTCGTTGGGCAGCATTTTCAATTTTTTAGAACTTTACCGGGTTAACTGCAGACTAATTTGTCTTTTATCTGGTCATTTCCCTCGCATATTTCAGCCAGAGTATCCCACATTGCTTTCGCAGATTTTAGATACTTAATCTTTTTCTTGGTGACCTTATCCATTGTTTTCATGATAATATGCCTTGCGATAGTATCTAGAGTATGCAGTTTCCTTTCCTCTGCATCCATCAAGGCTGGGCTTTTTCGTACAAGACTTCCCGGGGCAAAGTCTGGATCTCCTCCAACTGCAGGGTTGTCGTAATATATGATGATGGGTCCTCTTTCGATGACTTCCATCATTCTGCCACTGATCGAACCTAGATGGTTGGACATATATATGGCCCAATCTGCATACTCATCGATTGAGAACTTTGGCGCATCATGATACATACCGAGGTGTTATCCATCTTTGAGTGTTTTTGGAAAATGAATGAGTTTTAAGAAGGTTTTTCAAGATCGCCCGATCGACCACAAAGATTCTTCCTCAAGAATCGATGATACACAAAGTCGATTGGTGCAATAGAACCATCCGCTTTGATACCACTTGTAGGTCCCGAACGGGTTTAGTGAGGGCGTAAGTCTAGAGGGAGGGGTGAATAGACTTAAAAAACTTTTTCTTGACGGTGTGAGGCGATTAAATTTGATCAGAAAAGCGAGTGAATCGGTTTGGGATATAACCAACTTACTAATCGCTGAAGGCGATTAGTTCGTTAACTATCGGTTTAACTGATGTGTCGCGGAAGCTTAAGTTTTACCCGTGAAAAACTAGTTTTTATAAATCGATTCCAAAGTTAGTGTTTTAACCAAATTGATCAAGTGTCAAGCTTGATCGATCGAAGCTTGGTGCTAGTGATCTCAACTTAGAATATGTATCTTTTTAAAGGTTGTGTGCAATTGTGTAGACAGTTAATCAAAGCGGTAAAGGCACACAAGATTTATAGTGGTTCGGACAAACCAGGTCCTACGTCCACTCTTCCCTATCACAAGGGGCACCAACTTAACCAATCGAACTTAGTTTTATGTGTTAGTTCAACACAAGATTAATCGACAGATATTTAAGGAGTTCTCACTCAACCGATCCTGAAAATCGAACTAGAAACCCTAGTGCGAAATCTTGCTAAACAACTTAACCTAACTTGGGTTTGGATAAGATTGTTTTGGTTCCAACTATGAAATCTTTTCTAGTGTTTAAGGTAGCCTCAATTAGATGAAAAGATTTCTATGCTAAGAACTTATGGGATGAACACTTAATAAAATAATCTTCTTGATCGTGTTCTTCGTCATGGAAATCGATAATTGCTTGAGCTTCTTGATTGTTCAAGTTTCCGTTTTTTCACTCTGAAGTGTGATCCCATATTTATAGACCTTGAAATCAAAGAGCCGTTGGAGAGCAATTTGGATTTCGTGCTATATTAGGTAGGTTTCGCGGGATTGATGTGACGTCTTGAGAACGGCATGGCCGAAAAGAGTGAACTTGTATTTTATAGCCGTTAGAGAGAGCATCAAATCCCTTAATTGTCGGCTCGATCATACGTGTCTTGTTCTTATTGGTTAACAGACGCACTTTTCAAAGTTTGTTCTTCCAACTAAGGTTGACATCCTTCTTGTTCGAGATCATAGGCGTATGATTAGGTGAAACATCGGTTTTCACACGGTGAATGACTTTGATCGATCGAATCGATCGATCTACCGATCGAGTCTTCGCGTCTTTGGTTGACTTAGCTTCAACTAGCGGACTCGTCGATGTAGGTCTTTTGGTCCGATCTTCCGAAGTCATCCGATCTTCAAGTATTCGAGTTTGAGCTTTATGACTTCGGTGAGATATCGACTAGATCGATCGATCCGATCTTCTGTTCTTCTCTAGCATTACGCCCTTGATATCACCGTTTTTTGATTTTTCAGATTCGACTTATACATATTGAGGTTCCCCCTCAATATGTGACCTATCTATTACATCAGTTGTTCTATACAGTAATTATCAACTGGTATTCTATAAACGGTAATATAAACATCAGTCAGCTAACAGGTCTGACTGGTCCTATTACATGTGTTTCTGGAACTTTTATCAAAACTATAAATTTCCCAACATAATCCTATATTTAATCATGGTTATTACTTAGGTATAAAATTGATATGCATATACTTCCCCGAAGTCCCTGTCAATTTTATATTGGTCAAATGGGAGCCAACTATTAATCTGGATATTAAAGGTTTGTAACTGTTCTTGTTTGTAACCTGCTTGAATGTGTTTAAATAATGACCCACCCAACGAGCTTATTTAAACTGTTTTGAGATGTTGGCTGATGCATGTTCATATTTTTTGAGATTTTAATATGAAGCATGTGATCGAACCTTGTGATATACTTGTGTTATTGCATATAGTTGTTTTTTTTTTCGGCGTAAAGATGTTACCTTTTAATCCAATTTGTTATTATACTTAAAGTCAATACAATATGTATGGAAACTATATTGGAAACGATAAATTATAATTGTCCTAACTGCACAAAAGCCCAAGTGGATTCTTGACACACCAAAATCAGATAAGCCAACTGACGAGTCAAAACATGCGGGACTCGTCAAATCACCTTGCGAGAGATATCGTCGCTGAAAATGGTGGAGGGCAAACCCGTAAGGGATTACGTCCTCAAAATAGATGGCCCATCTGAACAAACTTGAGATTCTCGAGTCGCATTATGATCTCGAGACTCGAGATGAATTTGGTACTTCACTCTCTTGCCCAAAAAAGTTTTGAGCATTTTGGCCTCGCTAAATAATTTGTTGCAAGCTATTGGTCTCGGCGAAATAATGATAAGGCACCAAACTCAAGCTTTGATTTTAGTGGCCCGCTTCATCTTCTAGGCCAAGGGTAGGCAAGATAAAGAAAGGGACCAAAGGCCATAAGCAATAAAACTCAATCATGCCAAGGGCAATGGTAAGATGAGAAATGCTTGTTGTGTCAAGGAAAATCCAAAGAGGAAGTGCTTAAGTCTGCGGTGAGAGAGGACAATGGAGGTTTTGCCGGCCCAACCCCAAAAGGGACGGAAAGAAAGGTAATTCTCACGCACTAGTTGTTGAAACTTGTTTAGCGGCGTATACTTCTCATTCGTGGGTGGTTGATACGAGATCCACTAATCATGTTGGTTTAAGGGGTTCAAAATGATCCGGCAACTTAGTGGGAGTGAGATCCTCATCACACTGGGCAACGTTACGAAAGTAGAAGACATTGCAATGCTACGTAAGTGGCAGATATTGCAATGCTACGATAGTAACGATTATTGCAATACTACGCAAGTAGCAGACATTGCAATGCTACATGAATAGCAGTTAAAGCAGTGGGAGAAGTGCACCTATCTTTTGAAGATAAAGTTTTTTGAGATTATCTTTATGTTCCCAGTTTTAGAAAGAATTCACTTCCAGTTTCTAAAATTCGATTAAAGGACACTAAGTTTCTTCAAATAAGAATGACATCATTTTTGAAATGATTAGTGTATCTGTTACGGGACATTGATGGAAAATCTTTATACAATTAACTGTGCACACCACTCACGAAATGCATCCTATAACACATCAACTATTTCCGACAAAAGAAAGCATGAACGAAACACTTCTTTGGCATCTAAGATTAAGTCATATAAATCCAAAGAGGATCCAAAGGTTGGTGAAAGATGGTTCACTGGAGCGTCTCCAAGTTGAATCGATTCCAACCTGCGAATCATGTTTGGAGGGTAATATGACCAAGAGGGCATTTGGAGCCAAGGGGAATAGGGCCAAAGAAGTGTTAGAGATCGTTCACACAGATGTATGTGGTCCAATGTCAACCAAAGCAAGAGGAGGTTATGAGTATTTTTATTGATGATTACTCAAGGTACGGTTACATTTTCCTCATGAAGCATGAATCTGAGACCTTTGAGAAATTCTAAGAATTTAAGGCTCAAATAGAGAATCATAGGGAAAGACGTATCAAGTCTCTACGATCTGATCGTGGAGGCGAATACCTCAGCGATGAGTTTTTGAACTACTTATCTGATGAAGGGATTGTATCCCAGCTCACTGCACCCGGAACCCCTCAACAAAACGGGGTTGCAGAGCGAAGAAACAAAAACTCTTTTGGAAATGGTTAGATCAATGATGAGTTATGCGGATCTTCCCAAGTCGTTCTGGGGTTATGCCTTGGAAACAGCGGCTTACATTCTGAACTTGGTGCCATCCAAATCGGTTCCCAAAACTCCCAAAGAATTGTGGACCGGTCGCAAGCCTAGTATGAGACACATGAGAATTTGGGGGTATCCGGCCTACGTGTTGGACAAGGAAGCCGGTAATTGGATCCTCGATCAGAATTAAGGTTGTTTGTAGGATACCCCGAGGGAACAAAAGGGTGTATGTTCTATGGTCCCGAAGATCAAAAGGTGGTCATCAACACCCACTTTAGATTTTTGGAAGAAGACTATATGAACCAAAGAAAACCCAGAAGTGAGATTACCTTAAATGAGCTTAGAGGGCAAACCTCAGTTCCAACAGTACTAGATGATATACCAAACGATACGCTTTCACAACCGGAGCCTTGTCGTAGTGGGAGGGTTGTTAGACAGCCCGAGAGATTCATGGGAATAGGAGAGTCCTCGGACTTGATTCCCGGACAAGACGAATCAGACCCATGGACATATGACGAGGCACTCCAAGATAAGGATGCAGATTCTTGGCAAATAACAATGAAAGCCGAAATGGGTTCTATGTTTCATAATAGAGTGTGGGAGCTAGTCGAACCACTTAATGGGGTCAAACCCATTAGATTCAAGTGGGTATATAAGAGGAAAAGAGGACCGGATGGGAAGGTTGAAATCTTTAAAGCAAGACTAGTGGCGAAAGGTTATACTCAGAAAGAAGGGATCGATTATGAGGAAACTTTTTCGCCCGAGCCATGCTTAAGTCCATCCGTATTCTCTTATTGATTGCTGCGCATTTCGACTTTAAAATCTGGCAAATGGATGTCAAGACAGCTTTCCTTAACGGAAGTCTTGATGAAGAGATCTATATGCAACAACCCCAAGTTTTCATTGAAACAGGCCAAGAACACCTAGTTTGTAAGCTCAAGAGGTCCATTTACGGACTCAAACAGGCATCCAGAGCTTGGAACCAAAGTTTTGATCATGTAATAAAGTCTTATGGGTTTGATCAAAACGAGTTTGAAAGTTGTGTGTATAAAAAGCTTGTCGGAACTGCATTGGTATTCTTAGTACTGTACGTAGATGACATTGTGATCATCGGGAACTATGTGAAGGTATGATCAGACGTAAGGGCATGGTTTTCAAAACAGTTTGATATGAAAGACTTAGGGAAAGTCGGACACATCCTTGGGATCAAGATCACTCGAGATCGCAAGAAAAGGATGATCGGGTTATCGCAAGTTTCATACGTAGACACTGTCTTGAAACGCTTCAGATGCAAGATTCCAAGAAAGGATTCGTACCTTTCAGACTTGGAATCCATCTATCCAAGAAAATGTCCCCTAAGACGCAAAAGGAGATAGATGATATGAAAGACATTCCTTGTGCTTCGGCTGTCGGAAACCTTATGTATGCAATGCTGTGTACGAGACCGGATATCTGCTTTGCCGTAGGCATGGTAGCAAGATATCAAAGTAACCCATGGAAAGCGCATTGGACGACAGTTAAAAACATTCTGAAGTGTCTGAAAAGAACTCGGGATAGAATGTTGATTTATCAGTCAGATACTTCAATCCCCATCGGCTACACGGACTCGGATTTCCAATCAGATTTAGATTCCAGAAATTATCTGCCTCAGTTAGTGTGTTTCCATTTGGGAAGTGTAGCCATCAAATGGACGAGTGTGAAGTAGAAATGCATCACTGACTCAACCATTGAAGTCGGGTAAGTAGTTGCTTGTGAAGCAGTGAAAGAACCGATTGGGCTCTAGATCTTCTTAGTGGACTTGGATGGTGTTCTGAATTTGTCTAGCAATATCTGCTAGGGGCAGTTGCAAATTCAAGAGAACCAAGAGTCCACGAGTCAAACAAGCACACTAAAGGAAAGACATCTTATACGAGAAATCGTTAAGAGAGGAGATATAGATGTGGCAAAGATAGCGTTTGAGGACAGCCTAGCAGATCCATTCACAAAGAGTCTGCCTCTGAATACATTCGAGAGACATGTGGGTGGAATGGGTGTCAAGACCGTTGCCAATCTGCTTTGAGTATAAGTGGGAGAAATTATTAGGTTCGTGTAGGTGACATTAGATGTCACGAACTACGCGAGACATGTTGTAGTATACTTAAAAGCAGACTTTGAGTATAAGTGGGAGATTGTTGGGATTATACTGAAAAGTATGCTTTTTACTTTGTATAATCGAAACTGGATTTTCAGACTTATTTACTTGAAATAAATTGTTTATCAATTTGATGCTTTAAATATGATTGAATGTTACATATATTTCTTGCATAACTGTTCAATAATTAAATGACGTGTTACATTGTAGTTAATTTAGTGATACCGATCACGTAAGATTAAATTAACGGTCCTTGTAACTAAAAAAGTACGCCATTCACGACCTAGATGGAAATGAACAAGCCATCGCGAAAGGTTGAGATGTAAGGCTCGATTTTGTTTGTCTTGACCAAGAGATTACACTAGTGCATGACCGATGCAATCGAATAGGACCCATGGGAGGATAAATTCTTGAACTCAACAAGGAAGAATTAGACCTCAGTGGTTCGTTGTTTCTTAATCTTCGTTCCTTAAATAGGTTCACGTAGGATTGGTAACTATTGCTTTGACTTATCATGGGTAGCGAATCAAAGAGATTCAATACTTTTTATCTTGGGCAATATTATTAGTCACATGCGATTGCTAAGATTTAATACGAAGAATCGTGTGTGCAAATGCACGCTTTGTTTGATTTGCCCCCTTGGGAGGTTCATAAGCTTTATCATACCAAATCTTGCAAGTGGAATTAGTTTCCGGTATGGATAATAATGTTGAACCGTTCCTTGACCAAGGACAAAAGATATTAATTAAAGGAAAGCTATTTCAAAGGGCTTGAATTAATTAATGGGCTAGATAATCTTAAACACGGAAATAATGACCGGAGCCATATTGATTTGTAATATGGGTTAAGATGGATAGTGCAATATTAATTATGTAGTGGGATTAATTAATATTTATGGGCTTGAATTATATTGTGGCTCAATATTAGATATTCAAGGTCCATTAGAAGGTCCAATCTTAATTCTCCTAAAGGCCCCCTGAGTAGCCCAACATATAGTCCATTAACTGAAAAAGTGATTAAAATAAAATAAATATTGTTGCTTATATTTCCTATCATAATTTTTGAAAATTGTAGATATATTGGGAGAAAGATTTTCTTTGAATTTTGTTATGGAATGAAGATATGTATTCTTGGAATACAAGATTATCTCATTAAATTCAAGAAATCTCCCACTTGGTTATCTATGATATGAATTTCGAAATTTTTGAAAATAGAGGGCAAGAAAGATTTTCTTGATTTTCTTGAAAAGATATTATGGAAGATATGTATTTCATGAAATACAAGAATATCTCATAAATTCAAGAAGATCCAAATCTTGGATTCTTGCACTCCAAATTTTCGAAAATTCCATAATATTGAGGAGGTGGGATTTTTGTGGAATATTTTAATTATGGGAAAAAGAATATAGGAAATATATTCAAGATTTCTTGGTGATCAAGAAAAGTCTTTTCCCACATTGGTTTTCTACTGAAAAAATTGACCACCTCTCACTTATAAATAGGGGATGATTGTTTCATTCCCAAGTACAATTCCATGTGCTGGAAAAATTATCAAATCTACATAAGTGGTGCAACAAAGTTTATTTTTTCCTTTTGTTAATTGTTCGACAAGTGTCCTTCCACCGGATAGTTGAGCAAGGGCTTAGGGAATACTTGGGAAGTCCTTTTGGTTAGTCCGTCCAACCGAATTCACTGCCATCCCGAGAGGTACGTTCACGTAAACCCGTAGTTTCCGCATGCGTAGGTTTTACGTGGCTTATTATATGCATGATATGTTGTTGCAATTATTATTTGAATTAATATAGGATTAATTCATGCTAGTAATAATTAAAGAATTAAATTTGTATTTAAATATTCACCCCGAATAGATCTGTGTAACTCATTCCCCAACATCTTAGATGAACTAAAAAATGTTTCCTTGTCTATGGTGGACAACTAGAACTAAAAGTGATTGGTTAAGCCGACACAAGTTTCCAATCCAACTGTGATGATTACAAATCACAGTCAGGTTACGTTTCATTCTCAATAATGAGGCGGTCAGTTGGAATAGTTCCAAGCAAAACAACCGCAGATTCAACAACCGAAGTTGAGTACATTGTTGTATCAGAAGCCTCAAGGAGGCTGTCTGGATTTTATAGTTCTTAAGAGAACTAGGGGTAGTTCTAAGTGCCAGTTGTCTAATAAAGTTGTATTAGACAACGTGGGTGCGAATGCGCAAGCAAAGGAACCGAGATCAGCAAACAGAAACAAACATGTACCTAGACTTATCATTTGATCCGGGAGATCATACCGGTAGGAGAAATAAAATTAAAATGTATTCCCACATACTTATTTTGGCAGATCCTCTCACCAAAACACCGAGTGTTCATGTACACACTAGACATTTGATGGTCTAGGGGTTAGACATGTAGCTGATTGAATCTAGTCCAAGTGGGAGATTGTTAGTGTTAGTGTCCTAGAGACAATCTATTGTAAGGACATAATACTCGATGATATTCAGTTTGACTTAATATTATAGTTCATTTAATATTAATGTATGGAAATACACTTTTTTGAATATTATGTTTGATTGTTTACATTTATTCGAACATGTGTTCCCATGAGTCATTGCTTTCATTGAGGTT
The DNA here is from genome assembly GCA_037126765.1 of Stenogyne calaminthoides. Lineage (NCBI taxonomy): Eukaryota > Viridiplantae > Streptophyta > Magnoliopsida > Lamiales > Lamiaceae > Stenogyne > Stenogyne calaminthoides. Next base: position 22,636,265 of record JBBCBC010000019.1, read on the forward strand.
GTGAGAAATCAGATGACTTAAGCATGGTTCTCAAATAGTAGTGATCAAGGATCATCAAGAATGGGATATTGATGATGCAATGGAGATTGGTGTACGATCTGCATCATACTCTTAGAGAGTGTAGTGGGATCTCACTTACTACGAGATACTAGGTATCACATTATGGACGCACAAGTATTGGTATACCCATCCGAGAAACCGTTTGATGTAGTTCCACTATATGTGTCTACGGGTGTCTCGGTTAGTGGGAGCGATGCGATACTCCATTGACTTGTGGTCAATACGCACGACATGTGTGGAGTGATGAACTTTGACCATGACCAACGCTTGCACCCGTCTATGGGTAGATGGCTTGGATTGGGTTCATCACGAAATGCATGTACGTGGTAGTTGAGCCAAGAAAAGGATTCATTCCTCAAAGTGGATTTAGAGAGAATACTCATCTTCTCATCATAATTGGATCAAAGTCATTGGCTAATGCACGTCAACTTGGACTTTGTGGCCAAGTGTGACATAAGTGATCAATTAGTGATTGGAGATAAAGTGATTAAGTTATTTGAATAGACACTTCATCATGTTCAAGACTAATCGAGTATTCGTGAATGAAGGGAGGAAATCGTAATAGCCCATGTTACAATTATAGGTAGTTGCATGTTTCTCGCAAGGTACCTCATATATTGAGAATGTCTGATTTTTTGTCTAGGGTTCAATTAAGACCGTTAATTTGACTAATCGTTTGATATATGAGGGCCTATGGGTTCACTATCACTAAGATGGTGTTCAAAAACTTTTGAGTTCACTGTCATTAAGATGGTGTTCAAAAAAAGGAGTAGGTAGACAAGGATGTGTGCCTCTACTGTAAGTAGAAGAGGGCACCGGAAGAAGGACTGTAAGGTTTTGGTTGCAAAAAGGAAGGCACTGGGTGCTTCTGGCACTAGAACATGTATGTTTGTTATTAAGATAAGCATGTCCACTAATAGCGGTAACTGCTTGGTATTGGATACCGAATATGGCTCTCACATTTGCACTAATGTGAAGGGGCTCATGTGTCTTAGGACAGTTAGGGCGGGTGAAGTCGTCTTACACATGGAAATGGAGCAAGAGTTGCTAACTGAACGTGTGGGGACTTATGTGTTAAACTAACCCTTTGGTTTTAGATTAGAACTTAATGATTGTCATCTAGTACTTTCTATTACTCGCAAAATGTATCTGTTGCATTATGGATATGATGTTCTTAACATACAAAATAAAAAACTCAAACTTAGTAGTCATGAAAACCCGACTTACTTATGGCATTGTAGACTTGGTCATGCCAGTGAGAAGAGGATTGCAAGGTTAAGAAAGTTAGACTACTTAACCCCATTCGACTTTGAGTTTTATGGTAATTGTGAATCTTGTCTCAAGGGCAAAATGATCAATAAACCCTTTTCTGGGAAAAGGGTTCGTGCTAAAGAGGTTCTAGAGTTGATCCACAGTGACGTTTGTGGACCACTGCCCACTCTAGATAGGGTTCAATTAGGCTACTTCATAACTTTTACTGACGATTTCTCTAGATTCGGGTATGTGTATCTAATAAAATACAAGTCCGAATCGTTTGAGAAATTCAAGGAGTATAAAATTGAAGTAGAGAAGCATCTTGGTAAGAGTATTAGGATTCTTCAATCAGACCGAGGAGGAGAATATCTTAGCCACGAATTCACTGATTATCTGAAGTTACATGGAATCTAATCACAATGGACTCCTCCCGGCACACCTCAAATGAATAGAGTCTCCGAAAGGAGAAACCGAACCCTGTTAGTCATGGTAACGTCCATGATGAGTTTCTCCTCCCTTCCAACATTCTTATGGGGATACGCACTCCAAACCTCAATCTACATTCTGAATATGATTCCATCCAAATCAGTTGAACATACGTCATACGAGTTATGGCATGGCAAGAAGCCAAATTTCTCTCACATTAGAACGTGGGGTTGTCCCGCATTTGTGAAGAAAATGCTCACCAATAAGTTGGAATCAAAAGGTGAAAAGGGTTATTTTGTGGGATATCCTAAGGAAACTAGAGGATATTATTTCTATCTACCCGAGAAACAAACAGTGATTGTTTCTAGGCAGGCCAAATTCCTTGAAGAAGACTATGTCTTCAAGGAACATGGTCGTAAGACAATAGAACTTGAAGGAAGGAAATCGTAATATTCCATGTTACAGTTACAGGTAGTTGCACGTTTTTCGCTACGTACATCATATATTGAGAATGTCTGATTTATTGTCTAGGGCTCAATTAAGACCGTTAGTTTGACTAATCGTTCGATATATGAGGGCCTATGGGTCACACAACAAGTAATTCCCGTGTACGGATTATGGTTGGTTGATTAAGTATTAAATTATATTTAATATTTAATTTATGGAGAATTTATAATATATTAATTTAGAATTACTGAAGAATGACATAAACAACAACGTTGGTGTTGAGTTCAATGCTCAAATGACCAAGTTTCTCAATTAGCCCAGTCATCTTCAACACATGAGGAGAAACCTTCCCTCCCTCATACATCCGACATCTAAACAGATCTCTCATCATCTCATAAATCTAGAAACGAGATTCAAAATCAAAGAGATCCTTCAAATGCTTGATCATCTCGAAGGGAAGCATCCTCTCATGCTGCCTTTGCAACTCGGAAGTCATCCCGAGTAGCATAACACACTGAGCCTGGGAAGCATCCTCTTGATGCTTCTTTTGAGCCTCGGCGTCAAGCGCCTCATACTCTTCAGTACCAGCCACTGGGGTAGCAGGGATTGACGTGTCCAACACGTACTCAATCTTTTCTTGCCTAAGCACCAAACAAACGTTTCGGTGCCAGTCGAAAAAATTTAGCCCAGCCAATTTGTTCGTTTCCAAAACGCTTCTCAATGACAAGTTATTGATTTCAACAATCCTAGAGAAATAAAATAAAACGGGAATTAAAACACGTAATTCCTACGATCAATATTCAGCAATCAAAATAAATATGGCCTTTAAATTTATTTTGTTTCCATTATTTTCACATACTTAACGACCTCATCAGAAAAGTACGAATTTATATCTAATATAAATCATAATGGACTAGGATCCACATTACTACCATCATAATCCCAGCGAGGGCTGATCATTACAATAGCATAATTGGCACATCTCCAAACCAATTGCAAAGCAAATGAGAAAAGAATTGCAAGGTTAAGAAAGTTAGACTACTTAACCCCATTCGACTTTTAGTCTTATGGTAATTACTTAATCTTGTCTCAAGGGCAAGATGATCAACAAACCCTTTTCGGGAAAGGGGTTCGTCTAAAGAGGTTCTAGAGTTGATCCACAAAGACATTTGTGGACCAACGCCCACTCTAGCTAGGGTGAATTCGCTACTTCATAACTTTTCTCGACGATTTCTCTAGATTCGGGTACATGTATCTAATGAAACATAAGTCCGAATCGTTTGAGAAATTCAAGGAGTACAAAGCCGAAGTAGAGAAACATCTTGGTAAGAGTATTAAGACTCTTTGATTAGATCGAGGAGGAGAATATCTTAGCCATATATTCATTGATTATCTGAAGTTGCATGGAATCCAATCACAATGGACTCCTCCCCGTACACCCCAAATGAATGGAGTGTCCGAGAGGAGAAACCGAACCCTGTTAGACATGGTAAGGTCCATGATGAGTTTCTCCTCCCTTCCGACATTCTTATGGGGATACGCACTCCAAACCTCAATCTACATTCTGAATATGATTCCATCCAAATCAGTTGAGCATACGCCATACGAGCTTTGTCATGGCAAGAAGCTAAATTTCTCACATTAGAACATGGGGTTGCCCCGCGTTTGTGAAGAAAATGCTCACTGACAAGTTGGAATCAAAAGGTGAAAAGGGTTCTTTTGTGGGATATCCTAAGTAAACTAGAGGATATTATTTCTATCTACCTCAGAAACAAACAGTGATTGTTTCAAGGCAGGCTAAATTTCTTGTAGAAGACTACGTCTTCAAGGAACAAAGTCGTAAGACGATAGAACTTGAAGAAATTCAAGAACCACAACTTAACAAAAAGACTGATGTCTTGTCAAAGTAACATGACAAAGAATCAGTGGGAGCATTCAGCAGCTCACATGGTGGAAGTTTATCACTAAGTGATCCTCTTTCAGCCAGTGGGAGCGTAATTGGAGTTGCATTGTCCGAGCAACGAACTCCAAGTGGGCTGAATGAGAACAACATAGTTTAAACTCTTGCCCAAGAGGCATCCGGAAGTGCTCAAGGAGTTGGAATATCCATTTTGATGAGGTTATCAAATCATTTGACTTCATCAGAAATTCGGAAGATCCGTGCGTTTATCGAAAATGCTGTGGGAAGAATATTATTTTCATAGTTGTGTATGTCAATGACATATTTATTATGGGAAACAATATCCCACTCATGCACTCTGTGAAAGAATGGTTGTCAAAGATTTTCATGATGAAGGATCTTTGTGAAGCCTGCTACATCTTAGGGATCAAGATCCACAGGGATAGATCCAAGAGGATGTTGAGGCTGTCACAGTCCACATATGTAGAAAAGGTGTTGAACCATTTTGCGATAGAGTACTTTAAGAGAGGGTCTATACCGGCAAATCATGGGATAAACCTGTCAAAGAAGGATTGTCATTCTGTTGAAGCTGATATTAAGCACATGAAGGATGTCCCATATGCATATGCAATTGGGTCAATCATATACGTCATGACTTGCACTAGGCCAAACGTGGCCTACGCTATCAACATCACTGATAGATACCAACAGAATCCGGGTGAGTCTCACTGGATTGCTGTCAAGACCATTCTGAAGTATCTTAGATGAACTAAAGAATATTTCCTTGTCTATGGTAGACAGTCAGAACTAGTAGTCACTGGTTATGGTGACACAAGTTTCCAATCCGACTGTGATGATCACAAATCACATTCAGGTTACGTTTCACTTTCAATAACGAGGCGGTCAGTTGGAATAGTTCCAAACAAAAGGACGGCAGATTCAACAATCAAAGTTTAGTACATTGCTGTATCAGAAGCCTCAAGGAGGCTGTCTGGATTTTATAGTTCTTAAGAGAACTAATGGTAGTTCCGAGTACCAGTTGTCTAATAAAGTTTTATTGAGACAACACTGGTGCGATTGCACAAGCAAAGAAACTGAGATCAACAAGCGTAAACGAGCATATACCAAGACTTATCATTTGATCCGGGAGATCATACCGATAGGAGAAATAGAATTAAAATGTATTCCCACATATTTAATTTGGCAGATCCTTTCACCAAAACACTGAGTGTTCATGTACACATTAGACATTTGATGGTCTAGGGGTTAGATATGTAGGTGATTGACTCTAGTCCAAGTTGGAGATTGTTAGTGTTAGTGTCCTAGAGACAATCTATTGTAAGGACATAATACTCGATGATATTCAGTTTGACTTAATATTATAGTTCATTTAATATTAATGTATGGCAATACACTTGTTTGAATATTATGTTTGATTGTTTGCATTTATTCGTACAAGAATTCCCATGCGTCATTGCTGTCATTGAGGTTGTGAGAAGTCAGATGACTTAAGCATGATTCTCAAATAACCCTGATCAAGGATCATCAAGAATGGGAGATTGATGATGCAGTGGAGATTGGTGTGTGATCTGCATCATACTCTTAGAGAGTGTAGCGAGATCTCACTTACTACGAGATACTAGGTATCTCATGATGGATGCACAAATACCTTAAAGGGTATTGGTATACTCATCCGAGAAACCGTTTGATGTAGTTCCACTATATGTGTTTACGGGTGTCTCGGTTAGTGGGAGCGATGCGATACTCCTTTGACTTGAGGTCAATACGCACGACATGTGTGGAGTGATGAACTTTGACCATGACCGACGCTTGCACCCATCTATGGGTAGATATGGCTTGGATTAGGTTCATCACGAAATGCATGTGCGTGGTAGTTGAACCAAGAAAAGGATTCATTCCTCAAAGTGGATTTAGAGAGAATTCTCATCTTCTCATCATAATTGGATCAAAGTCATTGGCCAATGCACGTCAACTTGGACTTTGTGGCCAAGTGTGACATAAGTGATCAATTAGTGATTGGAGATAAAGTGATTACATTATTTGAATAGACACTTCATCATGTTCAAGACTAATCGAGTATTCGTGAATGAAGGAAGGAAATCGTAATATTCCATGTAACAGTTACAGGTAGTTGCACGTTTTTCGCTACGTACATCATATATTGAGAATGTCTGATTTATTGTCTAGGGCTCAATTAAGACCGTTAGTTTGACTAATCGTTCGATATATGAGGGCCTATGGGTCACACAACAAGTAATTCCCGTGTACGGATTATGGTTGGTTGATTAAGTATTAAATTATATTTAATATTTAATTTATGGAGAATTTATAATATATTAATTTAGAATTACTGAAGAATGGCATAAACAACAACGTTGGTGTTGAGTTCAATGCTCAAATGACCAAGTTTCTCAATTAGCCCAGTCATCTTCAACACATGAGGAGAAACCTTCCCTCCCTCATACATCCGACATCTAAACAGATCTCTCATCATCTCATAAATCTAGAAACGAGATTCAAAATCAAAGAGATCCTTCAAATGCTTGATCATCTCGAAGGGAAGCATCCTCTCATGCTGCCTTTGCAACTCGGGAGTCATCCCGAGTAGCATAACACACTGAGCCTGGGAAGCATTCTCTTGATGCTTCTTTTGAGCCTCGGCGTCAAACGCCTCATACTCTTCAGTACCAGCCTCTGGGGTAGCAGGGATTGACATGTCCAACACGTACTCAATCTTTTCTTGCCTAAGCACCAAACAAATGTTTCGGTGCCAGTCGAAAAAATTTAGCCCAGCCAATTTGTTCGTTTCCAAAACGCTTCTCAATGACAAGTTATTGATTTCAACAATCCTAGAGAAATAAAATAAAACGGGAATTAAAACACGTAATTCCTACGATCAATATTCAGCAATCAAAATAAATATGGCCTTTAAATTTATTTTGTTTCCATTATTTTCACATACTTAACGACCTCATCAGAAAAGTACGAATTTATATCTAATATAAATCATAATGGACTAGGATCCACATTACTACCATCATAATCCCAGCGAGGGCTGATCATTACAATAGCATAATTGGCACATCTCCAAACCAATTGCAAAGCAAATGAGAAAAGAATTGCAAGGTTAAGAAAGTTAGACTACTTAACCCCATTCGACTTTTAGTCTTATGGTAATTACGAATCTTGTCTCAAGGGCAAGATGATCAACAAACCCTTTTCTGGGAAAGGGGTTCGTGCTAAAGAGGTTCTAGTGTTGATCCATAGTGACATTTGTGGACCACTGCCCACTCTAGCTAGGGGTGAATTCGGCTACTTCATAACTTTTACTGACGATTTCTCTAGATTCGGGTACATGTATCTAATGAAACATAAGTCCGAATCGTTTGAGAAATTCAAGGAGTACAAAGCCGAAGTAGAGAAACATCTTGGTAAGAGTATTAAGACTCTTTGATTAGATCGAGGAGGAGAATATCTTAGCCATATATTCATTGATTATCTGAAGTTGCATGGAATCCAATCACAATGGACTCCTCCCGGTACACCCCAAATGAATGGAGTGTCCGAGAGGAGAAACCGAACCCTGTTAGACATGGTAAGGTCCATGATGAGTTTCTCCTCCCTTCCGACATTCTTATGGGGATACGCACTCCAAACCTCAATCTACATTCTGAATATGATTCCATCCAAATCAGTTGAGCATACGCCATACGAGCTTTGTCATGGCAAGAAGCTAAATTTCTCACATTAGAACATGGGGTTGCCCCGCGTTTGTGAAGAAAATGCTCACTGACAAGTTGGAATCAAAAGGTGAAAAGGGTTCTTTTGTGGGATATCCTAAGTAAACTAGAGGATATTATTTCTATCTACCTCAGAAACAAACAGTGATTGTTTCAAGGCAGGCTAAATTTCTTGTAGAAGACTACGTCTTCAAGGAACAAAGTCGTAAGACGATAGAACTTGAAGAAATTCAAGAACCACAACTTAACAAAAAGACTGATGTCTTGTCAAAGTAACATGACAAAGAATCAGTGGGAGCATTCAGCAGCTCACATGGTGGAAGTTTATCACTAAGTGATCCTCTTTCAGCCAGTGGGAGCGTAATTGGAGTTGCATTGTCCGAGCAACGAACTCCAAGTGGGCTGAATGAGAACAACATAGTTTAAACTCTTGCCCAAGAGGCATCCGGAAGTGCTCAAGGAGTTGGAATATCCATTTTGATGAGGTTATCAAATCATTTGACTTCATCAGAAATTCGGAAGATCCGTGCGTTTATCGAAAATGCTGTGGGAAGAATATTATTTTCATAGTTGTGTATGTCAATGACATATTTATTATGGGAAACAATATCCCACTCATGCACTCTGTGAAAGAATGGTTGTCAAAGATTTTCATGATGAAGGATCTTTGTGAAGCCTGCTACATCTTAGGGATCAAGATCCACAGGGATAGATCCAAGAGGATGTTGAGGCTGTCACAGTCCACATATGTAGAAAAGGTGTTGAACCATTTTGCGATAGAGTACTTTAAGAGAGGGTCTATACCGGCAAATCATGGGATAAACCTGTCAAAGAAGGATTGTCATTCTGTTGAAGCTGATATTAAGCACATGAAGGATGTCCCATATGCATATGCAATTGGGTCAATCATATACGTCATGACTTGCACTAGGCCAAACGTGGCCTACGCTATCAACATCACTGATAGATACCAACAGAATCCGGGTGAGTCTCACTGGATTGCTGTCAAGACCATTCTGAAGTATCTTAGATGAACTAAAGAATATTTCCTTGTCTATGGTAGACAGTCAGAACTAGTAGTCACTGGTTATGGTGACACAAGTTTCCAATCCGACTGTGATGATCACAAATCACATTCAGGTTACGTTTCACTTTCAATAACGAGGCGGTCAGTTGGAATAGTTCCAAACAAAAGGACGGCAGATTCAACAATCAAAGTTTAGTACATTGCTGTATCAGAAGCCTCAAGGAGGCTGTCTGGATTTTATAGTTCTTAAGAGAACTAATGGTAGTTCCGAGTACCAGTTGTCTAATAAAGTTTTATTGAGACAACACTGGTGCGATTGCACAAGCAAAGAAACTGAGATCAACAAGCGTAAACGAGCATATACCAAGACTTATCATTTGATCCGGGAGATCATACCGATAGGAGAAATAGAATTAAAATGTATTCCCACATATTTAATTTGGCAGATCCTTTCACCAAAACACTGAGTGTTCATGTACACATTAGACATTTGATGGTCTAGGGGTTAGATATGTAGGTGATTGACTCTAGTCCAAAGTTGGAGATTGTTAGTGTTAGTGTCCTAGAGACAATCTATTGTAAGGACATAATACTCGATGATATTCAGTTTGACTTAATATTATAGTTCATTTAATATTAATGTATGGCAATACACTTGTTTGAATATTATGTTTGATTGTTTGCATTTATTCGTACAAGAATTCCCATGCGTCATTGCTGTCATTGAGGTTGTGAGAAGTCAGATGACTTAAGCATGATTCTCAAATAACCCTGATCAAGGATCATCAAGAATGGGAGATTGATGATGCAGTGGAGATTGGTGTGTGATCTGCATCATACTCTTAGAGAGTGTAGCGAGATCTCACTTACTACGAGATACTAGGTATCTCATGATGGATGCACAAATACCTTAAAGGGTATTGGTATACTCATCCGAGAAACCGTTTGATGTAGTTCCACTATATGTGTTTACGGGTGTCTCGGTTAGTGGGAGCGATGCGATACTCCTTTGACTTGAGGTCAATACGCACGACATGTGTGGAGTGATGAACTTTGACCATGACCGACGCTTGCACCCATCTATGGGTAGATATGGCTTGGATTAGGTTCATCACGAAATGCATGTGCGTGGTAGTTGAACCAAGAAAAGGATTCATTCCTCAAAGTGGATTTAGAGAGAATTCTCATCTTCTCATCATAATTGGATCAAAGTCATTGGCCAATGCACGTCAACTTGGACTTTGTGGCCAAGTGTGACATAAGTGATCAATTAGTGATTGGAGATAAAGTGATTACATTATTTGAATAGACACTTCATCATGTTCAAGACTAATCGAGTATTCGTGAATGAAGGAAGGAAATCGTAATATTCCATGTAACAGTTACAGGTAGTTGCACGTTTTTCGCTACGTACATCATATATTGAGAATGTCTGATTTATTGTCTAGGGCACAATTAAGACCGTTAGTTTGACTAATCGTTCGATATATGAGGGCCTATGGGTCACACAACAAGTAATTCCCGTGTACGGATTATGGTTGGTTGATTAAGTATTAAATTATATTTAATATTTAATTTATGGAGAATTTATAATATATTAATTTAGAATTACTGAAGAATGGCATAAACAACAACGTTGGTGTTGAGTTCAATGCTCAAATGACCAAGTTTCTCGATTAGCCCAGTCATCTTCAACACATGAGGAGAAACCTTCCCTCTCTCATACATCCGACATCTAAACAGATCTCTCATCACCTCATAAATCTAGAAACGAGATTCAAAATCAAAGAGATCCTTCAAATGCTTGATCATCTCGAAGGGAAGCATCCTCTCATGCTGCCTTTGCAACTCGGGAGTCATCCCGAGTAGCATAACACACTGAGCCTGGGAAGCATTCTCTTGATGCTTCTTTTGAGCCTCGGCGTCAAACGCCTCATACTCTTCAGTACCAGCCTCTGGGGTAGCAGGGATTGACATGTCCAACACGTACTCAATCTTTTCTTGCCTAAGCACCAAACAAATGTTTCGGTGCCAGTCGAAAAAATTTAGCCCAGCCAATTTGTTCGTTTCCAAAACGCTTCTCAATGACAAGTTATTGATTTCAACAATCCTAGAGAAATAAAATAAAACGGGAATTAAAACACGTAATTCCTACGATCAATATTCAGCAATCAAAATAAATATGGCCTTTAAATTTATTTTGTTTCCATTATTTTCACATACTTAACGACCTCATCAGAAAAGTACGAATTTATATCTAATATAAATCATAATGGACTAGGATCCACATTACTACCATCATAATCCCAGCGAGGGCTGATCATTACAATAGCATAATTGGCACATCTCCAAACCAATTGCAAAGCAAATGAGAAAAGAATTGCAAGGTTAAGAAAGTTAGACTACTTAACCCCATTCGACTTTTAGTCTTATGGTAATTACGAATCTTGTCTCAAGGGCAAGATGATCAACAAACCCTTTTCTGGGAAAGGGGTTCGTGCTAAAGAGGTTCTAGAGTTGATCCACAGTGACATTTGTGGACCACTGCCCACTCTAGCTAGGGGTGAATTCGGCTACTTCATAACTTTTACTGACGATTTCTCTAGATTCGGGTACATGTATCTAATGAAACATAAGTCCGAATCGTTTGAGAAATTAAAGGAGTACAAAGCCAAAGTAGAGAAACATCTTGGTAAGAGTATTAAGACTCTTTGATCAGATCGAGGAGGAGAATATCTTAGCCATGAATTCATTGATTATCTGAAGTTGCATGGAATCCAATCATAATGGACTCCTCCCGGTACACCCCAAATGAATGGAGTGTCCGAGAGGAGAAACCGAACCCTGTTAGACATGGTAAGGTCCATGATGAGTTTCTCCTCCCTTCCGACATTCTTATGGGGATACGCACTCCAAACCTCAATCTACATTCTGAATATGATTCCATCCAAATCAGTTGAGCATACGCCATACGAGCTTTGTCATGGCAAGAAGCTAAATTTCTCACATTAGAACATGGGGTTGCCCCGCGTTTGTGAAGAAAATGCTCACTGACAAGTTGGAATCAAAAGGTGAAAAGGGTTCTTTTGTGGGATATCCTAAGTAAACTAGAGGATATTATTTCTATCTACCTCAGAAACAAACAGTGATTGTTTCAAGGCAGGCTAAATTTCTTGTAGAAGACTACGTCTTCAAGGAACAAAGTCGTAAGACGATAGAACTTGAAGAAATTCAAGAACCACAACTTAACAAGAATACTGATGTCTTGTCAAAGTAACATGACAAAGAATCAGTGGGAGCATTCAGCAGCTCACATGGTGGAAGTTTATCACTAAGTGATCCTCTTTCAGCCAGTGGGAGCGTAATTGGAGTTGCATTGTCCGAGCAACGAACTCCAAGTGGGCTGAATGAGAACAACATAGTTTAAACTCTTGCCCAAGAGGCATCCGGAAGTGCTCAAGGAGTTGGAATATCCATTTTGATGAGGTTATCAAATCATTTGACTTCATCAGAAATTCGGAAGATCCGTGCATTTATCGAAAATGCTGTGGGAAGAATATTATTTTCATAGTTGTGTATGTCAATGACATATTTATTATGGGAAACAATATCCCACTCATGCACTCTGTGAAAGAATGGTTGTCAAAGATTTTCATGATGAAGGATCTTTGTGAAGCCTGCTACATCTTAGGGATCAAGATCCACAGGGATAGATCCAAGAGGATGTTGAGGCTGTCACAGTCCACATATGTAGAAAAGGTGTTGAACCATTTTGCGATAGAGTACTTTAAGAGAGGGTCTATACCGGCAAATCATGGGATAAACCTGTCAAAGAAGGATTGTCATTCTGTTGAAGCTGATATTAAGCACATGAAGGATGTCCCATATGCATATGCAATTGGGTCAATCATATACGTCATGACTTGCACTAGGCCAAACGTGGCCTACGCTATCAACATCACTGATAGATACCAACAGAATCCGGGTGAGTCTCACTGGATTGCTGTCAAGACCATTCTGAAGTATCTTAGATGAACTAAAGAATATTTCCTTGTCTATGGTAGACAGTCAGAACTAGTAGTCACTGGTTATGGTGACACAAGTTTCCAATCCGACTGTGATGATCACAAATCACATTCAGGTTACGTTTCACTTTCAATAACGAGGCGGTCAGTTGGAATAGTTCCAAACAAAAGGACGGCAGATTCAACAATCAAAGTTTAGTACATTGCTGTATCAGAAGCCTCAAGGAGGCTGTCTGGATTTTATAGTTCTTAAGAGAACTAATGGTAGTTCCGAGTACCAGTTGTCTAATAAAGTTTTATTGAGACAACACTGGTGCGATTGCACAAGCAAAGAAACTGAGATCAACAAGCGTAAACGAGCATATACCAAGACTTATCATTTGATCCGGGAGATCATACCGATAGGAGAAATAGAATTAAAATGTATTCCCACATATTTAATTTGGCAGATCCTTTCACCAAAACACTGAGTGTTCATGTACACATTAGACATTTGATGGTCTAGGGGTTAGATATGTAGGTGATTGACTCTAGTCCAAGTTGGAGATTGTTAGTGTTAGTGTCCTAGAGACAATCTATTGTAAGGACATAATACTCGATGATATTCAGTTTGACTTAATATTATAGTTCATTTAATATTAATGTATGGCAATACACTTGTTTGAATATTATGTTTGATTGTTTGCATTTATTCGTACAAGAATTCCCATGCGTCATTGCTGTCATTGAGGTTGTGAGAAGTCAGATGACTTAAGCATGATTCTCAAATAACCCTGATCAAGGATCATCAAGAATGGGAGATTGATGATGCAGTGGAGATTGGTGTGTGATCTGCATCATACTCTTAGAGAGTGTAGCGAGATCTCACTTACTACGAGATACTAGGTATCTCATGATGGATGCACAAATACCTTAAAGGGTATTGGTATACTCATCCGAGAAACCGTTTGATGTAGTTCCACTATATGTGTTTACGGGTGTCTCGGTTAGTGGGAGCGATGCGATACTCCTTTGACTTGAGGTCAATACGCACGACATGTGTGGAGTGATGAACTTTGACCATGACCGACGCTTGCACCCATCTATGGGTAGATATGGCTTGGATTAGGTTCATCACGAAATGCATGTGCGTGGTAGTTGAACCAAGAAAAGGATTCATTCCTCAAAGTGGATTTAGAGAGAATTCTCATCTTCTCATCATAATTGGATCAAAGTCATTGGCCAATGCACGTCAACTTGGACTTTGTGGCCAAGTGTGACATAAGTGATCAATTAGTGATTGGAGATAAAGTGATTACATTATTTGAATAGACACTTCATCATGTTCAAGACTAATCGAGTATTCGTGAATGAAGGAAGGAAATCGTAATATTCCATGTAACAGTTACAGGTAGTTGCACGTTTTTCGCTACGTACATCATATATTGAGAATGTCTGATTTATTGTCTAGGGCACAATTAAGACCGTTAGTTTGACTAATCGTTCGATATATGAGGGCCTATGGGTCACACAACAAGTAATTCCCGTGTACGGATTATGGTTGGTTGATTAAGTATTAAATTATATTTAATATTTAATTTATGGAGAATTTATAATATATTAATTTAGAATTACTGAAGAATGGCATAAACAACAACGTTGGTGTTGAGTTCAATGCTCAAATGACCAAGTTTCTCGATTAGCCCAGTCATCTTCAACACATGAGGAGAAACCTTCCCTCTCTCATACATCCGACATCTAAACAGATCTCTCATCACCTCATAAATCTAGAAACGAGATTCAAAATCAAAGAGATCCTTCAAATGCTTGATCATCTCGAAGGGAAGCATCCTCTCATGCTGCCTTTGCAACTCGGGAGTCATCCCGAGTAGCATAACACACTGAGCCTGGGAAGCATTCTCTTGATGCTTCTTTTGAGCCTCGGCGTCAAACGCCTCATACTCTTCAGTACCAGCCTCTGGGGTAGCAGGGATTGACATGTCCAACACGTACTCAATCTTTTCTTGCCTAAGCACCAAACAAATGTTTCGGTGCCAGTCGAAAAAATTTAGCCCAGCCAATTTGTTCGTTTCCAAAACGCTTCTCAATGACAAGTTATTGATTTCAACAATCCTAGAGAAATAAAATAAAACGGGAATTAAAACACGTAATTCCTACGATCAATATTCAGCAATCAAAATAAATATGGCCTTTAAATTTATTTTGTTTCCATTATTTTCACATACTTAACGACCTCATCAGAAAAGTACGAATTTATATCTAATATAAATCATAATGGACTAGGATCCACATTACTACCATCATAATCCCAGCGAGGGTTGATCATTACAATAGCATAATTGGCACATCTACAAACCAATTGCAAAGCAAATGAGAAAAGAATTGCAAGGTTAAGAAAGTTAGACTACTTAACCCCATTCGACTTTTAGTCTTATGGTAATTACGAATCTTGTCTCAAGGGCAAGATGATCAACAAACCCTTTTCTGGGAAAGGGGTTCGTGCTAAAGAGGTTCTAGTGTTGATCCATAGTGACATTTGTGGACCACTGCCCACTCTAGCTAGGGGTGAATTCGGCTACTTCATAACTTTTACTGACGATTTCTCTAGATTCGGGTACATGTATCTAATGAAACATAAGTCCGAATCGTTTGAGAAATTAAAGGAGTACAAAGCCAAAGTAGAGAAACATCTTGGTAAGAGTATTAAGACTCTTTGATCAGATCGAGGAGGAGAATATCTTAGCCATGAATTCATTGATTATCTGAAGTTGCATGGAATCCAATCATAATGGACTCCTCCCGGTACACCCCAAATGAATGGAGTGTCCGAGAGGAGAAACCGAACCCTGTTAGACATGGTAAGGTCCATGATGAGTTTCTCCTCCCTTCCGACATTCTTATGGGGATCGCCTCCAAACCTCAATCTACATTCTCAATATGATTCCATCCAAATCAGTTGAGCATACGCCATACGAGCTTTGTCATGGCAAGAAGCTAAATTTCTCACATTAGAACATGGGGTTGCCCCGCGTTTGTGAAGAAAATGCTCACTGACAAGTTGGAATCAAAAGGTGAAAAGGGTTCTTTTGTGGGATATCCTAAGTAAACTAGAGGATATTATTTCTATCTACCTCAGAAACAAACAGTGATTGTTTCAAGGCAGGCTAAATTCATTGTAGAAGACTACGTCTTCAAGGAACAAAGCCGTAAGACGATAGAACTTGAAGAAATTCAAGAACCACAACTTAACAAGAATACTGATGTCTTGTCAAAGTAACATGACAAAGAATCAGTGGGAGCATTCAGCAGCTCACATGGTGGAAGTTTATCACTAAGTGATCCTCTTTCAGCCAGTGGGAGCGTAATTGGAGTTGCATTGTCCGAGCAACGAACTCCAAGTGGGCTGAATGAGAACAACATAGTTTAAACTCTTGCCCAAGAGGCATCCGGAAGTGCTCAAGGAGCATCCGAAAGTGTCGCTCTTGAGGTCTCCCCGATCGACGATGAAATCGCTGCACCACAAAATTTTCACGATCAGAATGTGCAGCCTGAGCAACCACAACTCCGTAAGTCCACTAGAGTTCGTAATCCACCCACAAGATATTATGGTTTCCTCATAGAGGAGCATGATGACGTGGAGATCCCGAATAAGGACGAACCTAGAACTTACATTGAGGGAACATTAGATGTTGACTCAAAGAAGTGGCATGATGCCATGAAATCCAAGATGGACTCGATGTACGTCAATCAAGTTTGGGACTTGGTTGAAATGCCGAAAGGGGCTAGACCCATAGGTTGTAAGTGGGTCTTCAAACAGAAGACCGATGCAAATGGCAAGGTATAAACCTACAAAGCTAGGTTGGTGGCGAAAGGTTACAGTCAACGCGAAGGCATTGACTATGACGAAACATTCTCACTAGTTGCTAAGTTCAAGTCCATTCGAATTTTACTTGTGATAGCAGCACACCTAGATTATGAGATTTGACAGATGGATGTCAAAACATCTTTCCTCAATGGCAACATTGATAAGTGTTGGTCCCGGTGAAAACGAGTCTTACACGTGTATGGGGGGGGGGAATACACGTGTTCAGTGATTTTAAAACTTTTTCTTACTGAGGTCAGCTTGGGTCAGACAATCCTGAAGATTAGGTTACGAGAAGCACGCATCACTCGAGTCAAAGTCTCATTGAGACAAAGTGATCCCGAAAGCCGCTTTTCAGATACCTCGAGATAATCCCAATCGAGTCCTGAGTGTCGAGATCCTGAGTTGGTTGGATCAGATAACTAACTTACTGAATCCTCAGAAGAGAATTCAGTTTGGTAACTATCTGTTCTAGCTACTCAGTCGTGCGGAATGGTTGGCCCTTAGTTTATACTCGTTTTAAGCTTTGCTGAAAACCTTCCTCTTATGAAATAGTGATTAGGCTGTGATTCACTTATGCAACTTCAAATGGATTGATTCCAACCGAATATCGCGAAAAGTATGCTTTTTCGAGAGATCAAGTTAATGCAACAAAATTAAGCCGGATAAGGAAAGCAATAAAGAACACAAAGATAGTGGTTCGAGACTCAAGCTCCTACATCCACTCTCCCCGACTCTTCGGAGAAATTCACTATCAACCGAGCTTTACGACTACCTCGTAGTTTACTTACTCAACTTCGCCCCCGAGTTTTACGACTACTCCACGTGGTTTACTTACTCAACCCGACCTTGAGTTTTTCGACTACCTCCGTGGTTTACTAACTCAATCTCACACAAGCTTTTCGGACTACCCTGTGCTTACTAACTTCTCCTCTAGAGTTTTCTCACTACTCCGCGTGGTTTACTAACTCTTTACAACACTTCTCACCAACAAAAACACACTCCAACTACCTTCTCAAGGGTTTGGGGTTTCTTGGTTGGTTTCCAACTAGGATGAGATATCCTTTACAATGAAGCACAATGCAAAGGGTTAGGATATCTCGACTAAGCTTTGGATAAATCTTATCAAGCTAGGCTTAGTAAAGTGAGCTCTCTTCAATGTAGAAGCACTTGGGAAATTCAAGGTATTTCGAGTGCTTTAACTTTTTGCAAGAATAAGTTTGAGCTCTTGAGTTGCGTATAAATTTCCCGTAACCTTACAAAGTAGAGGGTCACCAGTATTTATAGGCATACACCAAGGTCACTCTTGAAAACTATCCGTTGGAGAGATAGCTTCGTGAGTTCCCTCTTATGGTGTGTGAGAAACGGCTATATTTAGGATTTGAAACTCCCTAACACGTTTTTAGGCAATAGCCTTTCATGTAGCCGGTCTTCACTTTTTGCGATCTGAACTTTCGTACATCCGACATCTTTTTTTCGTGACTTTGTCACTTTGTCGATTGTCGAGATGGTACAATGTCGTCTTCCTCCTTTTGACTTTTGTCTTGATAAAAAAAGTAGACACCTTTAACTATTTTTTGGTTACAAACTCGAGTTTGATATAACCTTAACAACACTTCGACTTAGTTCCTTTTGTGCGCATTTGAATGTCTTGGCAATATCTAACTTTCTAAGGCATCGCGTTTTTCTCGATGTTGCATCCTTGAGATAGATATATTGATTGCCTCGGAACATTCGGGTTCATCTTGAGCATTCAATTACATTCTTGAGTCTTGATGAATTCTTGTGCTTTTCGGTTTTAATGATCTTCGGATACTCGATCTTGATCTTGCGTCTTGAGTCTTACGAGTCTTGAGGTCTTCGAGTCTTGAGTCTTGAGTCTTGAGGGTCTTCGAGTCTTGAGGTCTTCTGAGTCTTCAGATTTATTCTGACTGATATCTTTTGAGTCTTCATCTTTGAGTCTTGGTTTAGTCTCCATCTTGAGTCTTGATATCTCGATTTCATCTTGAGTCTTGAGAGACTTGATTTCATCTTTGAAACTTCAATATCTTCAGAAACATACTGAGTTCTTCAGAGTCTTCAGAACCTATCCTGAACTATATCTGCTGACTATACATTTTGCAGATATCATCCTGAATACTCTAAAACTGAATCCTGACTCATCTATCAAGATCATTCCTGAACATGTCATACTCAGGGGTTTTGGGATCTTAATCAAAATCATATAATCTTTAAATTCATCTCCCAACAATAAGGAAGTGTTCATGACTCAACCTGAAGGTTTCATATCAAAACCAAAATCTGATCTTGTGTGCAAGCTTAAACGGTCCATTTATGGATTGAAGCAAGCTTTTAGGAGTTGGAATATCCGATTTGATGAACCTGTCAAATCATTTGACTTCATCAGAAACTCAGAAGATCCGTGCATCTATCGGAAATGTTGTGGGAAGAATATTGTATTCATAGTTGTGTATGTCGATGACATACTCATTATGGGAAACAATATCCCACTCATGCAGTCCGTGAAAGAATGGCTATCAAGGACCTTCATGATGAAGGGATAGATCCAAGAAGATGTTGGGGCTGTCACAGTCCACCTACGTAGGCAAGGTGTTGAAGCAATTTGCGATGGAGAACTCCAAGAGAGGTTCTCTGCCGACATGTCATGGGATAAAGCTGTCTAAGAAGGATTGTCCTTCTACAGAAGCTGATATCCAATGCATGAAGGATATACCATATGCATCTGCAATTGGATCCATCATGTACGCCATGACTTGTACTAGGCCAGATGTGGCCTTCGCTGTCAGCACTACTGGTAGATACCAACAGAGTCAAGGTGAACCCCACTGGATTGCTGTCAAGAACATTCTTAAGTACCTCAGACGTAACAAAGATTACTTTCTGGTCTACGGAGGTCAGTCAGAGCTAGTCGCGACCGGCTATCCTGACGCAAGTTTCCAATTCGATTGTGATGATTACAAGTCACAGTCGGGCTATGTCTTCGTTCTCAATGGTGGGGCGGTTAGTTGGAATAGTTCCAAGAAAGATACTACCACTGATTCAACAACCGAAGCTGAGTACATTGCTGTGGCGGAAGCTGCCAAAGATGTTGTCTGGATAAAGCAGTTCTTAAATGAACTAGGGGTAGTTCCGAGTGCCAGCAGTCCAATAAAGTTGTATTGTGACAACACTGGTGCGGTTGCGCAAGCTAAGGAACCGAAATCCAATAACATAAACAAGCATGTACCGAGGCGTTATCACTTGATTAGAGAGATAATTGCTAGAGGAGAGATAGAATTAGAACGTGTCCCCACAGAAGATAATCTGGATGAACCTTTCACCAAGGCTTTGAGCGTTCATGTACACACTAGACATTTTGATGGTCTAGGGGTTAGGCATGTAGGTGATTGGCTCTAGTCCAAGTGGGAGATTGTTTGTGTTAGTGTCCTAGAGACAATCCTTTGTAAGGATATAATACTCAGATAATATTCAGTATTGGTTTAATATTATTATTTGTTTAATATTAAATGTATGGTGTTACACTCATTAGAATATTATGTTTGATTGTTTGCATTTATTCTTATATGTGCTCCCTTGAGTCACTGCTGTCATTGAGTGAGTGAGAACTCAGATAACTTAAGCATGATTCTTAAATAACCCCAATCGAGGATCATCAAGAAAGGTATATTGATGATACAATGGAGATTGGTGTGCGATCTGCATCATACTCTTAGAGAGTGTAGTAAGATCTCACTTACTACGAGATACTAGGTATCTCATGATGGATGCACAAATACCTTAGAGGGTATTGGTATACCCATCCGAGAAACCGTTTGATGTAGTTCCACTATATGTGTCTACGGGTGTCTCGATTAGCGGGAGCAATTCGATACTCCTTAGACTTGAGGTCAATGCGCACGACATGTGTGGAGTGATGAACTTTGACCATGACCGATGCTTGCACCCTTCCATGGGTAGATATGGCTTGGATTGGGTTCATCACGAAGTGCATGTGCGTGGTAGTTGAGCCAAGAAAAGGATTCATTCCTCAAAGTGGATTTAGAGAGAATACTCACCTTCTCATCATAATTGGTGTTGTACTTGTATCGCGTGAGGTCAGTTGCGACCTGAAAAGAATTGTGTAGAATCAAAGCCTAATTCTCTACAAATATGGCACCTCGCGGAGCGTAGCAAAGCACAAAGCATTCCTATACACAAGTGTGCGACCATAATATATTTCGCAGGTTGTGGACGGATGAAAGTACAGAGCATTAACTACGATTTGACTAGTGTCAGACGAGCGACGCCGAGGAGCATACCTAGGGATGGCCTTAATCAGAAAATGTCAGTAAAGGACGGTAATGATGAGTGGCTAGGGGTACTTAGACGGCTAAATCCTTGATTATCCGGAATTACCTTGGGCGATGTCCCAGCGAGGTGCCGAAAGGCCCGATAACTCGGGCGATCTCTCAAGCGACCTCCGACCTGGGTCACATCAGTCTTGTAACATTTAATGTTTTACAGAGTCACTTTCGGCTCCAAGTACTTGTAACCTGGGAGAGTGAGCTCCACTCTCCCAAACCCTATATATATGGGGCATTTATGACCAAGAACACTATAGAATTCAATTTCATACCTAAACTCTTGCCAATTTACTTCTCCAACACTTATTCTCTCAAAACAATCATAAGGCATAAATACAACTTATACGACTCATTTATTGTTTGTGTCACTAAGATCAATAAGCCACATCTTAATCCCCAATCCATATATTTTAGTGCACAACAACTGGCGCTAGAAGGAGGGTACTCTTTAAGAAATATCAAGCTAGGTTCTTAGCATTTTCTCATTGGAGTATTCCTCACGAATCTTTGACATAAACCCATACCACGTACCCAAAATTTCAAGAAACCATTCTACCATGTCTCAAGCATCTTTCGTCTCTAAACAGAAAGCTGCCTCGATCTCGTGTTGCTCCGGCTGAGCGGGGGCTAGCGGCCCGGCCATTGGCAACCGTAACGCTGGGGGACCCACTGTCAGAGTCACTCAAAAACTCGAGCAAATCCGCACCCCAAAGGACATCGATGAAGCTATTGCTGAGCTGCGTAAAAAGCAGGCCGAAATGAAGATACCAGACGGAGACCTACGACATAACCTGAATCAGAAAGCTCAGAGCAAGGGAAAAGGCTAGATGCACGAGGAACCTCGCCTCGAGGGACCTCACCGAGAGAAATCCCACTGCCAGGAACACCATCACGAGGGACCTCGCTATGAGGGGCCTCACCGCGAATGGAGCCAGGAGGCTAACTCTCATAGGCCTCAGTACACCCTAATCTACCGACGCAATCCGAACGAAGGGCCAAATCCCATCCACAGGCGTTTGTTCTCAGAAAGTTTCAGTTGCGACCAACATTCCCCTCATGGACCCCATCGAGGTCAACCCAGATAGAACCGACGCAACCAAGCTGAACCCGAAGGATCCTGTTCGGGATCACTGGCCCAAAGCGGACCCAGGCAATGAGTGTCAGCGAAAGATCGGCTTGAGCGAAGTCTCTCACCTAGCAGAACAGAAAGAACCCCATCACCTTACAGGCATCGAAGAACTCCATCACCTCACAGACGATGAGGGGTCTCCCCACCTCGCCCACGTCGTGACGAGGTCGCAGGGCAAGATAATTCACCACAGATGGTCACCATCCTCCAAAATATCAAGGACCTCCAGGAACAATTGGCGAACAAAAGGGAGGCACCCCTTACCACCAAAATCCCCGTCTCGCCGTTGTCACCCACAGTCATGCTTCCCCCCCGTGCAAATCATGATCAACGCGAGCTCCATTACACAATATAACGGCAATACCGACCCAATAAATCATGTGAGCAAGTACACTTCCTATATGAACTCGATGGGGGCAACTGATGCCACCCAATGCCGACTCTTCCCGCTCACCCTAGGCGACCATGCCTATCGTTGGTTTAACACCCTACCACCGACATCCATAGAATCTTTCCATCAGATTGCTCAACTATTCCTCACTCACTTCGCATCTCGGACCCCGCACAAGGGAACTAAGCAACGCCTTGCAAACATCCACCAGCTCGAGGAGGAGTTAGATCTAGCGTATATCGATCGTATCGACCAGCTCATCATGGAGGGCAAACCACTTGGAGACGAAGCCAAGGTCCTAGGGATAGTGCACAGTTTTAAGAAAGGAACCAAGCTTTGGAAAATGATGAACTAAGACTACCCATCAAGTTACGCCGATTTCCGATACCGAGCAGGGATTATGATCACCAATGCGGAGATACTGACATCGAGGTTAGGCGAGCAGCGACCTGATGAGATCAAAGCCGAGATCAAGAAGGCCAAACCAAAGGCTAAGAAACACTTCCAAAGGCCCGAACCCTCTCCCTACCGAGCTCCGAGGACATTCAAACCCATCGACAACACCTTGGAAGTCAAACTACTCGAGGCGCAAGCCATGAATGCAACCTAAATTTTTCAGGCTATCAAAGGCAGGCAGCAGATTCCCCCGGCTCAGGAGATGCTCCAGGACATGTACAAACTCAATCCGAAGAAGTTCTGCGACTATAATAACTCCATCGGGCACACCACCGAACATTGCCATGACCTGCAGAGAGAACTTTGGAAACTGTACGAAGAGGGGAAGCTAGAGAGATTCGTAAAACCAAGGCAGTAGCAAAGCTAACAACGAGCAGAACTAACCCGACCAGGGGAGGCAAGGTCCACAGATCCCAGAAGGAGCGGGAAACAAAGTAATCCACATGATCTGCCAGACAGGGGGAACCCTTGGGGGTTTTCTCCCGGCAACCTCCTTGTCAAACTGACGTCAAAAGGCCGAGATGCGAGCCCTTGACAATGCCGTCCTATGATGTCTCCCGATTAATACTATTGCCCCGAGCCAAACACAAATCACCTTCACCGAAGAAGATAAGGATGAAGTGGTTTTCCCAAACTGGGACCCGCTCGTAATCTCAGCCCGGATGATGGGGGCTCTGGTCCATCGCATCATGATCGACAACAGGGCATTTTGCAACATCCTCTTCAAAAAGACTCTGGATCAGCTCAGTGATTTCCACTCCTACGTCGAGCCATGCGAGGTTAAAATTTGAGGGTTCGGAAGTCAACCTGTCGAGGCCTATGGAATGATTCGCCTATCAGTGAAGATCACCTCAACTCTGTACCCCGAGGTAAAGGCGACAAGACACTGGACTTCGTGATCATCGACATTCCCTCCAATTTCAATGCTTTCTTCGGCAGGCCTTTTTGAACATGAGTTCGGGGCTACCGCCTCATCTTACTACTATTGTATCAAATTTCCCGGATCTGACGGGAAAATTGGCACCATTAAAGGTGACCAAATCACAGCAAGAAAGTGTTTGACTTACTCGTGTGTCAATTTAAATTTTGTTTTTTACTACGATAGGAAACCCGAGGTGGGGCACGGTTGTACGGGCCAAAATCCACCCCGGGCAGGAAGAAAATGCGAAGAAATGGAAATAGACAATGTAATGGAAACAAGTGTAACACCTATGGAAATTGATGTCGAGATAAAGGAGAAACTCGCAAAAGAGCTACCAGGTTTAGAGCCTCGCCTCGGTTTCGAACCAATGGAGATCGATACCGAACAATGAAAGTCAAGTCTTGATCCAAGGATACAAAGAGATAACCAGTGAGCAACTCCCATCGAAGAGATCGAAATAATCCCGGTCGACCTCGACAGACCAGAGCTGAGTGTGACCATCGGAACGCAAATTCCCAGTGATTTGCGAGCTCAGTTGATAGACTTCCTCAAGAAAAATTTAGATGTGTTTGCATGGTCACACGAAGATATGATTGGCATGGACCCCGAGGTCGCCTGCCAAAAGCTAAACATCGACCCGACAAAGAGGCCGATATCTCAGAAAAGAAGGAAGTTTAGCCCTGAGAAGTACGCAGCCTTGGCTGAGGAGGTGAAGAAGCTGCTGAATAATAAGTTAATCAAGCAGGCCGACCAACCACAGTGGGTAGCCAATGCAGTTCTAATAAAGAAAGCAAATGACTCTTGGCGACTATGTATCGATTTCATCGACCTCAACGAAGCGTGCCAAAAAGATTATTTTCTGATGTCGCACATCGATCACCTCGTTGACAGCACGGCTGGGCACGAAATGATGAATTTCATGGATGCCTTTGCAGGATATCATCAGATCACCATGGATAAAGACGACCAGCAACACACATCTTTTCTAATAGAGAAGAACGTATATTGTTGGAAAAGAATGTCATTTGGATTGACCTACGCAGGAGCGACCTACCAACGCCTAGTAAATCGGATGTTCGCTGACGAGATAGGAAAAACCATGGAAGTATACATCGACGACATCGTGGTAAAGAGCGAAAAGAAAGAGGACCATCTCGGCTACCTCGCAACGACTTTCGATATCCTAAGGAAGTACAACATGCGTCTGAACCCCAAGAAATGTAGTTTTGGAGTAGGGTTGGGAAATTTCCTGGGCCACATCATCAGTCAGCGAGGAATAGAAGCAAATCCCTCAAAAATCAAAGCCATCATGGATATGAAACTGTCTCACAACGTCAAAGAAGTCCAAAGGTTGACTGGATGCCTCGCAGCCCTGAATAGATTCGTGTCTAGAATGTGGGACAAGTGCAAACCTTTCTTCGAAGCCATGAAGAAAGGGAAATTCTCATGGACTCCGCAATGCCAGGCCGCCTTTTTAAATCTCAAAGTGTATCTCTCCAATCCTCAGATTTTAGCAAAACCCATCCCCGGTGAAAAACTGTTCCTCTACCTAGCAGCCTCGGAGTCCGCTCTCAGCTCGGTGTTAGTCCGAGCAGAAGGTCAGTTTCATTTGTCCATATACTTTGTCAGTCAAACCCTCAATGATGCCGAACTTAAATATCCGCCCCTTGAGAAACTCGCATACGCCTTGATCATGAGTGTCCAAAAGCTGAGACAATACTTTTTCGACCATCAAATCGAAGTCTTAACCACCATGCCTCTAAGAAAAGTTCTACATCGACCCGATACGGTAGGACAATTGTTGAAATGGTCCATCGAATTAGGTCAGTTTGGGATCACATTCGCACCTCGAACTGCAATCAAAGCTCAGGTACTCGCCAACTTCCTCACCGAGCTCACTTTTCCAGAAAAGACATTGGAGGCCATCTACGTCCCTTGGACATTGCACGTCAACGGTTCCTTGACGAGCACCCGAGCGGGGGCTAGGGTGGTCCTAATCAATCTCGAGCAACAATCATTCACGACAGCTATAAGTTTTGAATTTCATGCCACCAACAACGAGGTAAAATATGAAGCATTAATAAACGATCTGAAAATTGCCATGGCCATTGGAGTAAGAAAACTAAAAGTTTATAGTGACTCTCAACTGGTCGTTTGCCAAATGTTGGGAGAATATGAAACGCGAGGTGAACAGATGATGAAATACCAACAAATAGCAAGAAACCTCGTGAAGAAATTTGAGGAAGTGCAGATAGAGCTCGTACCACGGGCAGACAACATGCATGCGGACACTTTAGCCCGACTAGCTACCTCAGAGGGAACTGCCGACATGGATAATATTGTCGTTGCAAGGCTCAACATTCTCTCTGCAGGTCGCGTTACCATCGACATAAAGGAAGTTACTTGGGCAAATCAAGCAAACCCATCAAAATCTCGAATGGAAGTTTTTCAGATCACGGCCCCCGAAGAAAATTGGATGACCGAGATCAGAAATTACATCGAAAAAGGGACACTATCAAAAGACAAGGTCGCAGCTCGCCGTCTGCAACTGAGAGCAGCAAGATACACCATAGTCAACAAACAACTTTACAAACGAAGTTTCTCGTTACCACTGTTGAAGTGCATCACACCTGAGGAGGGCCAAATAGTTTTGAAGGAAATACACGAAGGAGATTGTGGGAATCACACTGCAGATGAGTCTCTCGTCTACAAGATAATTAGACAGGGCTACTACTGGTTAACTCTAAGGAAAGATGCAATCACATACGCAAAAAGGTGCAAGCAGTGCCAATTCTTCGCCCCAACAATCAAGCGAGCTCCCAAAGAACTCACCTCGATATATAGTCCATAGCCATTCGCGAAGTGGGGAATTGACCTAATAGGTCCTTTCCCAAAAGCCCCAGGAAGCTCAAAGTTCGCCGTGGTCGCAGTTGACTATTTCACCAAATGGGCGGAGGCGGAACCTTTGGCAACAATCACACAAGATAAGATTATCCGATTCATCTGGAAAAACATCATATGTCATTTCGGACTCCCACAAGTGATCGTTACGGATAACGGAAAACAGTTCGATGGTTTCGAGATAGACGCCTTTTTCGCAAAGTGGAAATTCACAAAGTTGTTCTCTACCCCGTACCACCCTCAGTCTAATGGACAAGTCAAAGCAGTAAACAAGATAATCAAGCATACTTTGAAAACCCAACTGATCGAGTCAACACGACTATGGGCTTTTAAACTTCCAAGCATCTTATTGTCATACAGGACCACATTCCGACACTTGACGGGCAAGACACCTTTCGTATTGGCATTCGGAACAGAAGCGGTCATACCAGACGAGGTCATCATCAAAAGTTATCGGACGTCGCAGTCTATCACAGAGGACAATGATCACACCATATCCCTCAACCTCGACCTCCTCGAGGAAAGAAGAATGGAAGACAACCTAAAAATTGTAAATTACATGCAAAAGTCGGAGAAATACTACAACTCAAAATCAAAAATCCAAAGATTCAAGTGGGGCGAACTCATTTTAAAGAAAATTCTCGGAGTCCAGAAGGAAGTTTTTGGCCCGACCTGGGAAGGCCCAATGAAACTCTCGAAATGTCTACCAAATGGGGCTTATCAACTTGAAGAGATGGCTGGCACGCCCGCGATGTACCCGTGGAACGCGACCTACTTGAAAAAGTTCTACCAGTAACCATCTATCTTCATGCATCATGTTTTCATTTAATTTTACCAAGTTCATGAATGAATTAGTATTTATCTAAGTGTTTTTTAGTTTGGAAATTTGTCATTATTTTATACAACCTTTTTACATTCCCGGACTTGGGGGACTGGTCCCCGATCTCTCACGAGTTCAGTCATAAGTAGATCCGTGAATGAAAAAGCACGTGGAACAAATTTTAAACCAAAAACGAATCATCTCAAAACCTGCATAAATTTTTTGGTGTGTTCAATCTTTCACATTTACGAACTTGGGGGACTGGTCCCTGATCTCTTGAGAGCTCGATCAAAGAAAAGATTCGCAAATGGAAAGAAGAAAATTAGAATCTAAAGTCGGCAAAGCCAAGAATATTTTAAGGGATCATGTCGCATACCCTATCTAAGTCGACCTCGGTCGCATACCCTATCTAAGTCGGCCAAGCTAAGAATATTTTAAGGCAATCATGTTGCATACCCTATCTAAGTCAACCTCGGTCGTATACCCTATCTAAGTCGGCAAAGCCAAGAATATTTTTAAGGCAATCATGTCGCATACCCTATCTAAGTCAACAAATCAGGTCGCCACAGTAATCAAAAAAACAAAAGAAGCAAGAGAGAAATAGAAACGACGCCGGTGTAAAATAGAGCAAAAAGTTCATTAACCAACACCCAAAGGCAATAAAAGTACAATGCCTGGAGGAGGCAAAACTTACGCCCGGTGGGGCAAACATTCCAATACCCCGGAGGGCAACCTAACAACTTAATTGAAAGCCCCAAAGGGCGATTAAAAAAGAAACTCCCGAAGGCAACTGGCATACTACCGCAGAGAAATTCCAAACAGGCTCAGCTCGGTGGAGCCTCCGAGTTCCCCTCACGAGGGATAGTTGACACATTGTGTTTGACCTCAGGCATCTCAACACCTCTGCCAGAACCTCCTCCACCATCTTCACCGCCAACAATCCTATCACCGCCAGTCTCGCCCTACATCTGGTTTAGCATCCCGAACAACTCCTCTAGATCATATAGATTAGCACTGGGAGGTAGGAAACTAAAGTCGACACCAAAGACAGCGAGATCCTTTATGGGGAGATCTTCCCCATCACGCACAGGGTTGTTGCACATGTACTAGATGAGTCCCTCTTTGACCTCTATCTGCTCCCCCACGAGGTCACTATAATTATGTACCGCTCACACGACCTTAACATAAGAATGAATGTAGGCGATGTTGGATGCATGGCTGCGCTCAGACTTAATGGTAGCGGGGACCTTTTTGGCCTCGCTTTCCAGATGTTGAACCCGACCTTCTAGCTCGGAGATTTGTTGGAAGCTGGCTTGCTCTTTTTGGGTTTGGAGGTTGAGATCTTTCGTCATCAGCTCAATCTTCTTCGCCATGTCGTCCCGCTCCCGGGTAACCTTTTTCAGCTTCTCCTCCGCAGCCTCCTTGGCATTAATAGTGGCCTCCTAATCCTTGGCATGGCGTTACGAGTCCCGCTTTATCTGCACACAAGCCACCTCAGCTTTCTGCTCCTGTTGCCTAGCATGAATGTATTGCTCCCGGCTCCTCTAAAAATAGGCCAAGGACCGGCACAGGTGAGCGACCCCCGAGGTCATATTCTCTGAGAAGTGTTGCGTCAGTGCCTCCTCATGCAGGGCCAATGTCCAGGACCTCGGAGCATCTTCGGCGATGCAGCTGAGAAAGGAGGGCTGAGGATCATTGCTCGTAGGACTCCGGGACCACAAATAATTACGGGAGGCCTCACCTCGGAAAATCCCATCTTCCAGTTTGTACCTACGAAAGGTTTCCTAATCAAAAGAAGAACATCGAAAAAGAAAACCCAGAACATATGATATCATGTGTAACAAAGTACCTTTTGTGGCGCTCGGGGTTCCAACCCAAGAAGGTCCCATCTCCCACCTCGCGGTCCTTGCTGGAAGTCAGCTCAAAGACAGTATCTGGATTACCACCGGACCCAGAAATAGTTATCCTCCAGCTCGGCGAGTTCCGTAGGGTCTATAGGTTGATAGTGGGCCGAGTGTTTCTACTCGAACTTTTTTCCAATGTGCGGGCCTCCGATCTCGCACGTTTATGACCCCGCGGCATGGACGGACCTTTTCCCCCCGAGGTCGGTGTCTCGATGGCCTCCGCCCTTCCCTCCACCTGGCCTTGCTGCTTCTTCTCCTTTTTCTGCTTGGAGAACTCGAGGGCCAAGGCGACCTTCTCTCGGAGCTCTTCGGCATTCAAATTGTTCATGGCTGCGATGGCTTTTTTAGAAGAGAAGCGGATAGGCTCGATAAAAGCAACTAGAAAAAAGACATGAACAGTTTAGCCCGAATCCATACGAGATTGAATCAATAAATGAAAGATGCGAACTATGAGCTAGTTACCAGGAATGGAACCGTCGAGCGAAGAGCGAGGAGGAATAGTCAGGTCGGCTCTCTCCCAGGATTTTATCTTTTGTAAAACCGAAAGAGACCGCTCGTCGGGATCGATCAGGCTAACTTGAATCAGTCGGAGCAGGAAAGCTTTAGATACATCGGAGCGTTTGGAAGTTTTGGGGCCTACATCAAAAAGGAAAAGTTAAATCAGTACTACTGGAAGAGGTAGATTAAAATCTCTTACGTTTAAAGAAAGCATAATCCCGGGGTATCTCCCTATATCCCAAGGCACCCAAGGCGAACACGGGACTCTGCCAAGCTCCCCCAAAATGCACCACTTCTCCTTCTAGTCCTGAAGCTTGTTCGGAAGGTCTTCCACAACCTTCATATAGGGACGGGCTTTAACGTAGTAATAACCTTCTATTTTCTGCCACTTCGCCAATGAAATCAACTATGCATCTCCTTGACGGATGGGAAAGCCCGGGGCTGTATGCGACCAAACAATGAGAGGATCCCAACGATGGTACTCCAACCATTAGGAGTTATCTGAGTGGGAGCCAAGCCCCAAAACCAAAGAAGATTGGTGATCGCAGGGTGGAGCGGGAAACATATCCCAGCCATCATCGAGTCATAATTCATTGCAACACACCCCTCCGGGACCTGGTCAGCATAATCGACCTCATACTCAGGCAACCAAAAATGGACATCACTAGGAACCTGAAATTTGTCTCGCCATAGAACAGCTCGGCTTCGGTCACTGAACTCTTCACATATCTGGCACTAAAAACGCTCTCCGACCTCTCACGGGTCGACCGAGTGACCTCGACATGAGGATGATTTCTCAAATAATCCTGGAGCCTTGACCTCCGATCAAATACGTCGACCTCATCATCCTCGCTCGCTGCATCTGGAGTCACCTCGTCCGATAGAAAGTCGAACTCAGCAGGATCAATAGGATTTGAAGTATTCGCCCCCTCCCCAATTTCTTCAAGAATTTGGATATCCGGTTTAGCCAAATCTGGAGGCTGGGCCGAAGAGCTTTCCCCATTACGATGAAGGCGGTGGCGTTTGGACATAGCCTCATCCCGGGACAGTACCGGAATTTCACTTGTCGTCTCCGATGAAACATCATCAATCGACTCCTCGTGGCGGTGGCGCCGACGAATCAATCGGGAAGGGACCGAACTCTCCGCCACACTCGCCGCCCCCCCAACACTATCTATTTCGAAGGACATCTTTAACGAAGAATAGAGAGAAGAAAGAAGACGGAAGTTACCTGAAGAAGCACAAGTCGCCGGATTTTTATAGAGAATCGCCGGAAAATCAGAGGGGCTCTCAGTGGTTTAGGATGCGAAAGTGAGAAATGAGTGAGGAAAGGGACATTTATAGGAGGGAACTAGGGCGCGTGGGCCAAGCTTGCGACTTTTCAAATCAGCGCGTGAGCGGCGCGCTCCATCATTTTAAAGTCTTTAGTAGGTGCGGCAGTCGAGGCGAACTGCGGTCATCGCACCAATTTCCAAGATGATAATCACACGTATCTGGGAAGTTTTGGAACCTCGCGCATCACGATTGAGACAAGGGTAAAAGCGATAGCTCTCCCTGTTGGTCCAGGTGCTAACGAGTCTCACACGTGTATGGGGGGGAATACACGTGTTCAGTGATTTTTAAAACTTTTCTTTCACTGAGGTCAGATGGGTCAGGTTGTCCTGATGATTTGGCCCTGAGAAGCACAGATCGCCCTGAGTCAAAGTCTACAGAGACAATGATCCTGAGCTACTTTCAGAAGCTTCAGATTAGCCCAACTGAGCCTGAGTTTTTCAGAGATCCTGAGCTGCTTGGATCAGATAACTATCTTACTGAACCCTCAGTAGAGTTAGTTCAGTTTGGTAACTATCTGTTCTAGCTACTCAAGTGTGCGGAATGGTTGGCCCTAAGTTTATACTCGTTTTTAGCTTTGCTGAAAACCTTCATTTTAATGAAACAGTGATTAAGGCTGTGATCAGTTAATGCAAGTTCAGTGGATTGATTCCAACTGAATATCAGTAAATTATGCTTTCAGTTAAAGATATGCAACAGATAACAATGCAGTACAGAAAGTAAAACAACACAACAATTATAGTGGTTCAGAGACTCAAGCTCCTACATCCACTCTCTCTAACCTTCAGAGAAATTCCTTAACCACTTCCTAAGGTTTTCTGGCTGACTCACTGCAGCTTACTCACCTTTCTACTTTGAGTTTTCTGACTACCTCACTGTAGTTTACTTACTCAAACACACACAAGCTTTCTGACTATCCAAGATAGTTTACTCACTTCTTCTCTAGAGTTTTCTGACTACCTCAATGTAGTTTACTAACTCTTTACAACTCCAACTCACCAACAATCACAGTCAAACTACCTTACAAAGGGTTGGGGGCTTCTGGTTGGTTTCCAACTAGGATGAGATATCCTTTACAATAAGTACAATGAAAAGGCTAGGATACCTCTACTAAGCTTTGGATATATCTTATCAAACTAGGCTTAGTGAATGAGCTCTCTTCAATGTAAAGCACTTGGGAAATTCTTGGATTTTCGAGTGCTTCAATTTTCAATAATAAGATTGAGCTCTTGAGTTGCTTACAAATTTCCCGTAACCTTCAATGTAGAGGGTCACTAGTATTTATAGGCAATCACCAAGGTCACTCTTGAAAAACTATCCGTTGGAGGAGATAGCTTCATGAGTTTCCTCTTATGGTGTTTGATGAACGGCTATTTTTAGGGTTTGAATACTCCCTAGCATGTTTTAGGCAATATGCTTTAATGTAGCCACTCACCACTTTTTGCAGTCTGGAACATAGTACTACTGACATGCTTCAGTGACCTGTCGCTTTCAGTGTCAGTAAAGTACAGTGCTGTCTTCCTCTGATTGGTTCTTGTCTT
Organism: Stenogyne calaminthoides; assembly: GCA_037126765.1. Lineage (NCBI taxonomy): Eukaryota > Viridiplantae > Streptophyta > Magnoliopsida > Lamiales > Lamiaceae > Stenogyne > Stenogyne calaminthoides. The sequence goes on from JBBCBC010000019.1 coordinate 22,669,285, forward strand.
CAGTAAATGTAGACAAACATAACGGCTCTTTTTGGTCAATATCTCTGAGTGATATAACCTTAACAACACTTAGTTTTAGTTCCTTTTGTCTGCATGTGAATGTCTTGGGCAATATCTATTTTTCTGAGTATTCGCGTTTTTCTCAGTTTTGTAGCCTTCAGATAGATATTATTCAGTGCCTCGGAACATTCAAGTTATACTGAGCATTCAGTAGATTACTGAGTCTTCAGTAACTACTGTGTCTTCAGTATCTTCTGTGTCTTCTGTATCTTCAGAGTCTTCTGAGTCTTCAGTGTCTTCTGAGTCTTCAGAGTCTTCTGAGTCTTCAGTGACATACTGAGTCTTCAGTTTCTCAGTTTCATACTGAGTCTTCAGTTTCTTCAGTTTTATACTGAGTCTTCAGTTTCTCAGTTTCATACTAAGTCTTCAGTTTCTAAGTTTCATACTGAGACTTCAGTTTCTCAGTTTCATACTGAGTCTTCAGTTTCTAAGTTTCATACTGAGACTTCAGAAACTTCAGTTTCATACTGAGACTTCAGATTCTTCAGAAACTAACTTGATCTATATCTGCTGACTATACATGGTGCAGATAACATCCTGAACACTCTAAAATGAATCCTGACTCAACTACCAAGATTATCCTGAACATGTGGGATCTAATCAAAATCTTCTTTATTAAATTCATCTCCCAACACTCCCCCCTGCGAGCATAGCAGTGAGAGCTAGGGGCTATTGTTGTACCTATATCGCGCGAGGTCGGTTGAGACCTGAAAAGAATTGAGTAGAATCAAAGCCTAATTCTCTACAAGTATGGCACCTCGCGGAGCGTAGCAGAGCTTAAAGTATTCCTATACCCAAGTGTGCGACCAGAATATATTTTGCAGGTTGTGGACGGACGAAAGTACAGAGCATTAACTACAATTTGACTAGTGTCAGACGAGCGACATCGAGGAGCATACCTAGGGATGGCCTTAATCAGAAAATGTCAGTAAAGGACGGTAATGATGAGTGGCTAGGGGTACTTAGACGGCTAAATCCCTGATTATCCGGAATTACTTTGGGCGATGTCCCAGCGAGGTGCCGAAAGGCCCGATAACCCGGGCGATCTCTCAAGCGACCTCCGACCTGGGTCACATCAGTCTTGTAGCATTTATTATTTTACAGAGTCACTTTTGGCTCCTAGTACTTGTAACCTGGGAGAGTGAGCTCCACTCTCCCAAACCCTATATATATGGGGCATTTATGACCAAGAACACTAGAGAATTCAATTTCATACCTAAACTTTTGCCAATTTACTTCTCCAACACTTATTCTCTGAAAAAAATCATAAGGCATAAACACAACTTATACGACTCATTTATTGTTTGTGTCACTAAGATCAATAAGCCACATCTTAATCCCCAATCCATATATTTTAGTGCACAACAATTGGATCAAAGTCATTGGCCAATGCACGTCAACTTGGACTTTGTGGCCAAGTGTGACATATGTGATCAATTAGTGATTTGAGATAAAGTGATTAAGTTATTTGAATAGACACTTCATCATGTTCAAGACTAATCGAGTATTTGTGAATGAAAGGAGGAAATCGTAATAGCGCACGTTATAGTTACAGATAGTTGCATGTTTCTCGCAACGTACCTCTTATATTGAGAATGTCCGATTTATTGAGTAGGGTTCAATTAAGACCGTTAGTTTGACTAATCGCTCGATATATGAGGGTCTATGGGTCACACAACAAGTAGTTCCCTTTTAAGGATTATAGTTGGTTGATTAAATGTTAAATTGGATTTAATATTTAATTTATGGAGAAGTAATTAATAATAGATTAATTTGGAATTAATTATTATTAATATTTAATTAAATTAGATTTAATTAAATAAGAATTTCCAATAATTATATTTGGAATATAATTGTAGGATTTAATGTATATGAAAATAAATCGTAGAGATTTTCATATAAGGCATTTAAATCAGTAGAGATTTATATTTAGGGAATTAAATTAAAAAGAATTAATTTAATTCAAGATTATGGTTTTTAGCTGGACCTCCCTATATATACAAGCTCTTGGAAATTCACAAACAACGTTACTTCATATTTTCTCCATAAGATCTAGAGTTTTGATTTTCCTAACAAATCTGTCTCGGAATTCAACGCTGGCAAATCCGTGCAAGTCTGTAATTGGGGATTACGTGGATACTGTAGTAGATAAATATGCACTCGAGTTACTGTAAGATTTCTCATTATGATTATTGTAATCTGTATGCAATTAATTGTTCGTTGTTGGTGAACTTTAATTTCCACTGCGCATGTGATTACGTGTTTTACGTGCCTCTATATTCCAACACATAATACTCAGATAATATTCAGTATTGGTTTAATATTATTATTTGTTTAATATTAAATGTATGGTGTTACACAAATTAGAATATTATGTTTGATTGTTTGCATCTATTCTTATCTGTGTTCCCTAGAGTCACTGCTGTCATTGAGTATGTGAGAACTCAGATGACTTAAGCATGATTCTCAAATAGCCCCGATCGAGGATCATCAAGAATGGGATATTGATGATACAATGGAGATTGGTGTGCAATCTGCATCATACACTTAGAGAGTGTAGTAAGATCTCACTTACTACGAGATACTAGGTATCTCATGATGGATGCACAAATACCTTAGAGGGTATTGGTATACACATTCGAGCAACCGTTTGATATAGTTCCACTATATGTGTCTACGGGTGTCTCGGTTAGTGTGAGCGATGCGGTACTCCTTTAACTTGAGGTCAATATGCACGACATGTGTGGAATGATGAACGTTGACCATGACCGACGCTTGCACCCATCCATGGGTAGATATAGCTTGGATTGGGTTCATCACGAAGTGCATGTGCGTGGTAGTTGAGCCAAGAAAAGGATTCATTCCTCAAAGTGGATTTAGAGAGAATACTCACTTTCTCATCATAATTGGATCAAAGTCATTGGCCAATGCACGTCAACTTGGACTTTGTGGCCAAGTGTGACATAAGTGATCAATTAGTGATTGGAGATAAAGTTAATTAAGTTATTTGAATAGACACTTCATCATGTTCAAGACTAATCGGTATTCGTGAATGAAGGGAGGAAATCGTAATAGCCCATGTTACAGTTACAGGTAGTTGCACGTTTCTCGCAACGTACCTCATATATTGAGAATGTCTGATTTATTGACTAGGGTTCAATTAAGATCATTAGTTTGACTAATCACTCGATATATGAGGGCATTTGGGTCACACAACAAGTAATTCCCGTGTACGGATTATGGTTGGTTGATTAAGTATTAAATTAGATTTAATATTTAATTTATGGAGAATTAATAATATATTAATTTAGAATTAATTATTATTACTATTTAATTAAATTAGATATGATTAAACAGGAATCCCAAAATAATATTATGGAATATTATTGTAGGAAAATATATGTTGGGAAAAACATATCTTTTAGATTTGTTTTGCAAGATTAGGGATTATCTTCCTAATAAAGATTGCTTAAGATTTAATCCAATCTCTCTCTATATATATGATATCCCGAGATTCATTAATTAACGTTGTTTTTAAGAAAACCTAGTTTCTCCATAAAATCTAGATTAGGAATTTTCCTAGCAAATTCATTCTCAAATTCAACACTGGCAGATCTGTGCAAGTCTGTCCACGGGGATTACGTGGATACCATAGTTGAGAAATTTTCTATCGAATCACTGTAAGGTTTCTCTTTATGATTATTGTAATCATTTATGCAATATGTTCGTTGTTGGTGAACTGTTTATTTCCGCTGCGCATGTATTACGTGTTTACATGCCTCTAAATTCCAACATGTTTTCCATTGTCCGTGATAATCGCTTGTGGGAGGCCGAAACGACAAATGATGTTTTTTCAGATGAATCGAATGATCTTCTCTTGAGTGATGGTTTCTAGTAGCTCTACTTCTGCCCACTTAGTGAAGTAGTCTACTGCGACCACGACAAACTTTGAGTTGCTTGGGGACTTTGGGAAAGGACCAATTAGGTCGATCTCCCATTTCACGAACGACCATGGGCTGTGATCGAAGTGACCTCTTCCGGAGCTCGCTAAATTGTTGGGGCGAAAAATTGACATTGTTCGCACTTTTTTGCGTATGCGATCGCGTCTTTTCTTAAAGTTAGCCAATAATAGCCCTATTTGATGGTCTTGTAGACGAAAAAACTGTCCTGCGGTGTGATTTCTGCAATCCCCTTCGTGGATTTTCTTTAAGATTACTTGGCCTTCCTCTGGGGTGATGCATTTCAATGGTGGTAATGAGAAACTTTTCCTGTAAAGTTGTTCGTTGATTATGGCGTACCTCGCCGCCTTAGTTGTAACCGGCGAGCTGCGACCTTGTCTTCTGGCTGTGTCCCTTTCCCGATGTATTCTTTGACTTCGGTCATCCAATTGTCCTCTGGGGCTGTGATCTGAAAGACTTCTATTCATAAGTTTGATGGATTTACTTGACTCGTCCACATTATCTCTTTTATGTCGATGGTGCCATGACCTGTCGAGGGGGTGTTGAATTTGGTAACTACGATGTTGTCCATGTCGGCGGCACCTTCCGAAGTTACTAAACGGGACAGAGCATCTTCCTGTGTGTTATCAGCTCGCGTTATTAGCTCTATTTGTACTTCTTTGAACTTTTCTATGAGGCTCTTTGTTATCTGTTGGTATTTCACCATCTGTTCGCCCCGTGCTTCGTACTCTCCCGACATCTGGCTTACGACCAGCTGAGAATCGCTGTAAACTTTCAATTTTCGTACCCCAATGGCCATTGCCATTTCCAGACCATTTATCAAATCCTCATATTCTGCTTCATTGTTGGTGGCGTGAAAATCAAAACTTACAGCCGTTGTGAAGGATTATTGTTCGGGACTGATTATGACCACACCAGCCCTTGCTCGGGTGCTTGTTGAGGAGCCGTCGACGTGTAGTGTCCAAGGGACATCGATGGCCTCTGATGTCTTCTCTGGAAAGGTGAGCTCGATAAGAAAATCGGCGAGGACCTAAGCTTTGATCGCAGTTTGGGGTGCGAAAGTGATTCCGAACTGACCTAATTCGATGGACCACTTCAACAATCGCCCGACTGTATCAGGTCAGTGCAAAACTTATCTTAGTGGGATGGTAGTCAAGACTTCTATTTGGTGATCAAAAAAATATTGTCGTAATTTTTGGACACTCATGACCAAGGCGTAGGCAAGCTTCTCGAGAGGTGGATATTTAAGTTCGGCATCATTCAGGGTTTGACTGATGAAGTATATTGGTAAATGGTATGCTGAAAGTGGACTCTGAGGCTGCCAGATACAAGAAGAGCTTTTCTCGCCTGGAATAGGTTTTGCCAAGATTTGAGGATCGGATAGATACACTTTGAGCTTAAAAAATGCGGCTTGGAATTGAGGGGTTCATGAGAATTTTCCTTTCTTCATGGCTTTAAAGAAAGGCTTGCATTTATCCCTCATTCTGGATACGAATCTGTTAAGAGCTGCGAGACAACCGATCAACCTTTGGACTTCTTTTATGTTGTGAGGTGGCTTCATGTCCATGATGGCTTTGATCTTCGTGGGGTTAGCTTCGATACCTCGATGACTAATGATATGGCCCAGGAATTTTCCTAAACCAACTCCGAAAATATATTTCTTGGGATTCAGACGCATGTTGTATTTTCTCAAGATGTTAAAGGTCTGGGTGAGGTGGCCCAGATGGTCTTCTTTCTTTTCGCTTTTCACCACAATGTCGTCAATGAACACTTCCATGGTTTTCCCTATTTAATCGGCAAACATTCTATTTACCAAACGTTGGTAGGTCGCCCCTGCATTCTTCAACCCAAATGGCATCCTTTTCCAACAATACGCGTTTTTCTCCGTCATAAAGGATGTGTGTTACTGATCATCTTTATTGTTGGGAGATGAATTTAATAAAGAAGTTTTGATTAGATCCCAAAAACCCCTATGTATGACATGTTCAGGATAATCTTGATAGTCTGAGTCAGGTTTCAACATAGATTGTTCAGGAAGATATCTGCACAATGTATAGTTAGCAGATATAGATCAGGTTAGATCTTGAAGACATCAAGACTCGATGAAGTTCTTGAAGACACTAAAGACTCGATGAAGTTCTTTGAAGACACTTTGAGACTCGATGAAGTTCTTTGAAGACAATCAAGACTCGATGTAAGTTCTTGAAGACACCAAGACTTCGATAAGTTCTTTCAAGACAATCAAGACTCGATTAAGTTCTTTGAAAGACACCGAACACTTTCGATGAAGTTCTTTGAAGACACCGATGACTCGAAGAAGTTCTTTGAAGACACCGAAGGCTCGATGAGTTCTTTGAAGACACTCAAGACTCGTGATTCTTCAAGACTCGATGAAGATCTTGAATACTCGATTATAACCTTGAATGTTCAGAGGCACTAAATAATATCTATCTGAAGACTACAAAACTGAGAAAAATGCACATGTTCAGAAAAGTAGATATTGCCCAAAACATTCTAGTGTAGACAAAAGGAACTAAGTCTAAGTGTTGTTTAAGGTTATCTCATTCAGAGAGATTGACCAAAAAGAGTCATTTTGTTTGTCTACATCCACTGAAGACAAGAACCAATCGAGAGAAGACAACATCATCTTGCTTTGCGACCTTTGAAAGCGACAGACCCTGAATTATGTCAGTAGTACTAAGTTCCAGACTACAAAAATTGGTGATTGGCTACATGACTGCATATTTCCTAAAACATGCAAGGGAGTGTTCAAACCCTAAAAATAGTCGTTCATCAAACACCAGAAGAGGAAACTCATAAAGCTATCTCTTCCAACGGATAGTTTTCAAAGAGTGACCTTGGTGAAGTTTCCTATAAATACCAGTGACCCTTTACATTGAGAGGTCATGGGAAATTTCAAAGAAACTCAAGAGCTCATTCGTATTATTGCAAATTGAAGCACTCGAAAACCCTAGAATTTTCCAAGTGTTTCACATTGGAGAGAGTTCACTATTCTAAGCCTAGATTGATAGATATATCCAAAGCTTAGAAAGAGATATCATAATCTTTGCATTAGTTCTTATTGTAAAGGATATCTCACCCTAGTTGGAAACCAACCCAAAACCCAAACCCTTTGTTAAGGTAGTTTGTGTGTGTTTTGTTGGTGAGTTAGAGTTGTAAAGAGTGAGTAAGCTACAATGAGTTAGCCAGAAAACTCTAGAGAAGAAGTTAGTAAGCTACTTGTGGTAGTTTGAACACTTGTGTGTGTTTGTTAGTAAGCTACAGTGAGTCAGCCAGAAAACTTAAGGTAGAAAAGTGAGTAAGCTACAGTGAGTTAGCCTGAAATCTTTAGGAAGTGGTTAAGGAATTTCTCTGAAGATCAGAGAGAATGAAAGTAGGAGCTTGAGTCTCTGAACCACTATAATTGTTGTGTTGTTTGCTTTACATCTTGCATTTTATACATTACATGTTTTTCATTTGAAAGCATATTTCATCGATATTCATTTGGAACCAATCCAATGAATCGCATAAAATTGGTCACAACCTTAATCCTGTTTTATTAAAGGAAGAAGATATTTCAGCAAAGCTAAAACGAGTATAAACTTAGGGCCAACCATTCCGCACACTTGAGTAGCTAGAACAGATAGTTACCAAACTGAACTAACTTTACTGAGTGTTTAGTAAGATAATTATTTGATCCAAGCTCCTCAGGATCTCTGATAAGTTCGAGGATCGGTTAAATTAATCTGAAGCTTTCAAAGCGGCTCGGGATCATTGTCTCGATGAACTTTGACTCGGGGCAATCCGTGCTTCTCGGGATAAAAATATCGGGATAACGACCCATCGACCTCAACGAAGAAAAAGTTTGAAAAATCACTGAACACGTGTATTCCCCCCCCATACACGTGTGAGACTCGTTAACACCGGGACCAACAAGTGGTATCAGAGCAGTGGTTCATTTTGACCACTTGCTTTGGTAGCCATAGTCTATTCTTTGAAAAGACTTTGGTGGTCTCTTGAATAGATCTGTTCTTGATATCTTATAAGGCTCAGTCATCATGCCTTCTAAGAAACTTCCTATGTTCTCTGTTGAGAGCTATGACCTATGGAGACTGAGAATTCAGGCTCAACTGTATTCAAAACATGAAAGAATGTGGAGAGTGGTTTCTGAAGGACCATTCAAATTTACTGTTGTAAATCCCAGAATCACTGATACTGAGAGAAATGATCCCAGGGATGAATTTCCTAAACCTGATGACCAACCCGACTCTGATGAGAGAAAGTTAGTCAATCTGGACTACATTACTAAAGATACTTTGTATAAGCACTATTGATTATGGGGATGATTTCTCCTTTGTGAAACCGCGCAAAAAAATATGGGACACACTTACTGTTATGTGTCAAGGCACAGATCATATTAAGGAAAACAAACTTTCTTTTGCTATTGGAAAGTTTGATGGCTTTGAAATGGAAGATGGTGAGTCGATTGGCAAACTTGAGGTCAGATTCACTAGCATCATGAATGATCTTAGTGCTCTTGGGAAAAGATACCCACAGAGAGAAGTGGCACTGAAAATTCTTAGAGGATTGTCTAAGAAATGGGATATACATGCTGTGGTGATTGAAAACACCAAAAATATTGATTTCATGCCATACCAACAAGTTTTCTCTGAACTGAAAGCTTATGAGTTTGTGATTGACAAGAAAACTAAGAAAACTCTGACAGCAAAGATGATTCTTCATCTAGCAAGAATGTGGCTTTTAAAGCCAAAGAGAAACCCTGTAAAGCTAGAGAGTCTAAAAACTCACTTGCCAGAAATCAGGATGAGCAAGAGGATAAGCTAGTACTGATGGCAAGAAGGTTTGAAAGACTCAATAAAGCATATATGAAAATATAAAAATACTACGGGAATCACGATTCTGAGAAACTTAGAAGGTGAGGACAAATTCATTTGAGAAAAAGAAGGACCAAAAGTCAAGGATCCTCATCCAAGAAGAAGGACTCCAAGACCAAGGAGGAAAGTGATCAGGATGATGATACCAACATATGCTACAACTGTCAGAAGAAAGGTCACTTTCAATATGATTGTCCTGAGTTGAGTGCTAAAGAAAGAAATGAGAGACAAGCCAAGAGAGACAGGAAGATCTCCAGCAAGAAAGCTATGATTGCAGAAGAGGAAGAACATTATGAAGAAGGTTCTAATTCCTCAGATGAGATTTTCTCAGACAGTGACAGTGATGATGTCTGTCTTATGGCTATGGAGGAGGTAAATTCTTCTATCTCTGTTGTTGCTCCTACACAAGCACATGAGTTCTCAAGTTCAACTGTAAACAGTAACTTTGACCTGATGAATTCGTTTGAGAATCTTATGAAGGACTATTCTGTGTTACAAGAACTGCTCATTGAAACTCAAGAGCAGAACAAGGAACTGACTGCTGAGAATCTGAAGTGGAAAAACTCTAAAATGCAGATATCACTTCTCAATTGATGGGAACTACTGAGAATCTGAACTGGAAAGACCTGCAACTATAAAAGCTGGATTGGGATACATTCCAGGGGGAACCTCACAAGGTCTTCTGAATGCCGCTTCTAGTAGAACCAAGTCTGTCTTTGTTAAACCAGTGGCATCTAATCTTCTTACTGAAGAACAGCCTAGAGTTTTAGACAAGGGTAAAGGACCTATGGTTTCAGAAAAACTGAAGGTTCAGGGAAGAAAGCCCAAACCTCAGGAAAAGGCTAGAAAACCCGAACACTTTCGGTAGGAAATTTTCGGCCAAGATTTCAAAGCCTCGAAATAAGAATACCAACTCAAGAGATATGAAATCAACCATCGGAGGAATTTTCAGAAGAGAAAAACTTTCGTGAGAGAGATATTCTCAACCTGAAAAGACCAAGTCCTCGACATCTTGAAAGACCCCAATTTCAAAGACAGCAACCTAAACCCCACTTGTCTAAGGGTAAAGGTTTCCTGAACCCAAGTCAACAGAGACAGAGACCAGCTGCACCAAAGCTAAGGCACTTGAACAAAAAGCCTGAACCCAAGAAGAACTCTAAGGCTCATGCTCATACTAAGGCTGGTACTCATACACAAGGTACTGCCAAGGCACCTAGGGTAGTGAATGTTTATGTAGATATTTATGGGAGACAAATCAGCCACTCTAAAGTAATTAGAGTTATCAGGCAGATTTGGATTCCAAAAGGAACAGCTAACTTGGTAGGACCCTACACCAAAAGGGCACTGAGCTGAATGAATACAACATAGCACTGGTGAGTGGAAATGAATTGCCACCTGTTGTATGGTATCTGGACAGTGGATGTTCAAGACATATGACAGGATATAAGCAACTACTCACTGACTATGTTGAGCAAAAAGGCCCTCAGATCACATTTGGAGACAACTCAAAAGGACAAACTGAGGGATATGGAACTCTTGAAGTTGATTCTGTTCATATCCATGGTGTTTCATGTGTGTCTGGTTTAAAGCATAACTTGCTTTCTATCAGTCAATTCTGTGACAAAGGATTCAGTGTTGAGTTCTCAAAGAACTTATGTTATGTGAAAGACAATACTTCACAGAAAATTTTACTGACTGGTACTAGAAAAGGAAATGTGTATCTTGCTGATTGGAAATTATCTCCTAAAGATACATGTTTGGTTGCAAAAAGTTTCACTGATACCAGTTGGTTGTGGCACAAAAGACTGAATCACTTAAACTTTAAAACCCTGAACAAACTTGCAAGATTAGCACTTGTGAGGGGGTTACCAAATGAAGTGTTCAGTAAATATCATGTTTGTGATGCCTGTCAGAAAGGAAAACAAATAAGAGCATCTTTCAAAAGCAAAGTAGATGTTTCTCTCGATAGAATCTTTACTTGGCTTGTTACATATGGATCTCTTTGGTCCAGTAACACCTGTAAGCACAAATGACAGGAAATATACACTTGTGGTAGTTGATGACTACTCTAGATACACATGGGTCATATTCTTTCTTAGTAAGAAGGAGACTCAGACAAAAGCGCGAAAATCTTGAAAAGGCTCGATCTTGAAAAGAATCTGAGTGTGGTCAAGATCAGATCAGATAAATGAACTGAGTTTATCAATCATATCATATCTGATTATTGTGCAGCAAATGGAATAACCCATGAAACATCAGTTGCAAGGACCCCACAACAGAATGGTGTTGCTGAAAGAAGAAATAGGACTCTGAAAGAAGCTGCAAGAACAATGATTACTGAAGTTGATATTCCTAAGAGATTTTGGGCTAAAGCTATCAACACTTTGCATCTTTGCTCTCGAAACGGATCCATCTTGACCAAGAATCAAGGAAAAACTCCATATGAATTTGTGGAATGAAAGGAAAGCCTCTTGTTTCTTTCTTTTACGTGTGTTTGGTTGCAAGTGTTTCATACACAATAATGGTAAAGATCGGTTGAAAACTTTTTGATAGCAAAGGCGATGAAGGGATATTCTTAGGATATTCTCAAGTCGATAAAAGCCTTCGAGTTTACAAATGTAGGACTCTTATTATGGAAGAAACACCTCATGTTGTTTTTTATGAATCTACTTGTGTTCAGAAGAAACAGGAACATGACTCAGGAGAACTGACCAGGAGAATGTTGGGGAATGAGTTGCACAGATCTATTCGGGATGAATATTTAAATACAAATTTAATTCTTTAATTATTACTAGCATGAATTAATCCTATATTAATTCAAATAATAATTGCAACAACATATCATGCATATAAAAAAGCCACGTAAAACCTACGACATGCGAATCTACGGGTTTACGTGAGCGTACTCTCTCGGGATGGCGGTGAATTGGTTGGGCCGGACTAACCAAAAGGACTTCCCAAGTATTCCCTTAGCCCTTGCTCAACTATCCGGTGGAAGGACACTTGTCGAAGAATTAACAAAAGGAAAAAATAAACTTTGTTGCACCACTTATGTGGATTTGCTAATTTTTCCAGCATATGGAATTGTACTTAGGAATGAAACAATCATCCCCTATTTATAGGAGAGGGAGTGGTCGAAATTCTTGTAGAAAATCAATGTGGGAAAAGACTTTTCTTGGTCACCAAGAAATCTTGAATATATCTCCAATATTCTTTTTCCCATAATTAAAATATTCCACAAAAATCCCACCTCCTCAATTATGGATAATTTTTGAAAATATTTAAGCAAGATTCCAAGATTTGGATCTTCTTGAATTTATGAGATATTCTTGTATTTCAAGAAATACATATCTTCCATAATATTTTTTCAAGAAAATCAAGAAAATCTTTCTTGCCCACTATATTTCCAAAAATTTCGAAATTCCTTAATGAATAGCCAAGTGGGAGATTTCTTGAATTTAATGAGATAATCTTGTATTCCAAGAATACATATCTTCATTCCATAACAAAATTCAAAGAAAATCTTTCTGCCTCTTTTATCCATAAATTTCGAAATAATTAGGAAAAATTAAGCAACAATATTTATTTTATTTTAATCACCTTTTCAGTTAATGGACTATTTGTTGGGCTACTCAGGGGGCCTTTAGGAGAATTAAGATTGGACCTTCTAATGGATCTTGAATATCTAATATTGAGCCACAATATAATTCAAGCCCATAAATATTAATTAATCCCACTACATAATTAATATTGCACTATCCATCTTAACCCATATTACAAATCAATATGGCTCGGTCATTATTTCCCGTGTTTAAGATTATCTAGCCCATTAATTAATTCAAGCCACTGAAATAGCTTTCCGTTAATTAATATCTTTTGTCCTCGGTCAAGGAACGGTTCAATATTATTATCCATACCGGAAACAAATTCCACTTGCATGATTTGGTATGATAAAGCTTATGAACCTCCCAAGGGGGCAAATCAAACAAGCGTACTTACACACGATCCTTCGTATTAAATCTTAGCAATCACATGTGACTAATAATATTGCCCAAGATAAAAAGTATTGAATCTCTTTGATTCGCTACCCATGATAAGTCAAAGCAATAGTTACCAATCCCACGTGATCCTATTTAAGGGACAAAGGTTAAGAAATAACGAACCACTGAGGTCTAATTCTTCCTTGTTCAGTTCTGAAGAATTTATCCTCCTGTAGGTCCTATTCAGCGCATCAGTCATGCACTAGTGTAATCTCTTGGTCAAGACAAATCAATCTGAGCCTTACACCTCAACCTTTCACGATGGGTTGTTCATTTCCATCTAGGTAAATGAATGGCGTACTTTTTAGTTACAAGGGGACCGTTAATTTAATCTTACGTGATCGGTATCACTAAATTAACTACAATGTAACACGTCTATTTATTGAACAGTTATCAAAATAAATATATGTAACATTCAATCATATTTTAAAGCATCGGTGATAATTTTATTTCGAAGAAATAAGTCCGAAAATTGGTTTTAGATTATACAAAGTAAAAAGCATACTTTTCAAAGATAATCCCAACAATCTCCCACTTATACTCAAAGTCTCGCTTTTAAGTATACTACAACATGTCTCGCGTAGTCCGTTACATCTAATGTCACCTGAGAACCTAATAATTTCTCCCACTTATACTCAAAGCAGTTAGCAACGGTCTTGACACTCATTCCACTCACATGTCTCTCGAATGTATTCGAGGTAGACGCTTTGTGAATGGATCTGCTAGTCATTTCCTCGGGACGCTATCTTTGCCACATCTATATCTCCTCTCTTAACGATTTCTCGTATAAGATGTCTTTCCTTTTAATCTGTTTGTTTGACTCGTGGACTCTTGGTTCTCTTGAATTTGCAATCGCCCCTAGCGAGATATTGCAAGACAAATTCGAACACCATCCAAGTCCACTAAGAAGGTCTAGAGCCCAATCGGTTCTTTCATTGCTTCTGGCGACTACTTACCCGAGTTCCATGGTTGAGTCGTTGATGCATTTACGCTTCACACTCGTCCATTTGATGGCTACACTTCCCAAATGGAAACACACTAATCGAGGCGGATAATTTACGGAATCTATATCGATTGGAAATCCAAGTCTATGTAGCCGATGGGGGATTGGAGTATCGATGATAAATCAACATTCTATCCCGAGTTCTTTTCGGACACTTGAATGTTTTTTACTTGTCGTCAATGTGCTTTCCACTGGGGTTACTTTGATATTTGCTACCATGCCTACACGCAAAAGCGGATATCCGGTCTCGCATACGACAATGCATACATAAGGTTTCCGATAAATAGAAGCACAAGGAATACCTTTCATGTCATCTATCTCCTTTTTTCGTCTTAGGGAACATTTTCTTGGATAGATGGATTCCAAGTCCGAAAGGTACGAATCCTTTCTTGGAATCTTGCATCTTGAATCGTTTCAAAAAGCGATTATCTATGTATGAAACTTACGATAACCCGATCATCCTTTTACGGCGATCTCGAGTTATCTTGATCCCAAGGATATGTCCGCTTTCCCTAAGTCTTTCATATCAAACTGTTTTTTTGAAACCATGCCCTTACGTCCCGATCACACCTTCACATCATTCCCGATGATCACAATGTCATCTACGTATAGTACTAAGAATACCAATGCGATTCAAACGCTTTTTATACACAACTTTCAAACTTGTTTTGATCAAACCCATAAGACTTTATAACATGATCAAAACATTGGTTCCAAGCTCTGGATGCCTGTTTGAGTCCGTAAATGGACCTCTTGAGCTTACAAACTAGGTGTTCTTGGCCTGTTTCAATGAAACCTTGGGTTTGTTGCATATAGATCTCTTCATCAAGACTTCCGTTAAGGAAAACTGTCTTGACATCCATTTGCCAGATTTCAAAGTCGAAATGCGCAGCAATCGATAAGAGAATACGGATAGACTTAAGCATGGCTAAGGGCGAAAAAGTTTCCTCATAATTGATCCCTTCTTTCTGAGTATAACCTTTCGCCACTAGTCTTGCTTTAAAGGTTTCAACCTTCCCATCCAGTCCTCTTTTCCTCTTATATACCCACTTCCATCCAATGGGTTTGACCCCATTAAGTGGTTCGACTAGCTCCCACATTCTATTATGAAACATAGAACCCATTTCGGCTTTCATTGTTATTTGCCAAGAATCTGCATCCTTATCTTGGAGTGCCTCGTCATATGTCCATGGGTCTGATTCGTCTTGTCCGGGAATCAAGTCCGAGGACTCTCCTATTCCCATGAATCTCTCGGGCTGTCTAACAACCCTCCCAATACGACGAGGCTCCGATTGTGAAAACGTATCATTTGGTATATCATCTAGTACAGTTGGCACTGAGGTTTGCCCTCTAAGCTCATTTAAGGTAATCTCACTTCTGGGTTTTCTTTGGTTCATATAGTCTTCTTCCAAAAATCTAAAGTGGGTGCTGATGACCACCTTTTGATCTTCGGGACCATAGAACATACACCCTTTTGTTCCCTCGGGGTATCCTACAAACAACCTTAATTCTGATCGAGGATCCAATTTACCGGCTTCCTTGTCCAACACGTAGGCCGGACACCCCCAAATTCTCATGTGTCTCATACTAGGCTTGCGTCCGGTCCACAATTCTTTGGGAGTTTTGGGAACCGATTTGGATGGCACCAAGTTCAGAATGTAAGCCGTTGTTTCCAAGGCATAACCCCAGAACGACTTGGGAAGATCCGCATAACTCATCATTGATCTAACCATTTCCAAAAGAGTTTTGTTTCTTCGCTCTGCAACCTCATTTTGTTGAGGGGTTCCGGGTGTAGTGAGCTGGGATACAATCCCTTCATCAGATAAGTAGTTCAAAAACTCATCGCTGAGGTATTCGCCTCCACGATCAGATCATAGAGACTTGATACGTTTTTCCCTATGATTCTCTGTTTGAGCCTTAAATTCTTTGAATTTCTCAAAGGTCTCAGATTTATGCTTCATAAGGAAAATGTAACCGTACCTTGAGTAATCATCAATAAAAATACTCATAACCTCCTCTTGCTTTGGTTGACATTGGACCACATACATCTTTGTGAACGATCTCTAACACTTCTTTGGCTCTATTCCCCTTGGCTCCAATTGCCCTCTTGGTCATTTTACCCTCCAAACATGATTCGCAGGTTGGAATTTGTTCAACTTGGAGACGCTCTAGTGAACCATCTTTCACCAACCTTTGGATCCTCTTTGGATTTATATGACCTAATCTTAGATGCCAAAGAAGTGTTTCGTTCACGCTTTCTTTTGTCGAAAATAGTTGATGTGTTATAGGATGCATTTCGTGAGTGGTGTGCACAGTTAATTGTATAGAGATTTTCCATCAATGTCCCGTAACAGATACACTCATCATTACAAAATGATATCATTCTTATTAAAAGAAACTTAGTGTCCTTTAATCGAATTTTAGAAACTGAAAGTGAATTCTTTATAAAACTGGGAACATAAAGATAATCTCAAAAAAAACTTTATCTTCAAAAGATATGTGCACTTCTCCCACTGCTTTAACTACTACTCATGTAGTATTGCAATGTCTGCTACTTGCGTAGTATTGCAATAATCGTTACTATCGTAGCATTGCAATATCTACCACTTACGTAGCATTGCAATGACTTCTACTTTCGTAACGTCGCCCAGTGTGATGAGGATCTCACTCCTACTAAGTTACCGGATCATTTTGAACCCGTGAAGCCAACATGATTAGTGGATCTCGTATCAACCACCCACGAATGAGAAGTATACGCCGCTAAACAAGTTTCAACAACTAGTGTGTGAGAATTACCTTTCTTTCCGTCCCTTTTGGGGTTGGAACTGGCAAAACCTCCATTGTCCTCTCTCACCACAGCTTAAGCACTTCCTCTTTGGATTTTCCTTGACACAACAAGCATTCCTCATCTTACCATTGCCCTTGGCAACAGTTGAGTTTTATTGCTTATGGCCTTTGGTCCTCTTCTTTATCTTGCCTACCCTTGGCCTAGAAGATGAAGACGGACCACTTGCCGTCAAAGCTTGAGTTTGGTGTCTTATCATCATTTCTGCCGAGACCAAAAGTTTACAACAAATTAGCTAGCGAGGCCAAAATGCTCAAAAACTTTTTGGGCAGAGAGTGAAGTACCAAATTCATCTGAGTCTCCAGATCATAATCTGCACTCAGAGTCTCAAGTTTGTTCAGATGGGCCATCTATTTTGAGGACGTAATCCCTTACGGGTTTGCCCTCCACCATTTTCAGCGACGACATCTCTCGCAAGGTGATCTGATGAGTCCCGCGTGTTTTGACTCGTCAGTTGGCTCATCTGATTTTGGTGTGTCAAGAATCCACTTGTGCTTTTGTGCAGTTAGGACAATTATAATTTTTCGTTTCCAATCAATATAGTTTCCATTGTATTGACTTTAAGTATAATAACACTGGATTAAAAGGTAACGACATGTTGAACTGAAATAAACAACTATATGCAATAGCACAAGTATATCACAAGATTCGATCACATGCATCATATTTAAAATCTCAAAAAAAATATGAACATGCATCAGCCAACATCTCAAAATAGTTTAAATAAGCCATGTGGGGTGGGTCATTATTTAAACACATTCAAGCAGGTTACAAACAAGGACATTTACAAACCTTTAATATCCAGATTAATAGTTGGCTCCCACTTGACCAATATAAAATTGACAGGGACTTCGGGGAAGTATATGCATATCAATTTTATACCTAAGTAATAACCATGATTAAATACAGGATTACTATTTCGCTTTGATCGAGCCTCGTGGGGAGGGTCATCGTCGCCACTAGTAATAACCCATAATCATCCGTTTGGAATTCATTCATGTGAAAGCTATCTTTTGACCGTCCCGTGGGGGGAATTTCTCCAAAAGAATTCACAAATGAATAAATCATGGAGGTCAAAATTAATTCAATTTTATTATCCGGAATAAAATTGTCAATTAATTATTTAAACATACTTAGTAATTTTTAAGGTGAGATTTTTTCATTTGGCAACCCTCATGCAAACAAATTTAAACAAATTAAATAAAGCATAAGATAGCACAAATAAATCAAGCAAAACAGAAAAATAAACATATTGGGCACAAATTATCCAACTGTCATGGTTTGATTTTTCTTGACTTGATCTTGAAGAAACACGTTTCGAATTTCTCTCACTCGTTCGTCTCGAAAAATACTTCGTCTCGAAACGCCACGCCAAGCAGCTCGCAGCCGGGATGCACGCCCACATTCGGCCGGCCGCTTGGCATAGAACAGCCTCGGTAGCCTAGGCACCACCCGGCGGGCCGCGCCCGCCAGTGCCTCTGCACGCCTCGGCAGGTGTCGGCAGCTCTCGGCAGGTGACACGCGTATCCGCGCATCTTGCGCTCGCCCGCCTCCACCTCGCCCGCGACCTCGGCGGACCAGCGTCCCTGCGCCGCGCCAGCAGCGTGCGCATCCGCGTCTTGATAATACCGTCGCTTGGCACGATGTGCGCCGCGATGCTGCGTCGCCTAGTGCCCCCGCCCGTCTTGTATGCCCTTTTTTCATGGCCTTTCGGCGGCCTCCTCACCTTACCCGTCGTGCCATACCAAGCCCACTACGCCCGGTTCGATTTTGTCCTTTAATTCTTCATCTCTTCGTTCCCGATCCGGTTAAAATTTATTTACAAAAAAATAAATAAACCTAGATCTAGACTAGTCTATTACATTGATCAAATCAAACAAATCCTAGTCTACTAGTGGATTTTCTCACGAGGCAAAACAAATCCGAACGAATCGAATTAAAACCACAATTTATATGCATGCATAAATAAACACATTAAAATCCATGACAATTGGATACCTGCAAAACAGATCTAACAGTTCTACTATCCAATTTCAAATTTAATGTCCACGAATTAAATTACAATTTAAAAAAAATCAGAGCCCGAAACTGTGGCTCTAATACCAGTTGTTGGGGAATGAGTTGCACAGATCTATTCGGTATGAATATTTAAATACAAATTTAATTCTTTAATTATTACTATCATGAATTAATCCTATATTAATTCAAATAATAATTGCAACAACATATCATACATATAAAAAGCCAAGTAAAACCTATGCATGCGGAATCTACGGGTTTACGTGAACGTACCTCTCGGGATGGCAGTGAATTCGGTTGGACGGACTAACCAATAGGACTTCCCAAGTATTCCCTTAGCCATTTCTCAACTATCCGGTGGAAGGACACTTGTCGAACAATTAACAAAAGGAAAAAATAAACTTTGTTGCACCACTTATGTGGATTTGCTAATTTTTCCAGCACATGAAATTGTACTTATGAATGAAACAATCATCCCCTATTTATAGGAGAGGGAGTGGTCGAAATTCTTGTAGAAAATCAATGTGGGAAAAGACTTTTCTTGGTCACCAAGAAATCTTGAATATATCTCCTATATTCTTTTTCCTATAATTAAAATATTCCACAAAAATCCCACCTCCTCAACTATGGATAATTTTCAAAAATATTTAAGCAAGATTCCAAGATTTGGATCTTCTTGAATTTATGAGATATTCTTGTATTTCAAGAAATACATATCTTCCATAATATATTTTCAAGAAAATCAAGAAAATCTTTCTTGCCCACTATATTTCCAAAAATTTCGAAATTCCTTAATGAATAGCCAAGTGGGAGATTTCTTGAATTTAATGAGATAATCTTGTATTCCAAGAATACATATCTTCATTCCATAACAAAATTCAAAGAAAATCTTTCTCCCTCTTTTATCCATAAATTTTGAAATAATTAGGAAAAATTAAGCAATAATATTTATTTTATTTTAATCACCTTTTCAGTTAATGGACTATTTGTTGGGCTACTCAGGGGGCCTTTAGGAGAATTAAGATTGGACCTTCTAATGGATCTTGAATATCTAATATTGAGCCACAATATAATTCAAGCCCATAAATATTAATTAATCTCACTACATAATTAATATTGCACTATCCATCTTAACCCATATTACAGTCAATATGGCTCCCGGTCATTATTTCCCGTGTTTAAGATTATCTAGCCCATTAATTAATTCAAGCCACTGAAATAGCTTTCCTTTAATTAATATCTTTTGTCCTTGGTCAAGGAACGGTTCAACATTATTATCCATACTGGAAACAAATTCCACTTGCAAGATTTGGTATGATAAAACTTATGAACCTCCCAAGGGGGCAAATCAAACAAGCGTACTTGCACACGATCCTTCGTATTAAATCTTAGCAATCATATGTGACTAATAATATTGTCAAAGATAAAAAGTATTGAATCTCTTTGATTCGCTACCCACGATAAGTCAAAGCAATAGTTACCAATCTAACGTGATCCTATTTAAGGGACGAAGGTTAAGAAATGACGAACCACTGAGGTCTAATTCTTCCTTGTTCAGTTCTGAAGAATTTATCCTTCTGTAGGTCCTATTCAGCGCATCAGTCATGCACTAGTGTAATCTCTTGGTCAAGACAAACCAATCTGAGCCTTACACCTCAACCTTTCACGATGGGTTGTTCATTTCCATCTAGGTCGTGAATGGCGTACTTTTAGTTACAAGGGACTGTTAATTTAATCTTCTGTGATCTGGTATCACTAAATTAACTACAATGTAACACGTACGATTTATTGAACAGTTATGCAGTAAATATATATAACATTCAATCATATTTAAAGCATCAGTGATAATTTTATTTCAGTAAATAAGTCTGAAAATTCTGTTTCGATTATACAAAGTAAAAAGCATACTTTTCAGTATAATCCCAACAGAGAATCACCAGACTTTGCCTAAAAAAGAAATCCTCTGAACCTGAAAAGAAGAAGTCGGTCACTTTCTATGAATGGAGTGAATCAGACTCAGACAAAGAAGTTCAGGATGAAAAAACTCAGGATGGTGAGACTCAGGATGAAAATTCTTTACTGAAGGAAAGCCAACACACTGAAGCTGACCAATCTGAACTTACACCAGTTCAGACTCAGGTATGTAATGCCGATGAAGATGTGGTCACAGCTGAGGCAAACTCTGAATCTATCAACCAAGGGAGAACAAATGTCTCTGACAATGTTCTGAATGGAATTTCCCCTGAGGAAGATGATTCCCTTTCTCCTTTTCTGTTATTCCCTGAATTTGATGAACTGTCTGAACCTAACATTTCTGATGTTGAGGACACTACTGAAGGGGGAAAATCCAGGAGAAAATGGTTGGATATCCATCCTACAAGTCAGATTATGGGTGATCTATCA
The DNA here is from genome assembly GCA_037126765.1 of Stenogyne calaminthoides. Lineage (NCBI taxonomy): Eukaryota > Viridiplantae > Streptophyta > Magnoliopsida > Lamiales > Lamiaceae > Stenogyne > Stenogyne calaminthoides. Next base: position 22,690,509 of record JBBCBC010000019.1, read on the forward strand.
GAAGGAGTAAAGACAAGACGGTTCCATGGTGAAAGTGCTTTATTCGACTGTTTTCTATCAGAAAAGGAACCTACTGAGATTGAAGAAGCTCTACAAGACTCATTCTGGATTGTTGCTATGCAAGAAGAATTTAATCAATTCACTAGGAATGATGTTTGGGAGCTAGTGGACAGACCAAAAAGGCACAATGTGATTGGAACTAAGTGGGTGTTCAAGAATAAGAGAGATGAAAACAACAACATTGTGAGAAACAAGGCAAGGCTAGTTGCACAAGGTTATTCCCAAGAAGAAGGCTTGGATTATGATGAAACCTTTGCACCTGTTGCAAGACTAGAAGCCATCAGATTGTTTCTTGCATATGCTGCCCACATGAAATTCACAGTCTATCAGATGGATGTGAAAAGTGCATTTCTGAATGGTGTGCTTAAGGAGGAAGTATATGTGGAACAACCTCCAGGATTTTGTCAGAATGACCAAGTTTACAGGCTCAGGAAAGCCTTGTATGGTCTTAAGCAAGCACCCCGAGCATGGTATGATACCCTTTCTCAGTTTCTTACTGACCATGGTTTTATCAAAGGAACTGTTGATAGGACTTTGTTCAGGATAGAAGATGGAAAGGATATTTTACTAGTTCAGATCTATGTGGATGACATCATATTTGGATCTCCAAATCATCATTTGTGTGAAAAGTTTTCTACTCTGATGAAAAGAAAGTTTGAGATGTCAATGATGGGGGAGATGAATTTCTTTCTTGGACTTCAAGTGAAACAAACTAAGGAAGGAATATTCACCAATCAAGCAAAATACACCAGAGATCTGATTGCAAAGTATGGAGTACAAAATTGCAATGCAGTTAGAATTCCCATGAATACTAACTACAAGATGGATCCTGATCCTGAAGGCAAATCAGTAAATCACACTGATTATAGAGGGATCATTGGATCAGTGCTATATCTCATAGCAAGTAGGCCTGATATAACATTTACTGTTGGGATATGTGCAACATACCAAGCTAATCCTAAGGCTAGTCACATGGAGGCTGCCAAAAAGATTCTGAAATATCTTAAAGGCACTGTAAATAGAGGATTATGGTATCCAGCTGATGATAACCTTGAATTAACTGGTTATTCAGATGCTGATTATGGAGGATGTAGAATTGACAGGAAGTCTACCACAGGAACTTGTCAATTTCTTGGAAGTAAACTGATATCATGGTTTTCAAAGAAACAAACCTCAGTAGCAACCAGTATTACTGAAGCTGAATACATGGCTGCAGGAAGTTGTTGTGCACAGATTCTTTGGCTCAGACAACAATTGAGGGATTATAAGATTATAGCCAATGAAGTACCTATATTTTGTGATAATAATAGTTCAATTGCTATTACACAAAATCCTGTATTTCACACCAGATGTAAGCATGTTGATGTCAGACATCACTTCATCAGAGATCATGTTGAGAAGAAAGACATCAGAATGGAGAAAATTCATTTTGATAAACAGAGAGCTGATATCTTGACTAAACCTTTGGCTGAATCAAGATTTCAGGAACTATCAGTTGAATTAGGTATGTTGGATCCAGGTGAATAAAGCAAATCTGAAAAATTGAAGGTTTCAGATGCATGAAGTTTTCTCAGGTTTTTTACTGAAAAACTCAGGATAAAATTGAGAGTCCTGAACATTGAGTCTTGGGAAACTCAGTTATCCTGAAGTTCAGTACTCAGTATTATACTTATATTTTATCAAGGTCAAAACTCAGTAAGACTGATGGAGAAAATTAGTCCGAAGAAGTATTTACTCATGCACCACATTTATTGTCTATCTGAATCTCAGTAATCATTGGCAATAAATGACAAAACACCTGAAGAAATATTTGAGCGGGACCTTTGAAATCCACGAGGAAAGTCAATGGTCTGCAGGAACAATAATTAAATGCACTGTTCATTAATCACCAATAGGAATAAATTGGCGGCTAAGTATTTGTGAAACCATCCTTTCAAATACCCATTTTAGTCGGTTTTTAATCTTGACCGTCAAAACCTTCATCTACGCGATTTTCCATAAATCAAAATCCTATATCCATTACAAAGACTCCATTCAAGACCTAAATCAAAAAGGCCTTCGTCTTCTCAAACCCTCTGCTTCAAAACCTTCGATTACCCAGAAATCCCTTATCTAAAAAATCCTTCACTCAAAATCACTAAAAAATGACACTCTCTATATACGACAAACTCGCCATTTCCAACAAACCATGGTACGAAAATGTTGTTTCTCTGGAAAGCACATCCAATGCACCTCACGAGGAGGAGGCGTTGCATATGATTCGTATGGCAAAGCATACTTGTCTGGTCGCAAATCAACCAGATGCTGAATATGTCAAGGAGGTAATTGAGTTTGTTTCTAATATGCAATTGGATGACAAAAATTGCATAGAGTCTAAGATTACGGTGTTGCATTTGGAACATAGTACAAAATATGTTGATTTTGTTAGGGAATTATATATTATTCCTAAGAATCTGAATGCCATATATGAGTTAAGTGATAGAGGTGAAGACCCTACGGTATACATGATGGGTAGGGAACAAGAGTATTTGGATAAAATTACTGAGCATCCGGTAAAGTTTGAAGCTACTTTGAATAAGAGGCATTTGAAGCCTAAATATCGAGTATTGTTGGATATTGTAAGCAAATGCATCATGAGTAGATCTGGTAGTTTCGAACAGATAAGCACGCCTAAGTTAAGGCTAATGACGACGATTGAAGATTCACCTACTACGGCATTCAATTGGTTGCACTATTTGATCAAGGTGGTGAGTGATCAAGCCAAACAAATTCAAAAGGTGAATGGCTCTGTAGTTATCAAGGGAAAAATTCTACATGCAACCAAGATTGTCTTTATCTTGGAAACGTGCAGAGAAGAGGAGGACATTTTTGCCGATTCCACTTCCTTTCCAAAGTCAAAAATCTTGTTCAAACCAACAAAGAAGACTTTGAGAGGAAAGAAAGAGAAAAACACTGAGTCTCACTGCCGAAGAGGAAACTGAGGAAGATACAACAGTGGTGGAGCAAGTCAAGGAAACAAAACAGACTTCTCAGAAATCCACTGAGACAACTAATGAAGAAGCCAAACAAGCTAGGGGGAAAGCCCTGATGCAAATTAAAAGAGAGAAAGGTGAGAAACTGAAGAAGAAAGCATTGGCTCCTCAGAAGCGCAGAAGGCTTCAAACAATTGCGGAAAAGGAGGCCAGTGAAACTGAAGAAACTCAACCTGAAGGTCAGCAAGGGTTGAAATCTCCACTACAGGTTCTTGCTCAGGTGGTGACAAATGTGCAGGAGCAAGAAACTGAGGAACAGGTTTTTTCTGAGGTACTCGAAACCTTTCTGAGCTCAGATAAAATCTCTCAGGAAATCTTCAAGGGACCTCATATCCCTAATGAAGAAAGACATGTTCAGACGTCAGATCAGTCTGAACCTCAGGAATTGCTGAACTTGGATGTGATTCTGAATGAAACATTTCTTGATCCATCAGCTCTGGAACTCATACACTCTGAACCTACTGCTCCTGAAAGCCCAAGTTTGAAGAAGGGAGAAGCCGAAGAGACTGAATGGCGAAGCAAGGGGAACGGTTTAACTTGGACAGATACCCTAAGTTGAATGCCTATCCTGACCTTCAGGATATGTTCTTCAGGCTCAGAACGACAGTGTATATTTTGAATCAAACACTCCCGGAGATGCTGAACATTGCTTCATACAGAGGAGAAGAGTGGTGGAATGTTGAGACAGTTGCTCTAACTTAATTCTCAGGTTTTAGGAAAACCAAGCTGAGAATGAAAGTAGGGGATTTTGATGAATTGGTGAAAACGAAGTTAGCTGAAAGGAAAGATACTGAAATAGTAAATGCTTCCAGCTCTCATGATCAAAACAAAGATAAGGATCAGGGAGATGATGCAGAAAAGAAATCTTAGAAGGAGAAGGAACCTCAGACAGATATTGAGAAAGAGAAGGAAACTGAGAGTCAGATGGGGACAGATATTGATCCTGAACCAACTAATATCAGACAACCTCAGACTGAAGTTAGCATTCTTCAGGTACCTTTTGGCACTCTTATACATTATGCCGAAGTTACTGAAGTACCTAGCTTTAAATCTGATGTTTATGATATGCAGACTGAGGCACAGTTGGAGCACCCAGTTCAGTTGGAAAATGTTGTACAAACTCCAGTGGTTGATTTCACACCAATCCTGGATAAGTTAAAGAAGATAGAGCCAAGGATGGAAGAGATACTGGCAAGTCAATCTCAAAATCTTGAGAATCTAAGCTCTTCATCAGGCATGCTGCAAACAATTCTCACAGACAAGATGACTCAGATGGAGTTAGTCCTGGCTGCTCAAAATCAAAAAATGGAGAACCTGAGTTCATCATCTGATACGCTTCAAACAACTCTATCAGGTAAATTAGCTACATTAGATGGAAAGATTGATGGAGTACATACAGAGCTTAATGCCAACATGAAGTAGATGTATCAAGAAAGAACTGCCTATCTTGAAGCCAAGCTGATTGAGAAGAATGATCTGATGATCAAAACAGTTGTTGAGTAAATGTGCTCCCTGCTCATGACCAAGATGACAGACATGATGCATGAAGTGTTCTCAAAGCAGTTTGCTCCACTCGCAGATGAATTCTCAATGGCCAAGAATTACATGATGAGGCTAGAGGATGAGCATGATCAGTTAGCAGGGGCAGTGCGCAGTATGAGCAAGGAGCAATACTATATGGATACTGCACTGACTCAACTACTCCCAAGGTATGGTGCCAAAAAGGGAGAAAGGCATGGTGGCAAATTAAGTAAGTTGTTGGCACAAACCTTGGAGAGAAAGGCTTAAAAAGAAGCTAAAGGAAAGAAAATTGTGGATGCCTTAAGTGAGATTGAAGCCACTGAGAAACTGAAGTTCAAAAAAGTAGAAAAACCTACCTTCACTCAAACATCTGAGCAAACCATTCAAGAAGTAATTAGTGAAAAACTGAATGATAGAAGGATGGTTGAAACAAGCAAGGCAGAAGAAGAGCAAGTCAGGCCTGAGAAGAGAAAGGCTGTTGCATTCGTGGAACAAGAAAAGAAGAAAAGAGCTAAAGTTTAAAAACCTACTCAGAGGAAGTTGATAATGGAATTTGAAGAATCTGAGGAAGAAGTTCTAAAAGGAAAAAAAACCGAAACTCGAAAAGAAGTCTTCGATACCAAGAAAACTCAAATTTCTTGATTGAAAAAGAAGAAGAAGAAGAACGCTTCGGTTCAGTGTTCCATTTGGTCGAAGAAGAAAGAAGAAGAGCAGAAAAGAAGAGGTGGTTTTAAAAAGTTTTTATGCAAAAGGAGGGGTACGGAAAAGACTCAGAAGTGGTCGCACATTGAAAAGTGGATGCCTATACAGTTCAATGATGCATGGCAAGAGATCAAGAGAACCTTCTGGTTCTATTATGAGATTCTGAGAGAATGGAGGGGGAGCAGCTCGGATAAGAATTAAGCCTTCATTGAGTACTTACTGACATTCTATCATAAATACCTACAAATTTGGATCAACATGGCAGATGAAGGAAACACGCAGATAGTAGCCCCTGGTCCATACATGTACCCAGCTCCTAGGTTTGAGAATGGCTATGTGAATGAAGCAGCCATTTCTCAAGAAATAGCCCAGTATGCCATCCAGCTAGGCCTAACAGGAAACAACCCTGATATCATCAAGGCAAGGGATGAACTGAAGAAGAGATACTACGGGATGTTCAACCTGGAAGTGCCAGACGATAAAGTGGAAGAAGACTGAAGACTTTGTTCTTCTGATTTTTTTTTTTTCATTGTAATCTGTAACTCTTATCTTATATCAATGAAAATTTTATCTTTATGCTCAAAAGATAATATCTCATTATCTTTTTACATGTCTTTAATTACTTGATATGCCAGATTGTTTAGAAAATTGTTGGGTGAAATACCATTTTGGTTTGTAATAGATAAACTGAAACCTAAGGATAGGTTAGGTTTTTCTTAAATGTAACAAGATGGTTTTGGCATCATAAAAAAGGGGGAAATTGTTGGGAGAGGAATTTAATAAAGAAGTTTTGATTAGATCCCAAAAACCCCTAAGTATGACATGTTCAGGATAATCTTGATAGTCTGAGTCAGGTTTTATCATAGATTGTTCAGGAAGATATCTGCACAATGTATAGTTAGCAGATATAGATCAGGTTAAATCTTGAAGACACCAAGACTCCTAAAAGTTCTTGTCAGACAATCAAGACTCGAAGAAGTTCTGTCAAGACAATCAAGACTCGAGAAGTTGTCAAGACAATCAAGACTCGATGAAGTTGTCAAGACACCAAGACTCCGATGAAGTTGTCAAGACATCAAGACTCAAGAAGTTATCAAGACATCAAGACTCGAAAAGTTCTCAAGACATCAAGACTCGAGAAGTTCTCAAGACATCAAGACTCAAAGAGTTACCGAAGACTCAAGAAGATACCAATACTCAAGATAACCCTAATGTTCAGAGGCACTAAATAATATCTATCTAAAGACTACAAAACTGAGAAAAACGCACATGTTCAGAAAAGTAGATATTGCCCAAAACATTCTAGTGCAGATAAAAGGAATTAAGTCTAAGTGTTGTTTAAGGTTGTCTCATTCAGAGAGATTGACCAAAAAGAGCTGTTTTGTTTGTCTACATTCACTGAAGACAAGAACCAATTAGAGGAAGACAACACTGTACTTCACTGACACTGAAAGCGACAGGACCCTGAATTATGTCAGTAGTACTAAGTTCCAAACTACAAAAATTGGTGATTGGCTACATGACTGCATATTTCCTAAAACATGCAAGGGAGTGTTCAAACCCTAAAAATAGCCGTTCATCAAACACCAGAAGAGAAAACTCATATAGTTATCTCTTCCAACGGATAGTTTTCAAAGAGTGATCTTGGTGAAGTTGCCTATAAATACCAGTGACCCTTTACATTGAGAGGTCACGGGAAATTTCAAAGCAACTCAAGAGCTCATTCGTATTATTGCAAATTGAAGCACTCGAAAACCTTAGAATTTCCCAAGTGTTTCACATTGGAGAGAGTCACTATTCTAAGCCTAGATTGATAGATATATTCAAAGCTTAGAAAGAGATATCCTAGCCTTTGCATTAGTTCTTATTGTAAAGGATATCTCACCCTAGTTGGAAACCAACCCAAAACCCAAACCCTTTGTTAAGGTAGTTTGTGTGTGTTTTGTTGGTGAGTTAGAGTTGTAAAGAGTGAGTAAGCTACAGTGAGTTAGCCAGAAAACTCTAGAGAAGAAGTTAGTAAGCTACTTGTGGTAGTCTGAACACTTGTGTGTGTTTGAGTTAGTAAGCTGCAGTGAGTCAGCCAGAAAACTCAAGGTAGAAAAGTGAGTAAGCTACAGTGAGTTAGCCTTAAAGCTTTAGGAAGTGGTTAAGGAATTTCTCTGAAGATCAGAGAGAGTGGACGTAGGAGCTTGAGTCTCTGAACCACTATAATTGTTGTGTTGTTTGCTTTCTGTACTGCATTTTATCTATTACATGTTTTTCACTGAAAGCATATTTCACTGATATTCAGTTGGAACCAATCCACTGAACTGCATAAAATTGGTCACAACCTTAATCATTAATTTATTAAAGGAAGAAGATATTTCAGCAAAGCTAAAACCAGTATAAACTTAGGGCCAACCATTCCTCACACATGAGTAGCTAGAACAAATAGTTACCAAATTTAACTAACTCTACTGAGTGTTCAGTGAGATAATTATCTGATACAAGCTCCTCAGGATCTCTGATAAGTTCAGGATCAGTTGGGCTAATCTGAAGCTTCTGATAGCAGCTCAGGATCATTGTCTCAGTAGAATTTGACTCAGGGCAATCCGTGATTCTCAGGACAAAAATATCAGGATAACCTGACCCATCTGACCTCAGTGAAGAAAAAGTTTGAAAAATCACTGAACACGTGTATTCCCCCCATACACGTGTGAGACTCGTTAGCACTAGGACCAACATTTATCCATGGCGATCTGATGGTACCCGGCAAAGGCATCCATGAAGGTCATCATCTTGTGCCCAACAGTGCTATCCACGAGGTGATCGATGTGGGGCATAGGAAAATAATCTTTTGGGCATGCTTCGTTGAGGTCAGTGAAGTCGATACAAAGTCGCCAAGAGTTATTCGCCTTTTTTACTAAGACTGCATTGGCCACCCATTGTGGTTGATCTTCCTTATCGATTAATTTTTTATCCAGTAGCTTCTTCACTTCTTTGGCTAAGGCTACGTATTTCTCAGGGCTGAACTTCCTTCTTTTCTGGGACACTGGCTTCTTTGTCGGGTCGATGTTTAGCTTGTGGCATGCGACCTCGGGGTCGATGCCGACCATGTCTTCATGTGACCATGTAAAAACATCTAAATTCTGTTTGAGGAATTCTATCAATTGATCTCGCAGATCATTGGGTATCTGCGTTCTGATGGTCACAGTTAGTTCTGGTCGATCGAGGTCGATCGAGATTATTTCGAACTCTTTGATAGGGGTTGCTCGTTGATCGTTTCTTTTTGTTCTCGAATCGAGGCTGAATTCTCTTTGTTCGGCATCGACCTCCATTGGTTCGAAACTAAGGCGAGGTTCTAGATCTGGTAACTCTTGTGTGGGCTATTCTTTGACTGGGACATCAACTTCCATGGGTGTTACGCCTATTTCTATTACATTGTCTATCTCCATTTTATCACATTATTTTTCTTTCCGGGGTGGAGTTTGGCTCGTACAACCTAGCCCCACCTCGGATCTCCTACCTAAATAAAAAGCTGAATTTAAATTGACACAAGAGTAGGTAAAACATTTCCTTATAGCGATCTGATCACCCTTAATGGTGCCAATTTTCCCATCAGATCCGGGAAACTTAATACAATAGAAATAAGATGAGGCGGAAGCCCCGAACTCATGTTCGAAAGGCCTGCCGAAGAAAGCATTGAAATTTGAGGGGATGTCGATGATCACAAAGTCCAGCTGTCTTGTCGCCTTCACTTCGATATCCATGGTCGAAGTGATTTCCACTGATAGGTGAATCATTCCATAAACTTCGACGGGTTGACTCCCAAACCCTCGGATCCCCACCTCGTAGGGTTTGACGTAGGAATAGAATTCGTCGAGTTGATCCAATGTTTTCTTCAAGAGGATGTTGTAAAAAGCCCCATTGTCGATCATGATGCAATGAACCAAAGCCACTATTATTCTGGTTGAGATCACAAGCGGGTCCCAGTTCGGGTAGACCACTCCATCCTTGTCTTCCTCGGTGAACGTGAGCTATTTCTGATTTGGAGCGATGGTGTTGACTGGGAGGCAGCTTAGCACAGCGTTATCGAGAGCTCGCATCTCAGACTTTTTTATGACGGTTTGATAGGGAGGTCATTGGGAGGAAACCCCCGAGGGTTCCCCCAGATGGGCAGATCATGTGGATGACCCTATTTCCTGCTCCCTCCGAGATCATGTGGAAGTTGTACGAAGAAGGAAAATTGGAAAGGTTTGTTAAGCCAAGATAGCAACAGAATCAGCAACAAGCACCACGAAACCAACTCGACCAGGGCAGGCGAGGTTATTTCGAACTCTTTGATAGGGGTTGCTCACTGATCGTTTCTTTCTGTTCTCGAATCGAGGCTGAATTCTCGTTGTTCGGCATCGACCTCCATTGGTTCGAAACTAAGGCGAGGTTCTAGATCTGGTAACTCTTGTGCGGGCTATTCTTTGACTGCGACATCAACTTCTATGGGTGTTACGCCTATTTCTATTACATTGTCTATCTCCATTTTATCACATTATTTTTCTTTTCGGGGTGGAGTTTGGCTCGTACAACCTAGCCCCACCTCAGATCTCCTACCTAAATAAAAAGCTGAATTTAAATTGACACAAGAGTAAGTAAAACATTTCCTTATAGCGATCTGATCACCCTTAATGGTACCAATTTCCCATCAGATCCGGGAAACTTAATACAATAGAAATAAGATGAGGCGGAAGCCCCGAACTCATGTTCGAAAGGCCTACCGAAGAAAGCATTGAAATTTGAGGGGATGTCGATGATCACAAAGTCCAGCTGTCTTGTCGCCTTCACTTTGATATCCATGGTCGAAGTGATTTCCACTGATAGGTGAATCATTCCATAAACTTCGACGGGTTGACTCCCAAACCCTCGGATCCCCACCTCGTAGGGTTTGACGTAGGAATAGAATTCGTCGAGTTGATCCAATGTTTTCTTCAAGAGGATGTTGTAAAAAGCCCCATTGTCGATCATGATGCAATGAACCAAAGCCACTATTATTCTGGCTGAGATCACAAGCGGGTCCCAGTTCGGGTAGACCACTCCATCCTTGTCTTCCTCGGTGAAGGTGAGTTATTTCTTATTTGGAGCGATGGTGTTGACTGGGAGGCAGCTTAGCACAGCGTTATCGAGAGCTCGCATCTCAGACTTTTTTATGACGGTTTGATAGGGAGGTCATTGGGAGGAAACCCCCGAGGGTTCCCCCAGTTGGGAAGATCATGTGGATGACCCTATTTCCTGCTCCCTCTGAGATCTGCAGACCTCGCCTGCCCTGGTCAAGTTGGTTTCGTGGTGCTTGTCGCTGATTTTGTTGCTGTCTTGGCTTAACAAACCTTTCCAATTTTCCTTCTTCGTACAACTTCCAGAGCTCACTTTGTAGATCACGGAAATGTTCAGTGGATTGCCTAATGGTATAGTTGTTGTAACTGGTTTTTATCTACTCAATTAAACAATAATTATTGTGAAATGCGTATGCTAAAGGCAATCAAAACAGGGAAAGAGACAAAGAAGTTGGTGACCCAGTTCGTCTTTGGAATCAGACTACGTCCGAGGGCGTCCAAGCCAGGGAGAGGATGTATGTATATGCCTAGAAGTATAAGTTGTTCGACCTATTACAGAGGTGGCCGTGGTGGCTTATTTATGCTATGACTCCCACCCTTTGGGTGGGAATTTACATAAGGAATAATGCCTATGAAAGGGCTACAATATCGGGAACCATTAATCTCACCTTGACCGGCCAGAAATCGTCCATCTTCAGCGTGCGCCAATCGTGGAGCGGATGTGGAGGGTAGATTAGTGGCGTGTCGGGGGCTGTCATTGACCATGTGAACTGTATAGTTACGGCTGGTGCAGGTTGCTCCCGACTTGAGGATATAAAGCGGAAATTGCATCGCGACTTCCCGAACTGCCGACTACCCGAGTTGCCGACCTCTGCGACTTGAAGGTTTGGTCTTGTAGGAATTACGTGGGCTGATCCCTTGGTCCCCTTACCGAGCTTACTTCATGCAATCTTTGTTGGATTGTTTATGATCCTTGGTGCCATGGTGGGAGGTCTGGTTTATTCACGCTACAACAATTGCCCTTCAAGTTGAGGTCTCTTGTTCCGAGAAGGGACCTTGGCTTGACACATGGACTAAATCGACTCGCGACCATCCGACCTAGAAAGTCTCCTATGAGCGGCTTACTATCCGGGAGGGAGGTCGCCATCCGGAGGACGATTCCTGGATTGGTTGGGATGAGGAGAGGATGCAGAGGTAGGCCGTTTGCAACTCTTAATGAATTTACCTAAAAACCGGGACCAAACTTAATATATATGTTCCTCCTTGTTGTAGTCAGGAGTTGACCGCCAGCAAGTTCTCACCGGAGGTGCTGAGCTTCCTGAGATCCCCGATTCCCACGCTGGAAGGCACGCCCGGAGACTGGCCCGGCTATTTGGAGTGGACGATGAGGAACGTGCTGCACACATGGACGAAGGATGATCACTCCTCTGCCCATTGCCAAAAAGTCACGGGCAACATGTATTCGGTTGTTGTCCACTCCTTGAAGGCCGCCCTCTACATGGAAAAGGCCTGCGCCCAATCCGAGCTCGAGCTCTCCAAACTAGAGAAGGCCCAGCCGATGACCTCCGAGCAAGCGAAATCACTGATAGCTGCCTATGAGGTGCAGAAGAAACTGGAGGTTGCCAAGGCTGACTTGGCCAAGAGGGCCTTGGAGCTCGAGGGCCAGCTGAAGGAAGCCGAGAGACTGCTCGGGGAGGAGAAGGAGGCTGTGACCCGGATGAAGGTTGAGCTGATCCGCAGGGATGTAGAGGTCGGGGAGAAGTTGGCCACCAAAGATGAACACTTTAAGCAGGTCGAAGAGCAGAATGCTAACTTCGCCTATGTCGTGGCGGTTGCGGGCGCTATCCGAGCTGTTCGGTGGAAGAACCCTGCTGCCGACCTCTCTGACATTGTGACCGAGCTGACTGCTTGCGTTCGCAACTTCCCCCCTGCCTCCGACATTGTGCTGGAGATTAAAAATCTAGAAGATCTGGGCATTGATTTGTCCTTCTTCCCTAATTAGAGTCGGATCGTGCACCCCACTCCCGATCCAGATGAGACACAGCCGGGAGACTCCGAGGTGGTCCTCGAGACTCAGTCGGATGAGGCTGGGGCACGAAATGAGGTCGCTGAGATGTCCGGCGTGGCTCCTCCCGAAGAGCAGGCCACAACTGGCCTCTAGGGGAGGTGTTTACCAGCCCAAGATCCCGGAGGTGGGCTGCCCACACCCTCACCAGCGTTATTCAGCAACAATCAGGTGGGCAGCCTTTGAACATAGTCAATGGTGCTGCTGATGAGATTCTTGATCGTTCTTAAGAATGATGACATCAAGAATCCCGATAAGAAAAAGGAGATTAAGAAGTTGTTGAACCCCATCTCCAACAATACTTTTGATCAGCCTGCCTTAAAGCCGGAAGTCGTCTACCAGTCGTGGATATTGGGTTGTAGTAAAACATCTGTCGTCAGTTATCATGATGTATCTTGGTTTTCGCTTGATGTAATCTAGCCTTCGGGCTCTTATAATGTACCGACCTTCGGGCTTGTTGTCATTAATGAAATCTGCCTTTTTCTTTCCTTTATTGTGCCGACTTGATTTCCTTATGCGACTATAATTTGTGCGTATGTTCATTCATCTTATTGGCATTGCAATTTTACATTGAACCTCGCTTAGTCGTCTTATAAAGTTAGGGGAGGATCACACCGCTAGGGGTGGTGATCTCACCGCAAATATGTCGAAAGTCATTCCCGGGGGAGGTCGATGTTTCATCTATGCGACCTCCCTGGGTTTAAACACAGGAATTGTGAAAAAGAAAAATTAACTCATTATTATTGACTCGCCAGAAAGTTTACAAGTACACTGGCCCCGACCCTAGTGATAGTATCTCTTCAGATGAGATGCGTTCCACGGGTATTGAGACTAAGTGCCATCTGGGTTCTCAAGCTCGTATGCCCCGTTGGATAATACTCAAGCGACCTTGTATGGTCCTTCCCAGTTTGGTCCGAAAGTTCCTTTGGTTACTCCGAGAGTCTTCTTCGGGACCAGGTCACCTTCTTTGAATTTTCGAAGTCGCACTTTAGAGTTGTAGTATTTTTCGGACTGTTGTTTGTATCTCGCATTTCGGATACCTGCCTCTAATTGCTTCTCTTCGATCAAGTCTAGGTTTCTGGCCAAGGCCTCATTGTTGCAGTCGGTTGCGATCTGCGAGGTTCTGAGAGTTTGAAATTCTACCTCTGCGGGTATGATTGCTTCCAAGCCAAATGCCATCGAATAAGGGGCCTCTCCGGTTGAATTTCGACAGGTCGTTCTGTATGACCACAGTACATCTGGTAACTCACTGGCCCACTTCCCTTTTCCTCCCTCAATCTTGGTTTTCAGAGTGTGCTTGATGATCTTGTTCACAGCTTCGACTTGACCATTTGACTGAGGGTGATAAGGGGTAGAGAAAAGCTTGGTGATTTTCCATTTTCTGAAGAAACTATCGATCTTATGACCATCGAACTATTTCCCATTATCGGATATAATTTCTTGCGATAGGCCGAATCTGTAGATGATGTTTCGCCATATGAATTTGATGACGTGATCCTGATCTATGGTCGCCAAAGCCTCAACCTCGGCCCATTTTGTGAAGTAATCTACTGCGACTAGGGCGTACTTGACTGAACCCGGGGCTGTTGGTAATGGCCTAATGATATCTATCCCCCACTTCGCAAAAGGCCAAGGACTGAGGATGCTGGTGAGTTCCTCAGGTGCGACCTTGATTGATGGTGCGTGTATTTGACATTTGTGGCATTTCCGTGCGAAAACCATGGCATCGGCCTTTAAAGTTGGCTAATAATACCCCTGTCTCATTGTCTTATGAGCGAGCGACTGCCCCCCAGCTTGGTTTCCGCATACCCCGTCGTGAATATCTTGCAGGATAGCCTGCCCTTCCTCCGGGGTAACACATTGGAGCAGTGGTATGCTGAAGCCTCGCTTATATAGTTCGTTACCAACCAATGTGTACCTTGCTGCCCTTAGTTGTAATTGCTTTGCCTGAATTATGTCGGTTGGTAATGCCCAGTCATCAAGTAGTCGATTATGGGGGTCATCCAGTTTAAACTCGGGGTGTCTAGGGCAGCGACTATTCTGTTAGCAGTGGAGGGGTGGGAGAGTTTTGTGATGGTGACATCCCTCATCTCTGCTGGTCCCTCCGAAGTCGCTAGTCGTGTCAATGCATCGGCTCGGGAGTTCGCATCCCTTGGTACTAGCTTGATGTAGATTTGTTCAAATTTCAGGCAAAGTGCTTTGACGGCCTCTTGGTAGGCCAACATCCACTCGTCTCGGGCCTCATACTCCCCTGATATCTGGCGTACTACGAGCTGGGAGTCGGTGTGTACTTGAAGTCGCTTGATGCCCATTGCGGTGGACATTTCTAGACCGTTGATCAGCGCTTCATATTCGGCCTCGTTGTTGGTGGCAGGGAAATCGAAAGTGATGGCATTCTAAAAAGAAATCCCATATGGACTGATTAACATAATTCCTGCCCCTAATTTGTTGGCAGTTGCCGAGCCGTCTACGTACAACTCCTATGGTGGGCCGGCCGAACCGTTGGCCCCAGGAGGAGGGGTTAATTCAACGATGAAGTCGGCCAAGGCCTGAGCTTTTATTGCAGGCCGCGGCGCGTATGTTACCCCATACTGTCCAACCTCGATGGCCCACTTGAGGCATCGGCCCGATGTATCTGGTCGATGGAGCACGTTCTAAAAGGGGTAAGGAAGTGAGGACCTCCACTTGGTGATCGAAGAAGTAAGGTCTAAGTTTTCTCACACTCATAACTAGAGCATAGGCTAATTTCTCTAAAAGAGGGTATCGCTGCTCGGTTTCATTTAGCGTCTGACTGACAAAGTAAATGGGCAGATGGGTTTGACCCTCCGCCCGTACAAGCACTGCGCTCAGGGCGGTTTCCGAGGTCGCCAAGTATAGAAACAGTTTCTCGCCAGGGACCGGTTTGGCTAAAATGCTGACGTCGGCCAGATATGCTTTGATCCTGTCAAGAGCATCCTGACTCTCAGATGTCCATTCGAACCTCGCCTTCTTTCTGATGGTGTCGAACATGGGCTTGCATTTATCCCCCATTCGGGAGATGAATCTGTTCAGAGCGGCCAGGCACCCCGTCAGTTTTTGAACGTCCTTTTTGGTTTTGGGGGCCCCCATATCCAAGATAGCCTGCACCTTGGCTGGGTTTGCTTCAATCCCCCGCTTGCTGACCAGGTGCCCTAGGAACTTCCCTGATTCCACTCCGAAGTTGCACTTTTTCGGGTTGAGTTTCATATTGAACTTCCTGAGTATCTCGAAAGCTTGCGCCAGATGAGCCAAATGATCTTCCTTTTTTAAACTCTTCACGACAATGTCGTCAACGTACACCTCCACCGACTTGCCTATTTGCTCAACAAACATATGATTGACCAGCCTTTGATACGTTGCCCCGGCGTTCTTCAAACCAAACGGTATTCTCTTCCAACAGTATATGTTCTTCTCTGTTAAAAATGAAGTGTGCTGCCTGTTGGGCTCGTGCATAGCTATTTGATGGTACCCGGCAAATGCGTCCATGAAAGACATCATCTCATGGCCCGCCGTATTATCGATTATGTGGTCGATATGCGGCATCGGGAAGAAATCCTTGGGGCATGCCTCGTTAAGATCTGTGAAATCGATGTAAAGTCGCTAAGTCCCGTTTGATTTCTTTACAAGGACCGCATTTGCGACCCACTGTGGTTGGTCGGCCTGCATGATCAGGTCATTGTCAAGTAACTTCTTCACCTCTTCAGCAAGGGCCGCATATTTTTCTGGACCAAACTTCCTTCTTTTCTGAGCTATTGGTTTTCGGGTTGGGTCAATGTGTAACCGGTGACATGCGATCTCAGGATCGATCCCGACCATATCCTTGTGTGACCAAGCGAAAACATCTAGGTTATTCTTGAGGAAATTGACGACTTCAATTTTCAGGTCATCGGGGATCTTGGATCCAATGATGATCTTCAGGTCTGGTTGGGCTGGGTCCACCTTGACCCTTTCGAGTTCCTCCCCGGGTAACGCTCTGGGTCCCCCGAGTCGTGGATCATATATCTCGGCCTCGAGTATAAAATCTTCGGGCTCGGGACATATTCTCGGATCAAACTCGTCACGCTTCCTCTTCTTACTTTTCTTTTCAGTATCCAGTGTCATTATGTGACGACTAACCGTGCGTGCTGAATTTGAAAAAGGAGAAGAATAAAGCAAACAACCTCTTGCATCCACTTGGTCACCTTTAACGGTGCCAACCAGCCCACCCTTGGTGGGGAACTTTAAATAAAAATAATAGGTGGAGGACGCAGCCTCGAATTCGTGCTCAAATGGCCTCCCGAGGAAGCCGTTATAGTTGCTCGGGAGGTCGATTACAAGGAAATCTAGGATCCTAGTGTTCCTGACCTTCTCATCCAAGGTGGATACGAGCTCCACAGACAAGCGGACCATGCCCATAGGTTTGGCTATCGCGTTTCAGAAGCCCTTCACTGTGTGATCTCATGGGGTGATGTATGCTTCGTAATCCCCGAGTTGGTCTAGGGTCTTTTTAAACAGAATGTTGCAGAAGGCCCCCCCGTCGACCAGCATCCGGCATACAGTCGTCCCCATGATATTGGCCTTTATGACCAATGGGTCTATGTTCGGGTACACGACTCCAGCTTTATCTATTTCCCCAAACTCAATTTTGCTGGTTTCTTCGGTCACAACCAAGATGGGCAGAACCATTCTTTGAGCATTCTCCATTGCCCTGACTTCCGCCTTTAGGCAACGCTTTGATGAGGAGGCCGGAGACAGGTCCCCTATCGTGGCAAGGGGCGAGATGGTGTGGATGACGCTACCTCCTGTGCCCTCTGGTATGGGTGGCACAGGCAGCTCGCCCTGTGCGGCCCCCATCACGGGCTCTATTTGCACCCGATCTCCTGGCCCGGGTTGGCGGTCTTGCTGTCGACCTTGCCCCCCCTGATTGTCTGCCCGAGGATTATTGACAAACTCATTCAGCCGGCCATCTTCATAAAGCTTCCACAACTGCTTCAACAGATCTCGACACTCGCTGGTGTAGTGTCCCCTCTAGTCATGATAGTGGCAATACTTGTTCTGGTTTTGCCGGCTTTTATCTTTCATGGGGCGGGGTGCTCGCAACATGTCTCGTCCCTGGATCTGGGTATAAACGTTACCAGGTGTCATACCCAGAGCCTCCATCAGCTTCACCGGAATGGACTCCTCAAATGGTTTGAAGCTGCCGGGTGTCTTGTAATGACCCCCGGTTTTCTTGGAACCTTTCTTGGGCTCCGCCACATCCTTTGTCTCTCAGAGCCGAGTCTCCAGCAATTCCATGGTATGGATGAGGTCGCTAGCCCTTTTCCTGAAATTGGCGTAGCTGGTCGGGTAGTCGGCGGTCATGCGCCGCCATAGCTTGGTTCCTCTTCTGAGGCCAGATACTGCCCCCAGCAGCTTGGCCTCGTCCCCAATGGGGTCGCCTTCAATGATAAGTCTATCGATCCTCTCAACATAGGATCGATCCGACTCCGTCTCCCCCTGATGCATGTTCATGAGCCTCTGCCTTATCGCAGGTCGGGGTGCCATCACCGTATAGTGGCCCAAGAATAATCGAGCCAGTTGCTCGAAAGTATCAATGGAGAGAGATGGCAGCGAAGTGTACCACATGTGGGCCTGGTCGCTCAGCGTCAGGGAGAAAAGTCTACACTTCGTCGCATCTGATGCCCCCATTGAGGCCATATACGCATTGTACTTCGCCATATGGACTCTGGGGTCTGTACTCCCGTTGTAGCGATCTAGAGCCGCTATGCTGATTTTCCTCTGGGCAGGTGCCAGAGTGATCATAGTTCCCAAGGGCGAATTGGGGATGACAAGGTCAGTGTTAGACCCAGACGGTCCTCCTGGTTACCCACCTTTTCCAATAGCTGTTGGACGGTCCTAGCTAATGCCGCGACCTGAGCGTCGCCCGGGTTACTGGCCCCCTGCCCATGACCATGGTGGTATGCCGAATGTCTCGGCGATCCTCCGTGGTGCATGTCCAGGGCCATGGCAAGATCTCTTTCCACCTGTTCATCATGGCATGGTTGAGAGTGAACCTCGTCCTCGCCCCTCATGAGGGCCTTCCGGGCCGCTTGGCTTCCGAGGCGGGTGAATGCACTATTCGAACCCGCTGGTCTGTCCAGGGCTCGGGGGTTCCGAATGATAGCATGTTTAGCCGAGTTGTACGCCAGTTGGCCCATGGACCATCCCTTTTCCATCATAACGCGTTTACCTTTGGAGGTTCCGGCATCATGGGCTATTTTCTTGGCTGGGGGTTGTTCCTCCTCAACGCCGAAATTGAGACGTTTCTTGTTGAGGACGTCCATCACTGCTTTGGCATCCTCCAGTGTCTGGACAAGATTCCACTAGTCGGGGGAACCCATCGGGGCTACCCAATGAGTGGGTTGAGAACTCAGTGAAACCTCGACGCCATCACGAACGTCGGTTTCATTCCCGATTACAGATTTCCCCTGGTTAGTTGCCATTTTGTTTTTCTTAGAGAAGGTGAGGTCTCCTTGAGAATTGTTGAAATTTCTCAAGAAATGTGTTCCCACAGACGGCGCCAATTGTTGTAACTGGTTTTTATCTACTCAGTTAAACAATAATTATTGTGAAATGTGTATGCTAAAGGCAATCGAAACAGGGAAAGAGACAAAGAAGTTGGTGACCCGATTCGTCTTTGGAATCAGACTACGTCCGGGGGCGTCCAAGCCAAGGAAAGGATGTATGCATATGCCTAGAATTATAAGTTTTTCGACCTGTTACAGAGGTGGCCGTTGGTGGCCTATTTATGCTATGACTCCCACCCTTTGGGTGGGAATTTACCTAATGAATAATGCTTATGAAATGGCTACAATATCGGGAACCATTAATCTCGCCTTGACCGGCCATAAATTGTCCATCTTCAGCGTGCGCCAATCGTGGAGCGGATGTGGAGGGCGGATTAGTGGCATGTCGGGGGTTATCATTGACCACGTGAACTCTATAGTTACGGCTGGTGCAGGTAGCTCCCGACTTGAGGATATAAAGCGGAAATCACATCGCGACTTCCCGAACTGCCGACTACCCGAGTTGCCGACCTTTGCGACTTGAAGGTTTGGTCTTGTGGGAATTACGTGGGCTGATCCCTTGGTCCCCTTACCGAGGTTGCTTCATGCAGTCTTTGTTGGATTGTTTATGATCCTTCGTTCCGAGGTGGGAGGTCGGGTTTATCCATGCTACAACAATAGTGATAGTCACAAAACTTCTTCGGATTGAGCTTAGAAGTATCCTGGAGCATTTCCCAGGCTGGTGGGATTTGTTGTCCGCCCTTGATGGCCTGAAAGATCTGTGTTCCATTCATGGTTAGTGTTTCGAGAAGCTTTACCTCCAGAGTATTATCGATTGGATTGAATGTCCCCGGAGCTCGGTAGTTTGTGGGTCCGGGCCGCCTGAAAGGTTTTTTAAACTTCAGGTCAGACTTCTTGATTTCGACCTTCACCTCACTTGGTCATTGCTCGCTTAGTCTTGAGGCCAGTATCTTGGCATTGATGATAATGATACCCGCCCGATATCGGAAATCGGCTTAGCTTGATGGATAATCTTTGTTCATCATCTTCCATAATTTGGTTCCTTTCTTCAGACCGTGTACCATCCCTAAGACTTTGGCTTTGTCCCCCAATGGATCACCTTCCATGATGAGCTGGTCTATGCGATCGATGTATGCTCAGTCCATTTCTTCTTCGAGCGGATGGATGTTCGCCAGATGCTGCTTAGTTCCCTTATGCGGGGTCAGCGATGCGAAGAGAGTGAGGAACAATTGAGCCATCTGGTGGAAAGACTCTATGGATGTCGGTGGTAAGGTGTTAAACCAATGGTAGGCCTGATCACCTAGAGTGAGTGGGAAGAGTCGGCATTGGGTGGCATCAGTCGCCCACATGGAATTCATGTAGGACGTGTACTGCGTGATGGAGCTCGCATTGATTTTGATTTGTACCAGGGTGAGCATGACTGTGGGTGATAGCGGCGAAATTGGGATTTTTGTGGTGAGAGGTATTCCCCCTTTGTTCGCTAACTGTTCTTGGAGATCTTTGATATTTTGAAAAATGGCGGCCATCTGTGGGGATTCGTTTTGTCCTGTGAACTTGTCACGATGTGGACGAGGTGGAGTGTCCCTCCCGTGTCTGCAAGGTGAAGGAGTCCGACGATGTCTGTAGGGCGACTGATCTTTGGGGTGATGGACTTCGCCCAAGTCGATATTTTGCCGACACTCGTTGTCTGGATCTGCCTTGGGCTACTGATCCCGAAAAATATCCTTCGGGTTCAACATGGTCACGTTGCGTCTGTCTGGGCTGATCTCGCTGGGGCCCACGAGCTCGGTGTGGGGCCACAACTAAAACCTTCTGAGAACAAATGTCTGTGGACAGGATTTGGCCCCTCGTTTGGATTGCGCCGATAACATGGGGTGTGTTGGGTCCCATGAGAGTTGACTTCCTGACTTTCTTTGTGGTGAGGTCCCTCATAGCGAGGTCCCTCGTGATGATGCTCCTCTTGGTGAGACCTATCCTGGCGAGGTCCCTCAGGGTGAGGTCCTTCGTGCATTTGGCCCTTGCCTTTGCTTCTGGCTTTGCAATTCAGATCGTGGCGTAGGTCGTCGTTGGAAAATTCCATCTCGGCCTATTTTTTGCGTAACTCTGCGATGGCCTCATCAATGTCTCTCGGGGTACAGATCTGCAAAAGCTTTTTGAGCAATTCTGGTGGTAGGTCCCCCAGCCTTGCGGTTACTAATAGTCGGGCCGCTAGCCCCCACTCCGCCGGAGCGACACGAAACCGAGGTGGCTTTCTTCTTGGAGATGAAAGTTGCTTGAGATATGGTTGAGTGTTTTTTAGAGTGATTTGGGCGAATGAGATGGATTTATGTCGAAGATTCGTGAGGAATACTCCAATTAGAAAACACTAAAGACTTAGCTCGATATTTCTTAAAGAGTACCCTCCTTCTAGAGCCAATTATTGTGTACCAAAATATATGGATTAAGGATTAAGATGTGGCTTAAAGATTTTAGTGACACAAGCAATAAATGTGTAAATTGGATTGCATTTATGTTATGTGATTGTTTGAGAGAATAGGGGTTTGAGTAATCAATTTGCAAGAGGCTTGGTAGGGTATTGAATTCTCCCAATTTCTTGGTCATAAATGACCCATATTTATAGGGCTTGGAAGAGTGGAGCTCACTCTCCCGGATTACAAGTACAAACAGTTGAAAGTGGCTCTATAAAACATTAAATACTACAAGACTGAGCTGACTCAGGTCGGTGGTCACTGGGATGTCGCTCAAGACATCATGACTTTGGGTACTGTAGGTCCCGAACGGGTTTCATTGAGGGTTGAAGTCTAGAGGGGACGGGTGAATAGACTTCAAAAACTTTTCGTGGATCAGATGTGATTTGCACGATTATTTGATCAGAGTGCGAAGTGGATCAGTTTGGACTGATATCCGACTTACTGATCTGACAGGCAGATCAGTTTGGCATCTATCAGTTTAACTGATGGTGCGGAAGATTAGTTAACCCGTGTGAAAACCAGTTTTACTCAACTAAAGATTCTGACCAATCTGGTTTGAATCAGAGAACTAAAGTGTTAATCTGATCTGATCAGTAGCTTGATGCTAGTATAATCCTGGTACGGAATATGCATGCAGATAACAAGAGTAGTGTGCAAGTATGTGTAAAGCAGATTAAGGGCACACAGAATTATAGTGGTTCGGACAACTTGTCCTACGTCCACTCTTCCCTATCAGTAGGGGCACCAACTTAACCAACTGGACTAAGTTTAATGTGTTGGTCCAACACAATACAACCAACAGATATTTAACGTGTTCACACTCACCAATCCCATAAATCTAATCTAGAAACCCTAGATAGAAATCTTGCTAAACAAACTTAACCTAACAGTGTTGGGTAAGAATTATTTTTGTTCCAACTGGAATAATATCCTATCTTCTAAGTAGCCAAGAGCTAGAGGATAAGTATTCTGCTAAGAACTAAGGGATGAACACTTAAGAAATATTCTTGAGCTTGTATTCTTCTTGCGGAAATCTTGAGATCTTTTGCTTGTGAATAATTTCCGTAACCTTACTCAGAAGGTTTGATCCCTTATTTATAGGCCCGAATTCGAATTAGCCATTGAAGATCAATTCGAATATCGGTCTATTTTAGGTAGGTTTGCAAGGTTGATATGATTCATCTCAGAGGCGGTATGGCCAAAAGCATACAACTTTATCCTTTCTAGCCGTTGAACATTGAGCCTCCAACCCAGAGTCCTATCAGTTCCGTACTATCGTGTCGATTTCTCATTGGCTAGCAAGTACCATGAATCTGGTCTTGATAGGCTTTATGTTTGTCGTCTGATCGACCTTTCTGAAAGTATACTGAACTTCCAGAACACTTTCTTGGAACTGAACAGATCAGATGAACTGATCTACCCCATTTGAAGTCTTTGGTTGTAAGTTGTCTTAGCTCAACTTACTGACTTCATTTGATGTACTCTATCTGTCTTCAGTCTTGATATCTTCTGATCTTCATAGTATATCTTCATAACTGATCTTCAAGACTAAGAGCTATACACATTGAGTTCCCCCTCAATGTGTGGTCTAATCTAATTCATACATCAGTTGTTCTATACATCAATTAACTACTGGTAAACCTAGTTCTCAATATGAAACATCAGTCAGCTAACAGTTTCTGACTGGTCCTATTACATCTGTTTTGGAACTTTTATCAAAACTTAATAAATTTCCCAACAATTTCCCCCTTTTTGATAAAACCAAAACATATGAGAAACCAACCATCAATTGATATGTATAAAACAGCAAGGAACAGATAATCAGAAGACAGTGAGAGATTGTCTTAGGATCAGAAATGGAGCTTGTTTTTCATTAAGATAAAGCATTACATTGTACATTTGAAAAACAAAGGCATAAACTGATCCCTATGTCTTCTGATCTTCAATCCTTCGGAATGTACCCTTTTGGCATCTCCCTTAGGTTCTGAGGGACATTGAAAATTCGGTATAACTTCCAATTTGACACTGTTAACTTGGCCTGGATCAGTGATGGCAGCTTTGCCAATCAGGTTATAATAGAATCTTTCAAAGGCCAATCTGTCGAAGGATATATCTGCCATTCTCTGATAGTCCAACACATCATATGGAGGATGTATGATCTTAGCATTGATGCTCTCGGCATCTATCTGGACCTCCTTCAGAAAGTCAGGATGTTTGTTTTCCATCCAGTTCAGGAATTCCTCATCTGGAGACTCTTCTGAAGGCACAATGTCTAGCACAAAGGCATCCATCAACCATTCTGCCCTGATTCCACGCCAGGTCTTCAATATGGCTTCTTTTCTGCTATCATTTCTGATAATGTCTTCTACCTTGCCAGGGATCAATGGCTCAACAAAATCTTTGCCGATATGACCCTTTCTCAGCTTTGCAGAATACCTTCTTTTTAACCCTTAAGCTTCAGCCAGCCTTTCTTTCCTTCTTTCTTCCTCATTCATTCGGACCTCCTCAGATAGTTCTTCTTTAGTCAGTCTAGCAGCCAGTCGTCTATCTGCTTCTACCTGTGCAGCAGATGCACTCCTCGTGATTCGTTGAGTAGAAAGCACTTGAGGAGGTACAAGTGCAAAATGTGACGATCTAGTTCCTTTGCCCTTCATCTTGGCCCTTTCTAGCCTGGCACGGACTTCAACTGCCATCTCATCTAGACTTTGAAGCCTCTGATCATGTGACTCAATAGTCTGAATAAGATCTTTGGTTGTTCTGATCAGGTCAATTGGTTTCTCAACCTGTCTTTCCCCCTTTTTGGTTTAATCAAAAAGAGCATTGATATGGGAAGTCAGGGATCTAAAACTGACGGCTAGAGCTTTGTTGAGATCTGCAGCAGATAGGCCTTGAGCTTGAATAGATAGTTCACTAATTTTGTTCACCAGCTCAGTTTTAGCAGACTCTATGGCTGTTGAAAAGGTAAGAATCAGCTTATCAAGCTTTTCTTCATTCAGCTTCATTTATCCAATGCCAATAACAGAGAGACCTCCAGGTTTGAAATCTTTGCCAGATTCTCTTCCACAGTCTTAGAGAAATTTTCAGTAATCAGCTTCATTTCCTTGGTAAAATTTTCTTTTAGCTCAGCGACCTTGGAAGATATATACAGTCTCTGTTCCTCCATAACTTTCTCAGATGCCTGGCGATGATCTGCAATTGTTGAACTGATGGAATTTGCCAGAACACCTTCAACTTCTTGCTGCAACAAATCCTTGAAGCATGATCTAATCTCTTTAAGTTGATCAGATGTGATGTGCGTCGCAGGAATTGTCAGCATGGCCTGACTTGTTGGACCTTGAGATGTTCCAACAGTTGCCGTAGACACCTTCGCCTCCGGTGGTTGGTCACGTGCCGAAACACCAACATCACCTTCATCGGCAACTGCTTCCTCCGTCTGTAATTGAATGACTTCCTTAGTCTGCTCAACTGTTCTACCCAGCTTGCGATAGATCAACTTCTTTACCTCAACTTCAGATAACAAAACAGTCGGTGAGCTTACTACAGCAGCCTTGCGCATGTCGAAATCAAAATCAGCAAATTATTCAGCCCCGCCCAACTGTTCTACAATCATGAACAGATATGTGAAGTTTTTCAGCCTTAAATCTCTCCAGGCCAGGATTTCCACAACTTCATCCAATACGAATTGATGATCAGACAATTCTGGATATGTTTGTTCCAGTTCGAGTGCTATCCTTAGTCTGATCATGTGGCCAGAAACAGTCCTGTCCACTCTGGAGATAAACCTGGTTGGCGGTGGGAGTCTTTCAGGTTCAGCTTCCGGCATCTGTTGTATGACCTCCGTCACCGCCTGTTCAGCCTCTTGTTGTTCAGTTCCGTAGCAGGTTCTGCTATCTGTTCTTCCTCTATAAGTACAAGTTGTTCAGGATATCTTGTATGCATGAGAGTAGGAGATGGAGCCCGAGATTGGGGAGAAGGAGATCGTGTCAGTTCAGCCCCGATATCTCCTTCTTGTGGCTGATCAGGAGAGCTTTCAGCATGAGATTTATGCTTCTTAGGTATGGAGACCTGTTTTAGGGAGCCTGTGGACTTGCTGCCTGTCCGGCTCTTGGAGAACTTTTTCTCGCTATCAGTTTCCTCCTCCTCTGTTCCTGATTCTATGAACAGATTCATTGGAGATCGCCTGTGTTTCTTCGATCTGCTGACACCATATGTGCCAGCCTTGGTCTTCTTTTTCTTTCTCGGGGCAGCAGGTAGCTCAGTCCCTTCTTCCTCAGCACTTTTTTTTTCCTCTTGATGATGATCTGAGGATCAGAATCAGACGGACCGAAAATCTTGGCAGAATCGTTCAAGAGAGCCTTGTATTTCTTGATGCCTTCTATGTCCTATTCTTTCTGAGGTAGCTTGTCCCTCAGAATAACTGCCACTTTATTGAGGTTCCCTATCCTCTTCTTCAGGTAGACTTCCCTGCGCTCATTCACCCCAAATTTCTGGTGTTCTTGCACCAGAACAGCCTTGAGTGCCCCATGCCATTTTATATTTGACGCTCTGTCAACCATGGAAGTTAGGCAATGCAGCTTCACAGGCGTCAGTCTATCCGGATTGAAGGAGATTTCTAGAATTGTCTTTGACAAAACGTCAAAGAGGAATCTATACTTTCTTTTTAACATCGGTTTGGTGAAACCAGATGTTTGTCCCTTGTCAACATCCCGGAACAGTTCCCATCGGATTTTGTCATCATTATCCTCCCGATAATGAGCTGGAAAAATTTTCCCCCTTGGAAGTGCAAAAATGCGTATCAGATCAGCATTTGTAACCCTAATTACTTCTCCGTCCACCATCGATGTGAATTCGTCTCTTGGAGATGTGATTTCCAAGTTTCGGAGAAATTCTAGAGCTTCGTACTGCATCACCGGATTCCCAGACCGTGAGCAGAAAAGTTCAAGATGATTGTCTCTCAGTATTTGCTCCACTTCTTGAGATTCAGGGTCTTGTGTTACTCCAAAAACAACATACCTATCTTCAACCACCTTCTGGGCGAGGGATGCATAGTTACACATAATTTTGCCTAATCCGTGTGTAGCCATCTATAGGGAAAAGTAAAAAAATGTATAAGTGTTTGTGAATTATGAAAGGCAGGGGATAGGGGATAGTGAGTTAATTATAATACATATCACAAATGACACACAAAAACACAAACATACAAGGTATAATTCATAATCAAATGCAATAAACAAAGATTTATTTACCAGTGAAGAGTATGTATATCAAGAAAATGTTCTGGTAAATTTTAAAACTTTTGAAGAGGTTGCCTTGCCGGAGTAAATAGAGATTTGGTATTGCTTGAAAAAAAAATAGGGCGAAGAAGGTTTTGTAGAGGAGGTTCCTACTATATATAGGCATTTTGGAGGGAAAGTGGTTTTTCGAGAACCGGTGCGGTAAATCAATCGATTAATCAAGATGAAAGGTCAAGATTAGGCGGTGAGTTTTGAAAGTAAATCGTGTGGTTTAGGATTTTAATCCGGCAGCTTTTGGATTTTAAAAAGCGCAATAAAAGTCATTTAATACATGTTCCCCACGTCCGCATTTAATGCTTCGCAGGACGTGTGTCATATGTACTTGAGTACAGTAAACTAGATAAGAACAGACATAAACTTTAACAGATAAAAGAGATAGAAAAACGTATCTGATTGACTGATATTGTAATCAGCCAATACCACATGATGCTGGTTCTCAGTTCATCTGATCTGTTGACCTTAAGTTATGCCTATTCCTTTCCAACATTTCCCAACTATGTTCCTTTATCAGTTTATCCTTATCATTCATCTCATCAGTTGAAATTCCCCCTTCAACTGATCTTCTCCTTTTATCAGTTTCTTAACCAACTGGTGTTTGAGATAAGGCCACCAAAGTATTCTGATGCATCTTCTCCTAAGTCTAGTAGTCCTAGCTCATTGCATAATTCTCTAAATCTGACTTCAGCTAGAGGTTTGGTTAAGATGTCAGCTCTTTGCTTATCAGTATGGATCTTTTCCATTCTGATATTCTTCTTTTCTGCATGATCTCTTATGAAATGATGTCTGATGTCCACATGTTTGCATCTTGTATGTAGAACAGGGTTCTGAGTGATAGCAATCGCACTATTACTGTCACAGAAGATAGGTACATTGGTAGCAGTTATGTTGTAATCCCTCAGCTGCTGACAAAGCCAGAGCAGTTGGGAGCAACAGCTACCTGCAGCCATATATTCTGCTTTAGTAGTAGATGTGGCAACAGATGTTTGCTTCTTAGAAAACCACGAGACCTGCTTGCTTTCCAAGAACTAGCAAGTACCTGATGTAGATTTTCTATCTATCCTACATCCTCCATAATCAGAATCAGAGTACCCACTAAGCTCTAGATTATCATCTGCTAGATACCATAAACCTAAATTTACAGTACCCTTCAGATACTTAAGAATCCGCTTAGCTGCTTCCAGGTGGCTTTGTTTGGGATTAGCTTGAAATCTGGCACATACACCTACTGCAAAAGTTATATCTGGTCTGCTTGTAGTGAGGTATAATAATGATCCAATCAAAGCTCTATACTCTTTCTGATTAGTCTTCTTACCACCTTCATCAGGGTCCATCTTAAATGCAGTCAACATTGGAATTCTGACTTCCTTGCAATTCTGAACTCCATACTTAGCCAACAAATTCCTTGTGTATTTTTCCTGGCAGATGAATATCCCAGTGTGAGCTTGCTTGACTTGAAGACCTAGAAAGTAGCTCATGGACATCTCAAATTTCCCTTGCATCAGCTTACTGAATTTCTCACATAGCTTCTAATTGGGAGAACCAAATATAATGTCGTCCACATAGATCTGAACCAAGAGAATGTCTTCTCCATCTTCTATTCTGAACAAGGTCCGATCAATCAAGCCCTTGGTAAATCCATTCTCTATCAAGAACTGGGAGAATGTATCATACCAAGCTCTAGGAGCCTGTTTCAGTCTATAAAGAGCTTTTCTTAAACGGTATACTTGGTTGCTCATTTCAAAGCCAGGAGGTTGTTCAACATAAACTTCCTCAGCTAGTACCCCGTTTAAGAATGCACTATTTACATCCATCTGATACACAGTAAATCCCCTATGAGTTGCATAGGCCGGAAACAGCCGAATGGCTTCTAGGCGAGCGACTGGTGCAAAGGTTTCATCATAATCAATCCCTTCTGATTGTGAATATCCCTTAGCAACAAGTCTTGTCTTATTTCTGGTTATTACATTGTGTTCATCCTTCTTGTTCTTGAATACCCACTTAGTTCCAATCACATCTTGGTGAGTTGGTCTGTCTACAAGTTCCCAAACTTGATTTCTTTCAAATTGTTCTAGTTCTTCTTGCATAGCCAAAATCCAGCTTGCATCTGATAGAGTTTCTTCAACGGTGAGTGGTTCCTTCAAAGATAAATAATAACAATACATTGCACTTTCACCAATCTGATGTCTAGTTCTGACTCTATCAGATGGGTCTCTGATGATCAGATCAGTTGGATGACTGGTTATCCAGGTCCTTCTGTCCTGATTGTCATATGTTTGGAGAACATCATCCTCTTCTGATAAAGATTCATCACTAGAGACTGGGAGAGGTACTTGAGTAGGATCCACTTGGCATGGACATGTCTCAGCTGATGTTGGACTCATCATGTGCTGAAGTCTGTCTGCCAGAACATCAGGTGTTCCCCCTGAACCAGATGGTTCAGTTGTTACTGTCTCAGCTGTACCAGTTTCTTCACTGACAGTTGTACGTACCTTGGGGTCTTTCTGACCTGGTGAATCATCAAGGTCAAAGTTAGGAACATATACAGTGACGTATTTTGAATCCTTTCCTTTGAGCCTTAGCTGATCCATTTTTAGTGAATCTGGTTTGTCTGGTACATCTTGTTCTGCTGCAGATTTCTCTTGATCGGATGATGACTCATCAAAGACCACATGAGGTGTTTCTTCCTCAACTAGGGTTCGTCTGTTGAAGACTGCTTTGCTAGTTGAGGAATATCCTAAGAATATACCTCATCTGACTTGGCATCGAAGGTTCTCAACTGACTCTTCTCATTGTTGTGTATGAAACACTTGCACCCAAAAAACATGGAAGTAAGAAACACGAGGTTTTCTGCCCTTCCACAGTTCATAGGGTGTCTTAAAGTGAATATTAGTCAGAGAACATCTGTTCTGCGTGTGACACGCAGTATTGATAGCTTCTGCCCAGAAACGACTTGGAGTTGCATGCTCAGCTAACATGGTGCGTGCAACTTCTTTAAGTGTTCTGTTTCTTCTTTCTGCTACGCCATTTTGTTGTGGTGTTCTGGTAGCTGATGTCTCATGTTGTATACCAAACTCATAGCAAAAATCAGATATAAATTGGTTAAGGAATTCAGTACCTTTATCTGATTTGATTTTTACTATGCTGAGACCCTTTTCGTTTTAAATTTTCTTGAGCAGCTCGGGTAGCTTGGTTGTAGTTTCACTCTTCTTATACAAGAATACAACTCAGGTGAACTTGGAGTAATCATCCATGACCACTAAAGTGTATTTGCGTCCACTGAAACTGAGAGGCGTAACTGGTCCAAATAGATCCATGTGGAGCAGTTGTAATACTCTGCTGGATGGAGGAGAAGGTATCCCTTTGAATGAAGCTTTTACTTGTTTTCCCTTCTGACATGCGACACATGTCTGGTCCTTAGAGAATACTTCATTCGGGAGACCTTCTACCAAGGACATCCTTGCTATCTTGTTAAGAGTCTTAAAGTTCAGATGACTTATTCTCTTGTGCCAAAGCCAGCTGGAGCTCTTAGAACTCTTAACAATCAGACATGCATTTCTTGGACAACTATTCCAATCTACTGTGTATATCGTTCCTTTTCTTGAACCAATCATCAAAATCTGTTGAGTAGCTCGATTTCTGACTGTGCATTTTTCCATCGAGAACTCAACACTAAAACCATTATCGCAGAATTGTGAAACAGATAACAGGTTGTGCTTTAATCCATCAACATATGAAACTCCTATGATATGTACATCATCGTTCACTAAGGTTCTGACTCCTCTGGTATGACCAAAGTTATCATCACCAAAGAGAACTCTTGGGCCTGGTCTTTCAACATAGTTGTTAAGGAGAAACTGGCTTCCAGTCATGTGTCTTGAGCATCCACTATCTATGTACCAGATAGCTGCCTGTTCTCCACCCTTATTTACCAGTCCCAAGCGATCTGCAAACAATTCAAACTTTAGGTAACCCAGTAGAATCGGGTCCTGGGGAGTTAGAAGTACCTTTTGGGATCCAAACATATCTGGCACCTCTGTTTAAAACAGAAGGCTTGATCTGCATCCCATAAACATCTACATAATCATACGTTTCTTCATATGCAATCTGATCAGTATGATTATTAGTGTGAGCCTTGGACGAATCAGAAGACTTGTGATTTTTCATTGAAACTTGTCTTCTTTTAATCCAGTGGGGCTCAGGTGCAGCAGCCCTAGGTTTCTGATTGTAAGGGTAGGTACGACTGCTACCATTAAAAGATTCATATCATTCTAGCATAGTTGGTCTTAGCAGTTTACCCTTAGCTTGCTTGTTAGGCAGCTTGGACTGAGTCTGGATCAGCTGGGACTGTCCCTTTCGAGATGGTCCAGCCTGATACCTACTCTGTTGATTTGGTTGAGGTCTCTTCAGAAGACTGGGTTCATCTGATGATACCTAGGCTGATGTTTTATCAGTTGAGGTCCATTTATGTTCCCTTTCTGATCTGACACTTGCCTTGCCTGATCAGCCACTCCTTTTCCCTTACCAGATACAGATTTGGTATTTCGTGTATCTTGGTCAAAAACTCGTTTGATTACACTTTTCTGACGTGAACCAGACGGGACTTTGGAGGATCCAGAAGGGATTTCATACCCAATTTCCTTATTGTCAGTCGGCGTACAAAAATAGTTGTTCAGATCTTGAACAGTTTTAGAAGATTTCGTGAAAACATCTATTTTCTTACATAGACCGTCCTCAAGAACTTTTAGATTCTCATGCATCCGGAAGAGTTCATCAAACTTACCCTGAAGAGATTTGAGTTCACTGGCTTGTTGTAGGTTGAGAGTTAATTGTTCCTTAACCAGCTTTCCCTGATCAGAAGAGCTGACCTTCAGAAACTCCATTTCTGTGGTCACCTTCTGAACAGTTTCAGCTGATTTCAGTTCAGCTGCTCTACTTGCCTCAATTTCCTTAACAAGCCTGATGTTCTCAGATCTCAGGTTATCGTTCTCAACTTCCACTCGTGTATAAGTATCTATTGAATTGGAAAGATCATCAAGCAACTGGTCATTGTAACCTGCAAGTTGACCTCTCCTAAAGATGTGCTCAGCACATTTGGTGTGGAAGAAGGAGACACAGAAGGGTTAAAAGGTACCTCGGTTTGATCTGATTCTCTGGCCATGAAACAGATGTCGTCATCAGATAAGAAGTTCAAATCATCGACATCGTCAGTTGTGGTAATCAGACAAAAATCTTCAACAGATGAATATCCAGAATCATCTGATGGGAGATAAGAATCATCAATTCCAATTGTGTCTGCAATCATGGCTTTTCTGTCTCTGTACCTCTGTTCTCTTCTGTTCCGTTTCTCTTCTCTTTCCTTGGGGGTCAGGTCTGGACAATCAGCACTATAATGACATGGTTTCTGACAGTTGTAGCATACCCTAGAATCTCCAGAGCTTCTTCTGCCTGGAGAATCATTTCTTCTGTAGTATCTGTCAGGAGATTTCCCATTCTGTCGATAGTCAGATCCTTTCCTATCTGATCGATCATCACGTCTGCTTTCTTTCTTGTCATTTCTTCGATCATCCTTCCTTTCGTCAGAATGATCGTCATGTCCTTCTTCTCTTCTATTATCTCGATTGTCAGATGAACGATACCTCTCTTGCGATCTGTCAGATGAACGATGATCTCTTCCTCTATTCCTTCGATAGTCATCATAAAACTTCCTGTATTTGCCCATTTGAAATTTGTTCTTTCCAGCTTTCTTGTCAGTAAGGCAATTTGTTCAGCTTGACTGATGATGTTTCCAACTGGTTCCACAATTCGTGAACTACTACTTGCTGCCTGAAATGCAACAGATTTGGGATTGGGAGTAGTTTCAGCTGGGACATCATCAGATCCTTGTCCTCTCTCGATCAGGTCGAACTCATGAGCTTTCAAACTGAAGATTAGATCATTTGGTTTCATTGTAGCAATATCTTGACAGTCCGTAATCACAGTCACCTTGGTATCCCATTTCTTAGTCAGCGATCTAAGAATCTTGTAGTTGATATCCTTGTTTGACATAACTCGTCCGAGATCACGAAGTCGGTTGACTCCTAGTGTGATCCTTCCATCAAATTGATCAACTGTTTCATTTGGCAACATCTTGAGTTTCTCAAATACAACTAGCTCAGCTTGCAGTCTACTGTCCTTGATCTGTTCATTTCCTCTGCAGATTTCAGCAAGCGTATCCCAAACTTCCTTAGCTGTCTTCAAGTACTTCACTTTCTCTCTTGTAGTAGCATCCATGGTTTTCATGATGAGATGTCTGGCAACAATATCCAGGTTAGACAGTTTCCTCTCATCTGCGTCCATCAGTGAGGGACTCTTTCTGATTCTTGCTCCAACTGGTTGTGTAGGATCTCGTCCTGCTTCAGCTGGGTTGAAGTGATAGATGATAATTGGTCATATCTCAAGAATCTCATCCATTCTATTATTGATCACTCCCAGATGATCTCTCATGTCTATGGACCAATCTGCATACTCATCAACAGAAAACATGGGTATATTATGATGCATACCTGAAGTGTTATCCATGCTTGTGGTGATTTTGAAAGAATATGAGTTTTGAAAACGGTTTTCAAAGATCAGTTCAAGTGACCTCAAAGGTTCTTCCTTAAGAACCAATGATATTCAAAGCCAGTGGTCAGAAGAACCACTTCTCTGATACCACTTGTAGGTCCCGAACGGGTTTCAGTGAGGGTTGAAGTCTAGAGGGGAGGGGTGAATAGACTTCAAAAGCTTTTCGTGGATCAGATGTGATTTGCACGTTTATCTGATCAGAGTGCGAAGTGGATCAGTTTGGACTGATATTCGACTTATTGATCTGACAGGCAGATCAGTTTGGCGTCTATCAGTTTAACTGATGGTGCGGAAGATTAGTTAACCCGTGTGAAAACCAGTTTTACTCAACTAAAGATTCTGACCAATCTGGTTTGAATCAGATAACTAAAGTGTTAATCTGATCAGATCAGTGGCTTGATGCTAGTCTAATCCTGGTACAGAATATGCATGCAGATAACAAGAGTAGTGTACAAGTATGTGTAAAGCAGATTAAGGGCACACAGAATTATAGTGGTTCGGACAACTTGTCCTACGTCCACTCTTCCCTATCAGTACGTGCACCAACTTAACCAACTGGACTTAGTTTAATGTGTTAGTCCAACACAATACAACCAACAGATATTTAACGAGTTCACACTCAACCAATCCCAGAAATCTAATCTAGAAACCCTAGATAGAAATCTTGCTATAACAAACTTAACCTAACAGTGTTCGTAAGAATTGTTTTTGTTCCAACTGGAATACTATCCTATCTTCTAAGTAGCCAAGTGCTAGAGGATAAGTATTCTGCTAACAACTAAGGGATGAACACTTAAGAAATATTCTTGAGCTTGTGTTCTTCTTGCGGAAATCTTGAGATCTTTTGCTTGTGAATAATTTCCGTAACCTTACTCAGAAGGTTTGATCCCTTATTTATAGGCCCGAATTCGAATTAGTCGTTGGAGAGCAATTCGAATATCGGTCTATTTTAGGTAGGTTTGCAGGGTTGATATGATTCATCTCAGAGGCGGTATGGCCAAAAGCATGCAACTTTATCCTTTTTAGCCGTTGAACATTGAGCCTCCAACCCAGAGTCCTATCAGTTCTGTACTGTCGTGTCGATTTCTCATTGGCTAACAAGTACCATGAATCTGGTCTTGATAGGCTTTATGCTTGTCGTCTGATCGACCTTTCTGAAAGTATACTGAACTTCCAGAACACTCTCTTGGAACTGAACAGGTCAGATGAACTGATCTACCCCATTTGAAGTCTTTGGTTGTAAGTTGTCTTAGCTCAACTTACTGACTTCATCTGATGTACTCTATCTGTCTTCAGTCTTGATATCTTCAGATCTTCTCTTCTGGTCTTCATTGTATATCTTCATAACTGATCTTCAAAACTAAGAGCTATACATATTGAGTTCCCCCTCAATGTGTGGTCTAATCTAATTCATACATTAGTTGTTCTATACGTCAATTAACAACTGGTAAACCTAGTTCTCAATATGAAATATCAGTCAGCTAACAGTTTCTGACTAGTCCTATTACATCTGTTTTGGAACTTTTATCAAAACTTAATAAATTTCCCAACAGGCACCTCGCTGGGACATCGCCTAAGACAAATCCGGATTTGAAGGGATTTTGCTGTTTAAGTACCTCTAGTTGTCAATCATAGCCGCCCTCTACTAACTTATCTCTGATTAAGGCTCATTTTAGGTAGGCTCCTCGGCGCCGCCCGTCTGACACCGGTCGAGTCATAGTTAATGTTCTACAGTTGTGTCAGTCCGAGGTCTACCTTGGTCGCGCGATCTATGTTTGATTCGCCTTCAATCATGTTATGTCCCGCGAGGTGTTATACTTGTGGAAATTCGGCCTCGTCTCCCCGAGACTCTGTTCAGGTCGCGCCTGATCTCGCGCAATATGCCCACAACATAAAGGATGCTTGCAAAATTGAAGCAATATTATATGAAAAACATAACAATATTACATGTATAAATATAAAAGTATTACATTCAAAACACAAGAAAAGGTTCAAAAAATTAAAGTGTGTAAAACGCATAACTGAAGTAGTATTAAAATTCATAATCAACAATCAATAATGTCTTCTACGTTGATTTCAAATAAGAAACTGAAGCAGTATTACAAGCAAAACATAAAAGTATTACATGAAACAACAAAACATTATTACAAAAAAAAAAAATTACAATCTAAACATAAAAAATGTAAGTTATGAAGGTTATCTAATTAAAACTAAAATGCGAAACATAACAATATTACAATTAAAAAAATACGATTTTGAATGTACTATACGCACTATTTGTAAATACACATACTAATAAAAATATTTCATTATATATTTGAATCAATTAGATAATTAGGGTTAGCTCTATTTTTCATTTGTCAATCGATTGTGAAATTGTAATATATACATAATTAAATTTACATACATACTTAATAAATAAATATGATTTATCACAAAATTGTGGCTCTACATTATTTAGCACATCAAGTTAGTATAGTTATTATAGTATAATGCAAAGAAATCCTCTTTATAACTCTGATAACCCAATTTTTTTCTTGCCAATGGTGAACTTGTATAGTTCCCTTACTTTTAACAAATGAAATTTTACATATTTTAAATTAAAACAAGTAAACATGAGGAATTATATATAAAACCTTAATAATAAAAATCATCAATGCTTAGCAGAATAATGGTTAGCAATACTATCTAATGCCTTGGTGATATGGGTTATAATCGTAATAACGACATCTTTTCCCCATATGAAGAAAGCCTCAATTTATAAACTCTCTTAGTATATAAAGAAAGCCTCAATTTATGAACATAAATTATTGTAGTGCAGTGGTTAGAGGTAATATCTGTTGTGTGGGCGTCTTGTGTTCCATCCCCAGCGATAGCAATGTTTTTTTTCCTTTTTTAGCAAAAACGTGTATGCAATTTTGCGTACAAGTGATATGTGCAATTATAAATCAATTGGAATTTTTTTTCATTTTTTTTGTGGGTCAGGCTTGCCGTTGTTCTGGGAATTTTTTTCGCGTTTATAGTGATTTTTGTTCATGTAGTAACACTCTTTTGCTCATAGGGTAACACTCTTTTGTTTATGTAGTAACACATCAAGTTGTTCTTTAAATCTGCAATTTTGGATTTAGGATTTTTTTTCGCGCTTGTACTGATTTTTGTTCATGTAGTAACACTCTTTTGTTCATAGGGTAACACTCTTTTGTTCATGTAGTAACACATCAAGTTGTTCTTTAAATCTGTAATTTTGGACTCAAGATTTATTTTCGCGCTTGTACTAGTTTCGTTCATGTGGTAACACGTTTTTCTTCATAGGGTAACACTTTTTGTTCATGTAGTAACACATATTTTTTAGTAATATGTAACATTGTACACATATTGTCGTGATACTAACTGAATACTCATGTGTTACCATATGAACAACAATGTGTTAACATATGATAATGTATTTTTTTAAATGATAATGTAATTTTTATTTCACGTAGTAACACATTTAGTTACTATAAGTATCACATTTTTTTTCATATAGTAACACAAAGATATAGTAACACATAAAAAAAATATTTTAAAAATTATGTGCTCAATAAGAATCGAACCCAGACCTAAACCACTACACTACAACACATATTTGATAAAGATGTCCTTCTATATATATATATGCGCCCGCGTCACCCCATTGGCCCAGCCCTGGCTCGCCCCCCCGCCTGACCGACGCCCAACCCGTGCCTGACCTGCTAATTTTTAAGTAAGTTGTTTTAATTATAGTGTATTGCTCATATCAATTGGATGTAATATTTCACAAGAATCCTACTTTCTTTTTTTAGAGAGCATGCAGATTTTTTTTTTTAAAGGAAGCGATTCGCAGTTCAAACCTAGTAGAGAGCATGAGGATTTTTTTCTCAAAAAAAAAAAATGATTTTCACGTGTGGAAATTTTCACATAAGACTTTGTCACTCCACAAATAATTTCCCAAATCAAAGACTAGCAATTCTCATACCTGCATGCCCACAATTCATTTGATATTATATTATTTCGCACGTCAAATGTTATTATTATATTTTAGAACTTAACTTATTTATTTAGTGAATCATTTTGCTTTTGTATATTGTTTTGACAAAAATTTATATGAACCCAAGTTCACGAATAATTATATTTTCTTAAAAATCATTGTTATAAATTATTACAGTTATGCATAAAACTTATCACAGTTATGGAAAAAAAATTTGATAGTTTTTTTTGCATAACTGTGATGGTTTATTTTTTATTTTTTATGACATCAATAGAGTTGTTGTATAGATCTGGTTAACACGAGTGTTACTCTTTTTCTTATTGATTGAGATTCAATAATTTTTTTTCTGCAACATTGAAAATATATATTATTGTTATGAAAAAAATTATTATATCGAAGTCAATAATTAATTCACATCTACATAAAAAAATATTTTAGTGCTATATTATAAAATAACACATTAATTTTACTATATAAGTAATTGTTATTACCATTAAATATAATACATTTGTGAGATGGTCTTACATAAAAATATATTTATATTGTATATCAATTTCACTGTGTAACTTTACATAATTAATATTTATTAGCAAAAATAATTGATATTGCTTTGTGAACGCAACTAATATTAACTAATTAATATTGTTTATTGAAAATAACTAGTATTGTTTCAAAATTCACTTCAATTGCACGATTAATTCAGTGTATACAAGACTTTGTTTACTTAATAAATTATTTTATTAGACAGGACTACAAATTTGTGGATTTGAGTCTACTCCGATTTCAATATACAAATTTATGATAAAATTTGATTGGAATCAAATTCAAAGACAATTAATGGTTGTATTCATTCTGATCAAATTCGAAGATTGAATTGATTTCGATCAAATTCATCTATAGAATCTATGCTACATAATGCAGGGTCTACCCAACTAGAGTTTGAGTCATAGACGACCACCACTCCCTAATGATGATATGACTTTGCTAAGCTGGTCTGTCCTAGGGGTCTGTACATTGAATAAAATGTTGGAGTGTTGTGCACTTCCTGATTCTTCTAGGACTTTCATATTGCCGACTGCCCCGACATTGCTTCAAGTCTCCCATAGATTGTGAGCAACGTCATCGAGTGCCCAGCGTGTGCCTAGAACCAGACTTCGTAAAATTTGGCTGAAAAGATGGGTGTGACTAATAATCTGAACAACGTGATTGTTCATGAGAGTCGTTTGTTGAACTTCCTCTCGGCTGCTCAAAATAAGATGATCAAGGAGGAGTCTTCCATGAACCAAAAGCTCATAGGCTTTCAGGAAACGATGAAGACGGTTGAGCGTGATAAGAAAGTCTCGACCTAGTCCATTCACTTGTGAACTTGAAGATGGAGAAGATGGAGGATGAACTTGAAGAAGTCCGAGTTGAGGGGATCTAACGTTGAACATCGCTTGGGAGAGATAAAGACGGAGAATGAAAGGCTGATGATCCGACCTGAATGAGAAAGGTCATGTTGGAAAAACTTATAGTTTTGATGAAAGTTTCAAAAAACTTGTAATATGACCAATCGAACCTATTAGTTGAATGATGTATTCAATAGAGAACTAGCTGAACATGTTAGAGAACTGAATATCTTAGACTCAGGTTTTTCAAAGGATCATATATTGGGGCTGAAATTCAATATATTAGCCGAGTCTTGCAAAGAAGAAATGTTACAAGAAGCTGAAGATCATAAGACCATGTTCTAAGACAAGTCACTATGAGTCCTAGGATTGATTTCTAAGTTTCAATTTTGGAATCAGACCCATCTGATCAGACATCAACCTCATCTG
Source organism: Stenogyne calaminthoides (assembly GCA_037126765.1). Classification (NCBI taxonomy): domain Eukaryota; kingdom Viridiplantae; phylum Streptophyta; class Magnoliopsida; order Lamiales; family Lamiaceae; genus Stenogyne; species Stenogyne calaminthoides. The sequence goes on from JBBCBC010000019.1 coordinate 22,729,727, forward strand.
ATGTTGTCAAGTGACTAGAAGTCAGAAGGCTAATTAAAGCCTGCTCAAGTCAGATATTTTTAAGAATATATTTTAGGCCATGTCATCCAACCCAAATATTCAAGTTCATACTTAGTGTTCATCCAACCCAAACTTAAAAGAAATACTTCTCATCCCAACTTAAGATTGATCATTGTAAGAGAGTATTTCACTAATTAAAAAACCAAACAAACCCCTTCACTAAACCCGATAGGAAGTTTGTGGGCAAGTACCAAAGTTAGTTGAGAGACTAGCTAATAGATTGGGATAGAGTAATAGATTCTGTAAAAATCTAGTGTGCTGATCTTTGTGAAGATCGATTATATGTGTGCCTTTACTGCTTTGATTTTCTTGTCATATTTTATCATTGAATTAAAATAGCGTATATAGCTCATCAGAACACACCTTTCTTTTTATTCAATAGAAACATTTGACCAACAATAGAGCGTATGTCATATATCACGGCTCGGTAAATTTTCCTACTCAAGTGTTGTTTTAATCATGCACAACACTCCTTTCTTTTTATAGTAACATATTTGTGCGTATACAGTAACATAATTTGTCAATTATACACAAAAATACAACAATACAAAATAGAAAGCAATAATGGTTATGGGGGAAGTGAGAGACGCGCCATGACTGTTAAACTATTGCAAATTCCGTCTGAGATTCAACACTGACAGATCTGTGCAAGTCTGTCCACGGGGATTACGTGGATATCATAGTTGAGAAATCTGCTATCGAATCACTGTAAGGTTTCTCGTTATGATTATTGTAATCGTTTATGCAATTATATGTTCGTTGTTGGTGAACTTTTTATTTTCGTTGCGCATGTATTATGTGTTTACATGCCTCTAAATTCCAACAGTGGTATCAGAGCACACCAATCTCATGGATCGTTAGTTTGACTAATCGCTCGATATATGAAGGCCTATGGGTCACACAACAAGTAATTCTCGTGTACGGATTATGGTTGGTTGATTAAGTATTAAATTAAATTTAATATTTAATTTATAGAGAATTAATAATATATTAATTTAGAATTAATTATTATTACTATTTAATTAAATAGGAATTCCAAAATAATATTATGGAATATTATTGTAGGAAAATATCCGTAGGGAAAAACATATCTTTGAGATTTGTTTTGCAAGATTAGGGATTATCTTCCTAATAAAAATTGCTTAAGATTTAAGTTAATCTCTCACTATATATATGACATCTTAGGATTCATTATTTAACATTGTTTTAAGAAAACCTAGTTTCTCCATAAAATCTAGATTAGGAATTTTCCTAGCAAATTTCGTCTGCGATTCAACACTGGTCGATCTGTGCAAGTCTGTCCACGGAGATTACGTGGATACCATAGTTGAGAAATCTGCTATCGAATCAATGTAAGGTTTCTCGTTATAATTATTGTAATCGTTTATGCAATTATATGTTCGTTGTTGGTGAACTGTTTATTTCCGCTGCGCATGTATTACGTGTTTACGTGCCTCTAAATTCCAACAGTGGTATCAGAGCACACCAATCTCATGGACCGTTAGTTTAACTAATCGCTCGATATATGAGGGCATATGGGTCACACAACATCCCCTACCTCGCAACATAAAAGAAGTCCAAAGGTTGATCGGTTGTCTCGCATCTCTTAACAGATTCGTATCCAGAATGGGGGATAAATGCAAGCCTTTCTTTGAAGCCATGAAGAAAGGAAAATTCTCATGGACCCCGCAATGCCAAGTCGCATTTTTTAAGTTCAAAGTGTATCTCTCTGATCCTCAAATCTTGGCAAAACCTATTCCAGGCGAGAAGCTCTTCTTGTATCTGGCAGCCTCATAGTCCGCTCTCAGCGCAGTATTGGTCCGAGCGGAAGGTCAGTACCATTTACCAATATACTTCGTCAGTCAAACCCTGAATGATGCCGAACTCAAATATCCACCTATCGAGAAGCTCGCCTACGCCTTGGTCATGAGTGTCCGAAAATTACGATAATATTTTTTCGATCACCAAATAGAAGTCTTGACTACCATCCCACTAAGATAAGGTTTGCACCGACTTGATACAACCGGGCGATTGTTGAAGTGGTCAATCGAATTAGGTCAGTTCGGAATCACTTTCGCACCAGAAACTGCGATCAAAGCTTAGGTCCTCGCCGATTTCCTTATCGAGCTCACCTTTCCAGAGAAGACATCGGAGGCCATCGATGTCCCTTGGACACTACACGTCGATGGCTCCTCGACGAGCACCCGAGCAGGGGCTGGTGTGGTCATAATCAGTCCCGAACAACAATCCTTCACAACGGCCATTGGGGTACGAAAATTGAAAGTTTACAGCGATTCTTAGCTGGTCGTATGCCAGATGTCGGGAGAGTACGAAGCACGGGGCAAACAGATTGTGAAATACCAACAGATAACAAAGAGCCTCATTGAAAAGTTCAAAGAAGTACAAATAGAGCTAATAACGCGAGTTGATAACACACAGGCAGATGCTCTGGCCCGTTTAGCAACTTCGGAAGGTGCCACCGACATGGACAAACTCGTACTTACCAAATTCAACACCCCCTCGGCAGGTCGCGGCACCATCGACATAAAAGAGATAACGTGGACGAGTCAAGTAAATCCATCAAACTCACGAATAGAAGTCTTTCAGATCACAGCCCCATATGACAATTGGATGACCGAAATCAAAGAATACATCGGGAAAGGGACACAGCCAGAAGACAAGGTCGCAGCTCGCTTGTTACAACTAAGGGCGGCGAGGTACACAATAATCAAAGGACAAACTTTACAGGCGAAGTTTCTCATTACCACTATTGAAATGCATCACCCTGGAGGAATGCCATGTAATCTTAAAAGAAATTCACGAAGGAGATTGCAGAAATCACACCGCAGGACAGTCTCTCGTCTACAAGACCATCAAACAGGGCTATTACTGGCTAACTTTAAGAAAAGACGCGATCACATACGCAAAAAAGTGTGAACAATGTCAATTTTTTGCCCCAACAATTAAGCTAGCTCCGGAAGAGCTCACTTCGATCTACAACCCATGGTCGTTCGTGAAATGGGGGATCGACCTAATTGGTCCTTTCCCAAAGGCCCTAGGCAACTCGAAGTTCGTCGTGATCGCAGTAGACTACTTCACTAAGTGGGCAAAAGCAGAGCCACTAGCAACCATCACTCAAGAGAAGATCATTCGATTCATCTGAAAAAACATCATTTGTCATTTCAGCCTCCCACAAGCGATTATCACGGACAATGGAAAACAGTTCGACAGTTTCGAGATTGATGTTTTCTTCGCGAAATGGAAAATCACGAAGTTTTTTTCTACCCCCTATCACCCTCAATCTAATGGACAAGTTGAAGCCGTGAACAAGATAATCAAACACACTCTTAAGACCTAACTCATCGAATTAAAGGGACTATGGGCTTTCAAACTTTCTAGCATCTTGTGGTTATATCGAACCACATTTCGAAATTCAAAAAGCGAAACACCTTTTGCTCTAGCATTTGGGACCGATGCAATCATACCAGCCGAGGTCGTCATCAGAAGCCATCGGACATCGTAGGCTATCACAGAGGACAACGATCATGCCATATCCCTCAGCCTCGATCTTCTCGAAGAAAGAAGACTGGAAGCCAACTTGAAAAATGCAAGTTACAAACAGAAATCGCAGAAATACTACAACTCAAAAGCAAAAATCCGAAGATTCAAAGTTGGTGACCTCATCATAAGAAAGATCCTTGGAGTTTAGAAAGGAGTTTTTGGCCCGACCAAGGAAGGCCCAATGAAAATCTCAAAGTGCCTGCCAAATGGGGCTTACGAGCTCGAAGACATGGAGGGCATCCCTGCGATGTACCCTTGGAATGCGACCTACCTAAAGAAGTTCTACCAGTAACTATCTATACTCAATCATGCATCATAATTTTCATAAGCTTTGTCAAAGTTAGAAATAAAATCACGTTATTCTGAAATTCTTTACGAGTTAAAATTTATCGTTATTATGTGCAACTTTTTACATTCACGAACTTGGGGCACCAGTCCCCGACCTCTCACAAGTTCGGTCAAAGATAGATTCGCAAATGATAAAAGATAAGCAAGACATGCAGAAAATTCTTTGCAAAAAACACTTAGAGTGAAATAAAATCAAGTCTCTTACAGTCTTCTTAGCAATTAGAACTCGTAATAAATTTTTCATAATTTTTTACAGTCTTTCACATTTACGAACTTGGGGGACTGGTCCCCGACCTCTCACGAGTTCGGTTAAAAGAAGCTTCGCAAATGAAAAAGATAAAATAAAAAGCGAGAAAATTCACGACTTTACTTCTAAAGACTAGGGACAGGGGGATAAAGTGTTAGCGTCATGAGAAGTCATTTCAACAAAAGTACATTTGTCCAAATTCTTTAGAAAAGGCAATCAGGTCGCATACCATCTATAAGATGACCTCGGTCGCATGCCCTATCTAAAGTCGATAGTCAGGTCGCATACCATCTATAAGATGACCTTGGTCGCATGCCCTATCTAAAGTAGACAGTCAGGTCGCATACCATCTATAAGACGACCTCGGTCGCATGCCCTATCTAAGGCGAAAAACCAAAAATTTCAATGCCAATCTAGTCGCATATCATCTGTAAGACGACCTCGGTCACATGCCTCATCTAAGCCGACAGACAGGTCTAAATAGTGACAAATTAACAGATAAATCAGCATGATATGTTATCCAGGTTTTAAAGAAGACGAGATACACGAACTCACCGACATCAAAGTGTTGGTAAAAATAAACAAGCATTCAAAAGAAGAGGCGAGAAAGATAAAAAGAGAAAAGCAACATCGATTTCATTGATAAACGCTCGAAGGCAGCAAAAACACTTACACACCCCGAAGGGCAACCAAACACTTGATTAGAAAACCCCAAAGGGCGATTACATAGAATGCCCAAAGGCAATGGCATACTGCCGCAGAAAGACCATCCAGGAAGTCAGCTCGGCGGATCATCCGAGGTCCCCTCAGTAGGGTTAATCGACACATTCTGCTCGACCTCGGGAATCTCAACACCAGCCCGAATTCCCTGCACCATCCCCACCTTCTTCACTAACACCGCCACCACCAACGACCTCGCCATCACCCTCGTCCTGTCCCTCCCCCGTCTCTTCATTCAGCAACCCGAGAAGCTCCTCAGGATCATAGAAATTGGCGCTTGGGGGAGGAAGCTGAAATCAACACCGTAGGCGCAAGTTCCTTGATGGGGAGATCTTCTTTCTCCCCAATGGGATTATTGTGCATATAAGCGACGAGCAACCCTTTCATCGTCGTTCGGTCCCATTCGAGGTTGCAGCTCGGTGGCAAGCTCGGACAACATTGAAAAAGGAATGAATGTATGCCATATTGGAAGCATGATGGCGTTCCAGTTTGATGGTGATGGGGTGATCTTGAACCTCAGCTTCCAACCGACGACACCGGTCTTCCACCTTGGACAACTTGTTCATGCACTCTTTTAGTTTCTTGTCCCGAAGATCAAGATCCTTCTTCATCTGCAGCATCTTCTTTCCCATATCATCCCGCTCCCGAGTCACCTCCTTCAATTTCTCCTCGGCAACAACCTTATCATTGATGGCGGCCTCCCGATCCTTGGCCGACCTTGTTAGGATTAAAGCAACAATTATGGAGAAAATAATAGAAATATGAATTAAGGAACACAAAATTTGGTTACCCAGTTCGTCAGAAATGACTACGTCTGGGGGCACTACCAAGCCAGGAGATCTACTATTTTGATGTGATGTGATGATGATCAAACAATTACAATGAGTCAAAAGTGTTTAAATATGAGACTTGGGCCAAAAAAAACCCTAAATCCGCACAGGCTTCTGGACCCGCTCGACCACGTCACTTGGTCGAGCGGATCTGCATGAACATGCCTCTGGTCGAGCGCCCTCTGGGCACTGGAATGTGGGGTGCTCAACCGTGCGGATGTGCTCGACCACAAGCACTGGTCGAGCGCCTCCTGCATGCTGTACTCCGGTTCCGATCAGGCTCCATCAATCCCAACAATCTCCCACCTGGAGACTGACTCCAACTGTAATTTGTCTCCTCCATTTCAACGGTCTCTTTCTCACTGGTAGTAGTGTCGGGCCTTCATCTCAGTTTCCAAGGCCAGTTGAAGTCATGCATAACTTCAACTTCTCTAAGGTCACAACCTTAGTCAACATGTCAGCAGGATTCTCACTTCCTCGGATCTTCATCAGTTGTAAGATCTTGTTCTCGATGAGGTAACGTATGTAATGATACCTTAACTCAATATGCTTCGTCCTCGAGTGAAAGGCCGGATACTTTGCCAAGTGAATAGCACTTTGACTGTCACTATACAGAATACTATCATTTTGCTCATTCCCCAACTCACACGAAAGATTCTGCAACCAAACCATCTCCTTGCTAGCCTCAGTAACTGCAACGTACTTTGCTTCTGCAGTGGACTGAGCTACGATCTTTTTGCAACTTAGAAGCCCAAGAAATTGTTGTACCACCAAAAGTAAACACATACCCGGTTGTACTCCTCCTTTTGACGAGATCACATGATGCCAAGTCTGCATCAACGTATCCTGCCAACTTGACGCTTTTTCCCTCAAAGAACAAAGCTTGTTCAGTAGTATCTCTCAAGTACTTTAGGATCCACTTCACCGCCTCCCAATGCTGCTTGCCCGGATTACCCATAAACCGGCTAACCACTCCCACTGCATGTGCAATATCAGGTCTTGTACACACCATAGCATACATCAAACTGCCAATTGCCGAAGCATACGGGGTGTTTTGCATGTAGGCTTGCTCCTCATCGCTGTAGGTGAGTCTTTGTTGGATAGCTTGAACTGACTTCCCAACGGGACACGAACTGGCTTTGCATCCTCCATATTAAACCTCTTCAAGACCTTCTTTATGTATTCAGCCTGAGAAAGATACAACTTTCCTGCCACCCTATCACGATCGATTTGCATGCCTAAGATTTGCTTGGCCTCTCCAAGGTCCTTCATAGCAAACCTATCAGACAACTTCTTCTTCAACTTGCTCACTTCCCGAGCACTTGAGCCTGCTATCAACATGTCATCAACATATAATAGCAAAATTATATAACCATCATCATACCTCTTGAAGTAACAGCAGTGGTCGGCTTCACACCTATTGATCTCAATCTCGTGCATGAACCCATCAAACTTCTTGTACCACTGTAATGGAGCTTGTTTCAACCCATACAAGCTCTTCTTCAATTTGCAAACAAGCTCACTATTCCCCTTTGACAAGTACCCTTTCGGTTGCTTCATGTAGATGTCCTCATCTAAATCACCATGAAGAAAGGTTGTTTTCACGTCCATCTGTTCTAACACCAAATTTTCTGCAGCCACCAGACTCAGAACTAACCGAATGGTAGTTAGCTTCACCACTGGAGTAAAAATATCAGTATAATCAATACCATGTTTCTGCTGAACCCCTTCACAACCAGTCTTGCCTTGTAACGCTTGCTTCCATCAGCCTCCTCTTTGATTCTATAAACCTACTTATTATGCAGTGACTTCTTGCCCTTAGGGAGCTCAACTAGTTCCCAGGTTCCGTTGGTCATCAACGAATTCATCTCATCATCCATCACAAGTTTCCACTTGCTCACCTGTTCACTATGTGTAGCCTCTGCATAACATTCAGGTTCACCACCATCAGTCAACAATAAATAATGAAGAGAATGTGAATTCCTATCAGGAGATCTATGTTCTCTCGTAGATCTCCGCAGCGGAATTGGTGCTGGTGGTGTACGTGGTTCTTCCTCAACAATCTCCTCATCGTCTTGAACCTCATTGCTCCCACCCGAGTTCGAAATGTCTAACTCCACAACCTGAGTCTCAGAACCACCTTCTTTGGATATCCCCAACCTGTCCTTGTACAAAACCTGCTCATTGAATACGACATCTCGACTACGGATTATCTTTCGATTTTCCTCATCCCAAAACTGATAGCCAAATTCATCACCGTCATATCCAATAAACGTACACTTAAGAGATTTAGCACTAGCGGCATCAATGTGAACATGTGAAACATACCCAAATATACGAAGAAAGGACAGATTTACCTCCTTACCAGACCAGGCCTCCTCTGATATGCCATATTCCAAGGGAGTTGAGGGTCCTCTGTTTATCAAGTAGGCCGCAGTGTTAACTGCTTCTTCCCAACACATCTTTGGCAGCCCACACTTCAATTTCATGCTTCTAGCACGTTCACATAACGTCTTGTTCATACGTTCTGCCACACCGTTCTGCTGGGGGGTTCCTCTCACGGTTTTCTCCATTCGAATTCCATTCGCCTCATAGAATCCTTTGAACTCATAAAGCTCGTACTCCCCACCATTATCCGATCTCAAACACTTCACTCTGAGACCTGTCTCAGTTTCTACAAGGGCCTTCCACTTCCTGAAAGCATTAAAGGCATCAGACTTATTTTTCAGAAAATAAACCCATACCTTCCTCGTAGAGTCGTCAATGAAAGTCATGTAATATGACGCTCCACCAAGAGATGTCACTGGTGTTGGACCCCACAAGTCGCTGTGGACTAACTCCAGCTTCTGCTTCTTCAAGGTTCTGCCTCCCTTCGAAAAACTCACCCTTTTCTGTTTTCTGAATACACAGTCCTCACATAACCCGATGTCAATTGTCTTGAGGTCTGGCAGTTTACCCTTCGAACACATAACCTTCATCCATTTCTCACTAATGTGGCCAAGACGACAATGCCACAAATCTGCATTCCCCTTTTCACCTGCAAGAGCAATGTTATCCAGGGTGTTGCCTGTCATGTACAACGTTCCCTCCTTTTTGCCTCGTGCCACCACCATGGCACCTTTGGATATCTTCCATGTGTTGCATTCGAAGATCACATTATATCCCTCGTCATCAAGCTGCCCTACTGAGAGTAAATTCCTCTTAAAACCAAGAATATGTCTTACATCTTTCAACTGCAACACAGTTCCACTTGGTGTCTTGATCTGAACATCCCCCTCCATTTGATATCCAGAGTATCATCATCAGCTAGATAAACCTTCCCAAAGTTCCCGAAAGTGTACATCTCCATTACGTCAGCACTGCTGCACGGATGAAACGATGCTCCAGAATCTAGCACCCACGATTCTAATGGACTGCTTACGCTCAAGATTAATGCATCTGAGCCCTCATCAGTAGCGGCGTTTGCTGAGTTGTCATCCTTCTTTGGTGCATTAGCCTATGCCTTAGCTGGTGCCTTGCACTCCCTCTTGTAATGACCAAGTTCATGACAATTGTAGCACTCGACTTGACTCTTGTCCTTCTTGGGCTTATCCTTGCCCCTTGACTTTGATCTACCCTGATTTGGCTTCCCTTTGGATTTAGATCTACCTCTGTTTCCCGCACTCAAGGTTGATCCTGTGGGCACACCCAACTCTTTCCTGCGAATCTCTTCGCTCATGATTAGATCTCTCACCTCATCAAATTTCAGTTTCACTGTACCTGCTGAAGCACTAACAGCCGTCACCGTCCCACTCCAACTCTCTAGTAAAGAAGACAAAAAAATTAGGGCTTGAATCTCATCATCAAAATTAGGGCTTGAATCTCATCATCAAAATTGGGCAATCGTCATATTGAATTCGTTGAGATGATTGGCTACCACAGTATCCTCCGCCATCCTCAGGTTGAATAACCTCCGCATCAGATGAACCTTGTTCGCTGTAGATGGTTTTTCATACATCTCCATCAAAATCTCTCGCATCTCCTTTGTGGATTTTGCTTTCACCGTATGTAGGGCGACGTTCCTGGATAACGACAGACAAACCACACTCATCTCCTTCCTGTCCAGCAACTTCCGCTCATCGTCCTTCATACCTTTATGTTTAGAGCTTAAAGGTTGGTACATATCTTTACCGTACAAGTAATCCTCGATCTGCAACTTCCAGAATCCGAAATTCGCTCCATCAAACTTCTCTATAGGCGATTTCCCTTCAGCCATCATAATTGCTCCCACCAGATCCCTTTAACTCGATGATCTAGATAGCAGTTGTTAGGATTAAAGCAGGAATTATGGAGAAAATAATAGAAATACGAATTAAGGAACACACAATTTGGTTACCCAGTTCATCAGGAATGACTACGTCTGGGGGCACTACCAAGCCAGGAGATCTACTATTTTGATGTGATGTGATGATGATCATACAATTACAATGAGTCAAAAGTGTTTAAATATGAGACTTGGGCAAAAAAAACCCTAAATCCGCGCAGGCTTCTGGACCCGCTTGACGAGCGGATCTGCATGACCATACCTCTGATCGAGCGCCCTCTGGGCACTGGAATGTGGGGTGCTCGACCATGCGGATGTGCTCAACCACGAGCACTGGTCGAGCACCTCCTGCATGCTATACTCCGGTTCCGATCAGGCTCCATCAATCCCAAAAGACCTCTCCAAATTTGTCCTCATCGTCACACATGCTGCCTCGGCCCTCTGCGCCTGAAGTTTTGCCCTGCTATATTGCTCCCGGCTCTTTTCAATGAAGGCCAGGGATCGGCACATGTGAGCAATCCCCGAGGTCAGGTTCTCGGAGAAGTGCTGGGTCTGGGCCTCCTCGTGCAGATTCAAAGTCCAAGACTTTGGAGCATCATCCGAATCTGCTTGAGATAGGAAGGTTGTGCATCATTGGCAGCAGGGGCTCGCGACCAAAGATAGTTGCGAGTCGCTTCCCCTCGAAAGACACCATCATCCAGCTTGTATCTGCGAGGTAACCAGGCACAAGTATCAGTCTTTTTTGAAGACAAGTAAAGGAAGTTATCAAAAGGACAAAATTTACCATCGGCGGAAATCGGGGCTCCAGCCTAGGAAGGTGCGATCATCAGCCTCGCGGTCCCGACGTTGGATGATCTCGACAATTGTATCAGGGTTCCCCGCAGAACCCGAAAGCGCCATCTTCCCGCTTAGGGAGTTCCGAAGTGCATCCATGTCAATAGATGCTCGGATCAGCTTCGGAGAACTCCCCCCGGATGTTCGCACCTCAGTGGCTCCCCTTTTCTGACGTCGCCCTGTGGTTACAGTTTTGGCTTTCGGAGTGGGGTTCCAGCGGCCTGACCCCGAGCAGTCTCCTTCTTCTTATCGGCTTGTTGTTTTGACAGCACCAAAGCCTGAGCGACCTTCTCACGCATTTCTTCAGCATTTAAGTTTTGCATCTCGTCGAGGACCTTTGCGGAAGTAAAGTGGATGGGTTCGACAAAAAACACTAAAGGAAATGAAGAGAACGTCAGAAGACGGCCTATAGATGAGAAAGGAAATCAAATCTAACTAAAATAAAGACCACGATCACTTACCAGGAAGATTGGCATCCAATAACGAGCGAGGCGGGACAGTCAACCCGGCCAACTCCAAGCACTTCAACCTCTGCAGAATCGCCAATGACCGCTCGTCAAGATTGATCAAGCAAACTTGAATCAACCGAACGAGGAAGGGAAGTGAGAGCTCGGATATCTTGGAGTTCTTAGGAGCTACAGTAAGGAGAAAAAGTTAAATCAGTATTAGGAAAAGAGACGAGATCAAAGGGCTTACGTTTAAATATTGCATAGTCGCGAGGTATCTCGCGATATCCAAGAGCACCCAAAGTGAAAACTGGACTTTTCCATGCTCCTCCTACCCACCACCATTTCTCTTTCCAGTCATGTATCTTATTCGGAAAATCCTTAACCAATTTCATGTGCGGACGAGCTTTCACATAATAATACCCCGGCTCTTTCCCCCACTTCGCCAGTGAGATAAGAGAATTCATTTCTTTAACGGAAGGAAATTCTCGAGGCTGAACGCGATCAAACAACGACAGAATCCCGATGATTGTACTCCACCCGTTTGGAGTGATCTGTGTCGGAGCCAAACCCCAAAACCACAACAACGAGGTGATCATAGGGTGAAGCGGAAAGAGGAGTGCTGCGTTCATCGTGTCGAAGTTCATTGCTACTCATCCGTCGGGAGCTTGGTCGGCATAATCAATTTCATACCTGGGAACCCAGAAATGGACATCGCTGGGAACCTGAAATCTGTCCCGCCATATGAAGAGCTCAGCCTCGGTCAGAGAACTATTCACTTTCCTCGCGGAAAATATACTATCTTTTCAGACCAGAGTCTATCTCGGAACCACCTCGCGAGGATGAGCCAAGCTTCTTTCGAGCCGCAGCTTGCGATCGACCTCATCCACTTCATCGTCTTCACTCGGAACGTTAGGGATAACCTCACCAGAGAGAAAGTCGAACTCAGCAGGATCTATAGAATCAGAGGTCGCGGGGCTAGCCTCATTTTCCGCCTCCTCCAAAATTTGAACTTCGGGTTCGGCAGAGTCAGTATCTCGGCTACGGGGCTCATCCACCACACGACGGCGCAGGCGGCGGCGCCTCTTAGAAGTGACTTCGCCACGAATCGGCACAGGCACTTCACTTACAGTTTCGGAAGAAACATCAACCACGGATGGCTCATCCCCGCAGCGGCTACGCCGCCGGCTAACCTCGACGGAAGGAGCAGAGCTTCCCGCCACACTACCCGACGGGCTACAATCTCCGGAGGACATCACTAGGGGAATGAAGGAATAAACAAAGAGAAGAAGAAATATAAAATTTACCTTAGGAACAACGAACGCTGAGATCTCATGCAAAAGAATCGCCGGAGCAACAAAGCAGAATTTCGAGAGTTTGAGAGTGGAAAGTGAAGAAAATAAGGAGAAGGATTTATTTATAGAGGCGGATTAGGGCATAAAAATTGAGCCGCGACCTTTCACATCCGGCTTGTGAGGGTCACGCGTCATCATTGCTTAGTAGGCTAGGCACGACAGTTGAGGCGAGCAGCCGTCACCTCAATGATTTCCAAGACAATGGCCATGCGTATTCCAGAAGCCTTACGACCTCGCACATCGCAATCAAGGCAACGTTTGAAAGGTAGCTCGCCCCCCTTCACGAACAAAGGCAGATGAGCTAGGGGCAATTGTTGTGGGCATATTGCGCGAGATCGGGCGAGACCTAACAGAGTCTCGGGGAGACAAGGCTGAATTTTCCACAAGTATAACACCTCGCGGGACATAACTGGATTGAAGGAGAAGCAAAAAAAGATCGCGCGACCTTGGTAGACCTCGGTGACCTCGGACTGACACAACTGCAGAACATTAACTATTACTCGACAAGTGTCAGAAGGGCGGCGCCGAGGAGCCTACCTAAAATGAGCCTTAATCAGAGATAAGTCAGTAGTGGACGGTTATGATTGACAGCTAGAGGTACTTAAACAGCTAAATCCCTTCAAATTCGGATTTGTCTTGGGCGACGTCCCAGCGAGGTGCCCGAAGTCATGTTGTCTTGAGCGACATCCCAGCAACCACCGACCTGAGTCACATCAGTCTTGTAGCATTAAATGTTTTACAGAGCCACTTTCGGCTGTAATTGATTACTCAAACATCTATTCTCTCAAACAATCATATAACAAAATGCAATCCACTTTACACATTTATTGTTTGTGTCACTAAAATTTTTAAGCCACATCTTAATCCCTAATCCATATATTTTGGTACACAACACTTTATAACTACAAATATTCTTGTGTTCAGGTTCGATTATAAAGTAGGGTTAACTTTTCAGTTTTTTGGCTTATAGAGAAGAAACATGAAAAAATGGTTGATTTTTCAGATTTTTGAGAAAATACATGGAAAAAGAGTCAATTTGCATAAAGGTTGGGTCTTGTATGCACCCAGGTGCACCGTGCACTCACAGTGCATTTTAGAAGTGTGCAACTTGTTATGTTGAAAAATGCAACTTATTTACACAGAAAAGTGCAATTGTTAATATGGGAACATAATTGCATGCTTCTGTTTGGAATAGTTGCACGTTTTTGTTTTGTATAGTCGCACGCTTCTAAAATGCACTATGAGTGCACGGTGTACCTAGGTGCACATGAATCCCTATCTTGCAAAAATTGGTATTTGCAAAATCTAACATGTTAATTTGAAAAGTTATAATTAAAAAAATATATCAAATAACTTTTTTTTAATTTTTTAATTTTTTTGGTTTATTGATAAAAAATTGAAAAAATGATTGATTTTTCAGTTTTTTTTTATAAAGATAAAATATGAAAAAAGAGCCAATTTGTTAAAATTGGTATTTTAAAATCTCACATGTTAATTTGAAAAGTTAAAATTAAAAAATATATATCACATAAATTTTCACATGTTAATTTGAAAAGTTAGAATTAAAAATTATATATATATATATATATATATCAAATAATTGTTTTTGTAAAAAATATTAAACTTAGGGTTCAATGGGAATTGAGCTCAAAACCTGTAGGTAAAACTCAACGACATTAACCATTCAGACAAAGAAATTATCTTGAATTGTTTGAACCATTTCCTTATGTAATTTGGAGCAGGCAAGATTAGTGTGCTTCAAAACCCACGATATTTGTTGAGACTAGCGAGGTGGCCTGTGGCCCACTTATTTAATTTGCTTGCGTGAATAATTTTTACATCTGGAAATTTTTATATAAGACATGCTATTGTGGAATTGATTTCTCATGAATTAGGTCTATACTATAATTGAATTATTTGACCTCAGTTATTTTCAATACAATTTTTTAAATTACTAAATTTGATCCGTATTATACTTGGAGTATGATCAAATATCATAAATTAAAAATAAGATTCATAATGTGAAACAAGTCTATACAATTTTTTGTCTTATTTGCTATTGGTTGGATTGCATTTACTATTGTCCACAACTCTGCACGGCCATTTCTCGGAGGTTATGGAAGGAGCCAAGTGGGGAAGAAAATTATAGGCTAAGTATGGCAAATCACTATTTTACAATTGTCATTTTCAAAGGAAGCGTGTTGGACTCAAGAAGAATTGTGGAAAGTATTAAACTCTGTTTACCTTCATCTATTGCTCGTTTATGGATTTATCAAAAAAAAATTAGGAATAGACGAGAAACTCCACCCACCCATGTCGTTGGCCCCTCAGTCGAGCGGGTTGTAAATCGAAGAATGTGCCCAAGTGACAGACATTTGTGGGAGAGAGCCAACAGGATTCAAAATACACAAAACACTCATGTACTTAAGGTTCATTTTGCAATTGATTATATTTTCTAATATTTAGTACAAGTTTAGGTGATTTTTTGTGTACTTGTGATACATTTTCTATTTGAAATTTTAGTGGGTCTCCTGTGCACCAGGTGCACCGTGCATTCTATAGTGCATTTTTTAAAAAGATACAACTTATTGCACTGAATCATATAGTTTGTTACACTAAAACGTGCAACCTGCGTTGGTTACAAGTTATATATTTTTTTTTATACTTATATAAAGCACGTGGAAGAGAGTTTTGTGCATATTTTTTTAAAATACCGAAGGATTTTATGCATATCTGATGAAACACGGGTAGGCTTTATGCATATTTTATGAAACACGGGAAATTTAAGATTTTTATATAGACTTGAATCATTATTTGGTCTCACCGAATGATATACCTTCTCCATTTAAAAATGGTGAAATGAGATTTTGTGCATACATTAATAAAATATAAAAGAATTTTACGCACTTATTAAAATACGAGAGTGTTTTGTGTATTATATATGAAAAACATCCTGATTCTTTGCTTTTTACCCTATTAAAAAAAACAGAATATGTTCTGAATATTAGAAGGAAATAGGAGATAAAAAAAGTAGGAGAATAGATGCAAAGAGAATTTGAGACTCTTCCTTAAATTTTAAGGACTATAAAATAAATTAATAAAACATCCACCTATCTGGTAGATTAAATATATGTCCTCAGTTTTACCCCAAGTCTCAACTACAAATCATAATGGGACTTGAATTTCCTCTTTCTCAAAAAACAAAAACAAAAAAAGCTTATTCACAATAAAAGCCATAACTAAAAGCCAATGACTTATATGAATAACTGCTGATGAACAAGATGAAGATACACTCTCTTCACTCTGATATTGTCAGTAGATCAGATGATTCATCTGCAAAAGAAACACATTCACATTTCACCATAAATAAATGAGTAATTAAAAGATAGACTTGAAAAAGGCTTATAGATGCTTCTGATAAAATGCAATTTTACATATATATACCCACCGTCTGTATATGCAGGAACAAGCTGCATCATTCGACTTTTTTCATTGTTATGTACATACTGTATTTGGTTTCTTCTATTACTGGGTGAAATAAGCTCGAACAGCCTCAACTGCTGGCGCCTGGCACATTGGACACTTCCCCTTAGATTTGACCAAATTTTCTGCGCATTTTGCACAGGCGCACATGTGCCCACACCTGTGTAAATCAAGAAACGAAATGGTATAAGTTTTAGAAAATCGGTTCCTTCATGTCATTCTCGTTTAATTAAAGAGAACTGCCTTAAAATTGAGATAATTTCTTCAGAATCATGTGTAAACAGTCTATTTTGGAAGTTGGAAAGATAAAATAGTTTTCCAAGTTATTCCTGCAATTGGAAATGAAGTATAAGCAGGTTGATTTTGCATACCTGTAGAGCAAGGAATCGATTTTACTATCCTGACACAGGCAGCAAATTCCTCTACGTACGTGATTCCATTGAGATTCCTCATGAATCCTGTTATCTTCGGATGAATCTGTAAAAAAAGCAAAATTGAGAAAGTTATTGCCATTGTCAAGGAGATTTCACAAAGAAAACATAAAATTAAGGTGGATGATGCTGACTTGAAAATTTTCCATGGGGTGAAAACTCACCTCTTGAAAAGATTGACCGGTTTAAAGCAGCAGAAAGCTCTTGACGAATTGAATGCTGCAACTCTAGTTGCATGCCCATGCATACTTCCATCATATTTTGCATATCGTTCATTCTGTGGTGAAGCCGAGCCATGTCAATCCTCAGCTCATTGACTACGTCAAATTCCTGATAATTGTAATCAGAGATGGAGGTCAATAAGTTGGGAGAATATGGAAAAAATAATTCAAGAAATTAACGAAATGGACACAGCGACCGGCTAAATTTTCATAGACTCTGCATTTTTGTTTAATACACTCATCGCTAAATACACCTACGACTAATTTTAAAAAAAAGACAAATGCACTCACCCCAGAATGCCTAAGAATGAAAAATACACCCACAAGAAATGATAAATGCTCACCCCTAAAATAAGAAATGAGGTGGGCGCAAATATTTGTCGCCTATTTCATAAGGTGCAAAAGAATGTTGAGGGCGTGATAACTCATAAACAAAATTACCACTGTAAATATTCCTCGACGAAAAACTAAATAAACAAATAAATAAAACAGTACAAAAGTTGACAAATCAATGTCCTCAAATTTTGGCATATGGCATTATAGGGTGAATAATGAATAGTTCTCAGCCGGTATGGCATCTAATGACTTATGACTAAGACATTATAGGCTGAAAGAGAAAGTTCCTAATGCATATAACAATAAAATGAAAACAAGTTGATTAAACAAATGCTTCAACTTACCGTCTCCAACTGCTGATTCGAGTTATATCGCAGCCAATTTGCACCCTGCAAATCCTCATCCCAAAGTGGATAGGAGGGGGCAAATGAATTTCTTTCAGCACCATCAGATGGAGCCAAAGCTTGATCACCATTTATTTGCTCCTGATTTTGCTCAATCAAAGCAGGAAGAGATGCATCATCCAGTTCCCAATCATCCGAAGCCTGAACCAGCCTTTCTACATGAGACCGTAGCACCTGATCCAAACTCAGACGGAAATCACTTCGAAGAAGACCAGATACACGTCTCCTGCATCAGAAAGGGTAAGTTGCTTACTAAAAGTAAATCACCAAATGTTACCCCTATTTATATTAGTGAACGTAGCTTTTTTAGTCCAGTATGTAATCCCTAATTTGATTTTAGTCCTGTTGACTTTCACAAATTGAAAATAGTCCCATAACTATTTTTGTTGACATTTTTGGTCCGGTAACCGGCTATAAGAGGTGAAACATCCGGTTGGTCAATCAGACTTTGCCACGTGGACAAATCAGAATCTGTCACGTTACTGGACCAATATGTCAAAAATTGGAAGTTACTGAACTATTTACAATTCGTGAAAGCTGACAACGCTGGAACCAAAATAGGCACAACTTACCGGTATAAAAAAATTCCTTATGATATTATTATGAGTCAATTCATTAGATACCATACCGGCTGAGAAGCTCCCTGAGTTCCATACTTCGAACAGTATCATCATCAGGAAAATATGACGTATCAAGTCTTTCAACAGATGTTCCCACCTCTTCAGAGGGCATATCAAGCCAACTGTCAATAGCCTCTTGCAAATCATTGTTTGGCCAATCATGAATTTGATCTTCAATCTCCATTACGAATTCTTGGAAATCTTCAACTTGGGCCAAAGCATCATGTGAATCAAATTCCTCATTTGTGTTGTGCTCGGAGTTAGAGCTATGATCAATTACATCATGAGCATTGTATACCTCATGGGGTCCACTGTCATTTATGTCGACAAATTCAGATGATGATTCAGTTACTTGTACTTCAAGATCCTCTGCTTCAGTTACTTGTACTTCAACATCTGATGATGATTCAGTTACTTGTACTTCAAGATCCTCTGCTTCAGTTACTTGTACTTCAAGTTCTTGTGTACTCCACTCTCTATTGGGCCCACCACTTCCCAAGTCTGATGCTGTACAAATCTCATTAACTTTCCCTTGTCTGCATGTAGATTCTGATTCACCGTTATTTTCATCACTTAATAAGGAATCAGGTTCGTTCATTGAACTGGAAGCAGAACTGTCCAACTTGGAGAGAAATCCTTCTCTGTATCATCATATGTGATATCATTAGTACATTAAGAAAAAATAACAAAAAAAGTGGAGAAGCAAAGATAATATCCACATAAAAATATTCCTCAGGATGTCAAGTTCAGTTCAAGTCAACAACATCAACAAATAAACTCCAAGTCCCAGAGGCTGATTGTGAATTGTGAAATAATTTATTAAGCACCTAAATTTCAGTATACATTACTATTTTATTTTTTTTAAAGTATTAAAATCAATAAGTATCTTCCACAAGAATATTTACTATAAGCCTTAATTTTGACAAATTAGATGATAAAAGATTAGAGGTCGAAAAACTAGGAAAGTAGACTAAACAAGTAAACAACTACTATTTGAATAGTGAACATCACAATCTAGAAACTAATAATATAAGCAGGGATATAAAAATTCAATTACACTTAACATGTTGGGGCCTCATAATCTAAAATTTATAAACTACCTGAGGTCGGAAACTGTATTCCTTTGCCTCAGCAAACCAAGTTCAGATACAGCTACTGAAGATGGTCTGCGATCCAGCACCGATCTATCGTTTCGTAGGAACCTACCTTTAAGGAGCGCCTGCAAAGTTGTCAAAAAATAGTCGGGGTTCAATGAATTCCAAACAAACAACTCCAAATAGTTAATTATAAATCAGATACGGGAATAATTTTAGATTTTAATTCTATGTATCCACTTAGGTAGTGTTTGTTTATGGTGTGGCACCGAGCGCTCCACAATTTTATTTCAAAATCAAATTCTTGTTCGTCAAATCCAATTTTAGTATATAGTACCTATATGAGTAACTCTTGGGTGCACAGTTGCGCCACGATTAATATTGTTCAATGAAAAAACTAATATTGTTTCAATGAAGACAACTAATACCATTTAAAAATGCAATTGAGTTGGTGCATAAAAGTATTTGCCTACCTATATAATACACCAAATTTTTCTTTTTTCCAAACAAAATTTCCAATACAAAAATCAATCATTTTATCCCCCTTTTAATTATTACTATGATTTACTCAAATCAAAACTCACACTTCCTTTTTACTTTACGCACTCTCTCCCCTACATTACACATAATTTTCAATATATAATCAATCATCTATCACCTATATTTTCAAAATTCTACCCTATCAAATCCTACAAAATCTACACTCCCAAAACATACATAAAATGCAAACATATTTTTTGAAATTCATAAAATCTAGCTACTGGATTTTAAATCCAATTGAATCCATAAGAAAACACCCGGGTAATGATCTTATGCGGATAGACAACCTACATGATCTGTCTTGCACTTTGAGCATCAAATGAATCAATTAATTCAATTTCTAACAAGGGAACTTTCAGTTGGTTTGTGGATCATTTATAAAGCCAGACATTAAAAGAAAGGCCAAAATTGTAACGCTTAAAAACTCTGTAAAATAAATGCAAGGTAATCAGATAAAAAGTTACCCCTGAGAAGCCACATAATTGATCAATCAAATCTGTCAATAATAGAAAATTTCCTACTGTGGAAATGTATTAGACTATAAATTATCACCTGAATACGATTACGATGAACAAAATTGGATACTGGCCTCTGCTCAGATAGACTCAGAATTTCCCTCCTCCTTTCATTGTGAGCTTTCTGAAGAAGATCGAGGAGAGTTTGTCTACCACATAATCTTCGAATTGGCCTTCGTGCACCAACCCATTGTTCTGTACGGTTGTTTAATCCAAACCCATAAGATGAATGACCCTTAGAGTTAGGACCAGTATTCATCCATTCTTGGAAAACTTGCCTCACTCTTTCCCTCTCCATTTCTCCCAAATCAATAGATTGTTCAGATATCACACTGTGGTTATCAGCCTCAGAACCACTTAAGCCTTGATTTGCAGAGTCTTCAGAAGTTTGAGATAAAGTATCACCATTCTCACTCCCGTTTCTTATAGATGTGGTCGTACTTACGCACTCAGAATCCGAACCATTTCCCCGTTGCTTTGGCGTATATGATTGACTATTAACGTTTTCACCCTCGATCTCCCTCCACATTTGCAAGAGGCTAGATGCTCGTGTCCTCTGTGAATCACCAAAGAAAGATGGACCAAAATCCGATACATTTTGCAAACCAGCAACAGCCATTTCTAGCTCAAATAGATTACAGAACTGAAATAATCATTGAAAACTTGTTACTATTTGCAGAAACAGTAATAAATCACTGTAGATATGAATCATAATTAGCCATGAATTGAAAATCTAATACAACTCAAAAAAAGAAAAAAATTACATTGTCTCCAAAAGATCATGACAACAGCATAATATAGTACTATTATTTTTGTGTATATTCAAGTACAAAGATCAAAACCATCCAACTTAACTTTTAAAAACTTTTATCCAACTCTCTGAAAAGAAAATCTAAGTATGCTTACAAAATTAAAATATTAACTAAAATAACAAAAGGAAAAAAGTAGGTGACTTGAAGATCCACCTAGTCCTGACCAATAACAACCCACCAATACGAGAAAAGGAAGGAAAAGCAACTTCACCAACAACGTTCAAATTGCTAAATCATTAAGCAAATTAACACTTAAGAAACAAATCCAAATGGAAAATTCCAGAATAAAACTAATCCAACCTAAAATTCTTCTTTCTCACCCATATCAAAGTCAAACCAACAGTAGCAACAAACGTAGATCACCGCACACAATACTTCAAAATCACTATCAAAAACCTACCGATTACGCTAAAAAGTAAAAATCATTCATATTCACTACACAAAAACCAACAAAATCAAGCAAAATACAATCAAATAAAAACCGAAATTACCTTTCTGCAACAAACGCTGAATTCAAAAGTGATGCAACAGTAATGGGCAGAGATTATCAGTTACAGATGAAAAATGAGAGAGAGAGAGAGAGAGAGGGAGGAATTTATGAATAATAAAGAGTAACAGCAAAAATCTACGAGGGGGGATTGAGGGGACACAGTCGCGGCGCCATTAAATAATATACTCATTTTTACTTCGAAAATATTGCCGTGGCTCTAATGTCTATTTTTTATTTTTCCTTTTTGACTAAAATTTAATGGGTGTCCGGGGTGAATTTACTAAGCTGCCCCTGTAAAATCTTTGGTTTAACGGTAAGCGGCAGCGTGGTGGTCATGGCATTGAGTTGTGGTAGGTATTTTATGGCGAGTGGGGCCCATGGAACTTATTTTTGGCATTAATAGGAGGAATGTCAAAATACGAGAATAATAATAATCACTCTCAAAAAAGAAAAAAATTGCAAGAATTACCTTTGCTGCATTTAAGTAATATAAGAAATGTTGTAATTTGGTTTTAAAAAGATGTATTAATAATAAATGAGTGGGTCTTTATATATCAGATGTATCGTGCATTTCATAATATATTTTAGAAACATACAATTTATTTACACTAAAACGTAATATTTGGATTTAATATTAATAGTTACATATTTTAGTATGTATAAATAAATTTTATATTTCAATTTTAATAAATTGGATGTTTTAAGATATACTATTAAATGCACATGATGTATACGAGAATTAAATTGTTTTTGGTGCCATATGACCACTCCTTTCATTAAATGTATGTTAATTTTGAATTTATGTTATTAGAAACTATACGTGGACTTCTGCTTTCCTAATTCTTTAGTATTCAAATATGGTATTTTTATTATGCTAGTAAGAATAAAATCTCGTAATATTTTTCTTCTACTAAAAATGGAAAGGTATATTACAACAAGAATCTACTCTATGCTTCATTCAAAAAGAAATTCACTAAATTTATAATCATGTAGTCAATTCATTTTTACGTAAACATTCGTCTATTTTCCAATATTTTTTTTACCTTAGTGAAAGGATGATTAGAATATCACCGTTGAATTGGTGATTGGAGAAAACTCTTATTAATAGACCGATTACAGGAATACAACAACTTTCCCAAGATACAAGGAGATTTACATGGAAAGAATAAAATATATAAATACATTGGATAAAGAAAATTTTCTATTCTTTATCTCTAATACCCTCCGTCAAGCGCTGCGTGGGGTGAAGGCACACACAGAGCTTGGAACGAAGAAACTCAAATGCCGGACGAGGGAGGCTCTTCGTGAAGATGTCGGCTATCTGAAGATGTGAAGGAACAAAGCTAGTAGATAACTTCCCAGAAGAGACGAGCTCACGAACAAAGTGATAGTCCAAATCAATATGCTTGGCACGCTTATGGGCAATGAGATTACGGCTCAAAAAGCGAGAGCACTCTTATTGTCACACAAAAGAGTCGGACGAGAAGCTATGGTCGAATCTGGAGCTCATGGAGAAGATTAGTGACCCAAACCAATTCGGTCATTCGCTAATGCCCGGTACTCGATTCACGCGGCTTGATCGGGAATCGCTTGGTTGTTTCTTAGCGTACCAAGAAACAAGATTTCCCCAATAAAAATAAGCGTAACCATAGGTGGAACGACGCGTCTCGGTGCACGAGCCCAACAAGATCGGAATAACCCAAAAATGCGAAGTATCGGCCTCTTGACGAAGGAGAGACCATAGTGAATCGTACCCTTGACATAGCGAAGAATACGTTTCATCAAGCTAGAAAATGAAGTCGGTCGGAGAGTGAAGGAACCGACTAACCGAATCGACAAACAGATGAGAGATCGGGGATTTCGTGATGGTCGACATCTTTGCAAGGCCCCAACAAGTGATTCAGATAGCGTGGGATCACGAAAACGGATCACCGTGATCGACAAAGAGACTCCCCAAAGCCAATGGAGTGGAAACAGGGCTTGAGTCCAACAACTCAAATTCGTTCAAGGATATCATGGGCATATTTAGCTTGACCCACAAACAAGCCAGCAGATGTATAAGAGACCTCAAGACCGAGGAAATAATTCAAACGCCCAAGATCCTTGATGGCAAACTCACGGTGTGTACGAGATATAAAAGATTGCAACAACGAGCTGTCATTCCCTGTAACAATGATATCATCGACATAGAGCGAAAGAAATAAATAAATGTAGTGCCTCGATGAAAATGAAACAGGGAAGAATCACAACGACTCAGAGAAAGCCAAGGTTGGTGAGATCTGAGCTAAACCTCTCCAAAACCAAAGCTAGGGGAGCCCGCGAAGACCATAAAGAGCTTTCTTGAGTCGACACACATGATCAGGTAACCGAGGATCAATAAACCCCGGGGGTTGAGCCATAAACACTGGTTTGTCAAGAACGCCATTAAGGAAAGCATTCTTGACATCAAGCTGATGAAGAGGCCAACTATGCTGAACAGATAAAGCCAGGATAATGCGAATGCGATTGCGGCTTTGACAACCGGACTAAACGTGTGATGAAAATCGGTTCCGAATTTGTGTGAAGCCACGAGCCACAAGACGGGCCTTGTGGACGTTCAATTGAGCCATCGGCAAGATGAAACTTCGACGAAAAACCCATTTTAACCCACAATATTCGCATGGGAGGGCGGGTACCAAATCCCATGTGTGATTCGAACGGAGGGCATCAATCTCCTCTTGCATAGCAGCAAGCCACTCGGGATGCTTGGCTGCAGACTTAAATCCACGAGGCTCAGTGGTGGAAACGAGAGCGGATAATAAGGCAGTGGAAGCTAAGTCAAGAGGGTAGCGGGGCTTGAAAATGCCCGCCCGAGCCCGTGTGACCATCGGATGTGGCGGGAACCCGGGCGGAGGAGCAAGGTGCCGCAAAAAGAAAGTTGTGGATCGAGCGGAGGTCGCCGCACAAAGCCGTTGATGAGGCGCGGAGAGCTCGCCGCACGACGGATGCGGCCGTCGAAAGTGCGGGGCATGCACCGTCGAGCGGGCGAATCGATCGCCCATGTCGGACTGTTCATCAAGGATGCGGGGCGAGCGATGCACATTATTGCGCGGAGGTTTGCGGCAAAGAAAAGGTCGGGAAGGCGAAAAGGGAAGGATGAGTTGCCGCCGAGGCATCCAAGAAAGTGGTAATGTCCAATTCTCGAGACCGGAGTGGTAGACGGCTTCGAAAAAAAAAAGGAAAACTCATCAAATTGAGCATGGCGAGAAATGAAGGTCCGAGAAGAGACAGATCAAAACATCGAAATCCTTTGAAATGCTACTATAACCCGTAAAAAATACACGGACGACTACGAGGCTCCAAATTTTGTTATCAAAGATAATCCCGAAGGTATGGAAATACCCGACACCCAAAAGGCTTGAAGTTTGCATAATTAGGAGCATAACCGAATAGAACTCAAAAGGTGATGAATTTTGCAAAACGGGGTAGGAAGTTTGTTGATCACAAAAACAATTGCAAAATGCCTCAAACCGAGAGAAAGCGGTGCATGGGCATGAAATAGCATCGACAAACCCGGTTTCAGAATGTGACGATGCTTACGCTCCGCCATTCTCCATTACATTGAGTGTAAGGACAAGACAAACGATGAAGTATGCCATTAAGATTCATAAACTTCCGGACTTTAGCATTAACAAACTCAGTTCCCCCATCACTTTGAAACACCTTGATTTTACGATCAAATTGATTGCAGACAAAGGTATGAAACTGAACCAAAATATCGTAGAATTCAGACTTAGCACGCAACGGATAAATCCAGCAAAATCGAGAATAATCATCAATAAATGCAACATAATAAATGAAACCATCAACGGTAGAAAAACAAAAACGAGACCCCATAAATCACAATGAATTAAATCCAAAACACAATCAGCACGTTTCTCATTCAACTGAAAAGATAATCTCTTGCTCTTAGCCAATTGACAAGAAGAGCAGACACTCGGATTCGGTAAAACAGATGTAACAGATAGATGACCAAGTTTGTTCAGTAAAGAAATAATAGAATGTGGGACATGCCCCAGACGTAAATGTCATAAACTGAAACTAGCCTTCAATTCTTTATTTCAAGAAGAAGACGGGCCACGCCCTCGGAGAGGTGATTTCGTCACGGGAGGAGAGGCGAAGCGATCCGTCCAAGTGGCGAAAGCGTGTCAAAACACTCGACCATATGTTCAATTTGGCGACGCCATGGAAGGTAATTCGAGGCGCCCAATTTGATTCCAGCAACCATGTTGATCATGGCGGTGACGGGAAGAGAATCGGTGGGAGGATTGGCCATGTTGAGAGAGAAACCGCAGCAGATGTTGAGAGACGACCGAAGGTTGCACGAGAGGAGGGAGAAGTTGTAATTGTTTGGAGCCGGTGGGGGAAGAGGGAGATGGTAATTTCAGAACAGCTGGTCGTTTAATCTTTGGTGGCTAATGGAAATGTGAAGTCGTGGTTGAAAGGTAAGCTCAAAAAAAAAAAAAAATTCAGTAACCAAGCGGCTGATCACCTGACCAAATTGCACATACGTGAAGAATGGGTTGGTGGTAGTTCTGTTTTTCTTAATTCTTTTATGTATAAGGACAAGAATATAGCTTATTCTCGGAAAAAAAAAAATATTGGAGATAGGGTTTAAGATCTTTTTCGCTCTGATACCATGAAAGGATGATTAGAATATCACCATTGAATTGGTGATTGGAGAAAACTCTTATTAATAGACCGATTACAGGAATACAACAACTTTCCCAAGATACAAGGAGATTTACATGGAAAGAATAAAATATATAAATACATTGGATAAAGAAAAATTTCTATTCTTTATCTCTAATACTTAGAAACTTATATTTTATATTACGCACAAACAATAATATTAATAATTGTTACAAATTTATTTTGTAATCTAGTTTAGATAAGATTCATTTTTTAAAATTGGAAGCATCTATATCAATTCATCAAGTTCGATTACGTGTTTGCTAGAATTTTTTTTATATAACTATCTGTCAATCAACTGTTATTCACCACAAGCTTCTATAATTTGAAATTCTCTAATCTTATTCATTTAATTTATTAATTGTATTTGACTTATTCACATTTTTAAATGTATCTCTAAATTATAAATATATCTAAATATAATGTATTTTTTATAATATCGATACAATATTTTAATCAACACGCTATACAATTGAAAATACTTTAATTTTAAAATACACATTATTTATAATTAAAGAGTATGTTTAAGAATAACTATATTGTACATGTACATTATTAAAAATTAAAAGAACATGACTATAATTTAACTGGACTAATAAACTAAATGTTTAAAATATTTAATTTGAAATTAATTATGCAAATTTATTTTAACCCACATAATATGCAGGGTTTAACTTTCATAGTATATATAATGTATTTTTCATATTGTTATTTACCTCTCATAGTATAATGTATTTCTCATAGTGTTGACAGAATTTTTTTAATCAACACCGTATACATGTATTACATTAATTTAAAAATGCATACTGCTATAATTTGAGAAAATATTTGAAAATAAATATATTTTACATATAAAATATTAAAATTTTAAAATGTGACTATTGAACTGAACTAATTAAACTAAATAAATATTTAAAATATTTAATGTAAACTTAATAATGCAAAATTTATAAAATATTAAAATTTAAAATTTCTTGAACCCTGACGCTGCATTTGTCGAGGGTCTCGATCTGGATGGAATTTGTTGGAATAAGAAATAGAATTATGAAGTTGGATCACGATTTTATATTCTGTATGGGTTTAATATTTTTATTTTGGGTTTATTTCCTGAGACCAATATACCTAAGCCCAATATATTTTAGATTAGAAAGTATAGAATAGGGTTTTGCAATGTAGATACCTGAGTTGAATGTGAATATCGACGAGAATGAATGGTTTCAATTTATTGTAGATGAAGATGCGAGCCTTATTGAAACAATGAGGGTTGTGGGTTGCTGATGAAGAAGGTGATGGATCCAAATAACACTGAAATGGTCAATTTGGAGAAGAAGACGCACTCCCAATCATGTTGTGTTCCACTATATTATATTGTTTGTACTTCAATATAAACACTTCTCAACAAAGTCTCAACACTCCTACGTCCACTATTCCTATTCCTTATTAACAAGGATAATTCCTTACTTAAGAATTATTGATTTATAGTGTCAAGAGTCACTAATTCCTAGCATTGTGGTATTGATCAGTTTGTCGTCCTTGTGTCATCAACTCATTATTGGTCCGGTTGACCACTCTTTGTTCAATTGAGTATACTCAACTAACAAATATTTTGTCTTATAATACTTAAATCTCAGGCTTTTGACTGTAATCCACATTCTCCTTATCTACAACACTTAATTTCTCATACTAAGTTATCGTTGTCTTAGTTGATTAATGTGTTAATGAACAACATCTTTGACTCAACTTAGTCACATAGACTCAGCTCTTCGCTCAGTACCCAATTGAATAGCTTTGATCAACTTTTGTACATAATGTTATTCTTTTCATTGTGTGTTGATTAGCTTATTGAAAAAACTTCTTAAAATATTAGTTGAGTTCTCCCTGAATTGAGTACCTGGTAAGTTTACAGACTAAATTAATAGTTTTTCTATACATTCAATTCATCCCATCAAACATAAAATATTAAAACTACGAAATTATATCCCAACACACTCAATCGTGTTGCTATTAGTGTCCTAAAGACAATCAATTGTAAGGACATAATGCTCAGATAATATTCAGTATTGATTTAATATTATTATTTATTTAATATTAAATATATGGTGTTGCACTTATTAGAATATTATGTTTGATTGTTTGCATTTGTTTTTATTTGTGTTCCCTTGAGTCACCGCTGTCATTCAGTGTGTGAGAACTCGGATGACTTAAGCATGATTCTCAAATGGCCCCAATCGAGGATCATCAAGAATGGGATATTGATGATACAATGGAGATTGGTGTGCGATCTTCATCATACTCTTTGAGAGCGTAATAAGATCTCACTTACTGTGAGATACTAGGTATCTCAGGATGGATGCACAAATACCTTAGAGGGTATTGGTATACCCATCCGAGAAACTGTTTGATGTAGTTCCACTATATGTGTGTACTGGTGTCTCGGTTAGTGGGAGCGATGTGATACTCCTTTGACTTGAAGTCAATACACACGACATGTGTGGAGTGATGAACTTTGATCATGACCGATGCTTGCACCCTTCCATGGGTAGATATGGCTTGGATTTGGTTCACCACGAAGTGCATGTGTGTGGTAGTTGAGCCAAGAAAATAATTCATTCCTCAAAGTGGATTTAGAGAGAATACTCATCTTCTCATCATAATTGAATCAAAGTCGTTGGCCAATGCACGTCAACTTGGACTTTGTGGCCAAGTGTGACATAAGTGATCAATTAGTGATTAGAGATAAATTGATTAAGTTATTTGAATAGACACTTCATCATGTTCAAGACTTAATCGAGTATTCGCGAATGAAAGGAGGAAATCGTAATAGTTGTACATTTCCTTGCAACGTACCTCATATATTGGGAATATCTGGTTTATTGTCTATGGTTCAATTAAGACCGTTAGTTTGACTAATCGCTCGATATATGAGGGCCTATGGGTCACACAACAAGTAATGGTTGTTTACTGATTATAGTTGGTTGATTAAATGTTCAATTAGATTTAATATTTAATTTATGGAGAAGTAATTAATAATAAATTAATTTGGAATTATTATTATTAATGTTTAATTAAATTGGATTTAATTTAATAAGAATTCCCAATAATAATATTTGGAATATTATTGAAGGATTTAATATATATGGAAATAAATCGTAGAGATTTGTCATATAAGGAATTTAAATCCGTAGAGATTTTATATGTGGGAAATAAATCTAAGAGATTTATTTAAATAAAGATTAGGGATTTTATTTCCCTATCAGGTTAGCTTGAGATTTAAGCTAGCCTCTCCTATATATCTGAGCTCTTGGGAATTCATAATACGTGAGTTCATATTTTCTCCATAAAATCTCTACGTTAGAATTTTCCTAGCAAATTCATCTCGGGGATTCAACGCTGGCAGATATGTACAAATTAGTAAACGACTGTTACGTGGATACGATAGTTGAGAAATCCGTGTACGAATTGCTGTAAGAATTCTGTTTACGTGTACTCGTATTTAATTATGCAATTAATTGTTTGTTGTTGGTAAACTATTTCTTTCCGTTGCGCATGTATTACGTGTTTACGTGCCTCTAAATTCCAACAGTGGTATCAGAGCTCAGGCTCTTGATTAATTGCTAATTGATTGTTTGATTTGTAAATTTTTTTTATAAATCAAAGCTGCACGGTCAAATTAATTGACGCACGGCTTGTTTGATGTGGGACGCATCATCTAATTGTTGAGGGTGTGTGCTTGTTTGTTGATTAAATAAAACCCTCCCCCTTGCTGATTCACTTCGTCTTCTTCGCCCAGTTAGGGTTTCCCATGAAACCCGCCACCTCCATCCGGCCCATCCTCCATTCTTTTCGCGTGCGAAGGGAGCAACCATGGGCTCGCTTGAGTCGGCGGCGGTACGCTGCGACTCACGTCGTTTGTGGGGTGCCGCGACGGAGAGGATTCCATCGGGTCAGACTCGCGGCAGCTCGACGCAATTCGATGCGATTCGGAGCGGCGTGAATCGCGATTCGTCGTCTCCGGCTGCGGCGTCATCATTCTGATGGCCTCGCTCCTATTTCGATGCATTCGTGGCTGAGCGCCGCCGTGTTGCTTCGTCTCCTCGCTTTCCGCCTCTCGACGCTTCTTGACTCGACTCCTCTATTTTCGAATGCGCTTCCTTCGTTTCTAGTTTGACTTTTGACGAAGGTTTCGGCTTCTGATTTTGGGGTTACGACATCGAGTTACCCGCGCGCGCCTAGCGGCGGCGGCGACTCGAGTGCATGCGCCCTAGGACCATCGTCTGTGTTCCTGTTTCAATATACAGATTGTTGTGTTTTGGGTCTTTGACTCCATGGTTTGTCTGTTTTGGTTGAATTTAATTCGATTAACCTGGATGATCTGAAATTTTAATTAAACTGTTCATATGACTAATTAGATTAATTCTGATGAACTGAATTTGGATTGATTGTTTCGGTTGTCCCGATTGTGAGACGGTTTCTGGGTTGTGATGAGGAAGGGGTTGTTGGTAAATTGAATTTCGAACAGGCCCCTCCGTGGAAAGTTTTGAAATTGCACTTGAGCCCTTGATGAAAACTTAATTAAAACATTTTGAAATTAATTGGATTAATTTTAATAAGAATTAAAAGTTGAACTTTTAATCATAATTAATTGGATTAATTATTAATTTTAAAATTTTAAAAATTGTATTTAAATTGAATTTTGAAATTCTGTTTAAAAGGAAGTTATTAAATCCCACTCGTTTAACTGTTTTATTAAATACCATCATGAATGATTGAAGTATAAGACTCAGATTGACTTGTCTTGACCAAGAGATTATACTAGTGCATTTAGATGCACTGAATAAGGACCTACAGGAGGATAAATTTTTTGGTACTGAATATACAAGAATTAGACCTCAGTGGTGTGTTATTTCTTAATCTCCGCCCCTTAAATAGGATCGTGTGAAATTAATAACTATTGTTTTGACTTATGTTAGGAAGAGAATCAATATGATTTGATACCCTATATCTTGGGCAATATTATTAATTACATGACGATTGCTGACATTTAATATGGAGAATCGTGTGCAAGTACGTCTTGCTTGATTTGTCCCCTTGGTGGGCTCAGAATCTTTATCATATCAAATCTTGCAAGTGGAAATTTATTTCTGGTATGGATAATAATGTTGAGTTGTCTTTACTCCAAGGACTGAGATATTAATTAATTTAAAGCTTGTTCAGTGGCTTAATTAATTAATGGACTAAAATAATCTTAAACACGGGAAATAATGACCGAAAGCCATATTATAGTAGAATCGTAATATGGGTTAAGATGGATAGTTCAATATTAATTTTATAGTGGAGTAAATTAATATTAATGGACTTGAATAATATTTGGCCCAATATTAAAGCTTCATAGTCCATTAAAGGTCAAATCTTAATTCTACTAAAGGCCTCTCAAATAGCCCAAATTAAAGTTCAATTAATGAAAATGAGAAGAAAATTATTTTGCCTAATATTTCTTTGATTTTTTCAAAAAATATAGGAAAGAGGGAAGAAAAGATTTTCTTGATTTTCTTGAAGATATTTTATGGAAAGAGATAAGTATTCTTGGAATACATAATTATCCCATAAATTCAAGAAGTCAAATCTTGATCCCTTTTGCCTTGTAATTTTCGAAAAAGTGGGGAAAAGGGGAAGAAAGATTTTTATGGAAAAATTTAATTAAGGAGAAAAGAATATAGGAGATATATTCAAGATTTTTTGGAGAACAAGAAAAAGATTTTCTTCCTTATTTTTTCCTCCAAAAAATCGGCCACCCTAGTCCTATATATAGGGGTTTAAAATTTTCATTCCCAAGTGCAATTCCGTGTGTTGGAAATATTAGAAATCTACAAAGGTGGTGGCAAAATATTTTATTTTTCTCTCTTGTTAAAATCGTTCATGTGAAATCCTCCCACCGGATTACGTTCGTGGACTTGTGATATATTTGAGAAGGCTCTTTGGGTTGATCCAACGTCTCAACGGTTGTCTCTACAAGATGTACGTAATCTCGTAACTCCTAGATTCCGCATGCTTAGGATTTACGTGGATTATGTGTACGCATGAATTGTTTATTTGCTTATTGATTATTATGTTGAATTGATTTAGGATTAATTCATGTTAGTAATTAATTAATTAATTTAAATATGTATTTGAAAATCAACTCGAATAGATCAGGGCACCCATAATTTCCCAACAATTAATTGTTTAGGTAGACGGCGCCCATATAAGTGTTAGTCCGTATAGAATCATGTTTGGGTATCCGGCGCCCAATAATTGCTCAAATATGACGTAGATATGCGTGATGGATCTCGATTAAGCAATTAATACCCCGCCTTTAAAACGTTCCCCACTAAAATATGATTTTCATTAAGTTGAACGATGCCTTCCATCAAAATTAAAGCTAAACCGGAGATTTCATTCCAGTGAGTATTTAAGGCCCAAGTCTTTTGCTAGGATCTACATCTAATGGGAACTTTATAGGGACACGTAGTGTCGCCGCTTGATTGTTGTAAATAACTTGACTTTGTTTCACCAGCCCAAGTAGGGAAAAAAAATCAAGGGGCATCCGGTTGAACTAGGTTCAATCAACTAGGAATTGCAGTTTTGCAATTGGTTTAGAGATCTACCAGTTCTGCTATCATAGTAACCAGCCCAAGCAGATATTATGATAGTAGAAATGTAGATCCTAGTCCATTGTGATTTATATTAGATATAAATTTGTATTCTTCCGATGAGGTCGTTGAATATGTGAAAATGATGGAGACAAAATAAATTGAAAGGTCATGTTTATTTTGATTGCTGAATATTGATCATAGGAATTACGTGTTTTAATTCTCATTTTATTTTATTTCTCTAGGATTATTGAAATGAATAACTTATCACTGAGAAGCGTTTTGGAAACGAACAAATTGGCTGGGCCAAATTTTCTCGACTGCCACCAAAACTTGCGTTTGGTGCTTAGGCAAGAAAAGATTGAGTACGTGTTGGACACGCCAATCCCTGCTACCCCAGAGGCTGGTACTCAAGAGGCTGAAGCGTTTGACGCTGCAACTCAGAAGATCATCAAGAGGATGCTTCTCAGGCTCAGTGTGTTATGCTACTCGATATGACTCCCGAATTGCAAAGACAACATGAGAAAATTCTTCCCTTCGAGATAATTAAACATCTGAAGGATCTCTTTGATTCTGAATTTAGCTCCGAGATTTATGAAGTGATAACAGATCTGTTTAGATTTGTCTGAAGGAGGGAAGATTTCTCCTCATGTGTTGAAGATGATTGGGCTAATCGAGAAACTTGGTCGTTTGGGCATTGAGCTCAAGACCAACGTTGCTATTTATGCCATTCTTCAGTCGCTTCCCGATTCATATTCGAGTTTGGTAGTAAACTTCAATATGAATAAGACAGAATCGACTATGCCCCAACTGCATAACATGCTAAAGACCTTTGAGTCTTCCACTGCTAAGGAAAAGCCCGTGCTCATGGTGAGTGCCTCTACTTCTTCTGCCCTGAAAGAAAAGAAGCAGCGAAGGGGCAAGGCAAAGAAAGGCTCTAAGACAAGCTTCCTTAAGCCCAAAGGTGGAATTCAAAAGAAGGAGAGGGTGGACAAGGATGTATGCCTCTACTGCAAGCAGAAGGGGAATTGGAAGAAGGACTGCAAGGTTCTAGTAGCTGAAAAGATGACACAAGGTGTCTCAGCCACTGGAACAAGTATGTTTTGTTAGTGTTAGTGTCCTAGAGACAATCCATTGTAAGGACATAATACTCGATGATATTCAGTTTGATTTAATATTATAGTTCATTTAATATTAATGTATGGCAATACACTTGTTTGAATATTATGTTTGATTGTTTGCATTTATTCATATAAGTGTTCCCATGAGTCATTGCTGTCATTGAGGTTGTGAGAACTCATATGACTTAAGCATGACTCTCAAATAGCCCCGATCAAGGATCATCAAGAATGGGATATTGATGATGCAATGGAGATTGGTGTGCGATCTGCATCATACTCTTAGAGGGTGTAGTAAGATCTCACTTACTACGAGATACTAGGTATCTCAGGATGGATGCACAAATACCTTAGAGGGTATTGGTATACTCATCCGAGAAACCGTTTGATGTATTTCCACTATATGTGTCTACGGGTGTCTCGGTTAGTGGGAGCGATGTGATACTCCTTTGACTTGAGGTCAATACGCACGACATGTGTGGAGTGATGAACTTTGACCATGACCAATGCTTGCACCCTTCCATGGGTAGATACGGCTTGGATTGGGTTCATCACTAAGTGCATGTGCGTGGTAGTTGATCCAAGAAAAGGATTCATTCCTCGATGTGGATTTAGAGAGAATACTCATCTTCTCATCATAATTGGATCAAAGTTATCGGCCGATGCACGCCAACTTAGACTTTGTGACTAAGTGTGACATACATGATCAATTAATGATTAGAGATAAATTGATTAAGTTATTTGAATAGACACTTCATCATGTTCAAGACTAATCGAGTATTCGTGAATGAAAGGAGGAAATCGTAATAGTCCATGTTTCAGTTACAGATAGTTGCACGTTTCTCGCAGCGTACTTCATATATTGAGAATGTATGATTTATTGTCTAGGGTTCAATTAAGACCGTTAGTTTGACTTATCGCTCGATATATGAGGGCATATGGGTCACACAACAAATAGTTCCCTTTTACGGATTATAGTTGGTTGATTAAATGTTAAATTGGATCTAATATTTAATTTATGGAGAATTAATTAATAATAGATTAATTTGGAATTAATTATTATTAATATTTAATTAAATTGGATTTAATTAAATAGGAATTCCCAATAATAATATATTATATATTATTGTAGGATTTAATATATATGGAATCAAATCGTAGAGATTTGACATATATGGAATTTAAATCCGTAGAGATTTATATTTAGGGAATTAAATTAAAGGGATTTAATTTAATTAATGATTAGGGATTTTATTTCCCAATCAGGCTAGCTTAAGATTTAAGCTGGGCCTCCCTATATATACAAGATCTTGGGAATTCACAAAAAACGTTAATTCATTATTCTCTCCATAAGATCTAGAGTTAGAATTTTCCTAGCAAATTCATCTCGGGATTCAACACTGGCAAATTTGTGCAAGTTCGTGAATGGAGATTACGTGGATACCATAGTAAAGAAATATGTGTACGATTTATTGTAAGGTTTCTCTTTATGTTTATACGTATTCAATTTTGCAATTAATTGTTCGTTGTTGGTGAACTGTTTATTTCCGTTGCGCATGTATTACGTGTTTACGTGTCTCTAAATTCCAACATGTTTGTTATTGAGATAAACATGTTCACAAATGATACTAACTGCTGGGTATTAGATATCGGTTGTGGCTCACACATTTGTACTAATGTGCAGGGTCTCAAGCATAGCAGGGCAGTTAGGCCAGGTGAAGTTGCCTTACACGTTGGGAATGGAGCAAGAGTTGCTGCTGAACGTGTTGGCGTTTACGTTTTAGATTTACCCTCTAGTTTTAGACTTGAACTGAATAATTGTTATTTAGTTCCTTCTATTACTCGCAACATTATTTATATTCCTATGTTAGACATTGAAGGGTTTTCCTTCCATTTTGCAAACAATAATTGTTATTTTTCACTTAATGATGATGTTTATGGAAATGCTCCTTTATCGAATGGTTTATACTTGTTGCACTGTGGACATAATATTCATAATATACAAAACAAACGACTCAAACTTAGTAATCATGAAAACCCAACTTACTTGTGGCATTGTAGGCTTGGTAATGCAAATGATAATAGGATTGCAAGGTTAAGGAAGTTAGACTACTTAACCCCATTCGACTTTGAGTCTTATGGAAATTGTGAATCATGTCTCAAGTGCAAGATGACCAACAAACCTTTCTCTGGGAAAGGGGTTCGTGCCAAAGAAGTTCTAGAATTGATCCACAGTGATGTCTGTGGACCATTGCCCACTCTAGCTAGGGGTCACTTCACCTACTTCATCACTTTTACTGACGATTTCTCAAGATATGGATATGTGAATCTTATGAAGCACAAATCCAAATCTTTTGAGAAATTCAAGGAGTTCAAAGCTGAAGTAGAAAAATAACTTGGTAAGAGTATCAAGACTCTTCGATCGGATCGAGGAGGTGAATACCTTAGCCATGAGTTCATAGATTACTTAAAGTTACATGGAATCCAATCACAATGGACTCATCCCGGAACACCGCAAATGAACGGAGTGTCAGAAAGGATAAACCGGACCTTGTTAGATATGGTAAGGTCCATGATGAGTTTTTTCTCTCTTTCGACATTCTTTTGGGGATACACATTACAAACCTCAATTTACATTCTGAATAGGATTTCATCCAAATCGATTGAGCATACACCATATGAACTATGGTGTGGCAAGAAGCCAACTTTTTCACATATCAAAACGTGGGGTTGCCCCGCAATTGTGAAAAAGATGCTCACTGATAAGTTGGAATTCAGAGGTGAAAAGGGTTACCTTGTGGGATATCCTAAGGAAACGAGAGGATATTATTTCTATCTACCTGAGAAACAAACAGTAATTGTTTCTAGGCAGGCCAGGTTCCTCGAAGAAGACTATGTCTTTAAGGAACAAGGTCGTAAGATGATAAAACTTGAAGAAATTCAAGAACCACAGGATAACCAAGAGACTGATATTTTATCAAAGAAACGTGACAAGGAATCAGTGGGAGCATTCAGCAGCTCTCATGGTGGAAGTTTATCACTTAGTGATCCTCTTTTAGCCAGTGGGAGCGTAATTGGAGTTGCATTGCCTTCACAACAAACTCCAAGTGGGCTAAATGAGAACAGCATAGTTCAAACTCCCTCCCAAGAGGCATCTGAAAGTGTTGCTCTTGAGGACTCTCTGGACATTGATGAAATCGATGCACCACAAAAATTTTCACGATCAGAATGTACAGTCTGCACAACCACAACTCCATAAATCCACTAGGATTCGTAATCCGCCCACTAGATATTATCGTTTCCTCGTAGAGGAACATGATGACGTGGAGATCCCGGATAAAGATGATCCTAGAACTTACACTGAGGCAACATTAGATGTTGACTCAGAGAAGTGGCATGAAGCCATGAAATCCGAGATGGACTCGATGTACACCAATCAAGTCTGGAACTTGGTTGAGTTGCCGAAAGGGGTCAAACCCATAGGTTGTAAATGGGTCTACAAAAGTAAGACTGATACAAATGTCAAGGTACAAACCTATAAGGCTAGGTTGGTGGAAAAAATGTTATAGTCAACGCGAAGGCATTGACATGATGAGACTTTCTCACCTGTTGCCAAGATCAAATCCATTTGAATTTTACTTGCGGTAGCAGCACATCTAGATTTTGAGATTTAGCAGATGGATGTTAAAACAACCTTCCTCAATAGCAACATTAATAAGGAGGTGTTTATGACTCAACCGGGAGGTTTTGTATCTAAGCCAAAATCTAATCTTGTGTGCAAGCTTAAACTGTCCATTTATGGATTAAAGCAAGCTTCTAGGAGTTGAAATATCAAATTTGATGAAGCTGTCAAATCGTTTGACTTCATCCATGTGTTTATCGTAAACGTAGTGGGAGAAATATTATTTTCATAGTTGTGTATGTCGATGACATACTGATTATGGGAAACAACATTCATCTTATGCAGTCGGTTAAAGATTGGCTATCAAGGACCTTCATGATGAAGGATCTTGGTGAGGCCTGCTACATCTTAGGGATCAAGATCCATAGGGATAGATCCAAGAGGATGTTGGGGCTGTCACAGTCAACCTACGTAGATAAGGTGTTAAAGCGATTTGCAATGGAGAACTCTAAGAGAGGTTCTCTACCGGCATGTCATGGGATAAAGTAGTCTAAGAAGGATTGTCCTTCTACGGAAGGTGATATCCGGTGCATGAAGGATATACCATATGCATTTGTAATTGGCTCCATCATGTACGCCATGACTTGCACAAGGCCAGATGTGGCCTTCGCTGTTAACACCACTGGTAGATACCAGCAGAATCCGGGTGAACCTCACTAGATTGTTGTCAAGAACATTCTTAAGTACCTTAGACGTACCAAAGATTGCTTCTTGGTCTACGGAGGACAGTCAGAGCTAGTTGCAACTGGCTATGTTGATGCAAGTTTTCAATCCGACTGTGATGATTACAAGTCACAGTCAGGCTATGTTTTCGTTCTCAATGGTGAGGCGGTTAGTTGGAATAGTTCCAAACAAGAGACTACCCCAGACTCAACAACCGAAGTTGAGTACATTTCTGCGGCAAAAGCTGGCAAAGAAGTTGTCTGGATAAAACAGTTCTTAAGTGAACTAGGGGTAGTTCCGAGTACCAGCAGTCCAATAAAGTTGTATTGTGACAATACTGGTGCGGTTGCGCAAGTTAAGGAACCGAGATCCAATAACATAAACAATCATGTACCGAGGCGTCATCACTTGATAAGAGAGATAATCGCTAGAGGAGAGATAGAGTTAGAACGTGTCCCCACAGAGGATAACCTGGCTGATCCTTTCACCAAGACTTTGAGTGTTCATGTACACACTAGACATTTTGATGGTGTTGGGAAAATATGGGTGCCCGGATCTATTCGAGATAATTTTAAATACATATTTAAATTAATCAATTAATTACTAACATGAATTAATCCTAAATCAATTCAACATAATAATTAATAAGAAAATAAACAATCATGCGTACACATAATCCACGTAAATCCTAAGCATGCGAAATCTAGGAGTTACGAGATTACGTACCTCTTGTAGTGACAATCGTTGAGACGTTGGATCAAACCAAAGAGTCTTTCCAAATATGTCCCAAGTCCACGAACGTAATCCGGTGGGAGGATTCACACAAACGATTTTAACAATAGAGAAAAATTAAATATTTTGCCACCACCTTTGTGGATTTCTAATATTTCCAACACATGAAATTGCACTTGGGAATGAAAAAATCATCCCCTATAAATAGGACTAGGGTGGCCGATTTTTCCATGAAAAAATAAGGAAGAAAATCTCTTAGTCTCCAAGAATTCTTGAATATATCTTCTATATTTTTTTCTCCTTAATTAAATTTTTCCATAAAAATCTCTTCCCCTTTTTTTTCCATTATTTTCGAAAAATACAAGGCAAAAAGAATCAAGATTTGATTTCTTGAATTTATGGGATAATTATGTATTACAAAAATACTTATCTCTTTCCATAAAATCTCTTCAAGAAAATCAAGAAAAATCTTTTCTTCTTTTTCCTACAATTTTTGAAATTTCAAGAAATGTTAGGCAAAAATATTTTCTTCTCCTTTTCATTAATTGGACTTTAATTTTGGCTATTTGAGGGACCTTTAGGAGAATTAAGATTGGACCTCCAATAGATTATGAAGCTATAATATTGGGCCAAATATTATTCAAGTCCATTAATATTAATTTACTCCATTATAAAATTAATATTGAACTATCCATCTTAACCTATATTACGATTTACTATAATATGGCTCCCGATCATTATTTCCCGTGTTTAAGATTATCTTAGTCCATTAATTAATTAAGCCATTGAACAAGCTTTATATTAATTAATATCTTTGTCCTTGGAGTAAAGACAGCTCAACGTTATTATCCATACCGGAAATAAATTTCCACTTGCAAGATTTAGTATGATAAAGATTATGAGCCCACCAAGGGGACAAATCAAACAAGACGTACTTGCAAATGATTCTCCGTATTAAATGTCAGCAATCGTCATGTAATTAATAATATTGCCCAGGATATCGAATCACATTGACTCTCTTCCTATCATAAGTCAAAGCAATAGTTATTAATTCCACACGATCCTATTTAAGGGACGGAGATTAAGAAATAACACACCACTGAGGTCTAATTCTTGTATATTCAGTACCGAAGAATTTATCCTCATGTAGGTCCTTATTCAGTG
Source organism: Stenogyne calaminthoides (assembly GCA_037126765.1). Lineage (NCBI taxonomy): Eukaryota > Viridiplantae > Streptophyta > Magnoliopsida > Lamiales > Lamiaceae > Stenogyne > Stenogyne calaminthoides. Next base: position 22,770,096 of record JBBCBC010000019.1, read on the forward strand.
CATCTAAATGCACTAGTATAATCTCTTGGTCAAGACAAGCCAATCTGAGCCTTATACTTCAACCTTTCATGATGGTTTGTTTATTTTCATCTGGGTTGTGAATTTGTACTTAATTACGAGGAGATGTTAATTTGATCTTCTGTGATTTGGTATCACCAAATTAACTACAATGTAATACGTACTTAACTTATTGAACGGGTTTGCAATAAATATATATAACATTCATTCATATTTAATGCAACAGTGATTAATAGATTATTTCAGTAAATAAATAAGAAAATCCAGTTTGGTTAACAAAGTAAAAGCATACTTTTCAGTATAACCCCAACAATCTCCCACTTATACTCAAAGTCTGCTTTTAAGTATACTACAACATGTCTCGTGTTATATGTGACATGTAATGTCACCTACACGAACCTAATAATATTTATCCCACTTATACTCAAAGCAGATTGGCAACGTTCTTGACACCCACTCGAATGTACTCTGAGGTAGACCCTTTGTGAATGGATCTGCTAGGTTGTTTTCCGATGCAATCTTTTCCACCTCAATGTCTCCTCTCTTAACGATCTCTCGTATAAGATGGTATTTTCTTTCAATGTGTTTGCTGGCCTTGTGTGCTCTCGGTTCCCTCGAATTTACAACTGCTCCAGCATTATCACAATAAACTGTGATCGTGCTGGGCAAATCCAACACAACTTCCAAGTCCACTAGGAAGTTCTTGAGCTAAACCACTTCCTTCGCTGCTTCACAAGCAGCTACGTATTCGGCTTCCATGGTAGAATCGGCGATGCATTTCTGCTTTACGCTTCTCCATGTCATGGCTCCTCCCCCCATGCAAAACACACTACCCGAGGTAGACTCTCTGGAGTCCATGTCTGATTGGAAATCCGAGTCCGTGTAACCAATGGGGATTAGACTGTGTGACTGATAAACCAACATTATGTCCTGTGTCCTCTTCAGATACTTCAGAATGTTCTTTACTGCAGTCCAATGCTCTTTCTCAGGGTTGCTTTGATATCTTGCTACCATGCCTACGGCAAAGCAGATATCTGGTCTCGTGCACAGCATTGCATACATGAGGCTTCCCACAGCCGAAGCATAAGGGATGCCCTTCATGTCATCTATCTCCTTTTGTGTTTTAGGACACATCTCTTTGGATAGATGGAATCCGTGTCTGTTGGGCACAAAGTCTTTCTTTGAATCTTGCATGCTGAATCGCTTCAAAACAGTGTCTATGTATGAGGCCTGCGAAAGCCCGATCATTCTTTTCATGCGATCTCGAGTGATCTTGATCCCTAGGATGTGATCGGCTTCCCCTAAATCCTTCATATCAAACTGTTTTGACAGTCATGCCCTTACATTCGATAACACCTTTACATCATTTCCAATGAGCAGTATGTCGTCTAAGTATTGTACCAAAAATACTAAGGCAGTTCCGTCACGCTTTTTTGTAAACACAACTTTCAAAGTTGTTCTGATCAAAACCGTAGGATTTTATAACTTGATCAAAACACTGATTCCAATCTCAGGATGCCCACTTCAGCCCATAAATGGACTTCTTAAGCTTGCAAACCAGATGCTCTTGGCCTTTTTCAATGAAGCCTTCGGGTTGTTGCATATTGATTTCTTCGTCAAGACTTCCATTGAGGAAAGCGGTCTTGACATCATTTGCCATATCTCAAAATCTAAGTGCGCAGCAATCGATAAGAGAATGCGGATGGACTTGAGCATGTCTACGGGCGAAAAGGTTTCCTCATAATCGATCCCTTCTTTCTAAGTGTACCCTTTCGCCACTAGTCTTGTTGTAAAGGTTTCAACCTTTCCGTCTGGTCCTCTCTTTCTCTTGTATACCCACTTGCATCCAATGGGTTTTACCTCATTAAGTGGTTCGACTAGCTCCCACACTTTATTGTGATCCATTGAACCCATCTCGGCTTCCATTGCTGTTTGCCAAGATTTTGTATCCTTGTCTTGGATCGCCTCGTTATAGGACCATGGATCTGATTCTTCTCCTGAGATCAAGTCCAAAGACTCTCCAACACCTAAGAATCATTCGGGTTGTCTGACAACCCTCCCACTACGACGAGGTTCCGATGGTGTAGGTGTGACGATTGATATATCATTTTGTACAGTTGGCAATGGAGTTGGCCCCTTAAGTTCTTTTAAGGTAATCTCACTTCTAGGCTTCTTATCATTCATATAGTCTTCTTCCAAAAATCTAAAGTGTGTACTGATTACCACCTTTTGATCTTCGGGACCATAGAACATGCATCCTTTTGTTCCTTCGGGATACCCAATGAACAACCTTAATTCTGAACGTGCATCCAATTTACCAGCTTCCTTGTCCAACACGTATGTCGGACACCCCCAGATCCTGATGTGTCCTAAACTGGGCTTGCGCCCTGTCCACAATTCTCTCGGGGTTTTAGGAACTGATTTGGATGGCACTAAGTTTACAATATAAGCCGTTGTTTCCAAAGCTTAACCCTAGAACGATTTTGATAAATCTGCATAACTCATCATTGACCTTACCATTTCTAAAAGCGTTCTATTTCTTCGTTCTGCAACCCCATTTTGTTGAGGGGTACCGGGTGCACTCAACTGGGATGCCATCCCCTCTTCCGACAGGTAGTTCAAAAATTCATCATTGAGGTATTCGCCTCAACGATCAGATAGTAGAAACTTGATAGTCTTTTCCTTATGATTCTCTGCTTGAGCCTTAAATTCTTTGAATTTATTAAAGGTCTCAAATTTATGCTTCATTAGGAAAATGTATCCATAGCATGAGTAATCATCGATAAACGTAATGAAATACTCGTAACCACCTCTAGCTTTGATTTGCATTGGACCACACACGTCGGTGTGAACAATTTCTAACACTTCCTTAGCTCTAAGCCCCTTGGCTCCAAATGCCCTCTTGGTCATTTTACCCTCTAAGCACGATTCACAAGTTGGAAATGGTTCAATCTGGAGAGACCCCAATGCACCATCTTGAACCAACCTTTGAATCCTTTTTGGGTTAATGTGACCTAATCTTAGGTGCCAAAGAAGTGTTTCGTTCACTTCAGCCGAACACTTTCTTTTACATGAAATAGTAGATGTGTTATAGGATGCATTATGTGAGTGATGTGCACAGTTAATAATATAGAGATTGTTTCGTAAAGTTCCACGACAGATAATCACATCGTTATGCAAAAAAATAACATGCTTATTAAGCGAACAGAATATCCATCGATAAATAGTTTAGAAACTGAAATAAGGTTTTTTCGAAAAACAGGAACATAAAGAACATCTCTTAAAATTAAAATCTTGTCTTCAAAAGACAGGTGCACTTCTCCCACTGCTTCAGTTGCCACTCTCGTAGCATCGCCTAGCGTGATGAGGATCTCACTTCCACTAAGTTGTCGGGTCCGCTTGAACCCCTGTAACGTGAAACAAACATGATTAGTGGATCCCGTATCCACTACCCACGAATGGGTAGCATACTCCGCCAAACAAGTTTCAACAACTAGTGAGTGAGAATTACCTTACTTTCCATTCCTTTTGGGTTTGGAACAGGCTGACCTCCAATGTCCTTTTTCACCGCAGTTGAAGCACTTCCCCTTAGCCGGATTCCTCACTCCCCCCTCCTTCTTCACCTTTCCTTTGCCCTTGGCAACACTTGAGTTAGCTTGGCTTTCACTTTTGGTTTTCTTCTTCTCCTTGCCTCCTTTTGGCCTAGAAGAGGAAGATGGACCAATTGTCGCTAAAGCTTGGCTGCTCTCCCCTAATATCCCTTCAGCCGAGACAAGAGCTTGCAGATCAGGCAAGGTGAAATTTTGATTGTTCATTTAATAATTCAACCTGAACTGCTCAAAGCTTTTGGGCAGGGAATGGAGTATGAAATTGATATGGGTCTCGATGTCATATTTAGCTCCAAGCACCTCAAGTTTGTTAAGGTGAGCCATCATCTAGAGAACATGATCCCTTACGGGTGTTCCCTCCACCATTTTCATTGAGAGCATGCCCCTCATGGTGATCTGGCGAGCCACAGGACTTCTGATGTTGAAACATCGCTTTAAGATTGATCATGATGTCTACAGCGGTCTCAACGTTTTGGTGTTGGTGTTGCAACACATCTGACATTGAAGCCAAGATGGTACACTTTGCCATTTCGTTAGAACGCTCCCAGTCAACATATTCTTTCTTAACCGTTTTAGTTGACTCGTCAGATGGCTTCTCTGGTTTGGGTGTAGTAAGAACCCAATTATGGCTTTGTGCAGTGAGGACAATAGTAAGTTTTCGATACCAATCAACAAAATTTTCTCCAGTAAGCAGATTGTCTTTTAGTATATTGAACAGTGGATTTAAAGGTTGCGACATGATGAAACTGAAAATAAGCATACATCTTGTGTCAATATCCGGATCAACACAAAGAAAATCACACAATTCGATCACATGATTCATATTAAAATCTAAAAAAAATATGAACATGCATCAGCCAACATCTCAAAACATATTTAAATGAACCTCTTAGGAGGGTCATCATTTAATTCGCATTTAAGCAGGTTACAAACAAGAACAGTTACAAACCTTTAATTTTTTTTTAAAAATTAATAGTCGGCTTTCACTTGACCAATATAAAATTGACAGGGACTTCGGTGAAGTATATGCATATCAATTTTATACCTAAGTAATAACCATGATTAAATTCATAATTACTACTTTATTTTGATCGAGCCTCTTGGAAGGGTCATCGTAGCCACTAATAATAATTCACAATCATCCTTTTAAGAATTTATTCATGTGAAAGCTATCTTTTGGCCGTCACGTAGGGGAATTTCTCCAAAAGATTTCACAAATAAATAAATCATGGAGGTCAGAATTAATTTGATTCGAAATCAAATTAATTATTAAAACATACTTAGTAATTTTTCGAATTTGAGATTTTTAGTTGGGCAATTCTCATGCAAACACATTTAAACAAATTAAATAAAGCATAAGAAAGACAACAACAAATCAAGCAAAGCAGAAAATAAACATATTGGACACAAATTATCCAACTGTCATGGTTTGATTTTTCTTGGCTTGATCTTGAAGGAATGTCGTCTCGAATTTCTCTCACTCGTTTGTCTCGAAAAATTCCGTCTCGAATCGCCCCCGCCGGAGTAGCTCGCGGCGGATGCACGCCCGTCTGCGGCCACTTGGCAGCGATGTTGCCTCTTGCTAAGCGCGGCATAACGCCCTAAAGAACTCGGCAGCCTCGACATGTGATGGGCGGGAAACATGCATCTTGTGACTGTGCGTCTTGTAGCGTCCCCATCCCTCGGCGGCCGCCCCATCCGCCCCCGGCGCGTCGGGCGCCCTCGTCGTGCCCGTGCCTCGCCCGCCCGACACTTGCCCGGTGGCGCCCTTTCTGGGGCGGTGATCACTTCCGGCGCCTTCGTCGTGTCCATGCGTAGCGTGGCGACATTACCGTGTCGCCGGCAGTTCTGAATCCATTTTAGTTTCCCGTCTCCGTCTCCGTCTTCGATCAGATTACAATTTATTTAACGAATAATAAATACACCTCAAATCTAAACTAGTCTATTACATTGAACAAATCAAATAGCCTAATCTACTCGTGGATTTTCTCACGAGAAAAACAAATCTGAACGAGTCGAATTAAAACCAACATTCATACGCATGAAAAATAAACACATTAAATACCATGACAATTGGATACTGCGCAAATGTATCTAGCAATTCTCTTCGTCCAATTTTCAATTTAATGTCCAACACAATTTAAATAACAATTTAAAAGTCAGAGCTCGAAACCAGAGCTCTGATACCAGTTATTAGGAAAATATGGGTGCCCAGATCTATTCAAGATGATTTTAAATACATATTTAAATTAATCAATTAATTACTAACATGAATTAATCCTAAATCAATTCAACATAATAATTAATAAGCAAATAAACAATCATGCGTACACATAATCCACGTAAATCCTAAGCATGCAGAATCTAGGAGTTACGAGATTACGTACCTCTTGTAGAGACAACCGTTGAGACGTTGGATCAACCTAAAGAGCCTTTCCAAATATGTCCCAAGTCCACGAACGTAATCCGGTGGGAGGATTCACACGAACGATTTTAACAAGAGAGAAAAATAAAATATTTTGCCACCACCTTTGTGGATTTTTAATATTTCCAACACATGGAATTGCACTTGGGAATGAAAAAATCATCCCCTATAAATAGGACTAGGGTGACCAATTTTTCCAAGAAAAAATAAGGAAGAAAATCTCTTTCTTGGTCTCCAAAAAATCTTGAATATATCTTCTATATTCTTTTATCCTTAATTAAATTTTTCCACAAAAATCTCTTCCCCTTTTTTTCCCATTATTTTCAAAAATTACAAGGCAAAAAGAATCAAGATTTGATTTCTTGAATTTATGGGATAATTATGTATTACAAGAATACTTATCTCTTTCCATAAAATCTCTTCAAGAAAATCAGAAAAATCTTTTCTTCTTTTTCCTACAATTTTTGAAATTTCAAGAAATATTAGGCAAAAATATTTTTTTTCTCCTTTTCATTAATTGGACTTTAATTTTTGGCTATTTGAGGGGTCTTTAGAAGAATTAAGATTGGACCTCCAATGGACTATGAAGCTATAATATTGGGCCAAATATTATTCAAGTCCATTAATATTAATTTACTCCACTATAAAATTAATATTGAACTATCCATCTTAACCCATATTATGACTTTACTCTAATATGGCTCCCGGTCATTATTTCACGTGTTTAAGATTATCTTAGCCCATTAATTAATTAAACCACTGAACAAGCTTTATATAATTAATATCTTTGTCCTTGGAGTAAAGACAGCTCAACGTTATTATCCATACCGAAAATAAATTTCCACTTGCAAGATTTGGTATGATAAAGATTTTGAGTCCACCAAGGGGAAAAATCAAGCAAGACGTACTTGTACACGATTCTCTGTATTAAATGTCACCAATCGTCATGTAATTAATAATATTGCCCAGGATATAAGGTATCGAATCACATTGACTCTTTTCCTATCATAAGTCAAAGCAATAGTTATTAATTCCACACGATCCTATTTAAGGGACGGAGATTAAGAAATAACACACCACTGAGGTCTAATTCTTGTATATTCAGTACCAAAGAATTTATCCTATTGTAGGTCCTTATTCAGTGCATCTAAATGCACTAGTATAATCTCTTGGTCAAGACAAGTCAATCTGAGCCTTATGCTTCAACCTTTCATGATGGTTTGTTCATTTCCATCTGGGTTGTGAATTTGTACTTAATTACGAGGAGTTATTAATTTGATCTTCTGTGATCTGGTATCACCAAATTAACTACAACGTAATACATACTTAACTTATTGAACGGGTTTGCAATATATATATATATATATATATATATATATATATATATATATATATATATATATATAACATTCATTCATATTTAATGCAACAGTGATTAATAGATTATTTCAGTAAATAAATAAGAAAATCCAGTTCGGTTATACAAAGTAAAAGCATACTTTTCAGTATAAACCTAACAGATGCTCTAGGGGTTAGACATGTAGGTGATTGACTCTAGTTCAAGTGGGAGATTGTTAGTGTTAGTGTCCTAGAGACAATCCATTGTAAGGACATAATGCTCAGATAATATTCAGTATTGATTTAATATTATTATTTATTTAATATTAAATATATGGCGCTGCACTTATTACAATATTATGTTTGATTGTTTGCATTTGTTCTTATATGTGTTTCCTTAAGTCACCGTTGTCATTGAGTGTGTGAGAACTCGGATGACTTAAGTATGATTCTCAAATGGCCCCATTCGAGGATCATCAAGAATGAGATATTGATGATACAATGGAGATTGGTGTGCGATCTTCATCATACTCTTTGAGAGTGTAGTAATATCTCACTTACTGCGAGATACTAGGTATCTCATGATGGATGCACAAATACCTTAGAGGGTATTGGTATACCCATCCGAGAAACCGTTTGATGTACTTCCACTATATGTGTCTACGGGTGTCTCGGTTAGTAGGAGCAATGCGATAGTCCTTTGACTTGAGGTCAATACGCACGACATGTGTGGAGTGATGAACTTTGACCATGACCGACGCTTGCACCCTTCCATGGGTAGATATGGCTTGGATTGGGTTCACCACGAAGTGCATGTGCGTGGTATTTGAGCCAAGAAAATGATTCATTCCTCAAAGTGGATTTAGAGAGAATACTCATCTTCTCATCATAATTGGATAAAAGTCATTGGCCAATGCACGTTAACTTGGACTTTATGGCCAAGTATGACATAAGTGATCAATTAGTGATTAGAGAAAAATTGATTAAGTTATTTGAATAGACACTTCATCATGTTCAAGACTTAATCGAGTATCCGCGAATGAAAGGAGGAAATCGTAATAGCCCATGTTTCAGTTACAGGTAGTTGCACATTTTCTTGCAACGTACCTCGTATATTGAGAATGTGTGATTTATTATCTAGGATTCAATTAAGACCGTTAGTTCGCTCGATATATGAGGGCATATGGGTCACACAACAACTAATGGTTGTTTATTGATTATAGTTGGTTGATTAAATGTTAAATTATATTTAATATTTAATTTATGGAGAAGTAATTAATAATAGATTAATTTGGAATTAATTATTAATGTTTAATTAAATTAGATTTAATTAAATAAGAATTCCCAATAATAATATTTGGAATATTATTGTAGGATTTAATATATATGAAAACAAATCGTAGAGATTTGTCATATATGGAATTTAAATTCGTAGAAATTTTATATGTGGAAAATAAATCTAAGAGATTTATTTAAATAAAGATTAGGGATTTTATTTTCCAATTAGGTTAGCTTAAGATTTAAGCTAGACCTCTCCTATATATATGAGCTCTTGGGAATTCATAATATGTGAGTTCATATTTTCTCCATAAAATCTCTAAGTTAGAATTTTTCTAACAAATTCATCTCGGGGATTTAATTTGGCGGAATATGTGCAAATTAGTAAACAGCGATTCACGTGGATACCATAATTTGAGAAATCCGTGTCAATTAATTGTCAGAAAATTTTGTTTATGTTTACTCGTATTGAATTATGCAATTAATTGTTCGTTGTTGGTGAACTGTTTATTTCTACTGCGCATGTATTACGTGTTTATGTGCCTTTAAATTCTAACAAATCGCTCCATAGGGTGCCACAATTATCTTATTATAGGTCCATGGGTAAGTTATGATCCTCAAGGGCCGACGATCTTAGCAGACTATATGGATGCTTACACGTGTTTTCTTTAACATTTACTTAATACATGCATGGGGTTCTTATTAATGGGTAAAGTGACCAAGTGTAAGTTTTGAATCTATGAGACATAATTGCGTAGTGGAGCTATATTGTTGAACATTGATATAAACTATAGTGATTCACCAAATACTAGAAGTTTAAGAATCTAATATTTTATTCAGACCTAAATACTTAAGCAACACATAAAAAACTAATATCAAATACAAAATGAATTAAAGCTACACATGAACCTCATTTTCTGCCCATTATTGTACAGGGGAAGTGACTCTAAGGTACAAAGTCACTCCCCAAGTGATTATAAGGTACAAAGTAATTTTATTTTGACTATAAGGTACAAAAATATGGTTAAAAAGTCTAAGTTGTCATTTTGTCCGTTTTTTGCACTTCTGACACGTTTTCTGCACCTCTGACGCATTTTGGTGTGTAGTTTTTTTAATTTTCTGCACTATTATGCCAATTTTGGAGTGCAGTTTTTTTAATTTTCTACACTTCATTTTTTTATTCCACTTTTTATTAGTTATAATTTTTTATATAATTTAATTAAAATTTTAAATTTTATAAAATTTGTATTTCGAATCCGCACTTTCCCAAAAAAATATGTACTTTCCCAAAATTGGTCAAAACAAAAAAATAAAATTATAAATACATACAAAATGGGATAAGGGGTATTTTTGGTACAAATTGTATCTTAGAGTCATTTTAAATATATTTCGTACCTTAAAGTCTTTTTGTTAGAAATTTTGTGGTGAAAAGTCATTAATTCTTGTTGTATATATAAGGACAACTAAGACTTTTTTATAACTATTTTATACCCATAAGTAATAATTTTTTAAAATAATAGTGAAGAGTAAGTACTCTTTAAATTTTGCACCTATGAATCTCTCCCTCATACCTAATTAACAAATATCATGGAGCCATCAACACAAAGTCACAACCCATAAAAAAATTCAACCAATTAGTTATCATATCATGTCATCTATGTCCGTAAGTTTGGCATTGTCAAAATGCAAACAAGCGATATGTTGCAACGTATATCCAATAATAACTTTACGTCGGCTTTATTTATATTACGCTAAAAGTCATGTCTTTATCTAAGCAAATTAATTAAATAAAATGATATAAAGCCGTTGGACGTGATGATTATTGAAAAAAGTATAAAAAACATGCATTTGGTCTGAGAATCCTAAACATAATTTCTTTTTATTTATTATTTTAATCGCGCTGAGTCGACGTGCAGGCAAAACCGTGGCCAAATTGTTCCATCTACCTTAATTTCAACATAAAACTTTGGATATTCCAACATGATTGAACCCACAGTACTTTGAATCATATACATGATTATTAATACTAGGAATGATGATTTTAGACGCATTAATTTGTTTATTGTGTTATCATTATAGTGAATAATAAAGAATTACCACCCCTTCGACCTTTCATTATTCTACCTAATCTAGTTTAGATTTCAAGATAAAGTATTGAATGCATATAGCTATATACTCCCTCGTCTCAAATATATAGACTTGTTTGACTTTTCACACAAATTAAAAAATTATATTGAAAAAATAAATTAAACAAATCAAATTTCTATTATATCTTTATTTAATGATTGTTATAGTTTCCAACATAATTAATGTATAAGGTTATATTAATAAATTAATTAAAAAAGTTACTTTATTTAGAAACAAGCCTATATATTTGGGACATCCATAAAAGGAAAACAAGCCTATATAATTGTGATGGAGAGAGTATTTAATTTGTTTGCTTGTAGTCGTTTCGATTTTATATGAAAATTATTCAAGAGAATGTATTTTGGAAAAAAATCGGAAGGATATATTCATCTCTATTTCTTTCGAAATGAGATGACATGTTCTATAATTGGTGTTTCATTTTGTATGAGAACACGTTAAATAATAGAAAATATTCAACGAACCCCTATTATCTGGGTCCATGTGTTAAAGAATAGAATAAATTACGAATAAAATACGAAAAGTGGAAGATCACATGTTTTATAATTGGTGTTCATTTTGTATTCCATAATATAGATGAATGACACGTGAAATAATAAAAAATATTCAATGAACCACCATATTCTGAATTCATGTGTTAAAGATCTAATATAGTGAAACACCAATGAAATATAAAAAGTGAAACAGAGGAATTGAACCGATTTCACTCTAGCCATATCACAATATAAAAAAAAATTACAACTACCTCACATAATATAAAGTAATAGTCAAAGATATAATGATGTAAAAAATATAACCTGAATAAAAAAAGATCTCATAAATTTTATTGATTTTAAAAGACATGTATTTTGCAGCAAGATATAATTAAATCGATTTTTTCCTATGAGCGAGGAGAATACTAAAATGCTTTATACGATTAATTAACACTTAACCAAACTAATAGGATTAATGCGGAAATGATATAGAGTCCACCAGTGGGCATTATATTTGCGTCCACCGCCTATGTGGCAGCTTACATGCCAATGCCCCGTAATAATTTTTATTTTTACATTTATCACTATAAATATTTTCAAATTTTCTAAGATTTGATTATATATTTTATATCATAATTCTAATAATCTTTTCCAAATAGTATAATTCTAATCAATATCTCAAAAATTAAGATAAGACACTAATCATAATTTCCACAAGAAAAATATTTGTGTGTACCCTTTGCATCAATTTAAAATTGGTACAATTAATTTTTTTTTAATAGTTTATTTTTTACTCGGTCCGGACCCAACCCGATCCAACCCAAACCCAACTCAAATAATTCATGGTTCACCCGATCTAAATGGTTCATGATTTAGAATTTATAATTCATGGTTTAGGGTATAAGGTTCATGGTTCATTCAAATTAAAATTCAATTCAATTGATGCAATTGGTGTACACAAGCATCACCTTCACAATCTTTCATTTCATCTTGATCTACTGAAGTAATATTTGCTCAAGTTGAGTTCAAGCAATAATAGATTATCAGTGCAATCGTCATCAACATATGACGCATAAGTAAAAACATTGGGTAGAAATTTTGAATGAATTAATTAATTAAATGTTGATAAAACTACAGTGTATATAAAAAAACGAAAAATCCTACAGAAATAATGCAAAATAAAAATGTTATGCCGTTTTTAGAAAATTCTTGGAAGTGATGGCGTTTAGCGTCAATCTTAATTTTCGAGCGTAAATGAAATAGAATAATGATTAGAATTATATTTATTTGGAATAAAATATTAGATTTATGATATATAAGATATAATCAAATCTTAGAAAATTTGAAAATATTTATAGTGATAAATGAATTATTACGTGGCATTGCCATGTAAGCTGTCACATTGACGGTGGGCACAAATATAATGCTCACTGGTGGGCTCTATATCATTCTCGAGGGCTAATGATTAATTAGTTTGACCGTGTATTTTTAATAAATATCTTTTGATGTATTTTCCATGTATGTCTCCCATTAATTGTGGGCTTTCAGTTGTATCTTTGTAATCACGGATTATTAATACTAGTTTTCTCATCACCAAATTCAACGGTGATTTTCTAAATCTCCTCACATGGTATCAGAGCTTAATTCGATCCTAAAACCCTAATCTTCTCTTCACACGGTCAAACTAATTAATCATTAGTCCTATTAATATACTCAGAGACCACCTCAGTTTAGTGATGGCAGAATCCGTTATGTCACTATAACAAAATAGTGAATTGCTTATTAATACTAGTTTTCTCATCACCAAATTCAACTGTGATTTTCTAAATCACCTCACACAAACATATGGTAAACATTCAAACATTGCGAACAACTAATCTAATTTCTAGTGTACTCAGAGACCACCTCAGTTTAGTGATGGCAGAATACATTATATCACTATAACAAAATAGTAAATTGTCTACATAATTTTTCAATATTCCTACGAAATTTCAACGAAATTACCTATAAAAATGTAATTTATAGGTAAATTTGTTTGTAAATAATTTTTAAATTAGAAATATAATAGTCTATAGAAGTGTAACTTGTCTAAGGAATTATTTGTGTAGGTAATTTGTTTGCCTACAAAAATTACAAATGTGTAGACAATTTGTTTGTCTAAGAAATTATTTGTGTAGGTAATTTTTTTTATAAATTATTCTAAAAATTGGTTAGTAATTATTTTTTAAAAGCTAAGACAATTTGTTTGTCTAAGAAATTATTTGTGTAGGTAATTTTTTTTATAAATTATTCTAAAAATTGGTTAGTAATTATTTTTTAAAAGCTAAATTACTTTTATAGAAAAACAATGTAGTCATTTGAAAATTTTCGTAGGTAATTCTTCATATCTTTTTGGCAGTGTATTGTTGGGGAATGAGTTGCACAGATCTATTCGGGGTGAATATTTAAATACAAATTTAATTCATTAATTATTACTAGCATGAATTAATCCTATATTAATTCAAATAATAATTGCAACAACATATCATGCATATAAAAAGCCACGTAAAACCTACGCATGCGGAATCTACGGGTTCACGTGAACGTACCTCTCGGGATGGCAGTGGCTTTGGTCGGACGGACTAACCAAAAGGACTTCCCAAGTATTCCCTTAGCCCTTGCTCGACAATCCGGTGGAAGGATACTGGCGAACAATTAACAAAAGGAAAAAATAAACTTTGTTGCACCACATATGTGGATTTGCTAATATTTTCAGCACATGGAATTGTACTTGAGAATGAACTAATCATCCCCTATTTATAAGAGGGAGGGTGGTCGAAATTTTAGTGATATTTCAATGTGGGAAAAGACTTTTCTTGATCACCAAGAAATCTTGAATATATCTCATATATTCTTTTTCCCATAATTAAAATATTCCACAAAATTCCACCTCCTCTATTATATGGCATTATTTTCGAAAAATACAGTGTGCAAGAATCCAAGATTTGGATCTTCTTGAATTTATGAGATATTCTTGTATTTCAAGAAATACATATCTTCCATAATATCTTTTCAAGAAAATCAAGAAAATCTTTCCTGCCCTCTATTTTCAAAAATTTCGAAATATCACTATGAATAACCAAGTGGGAGATTTCTTGAATTTAATGAGAAAATCTTGTATTCCAAGAATACATATCTTCATTCCATAACAAAATTCAAAGAAAATCTTTCTCCCTCTTATATCCATAATTTTCGAAAATTTAGAGGAAATATAAGCAACAATATTTATTTTATTTTAATCACCTTTTCAGTTATTGGACTATATGTTGGGCTACTCAGGGGGCCTTTAGGAGAATTAAGATTGGACCTTCTAATGGATCTTGAATATCTAATATTGAGCCACAATATAATTCAAGCCCATAAATATTAATTAATCCCACTACATAATTAATATTGCACTATCCATCTTAACCCATATTACAGTCAATATGGCTCCCGGTCATTATTTCCCGTGTTTAAGATTATCTAGCCCATTAATTAATTCAAGCCACTGAAATAGCTTTCCGTTAATTAATATCTTTTGTCCTTGGTCGAGGAACGGTTCAACATTATTATCCATACCGGAAACTAATTCCACTTGCAAGATTTGGTATGATAAAACTTATGAACCTCCCAAGGGGGCAAATCAAGCAAGCGTACTTGCACACGATTCTTCGTATTAAATCTTAGCAATCACATGTGACCAATAATATTGCCCAAGATAAAAAGTATTGAATCTCTCTCTGATTCGCTACCCATGATAAGTCAAAGCAATAGTTACCAATCCCACGTGATCCTATTTAAGGGACGAAGGTTAAGAAACAACGAACCACTGAGGTCTAATTCTTCCTTGTTCAGTTCTGAAGAATTTATCCTCCTGTAGGTCCTATTCAGCGCATCAGTCATGCACTAGTGTAATCTCTTGGTCAAGACAAACCAATCTGAGCCTTACACCTCAACCTTTCGCGATGGTTGTTCATTTCCATCTAGGTCGTGAATGGCGTACTTTTAGTTACAAGGAACTGTTAATTTAATCTTCTGTGATCTGGTATCACTAAATTAACTACAGTGTAACACGTACGAATTATTGAACAGTTATGCAGTAAATATATATAACATTCAATCATATTTAAAGCATCAGTGATAAACAATTTATTTCAGTAAATAAGTCTGAAAATTCAGTTTCGATTATACAAAGTAAAAAGCATACTTTTCAGTATAATCCCAACAATCTCCCACTTATACTCAAAGTCTGCTTTTAAGTATACTACAACATGTCTCGAGTAGTCCGTGACATCTAATGTCACCTACACGAACCTAATAATTTCTCCCACTTATACTCAAAGCAGATTGGCAACGGTCTTGACACCCATTCCACTCACATGTCTCTCGAATGTATTCAGAGGCAGACGCTTTGTGAATGGATCTGCTAGGCTGTCCTCAGACGCTATCTTTGCCACATCTATATCTCCTCTCTTAACGATTTCTCGTATAAGATGTCTTTCCTTTAATGTGTTTGTTTGACTCGTGGACTCTTGGTTCTCTTGAATTTGCAACTGCCCCTAGCAGATATTGCTAGACAAATTCAGAACACCATCCAAGTCCACTAAGAAGATCTAGAGCCCAATTGGTTCTTTCACTGCTTCACAAGCAGCTACTTACCAGAGTCCCATGGTTGAGTCAGTGATGCATTTCTGCTTCACACTCGTTCATTTGATGGCTACACTTCCCAAATGGAAACACACTAACTGAGGCAGATAATTTCTGGAATCTAAATCTGATTGGAAATCCGAGTCCATGTAGCCGATGGGGATTGGAGTATCTGACTGATAAATCAACATTCTATCCCGAGTTCTTTTCAGATACTTTAGAATGTTTTAACTGTCGTCTAATTCGCTTTCCCTGGGTTACTCTGATATCTCGCTACCATGCCTACGGCAAAGCATATATCCGGTCTCGTACACAACATTGCATACATAAGGTTTCCTACAGCCGAAGCACAAGGAATGCCTTTCATGTCATCTATCTCCTTTTCGTCTTAGGGAACATTTTCTTGGATAGATAGATTCCAAGTCTGAAAGGTACGAATCCTTTCTTGGAATCTTGCATGCTGAATCGTTTTAAAACCAGTGTCAATGTATGAATACTTGCGATAATCCGATCATCCTTTTCTTGCGATCTCGAGTAATCTTGATCCCAAGGATGTGTCCGGTTTTCCCTAAGTCTTTCATATCAAACTGTTTTGAAACGCCATGCCCTTACGTCTGACCACACCTTTACATCATTCCCGATGATCACAATGTCATCTACGTATAGTACTAAGAATACCAATGCAGTTCCGACATGCTTTTTTATACACACAACTTTCAAACTCGTTTTGATCAAACCCATAAGACTTTATTACATGATCAAAACTTTGGTTCCAAGCTCTAGATGCCTGTTTGAGTCCGTAAATGGACCTCTTGAGCTTTACAAACTAGGTGTTCTTGGCCTGTTTCAATGAAAACATGGGGTTGTTGCATATAGATCTCCTTATCAAGACTTCCGTTAAGGAAAGCTGTCTTGACATCTATTTGCCAGATTTCAAAGTCGAAATGCGCAGCAATCGATAAGAGAATACGGATGGACTTAAGCATGGCTACAGGCGAAAAAAGTTTCCTCATAATCAATCCCTTTCTTTCTGAGTATAACCTTTCGCCATTAGTCTTGCTTTAAAGGTTTCAACCTTCCCGTCCGGTCCTCTTTTCCTCTTATATACCCACTTGCATCCAATGGGTTTGACCCCATTAAGTGGTTCGACTAGCTCCCACACTCTATTATGAAACGTAGAACCCATTTCGGCTTTCATTGCTGTTTGCCAAGAAACTGCATCCTTATCTTGGAGTGCCTCGTCATATGTCCATGGGTCTGATTCTGGGAATCAAGTCCGAGGACTCTCCTATTCCCATGAATCTCTCTGGCTGTCTAACAACCCTCCCACTATAACGAGGCTCCGGTTGTGAAAAACGTATCATTTGGTATATCATCTAGTACAGTCGGCGCTGAGGTTTGCCCTCTAAGCTCATCTAAGGTAATCTCACTTCTGGGTTTTCTTTGGTTCATATAGTCTTCTTCCAAAAATCTAAAGTGGGTGCTTTTAACCACCTTTTGATCTTCGGAACTATAGAACATACACCCTTTTGTTCCCTAGAGGTATCCTACAAACAACCTTAATTCTGATCGAGGATCCAACTTACCGGCTTCCTTGTCCAACATGTAGGCCGGACACCCCAAAGTTCTCATGTGTCTCATACTAGGCTTGCGCCCGGTCCACAATTCTTTGGGAGTTTTGGGAACCGATTTGGATAGCACCAAGTTCAGAATGTAAGCCGCTGTTTCCAAGTCATAACCCCAGAACGACTTGGGAAGATCCGCATAACTCATCATTGATCTAACCATTTCCAAAAGAATTATGTTGCTTCGCTCTGCAAACCCCGTTTTGTTGAGGGGTTCCCGGTGCAGTGAGCTAGGATACAATCCCTTCATCAGATAAGTAGTTCAAAAACTCATCGCTGAGGTATTCGCCTCCAGGATCAGATCGTAGAGACTTGATACGTTTTTCCATATGATTCTCTGCTTGAGCCTTAAATTCTTAGAATTTCTCAAAGGTCTCCGATTCATGCTTCATAAGGAAAATGTACCTTGAGTAATCATCAATAAAATTACTCATAACCTCCTCTTGCTTTGGTTGACATTGGACTACATACATCTGTGTGAACGATTTCTAACACTTCTTTGGCCCTATTCCCCTTGGCTCCAAATGCCCTCTTGGTCATATTACCCTCCAAATATGATTCGCAGGTTGGAATCGATTCAACTTGGAGATGCTCCAGTGAACCATCTTTCACCAACCTTTGGATCCTCTTTGGATTTATATGACCTAATCTTAGATGCCAAAGAAGTGTCTCGTTCACGTCTGTTGAACGTTTTCTTTTCTCGGAAACAATTGATGTGTTATAGGATACATTTCGTGAGTGGTGTGCACAGTTAATTGTATAGAGATTTTCCATCAATGTCCCGTAACAGATACACTCATCATTTCAAAAATGATGTCATTCTTATTAGAAGAAACTTAGTGTCCTTTAATCAAATTTTAGAAACTGAAAGTGAATTCTTTCTAAAACTGGGAACACAAAAATAATCTCAAAAAACTTTATCTTCAAAAGATAGGTGCACTTCTCCCACTGCTTTAACTGCTACTCTTGTAGCATTGCAATGTCTGCTACTTGCGTAGTATTGCAATAATCGTTACTACCGTAGCATTGCAATATCTGCCACTTACGTAGCATTGCAATGTCTTCTACTTTAAATAACGTTGCCCGGTGTGATGGGGATCTCACTCCCCACTACGTTCTTGGGATCATTTAGAACCCGTGAAGCCAACATGATTAGTGGATCTCGTATCAACCACCCACGAATGAGAAGTATACGCCGCTAAACAAGTTTCAACAACTAGTGTGTGAGAATTACCTTTCTTTCCGTCCCTTTTGGGGGTTGGAACAGCAAAACCTCCATTGTCCTCTCTCACCGCAGCCTTAAGCACTTCCTCTTTGATTTTCCTTGACTCAACAAGCATTCCTCATCTTACCATTGCCCTTGGCAACAAATTGAGTTTTATTGCTTATGGTCTTTGGTCCTCTTCTTTATCTTCCCTACCCTTGGCCTAGAAGATGAAGACGGACCACTTGCCGTCAAAGCTTGAGTTTGGTGCATTATCATCATTTCTCGCCGAGTCCAAAAGTTTGCAACAAATTAGCTAATGAGGCCAAAATGCTCAAAAACCTTTCTCAAGCGTAGAATGAAGTACCAAATTCATCCGAGTCTCCGGATCATAATCTGCACTCGAAATCTCAAGTTTGTTCGGATGAGCCATCTATTTTGAGGACGTAATCCCTTACGGGTTTTTCCTCCACCATTTTCAAATGACATTTACATCTCTGAAGGTGATCCGACGAGTCCGCATTTTTGACTTCGTCGGTTGGCTCATCTCGATTTTTGTGTGTCAAAATCCACTTGTGCTTTTTGTGCGATTAGGACAATTATAATTTTCCAATCAATATAGTTTCCATACTTATTGTATTGACTTTAAGTATAATAACAAAGGATTAAAAGGTAACGACATCTTTGAATCAAATAAAAAACTATATGCAAAAAGACAAGTATATCACAAGGTTCGATCACATTCATCATATTTAAAAATCTCAAAAAAAAAAAATATGAACATGCATCGACCAACATCTCAAAAACAGTTTAAATAAGCCACGCGTGGGGTGGGTCATTATTTAAACACATTCAAGCGAGTTACAAACAAGAACAATTACAAACCTTTAATATCCAGATTAATAGTTGGCTCCTGACTTGACCAATATAAAATTGACAGGGGACTTGAAGGAAGTATATGCATATCAATTTTATACCTAAGTAATAACCATGATTAAATATAGGATTACTATTTCGCTTTGATCGAGCCTCGTTGGGAGGGTCATCGTAAATACCACTAGTAATAACCCACAATCATCCGTTTGGAATTCATTCATGTGAAACCTATCTTTTGACCGTCCCGTGGGGAATTTCTCCAAAAAAATTCACAAATAAATAAATCATGGAGGTCAAAATTAATTCAATTTTATTATCCTAATAAAATTGTCAATTAATTATTTAAACATACTTAGTAATTTTGAAGTTGAGATTTTTCCATTTGGCAACCCTCATGCAAACACATTTAAACAAATTAAATAAAGCATAAGATAGCACAAATTAATCAAGCAAAAGCGAAAAAATAAACATATTGGGCACAAATTATCCAATTGTCATGGTTTGATTTTTCTTGGCTTGATCTTGAAGAAACACGTCTCGAATTTCTCCCACTCGTTCATCTCGAAAAATACTTCCGTCTCGAACACACGCCCAGGGCAACTCGCGGCCGGGATGCACGCCGCGATCCGGCCCGGCCCACTGGCCTAGGGCGACCTAAGCGGCCTCGGCACCGCCCGGCGGGTTGCGTGCCCGCCAGATGCCTCGGACGCCAGCGAATATCGGCGGATCGGCGATTCTCAGCGGCGACAGCAGCGCATCCGCATCATCAGCCCGTATCTGGCCCATGCATCCGCCCCGTCTGCTCGGCGGGCCTTGCACGCTTTACCAGGCGCCCTCATCCTTCATCTCCGGCGCCGCCTCGCCCTGCGCCCGTGCGTGCCGGCCCGGCGCCGCGCCTCACGCTGTTCTCGATTTAAATCCTTTAATTCTTTTCGTCTTTTTTTTCGTTCCGATCCTGTTTACAATTTATTTACCAAAAATAAATAAACCTAGATCTAGACTAGTCTATTACATTGATCAAATCAAACAAATCCTAGTCTACTCGTGGATTTTCTCACGAGACAAAACAAATCCGAATCGAATCTAATTAAAAACCACGGTTTATATGCATGCAAAATAAAATATTAAAATCCATGACAATTGGATACCGCAAAATGATCTAACAAGTCTACTATCCAATTTCAAATTTAATGTCCACAAATTAAATTACAATTTAAAAATTCAGAGTCTAAACCGTGGCTCGATACGATGTTGTTGGGGAATGAGTTGCAGACGATCTATTCGGGTGAATATTTAAATACAAATTTAATTCATTAATTATTACTAGCATGAATTAATCATATGTTAATTCAAATAATAATTGCAACAACATATCATGCATATAAAAAAGCCACGTAAAACCTTCACGATGCGGAATCTCACGTTCACGTGAACGTACCTCTCCTGGGATGGCGGTGGCTTTGGTCGGACGGACTAACCAAAAGGAATTCCCAAGTATTCCCTTAGCCCTTGCTCGACAATTAGATTGGAAGGATACTTTCATGAACAATTAACAAAAGGAAAAAATAAACTTTGTTGCACCACTTATGTGGATTTTCTAATATTTCCAGCACATAGAATTGTACTTGAGAATGAACTAATCACCCCCTATTTATAAGAGGGAGGATGGTCGAAATTTTAGTGATATTTCAATGTGGGAAAAGACTTTTCTTGATCACCAAGAAATCTTGAATATATCTCATATATTCTTTTTCCCATAATTAAAATATTCCACAAAATTCCACCTCCTCTATTATATAGGCTTTATTTTTTCAAAAATACGATTATGCAAGAATCCAAGATTTGGATCTTCTTGAATTTATGAGATATTCTTGTATTTCAAGAAATACATATCTTCCATAATATCTTTTCAAGAAAATCAAGAAAATCTTTCTTGCCCTCTATTTTCAAAAATTTCGAAATATCACTATGAATAACCAAGTGGAAGATTTCTTGAATTTAATGAGATAATCTTGTATTCCAAGAATACATATCTCCATTCCATAACAAAATTCAAAGAAAATCTATCTCCCTCTTTTATCCATAATTTTCAAAATTTAGAGGAAATATAAGCAACAATATTTATTTTATTTTAATCACCTTTTTCAGCTTATTGGACTATATGTTTGGGCTACCCAGGGGCCTTTAGGAGAATTAAGATTGGACCTTCTAATGGATCTTGAATATCTAATATTGAGCCACAATATAATTCAAGCCCATAAATATTAATTAATCCCACTACATAATTAATATTGCACTATCCATCTTAACCCATATTACGGTCAATATGGCTCCCGGTCATTATTTCCGTGTTTAAGATTATCTAGCCCATCAATTAATTCAAGTCACCAAATAGCTTTCGATTAATTAATATCCTTTGTCCTTGGTCGAGGAAACGGTTCAACATTATTATCCATACCGAAACTAATTCCACTTGCAAGATTTGGTATGATAAAGCTTATGAACCTCCCATGGGGCAAAATCAAGCAAAAGCGTGCTTGCACATGATTCTTCGATTAAATCTTAGCAATCACATGTGACCAATAATATTGTCCAAGATAAAAAGTATTGAATCTCTCTGATTCGCTACCCATGATAAGTCAAAGCAATAGTTACCAATCCCACGTGATCCTATTTAAGGGACGAAGGTTAAGAAACAACGAACCACTGAGGTCTAATTCTTCCTTGTTTCGCTCAAAGAATTTATCCTCCCAGTAGGTCCTATTCAAATATCGATCATGCACTAGTGTAATCTCTTGGTCAAGACAAACCAATCTGAGGCTTACACCTCAACCTTTCGCGATGGTTGTTCATTTCCATCTAGGTCGTGAATGACGTACTTTTAGTTACAAGGAACTGTTAATTTAATCTTCTGTGATCTGGTATCACTAAATTAACTACAGTGTAACACGTACAAATTATTGAACAGTTATGCAGTAAATATATATAACATTCAATCATATTTAAAGCATTAGTGATAAACAATTTATTTCAGTAAATAAGTCTGAAAATTCAGTTTCGATTATACAAAGTAAAAGGCATACTTTTCAATATAATCCCAACATGTATATGTGTAAAGATGATTAGAATATCACTGTTGAATTAGTTATAGGAGAAATCTATTATTAATAGAACGATTACAGGAATACAACAATTTTCTCAAGATACACGGGAGATTTACATGGAAAGAATATAAAATACATAAATACATGGTCAAAAGAATAATTTCTATTCTTTATCTCTAATACCCCCCGTCAAGCTCCGCGTGGGGTGAAGGCACACACAGAGCTTGGAACGAAGAAACTCAAATGTCAGACGAGGGAGGCTCTTCGTGAAGATGTCTGCTATCTGAAGACGTGAAGGAACAAAGCTAGTAGATAACTTCCCAGAAGAGTCGAGTGCAGGGGCATGCACTTGGTCAGGAGCGGGCTGAACTGGAACGCCCAAGTCGGACTGATCATCAAGGATGCGGGGCGAGCGATGCACATCGCGCGGAGGCTGCGGTGCAGCAGAAGGCTGGGAAGCCGAGCGCGGGAAGGATGGGTTGCCGCCCGAGGTATCCAAGAAGGTAGTAATGTCTAATTCTGAGATCGGGGTGGCAGACGGCTCTCGAGAAAAAGGAAAACAAAGCTCATCAAATTGAGCATGGCGAGAAGAGACGGGATCAAAACATCGAAATCCCTTGTAAATGCTGCTATAACCCAGAAAAATATATGGACGACTACGAGGCTCCAGTTTGTTATCAGCATAATCCCGAAGGTATGGAAATACCCGACACCCAAAAGGCTTGAAGTTTGAATAATTAGGGGCATAACCGAATAGCAACTCAAAAGGTGATGAATTTTGCAAAACGGAGGAATGAAGCCGATTGATCACAAAAACAGCTGTAGCAAATGCCTTAAACCAGAGAGAAGCAGGTGCATGGGCATGAAATAGCATGAACAGACCAGTTTCAGATATGTGACGATGCTTACTCTCAGCTCGGCCATTCTGTTGCGGAGTGTAAGGGCAAGACAAACGATGAAGTATGCCATTAAGATTCATAAAATTCCGGACTTTAGCATTAACAAACTCAGTTCCCCCATCACTTTGAAAAACCTTGATTTTACAATCAAATTGATTGTAGACAAAGGTATGAAACTGAACCAAAATATCGTAGAATTCAGACTTAGCACGCAACGGATAAATCCAGCAAAATCGAGAATAATCATCAATAAATGCAACATAATAAATGAAACCATCAAGAGTAAAACAGGTGCGAGGACCCCATAAATCACAATGAATTAAATCCAAAACACAATCAGCACGTTTCTCATTCAACTGAAAAGATAATCTCTTGCTCTTAGCCAACTGACAAGAGGAGCAGACACCCTGATTCGGTAAAACAGATGTAACAGATAAATGACCAAGTTTGTTCAATAAAGAAATAATAGAATGTGGGACATGCCCCAAAGTAAATGCCATAAACCAAACTAGCCTTCAATTCTTTATTCCGGACAGCAGCAACCAAAGCCGGAATCACTCGATCAAGCAAAAATAAGCCTTTATCACACCTTCCCTGTGCCAGGATTTGCTTTGTCACTCGGTTCTGAATGGCAAAGAACTTATCAGAGAAGATCACATCAACAGGAAAATCGGATGTTAGTTTATCGATAGATAATGATTTTTAGTGATATGAGGAACCACTAAAACATCCAGCAATTGCACATCTGCAGATAATTTACTAGAACCAATATGAGAAATATTCAAAGCATTGCCATTACCAACAATGACTGACCCATTACCAGAATAAGGCTCGTAAGTGTCCAATGCAGAAGGTTGATTTGTCATGTGAGCAGAGGCACCCGAATCAAGATACCAATCAGGAGCAGAGTCTGACACATTGCAGGAGGATGTGAATGCCTGGGCTAAGTGTGCTGAAGAGACAGGTTGACGAGCATTAAAGAATTGAGGACACTTATCCGCATAGTGCTCCCCACGACATATCTGACAACAAGGGATTCGACGCCCCCCATTCGTAGAACCGGAAGACCCATTGGTGAAGCTAGAGTTGTCGTCGCCCACGGTTGCGAAAAAAGTTTCCACGATTGCGAGTAATTCCCGATTCTTTGCCCAAATCCCGGTGAACCCTGCTGTCCACGGGAGTTGCCACCCGATGAAGATGAACGGCCCTGACCACGGCCCAAGGAACGATCAGCCGAGAATGCATCCTGCGGAGGGGAATTTTCCATAGCACGAAGCATGGACTCGTACTGTTTGGCTTGGCTCAACAAATCACGAAAACGCCCGAAATAGGAGTGAATGCCATTCGAGTATCCGCAAAAGCTTGCAAATTGACACCCAATCCACGCAAAAACCAATGACTCTTATCCGATTCAATAACGGACAACCAATAGCATGCAATTGATCACATAACGACTTAAATTTCTTACCATACTCTTCAACCCGAGAATCACCCCGATTTAAGAGAGAGCAATTCCTCGGAGTTGATGTTTGGCGAAGGCTTGGAGGAGGAATAAACGCCCTCGAGTAGACCACATAGCGCCGCGATGTGGTGGATTCGAGAACTCAGAGGCGGGCGTCTTCGGATAGCGATGTGTAGACGACGCTAAGGAGCTTAAGGGTCCTTAATTTTCCAGCGATAGGTTTGGATTGGGCGGGCCACACCCTCGCCAGAGGTGACGGTCATTACGAGAGGCGAAATCGATCCATCCAAGTAGCCGAGCAGGTCAAAACACTCGGCCATATGTTCAATTTACCGACGCCACGGAAGGTAATTCGAGGCGCCCAATTTGATTCCAGCAACCATGTTGATCATGGCGGTGAAGGGAAGAGAATCGGTGGGAGGATTGGCCATGGCGAGATGAGAGAGAAGAGTCGCGATGGGAATCTGAGAGGGACGATTGAGAAATTCGGCGTGAGTGTGTAGCGGAAGAGTGAATCCCAGAGAGACCGGATGAAACGGAGCACCGGAGAGGACGATGCGAAGAAGCCGGAAGAAGAAGGGGAGAGAAGATCGACGGCCGGTTGACTTGGGATTAGGTTAGGATCTTTTACTGACGGATGATACCATGTAAAGATGATTAGAATATCACCGTTGAATTGGTGATAGGAGAAATCTGTTATTAATAGAACGATTACAGGAATACAACAACTTTCTCAAGATACACGGGAGATTTACATGGAAAGAATATAAAATACATAAATACATGGTCAAAAGAATAATTTCTATTCTTTATCTCTAATAATATGTAAAAGCCACACTGTATGCATGAGTCTACTAAAATAAATAAAGACCTAAACTTTGATGAGATTAACACCAAGTATTTGCAATGTTTAATAAAAAAAGAAAGAAAAAACAAGTCTCCCCTGGATTCGTGTTCACCATAAATTCTGTTCTTATTATACACTATTATTGTTTAAACAATATTTTATATTTTAATAATGATAATATATAAACATAATAGTAATAGAGAGAGGCAGAGTGATAGAGAGATGAATCGAAAAATTACTTGAGGAGTTTTGATTTGGTTTAGGGATGGGTTATGTTTTAATTGTGCTTAAATGGGTGACAATAATTTTGAAAATAAAGTGATATTGTGAGGGTGATAATATTGTGTGTGATTTTTATTTTGAAAATGTACAAGTAATGTTGAGATATTTAAATATAACAAATGTTTAAGTAATCACGAGATGGAGGGAGTAATATTTATGCATAATAATGATAATACATATATATAACAGTGATACTCGAAGAAATATAGTTCACCGATAACTGCACAAGTTTTTGTCTTAGAAAAACACTGTTGGTGATTTTTATTTTTTACAAACAATGATTTTCAAACTTGATGATATATTGTGCAATTGTACGAGTAGTTAATTCGTATATGTAATTGCACATTTTTGCGACCTATGTCATGTATGTCTTGTTAATATGAGGGAATTGTCTCCCATTAAACTTGTTAACATTATGCAATTTATATTGCAAATACAAATTAATATGATAACACTTATTCACTAATATTATTATATTTATAAATTAATTATAATTTATATATGTTTAAATTTTATAATATATTAATTTATAAAAATTATGGTATCAATTAATAAAAAATATAGTATTTGTATAAATTTAATTTTATATGGTGAAATAATTATAAGTTTCACAGGACAGTTTTGTCTTCGTGTGTGTAATACCCACTGATAATTTTAATTTTGATTTGGACGACTTTTCAATATAAAATAAGATAAAAAATTATGCGAGAATATTTATAAATTAAAAAAAAATTAATATTATTTATCATAAAAATAATATTATCGACGTATAAGTATTGCGAGGCAGCGTCCTACAACAACAGCTAAAAGAACACTTCCTTCATGCATCCTCTCTTTACCTAAATGTAAAAAAAAAAAGTAACACATAAAATACTATTTTCTCCATAAAAGTAACACATAAAATACTATTTTCTCCATCTCATTTTTATTTAAATATTTGTTAAATAGGTTCATCCCAATTTTAATTAAATATTTTCTCTTTTAATTTACACAGATGTCATTATTTTACCACTTAAACCCCACCAACAAGCAATTTTTCTCCTTTAATTATAATTATAAATGACTTCAATATTAATAGTAAATGTTAAAATAAGAACGGGGTATAAAGAGTATATTTTATTGTAAAAATTAGAAGGGTTTAAAATTATAAAAGTAAGAAAATTGATGAGTTTATAAATAGTTTAATATAAAAATAAAGTTTTTGTAATATTTTTTTTTAACCAAGAGATTTTTTTTTTAAACTCTATTCTTGTTTTGTCATTTTATTATTTTAGTTCGTATCACCATATATACATCTCGTACCAACATTATTTCAGCATGTACCATCATTCAATTAATTAACCCCATGCCACTATTAAATTAATTTTGTACCACACTTACTTCAACCTCGTACCATTATCACTTCAGTCTGTATCACTATTAAATTAACCGCGTACCATCCTTATTCTAATTAATTCAACTCGCACCATCTTTTTTAAGTTTGTACTATAATTTTATTATGTTCATATTATGTATTAACCCCGTACCCATTTAATGAAAGCCCATGCGACAATTTTTCTTAAATTTTATGTTGACTTCAATAAGAGTGTAATTATTAACAAAAAAAATGCTCTTGATTAAAAAATAATGATATTAAAAATTTTGATAAAAAAGAACTTTTTTAAATGATAAAAACTAAAAATTCGGGTTATTAAAAAAAAAAAAAAAGGAAGCCTGTTATTAATTTTTAAAGTTCTGTTGACTATTTCTTCCAAAGAAAGTGGAAAAATCTATTTACTAATAATCATAGTGAAGCAGGATATTAATACCCTTTGAAAAAAAAAAGTGGGGGGGCAGGATATTAATACGTGATGGCGTGACACAGTTGATGAAGTAGTCGTTGTTATATGTATTTTATTGTAACAAAGACAAATGCATGATTTTGGGAGGAAGATGCTATTGCATTAGGTGTTGCCCAATCTGTCGAATCTTCCCATATGTACATCAACATCGACTCTACCATCCTCAGATTTTATTTAATAATTAAAAATGTTAATTTATGGCAAAGTGTACAATGAACAAGTTTCACATAACGAAACCCATAAAACTAGATTATATATAATTAAAGGGTATGACTTGCATTATTAAAAAAATATTATTCATGATAATTAAAGGATAAGACTTATTAATGAGTGGGTCTCATGTGCAATCAGATGCACCGTGCACTTATAATGCATTTTAGAATCATGTAACTTGTTATACTGAAAGATGCAACACTTGTTATACTAAAAAACACAACTTGTTTACACTGAATCTTACAATTGTTATCTCATATTAATAGTTATATAGTTCAGTGTATATAAATTACATCTTTCAATATAACAAGCTGCATGATTCTAAACTGCATTATGAATGCACGGTACACCTAGATGCATACAAGACTTAGCCCTTATTAATAATAAAAGAGTATTACTCATGATACTAAAAACTATAATCATGATTAATAATACAAATTATTATTTTTTGTGATAATTAAAAGATATGATTAATATTATAAAAAAATATTAATTATGATAATTAAAGGGTTAGATCTGGATCTATTTGATAAGATATAAATATCATAGGAGATCGACTCTTTATTTATCACATTTATATATCGTACACTTCAAATTTTAATCATTCTATATCATTATTATAATAAATATTTAAAAATCATTATATTATCTTTTCTTCAATTACAGTATTTATTATGTCACATCGAACCCAAAGTTTTCTCTCTTTGGAGCTCATGACAATATA
Organism: Stenogyne calaminthoides; assembly: GCA_037126765.1. NCBI lineage: Eukaryota > Viridiplantae > Streptophyta > Magnoliopsida > Lamiales > Lamiaceae > Stenogyne > Stenogyne calaminthoides. The sequence goes on from JBBCBC010000019.1 coordinate 22,799,126, forward strand.
CATGTTCAAACTTATTTTAGTTTTTTTCTCAATCAAATTATTATTTTGCAAAAATCGTATTGCGAAGAGGGGCCTCTCATGCAATATTGTATATGTACTATTAGACCAAAATAGAAGATAGTCGGAAACTTAAGAAATGACCAGGAAAAACTCACTCAAAGCAAACATAAAGATACGCCCACTATTTATGTAAGGAGTTGGTATGCTGTGAAACTTGTTAACCGTGAAACTGGTTTTTTTTTACAGACGTACACTTTAGTAATATAAGTCACACTCTTTATTAATATAAGTCACACACTTCAGTTATCACTACGACACTCTTTGCTATAATATAAGTCACACCCTTCACTTTTATGAGTAATACTCTTTATAGTAAAAAGTCACACACTTTAGTAATATAAGTTACACTCCTTAACCAGTTTCACCGTAAAACTTGTTCACATTATACTTTGCCTTAGTATATGAATATGAATGTGATACTCTATGGGCAAGTATATGTTATCATAATTATTGCACCACAAGAAAATAAAGAATTGTTTATAAAAATTTTCAACATGCCTATGGAATATTATACGAAAATAATTTCGTCCTTAAATAGTAAGACGATTTGCCTACGAAATTTTCTAATCATATATAGTCATTTTCATTCCTAGGTATATTTGCCTACGTAAATATAATTCATAGATAAATTTGTTTGTAAGTAATTTTTAAATTGCAAATATAATTTGTATATGTAAATGTAAGTTGCCTAGGGAATTATTTGTGTATGTAATTTGTTTGTCCACGAAAATTCTAAATGTATATGCAGTTTGTTCGTAGGCAATTTGTTTATCTCACTACAAGAAAATAGAGAATTACTTACGGAATTTTTCAACATGCCTACAAAATTTCCAATGAAAAAATTCAGTGTTTCAATTGTCTTATTACCTATGACTTGCCTATAAATTTTTTCAATCATATAAATATTTATATTCATAGGTAAATTTGTCTACGAAAATATAATGTTATATATATATTTGTTTGTAAGTCATTTTTTAACTATATACAAATACAATAGCCTACGAAAATATAAATTGCATAGGAAATTATTATTGTAGGTAATTTGTTTGCTTACGAAAATTATAAATGTGTAAGCAGTTTGTTCATAGGTAATTTATTTGCCTAGGGAATGATTTGTATAGGTAATTTGTTCATAGATTATTCTAAATTTTGGTAAACAAGTTGTAGATAATCCTCAGTACTCTTTAAGAACCAAAATTATTTTTACAGGAAAATTTCGGAGCCATTTGAAATTTTCGTAGGTAATTCTTTATTTTCTTGTAGTGTCTACTAAAATTCTAAAAATTTGTAGGCAAGTCGTAGGCAATACTTACTATTTAAGGACCGAATTATTTTTGTTGAAAAACTTTGTAGTCATTTGAAAAAATTTCGTAGATAATTTTTTATTTTCTTATAGTGTTGTAACACACTTTTCTTCATAGAACACACATATTTATCATTATTATAACTCATGTAAAATATTAAAACCGTGTTACTATATGAATACAAATATGTTACTGCATAAATGAAAATATATTATTGAATGTTTTAAATTAATACTAAACAAGAAAAGAATTTAGATTTTAAGAGGCAAAGAACAAAACAAGAAAAAAAAACCCAACGTATTAGAGGTGCAAAGAATCTAAAAACATGGAGAAGAAATGACCATGGAATATCGTCGAAGAAGGACAGAGCGGCGGTAGATAAATGAAGAGAAAGTGGAAACGAGTAGAAGAAAACATGTATGTGTAATATTTTATATATGTGTTTGTGTTGTAAAATATTACTTTAAATTAGTTATCAATTAAGTCTTGAAATGTAATTGCATCATTTTTTTGATTTTTTTTTATGATTTTGTTAAATTTTTTCTTGAGTAATTAAGCATTGGAATTAAGTAGAAATACAGTGTATCAAATTTTTTTTTCATTAAAGTAAAATATACCTATTACAAATATCATCAAGTCTCATATATATGCACTTAGTGCATTAAGTGCACGAATTTTAAATTGTGAATTTATTATATTTCAGTTATAGATATTAGTTCTCACGTTTTAATTATATCACGTTTAATTATATATTATGATGATCAAATTCAAAGTGTTGGACAAGTATGATGGTCAATCTAAGTCAAGTGTGGTGAGAGAATTCTGAAACCGGGTTCGGCTCATCCAAAACCGGCTCATTTCGGTCGAACCAGTGTCAAGTTTTCACCTGCAGAAGAAGTCGGCTCAAGGCCGTTATAACTGTTTTTTGGGAAGCGCTCAAGTCGGTTTCAGAGCACAAATTGCGTGCCTTGATCCCGTGGATGTAGGCATTTCAAGCCGATTGTTAGGGGATTCGATTGTAGCAGTTATCATCTTCAATCGTGAGAGATTCAGAGAGAACACAATTCTAGGGTTCGTGAGAGAGTTGTGAGCAATTCGATTCAATTAGATCGAATTGGTGTGTGAAATTTGTAATTTCTTGTTCTCATAGTAAAAGCGTGGCGCCCTGATCCCGTGGATGTAGGCATTTCAAGCCGAACCACGTAAATCCGTGTTTCATTGTTTCGTTTCGCTTTTCTGGGTTGAGTTACAGTTCGAGTATTAGTTGCAGTGTTGTATAGTATCACTTCTTACTCTATACAGTATCAGTTGCTGCTACTTAACAAGTGGCGCCGTCTGTGGGAAACTTTATGGCAGCAATGAAACTCGATATTGAAAAGTTTACGGGCAAGAATGATTTTGGGCTATGGAAGATCAAGATGAAGGCACTTCTCACTCACCATGGGCTGTTGAATGCTCTCAAACCAGCAGATCAATGGCCGGCTTCATCCTCTACAAATGCGGCAGAAAACCAAGCAAAGAAAACTGAAATCCTTGAAAAGGCTCACAGCACCATTATTATATGCCTTGGTGACAAACCATTGAGGGAGGTTGCAAAAGAGAAGTCTGCTCTTGACTTGTGGAAGAGATTGGAGGATTTGTACAAGCAAAATCTGCATCTAACAAGTTGTATATGAAGCAGAGACTCTTAGCTTTTAAAATGACAGATGAAAAGGGGTTGAATGAGCAGTTGGATGAGTTCTTGAGAGCCATGGATGATCTGGAGAGTTTAGAAGTCAAAATGGAAGATGATGACAAGGCTCTAATGCTTCTGAATTCTTTGCCTAAGTCTTTTGAAAAATTTAAAGACACTTTGTTGTTTGGAAGACAGGAACAACTCAGTTTTGATGCAATTCAAACAGCCATCAAAACCAAGTTTCTGCAGATGAAGGATGTCAAGAAAGGCTCAAAAGATGGAGAAAGCCTGAATGTAAAAGTCAAAGGAAAGAAGAAGTTTAATAAGAAGAAAGATGGGAAAGGTGGTCCATCTGATCAGAAGAAAGGCTTTGTGGAGAGGAGAAAGTGTTTCTCCTGTCACAAGACTGGTCACTTAAAGAAAAATTGCCCAGAAAGAGAGAAGAACAAGGACCAGAAGGCAAATGAAAAGGCCAAAGATGCGTATGAAGCGGCGATTCGTGAGAAGGCTATGAAAGTCACGAAGTTATGATTATATTGAACAATGAAAGATGCATGAAGAGTGGGTTCTTGATTCTGGTTGTTCTTTCCATATGTGTCCCACAACCAGATGGTTTGAAAACCTCAAGATGAGTGATGGGGGGGGGTCTAATCTGCTAGGAAATGATATGGGATGTAAGGTGAAAGGGAGTGGGTGTGTGAAAATCAAGATATTTGATGGAAAAACCAGAATTCTCACAAATGTGAGATATGTTCCAGGACTTAAGAGGAATCTTATCTCTTTAGGATCTCTGAATGCTTTGGGATATGAGTTCAACACACAAAATTGCTTAATTCATGTCACTAAGGACAACAGATTAGTGATAAAGGGGAAAAGTCAAATGGACTCTACATCCTGATAGGAGAAACAGTGACTGGAACTGCTGATGTCACTTCAAGTTCACCAGATGCAACTCTATGGCATAAGAGGCTTGCCCACATTGGAGAGAAAGGACTTCAAGTTCTCTCAAAGAAGGGAGTCTTCTCTGAGAGTAACCTTTCAAAATTGCAGTTCTTTGAACAATGCATTCTGGGCAAATCCAAGAAGAAACCATTCCCAAAATGTATCCACTCTACTAATGAGAAGTCTGATTATGTGCATTTTGATATATGGGGTCCATCTAGATTAGAGTCTCATGGTGGAGGAAAATATTTCATGACTATCATAGATGACTTCTCTAAGAAATTGTGGGTGTTTATCTTGAAACAGAAGAGTGATGCTTTCAATAGATTTAAGGAATGGACTGTTGAGTATGAGAACAAGTTAGGGAAGAAGCTGAAACACTTGAGAACTGATAATGGGCTTGAGTATTTGTCAGAAGAGTTTCAAGCTTTCTGTAGAGAGAAAGGCATAACAAGGCATAGAACAGTACCAGCAAACCCTCAGCAAAATGGATTGGCTGAAAGAATGAATAGAACAATTTTTGGAAAGGGTTAGATGCATGCTCTCAGATGCTAAGCTTCTAAAATCATTCTGGGGAGAAGCTGTTAACACAGCTTATTACTTAATCAACAAATCTCCATCTGCTGCAATTGATATGAAGACACCTGATGAATTATGGTATGGGAAGTTATCTGATTACTCTAAACTAAGAGTATTTGGTTGTTCTGCTTATGTTCACATCAAGCAAGATAAGCTTGAACCCAGAGCTCTGAAGTGTATTTTTGTTGGTTATCCAAAGGGAGTCAAAGGCTACAGGCCCTGGTGCTTGGAACCAGGAAATCAGAAATGCATTGTAAGTAGAGATGTGACTTTTAATGAACAACAAATGGGATATAAAAGTCAGGGAAGAACTCTAGATACTGATGGTGATATTGAAAATGGAGACACTTCTGTGGAAGTGGAGATGCAAGAAGCAGGTGGAGATGGTGAAAACACTCAAAATCCTAAAGCAGATGTTGAAAATGAGGCTGATGAGCCTGAGCAACCTGATAACATCAGGGACTACAATCTAACTAGAGATATAGTTAGAAGAAACATCAGACCACCTACCAGATTTGGACATGCTGACAGCAGAAGAGGTTGAATACCAGGTTTATTATGCTCTAGTGACAGCAGAAGAGGTTGAATACCAGGAACCAAGAGACTACAGAGAGGCCATAACAAGCATTGATAGTGAAAAGTGGATGATTGTCATGGAAGAAGAGATTCAATCTCTTGAAAAGAATGGCACATGGAAGTTGGTTAGCAAGCCTTTGAATCAGAAACTGGTGAGCAGTAAGTAGATCTTCAAAAGAAAGGTGGAGATGGGAGCTACTGAGCAAATCAGATTCAAAGCAATACTTGTAGCAAGAGGCTTCACACAGAGAGAAGGGATTGACTTCAATGAAGTATTCTCTCCAGTTGTAAAACACTGTTCCATCAGATTGTTATTGTCCATTGTGGTTCAAGAAGGTTTAGAGCTTCAACAGATGGATGTCAAAACTGCATTTCTACATGGTGATCTTGTAGAAACCATTTATATGCAGCAACCTGAGGGATTTATAGCAGAATGAAATGAGAACAAGGTCTGTTTGTTGAAGAAATCTCTTTATGGTCTCAAACAAAGTCCAAGACAGTGGTATATGAAGTTTGATAGCTTTATGTTGTCTGTGGGTTTTGTCAGATGTTCTTATGACAGTTGTGTGTACTTGGAGAAGCATGGACAGAAAGTTGTTACTTATCTATTGTTGGGGAATTAATTGTCCGGATCTATTCGGAATGAATATTTAAATACAAATTTAATTCTAACAATTATTACTAGCATGAATTAATCCTATATTAATTCAAATAATAATTCAACAACAAATCATGCATATAAACAGTTCACATAAATCCTATGCATGCGGAATTGCTACGGGTTTACGTGAACTAACCTGTTTGGAATGACAATGGACTTCGTTGGCACGAACACACCAAAAAGTCTTCCTAAGTATTCCCAAGTCCTTGCTCGTCAATCCGGTGGAAGGAAACTCGCGAACAGTTAACAAAAGGAAAAATAAATTATTTGTTGCACCACCTTTGTGGATTTCTAATTTTCCAACACATGGAATTGCACTTGGGGATGAAGAAATCATCCCCTATTTATAGATGAGGTGGTGGCCGATTTTTCATCATGGAATAGGGAGGAAAAATCTTTTCCCTGATCTCCAAGAAATCTTGAATATATCTCATATATTCTTTTCTCCATAATTAAAATATTCCATAAAATCCCACCTTCTCTTGTTATGGTTATTTTCGAAAAACAAGGATAAAGATTCCAAGATTTGGATCTTCTTGAATTTATGAGATATACTTGTATTGCAAGAATACATATCTTCCATAATATCTTTTCAAGAAAATCAAGAAAATCTTTCTTTCCCTTATTTCTTCAAAATTTTCGAAAATTTCAAAATAAATAACCAAGTGGGAGATTTCTTGAATTTAATGAGATAATCTTGTATTCCAAGAATACTTATCTTCATTCCATAACAAAATTCAAAGAAAATCTTTCTCCCTCTATTATTTATTTTTTTTCAAAATTTATAGGAAAAATTAGGCAACAAAATTTATTTTATTTTAAACACCTTTTTCAGTTATTGGACTTTATGTTAGGGCTACTTGAGGGGCCTTTAGGAGAATTAAGATTGGACCTTCCAATGGAACTTGAATTATCATAATTGAGCCACAATATTATTCAAACCCATAAATATTAATTAATCCCACTACATAATTAATATTGCACTATCCATCTTAACCCATATTACTGTTAATATGGCTCCCGATTATTATTTCCCGTGTTTAAGATTATCTATCCCATTAATTAATTCAAGCCACTGAAATAGCTTTCCATTAATTAATATCTTTTGTCCTTAGTCAAGGAACGGTTCAACATTATTATCCATACCAGAAACTAATTCCACTTGCAAGATTTGGTATGATAAATCTTATGAACCTCCCAAGGGGGCCGTCGAACAAAGCGTGCTTACACGATTCTTCGTATTAAATCTTAGCAATCGCATGTGACCAATAATTTACCCAAGATATAAAGTATTGAATCTCATTGATTCTCTACCCGTCATAAGTCAAAGCAATAATTACTAATCACACACGATCCTATTTAAGGGACGAAGATTAAGAAATAACGAACCACTGAGGTCTAATTCTTCCTAGTTCAGTGCTGAAGAATTTATCCTCCTATAGGTCCTATTCAGTGCATCAGTCATGCACTAGTGTAATCTCTTGGTCAAGACAAGCCAATCTGACACTTAAACCTTTCACGATGGATTGTTCATTTGTTGGGATTATACTAGAAAGTATGCTTTTACTTTGTATAATCAAAACTGAATTTCGGACTTATTTACTGAAATAAATTGTTTATCACTGATGCTTTAAATATCATCGAATGTTACATATATTTCTTTGCATAATCTGTTCAATAAATAAGACGTGTTACATTGTAGTTAATTTAGTGATACCATATCACAGAAGATTAAATTAACAGTCCCTTGTAAACAAAAGTACACCATTCACGACCTAGATGGAAATGAACAATCCATCGTGAAAGGTTGAAGTGTAAGGCTCAGATTGCCTTGTCTTGACCAAGAGATTACACTAGTGCATGATCGATGAATTTGAAATAGAACCCACAGAGGACAAATTCTTCGAGAATCGAACAAGGAAGAATTAGACCTCGGTGGTTCGTTATTTCTTAATCTTCGCCCCTTAAATAGGATCACGTGGTTGGTAACTATTGCTTTGACTTATCACGGGTAGAGAATCAACGAGATTCAATACTTTTTATCTTGGGCAATATTATTGGTCACATGCGATTGCTAAGATTTAATACGGAGAATCGTGGTGCTAAGACGCTTTGTTCGATTTGCCCCTTGGGAGGTTCATAAGATTTATCATACCAAATCTTGCAAGTGGAACTAGTTTTCGGTATGGATAATAATGTTGAACCGTTCTCAACCAAGGACAAAAGATATTAATTAATGGAAAGCTATTTCAAAGGGCTTGAATTAATTAATAGGCTAGATAATCTTAAACACGGAAATAATAACCGGAGCCATATTGACCGTAATATGGGTTAAGATGGATAGTGCAATATTAATTATGTAGTGGGATTTAATTAATATTTATGGGCTTGAATAATATTGTGGCTCAATATTGATAATTCAAGATCCATTGGAAGGTCCAATCTTAATTCTCCTAAAGGCCCCCTAAGTAGCCCAAAACATATAGTCCAATAACCTAAAAAAGTGTTTAAAATATAATAAATATTGTTGCCTTATTTTTCCTCAATATTTCGAAAAATATGGATTAAAAGGGGAGAAAGAATTTCTTTGAATTTTGTTATGGAATGAAGATATGTATTCTTGGAATACAAGATTATCTCATTAAATTCAAGAAATCTCCCACTTGGGTATCCATATAGCAATTTTCGAAAATCTTGAAATATAAAGGGCAAGAAAGATTTTCTTGATTTTCTTGAAAAGATATTATGAAAGATATGTATTTCTTGAAATACAATAATATCTCATAAATTCAAGAAGATCCAAATCTTAGAATCTTGACCTAATATTTCGAAAATATTCCATAACAAAGAGGAGGTGGGATTTTGTGGAATATTATAATTATGGGAAAAAGAATATAGGAGATATATTCAAGATTTCTTGGAGATCAAGAAAAGATTTTCCCACATTATTTTGCCCTAAAATTTCGACCACCTATACTCTATAAATAGGGGATGATTCTTTCATTCCCAAGTACAATTCCATGTGCTGGAAAAATTAGGAAATCCACAAAGGTGGTGCAACATAATTTATTTTCCTTTTGTTAATTGTTCGCAAGAGTCCTACCACCGGATAGTCGAGCAAGGATTAAGGGAATACTTGGAAAGTTCTTTTGGTGTGTCTAATAAACAAAGCCATTGCCGCCCCAAGAGGTACGTTCACGTAAACTCGTAGAATTCCGCATGCGTAGGATTTACGTGAATTAATTATATGCATGATTTGTTGTTGGATTATTATTTGAATTAATACAGGATTAATTCATGCTAGTAATAATTGTAAGAATTAAATTTGTATTTAAATATTCATCCCGAATAGATCTGTGCAACTTATTCCCCAACAACTGATATCAGAGCCTCGGTTTCGGGCTCTGAATTTTAAATTGTAATTTAATTCATTGTCATTAAATTTGAAATTGGATAGTAGAATTGCTAGATCTTTTTTGCAGGTATCCAATTGTCATGGAATTTAATGTGTTTATTTATGCATGCATATAAATTGTGGTTTTTAATTCGATTCGTTCGGATTCGTTTTGCCTCGTGAGAAAATCCACGAGTAGATTAGAATTTGTTTGATTTGATCAATGTAATAGACTAGTCTAGATCTAGGTTTATTTATTTTTTGTAAATAAATTGTAACCGGATCGGAAACGGAGGCGGAGAGGAAGAATTAAAGGATAAAATCCAGAACCGGGCATAGGCGGCGTGTGTCACGCGAAACGTGCCAAGGGAGGCATGCGCGCGACGTGAACGCACGCAGGCACGCACGGGCGCGCAGGCGAGGGCCGAGGCGAGCGCGAGATCATTCGCACAAGACGGGCGGGCGATAAGCGCCGCGGCGCTTACGCCTTCTGCGGACGGACGGACGCCGCAGGAGCGCGGCGTGCACCACGGGCGTGGGGGGATGCGCCTGGCCGCTGAGTTCCGCAGCGTAGGTAACGCTGGCGAGCTTCAAGACGGTACGCGCTTTCGCCGAGGTATCGCCGAGCCTGCCGCCAGGCGTGCCGAGGCTACCGAGAAATGACTTGGCCATGGCGGCGGATCTTGGCGTGCATCCCTACCATGAGCTACTTGGCGTGGCATTTCGAGACGGAGTTCTTTTCGAGAAGATCGAGTGGGAGAAATTCAAGACGACGTTTCTTCAAAATCAAGCCAAGAAAAATCAAACCATGACAATTGGATAATTTGTGCCCAATATGTTTATTTTTCTGCTTTGCTTGATTTATTATTGTGTTATCTTATACATTATTTAATTTGTTTAAATGTGTTTGCATGAGAGTTGCCCAATGAAAAATCTCACCATCAAAAATTACTAAGTATGTTTAAATAATTAATTGACAATTTTATTCCGGATAATAAAATTGAATTAATTTTGACCTCCATGATTTATTTATTTGTGAATTCTTTTGGAGAAATTCCCCCCACGGGACGGTCAAAAGTTAGCTTTCACATGAATGATTTCCAAATGGATGATTATGGATTATTACTAGTGGCGATGATGACCCTCCCCACGAGTCTCGTTCAAAGCGAAATAATAATCTTGTATTTAATCATGGTTATTACTTAGGTATAAAATTGATATGCATATACTTCTCCGAAGTCCCTGTCAATTTTATATTGGTCAAGTGGGAGCCAACTATTAATCTGGATATTAAAGGTTTGTAACTGTTCTTGTTTGTAACCTGCTTGAATTTGTTTAAATAATGACCCACCCCACACGTGGCTTATTTAAACTGTTTTGAGATGTTGGCTGATGCATGTTCATATTTTTTGAGATTTTAAATATGATGCATGTGATCGAACCTTGTGATATATTTGTGCTTATGCATATTATTGTTTATTTCAGTTCATCATGTCGCAACCTTTTAATCCACTGTTCAATATACTTAAAGACAATTTGCTTACTGGTGAAAACTTTGTTGATTGGAATCGTAAACTTACTATTGTCCTCACTGCACAAAGCCATAACTGGGTTCTCACTACACCTAAACCAAAAAAGCCAAAAGATGAGTCAACTAAATCGGTTAAGAAAGAGTATGCTGACTGGGAGCGTTCCAACGAAATGGCAAAGTGTACCATCTTGGCTTCTATGTCAGATGTGTTGCAACACCAACACCAGAACGTTGAGACCGCTGCAGACATCATGACTAGTCTTAAAGCGATGTTTCAACATCAGAACCGTGTTGCTCGTCAGATCACCATGAGGGACTTGCTCTCTATGAAAATGGTGGAGGGAACGCCCGTAAGGGAGCACATTCTCCAGATGATGGCTCACCTTAATAAACTTGAGGTACTTGGCGCTGAATACGACATCAAGACCCAAATCTATTTCATGCTCCACTCTCTGCCGAAAAGTTTTGAACAGTTCAGGCTGAACTACCAGATGAATAATCAGAAGTTCTCGATGCCTGATCTGTTGCAAGCTTTAGTCTCGGCGGAGGCGATATTGGGGCAAAAGAGCCAAGCCTTGGTGGCAAATGGACCTTCTTCTTCTTCTAGGCCAAGGGGTGGTAAGAACAAGAAAAGGACAAAAACCACAAGCAAGTGAACTCAAGCGTTGCCAATGGCAAAGAAAAGGTGAAGGGAGGTAAAGGAGTGAACAAGCCAGCTAAGGGGAAGTGCTTTAACTGCAGTGAAAAAGGACATTGGAGGTTCAGCCTGTTCCAAATCCAAAAGGAATGGAAAGAAAGGTAATTCTCACACACTAGTTGTTGAAACTTGTTTAGCGGCGTATGCCTCCCATTTATGGGTAGTGGATACGGGATCCACTGATCATGTTTGTTTCACTTTACAGGGTTTCAAGCGGACCCGACAACTTAGTGGGAGTGAGATCCTCATCACACTGGGCGATGCTACGAGAGTGGCAGCTGAAGCAGTGGGAGAAGTGCACCTGTCTTTTGAAGATAGAGTTTTAATTTTAAGAGATGTTCTTTACGTTCCGAATTTTAGAAAGAATTTAATTTCAGTTTCTAAACTTTTTCATGATGGATATTCGGTTACTTTTAATAAAGTTGTTACCATTTCTCTTTTTGATAAATTTATCTGTCATGGAATGTTATCGAATAATCTCTATACAATTAACTGTGCACACCACTCACGAAATGCATCCTATAACACATCAACTGTTTCCGAGAAAAGAAAACGTTCATCAGACGTGAATGAGACACTTCTATGGCATCTAAGATTGGGTCATATAAATCCAAAGAGGATCCAAAGGTTGGTGAAAGACGGTTCACTGGAGTTTCTCCAAGTTGAACCAATTCCAACCTGCGAATCATGTTTGGAGGGTACAATGACCAAGAGGGCATTTGGAGCCAAGGGGAATAGAGCCAAAGAAGTGTTAGAAATCGTTCACACAGATGTATGTGGTCCAATGTCAACCAAAGCAAGAGGAGGTTATGAGTATTTCACTTTTATTGATGACTACTCAAGGTACGATTATATTTTCCTTATGAAGCATAAATCTGAGACCTTTGAGAAATTCAAAGAATTTAAGGCACAAGCAGAGAATCATAGGGAAAAACGTATCAAGTCTCTACGATCCGATCGTGGAGGCGAATACCTCAGCGATGAGTTTTTGAACTACTTATCTGATGAAGGGATTGCATCCCAGCTAACTGCACCCGGAACCCCTCAACAAAACGGGGTTGCAGAGCGAAGAAATAGAACTCTTTTGGAAATGGTTAGATCTATGATGAGTTATGCGGATCTTCCCAAGTCGTTCTGGGGTCATGCCTTGGAAACAACGACCTACATTCTAAACTTGGTGCCATCCAAATCGGTTCCCAAAACTCCCAAAGAATTATGGACCGGGCGCAAGCCCAGTTTGAGACACATGAGGATTTGGGGGTGTCCGGCCTACGTGTTGGACAAGGAAGCCGATAAATTGGATCCTCGATCAGAATTAAGGTTGTTTGTGGGATACCCCGAGGGAACAAAAGGGTGTATGTTCTATGGTCCAGAAGATCAAAAGGTGGTTATAAGCACCCACTTTAGATTTTTGGAAGAAGACTATATGAACGAAAGAAGACCCAGAAGTGAGATTACCTTAAATGAGCTAAGGGGGCTAACCTCAATGCCAACTGTACAAGATGACATACCAAACGACACAATTACACAACCGGAACCTCGTCGTAGTGGGAGGGTTGTGAAATAGCCCGAGAGATTCATGGGAATAGGAGAGTCCTCGGACTTGATTCCCGGACAAGACGAATCAGACCCATGGACATATGACGAGGCAATCCAAGACAAGGATGCAGATTCTTGGCAAATAGCAATGAAAGCCGAAATGGGTTCTATGAATCATAACAGAGTGTGGGAGCTAGTCGAACCACTTAATGGGGTCAAACCCATTGGTTGCAAGTGGGTGTATAAGAGAAAAAGAGGACAGGACGGGAAGGTGGAAACCTTCAAAGCAAGACTCGTGGCAAAAGGTTATACTCAGAAAGAATGAATCGATTATGAGGAAACCTTTTCGCCCGTAGCCATGCTTAAGTCCATCCAAAGTCTCTTATCGATTGCTGCGCATCTCGACTTTGAATTCTGGCAAATGGATGTCAAGACAGCTTTCCTTAACGGAAGTCTTGATGAAGAGATCTATATGCAACAACCCCAAGGCTTCATTGAAAAAGACCAAGAACACCTAGTTTGTAAGCTCATGAAGTCCATATACGGACTCAAACAAGCATCCAGAGCTTGGAACCAATGTTTTGATCATGTTATAAAGTCTTATGGGTTTGATCAAAACGAGTTCGAAAGTTGTGTGTACAAAAAGCGTGTCGGAACTGCATTGGTATTCTTAGTACTATCGTGAGATCGACATTCTCGATCATCGAACGATGTAAAGGTGTTATCGGGGCGTAAGGGCATGGCTTTCAAAACAGTTTGATATGAAGGACTTAGGGAAAGCCGCACACATCCTTGGGATCAAGATCACTCGAGATCGCAAGAAAAGGATGATAGGCTTGTCGCAAGCTTCATACATAGACACTGTCTTGAAACGATTCAGCATGCAGGATTCCAAGAAAGGCTTCGTACCTTTCAGACATGGAATCCATCTATCCAAGAAAATGTGCCCTAAGACGCAAAAGGAGATAGATGACATGAGAGGCATTCCTTATGCTTCGGCTGTCGGAAGCCTTATGTATGCAATGCTGTGTACGAGACCGGATATCTGCTTTGCCGTTGGCATGGTGGCAAGATATCAAAGTAACCCGGGGAAAGAACATTGGACGGCAGTTAAAAACATTCTGAAGTATCTAAAAAGAACTCGGGATAGAATGTTAATTTATCAGTCAGATAGTCCAATCCCCATCGGCTACACGGACTCGGATTTCCAATCAGACATAGACTCCAGAAAATCTACCTCCGGTAGTGTGTTTTGCATGGGGGAGGAGCCGTGACATGGAGAAGCGTCAAGCAGAAATGCGTCGCAGATTCTACCATGGAAGCCGAATATGTAGCTGCTTGCGAGGCAGCGAAAGAAGCGGTTTGGCTCAAGAACTTCCTAGTGGACTTGAATGTAGTTCCGAATTTGCCCAGCAGAATCACTGTTTATTGTGACAATGCCGGAGCAGTTGCAAATTCAAGGGAACCAAGAGCCCACAAGGCCAGCAAACACATTGAAAGGAAATACCATCTTATACGAGATATCGTTAAGAGAGGAGATATATATGTGGCAAAGATAGCGTATGATGACAACCCAGCGATCCATTCACAAAGTGGGTCTCCTCAATACATTCGAGAGACATGTGGAAGGAATGGGTGTCAAGACCGTTGCCAATCTGCTTTTGAGTATAAGTGGGAGAAATTATTAGGTTCGTGTAGGTGACATTAGATGTCACGAATTAGGAACTACACGAGACATGTTGTAGTATACTTAAAAGCAGACTTTGAGTATAAGTGGGAGATTGTTGGGATTATACTGGAAAGTATGCTTTTACTTTGTATAATCAAAACTGAATTTCGGACTTATTTACTGAAATAAATTGTTTATCACTGATGCTTTAAATATCATCGAATGTTACATATATTTATTGCATAACTGTTCATTAAATAGTACGTGTTACATTGTAGTTAATTTAGTGATACCAGATCACAGAAGATTAAATTAACAATCCCTTGTGACTAAAAGTACACCATTCTCGACCTAGATGGAAATGAACAATCCATCGTGAAAGGTTGAAGTGTAAGGCTCAGATTGGCTTGTCTTGACCAAGAGATTACACTAGTGCATGGTGATGCCTTTGAATAGGACCTACATGAGGACAAATTCTTCAGAACTGAACAAGGAAGAATTAGACCTCAGAGGTTCGTTATTTCTTAATCTTCGTCCCTTAAATAGTATCATGTGTGGTTGGTAACTATTGCTTTGACTTATCATGGGTAGAGAATCAACGAGATTCAATACTTTTTATCTTGGGCAATATTATTGGTCACATGTGATTGCTAAGATTTAATACGGAGAATCGTGTGCAAGTACGCTTGTTCGATTTGCCCCCTTGGGAGGTTCATAAGATTTATCATACCAAATCTTGCAAGTGGAACTAGTTTCCGGTATGGATAATAATGTTGAACCGTTCCTTAACCAAGGACAAAAGATATTAATTAATGGAAAGCTATTTCAGTGGCTTGAATTAATTAATGGGCTAGATAATCTTAAACACTGGAAATAATAATCGGGAGCCATATTGACTGTAATATGGGTTAAGATGGATAGTGCAATATTGTTGGTCCCGGTGCAAACGAGTCTTACACGTGTATGGGGGGGAATACACGTGTTAGGTGTTTTAAAAACTTTTTCTTACTGAGGTCAGCTTGGGTCAGATAATCCTGAAGATTAGGTCCTGAGAAGCACAAATCGCTCTGAGTCAAAGTCTCATTGAGACAAAGGTTCTCGAAGCCTTTCGTAAACCTCGAGATAATCCCAACCGAGTCCTCGAAGTTTGAGAGATCCCGAGTTGCTTGGATCGGATAACTAACTTATCAACCCTCGGAAAGAGTAAGTTCAGTTTGGTAACTATCTGTTCTAGCTACTCAGATGTGCGGAATGGTTGGCCCTTTAGTTTATACTCGTTTTAAGCTTTGCTAAAAGACCTTCCTTTAATGGAATATTGATTAGGCTGTGATTCAATTACATGCAACTTCCAGTGGATTGATTCCAACTGAAATTTCAGTGAAAATATGCTTTCAAACTCGGTGATGCAACGATTAAGCCGCGATATAAAAAAGCAATAAACAACACAAAGAAGTTTATAGTGGTTCGAGACTCAAGCTCCTACGTCCCACTCTCTCGATCCTCGAGAGAAATTCACTAATCACTTCGAGCTTTACGACTACCTCGCGTAGTTTACTTACTCAACTTCGCCCGAGCTTTACTACTCCACGTGGTTTACTTACTCAACCCGACCTTGAGCTTTCTGACTACCTCCGTAGTTTACTTACTCAAACACAAACAAGCTTTCAGACTACCTCTGTAGCTTACTAACTTCACCTCTTAGAGCTTTCTGACTACTCCGCGTAGTTTACTAACTCTTTACAACTCTTCTCACCAACAAACACACTCCAACTACCTTCTCAAGGGTTTTGAGGTTTCTTGGTTGGTTTCCAACTAGGATGAGATATCCTTTACAATGAAGTACAATGCAAAGGCTAGGATATCTCGACTAAGCTTTGGATATTTCTTATCAAGCTAGGCTTAGTATAGTGAGCTCTCTTCAATATAAAAGCACTTGGGAAATTCTAAGTTTTTCGAGTGCTTTAACTTTGCGATAATAAGTTTGAGCTTCTTGAGTTGCTTATAAATTTCCCGTAACCTTACAATGTAGAGGGTCACCAGTATTTATAGGCATACACCAAGGTTACTCTTGAAAACTATCCGTTGGAGAGATAGCTTCGTGAGTTTCCTCTTATGGTGTGTGAGGAACGACTATATATAGGGTTTGAAGACTCCCTAACACATTTTAGGCAATAGCCTTTCATGTAGCCGGTCTTCACTTTTTGCAGTCTGAAACTTTGTACTTCTGACATCTTTTTTTCAAATGACACATCCTTTGTCGATGTCGGTATGGTACAAATCTTTGTCTTCCTCTTTTTAAATTTTGTCTCCAGTTAAAGGTAGACACCTTCAACGGCTCTTTTGGTTACAAACTCTGAGTTGATATAACCTTAACAACACTCTAACTTAGTTCCTTTTGTCTGCATTTGAATGTCTTGGCAAATATCTATTATCTAAGGAATCGCGATCTTCTCAGTATTGCACCCTTCAGATAGATATTCTCAGTGCCTCGGAACATTCAGGTTTATACTTAGCATTGATTACATTCTTGAGTCTTGATAATCTTGTGCCTTGATATTCTTGATCTTGATTCTCGATCTTACATCTTGCGTCTTTAGAGTCTTACGAGTCTTGAGGTCTTCCGGTCTTGAGGTCTTGAGTCTTGGCGTCTTGAGTCTTGAGTCTTCTGAGATATCTTGGCCGATATCTTTGAATCTTCATCTTTGAGTCTTGATTCCTCGATTTCTCTTTGAGTCTTGATTCTCGATTTCTCTCCTTTGATCTTGATTCTCGATTTCTCCTTTGAGTCTTGATTCTCGATTTCCTCTGAGTCTTGAAACTTGATTTCATCTTTGAAACCGGTTTCTTCAAAAACATACTGAGTTCTTTAGAGTCTTCAGAACCTATCCTGATCTATATCTGCTGACTATACATTTTGCAGATAACATCCTGAATACTCTAAAACTGAATCCTGACTCAACTATCAAGATTATTCTGAACATGTCATACTCAGGGGTTTTGGGATCTTAATCAAAATCATATATCTTTTATTAAATTCATCTCCCAACAATTTCCCCCTTTTTGATAATGCCAAAACCTATCTTGTTTACAAACATATAACCTAAACTCAGGTTTCAGTTTTATCCTATTACAAGATTTGGTTATGTCTCCCAACAATTTCCTGAATCAGAGAATCTCCCAATAATTTCAGAGAGTCTCCCAATAATTAATCATTCAACAATTTCTTCAGTAATGAATCTTATTAAATAGTTCATCACCAAATACTTAAACAATTTCCCTCATAAACAATTAATCAGTTCAGAGACATTCATTCAACATATCAAAAGTAAAAGACATGTAAATAAGATAATGAGATATTATCTTTTGAGCATAAATGATAAGTTTTTCATTGATGATTGGTATACCATTACAGATTACAATGAGTCTTATCAACAAAATCAAAAAGACAAAAATTTAAAGATTACTTGAATCTTCAGAGTTTTTAGTCTTCAGTCTTCAGATTTGGCTCTTCAGTCTTCTGCTCTTCAGTTTGATTCTTCTTCAACTTCATCAGCGGGCACCTCCAGGTTGAACATTCCGAAAAACCTCTTCTTCAGTTCATTTCTTTCCTTAATGATATCCGGACTGTTTCCTGTCAAACCCAACTGACCAGCATACTAAGCAATTTCTTGAGTAATGGCCTTCTCATTCACCAAGCCATTACCAAGTCTTGGAGGAGGCTAGGAATATGGACCAGGGGCTACTATCTGTATCTTTCCTTCATCTGCTAAGTTCATCCAACTTTGGAGATATTTTGGATAGAAGGTTAGGAGATATTCAATGAACGTTTCATTCTCGATCCGAGCTTTCCCTCTCCACTCCCCCGAAAGACATCATAATAGAACCAGAAGGTTCTCTTGACCTCTTCTCACATATCGTTGAGTTTGATAGGCATCCATTTATCAACGTGTGGCCATTTCAGTGCTTTTGATGTCTCTCTCCTTTTGCTCGCAAACTTTTTGAATCCACTCCTTCGCTTATTCTTCTTGATCTTCATCCCGATCCAGGCACACACGAGGCCCAGGCGGTTCTTTCTTAACTGTTCTATCTGGAGTGTCTTGAGCATTCTTCGTATTGAAGACTTTCTTCTGCGGTTGAGACTCGATTCTTGGTTCCTTCATCATCGAATCGACTTTCTCTGGATTGGCTTAGAAAACTTTTCGACGCTTGCTCTCGGGTTGAACAATGCCCAAGGCTTTCCTCTTCATAGGCAATTCAAGAAACTGGGCTTGTTCCAACCTTAGTTCTAGCACTTTCGGTTTCTCTCTTGCAACATCAAGCATGGTTTCCTCGAAACTTCGAGTGTAGATAGGCTTCTCCACTGAACGAACTTCAGTTTGTCAAGAACCGACTTCATTCAAGGCTTTGGATAGGCTATACATTTCAGCTTCTTTCTGTGTCTTTTTCTCCAAAGTACGTGCCAATAACTTCCTGAGGTCTTCACCTTCTTTTTCCCCTTCTTGGCACCGTAATTTGGAAGAAGTCCGAGAGTCTTTGTGTCCATGTGATATTGCTCTTTGCTCACACAAATTGCACCTCTCCCCGCTATCTCGATCTTGTTCATCCTCCGGTCTCGATGTGGTTCTTAGCCACGTAAAATTCTTCGAGAGATGGGCAAACTGGCCAGAGAGAGCATCTTTAAACATCTCTGTCATCTTGGTCATGAGCATTGAGCTCATTTCCTCAACAGCAGATTTGATCAGCACTTCATTCCTCTCTGCCAATTTTACCTCTAGAAATGCGCCTTCTCCCCGGTGCTTTTGTTTGATTCGGACTTTTCGATTCCGGCCTTGACTCCTCCAAATTTTTCATTCATTTTATCTTCCATGGAGGTCATCCGTCGGAGGTCGAGTGTTTTGGATTTGCACCCGATTAGAGTGACTAAGATTCTCCATCTTCTGAGCTTGGCTGGCCAATGTTTCTTCCATCTGAGCAATCTTGTTCATCATTGGCTCAACCTTCTCAAGTTTCTCCATCAAGGGAGTGAGGTCAATCTCGAAACCTTCATGCACCTTCGTCTTTGGTTGATCATCCTGAGCTTCAGCTTCATCCTGAGCTCCAGTCTCCAACTGAGCCTCAGTCTGTACATCAGACAATTCAGTATTAAAGATAGGACATTCAGTAACTTTGGCATAATTGTGAATAGTGCCAAAAGGTACCTGGAGAGTGCTAGCTTCAGTCTGAGGTTGAATGATTTCAGGTTGATCAGCACATGAAGTTTCCTTCTCCATCTGAGACTGATCCTCAGCATCTCCCTGTTGGTCCCCATCTTGAAATTTGTCTCTGCTGCTAGGGGCACCAACTTCAGTAGCTCTCCTCTTAGCTATCTTCTTCTGAACCAGCTCATCAAAATCGGAATTTTTTATCCTGAGCTTTGTCCTCCTGAATCCTGAGAAGTCAGTCAGGAAGGCTGTCTCTTCATTCCACCAGTCTTCCCCTCTGAATGCAGCAATGTTAAGCATCTCTGGAAGTGTCTGATTGAGGATGAAAACCGTCGACCTTAATCTGAAGAAGATATCTTGCAGATCAGGGAATGAGCTGAGCTCAGGGTAGCGGTCAAGGATGAACCGTTCCCCCTTGCTCCTCCACTCGGTTTCTTCAGCTTCGCCCTTCTTCCATCTCGGGCTTTCTGGTTCAGTCGAAGCATCAGCTGAGGGATCAAGAAGTAGATCACTCAGGAGCTCATCAAGAATAAGCTGCTCCTGAGTCTCAAAGAAGATCTCCAATGTTGTGCGGTCAGTCCCTCGGTTTGCATCCGAGTGGGTTACGGGGCTGAGGTATGCGTCCTCAGATTGACTCTGAGTTGGCTCTGCTGTCTGAGCCGTCACATCTTTGGTAGGAATCTCTGAGGCCTGAGTTCCTTTAAAAATTTCCTGAGAAATTTTGTCTAAACTGAGTGAAGTCTCAAGCACCTCAGAGAAGACCTGCTCCTCAGTCGGTTCCTGTGCCTTAGAGATAACCTGAGCCAAGACTTGTAATGGCGAATTCTGAGCGGTTTGGCTCTCAGGTTGAATCTCTTCAGAATCACTGCCATCTTCATCGGTGAGAACCACCAATCTTCTGCGCTTTGGAGCAAGGTTCTTCTGTTTCATCATTTTTACACCCTGCTCCATCTTTGCCTCCAACAAAACCTTCCCCCTGGTTTGTTGGGTCTCTTCAGCAGCAGCAGCTTTAGGTGATTCTGCTTTCTTTTCTTTCTTCCCTCTGATGGCCTGTTTCTTCACAACAATGGGCTTGAAGAGCACCTTGGAGTTAGGGAATGGGGTCGAATTGGCGAAGATATCGTCCTTCTCTCTGCACATCTCCAAAATAAATGCTATTTTGGTTGCATGGTGGATCTTGCCTTTAATCATGATAGCCCCGTCAACCTTCTTGAAGACTTTGGCTTGCTCACTCACCATCTGAATCAAAAATTTCAGCCAGTTGAAGTCGGTGGTGGGTGAGGCCTCGATTGCCGCCATCAATCGGAGCTTCGGGGTACTAATCTGCTCAAAACTCCCCGCAAGGCTCATGATGCTTTTGCTCACAATATCCAACAAAACTCTATATTGTGGCTTGAAATGCCTCTTATGCAGTGTAGCCTCGAATTTTACAGGATTCTCAGCAATCCTATCTAAATACTCCTGCTCTCTACCCAACATATACATAGCAGGATCCTCTCCTCTATCACAAAGCTCAAAAACATCTTTTAAATTCTTCGGAATAATATACAATTCCCTTTCAAAATCGATGTATTTGGACGAATGCTCTAAATGTGATACAGTAATCTCAGAATGCATACCATCCTCTTCATCTATCCTCAAATTACAGATGAACTCGATTACCTCTTTCGCGTATTCTTGGTCCGGTCGGCTTGCGACGAGATGAGTGAGTTTGGCCAATCGGATCAAATGGAGAGCCTCCTCGTCTGGTTTGGAGTTGGTTGTGCTATCGAGCGAGACAACGAACCCGTACCAGGGTTTGTTGGTTTCGGCTAATTTATCGAAAATGGTAGGAGCCATTTGAGAGATTGAAGATTTGAAGATTTAGGGTTTAGGATTTTCTGGGCAAAGGGGATTTTGGGAACGAAGGGTTTGATAAAATTTGGCTTGAATGGCTTATTGGGGTATAAATAGTTTCGAGATCGTGGGAATTCGCTTTGGTTAGGTGAAAAGCAACGATTGAGATTAATCTCCGATTAATCGGGTATACGAACAGACGATCTCCGAAAAGTAAGCCACCAATTTATCCTCATTGGTCATTAATGTAACAGAGCATTAAATGACTGTTGACCTTCTTCGGAATTTCAAGAGATCCCGCCCAAAAACATTCCTTAGGTGTTTTGTATTTATTGCAAATGATTACTGAGCTTCACTTAAGCAATAAATGAGTTGCATGAGTCATTACTTCTTCAGACTAATTTCTCTCTATCAGTCTTACTGAGTACTGACCTTGATAAAAATGTCAGTATAATACTGAGTACTGAATGGGTTCAGTATAACACTGAGTACTGACCTTCAGTAAATCTGAGTTTCCTGAGACTCAGTTCAGTATTTCCATTTTATCCTGAGTTTCTCAGTAGAATTCTGAGAAAACTTCATGCATCTGAAAACCTTCAATTTTTTAGATTTTACTCTATACACCTGGATCTAACATCCCTAATTCAATTGAAAGTTCCTGAAATCTTGATTCAGCCAAAGGTTTAGTCAAGATATCAGCTCTTTGCTTATCAGTATGAATTTTCTCAATCCTTATGTCCTTTTTCTCGACATGATCTCTGATGAAGTGATGTCTGATATCCACATGCTTGCATCTGGTGTGCAATACCGGATTTTGTGAAATAGCAATGACACTATTATTGTCACAAAATATTGGTACTTCATTGGCTACAACTTTATAATCCCTTAATTGTTGTCTGAGCCAAAGAATCTGAGCACAGCAGCTTCCTGCAGCCATGTATTCAGCTTCAGTAGTACTGGTTGCTACTGAGGTCTGTTTCTTCGAAAACCAAGATATCAGCTTACTTCCTAGAAATTGACAAGTTCCTGTAGTGGACTTTTTGTCAATTCTGCAACCTCCATAATCAGCATCTGAGTAACCAGTTAATTCAAGGTTATCATCAGCTGGATACCATAATCCTCTATTCACTGTGCCCTTAAGATACTTCAGTATCTTTTTGGCAGCCTCCATGTGACTTGCCTTAGGATTAGCTTGGTATCTTGCACATATCCCAACAACAAATGTTATATCCGGCCTACTTGCTGTGAGATAGAGCAATGATCCAATGATTCCTCTATAATCAGTATGACTCACTGATTTGCCTTCAGAATCAGGATCCATCTTGTAGTTAGTATTCATAGGAATCCTAACTGCATTGCAATTCTGTACACCATACTTGGCAATCAGATCTCTGGCGTACTTTGCATGGTTGATGAAGATTCCTTCCTTTGATTGTTTCACTTGAAGACCTAGAAAGAAATTCATCTCTCCCATCATTGACATCTCAAACTTGCCTTTCATCAGTGTTGAAAACTTTTCACACAGCTGATGGTTTGGAGATCCAAAAATGATGTCATCAACATATATCTAAACCAGTAAGATATCTTCCCCATCTTCTATCCTGAACAGAGTTCTATCAATGATCCTTTGACAAAACCATGGTCAAGAAGAAACCGAGAAAGAGTATCATACCATGCTCGGGTGCTTTGCTTGAGACCATACAAAGCTTTTCCGAGCACATAAACTTGGTCATTCTGTTTGAAACCGGAGGTTGTTCCACATAAACCTCTTCTTTAAGCACACCGCTTCGAAAATGCACTTTTCACATCCATTTGATAGATCTGTGAACTTCATGTGGGCAAAGATATGCAAGAAACAATCGATGGCTTCTAGTCTTTGCAACAGTGCAAATGTTTCATCATAATCCAAGCCTTCTTCTTGGGAATAACCTTGTGCAACTAGCCTTGCCTTGTTTCTTACAATGTTGTTGTTTTCATCTCTTTTATTCTTGAAAACCCACTTGGTTCCAATGACATTGTGCCTTTCAGGTCTATCTACTAGCTCTCATACTTCATTCCTTGAGAATTGATTCAAATTTCATCTTGCATAGCGAAGAATCCAATGAGAATCTTGTAGAGCTTCACCAATCTCAATGGAGTTCTTTTTCCTCGATAGGAAGCAGCGAGAATAGTGCACTCTCACCATGGAACCTTCTTGTTTTAACACCTTCAGCTAGATCACCCACAATCTGACTTGTAGGATGACTATCTAGCCATTTCCTTCTTGATGTTCCCCCTTCAGTAGTATCCTCAACATTTGAAATGTTAGGTTCCGTTAATTCAGTAAACTCAGGGAACAACAGAAAAGGAGAAAGGGAATCATCTTCCTCAGGGGAAATTCTATTCAGAACATTGTCGAGACATTTGTTCCCTTTGGTTGATAGATTCAGAATTTGCCTCACCGTGACCACATCTTCATTGGCATCACATACCCGAGTCCGAATCGGTGTCTGCTCGATTGGTCACCTTTGGAGTGTTGGTTTTCCTGAGTCTCACCATCCTGAGTTCCATCCTGAACTTCTTTATTCGAGTCCGAGTCACTCCAATCATAGATAGTGACCGACTTCTTCTTTTCGAGTGTTCAATTGGATGATTTATCTTTACTTTTAGGGCTTAATCTGGTGATCCTCTTAGTCGGTTCATCTGCATCATGTTCTGTTTCTTCCGAACACAAGTAGATTCATCAAAAACAACATGAGGTGTTTCCTCCACAATAAGAGTCCTACAGGTTGTAAACTCGAAAGCTTTTTGATCGACTTGAATATCCTAAGAATATTCCTTCATCGACTTTTACTATCAAATGTTTTCAACCCATCTTTACCATTATTGTGTATGAAACACTTGCAACCAAACACACGAAAGAAAGAAACAAGAGGCTTCCTTTCATTCCAAAGCTCATAGGGTGTTTTGCCTTGACTCTTGGTCAGCATGGATCTGTTCTGAGAGTAGCATGGAGTGTTGACAGCTTCAGCCCAAAACCTTTTAGGAATATCAGCTTCAGCTATCATTGTCCTTGCAGCTTCTTTCAGAGTCCTGTTCCTTCTTTCAGCAACACCATTTTGTTGAGGGGTCCTTGCAGCTGATGTTTCATGAGTAATTCCATTTGCTCCTCAATGGCCATCAGACAAATGTCATCACTTTCACTGTCTGAGAATATCTCATCTGAAGAGCTAGATCCCTCCTCAGAGTGTTCTTCTTCTGCAACCATGGCCTTTTTGCTAGAGAACTTCTTGTCTCTTTTAGCTTGCCTTTCTCTTCTCTCCTTAGCACTCAAATCTGGACAATCATACTGGAAGTGACCTTTCTTTTGGCAATTATAGCATCTGTTGGCATCATCATCCTGATCACTTTCTTCTTTGGACTTTGAGTCCTTCTTTCTGGATGAAGACCCTTCAGCTTTCAGGTCCTTTTTCTTCTCAGTTGATTTGTCCTCAGGTCTCTTTTGGTACCTGTGATTCCTGTAATAGCTTTTGTATTTTCCATATCGACTATTAAGTCTTTTCAAACCTCCTTGCCATCGGTCTTTAGCTTATCCTCAAGCTCATCCCGATTCTTAGCAAGGAGTTCTCGAACTCTCTAGTTTTACTGAGTTTTTATCCTTGGCTTTTAAAGCCACATTCTTACTAGATGATGAATCATCTTTCTTTGTCGACCTTTTTTGGATTTCTTATCAATTACAAACTCATAGGCCTTCAAATTTCGAGAAAGACTTTTTGATAGGGCATTGAATTAATGTTTTTGGTGTTTTCAATCACCACTGCATGTATATCCCATTTCTTAGAAAGACCTCTAAGAATTTTCAATGCAACTTCTCTTTGTGGATATTTCTTTCCAAGTGCATTTAGATCATTCATGATGCTAGTGAATCTGACTTCCAATTTGTCTATTGATTCACCATCATCCATTTCAAAACTATCAAACTTTCCAATTGCCACTGAAAGTTTGTTTTCTTTTTATATGATCTCGTGCCTTGGCACATTCTGATAGTGTGTCCCAAATCTCT
Source organism: Stenogyne calaminthoides (assembly GCA_037126765.1). Lineage (NCBI taxonomy): Eukaryota > Viridiplantae > Streptophyta > Magnoliopsida > Lamiales > Lamiaceae > Stenogyne > Stenogyne calaminthoides. The sequence continues at coordinate 22,824,832 of JBBCBC010000019.1, forward strand.
TTAGCAGTATTACAGTGAGAGATCATTCTCATCACACCATCATCAATTGTACTGTATAGTGTGTCTTTAGCAATGTAGTCTAGATTGACTAACTTTCTCTCCTCAGGAGTCAGTTGGTCATCAGACTTAGGAAATTCTGCTCTAGGATCAATTCTCTCATCTTCTGTTCCTCTGGGATTCACCACAGTAAATTGGAATGGTCCTTGAGAGACCACTCTCCACATACGCTCATGTTTGGAATACAGGTGAGTCTGCATTCTCAGTCTCCATAAATCATAGTTCTCCACTGAGAACATGGGAAGTTTCTTAGAAGACATTTTAACTGAGTCTTTTAAGAATTCAGCAAATAAGATCAATTCAGATAGACCACAAGTATTTTTAGCAAATAAAACTTTGGTCAACAAAGCAGGTGGTCAAGTTGAACCACTGCTCTGATACCACTTGTTGGTCCCGTGCAACGAACGTCTTACTTACGTGTATGGGGGAATACACGTGTTAGGTGTTTTTAAAACTTTTTCTTACTGAGGTCAGCTTGGGTCAGATAATCCTGAAGATTAGGTCCTGAGAAGCACAAATCGCTCTGAGTCAAAGTCTCTTCGAGACGGTGATCCCGAAATTGCTTTCGAAACCTCGATAATCCCAACCGAGTCCCGAGTTTGAGAGATCCCGAGTTGCTTGGATCAGATAACTAACTTACTGAACCCTCAGAAGAGTAAGTTCAGTTTAGTAACTATATGTTCTAGCTACTCAGATGTGCAGAATGGTTGGCCCTTTAGTTTATACTCGATTTAAGCTTTGCTGAAAGACCTTCCTTTAATGGAATAGTGATTAGGTTGTGATTCAATTACATGCAACTTCCAGTGGATTGATTCCAACTGAAATATCAGTGAAAATATTCTTTCAAACTCAGTGATGCAATAGTTAAGCACAGATAAAGAAAGCAATAAACAACACAACAGTTTATAGTGGTTCAGAGACTCAAGCTCCTACGTCCACTCTCTCTGATCCTCAGAGAAATTCACTAATCACTTCGAGCTTTTACGACTACCTCGCGTAGTTTACTTACTCAACTCGGCCCTGAGCTTTCTGACTACTCCACGTAGTTTACTTACTCAACCCAACCTTGAGCTTTCTGACTACCTCCGTAGTTTACTTACTCAAACACAAACAAGCTTTCAGACTACCTCTGTAGCTTACTAACTTCACCTCTTAGAGCTTTCTGACTACTCCGTGTAGTTTACTAACTCTTTACAACTCTTCTCACCAACAAACACATTCTAACTACCTTCTCAAGGGTTTTGAGGTTTCTTGGTTGGTTTCCAACTAGGATGAGATATCCTTTACAATGAAGTACAATGCAAAGGCTAGGATATCTCGACTAAGCTTTGGATATTTCTTATCAAGCTAGGCTTAGTATAGTGAGCTCTCTTCAATATAAAAGCACTTGGGAAATTCTAAGTTTTTCGAGTGCTTTAACTTTGCGATAATAAGTTTGAGCTTCTTGAGTTGCTTATAAATTTCCCGTAACCTTACAATGTAGAGGGTCACCAGTATTTATAGGCATACACCAAGGTTACTCTTGAAAACTATCCGTTGGAGAGATAGCTTCGTGAGTTTCCTCTTATGGTGTGTGAGGAACGGCTATATTTAGGGTTTGAAGACTCCCTAACACGTTTTAGGCAATAGCCTTTCATGTAGCCGGTCTTCACTTTTTGCAGTCTGGAACTTTGTACTTCTGACATCTTTTTTCAATGACCTATCCTTTGTCGATTAAGAGGTATGGTGCAGATCTTTGTCTTCCTCTTTTTGACTTTTGTCTCCAGTTAAAGGTAGACACCTTCAACGGCTCTTTTGGTTACAAACTTTGAGTTGATATAACCTTAACAACACTCTGACTTAGTTCCTTTTGTCTGCATTTGAATGTCTTGGCAAATATCTATTACCTAAGGAATCACGATCTTCTCAGTATTGCACCCTTCAGATAGATATTCTCAGTGCCTCGGAACATTCAGGTTTATACTGAGCATTCAGGTTTATACTTAGTTCCTTTTGTCTGCATTTGAATGTCTTGGCAAATATCTATTATCTAAGGAATCGCGATCTTCTCAGTATTGCACCCTTCATATAGATATTCTCAGTGCCTCGGAACATTCAGGTTTATACTGAGCATTCAGTACATTACTAAGTCTTGATAATTCTTTGTGCCTTGATATTCTTGATCTTTAGTTCTCAGTCTTCTGTCTTGCGTCTTTAGAGTCTTACGAGTCTTGAGGTCTTACGAGTCTTGAGGTCTTCGAGTCTTGACGTCTTGAGTCTTACGAGTCTTCTGAATATCTTGGTGATATCTTTGAATCTTCATCTTTGAGTCTTGATTCCTCGATTTCTCACGAGTCTTGATTCTCGGTTTCTCCACTGAGTTTTGATTCTCGATTTCTCACTTTGAGTCTTGATTCTCGGTTTCTCAGTCTTGATTCTCGATTTCTCCAATCGAAGTCTTTAGATTCTCGATTTTCTCTCGAAGTCTTGAAACTTCGATTTCATCTTTTGAAACTTCAGTTTCTTCAAAAACATACTGAGTTCTTTAGAGTCTTCAGAACCTATCCTGATCTATATCTGCTGACTATACATTTTGCAGATAACATCCTGAATACTCTAAAACTGAATCCTGACTCAACTATCAAGATTATTCTGAACATGTCATACTCAGGGGTTTTGGGATCTTAATCAAAATCAAAATCAAAACATATATTCTGAACAAATCAGACCCATGGACATATGACGAGGCAATCCAAGACAAGGATGCAGATTCTTGGCAAACAACAATGAAAGCCGAAATGGGTTCTTTGTTTCATAACAGAGTGTGGGAGCTAGTCAAACCACTTAATGGGGTCAAACCCATTGGTTGCAAGTGGGTGTATAAGAGAAAAAGAGGACCGGATGGGAAGGTGGAAACCTTCAAAGCAAGACTCGTGGCGAAAGGTTATACTCAGAAAGAAGGGATCGATTATGAGGAAACTTTTTCGCCTGTAGCCATGCTTAAGTCCATCCGAATTCTCTTATCGATCGCTGCGCATCTTGATTTTGAAATCTGGCAAATGGATGTCAAGACAGCTATCCTTAACGAAAGTCTTGATGAAGAGATCTATATGCAACAACCCCAAGGCTTCATTGAAAAAGGCCAAGAACACCTAGTTTGTAAGCTCATAAAGTCCATTTATGGACTCAAACAGGCATCCAGAGCTTGGAACCAATGTTTTGATCATGTTATAAAGTCTTATGGGTTCGATCAAAATGAGTTCGAAAGTTGTGTGTACAAAAAGCGTGTCGGAACTGCATTGGTATTCTTAGTACTATACGTGATTTACATTCTCGATCATCAAGAACGATGTAAAGGTGTTATCGGGGCGTAAGGGCATGGCTTTCAAAAAAACAGTTTTGATATGAAGGACTTAGGGGAAGCCGCACACATCCTTGGGATCAAGATCACTCGAGATCGCAAGAAAAGGATGATAGGCTTATCGCAAGCTTCATATATAGACACTGTCTTGAAACAATTCACATGCAGGATTCCAAGAAAGGCTTCGTACCTTTCAGACATGGAATCCATCTATCCAAGAAAATGTGCCCTAAGATGCAAAAGGAGATAGATGACATGAGAGGCATTCCATATGCTTCGGTTGTCGGAAGCCTTATGTATGCAATGCTGTGTACGAGACCGGATATCTGCTTTGCCGTTAACATGGTGACAAGATATCAAAGTAACCCGGGGAAAGAACATTGGAAGGCAGTTAAAAATATTCTAAAGTATCTGAAAAGAACTCGGGATAGAATGTTAATTTATCAGTCAGATAGTCCAATCCCCATCGGCTACACGGACTCGGATTTCCAATCAGACATAGACTCCAGAAAATCTACCTCCGGTAGTGTGTTTTGCATGGGGGGAGGAGTCGTGACATGGAGAAGCGTCAAGCAGAAATGCGTTACAGATTCTACCATGGAAGCCGAATATGTAGCTGCTTGCGAGGCAGCGAAAGAAGTGGTTTGGCTCAAGAACTTCCTAGTGGACTTGAATGTGGTTCCGAATTTGCTCAGCAGAATCACTGTTTATTGTGACAATGCCGGAGCAGTTGCAAATTCAAGGGAACCAAGAGCCCACAAAGCCAGCAAACACATTGAAAGGAAATACCATCTTATACGAGATATCGTTAAGAGAGGAGATATAGATGTGGTAAAGATAGCGTCAGAAGACAACCTAGCAGATCCATTCACAAAGGGTCTGCCTCTGAATACATTCGAGAGACATGTGGAAGGAATGGGTGTCAAGACCGTTGCCAATCTGCTTTGAGTATAAGTGGAAGAAATTATTAGGTTCGTGTAGGTGACATTAGATGTCACGAATTAGGAACTACACGATACATGTTGTAGTATACTTAAAAGCAGACTTTGAGTATAAGTGGGAGATTGTTGGGATTATACTGGAAAGTATGCTTTTACTTTGTATAATCAAAACTGAATTTCGAACTTATTTACTAAAATAAATTGTTTATCACTGATGCTTTAAATATCATCGAATGTTACATATATTTACTGCATAACTGTTCAATAAATAGTACGTGTTACATTGTAGTTAATTTAGTGATACCAGATCACATAAGATTAAATTAACAGTCCCTTGTAATTAAAAGTACGCCATTCACGACCTAGATGGAAATGAACAATCCATCGTGAAAGGTTGAAGTGTAAGTCTCGGATTGGCTTGTCTTGACCTAGATATTACACTAGTGCATGACTGATGCACTGAATAGGACCTACAGGAGGACAAATTCTTCATAACTGAACAAGGAAGAATTAGACCTCAGTGGTTCGTTATTTCTTAATCTTCGTTCCTTAAATAGGATCATGTGTGGTTGGTAACTATTGCTTTGACTTATCATGGGTAGAGAATCAACGAGATTCAATACTTTTTATCTTGGGCAATATTATTGGTCACATGCGATTGCTAAGATTTAATACGGAGAATCGTGTGCAAGTACGCTTGTTCGATTTGCCCCCTTGGGAGGTTCATAAGCTTTATCATACCAAATCTTGCAAGTGGAATTAGTTTCCGGTATGGATAATAATGTTGAACCGTTCCTTGACCAAGGACAAAAGATATTAATTAATGGAAAGCTATTTCAGTGACTTGAATTAATTAATGGGCTAGATAATCTTAAACATGGGAAATAATAACCGGGAGCCATATTGACTGTAATATGGGTTAAGATGGATAGTGCAATATTAATTATGTAGTGGGATTAATTAATATTTATGGGCTTGAATAATATTGTGGCTCAATATTGATAATTCAAGATCCATTGGAAGGTCCAATCTTAATTCTCCTAAAGGCCCCCTAAGTAGCCCAACATATAGTCCAATAACTGAAAAAGGTGTTTAAAATAAAATAAATATTGTTGCTTATTTTTTCCATTATTTTCAAAATTTATGGATAAAAAGGGGAGAAAGATTTTCTTTGAATTTTGTTATGGAATGAAGATATGTATTCTTGGAATACAAGATTATCTCATTAAATTCAAGAAATCTCCCACTTGGTTATTCATGAAGAAAATTTCGAAATTTTTGAAATATAAAGGGCAAGAAAGATTTTCTTGATTTTCTTGAAAAAATATTATGGAAGATATGTATTTCTTGAAATACAAGAATATCTCATAAATTCAAGAAGATCCAAATCTTGGATTCTTGCCTATAATTTCAAAAATATCCCATAACAAAGAGTAGGTGGGATTTTGTGGAATATTATAATTATGGGAAAAAGAATATAGGAGATATATTCAAGATTTCTTGGAGATCAAGAAAAGATTTTCCCACATTATTTTTTGCCCAAAATTTTCGATCACCTATGCTCTATAAATAGGGGATGACTCTTTCATTCCCAAGTACAATTCCATGTGCTGGAAAAATTAGTAAATCCACAAAGGTGGTGCAACATAATTTATTTTCCTTTTGTTAATTGTTCGCAAGTGTCCTACCACCGGATAGTCGAGCAAGGATTAAGGGAATACTTGGGAAGTTCTTTTGGTGAGTCTAATCAGCCAGACCATTGTCGTCCTAAGAGGTACGTTCACGTAAACTCGTAGAATTCCGCATGCGTAGGATTTACGTGAATTATTTATATGCATGATTTGTTGTTGGATTATTATTTGAATTAATATAGGATTAATTCATGCTAGTAATAATTATATGAATTAAATTTGTATTTAAATATTCATCCCGAATAGATCTGTGCAACTTATTCCCCAACAAGATCCGCATAACTCATCATTTATCTAACCATTTCTAAAAGAGTTATGTTTCTTTGCTCTGCAACCCCGTTTTGTTGAGGGGTTCCGGGTGCAGTTAGCTGGGATACAATCCCTTCATCTGACAAGTAGTTCAAAAACTCATCGCTGAGGTACTCGCATCCACGATCAGATCGTAGAGACTTGATACGTTTTTCCCTATGATTCTCTGCTTGAGCCTTAAATTCTTTGAATTTGTCAAAGGTCTCAGATTTATGCTTCATAAGGAAAATATAGTCGTACCTTGAGTAATCATCAATAAAGGTGACGAAATACTCATAACCTCCTCTTCCTTTGATTGACATTGGACCACATACGTCTGTGTGAACGATTTCTAACACTTCTTTGGCTCTATTCCCCTTGGCTCTGAATGCCCTCTTGGTCATTTTACCCTCCAAACATGATTCGCAAGTTGGGATTGGTTCAACCCGGAGAGACTCCAATGAACCATCTTCTACCAACCTTTGAATCCTTTTTGGATTAGTATGTCCCAATCTTAGATGTCATAGAAGTGTCTCGTTCACGTCTGATGAACGTTTTCTTTTATTGAAAACAGTTGATGTGTTATAGGATGCATTTCGTGAGTGGTGTGCACAGTTAATTGTATAGAGATTATTCGACAACGTTCCATGACAGATTAAATTTATCATAAACAGAAATGGTAACAACTTTGTCAAAAGTAACCGAATATCCATCAAGGTAAAGTTTAGAAACGGAAATCAAATTCTTTCTAAAACTAGGAATGTAAAGAACATCTCTTAAAATTAAAACTCTGTCTTCAAAAGACAGGTGCACTTCTCCCACTGCTTTAGCTGCCACTCTCGTAGCATTGCCCAGTGTGACGAGGATCTCACTCCCACTAAGTTGTCGGGTCCGCTTGAACCCCTGTAAAGTGAAACATACATGATCAGTGGATCCCGTATCCACCACCCATAAATGGGAGGCATACGCCGCTAAACAAGTTTCAACAACTAGTGCGTGAGAATTACCTTTTTTTCCATTCCTCTTAGGTTTGGAACAGGCTGACCTCCAATGTCCTTTTTCACCGCAGTTGAAGCACTTCCCCTTAGCTGGTTTACTCACTCCTCCACCTCCCTTCACCTTTTCTTTGCCCTTGGCAACACTTGAGTTCACTTGCTTGTGGCCTTTATCCTTTTTCTTGTTCTTACCACCCTTTGGCCTAGAAGAAGAAGAAGGTCCATTTGCCACCAAGGCTTGGCTCTTTTGCCCCAATATTGCCTCTGCCGAGACCAAAGCTTGCAACAAATCAGGCATCGAGAACTTCTGATTGTTCATTTGGAAGTTCAGCCTGAACTGTTCAAAACTTTTCGACAGAGAGTGGAGCACAAAATCGATTTGGGTCTCGATGTCGTATTCAACGCCAAGTACCTCAAGCTTGTTAAGGTGAGCCATCATCTGGAGAACGTGCTCCCTTACGGGCATTCCCTCCACCATTTTTATAGAGAGTAAGTCCCTCATGGTGATCTGACGAGCCACTGGGTTCTGATGTTGAAACATCGCTTTAAGACTAGTCATTATGTCTGCAACGGTCTCAACGTTCTGGTGTTGGTGTTGCAACACATCTGACATTGAAGCCAAGATGGTACACTTTGCCATTTTGTTGGAACGCTCCCAGTCAGCATACTCTTTCTTAACCGCTTTAGTTGACTCATCATTCGGCTTTTCTGGTTTAGGTGTAGTGAGAACCCAGTTATGGCTTTGTGCAGTGAGGAAAATAGTAAGTTTACGACTCCAATCAACGAAGTTTTCACCAGTAAGCAAATTGTCTTTAAGTATATTGAACAGTGGATTAAAAGGTTGCGACATGTTGAACTGAAATAAATAATAATTTGCATAAGCACAAATATATCACAAGGTTCGATCACATTTATCATATTGAAATCTCAAAAAAATATGAACATGCATCAACCAACATCTCAAAACAGCTTAAATAAGCCACGTAGGGTGGGTCATTATTTAAACACATTCAAGCAGGTTACAAACAAGAACAGTTACAAACATTTAATATCCAGATTAATAGTTGGCTCCTACTTGACCAATATAAAATGGACAGGGACTTCGGGGAAGTATATGCATATCAATTTTATACCTAAGTAATAACCATGATTAAATACAGAATTATTATTTCGCTTTGAACGAGCCTCGTGGGGAGGGTCATCGTCGCCACTAATAATAATCCACAATCATCAGTTTGGAATTTATTCATGTGAAAGCCATCTTTTGACCGTCCCGTGGGGGGATTTTCTCCAAAAGAATTCACAAATAAATAAATCATGGAGGTCAAAATTAATTCAATTTTATTATCCGGAATAAAATTGTCAATTAATTATTTAAGCATACTTAGTAATTTTCGAAAGTGGGATTTTTAAAAAAAAAATTCTCATGCATCGCATATTTAAACACAATTTAAATAAGCATAAAATAATGCACAAACATCAAAACAAAATTAAACACATTGGCCACATATATCCAATTGTCACAGTTAATTTTTATCATGTCTTGATCTCGAGAAATCGTATTCTTTGCCTTCATCGTTCGTCTCGAAAGGATCACTATGACAAGCAACGTCATCGACCAGCCAGCTCCCATTTTGTGTCGAGTAGCACCGTCTTGTAGCGCTGCCCTGGCGCCATCGCCCAACGGCGCGTATCTGCTTTCAGCGGCACCCTCGGCGGATCTCGGCGGTACCGCATTCAGTATAAGCCCGCCCATGCAGAAACTCACCGCACCACCACCTCGCCCGCGTTCGGCATCGCCGCATCTTTGGCGTGCCTCCGCCCGCGTTAATATCGCCCGCTGACCACGCCCAGATCTTTATGCGCCCTTACCTGCACCCGTGTGTGGTCGGCGTCCATCAGCAGCTTAGCCTCGGCCTCGCCCCATGCTAGTGTGTGCCCGCGTCGTCCCGCATCCGCGAGCATGCCTCACTAACACGTTTAGCGTGGCGTGCGCCCGCCAGTTCACCGATTCTGATCCATCGAGTCTTTAATTCATCATCTTCGTCTTGTCTCACGATCCGGTTGCAATTTATTTACAAAAAATAAATAAACCTAGATCTAGACTAGTCTATTACATTGAACGAATCAAACAATCCTAATCTACTCGTGGATTTTCTCACGAGGCAAAATGAATTCGAACTAATCGAATTTAAAACCACAATTTATATGCATGCATAAATATAAACATTCATCAAATACCATGACAATTGGATACCTGCAAAAAAGATCTAGCAATTCGACTATCCAATTTCAAATTTAATAAAAACGAATTAAATTACAATTTAAAACTCAGAGCCCGAAACCGAGGCTCTGATACCAGTTGTTGGGGAATTAATTGTCCGGATCTATTCGGGATGAATATTTAAATACAAATTTAATTCTAACAATTATTACTAGCATGAATTAATCATATATTAATTCAAATAATAATTCAACAATAAATCATGCATATAAACAGTTCACATAAATCCTATGCATGCGGAATTGCTACGGGTTTACGTGAACTAACCTGTTTGGAATGGCAATAGACTTCGTTGGCACGAACACACCAAAAAGCCTTCCCAAGTATTCCCAAGTCCTTGCTCGTCAATCCGGTGGAAGGAAACTCGCGAACAATTAACAAAAGGAAAAATAAATTATTTGTTGCACCACCTTTGTGGATTTCTAATTTTCCAACACATGGAATTGCACTTGGGGATGAAGAAATCATCCCCTATTTATAGATGAGGTGGTGGCCGATTTTTCATCATGGAATAGGGAGGAAAAATCTTTTCCTTGATCTCCAAGAAATATTGAATATATCTCATATATTCTTTTCTCCATAATTAAAATATTCCATAAAATCCCACCTTCTCTAGTTATGGTTATTTTCAAAAAACAAGGATAAAGATTCCAAGATTTGGATCTTCTTGAATTTATGAGATATACTTGTATTGCAAGAATACATATCTTCCATAATATCTTTTCAAGAAAATCAAGAAAATCTTTCTTTCCCTTATTTCTTCAATATTTTCGAAAATTTCAAAATAAATAAACAAGTGGGAGATTTCTTGAATTTAATGAGATAATCTTGTATTCCAAGAATACTTATCTTCATTCCATAACAAAATTCAAAGAAAATCTTTCTCCCTCTATTATTTATTTTTTTTCGAAATTTATAGGAAAAATTAGGCAACAAAATTTATTTTATTTTAAACACCTTTTTCAGTTATTGGACTTTATGTTTGGGCTACTTGAGGGGCCTTTAGGAGAATTAAGATTGGACCTTCCAATGGATCTTGAATTATCAATATTGAGCCACAATATTATTCAAGCCCATAAATATTAATTAATCCCACTACATAATTAATATTGCACTATCCATCTTAACACATATTACTGTTAATATGGTTCGCGGTTATTATTTCCCGTATTTAAGATTATCTAGCCCATTAATTAATTCAAGCCACAGAAATAGCTTTTCATTAATTAATATCTTTTGTCCTTGGTCAAGGAACGGTTCAACATTATTATCCATACCGGAAACTAATTCCACTTGCAAGATTTGGTATGATAAATCTTATGAACCTCCCAAGGGGCAAACCGAACAAAGCGTGCTTTGCACACGATTCTTCAGATAAATCTTAGTGTAGGTCCCTTCGACGGTTTTGTGAAAGGTAAGTCTAGAGGGGAGGGGGGTGAATAGACTTACGAAAACTTTTGTCAGAATCGGGTGTGATGGCGGTTAGCTTTGATCAGTCTTGAAAGTGAATCGGTTTGGGCGATAACCAACTTACTAATCGCTGAAAGGATCGATTCGATAAATTATCGGTTTAACGATGTGTCGCGGAAGCTAAGTTTTACCCGTGTGAAAAACCGGTTTTATAAATCGATTCCAAAGTTAATCTTTTAACCAGTTGACTGAAGTGTCAAGCTTGATCAGATCAGAAGCTTGGTGCTAGCTGATCTCAACTTAGAATATGTATGCGCTTTAAAGGTTGTGCGATTGTGTAGATAGTTAATCAAAGCAGGTAAAGGCACACAAGATTTATAGTGGTTCGGACAAACCAGTCCTACGTCCACTCTTCCCTATCACAAGGGGCACCAACTTAACCAACTGGACTTAGTTTTATGTGTTAGTCCAACACAAAGACAATCGACAGATATTTAAGGAGTTCTCACTCAACCGATCCCAGAAATCAGAACTAGAAACCCTAGTCTGAAATCTTGCTAAACAACTTAACCTAACTTTGGGTTTTGGATAAGATTGTTTTGGTTCCAACTATGAAGTCTTTTCTAGTGTTTAAGGTAGCCTATCAGCTAGATGAAACGATTTCTATGCTAAGAACTTATGGGATGAACACTTAATAAAATAATCTTCTTGATCGTGTTCTTCGATGCGGAAATCGATAATTGCTTGAGCTTCTTGATTGTTCGGTGTTTTTGTCTTCACTCAAGTGTGATCCCATATTTATAGACCTTGAAATCAAAGAGCCGTTGGAGAGCAATTTGAATTTCGTGCTATATTTGGTAGGTTTGCAGGATTGATGTGACGTCTTGAACGGCATGGCCGAAAAGCGTGAATCTTGTATTTTATAGCGTTAGAGAGAGCGAGATCAAATCCCGTGAATTGTTCGGCTCCGATCATACGCGGTCTTGTTCTTATTGGTTAACGAGGCGACTTTTCGGTGTTGTTCTTCCAACTAAGGTTGACATTCTTCTTGTTCGGATCATCGACGTATGATTAGGTGAAACATCGGTTTTCACACGGTGAAATGACTTTGATCGATCAAAAGTGATCGATCTACGATGGAGTCTTCTGGTGCCGGTTGACTTAGCTTCAACTAGCAGACTCGGCTAATGTAGGTCTTCTGGTCTGATCTTCTGGAAGTCATCTGATCTTCAAGTATTCTGAGTTTGAGCTTCATGACTTCAGCTGCGATATCTGACATGATCAGATCGATCTGATCTTCTGTTCTTCTCTAGCATTCCGCCCGGATTTGATATCACCGTTCTTTGGATCTTCAGATCGACTTATACATATTGAGGTCCCTCAATATGTGACCTATCTATTACATCGGTTGTTCTATCTGAAGAATTATCAACTGGTATTCTATAAACGGTAATATAAACATTAGTCAGCTAACAGGTCTGACTGGTCATATTACATGTGTTTTTGGAACTTTTATCAAAACTATAAATTTCCCACCAATTTCCCCCTTTTTGATAAAACCAAAACACCTGAGAAACCAAACACAATTTGATAAATATAGAACGAAAGAAAGAGCACATAATCGAAGACAATGAGATTTTGTCTTAGGATCGTAAAATAAACTTTTCTCATTAGATATGTCGATTACATGTTACATCGTAAAAGTTTGAATTTAAAAGCGGTGATCCCGAGAAGTCTTCGATTCTTCACTCTTTTAGGCTTGTATCCTTCCGCATCTCTCTTTGATCTTGAGGTACGTTGAAAATCTCGATATAGTTTCCATTTGACATCATTGGTCCGCCGAGGATCGATTATGTGCGTTTTGCTCGGATGTCAAAATAGAATCTCTGAAATGCCATCATCAAATGAGCCATCCGTCTTCTTCGAGTAATCCAACGGATCATACTCTTGGCGAGATATTTTTACATTGATAAGTTTTGCCTCATTTTCCGATACTTGAAAAATCACGGATATTTATTTTCCAACCGGTTGAGGAATTCATCATCTGGAGATTCTTCTCGTGGAACAAGATTAAGAACAAAGGCATCCAGAAGCCATTCACTTCTGATCTTATTCCATTCCTCAAACCTCTTAGCGTGTGCAGCAGTTTTTGGAATGATCTCATCAACTCTTCTTTGGCAAATTGAGGTTACGCACAATTTTCGGCCTTTCCTTTCTTCGCCTTCGATCCGAATTTCCTCTTGAGATCTTACACTGTCTAATTTATTCGCCCTTTCTTTCTTCTTCGCTTTTTCGGGCCTCTTGACAATCTGCTCTTTGGGCGATTTCTTAGCCGATTCCTTATCGGCTCATGATCGGCTAGTCATCTTCTTGTGACTATCTTAGTCTGAGTGACTGGTACAGATTGTGATGTCCCATCACCCGCAGCAGCTAACTTTCTTGCCTTTGACTTTTCCATCTTTTCAGAGATTTCATTAGCAAAGAGATCCGGATGGTCTAGTCTTTGTCCATAAACTTCAACCGTGCGAATCATGTCTTACATTGTTACGATCATGTCGATTGGTTTCTCACTCCGTCCTTCCCCCTTTTTGGTTTGATCAAAAAGAGTAGTGAGGTGGGAAGTCAGAGATCCAAAGCTGACTGATATCACTCTGTTGAGATCTGCAATAGATAGACCTTGAGCTTGAGCAATTAGATTTTGAACCTTCGAGATCATTTCGGTCTTGGCAGATTCCATGGCGATGAGAGTGTAATAATCGGTTTGTCAAGTTTCTCTTACATCCGATTCTAGCTTTTCGGTGAGCATCGAAAAAAAAAACTTGTTGTTGATCCACCTGAATCGACTTGTCATCAATCGATTTTATAAGTTCGGCGGAACCACGGTGGTCACAGTTTTGGGAGAACCGATCTTTGATTGCCTCAATCTGGGAAATAGCTAATTCCCTTTGATCTGTTATTTCTTTGAGGCCAATCTGCCTCGATCGACTATCACTCCTCAACTTCTTCTTTCAGAGATCTTTGAGACAAGATCGATCTCCTGAAGTTGATCGTGATGATGTGAGATGTTGGAATGTTTTTTGCGTCACCGGATCTCTTTCGATTGTTTGTGCCTCCGGTGGTTGGTCATGAACTGCAACACCGTTCCACTATCATCAGCTCACTCTGCATCCTTCATTGTAGCATCTCTTGAGCTTCTTGGCCAGATCTCCGGTTCGCCTTGATCGATTAACCCCAACTTCGCGTGGATCGAGCTTTGATAGATTCAAGAAGCTATCACTCACCGGTGATCTACTTTAGCAGATTTCCTCATATCGAAATCAAAATCTGCAAACTCATCAAGCCACCATCTGTTCAATAATCATTATAAAATCGAGAAGCTTTTTAATCGAAGATCTCTCCGGTGAGGATCTCCATAACCTCTCTAAATAGCGGGATGGGCGACCCGATTGGATACATCTCATCAATTTCTCGTTAGATTTGCATTACGACCATTTTTCCTGTGATGGTCTTTGATGATCTAGACTCAAGAATTGTGCATCAGTTCGAGTTGATGAGATGTGGAGAGTTGTGGTGGTGTCTTGAGTAAGCGGAAGTTGGCTGATCGGCTCGTCTGCGAATTGCGCGGGAGTCGGTCTTGGTTCCCACAACAGATAAGCTTTACAGTTGACATGTAGTTTAGTTCGTTAGCGGTCCAAGAAGGAGAAACATGCTTTCAATGACGATGTCTGCGAGTGGTGAATCATTTCGAGTTGGAGGAGAAGGAGATCGTTAAATCTCGTCGCTTCTTCCTCAGAATGTTCTAGCGTGCTCTCAGCTGAGAAGCCTGCCTGTCTGATTTTTCACCTGATTTTTGTGGCGCATCAGGCTGATCTGGCGCTCCTTCTTCATCTGACTCATCTTCTAGAAACAGAGTCATGGAGGCCTGCTTCGCCTTCTTCGGCCTCTTCTCCTGGGCCTTCACCAGTTTTCTTTTCTTTTTCTGGGGGGCATCTGGTGTAGACGAGGTTGCTTTCTTGCTCTTTCTCTTCTTCGCCTTTGGGGGGTGGGCCGCATATCATCGTCTGGTGGTCCAAATATGGCTGAAGTGGTGGAGAGGAAAGCCTTGTAGGACTTCAGTCCATTCTGGTCCCATTTGGCATTTGGCATTTTGTCCTTTAGGATAACTGCAACCTTGTTGAGATTGCTGATCCTCTTCTTCAGATAGACCTGCCTCCATTCATCAACTCCAAATTTCTCATGTTCTTGGAGTAGAATGGCCTTTAGGAACCCATGCCAATTGATGTTCTTGGCTTCATCAATTATTGCAGCCATGCTGTACAGTTTGACGGATGTAAGAGCATCTGGGCTGAACGCAATACCCATGATTGTTTTTGACAATATGTCAAACAACAGTCGGTATTTCCTCTTGAGCATTGGTCTGACAAAACCTGCGGTCTGATGTTTGTCAGCCTCTCTGAAGAGTTCGTTTCTGATCAGCTCATCTTCATTCTCCCTGTAGTGAGCAGGCGAGATTCGTCCTTTTGGCAAGCTGAACAGACGAGTTATGTCCGCATTCGTCAGTCTGATCTCTTCTCCGTTGACTGACGAAAGTAGTTCTTCTCCCGGAGCGTCCGTATCCACTCTTAAATTCCTTAGGAATTCGAGTGCTTCATACTGCATCACTGGATTGCAGTGAGTCGCAATATTTCTCAAGACCTCCTTTCTTCAGAATTTGCTCCACTTCCATTGATTCCGGATCCCGAGTAATGTCAAATCGCATTTAACTTGTCGTCGACAATCTTTAATGCCGTTCACATAATTGCACATTATTTTACCCATACCGTAAGTGGCCATCTACAAATAAGATAGACTCGATTAAGATTGTGCATAAACATAGAGATATGATATATTGATTATCGTGGCCTATACACGTGCCTAGTAATCGATAAACACATGCGGAAACCAAGAAACAATAAAGCATAACACAGGATACCATCGATTGACAAAATCTTTAAGATCAATGGATTTTAAGGAAAAAGATTCATCAAATAATCAGAAATTACCAGATTCTCGCTTTTTTCGAAGATGATTTTGAAACTTAAGAAAAACACTTTGAATCGCAGAGAAGTAATCTGAGAGTTTTCGGAAAAGAACGCAAGTTTGTGAATGGGAAAACTCGTAGTAGGGTTTTTGATGAACCTTATAAAGATGAGGAGGGAAAAAGACAAGATTTGGAAGATCAACCGCTTTGAAAAGATTAAACGATCTAGATTAAGCGGTTTTGATCGTATGGTCGGGAAAAAGCACGTCATTTAAAACCTTTTGGATTTAAAAAGCGCATTTTGTAGCAATTAATACTGGTTTAATGTCCGCATTAAATGATTTGCGGGGAATACGTTACCGCGTAATCGTCATGAAGAAGGCAAATAAAAAACAGATAAGATCCGATAAATAAGCAAATAACAAGGGAAAAGAAAAGCGTATCTGGTTGACTGATATAGTAATCAGTCAATACCACTTGAAGTTGATTCCACTTGTTGATCTTAGTTTTCTGCCTAAACCTTATAATTTCCCAACTGTTCTTTTCAACTGATCTGTTTCATTTTGCGTCTGATTTCCCTTCTGATCCTCCTCGATCAGTTGAAGTTCCCCCTTCAACTGATATTTATGTTTTCTCATAGACTGATATATCTGATTTGTTGAGGTTTCAAGTTCAACTGATCTTCCTTATCCGATCGGGCCAGATGTAATCAGATTTTGGTTGACCTAATCTGATTCTTCTCAGATCAAGCCAATTCTTGGGATAAGTGTTACCGCCAAAACTTAGTCTAGAATAGTAGTCTTTATTCCCTAAGTTGGCGCGATTTGACATGCGTAATTATCGTCTGTATATCTCGATATGTCAATCCGCCGTAAATTTATCCAATTATCAGTCGCGTGATTCCTACACGCTGTCCTTGTGATGCAAATTTCTCTAATAGGCTTTTTGAAATCAAATTTGCATTTGCACCCTTGCTTGGCCTCTATAAATTGGACCCATGTTTTACACAACATAACCCATTCACCATACTTATCTTCTTTGTAAAATGATGCATTCTGGTGAACCCTTATTTCCGGTGAAACTTCCGGCAAACACCTTTACCCCTTTTTCAATGATTTCAGCTTCTCAAATCAACCCTGTGTGTCCCTTATCACTGTTTTCGTCGTCATCAAAGATTTCACATACAATTGTTGCCAAGCTTCTCTACCACCAAGGCGGCGGATCTGCTGTCGCAACTGAGAAGACACTTCTCCTAACCGTATGCACCTTGTGTGTCTATCGTGATGACGTAACTAGCATCAACAGACTCAGTCTGATATAAAACATGAGTTTGATATACGGTCTTGATCAGACAATAGCTGATCTTCGTATATCAACTCTATTTTTTCATGTAGCACATGTGCCCATAAGGTCTTTGAACCAATTTCTTGGCACATGTGCTCCATTTAACAGCTGGAGAGTCCATTGACTTCAGGTCTAAGGGCTCCTGGCTTAGAAATCCTATCAACGCTCTCTCGCTCCCATTTGGTTTTAGCTTCAAATAAATGGCTTTAGGATTATTTCAAAGCATCTCTCACCCTTGTTAAGTGGGGGAAAATGAGAGCATCAGATTTAAAATCTCTCTCTCTCCCGCTCTTCTTGGGTTAGGATGAGGGTTTAGGGTTAAAGGTTTAGGGTTTTCGGTTATGACTTATGTACTGACCTCCGGGTCCTTTGTACTTGTAACTTGTAATGTAATCTGACCTTCGGGTTTTTATCAATGAAAATTTCTATTATTCCATTGTTGTGTAAATTTTCTGCTTTCTTATGTGATTGTTGGCTTTAATCTGTGAATCTTGCTTGTTGAATATCAGCTTAATCGACTTACAAAGATGTAAAATAACCAAACTGATTTAATCAGATAATCCTTTTAAATTGAGCGTTTCCTTTAATCTGATAAACCTTAAATCTGATCAGTTCCTTTAATCTGATAACTTGTAAATCTGATCGATTTCTCATATCAGTTCCTTGATCGATCTTACGATCGATTGAGATACCAAACTCAACTGATTCCTTTCAACCTGGTTAGTCTCTTAACCAGCTGGTTCTGGAGAACAATCCATCAAGCATTTTAGGTGCTTTTTCTCCAAGATCCAGAAGCCCTAGCTCATTGCACAATTCTCTGAATCTGATCTCAGCTAGTGGCTTGGTTAGAATATCAGCTTTCTGTAAATCAGTGTGAATCTTTTCCATTCTGATATTCTTCTTTTCAACATGATCTCTTATAAAATGGTGTCTGACATCCACATGCTTGCATCTTGTATGTAGAAACGAGATTACGAGTGATTGCAATAAGACTATTCTTTGTCACGAGAATATAGGTACATTCTTAGCTACAATGTTATAATCCCTCAGCTGCTGACTAAGCTAGAGCAGTTGGGAGCAACAACTTCCTGCAGCCATATATTCTGCTTCAGTAGTAGATGTCGCAACTGATGTCTGCTTCTTTGAAAACCACGAGATCAGTTTACTTCCTAAAAACTGACATGTTCCTGAGGTTGACTTCCTGTCAATCTTGCAACCTCCATAATCAGAATCAGAATACCCACTAAGCTCTAGATTATCATCTGATGGGTAAAATAAACCAAGATTTACTGTCCCCTTCAGATACTTAAGAATCCGCTTAGCTGCTTCTAGGTGGCTTTGCATTGGATTTGCCTGAAATCTGGCACATACACCTACTGCAAAGGTGATATCTGGTCTGCTGGCAGTTAGGTATAGTAGAGATCCAATGAGAGCCCTATATTCTTTCTGATTTGTTTTCTGACCATCCTCATCTGGATCCATCTTGAATCCAGTCATCATAGGAATTTTGGCTTCCTTGCAATTTTGAACTCCAAACTTAGCCAATAAATTCCTAGTGTACTTTGCTTGGCAGATGAATATCCCTTCTGCACTTTGCTTCACCTGGAGACCCAGAAAGTAATTCATCTGTCCCATCATGGACATCTCGAACTTCCCTTGCATCAGTTTGCTGAATCTTTCACATAGACTCTTGTTGGGAGATCCGAAGATGATGTCGTCCACGTAGATCTGAACCATCAGAATATCTTCTCCATCTTCTATTCTCGATAAGGTTCGTCCCCATTGTTCCTTTAGTGAACCCACTGTCTATCAAGAACTGAGAGAGTGTATCATACCAAGCTCGAGGAGCTTGTTTCAGGCCATAAAGAGCTTTTCTTAAACGGTACACTTGGTTGCTCTTTTCGAAGCCTGGAGGTTGTTCGACATAAACTTCCTCTGCTAGTACCCCGTTTAAAAATGCACTCTTTACGTCCATCTGATACACAGTGAACCCTCTGTGGGAAGCATATGCCAGAAACAGCCGAATGGCTTCTAGGCGAGCGACTGGTGCAAAGGTCTCATCATAATCAATTCCTTCTGATTGTGAATACCCCTTAGCAACAAGTCTTGCCTTATTTCTGGTGATGACATTTTTCTCATCTCTCTTGTTCTTGAAAACCCACTTCGTGCCAATTACGTCTTGATGATTTGGTCTGTCCACCAGTTCCCAAACTTGATTTCTCTCTAACTGTTCCAGCTCCTCCTGCATGGCTAGAATCCCACCTTGCGTCTTGTAGAGCTTCCTCTATTGTTGTTGGTTCCTTCATAGACAAATAACAGCCAATACATGGCACTTTCACCAATCGATGTCTAGTTTTAACTTTACAGATGGGTCTCCGATGATCGGTCGGTTGGATGACCGGTTATCCGTGTCCTTCGCTCGATTTGGCGTCGGTTTGGAGAACATCATCCATTTCGATAAAGGTTCATTACTAGCGGTTGGGAGTGGTGCGAGAATTATGATCCACTTGATAAGAACATGTCTCGGTGATGTTGGACTCATCATGTCTTGATGTCTGTTAAATTGGGAACTTCAGTGTTCCCCCGAACCGGATGGTTCGATTTGATCTTATCTCAAATTGCCGAACTTCTTCATCGGCAGTTTTTCGTACCTTAGGATCTGAATGATCCGGTGAATCGGCTAGATCTGGAATGTATCTTTATTCACGGTTTACGATTCTTTTTCCTTGATCGTTAGTTGGTCCATTTTCGAGCATCGGTCTTGGTTGATCGGTACATCTTGTTCGAGGCGATTTCTCTTGTTGAGGAAGATGCTTCATCAAAAAGACTACATGGGGTGTTTCTTCCACAAGTAGGGTTAAATGCATTTGTAAACCCTGAAAGCCTTGCTAGATGAGGAATATCCTAAGAATATACCCTCATCTGACTTGGCCTCAAAAGTCTTCAACTGACTCTTCCCATTGTTGTGTATGAAACACTTACACCCAAAAACATGGAAGTAAGAAACACGAGGTTTTACGCGCTTTCCCACGATTCATAGGGTATTTTGTAGTGAGCCTTAGTCGGAAGACATCTGTTACGAGTATGGCATGCGATGTTGATTATACGCGAAAAGGCTTGGTATTGCATGTTCAGCTAACATCGTTCGAGCAGCTTCTTTGAGAGTTCTGTTCCTCCGTTCTGCTACTCCATTCTGTTGTGGCGTCCTTGCAGCTGATGTTTCATGTTGTATACCAAACTTAGAGCAAAAATTAGTAATAAAAGAGTTCAGAAATTCTGTACCTTTATCTGATCTGGTTTTACTACACTGACACCCTTCTCATTTTGTAATCTTTTTAGCAGCTCGGGTATCTTCGTTGTCGTCTCATTCTTCTTATGTAAGAATATAACCCAGGTAAACTTGGAATAGTCATCCACGATTACCAGAGTATATTTGCGTCCGTTGAGACTGACTGGTGTAACTGGTCCAAATAGATCCATATGAAGCGGTTCAAATACTCTCTGATTTGGATGCCGGTCCGGGAATTCCCTTGAATTAAGCTTTGACCTGTTTTCCCTTCTGACATGCAGCACATGTCTGATCCTTTGAAAATACTTCATTCGGAAGTCCTTCCACTAGAGACATCCTTGCTATCTTATTAAGAGTTTTAAAGTTCAGATGGCTCATTCTTTTGTGCCAGAGCCAACTTGCTACTTTTGGAACTCTTGACAATCAGGCATGCATTTCTTGGGCAACTGTTCCAATCAGCTGTGTAGATCGTCCCTTTCCTTGAACCAGTTAGCAAAATCTGTTGAGTGGCTCGATTCTTGATAGTGCATTGGTCAGTCGAGAACTCAACACTGAATCCGTTGTCGCAGAATTGTGAAACCCATAAGAGGTTGTGCTTCAGACCTTCGACATATGAGACTCCAGTTACTTGTACATCATCATTCTCTAAGGTTCCGAATCCTTTGGTATAACCAAAGTTATCATCACCGAAGAGTACACGCGGGCCTTTCTGTTCTATGTAAGAGCTGAGGAGATGTTTGCTTCCAGTCATGTGCCTTGAGCATCCACTATCGATGTACCAGATAGTTGCTTGCACACCTCCTTTGTTGGCGGACTCCACGCGATCCTGCGACCCAAATCGGGCTTTAGGTACCCCTTTTGGATTGGGTCCTGAGGGGTTAGGATTAGTTTTGGGGATCCATACAAACAGAGCACTTCTATTGTGATCAGTTAGATCAGAAGGCCTGATTTGTCTCTCATACCTATCAACATAATCATACGTCTCTTTATATGCTTTCTGATTAGTATGATTATTAGTGTGAACCTTGGGTGACTTAGAAGACTTGGGATTTATCTTTTTCTGTTTTGTCTTCTTTTCATCCATGTGGTTACAGTGCGGCGACCCTAGATTTACGATTATAGGGGTAGGTACGATTGCTACCATCAAAAAAATTCATATCTTTTTTTAAGATAGGTGGTTTTTGGCGGTTTACTTGAAGCATGCTTATTAGGCAGCTGACCTTGATTGGGTCTCATATTAGACTTCCCTTTTACAGGTTGTCTTTTCTGATTCCTGATATGTTGATCAGGTTGAGGTCTCTTCAGAAGAACTGGGTTCTTCTGTTGATTCCTCGGTGATGCTTTACCGATTAGGGTCCATTTTTGTTCCCCTTATGGTTGGCACCGCCTTACCCCTCTCAACCCGGTCTTTTTCCCTTATTAGATACATGTTTGGCTTTTGGTGTATCTTTGTCGAAACTTCGTCGATTACACCTTTTTTAGATGAATCGATCGGGGCTTTTGAGGATGTGGAAGGGTTCTCATACCCAAGTCCTTCTTGTTAATCGTTGTTCGAAAATAGGTGTTCATGTCTTGAACGGTTTTAGATGATTTTGTGAAAACCTCTATTTTCTTACGCAGATTATCCTCGAGATGATTTTAGACTTTAATGCTTTTAATAGCTCATCGAATTTTGCTTGCGAAATTTTGAAGTCATCGACTTCTTTGTTTGTTAATTGCTAGTGATCTTTGATCTGCTTCTCCCGATCGAAGCTTTAACTTTCGAATTTTAAATTCCTCGGTTGCCTTCGGCGGTTTAAATTTAAGTTCGGAGGCTTTCTTGAGATCATTCTCTTTAGCAAAAGTGATTATTTACGGTCCTCGGCTTGTCATTTTAAACTTCCACTATAGCATAAGTGTCTCTTTTGCATTGGAGAGATCCTCAAGCAATTGCTTTCGAGTAGAGTCAAGAGTCGATCTCCCCAAAGTGTGCTAATGATAGCGGTGTGTAAAGCGAACAAAGCGAGTTTGGAGGTTACCTCAGATTGGTCCTCCTTGGCCATCGAGCGAATCTCATCATCATCCCGAAGATAATATCGGATCTTCATTTCCATAAAGTCAACAAAGATCTGGCGATCGGGGGCCAATCTTCTCTGAGGAGTATCCGAATCCTCGGGAGGCGGAATCTGAATCGTCAATTCTGACGTGTCGACAACCATAGCTTTTCCGTCCTGTCCGTTGCTCTCTTTTGTTCCTCTTTTCTTCCCTTTCTCTTGGCGTCAGGTCTGGGCAGTCTGCGCTGTAGTGACTTGGCTTCTCACAGTTGAAGCACACTCCTTGATCCACGAAACCTTTTCTTCCAGGTGAATCACTCCGTCTGTATGATCTATCAGGTGACTTTCCTTTCAGATAGTAGTCTGAGCTTCTTCTGTCTGATTGGTTATCTCTTCTCTCATCATTTAGATTATCTCTTTTCCTTTCATCTCTGTGATCTCTCCGATCATCGATTCACGTTCTTCTACGGAGATCTGTTGTCTGATCTCCTATCTCTTCCTCGGCTATGTTGATAATCTTTATAGAATCTTCGATACTTACCCAGTTGAGTATTTGATTTTTCTAGTTTCCTAGTAAGCAGAGCGATATGTTCTGCCTGACTTATGATGTTTCCAATGGGTTCATTGGTCTTCAATCTGTTGTTGGTTGCCTTAAAAACAACTGATTTGGAAGTTGAGGCTTCAGCGGGCACCTCATCTTCATCTGCTTGTCCTCTCTCAATTAAATCGAACTCGTGAGCTTTAAGGCTCAAGAACAAGCTACTTGGCTTCATTTTTGAAATGTCTTGGCAATCCTTGATTACCGTGACTTCATGTCCCATTTCTTGGTGAGAGACCTTAAAATTTTGTAGTTGATATCTTTATCAGACATCTCTCTACCAAGTTCTCGAAGCTTGTTTATTGACATTGTAATCCTTCCATCGAGTTAGTTGATGGTTTTAGTTTCAAGCGATCATCTTGATTTTTCAAACTTCACCGGTTAAACTTGCGACGGTACCGCCTTTTATCCGGTCATTTCCTCGATATTTTCAAATTTAGAGTATCCCACATTGCTTTTGCGCTTTGAGATACTTAACCTTTTCCTTGGTGACCTTATCCATTGTTTTCATGATAATATGCCTTGCGATAGTATCTAGAGTATGCGCTTCCTTTCCTCTTGCATCCATCAAGGCCGGCTTTTTTCGCATAAAGACTTCCCGGGCAAAGTCTCGGATCTCCTCCAACCTAGGGGTTGTCGTAATATATGATGATGGGTCCTCTTTCGATGACTTCCATCATTCTCGCCACTAATCGAACCTAGATGGTTGGACATATATATGCCCCAATCTGCATACTCATCGATTGAGAACTTCTGCAGATCAAGATACATACCGAGGTGTTATCCATCTTTGAGTGTTTTTTGAAAATGAATGAGTTTTAAGAAGGTTTTTCAAGATCAGTTCAGTCGACCACAAAGATTCTTCCTCAAGAATCGATGATACACAAAGTCAGTGGGGTCTGTAGAACCAACCGCTCTGATACCACTTGTAGGTCCCGAACGGGTTTGTGAGGGCGGAAGTCTAGAGGGAGGGGTGAATAGACTTCAGAAAACTTTTTGTGCAGATCAGGTGTGATGGCAGTTAGCTTTGATCAGAGTCTTGAGTGAATCGGTTTGGGTGATAACCAACTTACTAATCGCTGAAGGCGGTCGATTCGGTAACTATCGGTTTAACGATGTGTCGGAAGCTAAGTTTTACCCGTGTGAAAAACCGGTTTTTATAAATCGATTCCAAAGTTAATCTTTTAACCAAATATTTGAAGTGTCAAAGCTTGATCG
Source organism: Stenogyne calaminthoides (assembly GCA_037126765.1). NCBI lineage: Eukaryota > Viridiplantae > Streptophyta > Magnoliopsida > Lamiales > Lamiaceae > Stenogyne > Stenogyne calaminthoides. Next base: position 22,849,340 of record JBBCBC010000019.1, read on the forward strand.
AATCGAAGCTTGGTGCTAGATCTCAACTTAGAATATGTATGCGCTTTAAAGGTTGTGCGATTGTGTAGACAGTTAATCAAAGCGGTAAAGGCACACAAGATTTATAGTGGTTCGGACAAACCAGTCCTACGTCCACTCTTCCCTATCACAAGGGGCACCAACTTAACCAACTGGACTTAGTTTTATGTGTTAGTCCAACACAGTACACCGACAGATATTTAAGGAGTTCTCACTCAACCGATCCCAGAAATCAGAACTAGAAACCCTAGTCTGAAATCTTGCTAAACAACTTAACCTAACTTTGGGTTTTGGATAAGATTGTTTTGGTTCCAACTATGAAGTCTTTTCTAGTGTTTAAGGTAGCCTTTCAGCTAGATGAAAAGATTTCTATGCTAAGAACTTATGGGATGAACACTTAATAAAATAATCTTCTTGATCGTGTTCTTCGTGCGGAAATCTGATAATTGCTTGAGCTTCTTGATTGTTCAGTGTTTCCGTGTCTTCACTCTGAAGTGTGATCTCATATTTATAGACCTTGAAATCAAAGAGCCGTTGGAGAGCAATTTGAATTTCAGGCTATATTTGGTAGGTTTGCAGGATTGATGTGACGTGCTTCAGGAACGGCATGGCTGAAAGCGTGAATCTTGTATTTTATAGCCGTTAGAGAGAGCAGCATCAAATCCCGTAATTGTCGGCTCCGATCATACGTGTCTTGTTCTTATTGGTTAACAGACTCACTTTTCAGTGTTGTTCTTCCAACTAAGGTTGACATTCTTCTTGTTCAGATCATCGACGTATGATTAGGTGAAACATCAGTTTTCACCTGGTGAGCTGACCTGATCAGTCAAGGCTGATCAGTCTACCTGATGGAGTCTTCTGGTGCCGGTTGACTTAGCTTCAACTAGCAGACTCGACTGATGTAGGTCTTCTGGTCTGATCTTCTGGAAGTCATCTGATCTTCAAGTATTCTGAGTTTGAGCTTCATGACTTCAGCTGCGATATCTGACTTGATCAGATCGATCTGATCTTCTGTTCTTCTCTAGCATTCTGGCCTGTCGGATATCAGCTGTTCTTTGGATCTTCAGATCTGACTTATACATATTGAGGTTCCCCCTCAATATGTGACCTATCTATTACATCAGTTGTTCTATACAGTAATTATCAACTGATATTCTATAAACGGTAATATAAACATCAGTCAGCTAATAGGTCTGACTGGTCCTATTACATGTGTTTTTGGAACTTTTATCAAAACTATAAATTTCCCAACACTTAGCAATCGCATGTGACCAATAATATTGCCCAAGATATAAAGTATTGAATCTCATTGATTCTCTACCCGTCATAAGTCAAAGCAATAATTACTAACCATACACGATCCTATTTAAGGGACGAAGATTAAGAAATAACGACCACTGAGGTCTAATTCTTCCTAGTTCAGTGCTGAAGAATTTATCCTCCTGTAGGTCGTATTCAGTGCATCAGTCATGCACTAGTGTAATCTCTTGGTCAAGACAAGCCAATCTGAGCCTTACACTTCAACCTTTCACGATGGATTGTTCATTTCCATCTAGGTCGTGAACGGTGTACTTTTAGTTACAAGGGACTGTTAATTTAATCTTCTGTGATTTGGTATCACTAAATTAACTACAATGTAACACATACTATTTATTGAACAGTTATGCAGTAAATATATGTAACATTCAATGATATTTAAAGCACCAGTGATAAATAATTTATTTCAGTAAATAAGACAGAAATTCAGTTTGGTTATACAAAGTAAAAGCATACTTTCCAGTATAACCCCAACATCTATTACTATATGTGGATGACATGCTTATAGCTAGTAAGAGTTTGGCCAAAATACAAAGTTTGAAGGAAAAACTCAGCTCAGTATTTGAGATGAAGGATCTAGGAGATGCCAAGAGGATTTTAGGCATGGATATTGTCAGAAATAAAAGTAAGGGAACCTTATTCTTATCTAAGACTTGTTATCTTCAGAAAGTGCTTCAGAATTTCTTTATGCATCAAGCCAAGTCTGTGAACACTCCTATTGATCAGCAATTCAAGCTGTCAAATGAGCAATCTCCAAAGAACAGTGCTGAGAGAAAACTTATGAGTGAAGTTCCTTATGCAAATGGTGTTGGAAGTTTAATGTATGTAATGGTGTGCAGCAGGCCAGACCTTGCCTATGCAATGAGTGTGGTGAGTAGGTTCATGGCTGATCTTGGAAGCATTCACTGGGATGTTTTAAAGTGGGTATTCAGATATGTGAAAGGCACTACAAATTCAGGGATGCTGTTTGAAAGAACCAGCAGCAAAGCAAACCCTTTACTTGGTTTTGTTGATGCTGATTTTGCTGGGAATGTTGACACTAGGAAGTCATTAACTGGTTACATATTCACTTTTTATGGCACAACAGTGAGTTGGAGGTCCATACTTCAGTCTGTAGTTTATCTATCCACTACAGAAGCTGAGTACATAGCAGTCACTGAAGCTGTGAAGGAGGCAATGTGGTTGAGAGGCATTCTGCTGGAGTTTGGGATGATTGCTAGTCTTTAATTACTACTCCCTCCGTCGCAAATCAATTTTCACAGTTTCTTTTGACTCGTATTTTTTGTTAGCGAGTTTTGTATTAGTAATTGAAATGATAAATTGACTTTTGAAGATGGGTATGATGGATGAGGGTTCCTCTATCATACCCATCCTTAAAAGTCATTTTATCATTTCATTTACTAATACATAAATCACTCACAAAAATACGAACAAAAAGTAATTGTGAAAATTGATTTGGGACGGATGTAGTATATGATATATACAGATTAAGTGTCACGTAACTAAAAATAACTCAAAAAAACATATTCAACATTTTGGCATTGTTTCCTCGTTGTGTTAAAAATTAATTTAATTTAAAATAAAGTAAGAGTAAATAACAAAAGTGCAGAAGTCGAAAATCAGCAATTCGATGGATTCATACCGCCTAATACTAAAATTGCCTAGAACTATCGTTTTCAAAAAATTAGATCGGCCTTAGTGCCGTCTTCCTAAGTTGACTTTTGCATCATTGGTAAATAATGGTTTAAATTATGTTTAAATTTATGAATATTAGTTTATTTTTATATAAGGGGCGCGAATTATTAATTCTTTGGTTTTTACTTATGAAAATATTGAATAATTTTTATTAGGGATGTAAACCATGAAACACTTCGGCTTGAAATGCCTACATCCACGGGATCAGGGCACCACGCTTTTACTATGAGAACAAGAAATTATAGATTTCACACACCAATTCGATCTAATTGAATCGAATTGCTCACAACTCTCTCAAGAACCCTGGAATTGTGTTCTCTCTGAATCTCTCACGATTTAAGATGATAATTGCTACAATCGAATCCCCTAATGCTAAAAAATATAACCCCTCAACTAATTTTGGTGAAATTAAAGTGCAAGGCATGCAATTTGAGCTCTAAAACTGACTTGAACGCTTCCCAAAAAACAGTTACAACGGCCTTGAGCCGGCTTCTTCTGCAGGTGATAACTTGACGCCGGTTCGACCGAAATGAGCCGGTTTTCGATGAGCCGAACCCGGTTCCAGGATATTCTCATCACACTTGACTTAGATTGACCTTCACACTTGTCCAACACTTTGAATTTGATCATCACAAAATAAATAAATAAATAAACTCAAGCTCAATAGTATCGCTTCGTTAGTTGCTAACAACTCATCTATATTGTGATGAGTAATTTAATATTAATTTGTTCGCACCAAAGGTTCAAATAAGAGAGGGACGAAGGGAGTATAATTTTTTTTATTGGGCAATTGGTGATTCGAACCCATTAGAGATGTTAAACGGGTTGGCCCTAACCCATTAGGGCCAGCCCTATAGGGCCGCTGACTAAACGGTTCCGGGTCTTAATCGGTTAATTTAAACGGGTCACTAATAGTTGAAACCTAACCCTAACCCTAGCGGGTTACGGGCTAAACGGGCCACCTAACGGGCTCCCAATAAATTTTGAAAAATTATATATATCACACATTGTCCTCTCTTCAAAAAGGTTTTGTACTGCATCTTTGAAAAAACGAAACATGACATGTAATAGAACATCTCGATGATAATTGATACTCCAAAATTAAATAATAGATGATAGTTGATACTCCAACATCTAGATCATAAGTCATAAGTCCAAACACAATTTATAGGAAATAAGCAATAAAAACAAGAAGATGAAGAATAACTTGACCTTTTCCGTTTAGAGTTAAATAAATTAGTCATTACTTGGTATTAATCTTGGAATTACTGTCACATCTCCAAGATCCCACCTTTATAAATTAGTCATGACTTGGTATTAATCTTGGATTAACTTATAAAATTATAGAGAAAATTATATTATATATATTAACATAACACAAGGCGGGCCAATCGAGCTGGCCAGATTAACCGGCGGGCAAGCCCGTTTAGCCCGCGGGCTAATTGGTCCGGGCCAAAAGGGCCCGATTTTAAACGGGCCTACCATTGCTCGGCCCTAACCCTGCACATAATAGATTTAAACGGGCCAGCCCATTTAGCCCAGCCCTGATTAACATCTCTAGAACCCATAATCTCACGGCCTAGATAGTGGTGCTCTAATCATTTGAGTTATTCCACTTCCTCGACGAAGGGAGTATATGCTAATGTAAAATATGTAGTTATAAACTTATCTAATTAAATAAAATTATACATCAAAATTCATAGATATATATTACTTTTAAAAATATATAGTTTTATTTTTATGATTAATTATTGAATAAATATATTAATTTAAAATGATATTCTTTAACTTGTTTAAACCCGTATAGATTTGATTAGCTCAAGAAAGCTCGTGAATATTTATGTTCGAGCTCAACTCGATAATGAAAAAATCAAATTCAAACACTCTAAGGTTCAGCTCTGCTCAATTCGATTGTTATGAAAATAATATAAATTAATTAATTTTACATTTATCTATAAATTAAGACTTTTAAATTAGATGAAATTCTTTCAGATGACTTCTCTTGACATGACTATTATGAGGGCCAGCTGAACTCGATTAGGCAATGTACTGTGCCAGTAAGGACCACCATGGCTGCACCTGCCCCCGTAATAGTGGAATATATCAAATATGGTCGGATAACCCGCACCATAAATAACTTTAGCCTTCCAACCCTTTGACCATTCTTTTCCTTTCATATTATTATTTAAAAATGAGTATTTTGCACTTTTGGTCCCATCAATCACGTCATGTTTTCAATTTAGTTCCACATCTGTCAAACTAGTCCTGTAAGAATTTTTTGTCAATTTTGATCTCATCGTTTAACTAAATTGACAAACTTGGTCCCAAAAATAGACGACGCTTGACGGGAGCCGTTAACTGCGAAAACTACACTATTAAACCCATAATTAATCTGTCTTAAAAAAACGATTAAAACTAAACACACACTGGCACGTGTTCTATAATGGTATTTCCATTCTCTCCAACCCCAATTCTACAATGGGATTTCCATTCCCAAAAAACCAAGTACCTCCCTCCGATCTCATCTCCCCCTCTCCCCACCCCCCATGGACGACCCCACCGCCGCCGCTGCCGCCGCAAAATCCTACTGGGGTTGTAGCAAGCGCGATTTCCTGCACTCCTTGCCAACAATCTCCGTTGCTTCCTGCACTCCTTCCTCCACCGCCCCCTCTTAAACCCTCTCTGGCCCAAATTCCTTTCGCGTTCGACATCGAATTCCAGGTAATTTTTTAGTTCATCTACAGTTTAATTGACTTTCTGGAACTTTACATTTTTTATCTTGTGTATATGTAAGTTAGGTCTTTTTTACTTCGGTGCGATTTTGTAAATTGATGTATGGAATGGGAATTTGATTAAAATTTGATGCTTTTATTTGCTTATCAACGTTTTTGGGTAAATAAGAGTGAAGAAGATAGAATGTTTGCTGTTGTTTTCCAGGTTGTTTATATCCTCATTCGTTGTGGGATTTTTTTAGCTTTTCTTAGTGGTGTTGTGCTTAGCTATTTGGCTTTAGGTGGTAAATAGAAGGAATAATATCTGCAGCATAGCTTTGCTATTTCTTTCAATTGGTTGATTAGAAAGATTTCAAAATTGATTTAGATCCTTATAATGTGTGTTGGACTGTGCTTGGTCGAGTGGATTTTTGTAGGTGGGGGTAACTTTTGTAAATCAAGTTTTCGCTTTCAGCAACGCTAGAGGGCAGTTGCTTAATTCATTCAACATTCTTTCACATTTTATAAGATTAATTGCTATTAGCTGATCTTCATCAACTCCAATTCAGCGGACAATAGCATCGGGTAACTCCATTTTCCTTCAAATGTTATGTCTTTGCTTCTGGTTTGAGCTGAGATTAGATGTTCATGTTCCAATCTTCATTTGTATTCTGCATTTGTTTGAATATTGTGGAAAGTGAGAGTTAGAAACATGAACACAAAGTGTTTGTGAATTTATTTCAACCAAATTGGAAATCTGTTTAGTTGCTCCATTGATTCTTAGTAATTATTCTGTAGATTTCTTTTTCTTGGCAACAAAGATGACAAGGGTTTCTCTGTGAATTCCTTGCTACGAGTCAAAATAAGGAAAAAGAGAAAGTTGTATGCTTGTTTCTTTTGTTATCTGTCCAACCATAGATTTGCATTTTAGTTTAGACAACAATATGAAGAGGTTCATGGGGTAGATGAACAAGCGTTTTCATTCTTGACTCTTGAAGATCTGAAGGAAATGGGGATTGTTAAAGTTGGAAGTAGGAGGAAAATGTTGCTCTGAATTTGGGATGAAGATGGTTGTGCATATGTGTTTTGGGTATGTTTTGAATCCTTATCATACGTGGTGAGGTGCATTTTTGCTCTAACTGTGGTGACAATATTGATATTGGAGTCCTTTTGTGGCTTGATAGAGTATTACAGAGATGACAAAGTCTTGTGTAACCAATTTTACAGTAAACTTGTTTGCATTTTGTGTGCAATTTTGAACAGTATTAGTTGTAATTTTGAACAGTATTAGTCTTTTCAATACAAGGTATTAGTTTGATAGTTTTAGTTGTTCTACTATAAAGTATTAGTTGCAAAACAGGTGCACAGTAAAAAATTGGAGGCAAGAATTTTGAGTTTTTTAAACCTATGGGACCATATGTGCAATTGGTTGAGGTAGGTTAAGTGGACCCAGGTAAGTTAATTGGTTAATTTTGTGTTAATTATGTTTCATAACTTATGGGACTAAAAATGCAAGTGGTTGAAAGGTGGTTAAGCCTTAATTGGGTATTAATTCCCATAACTTATGGGACCACATTTGCAAGTCGATTTAACGGAAACCGTCACGGTGGGACCACATTTGTAAATTAAAATTCTTGTGGGACTAATTTGGCAGAGGTGGTACTAAATTGAAAACATGGCGTGGTTGGTGGGACCAAAAGTGCAAAAAACTCATTTAAAAATGAAAATTTCTTCTCAATTCCAAATCCTTTTTCTCATTGATGGCTCCAACCTTCAGTTTCACCACCAGAAAGGCAGAAACGACTCCCGCCTTCAAACCTTCACCGCTGGACAGATTCTTGTTGATGGTGAAGCCCCAATCAATTGGAAAATTTCAAAGAGAGCTCGTTTTCACCAGTTTGCTTCAGAGGTACACTTCAATGACTTCAATGGCTTCTCTTCATCTTCAACGCCTCCTTTTTGCTTTTGAGGCTATGGCCTGGTGCGCTTTCTCTACTCCCCATCCTTATATTTTTAGTTTTTCTCGGACCTGAATGCAATGACTTATTGAAATTTTAAATCCCTAATTCTTTTTATTGGTATTGGAATGGAGAGTCAGTCCTTATCAAAAAAGGACTTGATTCCATTATCGATGACAAAAATCCTGCTTTTCGTGTGCAATTGAAACCTATTTTTTCTTCTATATCTTGCAAGAATTGTTTGGCAAGAGGGGGTTTTCCCTATCCGGATGCAAATTTTTACCTCAAGCTTAAGGTTTTACTGCTTCTTCATGCTTGTTACAGGCTTGAATGTAGATCAATTATTTGGGCTTCAACTTTCAACTGTGAATTCTTTTTTCATCATACTTTTGGGTAACTACAAAACCAAGTCTAGGCGTAGTCAATCTCACTAAGACAATGCACCAAATTATGGACGAGCAAACATTATGACTGAAAAATGAACATTCACTAATATAAGTTACCATTCTGGAGTGCCGTCATCCTACCTTCTTTTTTCAAATTGATATAACAATGTTCACCTTGTATAATTGTAGTTGGATTCTTTTGATTGTCTAACAACGTTTTATCACGTATTCCAATTCCCCATGTATTGATATATTATCTTGTACACATTGTGTTTTTTGGTAGCATTAGAGTAAGAGATAGCACACTATTTGTTTAAGAGTGATATTGGGGTCTGTTGTTGGCTCCAAGTTGATTGATTGGTGAAAAAACAATGAGCAAATACTATTTGAAATTATTCTCATAGGTAAATGGAGATTAGGGAAAATGAATTCAGAAGAATCAAGTGAACCATTATCTGAAGAACACTAGTCGAGAGAACACCACTAGCATTTATACTAGCCACTGTTAATCCACTGAGATAAGTGAAGTGGTTTGCTTTAATGAATCTATATATAGGATCATGATTGAATTTTGGTTGAATTTAAATGATAGAATAGGGGAAATTATAGTTCATGCAATTCCAAATGTCTTTCCTTGATATTATTATTTATTTGATGGCAGAGTATTGTCGTATTTACAAGTTTCCTTTTAATTGTCAATTATTATTATTATCTATCTTTTGTAGTTCAATGAGGACTTCTAAGTTCAAGCATTTCTTAATATGTATGTTTGTGTAGATGATTAACGTGTGCTTAGCATCCACTACTCAACTCCTAATCATGTCTCTTAATGACAAGCTTTCTTTCATGCCTGGAATACGATTTCCTTCATAGCCTATAGGAGTATCCACATCTAGCTTTGCTTCTATATTGGTAGATTTTTAAATTATTTTATTTTATTTTTCCTTGTTCTTTTGTTTACTCATTGCGATTCAATACATGGTTATCATTTTTTGTAGCATCATGCAGTCTTTCGCTAGCCGTTTCCCATGAATTGTTATTGAAATTGAGTGCCTGCAAGTAATAAGCTTATTGTTGCCAATTTTATAATTAATTGTCAGTTAAAGAGTGTATTTGTAGCAAAATGAATAAAATTGATTGCAGAATTACTAATCTGCAGGACAGGAGCACATATTGGCATTGGAAATGACCAAAATGAGTTGGGGAGTATTTTTCGCAATTACTGATATGCATGGCCAAAATTGATTGCGAAACTATTAATTTGTTACACTCCTACGTCCTTCAGTCGACCATCCAATGGTTAGATGGAATCCAGCTTGCGGAGGTGGACGAGTTTGAGGACAAAAAGAATGAGTTGGAAAGCATCTACAACCCCTCGATTGCTAAGATGTAAGCCTCCCATGGATGATGAAGTTCCTCCTTTGATTGGTTAAGCTTGTCATGGTGGATCCTTATTCCTATTCGTGCTTTTATTATTTTTGCTGGACAATATTTTTTATTATTAGATTTATGTCTCACTTTTATGAATATCTCTGGTACCAATTTTGCTCAATGGGAGTTTCATAGGACCTGAGGATATATATTCTCCTTCTGTATGTAACTTTGGCTGCACTAGTGGCAGAACTCATTTTCTAGTTTATCTTATTTTGATTTTTTAATAGTTGAATTAATTACCAACTAAGAAGGAAAATTAAATTTTAAGTTACATTAGTTCAAACTTGGCGTTTAAGTTTGACAAATAATATTTGATAACTTAGTTTTAGTGATAAAAAATTGGATTGTTTAAGATTGAGTTGTTTAAACAACTCTTGAATTGTTTAAAACATAATATTGTTCACACAAAAGTTTAGATGGAATATGAATTACTTCCTTCTAAGTGATAAAAGTTTAATTTTAGCTTTTATAGATAATCTGTATTTAATATTAATCAACGAAGTTGTTTAAAATTGGGTGGTTAAACCAGTGTTTTCAAAACCGGGTTGAACCGGGAACCGGCCGGTAACCCGGTTAAAATACACATACATAACCGGATTTCAGGTTGAACCGGGTTGAACCGGTCAAAACCCGGTTCAACCGGAAAAAACCGGTTTTTTTCTTCTTTTTTTTTTAAATTAAATTATTAATTTATATTAAATATTTAAAATTTTAAATCTATATTCCTCTCACATTTTTCTCCAACACTTTCGATGTGGGATAAATGTATGAGGTGGGACAAAATTTATAAAATATGATATGAAAAGTTATAAAATATATATTTAAATTTTTGTAGGTGTATATTTATTTTGTTTTTTTAACTAAACATAGAAAACGGTTGAACCGCCGGTTGAACCGGTCCGACCGGTTGAACCACTGACCGGTGGTCTGTCCGGTTCGATCACCGGTTCGGTTATGAAAACACTGGGTTAAACAACTATTTATTGTTTAAGACTTCAGTGTTATTTATACTTCATTATTATTCTCACAAAAGGTCAAATGGAGTATGAATTATATACTTTTGAGTGATAAATTTTCATTTTTAGCTTTTATGTCTCAAAATAATATAGATAACTTATGTTTAATATTAATCAACGAGATCTTTTTTTAAAAAAAAATTGGGTTGTTTAAACTGTTAGTGTTAGTGTCCTAGAGACAATCTATTGTAAGGACATAATACTCGATGATATTCAGTTTGATTTAATATTATAGTTCACTTAATATTAATGTATGGCAATACACTTGTTTGAATAGTATGTTTGATTGTTTGCATTTATTCATACAAATGTTCCCATGAGTCATTGATGTCATTGAGGTTGTGAGAACTCAGATGACTTAAGCATGATTCTCAAATAGCCCCGATCAAGGATCATCAAGAATGAGATATTGATGATGCAATGGAGATTGGTGTGCGATGAGAGTGTAGTAAGACCTCACTTACTACGAGATACTATGTATCTCAAGATGGATGCACAAATACCTTAGAGGGTATTGGTATACCCATTCGAGAAACCGTTTGATGTATTTTCACTATATGTGTCTACGGGTGTCTCGGTTAGTGGGAGCGATGCGATACTCCTTCGACTTGAGGTCAATACGCACGACATGTGTGGATTGATGAACTTTGATCATGACCGAAACTTGCACCCGCCTATGGGTAGATATGACTTGGATTTGGTTCATCACGAAGTGCATGTGCGTGGTAGTTGAGCCAAAAATATGATTCATTCCTCAATGTGGATTTAGAGAGAATACTCATCTTCTCATCATAATTGGATCAAAGTCATTGGCCGATGCACGTCAACTTAGACTTTGTGGCTAAGTGTGACATACATGATCAATTAGTGATTAGAGATAATATGATTAAGTTATTTGAATAGACACTTCATCATGTTCAAGACTTAATCGAGTATTCGTGAATGAAAGGAGGAAATCGTAATAGCCATGTTTCAGTTACAGGTAGTTGCATATTTCCTCGCAACGTACCTCATATATTGAGAATGTCTGATTTATTGTCTAGAGTTCAATGAAGACCGTTAATTTGACTAATCGCTCGATATATGAGGGCATATGGGTCACACAACAAGTAACGGTTGTTTATTAATTATAGTTGGTTGATTAAATATTATATTGGATATTAGTATTTAATTTATGGAGAATATAATAATAATTATATTTGGAATTAATTATTATTACTATTTAATTAAATTAGATTTAATTAAATAGAATTCCCAATAATAATATATGGAATATTATTATTAATGGATTTAATATATATGGAATCAAATCAGTAGAGATTTGATATATATGGAATCAAATCTGTAGAGATTTGGTATACATGAAATTAAATCCGTAGAAGTTTTATATTTGGGAAATAAATTTAAGAGATTTATTTTATTAGGATTTTTCTTAATAAAGGTTAGCTTAAGGTTTAAGCTGGATCTCTCCTATATGAGCTCTTGGGAATTCATAATACGTGAGTTCATATTTTCTACATAAAATCTATAAGTTAGAATTTTCCTAGCAAATTCATCTCGGGGATTCAACGCTGATAAATTTGTGCAAATTAGTAAACGACTGTTACGCGGATACCATAGTTGAGGAATCGGTGTACGAATTACTGTAAGAATTTTGTTTATGTTTACTCGTATTTAATTATGCAATTAATTGTTCGTTGTTGGTGAACTGTTTATTTCCGCTGCGCATGTATTACGTGTTTACGTGCCTCTAAATTTCAACATAAACAACTCTTGATTGTTTAAGACTCCAGTGTTATTTATACTTCGTTATTGTTTTCACGAAAGGTCAAATAAAGTATGAATTACATACTTTAGAGAGATAAAACTTCTGTATTACCTTATAAGTCTCAAAATGATATAGATAACTTATGTTTAATAATAAACAATGAGGTTGTTTAAAATTGTATTGTTTAAATAACTCTTGGTTGTTTAAAACTTTAGTGTTGCATATATTTTGTTATTGTTCACGTGAAATGTCAAATGGAGTATAAATTACATACCTTTTGAGTGATAAAACTTCAATTTTAGGTCTTAAGTCTTCAAAATGATATATACAAGCTAAATTTAATAATAAACAACGAGGTTGTTTAAAAATTAAGTTGTTTAAACAACTCTTGGTTGTTTAAGATTTCAATATTGTGTATACTTCATTATTGTTCTCATGAAAGGTCAAATAGAGTATGAATTATATACTTTTGAGTGATAAAACTTCATTTCTAGCTTGTTATTAACCAGAAGAGTTGTTTAAAATAGAGATGTTTAAACAAATAGATTGTTTAAAATTTCAATCTTTTTAAAAAGATAATATTGTTGACACAAAAGTTCAAACGAATTATGAAGGGAAAATTACTCAAAAGTACAATTTATAAAAGAATCTTACTCTAAGGTGCATGCACTTTTAAGTATTACTCCCAAGTGCCATTTATTCCAATTTTGCCCTCAATTCAATTTTTTTTTTTTCAAAATTAAAACCCTCAATTGAATCTTAAAATTAAAACCCTCAAAATTTCACGTCACTCAGATCCCACCCAAAAAAAGAAAACCATCCTCTCTCAATCTTTCGCCGCCGCCCCGCACGCGCTGATCTCCGACTCATTTGTTCACGGCGTCTTACACGAACTAATCCCGTCATCTCTCAATCTTTCACGGCGTCTTACACCAACTTCAACGCCCTTGTCAAGAACTCATCTTCAAGTTCATGGTACTCTGTACAGATCTGGGCGGCGAAGATGCATGGGTAGATTTGTAAAGATCTGGTGCCTCGCGGGTTGGTAGCGCCGCTACTGCACTCGTCTTCTCTTGTAAATTCTTCGATCGCATCTTCTCTTTCGTTTTTGCTTGGGTTTACTTGCTAAATTTATGTTACTGTTAGTAATATTAGTATGATTTAATTTGACCGTGTATTTAGTTGTGTCGATCTTTTAATACCGTAATTTTCCTATGATTTTGGCCGTATTGCACGAATTTAATCCCTTCGCTTTGATCATTGTGCTGAGCGGCGGAGATGCTATCACGCGATGTGGAGGAGGCGCACGGGACGATGGGGCGGAGTTCACGTCAACGAGTAATAAGTCAATGTTTAGCCTTTTTGCTGGGAGGAGTCTTGCTGCTTGTGCTTTCCAGAGGTTGTTATATGGTAGTGGATGAATCTTGAAAAGTACAGCTTCTGTTTTTTCATCTCTATTGTCTCTGTTTCTGCCTTCATTACTATCTTGTATAATGCATTGTTTGTATATGAATATGATGACTCTAATTGTTGTTATAGCAGCAGCACTTTTAATGGAAAAAAAGTGGCTTGTGCCTCTTGGTAGTTTGCTTTTATGTGTTGTTTTCTTGAATTATGAATGATATCTTTTGTTGCATGAAATTTCACTTTGTTGTTCCTGTTTGCTGCTTAAAATTAGTAATGGCATGCATTTAACAAGGTTTAAAGATTGAGATAGTGAAATATATAATGAACTTTGTAAAGTTGATCACATGATATTTCTAGTCTTTTATATGCGTATTTTCTATGTATCAGTTGTACCGTGCAAGATCATTGGTGATATTGGTTGGATTCATCTTGTTCTGGTGTTTTATTGCTGAACTCGCCTGCAGAATTTTCATAGGCTCTTGCAATTCTCATACAATATATGTGCATTATGTTGTATTGCTTCGATCATTCAATTGATCTGCTTGTTGGCTATTTCTTGGAATTTGGATGTAATAGGCTTGTTTTTTGTGGGTATGGCTGCGGCCTATGGAACAACAAAGAGTGGTGTAGGTGTGGCATCAATGGGAGTGATGAGGCCAGAGCTGGTGATGAAATTTTCATAGGCTACTGCGGGCCTGGTTTTTTGTTCTTTTTTGTGGTTTGTCTGCTTTGTGTGAGGCAGTTTGGATTTGTGTTTTAGGCTTTTTTTTTTTTAAATTTTCATTAGCGTGTTTGTTGGGCTTGTTGGCTCTATGATAGTTTTGCCTATTGGGCTGTTGTAATATTTTCCGCCCCGAGCCGGGCTTGTGACCCCTCCATTTTATTTTTTAATAAAAGATCTGATTTGATATACGGGTGTACATAAATTTTTATGGGTGTGCAGATTTTTTTTTACGGGTGTGCAAAATTGTGGGGTGTGCAGAATTTTAAATAAAATGACAGATGATTAAAAAAAAGGTGTGCAGAGTTTTTTACAGGTGTGCAGAATTTTTAAATAAAATGATAGATGATTATTAAAAAAATTTGGGGTGTGCATAATTTTTTATCGGTGTACAAAATTTTACGGGTGTGTGCAACATTTTTTACGGGTGTGCAGAATTTTATGGGTGTGTGCAGAATTTTTAAGTAAATTGATAGATGATTAAAAAAAATTGGGGTGTGCAGAATTTTTTGACGAATATTAAAAAGATCAATTAAATAACATTACAGTTAATTAAAAAAAATAGTAAAATTTAAAATCTGAAATATGCAAAAAAAAAAAATGCCAATATATATATATATTTTTTTAAAATTAAATAAAAGCCAGATATGAAGGTCCCGATATTTAGTGATTGGAAAACCCATTTTACGCGTGCGGAAGCAAACATGTCTTGAGATGCATATAAAACATGGGTGAGGGAATGGTGATACCAAATTTTTCGCTTTTAAGAACGATGTGTGTTGTTTTGCTTGTAATCGAATGCATATGGCAAGTATGAACATAAAGTAGTAAAGAACACATGATATTTTATAGTGGTTCGGACGAAACCCGTCCTACATCCACTCTTCCCTTAACACAGGGGAACCTTAACCGACTTTAACCTGCGGGACTTATACCCCTCACGGGATGGCCGAGATGTTTACCGAGTTCGCACTCAAGCGGGACTTATCTCCCTCACGGGATTGCCGAAAGATGTTTACCGAGTTCACACTCACCTACAAACTTAACCTAACTTTGAGTTTGGGTAAAAGTTTGTTTGGTTTCCAACTAGGTTGAGATTTTCCCTTACATTTGTTTAGCCTCAATGCTAAGGATGAGAAAATCTCTCTAAGCTTAGGATATAACATTTGTGCTTAGATTTAGGGTAGAACACTCTTGAATATATGCGTGTATTTCTAGCTCTGTGTTCTATGGTGGGAATGCTTGAGTATATAGGATTGGGAGCACAATTCCTGTTGAATGCCTTAGCCGTGCTACGATCAGACCATATTTCAGGACTCGCATCATCTGGCACACGACCTTGGCTGGGAACTGCTGGAACCCATATCTTCTTAGCTCTGTAGCATCGTTTGCTATATTCTCCACACTCTTTCGCATTTAATTCCACACCTGATAATGAAGGAAGAACTTGTATTTATAGTGTGGATTTGAATGTTACCGTTGGAGAGAATCACATTCAAATTCATACTACTCTGTAGCTTTTTGCAGCTTTTCAGGCTTGTCGTCTTCCTCTCATTGGTTCACGTCAGCTGAATCTAACGGCTATATTCTTCAGTTTCTTCTGAGTCTTTAACGGCTATATTCTTCAGGATCTTCTGAGTCTCAGGATCTTCAGTTCTATCTGAGCCTTCAGGTTATCTGAGCCTTCAGGTTATCTGAGCTTTCAGATTCTTCAGTGACTTACTGAGTCTCAGGTTCTTGATTCAGCAGACTTCTCTTCAGCGAACCTTGTCTGATCAGGCATACTGACACTCAGGCTTACTGAGTTCAGTTCTCTGAGTTCAGACATCCTGACCCTCAGGTCACATTGACTCAGGCTATCTGATTTCTTCTTTGCCTGATCTGATCAGCTCGACTGATCAGATCAACACTTCTTCAGTATCATCTCAGGATAGCATTAGGTCATCTGCATCAGGTTAGCATATCAGATTATCATATCTGATCTTGATCATGTCTGATCTCGATCAGTCTCATCTGCTCATCTTCATATCTAATTTCGATCACGTCTGATCTTGATCAGTCTCTTTTGCTCATCTTCTGATCTGCAACCTTCTCTTCTGATTTGCTGGCTTTAGCTTTTCTTCTCTTCTGATTTTGCTCAGCTCATCAGCTAACTCCGAAACTCATCTAATTCATCTGATCTTGATCAGTCTCGTCTGCAGTCTCATCGAATTTCGATCATCTTCTTCTAATTTCGTGAGTTCCCCCTCGATTTGTTCTCTCGTTCCCCCTTAACTTGTTATCTGTAGATTAGCTTGAATAACATAAGTTAATAATGTTTTGGCATAATTCATCAAAACTAAAATATCCCAACAAGATAAATAAAAAAAATCAATAAAATTTTAAAATTCAAAATCTTCATTTTATTTTATACATAAGGAAAATTTAGACATTTTGGTCCAATTTTAGCACCTTGGAGTAAAAACTAAAAAGTAGTGAACTTTAGACTTAGAGTAAATGTGCTTTATAAATGATACCTAATAGTAATTGCCCCAATTATGAATTACTTCTTTTAAGTGAAAAAACTTCAATTTTGACATTTACGTCTTAAAGATATATGAATAACTTATTTTTAGCGATAAACAACAGGGTTATTTAAAATCATATTGTTTACACGGCCCAGTTGTTTAAAACTCCAATATTGTTTAAAACGACTCGATTGTTTAAAACCCCAACCTTGTTTAAACGACCCTATTGTTTAAAACTCTAATCTAGTTGAAAACATAATATTGCTCAAACAAAAGTTCAAATGGAGTATGAATTACTTCCTTTTAATTTAAAAAACTTTAATTTTGATGTGTAAGTCTTAAAAACTGTATGTATGACTTATTTTTAATGTTAAATAATAGAGTTGTTTAAACAACTGGATCGTTTGAAGATATTGTAAGTCCTTCTACATTGACACCATGATCACTCTCACTCATTTTCTATATTAATTGACCATTTTCTATATGCTACCTAATTTAAACAACTTAAACAGCGTACACTAATGAATAACTTAAACAACTTAATTTAAACAATCTACACTAATAAACAGTTTAAACAACTCAAACAACTTAAACATCCTACACTAATAAACAACTTAAACAACATACTTACACAACTTAATAACATAAGCAATGTAAATAACCTACACTAATATATAATTTAAACAACTTAAACATCATACACTAATAAACAACTTAAACAACATACATAATAAACAACTTATAAACAACTAAAACAATTTAAACAACCTAAACAACTAAAATATAAAATATATTTTTAAAACTATTTAATAAAAAAAAGGCTATTTTTAATATATTTATATAAGTAGGGTCGTTCTTGATAAGTTGCACTTTGACTAGGCCATTTACACACCCCACCTCACCCCACACACAATATGACTATAATATGGCGGCGGCTAGATGACTATAATATGTATCGATAGTTTGAGATTATACTTATTTATTTATATTGTTGAAAAGGTGAAAGATTAATTAATGCCTTAATTTTGATGGAGTTAAATAGTTCAAGTGGTTGGAGCACCAATGCACCATTATCTATGCTATGAGATCTTGGGTTCGAGACACTATTTGCTTGATAAAAATAAAAAAAATCTTAACTTTTGCAGGTATATGTTATCGCGTCTTTTTTTTTTTAATTTAATTTGTTTAGAGTTGTTACACTTTATTGTTCTCTTGCATGCGACTCAAGGAATAAAAGAGATAGATTAGAGTTCTGTAATAATTAAACAAAATGAACATTCTGGTCTTGTGGCGTTTGATTAAGTCATCTTTATGAAAATTGAGGAATCAATTTGTGGGGGATCGCTTGGCACTATAGTTGTTCAAAATTCTTGCATGAATGTATAATGTTAAATAAATGGGTTATACCGTATACGACATATTTTACTCGTTATTCGGTTTTTGAATTTTTTCTACTAATTGATAAATTTTTAATGTCTCGCGACATTTCAACTAATATAAAGGTATTTCGTATGTGACGCCTTGTTCAAATATTAAAAATTTGTTAAGTTCTGAAATTTCACAAACGTAAAATACTGGTTTGAACTTTGAAGTTCCCCACACATGCACACAAATGTTGTACATAATTATATCGCCATTAATACTTCGATTCTTGATGATTTTTTATTTTCTTTTTGAAAGCTGATTTTTGATGAAGTTATTCAACACAATTAATATGTAAAAGAAATTTCTTGAGAAACATATAATTATATCAGTTGGATTCCTCCGTTTCACTTTTAATATTTCACTTGATAATTAACATATGGACTCAAAATATGATGGTTTATTGGATTCTTTTTATTATTCCACATGTCATCCATTTATACTATAAAACTCAAGTGGAATACTGATTATGAAATGGATGATTCAAAAAAAAAAAGTGTTTTGTAACAAGTAAAAGGCGTACGTACAATTCATAAACTTAATACAATATTTGTAATAAGAATTACAATATATCACACAAATTCCAATTAAAATTTAAAAATCTAAAAAAAAAAACTCAACTCATAAATCCAACAAATTGGCACTCAATACAAACATCAGCCCCCGAAGAAAAAAAATAAAATGAATCATAAAAAATAATACAAAACATCAAACCCACCAATACATGGCATCACGATCACCTTAATTAACCATCAATATCGGTATCACACGGAAAACTCTTAAAAGCCCGATGCGAATCAAACGGCACCGTTACAGAGCCACAAGCCACTTTAAGTGTCCGATGAATCTTGAAAATCCCAACCTTGAGCCTAATCTTGGCCCGAATCTTAACGTCCAAGCTCAAATCCCCTCCGGCCCGTTCCATCTTCATATCACGGGCCACGGCCCCATAAACCGTCGCGTTCTTCGCCACCAAATCCAAATCAACGAACGTGACATTTCTCCTAGGCTGATAAAACGGGTGCACGTTGTTGATTGATAGCTTTTGATCTTCGTAAAGCACGGTGACGTCGATCTTGTCGTAGTACAACGACATTCTCCGATTAGGGTTGTGGGCCCGAAGAACGAGGTCGAAGTTGGCATTGAGGTGGTCATTGGATAGGTTGAAGCCCGTGATTGAGCCATGCTCGATGGAGTAGCGTAGTTTCTTGGGATGGACAGCGAGCCAAACGATGAGGGCGACGAGGCCCGTGATTACTATTAGGGCTAGCAAGGCCCCGGCGATGTATCGGACGAGAGGGGAGTGACGTGGCGGTGGTGTAGATTGAGGCATGCTTTCTTGGTTGGTTATTTGGTGTTGTAGGGTTTTTTATTTTGTGTGTGGGATGATTTGGTTTGGATTTTATAGTAGTGGAAAGGTGGAGAATGTATTTTGTATGGTTTGGATTAGTGTTGTTTGTGGCTTTATTGATTTCTTGAAGGGAACTCAAGAAATATACGAGTGATAGATTGGGGTTCGATGCATGGATGTATATTCTTGTCTTGTTGAGTTTAAAGAAGTCTTTTTTTTGTAGGGAAATTTTGGAATCAATTAAGTGGGAATATTGCTTGTTACTCAAGGTATTCTAAAACCATCTTTAAAGTTTGATCTTTCTCATAATCTTGGGGATTCGTTTTGTAAGACGTGTTTGAGACCCCTTTTTTATGAGATTATAAGGAGTAGGATGGGAATTAAACATATATAGAGCAGACGATTTTCCTACAAAATATTTTACCGTGCAATATTAGTTAAAATTAAAAGGAGCTAAAAATTTGGGGATCATGTGCGGGTCGAACCGAGTTTAATTGATATTAACTAAAAATTTACACAAAGGCAAAACAAGAAAACTCACTTTGGTCTGTGTTACTATAAAGACAAGTATTTGTTACTATAAAAACAATTATGTGTTACTACGTGATCATAGAAAAAAAGAAAGACATTTTAATTAATTCAATGGTGCAGTGTGGTGGTTTGAGACTTTACTCAAGGCAATTGGTCACAGATTAAAAGGTGAGACGGAAGAAAAACAGAGGGGGAAGCGACGAAAAATAGATGGAGTGTCGTTTTGTCCTTACAATAGCACATACATGTACTTATAGTAATACATATATGCTCTTATAGTATCATAGATCTCGGAGTGAGTTCTATTGTTTTGCCTTTACGTGAAGTTTATAAAAAATTATGTTTTGACACAATTCGACCTACACAAGATTCGCAAATTTTTCCCTCTATGTTTATGTGTTTCTCCTTCTGACCCACCGGGTCATGTTTTACGGATCCTTCCTTACAGTAACATATACATATACTCATAGTAACACATGTTTGCCCTTATAGTAACACAAATCTTAGAGCAAGTTTTGCTATTCTGCCTTTGCGCGAATTTTTAGAAAATATCTGCTTAACATGGTTCGACTTGCATAGGATCCGCGAATTTTTCACTCTGTGTCATGTGCTTCTCATTCGGGTCATATTTCACAGATTCAAGATCCGTGAAATATTTCATATAAAAGTTTGTCTTATAGAGTAGATCTCTAATGAACCCAAGTTTATGTAAACTCTCGTTTTCGAGTATCACTATTATGCTTAAATACTATCAGTACACTATCATAGTTTAAAAAATATTTAATTTTTTGAATAGTAATAGTGTATATGTATAACAATGATAGTACTTATGCATTATAGTGATAATTGATAATATGCATGCATAACAGTGATAGATATTTGAAAAAAAATATTCATATGAATGTGAGTTCTCAAAACTTTTGCCGAAGTATATTATTGAAATGCCAAATATATTAAATTTTTTATTTTTGATATTTTGGTATAAATATATACAATTCTGCATACATGCACGGTTATGGTACCAATATCTTGAAATGCTGAAAAATTTAGGTACTTTTTTATACTTAAGTGTGCACATCATATTGTGTAAACCAAAATATGTGTTCTATCCAAAGAGGCTGGTCCTTTTCATTGTTGATGGCATGGAAGTCGAATATTATGGTGGTTTGAAAAGACCGACCTTTTGAACTTATCAACATGATCCCAGCCACCGCTTTTGCGGATGTTGACGATCCGTCGACGAACAACTACCAAGGTGGGCTGATTAGGTCCCTAAGTTCGAATGGAAAAGTGAGCTCGACCACGAAGTCATCTCGTGTCCATTTGTGTTGTCGATCAGGTGATCGATGTGCGATATTAGGAAGAAATCTTTTGGGCATGCCTCGTTCAAGTTGGTGAAATCGATGCTCAACAGCCAAGTATTGTTCGCTTTTTTTATGAGCATCGCATTGGACACCCACTGTGTTTGGTCGGCTTGCTCAATTAGATAGTTCTCCAGCAGCTTCTTTACTTCCTATGCTAAAGCTGTTGGGGTTATACTGGAAAGTATGCTTTTACTTTGTATAACCAGACTGAATTTATGTCTTATTTGCTGAAATAAATTATTTATCACTGATGCTTTAAATATCATCGAATGTTACATATATTTACTGCATAACTGTTCAATAAATAGTACGTGTTACATTGTAGTTAATTTAGTGATACCAGATCACATAAGATTAAATTAACAGTCCCTTGTAACTAAAAGTACAGAATTCAGAACCCAGATGCAAATGGACAATCCATCGTGAAAGGTTGAAGTGTAAGACTCAGATTGGCTTGTCTTGACCAAGAGATTACACTAGTGCATTATGATGCACTGAATAGGACATACAGGAGGATAAATTCTCCAGTACTGAATATAGAAGAATTAGACCTTAGTGGTTCATTATTTCTTAATCTCTGTCCCTTAAATAGGATCGTGTGGAATTAATAACCATTGCTTTGACTTATGATGGGTAGAGAATTAATGAGATTTAATACCTTATATCTTGGGCAATGTTATTGGTTACACGACGATTACTAAGATTTAATACGGAGAAACGTGTGCAAGTACGTCTTGTTTGATTTGTCTCCTTGGTAGGCTCAGAAGTTTTATCATACTAAATCTTGCAAGTGGAATTAGTTTCCAGTATGGATAATAATATTGAGCCGTTCCTGAACCAAGGAAAAAGATATTAATTAAAGTGAAGCTATTCAGTGACCTAAATTAATTAATGGACTGGAATCTTAAACACGGGAAATAATAACCGGGAGCCATATTAACAGTAATATGGGTTAAGATGGATAGTGCAATATTAATTATGTAGTGGGATTAATTAATATTTATGGGCTTGAATAATATTGTGGCTCAATATTGGAAATTCAAGGTCCATTGGAAGGTCCAATCTTAATTCTCCTAAAGGCCCCTCAAGTAGCCCAAACATAAAGTCCAATAACTGAAAAGATGTTTAAAATAAAATAAATTATTGTTGCCTAATTTTTCTATTTTTTTCGAAAATAATAAATAAAAGAGGGAGAAAGATTTTCTTTGAATTTTGTTATGTAATGAAGATAAGTGTTCTTGGAATACAAGATTATCTCATTAAATTCAAGAAATCTCCCACTTGGTTATTTATTTGTGCTATTTTCGAAAATTATGAATAAATAAGGAAGGAAACATTTTCTTGATTTTCTTGAAAAGATATTATGGAAGATATGTATTTTTGGAATACAAGAATATCTCATAAATTCAAGGAGATCCAAATCTTGTTCTCCTACTCCATATTTTTTCGAAAATCCATAAAAGAAAGGAGGTGTGATTTTTGTGGAATATTTTAATTATGGAGAAAAGAATATATTAGATATATTCAAGATTTTTTCTTGGAGATCAAGAAAAAGATTTTCCCATCCTATTTCATAGCAAAAAATCGGCCACCCCTAGTATTAAAAATAGGGGATGAATTTTTCATCTCCAAGCAATTCCATGTGTTGGAAAAATTAGAAATCCACAAAGGTGGTGCAACATAATTTTATTTTTCCTTTTGTTAATTGTTCGCGAGCATCCTACCACCGGATTGTCGGACAAGG
The DNA here is from genome assembly GCA_037126765.1 of Stenogyne calaminthoides. Taxonomy (NCBI): domain Eukaryota; kingdom Viridiplantae; phylum Streptophyta; class Magnoliopsida; order Lamiales; family Lamiaceae; genus Stenogyne; species Stenogyne calaminthoides. The sequence goes on from JBBCBC010000019.1 coordinate 22,872,690, forward strand.
ACGAGTGAATACTTGAGAAGACTTTTTGGTGTGTTCGTGTGAACGGGATCCATCTTCTCAACGGTTGTCACTCCGAAAGGTTAGTTCACGTAAACTCCTAGCAATTCCGCATGCGTAGGATTTATGTGACGTATTTATATGCATGATTTGTTGTTGAATTATTATTTGAATTAATATATGATTAATTCATGCTAGTAACAATTGTTAGAATTAAATTTGTATTTAAATATTCATCCTGAATAGATCCGGTCAATTAATTTCCCAACAACTGGTAAAGAGCCTCGGTTTCGGGCTCTGAATTTTAGATTGTAATTAAATTCGTTGTTCATTAAATTTGAAATTGGATAGTAGAATTGCTAGATCTTTTTTTGCAGGTATCCAATTGTCATGGTATTTGATGAATGTTTATTTATGCATGCATATAAATTGTGGTTTTTAATTCGATTCGTTCGAATTCGTTTTGACTCGTGAGAAAATCCACGAATCGATTAGGATTTATTTGATTTGATCAATGTAATAGACTAGTCTAGATCTAGGTTAATTTATTTTTTGTAAATAAATTGTAACCGGATCGAGAACGAAGATGAAGAATTAAAGACGGGCGACCAAGTGCCCGGAAGTACGCGAGCTAAAGCACGAAGTGCTAGGCGGTCGCGCACGGGGCTGGACGAGAGGCGCTTCACACGCTGAACTTGGGGCTTTGGGCGTGATCTACGTCTGACGTAGGACGCGCGAGCATGGGGCCGAGGGCCGGAAGCACACGGGCGCGCTGGTGCGCGTGCGGACGCGCGCGGGTGTTGTAACATAGATTTTACGTCTATGCCACAAACAAGTAATTTATGAATTATGAACGAATAATGAATGAAAAATACAAAGCACGGACGAATTTATTGACCCAGTTCGTCCGGAAGGACTACGTCTGGGGGCATACCAAGCCAGGATCATTTTACTATGATATTTCGTGTATCTTTCTTCCCCCTTTTTGTGTGGACTTCTTCCTCTTTATATAGAGTTTACAATATACAAATGAACATTAATGGGCCTCTTCATGGGCTCGTTGTTGGGATTATACTGAAAAGTATGCTTTTACTTTGTATAATCGAAACTGAATTTCCAGACTTATTTACTGAAATAATTTGTTTATCACTGATGCTTTAAATATGATTGAATGTTATATATATTTATCGCATAACTGCTTCAATAATTAAATGACGTGTTACATCAGAGTTAATTTAGTGATACCCATCACGAAAGATTAAATTAATGAAATTCTTGTAACTATAAGTACGCCATTCACGACCCAGATGGAAATGGACAACCATCGCGAAAAGGTTGAGGTGTAAGGCTCGATTGGTTTGTCTTGACCAAGAGATTACACTAGTGCATGACCGATCTTGTTGAATAGGACCTCTGGGAGGATAAATTCTTGAGAATCAAACAAGGAAGAATTAGACCTCGATGGATCGTTTTTTTCTTAACCTTCGTCCCCTTAAATAGGATCACGTGGGATCGGTAACTATTGCTTTGACTTATCATGGGTAGCGAATCGAGAGAGATTCAATACTTTTTATCTTGGGCAATATTATTGGTCACATGTGATTGCTAAGATTTAATAAGAAGAATCGTGTGCAAGTGCGCTTTTGCTTGATTTGCCCCCTTGGGAGGTTCATAAGTTTTATCATACCAAATCTTGCAAGTGGAATTAGTTTCCCAGATGGATAATAATGTTGAACCGTTCCTCGACCAAGGACAAAAGAGATTAATTAACGGAAAGCTATTTCAAAGGCTTGAATTAATTAATGGGCTAGATAATCTTAAACACGGAAATAATGACCAAGAGCCATATTGACCGTAATATGGGTTAAGATGGATAGTCAATATTAATTATGTAGTGGGATTAATTAATATTTATGGGCTTGAATTATATTGTGGCTCAATATTATTAGATATTCAAGATCCATTAGAAGGTCCAATCTTAATTCTCCTAAAGGCCCCCGAGTAGACCAACATATAGTCCAATAACCGAAAAAGGTGATTAAAATAAAATAAATATTGTTGCTTAATATTTCCTATTTTTTTTTTAAATTTGTGGATAAAAGAGGAGAAAGATTTTCTTTGAATTTTGTTTTGGAATGAAGATATGTATTCTTGGAATACAAGATTATCTCATTAAATTCAAGAAATCTCCCACTTGATTATCTACATGAATATTTCAATTTTTGAATATTATGGGCAAGAAAGATTTTCTTGATTTTCTTGAAAAGATATTATGGAAGATATGTATTTCTTGAAATACAAGAATATCTCATAAATTCAAGAAGATCCAAATCTTGGGATCTTGACCATAATTTTCGAAAATTACACCATAAAATAGAGGAGGTGGATTTTTGTGGAATATTTTAATTATGGGAAAAAGAATATATGGGATATATTCAAGATTTCTTGGTGACCAAGAAAAGTCTTTTTCCCACATTGAAAAAACACAAAAAATTTTCACACCCTCTCCTATAAATAGGGGATGATTAGTTCATTCCCAAGTACAATTCCATGTGCTGGAAATATTAGCAAATCCACATAAGTGGTGCAACAAAGTTTATTTTTTCCTTTTGTTAATTGTTCGCGAGTATCCTTCCACCGGATTGTCGAGCAAGGGCTAAGGGAATACTTGGGAAGTCCTTTTGGTTAGTCCGTCCGACCAAAGCCACTGCCATCCCGAGAGGTACGTTCACGTAAACCCGTAGATTCGCGTCGCGTGGGTTTTACGTGGCTTTTTATATGCATGATATGTTGTTGCAATTATTATTTGAATTAATATAGGATTAATTCATGCTAGTAATAATTAATGAATTAAATTTGTATTTAAATATTCACCCCCGAATAGATCTCGTGCAACTCATTCCCCAACAATTGCATCGAGCCACTTGTTTTGACTCAATTTTTAAATTGTAATTTAATTAAATGGACATTAAATTTGAAATTGGATAGTAGAACCTAAGTAGATCTGCTTTTGCGGTATCCAATTGTCATGGATTTTAATGTTTTATTTTGCATGCATATAAACCGTGGTTTTTAATTCGATTCGCTTCGGTTTGTTTTGCCTCGTGAGAAAATCCACGAGTAGACTAGATTTGTTTGATTTGATCAATGTAATAGACTAGTCTAGATCTAGGTTTATTTATTTTTTGTAAATAAATTGTAACCGGATTGGGAATGAAGAGATGAAGAATTAAAGGATTTAAATCCGAAACCGCGCGGTATTGGCGGTATGGCGCCGCTGGCCGGCACGCATAAATTAGTAAAGGCCGCAAGCGAGCCGAAGATGAGGACGGGGGTCATACAAGACAGCGTGCGCGCGCGCGCCCAAAGCCGAAGGACGGGCGGTCGCGACGCTGGCGAAGCCGACCGGCCTGCCAGAGACGCGAGAGCCGCCGAGGACGCGGGCGAGGCGGAGGCGGGCGAAGCAGCTACAAGACGGATGCTTGCTGCCGCTTCGCCGAGGATCGGCCGACTCGCCGAGGCGTGTCGAGGCGGCCAAGGGCGTGGCTTTGCCGGGCGGTCCGAGGTCGCTTAGGTTGTCCCCAGCAATGGCCGGCGGATCTTGGCGTGCATCCCGGCCAGTAGTTGGGGCGTGGCGGTTCGAGACGAAAGTATTTTTTTCGAGACGAACGAGTGGGAGAAATTGAGGCGTGTTTCTTCAAGATCAAGCCAAGAAAAATCAAACCATGACAATTGGATAATTTGTGCCCAATATGTTTATTTTTTCGTTATGCTTGATTTATTTGTCTTTATCTTATGCTTTATTTAATTTGTTTAAATGTGTTTGCATGAGGGTTGCCAAATTGAAAAATCTCAACTCCAAAATTACTAAGTATGTTTTAAATAATTAATTGACAATTTTATTCCGGATAATAAAATTGAATTAATTTTGACCTCCATGATTTATTTATTTGTGAATTCTTTTGGAGAAATTCCCCCACCTGACGGTCAAAAGATAGGTTTCACATGAATGAATTCCAAACGGATGATTGTGGGTTATTACTAGTGGCGGCGATATGACCTCCCCACGAGGCTCGATCAAAGCGAAATAGTAATCCTCATTTAATCATGGTTATTACTTAGGTATAAAATTGATATGCATATACTTCCCCAAGTCCCCAGAAATTTTATATTGGTCAAGTGAGAGCCAACTATTAATCTGGATATTAAAGGTTTGTAAATGTTCTTGTTTGTAACCTGCTTGAATGTGTTTAAATAATGACCCACCCCACGTGGCTTATTTAAACTGTTTTGAGATGTTGGCTGATGCATGTTCATATTTTTTTGAGATTTTAAATATGATGGCATGTGATCAAACCTTGTGATATATTTGTGCTTATGCATATTATTGTTTATTTCGATTCATCATGTCACAACCTTGTAATCCACTGCTCAATATCTTTGAAAAGACAATTTGCTCACTAGAGAAAAAATTTTGTTGATTGGAATCGAAAACTCACTATTGTCCTCATTTGCACAAAGCCATAACTCGGGTTCTCACCACACCTAAACAGATAAACCATCGATGAGTCCACTAAAACGGTTAAGAAAGAGTATCTTGATGGGGAGCGGTCTAACGAAATGGCTAAGTGTACCATCTTGGCTTTATGTCGATGTGTTGCAACACCAACACCGTAACGTTGAGACCGGCCGCGGAAATCATGACTAGTCTTAAAGCGATGTTTCAACATCGTAACCGTGTGGCTCGTCCGATCACCATGAGGGACTTGCTCTCTATGAAAATGGTGGAGGGAACGCCTCGTAAGGGAGCACGCTCTCCGGATGATGGCTCACATTAATAAACTTGAGGTACTTGGCGGCCGAATACGATATCGAGACCCAAATCGATTTACGTGCTCCATTCTCTCGCCAAAAAAGCTTTGAATATTCGGGTTGAACTACCGATGAATAATCGAAGTTCTCGATGCCGATCCAAGCAAGCTTTAGTCTCGGCAGAGGCGATATTAGGGCGTAAAGCCAAGCCTTGGTGGCAAATGACCTTCTTCTTCTTCTAGACCAAGGGGTGGTAAGAACAAGAAAAGGAACAAAAGCCACAAGCAAGTGAACTCAAGTGTTGCCAATGGCAAAGATAAGGTGAAGAAGGGTGGTGGAGTGAACAAGCCAGCTAAGGGGAAGTGCTTCAACTGCGGTGAGAAAGGACATTGGAGGTCAGCCTGTTCCAAACCTAAAAGGGATGGAAAGAAAGGTAATTCTCACGCACTAGTTGTTGAAACTTGTTTAGCGGCGTATGCCTCCCATTTTATGGGTGGTGGATACGGGATCCACTAATCATGTTTGTTTCACATTACAGGGGTTCAAACGGACCCGACAACTTAGTGGGAGTGAGGTCCTCATCACACTGGGCGATGCTACAAGAGTGGCAGCTGAAGCAGTGGGAGAAGTGCACCTGTCTTTTGAAGACAGTGCTTTAATTTTTGAGATATTCTTTACGTTCCGGAATTTTAGAAAGAATTCATTTTCAGTTTCTAAACTTTTATGATGGATATTTTGGTTACTTTTTAATAAAGTTGTTACCAATTTTATTTTTGATAAATTTATCTGTCATGGAACGTTGTTGAATGATCTCTATGCAAATTAACTGTGCACACCACTCACGAAATATATCCTATAACACATCAACTGTTTCCGAGAAAAGAAAACGTTCATCAGACGTGAACGAGACACTTCTTTAGCATCTATAAATTAGGTCATATAAATCCAAAGAGGATCCAAAGGTTGGTAAAAGATGGTTCACTGGAGCGTCTCCAAGTTGAATCGATTCCAACCTGCGAATCATGTTTGGAGGGTAATATGACCAAGATGGCATTTGGAGCCAAGGGGAATGGGGCTAAAGAAGTGTTAGAGATCGTTCACATAGATGTACGTAGTTCAATGTCAACCAAAGCAAGAGGAGGTCATGAGTAATTTTATTGATGATTACTCAAGGTACATTTTCCTTATGAAGCATGAATCTGAGACCTTTGAGAAATTCTAAGAATTTAAGGCTCAACCAGAGAATCATGTGGAAAAACGTATCAAGTCTCTACGATCTGATCGTGGAGGCGAATACCTCAGCGATGAGTTTTTGAACTACTTATCTGATGAAGGGATTGTATCCCAGCTCACCGCACCCGGAACCCCTCAACAAAACGGGGTTTGCAGAGCGAAGCAACATAATTCTTTTGGAAATGGTTAGATCAATGATGAGTTATACGGATCTTCCCGAGTCGTTCTGGGGTCATGCCTTGGAAAACAACGACTTATATTCTGAACTTGGTGCTATCCAAATCAGTTCCCAGAACCCCAAAGAATTGTGGACCGGACGCAAGTCTAGTATGAGACACATGAGAACTTTGGGGTGTCCGGCCTACGTGTTGGACAAGGAAACCGGTAAAAAGGATCCTCGATCAGAATTAAGGTTGTTTTATAGGATACCCCGAGGGAACAAAAGGGTGAATGTTCTATAGTTCCCAAGATCAAAAGGTGGACATCCGCACCCACTTTAGATTTTGGAAGAAAACTATATGAACCAAAGAAAACCCAGAAGTGAGATTACCTTAAATGAGCTTAGAAGGCAAACCTCAGTGCCAACTGTACTAGATGATATACCAAACGATACGTTTTCACAACCGGAGCCTCGTTATAGTGGGAGGGTTGTTAGACAGCCCGAGAAATTCATGGGAATAGGAGAGTCCTCGGACTTGATTCCCGGAATCAGACCCATGGACATATGACGAGGCACTCCAAGATAAGGATGCAGTTTCTTGGCAAACATCAATGAAAGCCGAAGTGGGTTCTATGTTTTCATAATAGAGTGTGGGAGCTAGTCGAACCACTTAATGGGGTCAAACCCATTAGATGCAAGTGGGTATATAAGAGGAAAAGAGGATCGGACGGGAAGGTTGAAACCTTTTAAAGCAAGACTAATGGCGAAAGGTTATACTCAGAAAGAAAGGGATCGATTATGAGAAAACTTTTTCGCCGTAGCCATGCTTAAGTCCATCCGTATTCTCTTATCGATTGCTACGCATTTCGACGTTGAAATCTGGCAAATAGATGTCAAGACAGCTTTCCTTAACGGAAGTCTTGATAAAGAGATCTATGTGCAACAACACCAAGGTTTCATTGAAACAGGCCAAGAACACCTAGTTAGTAAGCTCAAGAGGTCCATTTACGGACTCAAACAGGCATCCAGAGCTTGGAACCAAAGTTTTGATCATGTAATAAAGTCTTATGGGTTTGATCAAAACGATTTTGAAAGTTGTGTGTATAAAAGCGTGTCGGAACTGCATTGGTATTCTTAGTACTGTACGTAGATCACATTGTGATCATCGGGAACGATGTGAAGTGTGATCAGACGTAAGGGCATGTTTTTCAAAACAGTTTGATATGAAAGACTTAGGGAAAACCGGACACATCCTTGGGATCAAGATCACAAGAAAAGGATGGTCAGGTTATCGCAAGTTTCATACATAGACACTGGTTTTGAAACAATTCAGCATGCAAGATTCCAAGAAAGGGTTCGTACCTTTCAGACTTGGAATCTATCTATCCAAGAAAATGTTCCCTAAGACGAAAAGGAGATAGATGACATGAAAGGTATTCCTTGTGCTTCGGCTGTCGGAAACCTTATGTATGCATTGTTGTGTACGAGACCAGATATCTGCTCTGCCGTAGGCATGGTAGCAAGATATCAAAGTAACCCAGGGAAAGCGCATTGGACGACAGTTAAAAACATTCTGAAGTGTCTGAAAAAACTCGGGATAGAATGTTGATTTATCGGTCAGATACTCCAATCCCCATCGGCTACATGAACTCGGATTTCCAATCAGATTTAGATTCCAGAAATTATCTGCCTCAGTTAGTGTGTTTCAATTTGGGAAGTGTAGCCATCAAATGGACGAGTGTGAAGCGGAAATGGATCACTGACTCAACCATGGGACTCGGGTAAGTAGCTGCTTGTGAAGTAGTGAAAGAACCGATTGTGCTCTAGATCTTCTTAGTGGACTTGGATGGTGTTCTGAATTTTTCTAGCAATATCTGCTAGGGGCAGTTGCAAATTCAAGAGAACCAAGAGTCCACGAGTCAAACAAACACATTAAAGGAAAGACATCTTATACGAGAAATCGTTAAGAGAGGAGATATAGATGTGGCAAAGATAGCGTCTCGAGGACGGACCTAGCGAGATCCATTCACTAAGCGTCTGTACTCTCAATACATTCGAGAGACATGTGAGTGGAATGGGTGTCAAGACCGCTGCTAACTGCTTTGAGTATAAGTGGGAGAAATTATTAGGTTCGTGTAGGTGACATTAGATGTCACGGACTACTCGAGACGTGTTGTAGTATACTTAAAAGCAAACTTTGAGTATAAGTGGGAGATTGTTGGGATTATACTGAAAAGTATGCTTTTACTTTGTATAATCGAAACTGAATTTCCAGACTTATTTTCTGAAATAATTTGTTTATCAATGATGCTTTAAATATGATTGAATGTTATATATATTTATTTGATAATCTGTTAAATAATTAAATGACGTGTTACATCAGAATTAATTTAGTGATACCCGATCACGTAAGATTAAATTAATGATCCGCTTGTAACTATAAAATCGCCATTCACGACCGGAGATGGAAATGAACAACCATCGCGAAAGGTTGAGGTGTAAGGCTCGAGATTGGTTTGTCTTGACCAAGAGATTACACTAGTGCATGACCGATCTGTTGAATAGGACCCTCTGGGAGGATAAATTCTTGAATCAACAAGGAAGAATTAGACCTCAGTGGATCGTTGTTTCTTAACCTTCGTCCCTTAAATAGGATCACGTGGGATTGGTAACTATTGCTTTGACTTATCATGGGTAGCGAATCAGAGAGATTCAATACTTTTTATCTTGGGCAATATTATTGGTCACATGTGATTGCTAAGATTTAATACGAAGAATCGTGTGCAAGTATGCTTGCTTGATTTGCCCCCTTGGGAGGTTCATAAGTTTTATCATACCAAATCTTGCAAGTGGAATTAGTTTCCGGTATGGATAATAATGTTGAACCGTTCCTCGACCAAGGACAAAAGAGATTAATTAACGGAAAGCTATTTCAAAGGGCTTGAATTAATTAATGGGCTAGATAATCTTAAACACGGAAATAATGACCGGAGCCATATTGACTGTAATATGGGTTAAGATGGATAGTGCAATATTAATTATGTAGTGGGATTAATTAATATTTATGGGCTTGAATTATATTGTGGCTCAATATTAGATATTCAAGATACATTAGAAGGTCCAATCTTAATTCTCCTAAAGGCCCCCTGAGTAGCCCAACATATAGTCCAATAACTGAAAAGGTGATTAAAATAAAATAAATATTGTTGCTTAATATTTCCTATTTTTTTTCGAAATTTGTGGATAAAAGAGGAGAAAGATTTTCTTTGAATTTTGTTATGGAATGAAGATATGTATTCTTGGAATACAAGATTATCTCATTAAATTCAAGAAATCTCCCACTTGATTATCTACATGAATATTTCAATTTTTTGAATATTATGGGCAAGAAAGATTTTCTTGATTTTCTTGAAAAGATATTATGGAAGATATGTATTTCTTGAAATACAAGAATATCTCATAAATTCAAGAAGATCCAAATCTTGGGATCTTGACCATAATTTTCGAAAATTACACCATAAAATAGAGGGAGGTGGATTTTTGTGGAATATTTTAATTATGGGAAAAAAGAATATATGGGATATATTCAAGATTTCTTGGTGACCAAGAAAAGTCTTTTCCCACATTGAAAAAACACAAAATTTTCGTTCACCCCTCTCCTATAAATAGGGATGATTAGTTCATTCCCAAAGTACAATTCCATGTCTTTGGAAATATTAGCAAATCCACATAAGTGGTGCAACAAAGTTTATTTTTTCCTTTTGTTAATTGTTCGCGAGTATCCTTCCACCGGATTGTCGAGCAAGGGCTAAGGGAATACTTGGGAAGTCCTTTTGGTTAGTCCGTCCGACCAAAGCCACTTGCCATCCCGAGAGCGTGCTTCACGTAAACCCGTAGATTCCGCGATGCGTGGGTTTTACGTGGCTTTTTATATGCATGATATGTTGTTGCAATTATTATTTGAATTAATATAGGATTAATTCATGCTAGTAATAATTAATGAATTAAATTTGTATTTAAATATTCACCCCGAATAGATCTGTGCAACTCATTCCCCAACACTCGTGAAGCCAATCTAGTCTAAGAACATGAAAGTAATGTCGGATTATCTCTTTATACCGGGCTTGTCGACTTTGCTTGTGGAGCGACCTCAGGGGAGGTCGCCCGCTCAGGCAGCCTTCATTCTTCTCTCTTTTACCTTGCCTATGGACCGTCCTCGGGGGAGGTCGCTCGTTAAAGCGAGCCTGATCTTCATTGCTCGTCGCCAGGTTGTCCTTTGAGGGCTGATATCGGCATCTCATACTCTTCAGCTGAGCTCGGTTCTAGCCGCCACGTTATCACCATTTGCCACGTCATCATCATTTGCCACGTGGCTGCTGGCCGATTATTATGGCTACAACAATTGCCCCCAAGAGCAGACTTCGACTTTGTTCAGAGGTCGATCTTGATCTTTGTTCACATAAGAGTTATCTGATTTTCGCCCTTGATGTTGCATTCTTTGCCTCTGTGTATGCTCTGAATGCCTTCATGAGGTCTTAATTGTTCACATTTTGATGGTAATACTTCTGGTATCAAGTTTGGATCTTCAACTTCAGACTTGGGTGTGTTTTAGTGGTATCAGGGGGTTATTCATCTGAGATGGTTATCTGCCGAGATTAAGCTCGTCGAGAGGCTGGGCTCGTCGAGAGTCTTGGTCGCTGGTTCATGCTGGGACTTGGTAGGTATTTGATTTTCTTTAGTTGTGCTCGTACTTTGAGGTGAGGTTCTCTGTACGAGTCTTTTCTGTGCTCGTCGATGACCATTTTTTGTCGAGCGGTTCGCGACTTGATGTAATTAGCCTTTGGGCCTTCCGTCAATGAAACTCATTTCTTTTTCTACCTTTAGCATGCCGACTTGATTTCCTTATGCGACTTTAAAATTGCATACGTTCTTCTGTCTTATTTGGATGCGACTTATTTATGAACTTTTGCTTAGTCGTCTTACAAAGTCGGGGGAGGACCGCACCTGCTAGGGTGGCGATCTCGCCGCAAGTATGTCAAAAGTCGTACCTCATGTTTATTCATGCGACCTCCGTCGGTTTAACACCCAGGAATTATGAAAAGAAAGGTAACATTTTATTTGACTTGGCCAAACTAATACAAAGTTGCGACTTCTATTGGCTTGTGACGGATAAAACCAGTGAATCTCACCAAACAGGCAGAGAGCCGAAGCCGAAGAGGAGGGCCAGTCGATGCCAATGAAGGCTAACAAAGTAATCGGCAAGAAGGCAAAAAGCCGACGCCGAGGAGGCGGGCTGGTCGATGCCAATGAAGGCGGACAAAGTCATCGCCAAGAAGGCGGAAAGCCGACACCGAGGAGGCAGGCCGATCAACGCCAATGAAGGCGGACAAAGTCATCGCCAAGAAGGCGGAAAGCCGACGCCGAGGAGGCGGGCCGGTCGACGCCAATGAAGGCGGACAAAGTCATCGCCAAGAAGATGGAAAGCCGACGCCAAGGAGGCGGGCCGGTCGACGCCAATGAAGGCGGACAAAGTCATCGCCAAGAAGGCGGAAAGCCGACGCCGAGGAGGCGGGCCGGTCGACGCCAATGAAGGCGGACAAAGTCATCGCAAAGAAGGCGAAAAGTCGATGCCGAGGAGGCAGGCCGGTCGACGCCAATGAAGGCGGATAAAGTAATTGCCAAGAAGGCGGAAAGTCAACGCCGAAGAGGCGAGCGGGTCGATGTCAATAATGGCGAAAAAAGTCATCGCCAAGAAGGCGGAAAGCCGATGCCGAGGAGGCAGGCCGGTCGACGCCAATGAAGGCGGACAAAGTCATCGCCAAGAAGGTGAAAAGCCGATGTCGAGGAGGTGGGCTGGTCGACGCCAATGAAGGCGGACAAAGTCATTGCTAAGAAGGCGGAAAGCCGACGCCGAGGAGGCGGGCTGATCGACGCCAATGAAGGCGGATAAAGTCATCGCCAAGAAGGCGGAAAGCCGACGCCGAGGAGACGAGCGGGTCGACGCCAATAATGGCGGACAAAGTCATCGCCAAGAAGGCGGAAAACCGACGCCGAGGAGGCGGGCTGGTCGACGCCAATGAAGACGGATAAAGTCATCGCCAAGAAGGAGGAAAGCCGACGCCGAGGAGACGGGCTGGTCGACGCCAATGAAGGCGGATAAAGTCATCGCCAAGAAGGCGGAAAGTCGACACCGAGGAGGTAGGCTGGTCGACGCTAATGAAGGCAGATAAAGTCATCGCCAAGAAGGCGGAAAGCCGACGCCGAGGAGGCAGGCTGGTCGATGCCAATGAAGGCGGACAAAGTCATCGCCAAGAAGGCAGAAAGCCGACGCCGAGGAGGCGGGCTGGTCGACGCTAATGAAGGCGGACGTAGTTGTTGCCATTAAGGCAGACAAGTCAGCGCCGACAAAGGCGGACCAAGCCGACCTCGAAGAGGTGACAGGTCCATGCCGATGGAGGCGGATGATCTCATCGCCGAGAAGGCGGAGAATACTTCGCTAAATTGACGGAATACACCTCGCCGAGGTAGCGGAAAGTCGATGCCGAAAAGGCGGGTGGGTCGATGCCAATAATGGCAGACGATCTCATCACCGAGAAGGCGGAGAATACTTCGCTAAATCGGCGGAATACACCTCACGAGATAGCGAAAGTCGACCTTGAAAAGGGCGTGGTCGACACCAATAATGGCGGACAAAGTCATCGCCAAGAAGGCGGAAGTTCCATGGTTTGTTCGACCATTTGAGGAAATTCTTTGTGAGAGAGATTTAAGTTTAAACCTTTTGGAAATTTCGCAAAGAAATTATTAGTATGTCAAAAAATATTTTTGATATTTTTTGGTAAAATTGACTTTTATCGGTGTTTGGAAAGGAGACTTGAATTTTGAAATTATTAACACGACCTTTTTCGATTTTTGTGGTATAGAAATAACCTTTGAGGTTTTTGAGGTTTTGCCCCTAGGATTGGGCTTTGATGTCTGTTAAAAACACCTTTCGTGGGTATGCAAAGGTTTGGGATCCTTAGGGTTTTGCCCCCCGGATGGAGATTTGATTCTCGTTTGTATAGATCGTCTGTATCAGAGCGATTTGTTGTTTCAAGAATGTGAAAGAAGATTGGCACATAGGTTTATAGTCATTTCAGACTGTATATGTTTATAGTCGTTTTAGACTGGATAGGTTTATAGTCGTTCCAGCATCAGATAGGTTTATAGTCGTTTGATTTGTTTGCCGCTGACTTGAATAACCTCGCGACTCAATTGAGCTATGTTCTTATCGTCTTATGAAGTCGTGACAAAAATCGAGCCATTTAGGCTGCGACCTCATCGACCTTGGGATTCGAAAGTCATGGCTACAATGTGAGCTGGAGGATATTCCGAAATGTGACTTTAAACAAGTGTTTTAACTCGGTGTCAGCTTGGATTGAGATATTCATTTGATATGAAAAGGTTGTCTTTCGAGGTCGTTTTATTGAGATTACAACTCTCTTTGACTTGTGATTTGAAGGGCTTATTTGTCGTCTTACATAAATTGCGACTTGATTGCCTTCTGGTTTGACCATTGCGCCTGCCGAGGTCGACAGAGTCATTTTTTGGAAGTGTGACCTTGTTAATTTGAGGTCGTCGGGTCTTGTTTGTTTAAGACCGCGAATTCGTGATTTTGACATTGTCGGGTCTTCTAGTTTGAGACCGCGACTTTATGAATATGAGTATTTTCCTTAATCGTTTGACGCGATGTAAGTTTGAAGTCAGATTATAAGTTTGTTTCATCTGTACGAGACTTTCGAGTGCTCGTAGATGGATTTTGTGATAGTCCCTTTTCTAGGGTTTATGCTATTAGTGAAAAGTAAGGATTTGGAGTTTGTTTTAAATAACCCTCCAAATTTAGACATGCTAGATTGAGTTTCTAACGTCAACTAGTGTTCTAAAAATAACTCGAATAGCTCGAGATATGAAAGATATATGCTTTTAATATATATGAAAGTATGAATCTTAGTGATATATATTAAAAGGAATTAAATGAAATAGAACATGATGTGAGTGAAATTTAAAGGATTTCGTAGATTCTATGAAGTTCTTTTTAAACTTCGCTCTGATTTTCCTTTTCATGGTTGAGAGTGGTGAGTATTTTTTCCAATCTAATCTTGGGCTTATGTATTTAAAAAAATCCAGAATCTGGGCCCAAAAGATTTAGAGATGAATTGTCCAAGCAACTGGGCCCAGGAACTTGTTTCCTTGACCAAAGAAGCCCAAATCCTTCGGTGGAATAAGAACCGGCCTCTGCCCTAGCCAAAGCACATTTACGCCCATGCTTCTTCTCAAGAGAAAATCACGCCCCTGCTTTGACCCAACCGTCCAATTTGCAGAAATCACGCCCTCACCACTCTCGCAGGCTTCGCGCGTCTCGTGCCCCCAATCAACGCCTCCTCCCTCCCAATCCACGCTATAAATCCGCGTAGGTCTGAAAATCCGTGCCATCCTGATTAAGTCGTAGCGGACGAGGCGTTCGGATGTCTCTGATATCGAAGGACGCGACGGCCTTGGTGTCGCGCAACGGCGGCGGAGCACTGAGTTGTGGCGGAGAAGGGTGGCGACTTGCACCGATTGAGGCGGCGGGCTCCTGTTACAGAGATGCGCCATAGCAGTGAGGCGGCACTCGGAGGACAACGCGCGACGGCGGTCATGGGAGTAAGGCAAGTTCTCCGATTTGGGATTCGAAGATTTCTGATTGCGATTCGGTGAAGTATGGTGATAGGGGAGACGCCGCAGCGGCTATGCACGGTGGTGATGCAGTGGTTAATTCGCGCAGTGGCGATGCAATTGGATGGGTGGTTGGTTTGGGCCGAGTGACCGGTGGGGATCTGGCCTTTTGTGCGATGGAGGCGACGACTCGGCAGAATTTTAATGGTAATGTCACGATCTATGATTGATCTCCGAGAGGCAGCAATGCCGGCGGTTCGGGAAGGCGGGGCTCAATAGTTTCTGGGATCTTGGCGGCGTGAGGCGGCCGATCTCTGGTTCCTCTTCCGGCAACCCTTACAAACAACATTGAACCTGCTCAAATTGCAATGACTTCCTTCCGAAACTTTGCAGTAGCAGCAACCAAAATGGCGTTTTTGATATGATTCTGGTGGAAGAAATTTTGCAGCAGCAATATTGTTTTCCTTCTTTTCCTGTCGTGTGGTTATTCCGGGAGATTTTTTTCTGGATTTTTTTTTGGCAGATGAGTGTTGACGACGATGATGGCCTATGAACGTATCATGGAATTGTAATCCAAAATCACATATGAATGTTTGACTGATGTATGATCCGTGTATGAATTTTGTAAAGAATTCATGAAACTTTTAGTTTTTTTTCGATGAATAACTTGTATGAATGTGATGTTTTTGTGAAATATGGGTCTGGATTTTGGATGAACAGTGAGTGTCTTATCCGGATTTGATCTTTGTTTTTGGATCCTAACGAATATTCCGTGAAAATTCGATAGATATTTCCCACAGACGGCGCCAATTGTTGTAACATAAATTTTACGTCTATGCCACAAACAAGTAATTTATGAATTATGAACGAATAATGAATGAAAAATACAAAGCACAAACGAATTTGTTGACCCGGTTCGTCCGGAAGGACTACGTTTGGGGGCATACCAAGCCAAGATTATTTTACTATGATTTTTCGTGTATCTTTCGTCCCCCTTTTTGTGTGGACTTCTTCCTCTTTATATAGAGTTTACAATATACAAATGAACATTAATGGGCCTTTGAACATGGGCTTGTGAAGCCAATCTAGTCTAAGAACATGAAAGTAATGTCGGATTATCTCTTTGTACCGGGCTTGTCGACTTTGCTTGTGGAGCGACCTCAGGGGAGGTCGCCCGCTCAGGCAGCCTTCATTATTCTCTCTTTGACCTTGCCTATGGACCGTCCTCGGGGGAGGTAGCTCGTTAAGGCGAACCTGATCTTCATTGCTCGTCGCTAGGTCGCCCTTTGAGGGCTGATATCGGCATCTCGTACTCTTCAGCTAAGCTCGGTTCTAGCCGCCACGTTATCACCATTTGCCACATCATCATCATTTGCCACGTGGCTGCTGGCCGATTATTATGGCTACAACAGCGGGCAAGGCCAGGCTGCCGAGAGCCTCGTGGGCAAAGTGGGGCGGGCGTGCGCGCGGATCCCCTCACCCACCGAGCGACGGGCGAGATGGCCGGGCTGGACGCGGGCGTGCGCACGGGCGCACGCGGATACATGTTCCGGGCCGTGAGCTACCCAATGCTGGACGTCGTTTCGGACCTAGACGGAGGACGTTTTAAAGAAAATGTTGTGGTCGAGTGAGAGCTCTTCGAGACAAACGATGAAGGCTATGAAGACGATTTCTCAAGATCAAGACAAGACAAAAATTAACTGTGACAATTGAATATATGTGCCCAATGTGTTTAATTTTTTTTTATGTTTGCTTTAATTTTCGTGCGTATTTAATTATGTTTGAATATGCGATGCATGAGAAATTGTTTTAGAAAAATCTCACTTTTGAAAATTACTAAGTATGTTTTAAAAAATAATTAATTGACAATTTTATTCCGGATAATAAAATTGAATTAATTTTGACCTCCATGATTTATTTATTTGTGAATTCTTTTGGAGAAATTCCCCCCACGGGACGGCCGAAAGATAGCTTTCACATGAATAAATTCCAAACGGATGATTGTGGATTATTATTAGTGGCGACGATGACCCTCCCCACGAGGCTCGTTCAAAATAAAATAATAATTATGTATTTAATCATGGTTATTACTTAGGTATAAAATTGATATGCATATACTTCCCCGAAGTCCCTGTCAATTTTATATTGGTCAAGTGGGAGCTAACTATTAATTTGGACATTAAAGATTTGTAACTGTTTTCTTGTTTGTAACCTGCTTGAATGTGTTTAAATAATGACCCACCCCACGTGGCTTATTTAAACTGTTTTGAGATGTTGGCTGATGCAATTCATATTTTTTTGAGATTTTAATATGATACATGTGATCGAATTATGTGATAATTTTATGCTTATGCAAATCGTTATTTATTTCAGTTCAGCATGTCGCAACCTTTTAATCCACTGTTCAATATACTTAAAGACAATTTACTTACTGGTGAAAACTTCGTTGATTGGAATCAAAAACTTACTATTGTCCTTACCGCACAACATCATAGCTGAGTTCTTACTGTCCCAAAACCCGAAAAGCCAACTAATGAGTCCACGAAAACGGATAAGAAGGATTATGCTGACTGGGAGCGGTCAAATGAGATGGCTAAGTGCACCATGCTGGCTTCTATGTCAGATATGTTCCAACATTAGCATCAACATTTTGAAAATGCTGCAGACATCATAACGAGTCTTAAAGCGATGTTCCAACATTAGAACCGTGTGGCTCATCAGATCAACATGAGAGACTTACTCTCTATGAAAATGGTGGAGGGAACGCCCGTTAGGGAGCACGTTCTCCAGATGATGGCTCACCTAAATAAGCTTGAGGTGCTTGGTGCTGAATATGACATCGAGACCCAGATCGATTTCGTACTCCACTCTCTGTCCAAAAGCTTTGAACAATTCAGGTTGAACTACCAAATAAACAAATAGGAGTTCACGTTGCCTGATCTGTAGCAAGCTTTGGTCTCGACAGAGGCGATATTGGGGCAACAAAGCTAAGCCTTGATGGTAAGTGGTCCCTCTTCTTCTTCTAGACCAAAAGGAGGCAAGAACAAGAAGAAGGCAAAAGGCCAAAAGCAAGTGAACTCAAGCGTTGCTAAAGGCAAAGAGAAGGCGAAGGGAAATGGAGGAGTGAAGAAAACAGCTAAGGGGAAATGTTTTAACTGCGGTGAGAAAGAACATTGGAGGTCAGCCTGTTCCAAACCCAGAAGGAATGGAAAGAAAGGTAATTCTCATGCACTAGTTGTTGAAACTTGTTTAGCGGCGTATGCTTCCCATTTGTGGGTAGTGGATACGGGATCCACCGATCATGTTTGTTTCACTTTACAGGGGTTCAAGCGGACCCGACAACTTAGTGAGAGTGAGATCCTCATCACACTGGGCGATGCTACGAGAGTGGCAGCTGAAGCAGTGGGAGAAGTGCGGTTGTCTTTTGAAGACAAAGTTTTAATTTTGAGAGATGTTCTTTACGTTCCTAGTTTTAGAAAGAATTTAATTTCAGTTTCTAAACTCTTTCTTGATGGATATTTGGTTACTTTTAATAAAGTTGTTACCATTGCTCTAAATAATGAGTTTATTTGTCATGGAACGTTGTCGAATAATCTCTACACAATTAACTGTGCACACCACTCACGAAATGCATCCTATAACACATAGACTGTTTCGGATAAAAGAAAACGTTCATCAGACGTGAACGAAACACTTCTATGGTATCTGAGACTAGGTCATATTAATCCAAAGAGGATCCAAAGGTTGGTTCAAGATGGTTCATTGGATTCTCTCCGGGTTGAACCATTTCAAACCTACGAATTATGTTTGGAGGGTAAAATGACCAAGAGGGCATTCGGAGCCAAGGGGAATAGAGCCAAAGAAGTGTTGGGAATCGTTCACACCGATGTATGTGGTCCAATGTCAATCAAAGCAAGAGGAGGTTATGAGTATTTCGTTACTTTTATCGATGATTACTCAAGATATGGATACATTTGCCTTATGAAGCATAAATCTGAGACCTTCGATAAATTCAAAGAATTTAAGGCTCAAGCAGAGAATCATAGGGAAAAACGTATCAAGTCTCTATGATCTGATCGCGGAGGCGAATACCTCAGCGATGATTTTTTGAACTACTTTCCAGATGAAGGGATTGTATCCCAGTTGACTGCACCCGGAACCCTTCAACAAAACGGGGTTACAGAACGAAGAAACATAACTCTTTTAGAAATGGTCAGGTCAATGATGAGTTATGCGGATCTACCCAAATCGTTTTGGGGTCACGCCTTGGAAACAACGACTTACATTCTAAATTTGGTGCCATCCAAATCGGTTTCCAAAACCCCTAAAGAGTTGTGGACCAGGCGCAAGCCCAGTTTAAGACACATGAAAATCTAGGGGTGTCCGGCATATGTGTTGGACAAGGAAGCCGGTAAATTGGATCCACAATCAGAATTAAGGTTGTTTATAGGGTACCCCGAGGGAACAAAAGGGTGCATGTTCTATGGTCCCGAAGATCAAAAGGTGGTAATCAGTACCCACTATAGATTTTTGGAAGAAGACTATATGAAAGACAAAAAGCACATAAGTGAGATTACCTTGGATGACCTAAAGGGGCTTACCTCAATGCCAACTGTACAAGTCGACATACCAAATGACACACTTACACAACCGGAACTTTGTCGTAGTGGGAGAGTTGTTAGACAGCCCGAGAGATTCATGGGAATAGGAGAGTCGTCAGACTTGATCCCTGGTGAGGATGAATCAGACCCATGGACTTACAATGAGGCAATCCAAGACAAGGATGTGGATTCTTGTCAAACAACGATGGAAGCCGAGATGGGTTCAATGGGTCATAATAAGGCGTGGGAGCTAAAGGGGCTTACCTCAATGCCAACTGTACAAGTCGACATACCAAATGACACACTTACACAACCGGAACTTTGTCGTAGTGGGAGAGTTGTTAGACAGCCCGAGAGATTCATGGGAATAGGAGAGTCGTCAGACTTGATCCCTGGTGAGGATGAATCAGACCCATGGACTTACAATGAGGCAATCCAAGACAAGGATGTGGATTCTTGTCAAACAACGATGGAAGCCGATATGGGTTCAATGGGTCATAATAAGGCGTGGGAGCTAGTCGAACCACTTAATGGGATCAAACCCATGTTGGAGAATAAGTTACACAGATCTGTTCGGGTGAATATTTAAATACAAATTTAATTCTCATAATTATTACTAGCATGAATTAATCCTATATTAATTCAAATAATAATCCAACAAAAAATCATGCATATAATCAATTCACGTAAATGCTACGCATGCGGAATTCTACGAGTTTACGTGAACGTACCTCTTGGGATGGCAATGGTCTGGCTGATTAGACTCACCAAAAGAACTTCCCAAGTATTCCCTTAATCCTTGCTCGACTATCCGGTGGTAGGACACTTGCGAACAATTAACAAAAGGAAAATAAATTATGTTGCACCACCTTTGTGGATTTGCTAATTTTTCCAGCACATGGAATTGTACTTGGGAATGAAAGAGTCATCCCCTATTTATAGGGCATAGGTGGTCGAAAATTTTGGGCAAAAATAATGTGGGAAAATCTTTTCTTGATCTCCAAGAAATCTTGAATATATCTCCTATATTCTTTTTCCCATAATTATTATATTTCACAAAATCCCACCTACACTTTGCTATGGGATATTTTCGAAATTATAGGCAAGAATCCAAGATTTGGATCTTCTTGAATTTATGAGATATTCTTGTATTTCAAGAAATACATATCTTCCATAATATCTTTTTCAAGAAAATTAAGAAAATTTTCTTGCCCTTTATATTTCAAAAACTTCGAAATTTCCTTCATGAATAACCAAGTGGGAGATTTCTTGAATTTAATGAGATAGTCTTGTATTCCAAGAATACATATCTTCATTCCATAACAAAATTCAAAGAAAATCTTTCTCCCCATTTTATCCATAAATTTCGAAAATAATGGAAAAAATAAGCAACAATATTTATTTTATTTTAAACACCTTTTTCCAGTTATTGGACTATATGTTGGGCTACTTAGGGGGCCTTTAGGAGAATTAAGATTGGACCTTCCAATGGATCTTGAATTATCAAATTGAGCCACAATATTATTCAAGCCCATAAATATTAATTAATCTCACTACATAATTAATATTGCACTATCCATCTTAACCCATATTACAGTCAATATGACTCCTGGTTATTATTTCCCGTGTTTAAGATTATCTAGCCCATTAATTAATTCAATCCACTGAAATAGCTTTCTATTAATTAATATCTTTTGTCCTTGGTCAAGGAACAATTCAACATTATTATCCATACCGGAAACTAATTCCACTTGCAAGATTTGGTATGATAAAGCTTATGAACCTCCCAAGGGGGCAAATCGAACAAGAGTACTTGCACACGATTCTCCGTATTAAATCTTAGCAATCACATGTGAACAATAATATTGCCCAAGATAAAAAGTATTGAATCTCGTTGATTCTCTACCCATGATAAGTCAAATCAATAGTTACCAATCACACGTGATCCTATTTAAGGAACG
Source organism: Stenogyne calaminthoides (assembly GCA_037126765.1). Taxonomy (NCBI): domain Eukaryota; kingdom Viridiplantae; phylum Streptophyta; class Magnoliopsida; order Lamiales; family Lamiaceae; genus Stenogyne; species Stenogyne calaminthoides. The sequence continues at coordinate 22,894,145 of JBBCBC010000019.1, forward strand.
AAGATTAAGAAATAACGAACCACTGAAGTCTAATTCTTCCTTGTTCGATTCCTCAAGAATTTGTCCTCCTCAGAGGTCCTATTCAGTGCATCAGTCATGCACTAGTGTAATCTCTTGGTCAAGACAAGCCAATCCGAGCCTTACACTTCAACCTTTCACGATGGATTGTTCATTTCCATCTAGGTCGTGAATGTTGTACTCTTAGTTACAAGGGACTGTTAATTTAATCTTCTGTGATCTGGTATCACTAAATTAACTACAATGTAACACATATTATTTATTGAACAGTTATGCAGTAAATATATGTAACATTCAATGATATTTAAAGCATCAGTGATAAACAATTTATTTAAGTAAATAAGTCCGAAATTCAGTTTTGATTATACAAAGTAAAAGCATACTTTCTAGTATAATCCCAACAATCTCCCACTTATACTCAAAGTCTGCTTTTAAGTATACTACAACATGTCTCGTGTAGTTCCTAATTCGTGACATCTAATGTCACCTACACGAACCTAATAATTTCTCCCACTTATACTCAAAGCGTTAGCGGCATCTTGACACCCATTCCTTCCACATGTCTCTCGAATGTATTCGAATCTGCGCCCTTTGTGAATGGATCTGCTAGGTTGTCTTCGACGCTATCTTTTGCCATCTATATCTCTCTCTTAACGATATCTCGTATAAGATGGTATTTCCTTTCAATGTGTTTCTTTGGCCTTGTGGGCTCTTGGTTCCCTTTGAATTTGCAATCGCTCGGCATTGTCACAATAAAAGTGATTCTGCTTGGGGCAAATTCGAACTACATTCAAGTCCACTAGGAAGTTCTTGAGCCAAACCGCTTTTTTTGCTGCCTCGCAACCAGCTACATATTCGACTTCCATGGTAGAATCTGCGATGCATTTCTGCTTGACGCTTCTCCATGTCACGGCTCCTCCCCCCATGAAAAACACACTACTGGAGGTAGATTTTTACGAGTCTATGTCTGATTGGAAATTCGAGTCCGTAGGCCGATGGGGATTGACTATCGACCGATAAATTAACATTCTATCCCGAGTTCTTTTCGAGATACTTGAGATGTTTTTTTAACGTCGCTCAATGTTCTTTCCCGTTACTTTGATATCTTGCCACCATGCCAATGGCAAAGCAGATATCCGGTCTCATACACAACATTGCATACATAAGGCTTCCGACAGCCGAAGCATAAGGAATGCCTCTCATGTCATCTATCTCCTTTTGCGTCTTAGGGTACATTTTCTTAGATAGATGGATTCCATGTCCGAAAGGTACGAAGCCTTTCTTGGAATCTGCATCTTTCAATCGTTTCAAGACGAAGGTCTATATATGAAAGAACTGCGATAAGCCTATCATCCTTTTCTTGCGATCTCAAGTGATCTTGATCCCAAGGATGTGTGCGGCTTCCCCTAAGTCCTTCATATCAAACTGTTTTAAAAGTCATGCCCTTACGTCTGATAACACCTTTACATCATTCCCGATGATCAGAATGTCGTCTACGTATAGTACTAAGAATACCAATGCAGTTCCGACACGCTTTTTGTATACACAACTTTCGAACTCGTTTTGATCGAACCCATAAGACTTTATAACATGATCAAAACATTGGTTCCAAGCTCTGGATGCCTGTTTGAGTCCGTAAATGGACTTCAGGAGCTTACAAACTAAGTGTTCTTGGCCTTTTTCAATGAAGCCTTGGGGTTGTCGCATATAGATATCTTCATCAAGACTTCCGTTAAGGAAAGTTGTCTTGACATCCATTTGCCATATTTCAAAGTCGAGATGCGCAGCAATCGATAAGAGAATTCGGATGGACTTAAGCATGGCTACGGGCGAAAAAGTTTCCTCATAATCGATCCCTTTTTTCTAAGTATAACCTTTCGCCACGAGTCTTGCTTTGAAGGTTTCCACCTTCCCGTCCGGTCCTCTTTTTCTCTTATACACCCACTTGCAACCAATGGGTTTGACCCCATTAAGTGGTTTGACCCCACACTCTGTTATGAAACATAGAACCCATTTCGGCTTTCATTACTGTTTGCCAAGAATCTGCATCCTAGTCTTGGATTGCCTCGTCATATGTCCATGGGTCTGATTCGTCTTGTCCGGGAATCAAGTCCGAGGACTCTCCTATTCCCATGAATCTCTCGGGCTATTTCACAACCCTCCCACTACGACGAGGCTCCGGTTGTGTAAGTGTGTCGTTTGGTATGTCATCTTGTACAGTTGGCATTGAGGTTAGCCCCCTTAGCTCATTTAAGGTAATCTCCCTTCTGGGTCTTCTTTCGTTCATATAGTCTTCTTCCAAAAATCTAAAGTGGGTGCTTATCACCACCTTTTGATCTTCGGGACCATAGAACATACACCCTTTTGTTCCCTCGGGGTATCCCACAAACAACCTTAATTCTGATCAAGGATCCAATTTACCGGCTTCCTTGTCCAACACGTAGGCCGGACACCCCCAAATCCTCATGTGTCTCATACTAGGCTTGGGCCCGGTCCACAATTCTTTGGAAGTTTTGGGATCCGATTTAGATGGCACCAAGTTCAGAATGTAGGCTGCTGTTTCCAAGGCATGACCCCAGAACGACTTGGGAAGATCCGCATAACTCATCATAGATCTAACCATTTCCAAAAGTGTTTTGTTTCTTCGCTCTGCAACCCCATTTTGTTGAGGGGTTCCGGGTGCAGTAAACTGGGATGCAATCCCTTCATCAGATAAGTAGTTCAAAAACTCATCGCTGAGGTATTCGCCTCCACGATCGGATCGTAGAGACTTGATACTTTTTTCCCTATGATTCTCTGCTTGAGCCTTAAATTCTTTGAATTTCTCAAAGGTCTCAGATTTATGCTTCATAAGGAAAATATAATTGTACCTTGAGTAATCATACTCATAACCTCCTCTTGCTTTGGTTGACATTGGACCACATACATCTGTGTGAACGATCTCTAACACTTATTTGGCTCTATTCCCCTTGGCTCCAAATGCCCTCTTTGTCATTTTACCCTCCAAACACGATTCGCAGGTTGGAATTGGTTCAACTTGGAGAAACTCCAGTGAACCGTCTTTCACCAACCTTTGGATCCTCTTTGGATTTATATGACCCAATCTTAGATGCCATAGAAGTATCTCGTTCACGTCTGATGAACGTTTTCTTTTATCGGAAACAGTTGATGTGTTATAGGATGCATTTCGTGAGTGGTGTGCACAGTTAATTGTATAGAGATTATTCGATAGCGTTCCATGACAGATAAATTAATCAAAAAGAGAAATGGTAACAACTTTATTAAAAGGAACCGAATATCCATCAAGAAAAAGTTTAGAAACTGAAATTAAATTCTTTCTAAAATTCGAAACGTAAAGAACATCTCTTAAAATTAAATCTCTGTCTTCAAAAGACAGGTGCACTTCTCCCACTGCTTCAGCTGCCACTCTCGTAGCATTGCCCAGTGTGATGAGGATCTCACTCCCACTAAGTTGTCTGGTCTGCTTGAACCCCTATAATGTGAAACAAACATGATCAGTGGACCCCGTATCCACTACCCATAAATGGGAGGCATACGCCGCTAAACAAGTTTCAACAACTAGTGCGTGAGAATTACCTTTCTTTCCTTTCCTTTTGGTATTGGAACAGGCTAACCTCCAATGTCCTTTCTCACCGAAATTTAAACATTTTCCTTTTGGTCCTTTCTTAACACCCAAACAGCTAACCCTCTTTTTCTTACTTTTCTTAGTGATGAGTTTGCTTTGGTTCTGACCACTTTCCTTTTCTTGAGACTTGCCTTCCACTGGCCTAGATCTCGAGAAAAGACTTTTGGTCACCAATGCTTCGTCTTTCTTTCCTAGATGCTTCTATATCTTCTCCAAGGCTTCTTGTAGGATGTCCATAGTAAACATGTGATCACTCATCACAAAACTACAGTAAAATCTATCGAAGCATCTTGGAAGAGTTAGCAAAAGAAATTCGATTTGGGCCTCATCACAATATTTAGTTCCGAGATAAGCCAGTTTTTCAAAATGGTGTTTAATTCTGAGAACATGCTCCCTCACGGGTATTCCCTTAGCCATCTTTAGCCTTGCCACATCGTCATTTTTAAACTGATTGATCATGCGGTCTTTTGTTAAAAACATTTCTTCAAGACTTTGCATAATTTCTGCAGCAGACTCAACACCTTCATGAATGTGTCTCAAATCATCAGACAGTGAAGTCAAGATTACATGTTTCATGGGTTCATTAGCCTGCTCCCAAATATTATACAAATGTCTTTCCGCATTAGGTGATGCATCAGTAGGCTTACGTGGCTTGGGTACATCAAGAACCCAATGATGTTCTTGTGCAGGTAGGACAAAACTCATATTTCATTTCCAAACATTATAGTTTTCGCCAGTTAATTGGTGTTCTTTGAGTGTATATAACAGTGGATTAAAAGGTTGCGACATGATGAACTGAAATAAACAATAATATTCATAAGAACAAATATATCACAAGGTTCGATCACATGTATCATATTAAAATCTCAAAAAAATATGAACATGCATCAGTCAACATCTCAAAACAGTTTAAATAAGCCACGTGGGGTGGGTCATTATTTAAACGCATTCAAGCAGGTTACAAACAAGAACAGTTACAAACCTTTAATATCCAGATTAATAGTTGGCTCCCACTTGACCAATATAAAATTGACAGGGACTTCGGGGAAGTATATGCATATCAATTTTATACCTAAGTAATAAACATGATTAAATACATGATTATTATTTCGCTTTGAACGAGCCTCGTGGGGAGGGTCATCGTCGCCACTAGTAATAATCCACAATCATCCATTTGGAATTCATTCATGTGAAAGCTAACTTTTGACCGTCCCGTGGGGGGAATTTCTCCAAAAGAATTCACAAATAAATAAATCATGGAGGTCAAAATTAATTCAATTTTATTATCCGGAATAAAATTATCAATTAATTATTTAAACATACTTAGTAATTTTTGATGGTGAGATTTTTCATTGGGCAACTCTCATGCAAACACATTTAAACAAATTAAATAAAGCATAAGGTAACACAATAATAAATCAAGCAAAGCGGAAAAATAAACATATTGGGCACAAATTATCCAATTGTCATGGTTTGATTTTTCTTGCCTTGATTTTGAAGAAACACCGTCTTGAATTTCTCCCACTCGATCGTCTCGAAAAGAACTCTGTCTCGAAACGCCACGCCAAGTAGCTCGCAGCCGGTATGTACGCGCATCCGGCCACCACTTGGCGAGCCGATCGCCCGTCACCTTACCTTAGCGGCGTCATCACCAGCACCCGCTCGGCGGTTCGGCAGTAACACCGCCAGCGTCGACCTCGGCGACCTCAAAGAAGCGTCGTGTACCGCGCACATCCGACATCCACAAGACGCGCTCGCTAACCTCGCCTCGCCCATGAAACTCGACAAAGACTGAAGGCCCCGTGTGCCATCCCATCTCCGTCGTCATGGCTCGATCTCGCGAAGGCCTTCGGCCCTCGGCCTTGCCTGCGCCCGTCTTGCAGCGCGTGTCGTCCGCGTCGCATGCGTGCCTCCTTGGCGTTTTTACGCGGACGCACCCCCACGCCCGATTACGGATTTTATCCTTTAATTCTTCATCTCCGCCTCCGTTTCCGATCCGGTTACAATTTATTTACAAAAAATAAATAAACCTAGATCTAGACTAGTCTATTACATTGATCAAATCAAACAAATCATAATCTACTCGTGGATTTTCCCACGAGGCAAAACGAATCCGAACGAATCGAATTACAAACCACAAATTATATGCATGCATAAATAAACACATTGTTGGGATTATACTTATTCCCCAACACACATTAAATTCCATGACAATTGGATACCTGCAAAAAAGATCTAGCAATTCTACTATCCAATTTCAAATTTAATGACAACGAATTAAATTACAATTTAAAAAAATTCAGAGCCCGAAACCGTGGCTCTGATACCAGTTGTTGGGGAATAAGTTGCACAGATCTATTCGGGGTGAATATTTAAATACAAATTTAATTCTCATAATTATTACAAGCATGAATTAATCATATATTAATTCAAATAATAATCCAACAACAAATCATGCATATAATTAATTCACGTAAATCCTACGCATGCGGAATTCTACGAGTTTACGTGAACGTACCTCTTGGGATGACAATGGTCTGGCTGATTAGACTCACCAAAAGAACTTCCCAAGTATTCCCTTAATCCTTGCTCGACTATCCGGTGGTAGGACACTTGCGAACAATTAACAAAAGGAAAATAAATTATGTTGCACCACCTTTGTGGATTTGCTAATTTTTTCAGCACATGGAATTGTACTTGGGAATGAAAGAGTCATCCCCTATTTATAGAGCATAGGTGGTCGAAAATTTTGGGCAAAAATAATGTGGGAAAATCTTTTCTTGATCTCCAAGAAATCTTGAATATATCTCCTATATTCTTTTTTCCATAATTATAATATTCCACAAAATCCCACCTACTCTTTGTTATGGGATATTTTCGAAATTATAGGCAAGAATCCAAGATTTTGATCTTCTTGAATTTATGAGATATTCTTGTATTTCAAGAAATACATATCTTCCATAATATCTTTTTCAAGAAAATTAAGAAAATCTTTCTTGCCCTTTATATTTCAAAAACTTCGAAATTTCCTTCATGAATAACCAAGTGGGAGATTTCTTGAATTTAATGAGATAATCTTGTATTCCAAGAATACATATCTTCATTCCATAACAAAATTCAAAGAAAATCTTTCTCCCCTTTTTATCAATAAATTTCGAAAATAATGGAAAAAATAAGCAACAATATTTATTTTATTTTAAACACCTTTTTCCAGTTATTGGACTATATGTTGGGCTACTTAGGGGGCCTTTAGGAGAATTAAGATTGGACCTTCCAATGGATCTTGAATTATCAATATTGAGCCACAATATTATTCAAGCCCATAAATATTAATTAATCCCACTACATAATTAATATTGCACTATCCATCTTAACCCATATTACAGTCAATATGGCTCCCGGTTATTATTTCCCGTGTTTAAGATTATCTAGCCCATTAATTAATTCAAGCCACTGAAATAGCTTTCTATTAATTAATATCTTTTGTCCTTGGTCAAGGAACGATTCAACATTATAATCCATACCGGAAACTAATTCCACTTGCAAGATTTGGTATGATAAAGCTTATGAACCTCCCAAGGGGCAAATCGAACAAGCGTACTTGCACACGATTCTCCGTATTAAATCTTAGCAATCACATGTGACCAATAATATTGCCCAAGATAAAAAGTATTGAATCTCGTTGATTCTCTACCCATGATAAGTCAAAGCAATAGTTACCAATCACACGTGATCCTATTTAAGGAACGAAGATTAAGAAATAACGAACCACTGAAGTCTATTTCTTCCTTGTTCAGTTCTGGAGAATTTGTCCTCCTGTAGGTCCTATTCAGTGCATCAGTCATGCACTAGTGTAATCTCTTGGTCAAGAAAAGGCAATCTGAGCCTTACACTTCAACCTTTCACGATGGATTGTTCATTTCCATCTAGGTCGTGAATGGGTTACTCTTAGTTACAAGGGACTGTTAATTTAATCTTCTGTGATCTGGTATCATTAAATTAACTACAATGTAACACGTACTATTTATTGAACAGTTATGCAGTAAATATATGTAACATTCAATGATATTTAAAGCATCAGTGATAAACAATTTATTTCAGTAAATAAGTCTGAAATTCAGTTTTGATTATACAAAGTAAAAGCATACTTTCTAGTATAATCCCTACAACCCATTGGATGCAAATAGGTATACAAGAGAAAAAGAGGACTGGACGGGAAGGTAGAGACCTTCAAGGCTAGACTTGTGGCAAAGGGTTACACTCAGAAAGAAGGGATCGACTATGAGGAAATTTTTTCGCCTGTAGCTATGCTTTAGTCCATTTGTATTCTCTTGTCGATAGCTGCACATCTCGATTTTGAGATCTGGCAAATGGATGTCAAGACAGCTTTCCTCAATGGAAGTCTTGATGAAGAAATCTATATGCAACAACCCGAAGGCTTCATTAAAAAAGGCCAAGAACATCTAGTTTGCAAGCTCAAGTAGTTCATTTACGGACTAAAGCAAGCATCGCGTGCTTGGAACCAATGTTTTGATCAGGTTATAAAGTCTTACGGGTTTGATCAAATCGAGTTCGAAAGTTGTGTATATAGAAAGCGTGTCAGAACTGCATTGGTATTCTTAGTACTATACGTAGATGATATTCTGCTCATCGGAGACGATGTAAAGGTTTTGTCGTACGTAAGGGCATGGCTGTCAAAACAGTTTGATATGAAGGACTTAGGGGAAGCCGATCACATCCTTGGGATCAAAATCACTCGAGATCGTAAGAAAATGATGATAGGCTTATCGCAAGCTTCACACATAGATACTGTCTTGAAGCGATTCAGCATGCAATATTCCAAGAAGGGTTTTGTACCTTTTAGACATGGAATACATCTATCCAAAGAAATGTGCTCGAAGACGCAAAAGGAAATAGATGACATGAAAGACGTTCCTTATGCTTCGGCTGTTGGAAGCCTTATGTATGTTATGTTGTGCACGAGGCCAGATATCTACTTTGCCATTAGCATGGTAGCAAGATATCTGAGTAATCCGGGAAAAGAACATTGGACTGCAGTTAAAATCATTATGAAGTATCTGAAGAGAACTCGCGATAAAATGTTGGTTTATCAGTCAGACAGTCTGATTTCCATCGGATGCATGGACTTGGATTTCCAATCAGACAGATTCCAGAAAATGTACCTCGGGTAGTGTGTTTTGCACGGGGGGAGGATCCATGACGTGGAGAAGCGTTAAGCAGAAATGCATCGCAGATTCTACCATGGAAGCCGAGTATGTAGCTGCTTGTGAAGCAGCGAAGGAAACGGTTTGGCTCAAGAACTTCCTAGTGGACTTGGACGTAGTTCCGAATTTACCCAGCATTATCACGGTCTATTGTGATAATGCTAGAGCAGTTGCAAATTCAAGGGAACCAAGAGCCCATAAGGCCAGTAAACACACTGAAAGGAAATACCATCTTATACGAGAAATCGTTAAGAGAGGAGATATAGAGGTGGCAAAGATCGCGTCAGAGGACAACCTAGCAGATCCATTCACAAAGGGTCTACCTCAGAATACATTCGAGAGACATGTGGAAGGAATGAGTGTCAAGACCGTTGCCAATCTGCTTTGGGTATAAGTGGGAGAGATATTATTAGGTTCGTGTAGGTGACATTAGATGTCATGTAGATTCTACACGAGATGTGCTGTAGTATACTTAAAAGCAGACTTTGAGTATAAGTGAGAGATTGTTGGGGTTATACTGGAAAGTATGCTTTTACTTTGTATAACCAGACTGAATTTCTGTCTTATTTGTTGAAATAAATTATTTATCATTGATGCTTTAAATATCTTTGAATGTTACATATATTTACTGCATAACTGTTCAATAAATAGTACATGTTACATTGTAGTTAATTTAGTGATACCAGGTCACAGAAGATTAAATTAACAGTCCCTTGTAACTAAAAGTACAAAATTCACAACCCAGATGGAAATGAACAATCCATCGTGAAAGGTTGAAGTGTAAGGCTCAGATTGACTTGTCTTGACCAAGAGATTGCACTAGTGCATTATGATGCACTGAAAAGGACCTACATGAGGATAAATTCTTCAGTACTGAATATAGAAGAATTAAACCTTAGTGGTTCATTATTTCTTAATCTCCGTCCCTTAAATAGGATCGTGTTGAATTAATAACCATTGCTTTGACTTATGATGGGTAGAGAATCAATGAGATTCAATACCTTATATCTTGGCCAATGTTATTGGTTACACGATGATTGCTAAGATTTAATACGGAGAACCGTGTGAAAGTACGTCTTGTTTGATTTGTCTCCTTGGGAGGCTCAGAAGTTTTATCATACTAAATCTTGCAAGTGGAATTAGTTTCTAGTATGGATAATAATGTTGAGTTGTTCCTGAACCAAGGGAAAAGATATTAATTAAAGTGAAGCTATTTCAGTGGCCTAAATTAATTAATGGACTGGATAATCTTAAACACGGGAAATAATAGCCGGATTAGGAGAACCAAATATTATATCATCCACATAGATCTGAACCATCAGAATATCTTGTCCTATCAATCAAGCCCTTGGTAAAACCATTTTCTGTCAAGAACTGGGATAGTGTGTCATACCATGCTCTAGGAGCCTGTTTTAGTCCATAAAGAACTTTTCTTAAACGGTACACTTGGTTGCTCATTTCAAAGCCAGGAGGTTGTTCAACATAATCTTCCTCAGCTAGTACCCCGTTTAAGAATGCACTCTTTACATCCATCTGATACACAACAAATCCCCTATGAGCAGCATAAGCCAGAAACAGCCGAATGGCTTCCAGGCGAGTGACTGGTGCAAAGGTTTCATCATAATCAATCCCTTCTGATTGTGAATATCCCTTAGCAACAAGTCTTGCCTTATTTATGGTTATCACATTGTGCTCATCCTTCTTGTTCTTGAAGACCCACTTAGTACCAATCACATCTTGATGAGTTGGTCTGTCTACAAGTTCCCAAACTTGATTTCTCTCAAACTGTTCTAGTTCTTCTTGCATGGCTAGAATCCAGCTTGCATCTTCAAGAGCTTCTTCAACTATGAGTGGTTCCTTCAAAGACAGATAACAACAGTACATTGCACTTTCACCAATTTGATGTCTAGTTCTGACACTATCAGATGAGTCTTCGATGATCAGATCAGTTGGATGACTGGTTATCCAGGTCCTTCTGTCCTGATTATCATCAGTTTGGAGAACATCATCCTCTTCTGATAAAGATTCATCACTAGAGACTGGGAGAGGTACTTGAGTAGGATCCACTTGGCATGGACATATCTCAGCTGATGTTGGACTCATCATGTGCTGAAGTCTGTCTGTCGGAACATCAGGTGTTCCCCCTGAACCAGATGGTTCAGTTGTTACTGTCTCAGCTGTACCAGCTTCTTCATTGACAGTTGTACGTACCTTGGGATCTGACTGGCCTGGTGAATCATCAAGGTCAAAGTTAGGAACATATACAGTGACGTATTTTGGATCCTTTCCTTTGAGCCTTAACTGATCCATTTTCAGTGAATCTGGTTTGTCTGGTACATCTTGTTCTACGGCTGATTTCTCTTGATCAGATGTTGACTCATCAAATACCACATGAGGTGTTTCTTTCACAACTAGGGTTCGTTGTTGAAAACCCTAAATGCTTTGCTGGTTGAGGAATATCCTAAGAATATACCCTCATCTGACTTGGCATCGAAGGTTCTCAACTAACTCTTCCCATTGTTGTGTATGAAACACTTGCACCCGAACACATAAAAGTAGGAAACATGAGGTTTTCTGCCCTTCCACAGTTCATGAGGTGTTTTAAAGTGAATCTTAGTCAGAGAACATCTGTTCTGCGTGTGACAAGCAGTGTTGATAGCTTCTGCCCAGAAACGACTTTGTGTTGCATGTTCAGCTAACATGGTGCGTGCAGCTTCTTTAAGAGTTCTGTTTCTTATTTCTGCTACGCCATTTTGTTGTGGTGTTCTGGCAGCTGACGTTTCATGTTGTATACCAAACTCAGAGCAGAAATCAGATATAAATTGGTTTAAGAATTCTGTACCTTTATCTGATCTGATTTTCACTATGTTGAGACCCTTCTCATTCTGAATCTTCTTGAGAAGTTCAGGTAACTTTGTCGTAGTTTCACTCTTCTTATACAAGAATACAACCCAGGTAAACTTGGAGTAATCGTCCACGACCACCAGAGTGTATTTGCGTCCACTGAAACTGAGAGGCGTAACTGGTCCAAATAGATCCATATGGAGCAGTTGCAGTACTCTGCTGGATGGAGGAGAAGATATCCCTTTGAATGAAGCTTGTACTTGTTTTCCCTTCTGACATGCGCACATGTCTGATCCTTAGAGAATACTTCATTCGGGAGACCTTCAACCAAGGACATCCTTGCTATCTTGTTAAGAGTTTTGAAGTTCAGATGACTCATTCTCTTGTGCCAGAGCCAACTGGAGCTCTTTGAACTCTTAACAATTAAGCATGCATTTCTTGGATAACTGTCCCAATCTGCTGTATAAATCGTTCCTTTTCGGGGGCCAGTTAGCAAAATCTGTTGAGTCACTAGATTTCTGATTGTGCATTGATATGATGAGAACTCAACACTAAATCCGTTGTCGCAGAACTGAGATACAGATAACAGGTTGTGCCTTAAGCCGTCAACGTATGAAACACCTGTAACCTGTACATCATCGTTCACTAAGGTTCCAACTCCTCTGGTAAAACCAAAGTTATCATCCCCAAAGAGAACTCGTGGGCCTGGTTTCTCAATGTAATTGCTGAGGAGATGTTGACTTCCAGTCATGTGTCTTGAGCATCCACTATCTATGTACCAAATAGTCGCTTGACACCTCCTTTATTAGCCAGTCCCACTCGAGCCTACGAGCAAATCAGATTTTAGGTACCCCAGTAGAATCGGGTCCTGGGGGGTTAGAAGTACCTTTCGGGATCCAAACAAATCTAGCACCCTTGTTGAATACAGAGGGCTTGATTTGTCTCCCATAAACATCTACATACTCATATGTTTCTTCATATGCAATCTGGTTAGTATAAGTATTAGTGTGAGCCTTGGATGAATCAGAAGACTTGGGATCTTTCATTGATACTTGTCTTCTTTTGATCCAGTGGGGCTCAGGTGCAGCAGCCCCAGGTTTCTGATTGTAAGGGTAGGTACGACTGCTACCATTAAAAGATTCATATCTTTTTGGCATAGATGGTCTTAGCAGTTTACCCCCTTAGCTTGCTTGTTAGGCAGCTTGGACTGAGTTGACTTCAGCTGAGACTGTCCCTTACGAGATGGTCCAGACTGAGGCCTACTCTGCTGATTCGGCTGAGGTCTCTTCAGAAGAACAAGATTCTTCTGTTGATCCCTCGGCTGATGTCTGATCAGTTGGGGTCCATTTATGTTCCCTTTCTGATCCGACACTAGCCTTGCCTGGTCAGTTGATCCTTTTCCCTTTTCTGATACAAATTTTGCTATTCGTGTATCTTGATCAGAAACTCGTTTGGTTACACTTTTCTGATGTGAACCAGACGGGGCTTTTGAAGATCCAGAAGGGTTCTCATACTCAATTACCTTCTTATCAGTTATCGTACAAAAATAGTTGTTCAGATCTTGAACGGTCTTAGATGATTTCGTAAAAACCTCTATTTTCTTACGCAAACTGTCCTCAGTAGTTTTCAGATTCTCATGCACTCGGAAGAGTTCATCAAACTTAGTCTGAAGGACTTTGAGTTCTCCATCTTGTTGTTCATTGAGAGTCAACTGATCCTTAATCATCTTTCCCTGATCAGTAGTACTGACTTTCAGAAACTCTAGTTCTGTAGTCATCTTCTGAACAGTTTCAGCTGATTTTAGTTCAGCTGCTTTACTTGCCTCAATTTCTTTTACAAGCCGAATATTCTCAGCCCTTAGGTTATCATTCTCAACTTCCACTCGTTTATAAGTATCTATTGCATTAGAGAGATCATCAAGCAATTGGTCATGGTAGACCTGCAGGTTAATCTCTCCAGCAGACGTGCTCAACACAACAGGTGTAGAACAAGAAACCACATAAGGGTTAGAGATTACCTCAGATTGACCTGCTTCTCTGGCCATAAGACATATGTCATCATCAGATGAGAAGTTCATATCATCGACATCATCAGTTGTAGTAATCAGACAGAAATCTTCAACAGATGAGTAACCTGAGTCATCTGAAGGCAGAAACGAATCATCAATACCAGATGTGTCAGCAACCATTGCTTTTCTGTCTCTGAACCTTTGTTCTCTTCTGTTTCGCTTTTCCTCTCTCTCCTTGGGAGTCAGGTCGGGGCAATCATCACTGTAGTGACCTGGTTTCTGACAGTTGTAACAAACCCTCGAGTCTCCAGAATTTCCTCTGTTAGGTGAATTATTTTTTCCGTACGATCTGTCTGGAGACTTTCCACCTTGTCCGTAATCAGAACCTCTCTTGTCTGATCTCTCATCTCGTCTATTCTCTATGTGATTTTTTCTAAGATCATCTTTCCTTTCATCTCTGTGATTGTCTTTTCGGTCATCTCTTCTGTTATCTCTATCATCTGAAGAACGATACCTTTCTTGTGATTTGTCAGAAGATCTTCTATCTCTTCCTCTGCTTCGTCGATAGTCGTCGTAAAACTTTTTGTACTTGCCTATCTGAACATTTGTTCGTTCAAGTTTTCTTGTTAGAAGTGCAATCTGTTCGACCTGGCTGATGATGTCTCCAACTGATTCAATAATTCGTGAACTGCTACTGGTCGCCTAGAATGCAACAGATTTAGTTGAGTTCGCAGTAGCTTCAGCAGGGACATCATCTGATCCTTGTCCTCTCTCAATCAAGTCGAACTCATGGGCTTTCAAACTGAAGATTAGATCATTTGGCTTCATGGTAGCAATATCTTGACAATCCTTAATCACGGTCACCTTGGTATCCCATTTCTTAGTCAACGATCTGAGAATCTTGTAGTTGATATCCTTGTTTGACATTACTCGTCCTAGATCACGAAGTCGGTTGACTCCACGGGTGATCCTTCCATCAAATTGATCAACTGTTTCATTTGGTAGCATCTTGAGTTTCTCAAATACCACCAGCTCTGCTTGCAGTCTGCTGTCCTTAATCTGTTCATTTCCTTTGCAGATTTCAGCAAGTGTATCCCAAACTTCCTTAGTTGTCTTCAGGTACTTCACTTTCTCTCGTGTAGTAGCATCTATAGTTTTCATGATGAGATGTCTGGCAACAGTATCTAGATTAGACAACTTCCTCTCATCTGCATCCATTAGAGAGGGACTCTTTCTGATTCTTGCTCCAACTGGTTGAGTATGATCTCCTGCTTCAGCTGGGTTATAGTGATAGATGATAATCGGTCCTATCTCAATCTCATCCATTCTATTGCTTATCACTCCCAGATGGTCTCTCATATCGATAGACCAATCTGCATACTCATCAATAGAAAACATGGGTAAATTATGATGCATACCCGAAGTGTTATCCATGCTTGTGGTGATTTTGAAAAATATGAGTTTTAAAAATGGTTTTCAAAGATCAGTTCAAGTGACCACAAAGGTTCTTCCTCAAGAACCGATGATATTCGAAGCCAGTGGTCGGAAGAACCACTGCTCTGATACCACTTGTAGGTCCCGAATGGGTTTTAGTGAGGGTGGAAGTCTAGAGGGGAGGGGTGAATAGACTTTCAAAACTTTTTCGTGGATCAGGTGTGTAAGCAAGTAATCCCAATCAGAGTGCGGAGTGAATCGGTATGGACTGATATCCGACTTACTGATCTGTCAAGCAAATTAGTTCGGCGTCTATCAGTTTAACTGATGGTGTGGAAGATTAGTTAACCCGTGTGAAAACCAGTTTTACTCAAACAAAGATTCTGGCCAATCTTGTTCAAATCAGATGACAAAAGTGTCAAACTGATCAGATCAGAAGCTTGATGCTAATCTGGTCCAGGTACAGAATATGCATGCAAATAACAAGGAGTATTGTGCAGATAAGTGTAAAGCAAAGTAAAGGCACACAAATTTATAGTGGTTCAGACAACTTGTCCTACGTCCACTCTTTCCTATCAGCAGGGGCACCAACTTAACCAACTGAACTTAGTTTATTGTGTTAGTCCAACACAGTACAACCAACAGATGTTTCACTAGTTCTCACTCAACCAATCCCAGAAATCAGATCTAGAAACCCTAGACTGAAATCTTGCTATAACAAACTTAACCTAACTTTTGTTTGGGTATAAGATTTGTAATGTTCCAACTGGAATACTATCCTATCTTCTAATTAGCCTAAGGCTGGAGGATGAATATTCTATGCTAAGAACAATGGGATGAACACTTAAGAATAAATCTTGAGATTGTGTTCTTCGTGCAGAAATTTGCTTGTGCTTGAGCTTGATGATAATTTCCGTAACCTTACTATGAAGGTTTGATCTCATATTTATAGGCACGAAATCGAACTAGCCGTTGGAGAGCAATTCGAATTTCGGTCTATTTTAGGTAGCTTGCAGGCTTGATTTGACGTGCTCAGAAAGGCCATGCCATCTTCGTGCAATTTTGTCATTTCTAGCTATTTGGGCCGATACGCCATATCCTGCATAGTCAGATCTGTACATGCGTGTCGAATTCTTAGTGGCTAACAAGTACACTGAATTAGCGCCTTGTAAAGCCAGCAGTTTAGCATTCTTCTGGTCTGATGACAATCGTATGTCTTTGATAAGTAGATATGCTTATCACATTTATGACTTAACTTCATCTGATCAGTATGCAACTGATCAGTAAACTTGAGTCTTCTGATAAGGTTGTCTTAGCTTCAACCTATCGGCTCTGCTGATGTTCTTCTACAGGTCTTCTGTTCTTCGCTTCTGATCTTCGTTTCTGATCTTCGCTTCTGATCTTCGCTTCTGATCTTCACTTCTGATCTTCATTTCTGATCTTAACCTATACATATTGAGTTTCCTCTCAATATATGACCTAGTTTAATACATCAGCTGTCTAACAAGTTCAGCTGGTCTCCTATCATCATCAGTCGACTAACAGGTTCGACTGGTCCTATTACAACTGTTTTGGAACTTCCATCAAAACTACAAATTTTCCAACAGTAGTATAGGAAGCAACTGATATAGACGATTATTATATAAGGTTAGAGAATGATTTAACCGTTGTAGGGGTGATTGAAGCAAAGAAAGTGGGAGGTAGTAATAGAGTTTCTATTTACGAAGATGATGGAACACTTAGAGGGGTTTCTGGTTTAGGATGTGAAATTACTATAGAGGGCTCACAAATGGCATTAGAGAAGCTTATGAGGAGATTTACGCGCTCTGCTTTAATTTGAAAGTGCAGGATGGGGACACAGAGTTAGAAGCAGAGGCAGGGGTAGAGGCGGTTTCTATAGAGACTTTGACCCCGATTCCATCGAAGTTAATTAGAAATGAAAATGCAGAATATAATCGGGTTAAATAGAATTCTCGGTAAATTAAGAGATCTTCTGAAAACGGGGTTGCTTGAAGATCTTCGTGTTCGCTATATCCATGGCTCAAAGTAATCAAATTTAGAAATTTCTTTTTATCTTTTTAACCTTTATGATTTGTGCAAATACTTCTATGAATTAGTTGCACCGTGCAGTTAAGTGCATTTTTAAATTGTGCACTCAATAGATATTTCCTGAATTTAACTCCAGCAGAAAAATGTTTCTTTATGATTCATGTGTTCTGTCCAAAAATGTTTTTAAAAACTGTTTTTTAAAATATAATATACAATCTCTCTCATTAGTCATATTTTATGACTTGGGGGCTATCACTAAAAATGTTCTTTCCTATTTCATATAGCACGTGGTATTCTCGAATGAGAATTTTTTCAGAAGGGTTGATTTCATGCTAAGAAATGGAAATTCTTCATACGAACTAAAATTAAGATTTTTCCACATTTTAATGGAAGTTTTGCCCTTACCTTTTCCTAATTATTAGTCAGTTTGATTGCATTAAATTGCACTAAAAAAGAATTTGTTATATATCGTGGCTAATATTGAATGCACGAAAATTTAAAGTTTTAATACCAATTTTTCTTTCTAAATTAATTTTTTAAAACTTTGGGTTATATCAGAATTTAATGAATTAAAAATAAATTAAATTAACTTTTAATATGTGACTCATTTTATTGAAAATTTATATATTTTAAAATAGTCAATAATTTTGTTAAGAGAAGTCAAATATTTAATAATGAGGTCTGCGACTTAGCCGGTTTAGGGGTGCAGAGAAAGTGGGAGGCAGTGATAGAGTCCCTATTAATGAAGATGATGGAACATTCAGAGGGCTCAAGCATGGCATCAGAGATGCATGAAGGTGCACGATGGGGACACATAGTTAGGGGCAGAGACAGGGTCAGTTTTGAGGCTGACTTAGCCGTTGTAGGGGTGAGTGAAGCAGAGAAAGTGGGAGGTAGTGATGAAGTTTCTATTAACGATGATGATGGTATACTTAGAGGGATTTCTGGCTCAAGCATGACATCAGGGTCACTTGGCGAGCGGTTTTCAACCGCGGTCCAAGCATATACGCTGTCTTGGACAGCGGTTTTTAACCGCTCTCCAACACTTTTCTTTTTTAAAAAAACAATTAATTTTTAGGCACGGACTCACCAAACATCTCATATATAAGTCACCAAGTCTTCCAATTAATTGAGACAATTATTCGCTCTCATGGGGGACCGAACACGGGACTTTGGGCGCCTGAGCGGGGTTCAATTCCGCTCGGGCACTAGCTTTCTTGCGTTTACTTAATGAAATTAATTCTAAATGTCCTAGAATTCGTTTTTTTTACAATTTTTTTTAAAATTCTTTATTTCAATTATCTTATTTATTAATTCAATCACATTTTTATATAATAATTTTTTTATATAAATTTAAATTAAATTATATTAAAATTATATTTTTTACTTGTACTTTCTTTAAACTTGTAATAATTTTCCTTCTAAACAAGTAATACTTTTCTATCTAAATAAGTAATATTTTTATTTAAACAAGTAATATTTTTTCATCTAAACAAGTAATACTTTTCTTTAAACAAGTTATATCTTTCTATCTAAACAAGTAATACTTTTCTATTTAAACAAGTAATATTGTGAACAAATTTTACATAAGAGTTTGTGTTAACCTCATTATATAAGACGAATATTAAAAAGAAATAACACAAGAATTTAAAGAATAAAATATTTGAACTGTACCTAAAAAGAATTTACAAATTAAAATAAAAAATACAAGCTTTACAAAAAAAAAAAATTAATTCACTTGGAGAGCGGTTATGAACCGTTGTTCAAGCTTTACCTTGGACAGCGGTTCAAAACCACTCTCCAATTACCCTTGCACAGCGGTTATGAACCGCTGTCTAAGCTTTGATCTTGGACAGCGGTTTTTAAACGCTGTATTTTTTTTTTTTAATAGAACCGCTCTCCAAGGAACCACTTGGAGAGCTGTTAGAAAAAAGGGCTGTCAAAGTGGAGCTCTCCAAGCTCAAATGTGTAATAGTATATGCATTAGTTGCACTATGCAGTTAAGTGCATTTTAATATGATATTAGTTGTTTTACTAAAAGATATTTATTGGTTAGTTTAGTTATGAACCAGTTGCACCGTGCAATTGGTGCACTTAATAGATGTTTTCTGAATTTAACTCTATCGGAACAATAGTTCTTTATGATTAATATGTTCTTTTCAAGGGGTCTGGTCCTAGTTATATTAAGATAAATGATATCGCCAACAAATTTTACTTCGAAAATACTAATTTTCAAAGGTTTTTGTTTTTTTAATTTGCACTGCACATGTACGTGCTGATATTCCTATAAAAATTAGTGACACACTTTCCGAAAAAAAAAAGTAATAATGAAAAATTATTTTTAATCGGAGAAAAGGTTAAAACTCGGAATATGTCATTCGAACAATAAATTTCACTGCGTCGCCATCTTTTGTAAATACACCAAACAAATACATACGTTCGATGACAAATCAGTATTTTCATTGTCTCACCAACTTACAAGTCTGAAAAAAAGTACAACCTAAAATATATACTTCCTGACTTATTTGAATATTTACTATTTGCATAAGTTTTAATATAAATAGTTATTTATTAGTATTAAAAGAGATACAATTACTTTTCGATAAGGGTTAAATGATAAAGTAATGATATTTGTGTAAGTTAAAGGAGATAAAATTGATTTTAGTGTGGAAAAAAGTAATAACATAAAGTGTAATATTGAGATGTTTGAAGGGTTTTATAAAAAAGATAAAGTTGCTTTATTACCTTTTACGGAAATGTTCAATTAAATAAGTGGCGTACCTTTTTGGCAAATGCTCAAATAAGAAGGGAACGGAGAGTATAAATCTTCATAGATTTCAATCAATATTTTTTATTACAAAGCAGTATTTTCATAGTTTTCTTGAATTTTTTCCTCCTGAAAATTTGACTTATACAAAAGCATTTTACTGAGTTTAGAATAAGTTATATTAAAATATTTTATTTAAATTTTAAATTATATTTATGATAAATATATATTTAAAAAATATAGATTAATTTTTTTTATATTTTTTGTATATAATATTTAGTTCTCTTTCATGATTCATATTATACAATTATGGGTTATCGCCAATATATTTTTTACTTTAATCCTAACTTTCAAATGTGTATTTCTATTTCACATGGTACTCCACGAGCTAAACTTCAATACAGAAAAACAGTATACACTTTTTGAAAAAAATAATAGCAATATATTGATAATGTAGGTAAAGTTACAACTCAAATATATTTTAACCTTAATATGTCATCTTGAAAAGAAAAGAAAAAAACACTTCAACACCACCTATTGTTGTTCCATCCAAAGCTAAAATTCATCATTTCTATTTTAAAGTAGTGTTATCACATTCTCACCACCTTTAAAAATCTGAATAATAGACTATCATAGATCTCTCTAAATTGTAAGTTTTTTTTAGAAATGTTAATCTCGAGCTAAGATGTGTGCATTCTTCTTGTTCTTAGACATGGGAATATTTTTTTTTTCAGAATTGTAACTTTAGGGGGAGGTAAAAGTAGGACTGTAACTTTTCAAGCTGCCAAAAGTAGAACTGTAATTTTTAAAAGTAGCAAAATTACCGTAATTTTTAAAAATAGCAAATTCAGGCCAAATTAAGCCCAGATTGCCCTTCTTACAGGGCTCAAATAAACACACAAGCAAAGCATGTGGGTCCTAGATCTTGTATGATTCGTGATATTAGCCAATAAGACACTGCTTAAAATGACAAATTGAGACACAACATTAGTATTTAAAAAGTAATTAGCCACATTAGCCAATAATGATTAAGAAGAATAGAAAAATTAATTAAGAAAAAAGATAAAAAAGAAGAATTAAAGTAAAGTAATTAAAGAAAAATAAGATTAAAAAGAACATAGATATGAGGAGTGGACAAAATTTGGATACATGGAACTTCAAAAATTAATTAAGAAAAAATGGTAAAGTCACTACAAAAAATTTGTCAATTAACAAGGGCTAATATCCCTTGATAATTTTATCACTAAAGTTTAACGAGGACAGTCACAAACTCTCGGTGTTAGCGATGGCAAATGCACCCTCGACATTAGCGAGGGTAGAAAGTGACAATTATAAATTATAAAAATTTCAGCAAATTTGCGAAAATTGGACATTGAACTTGTGACCCCTCCCTCGCTCACATGTGAGCTGCTATTACCACTAAACTAGGTGAATAACTGATTATATTTTCACTTTTAATATTTATGTATCATAATTGTCTTCTCTAAATGAACTTATAAAACTATAAAACGTTAAAAGAGTTCGCGAGACCCAGAACTCAAACAAGCGACCTTCAACTATTATATAATTGCAACCACCACTAGGCTAAGCAGCGTTTATATTAAATTTTCACTTCAAATAAATATCTATCATATATATTCTCTATTTTTAACGAGGGAATATGCCCTCGCTATTAGTGAGGAGGCTACGCCCTCACTATTAGCGAGACCTTTTATGGTGCTTGTTAAAGCCCTTAGTATTAACGAGGGAAAATTTATTGCTCGTTATCCCCCTCATTAGTAACAAGGGCTCTAAAATTCCTTATTATTTTTGAGGGTTATCAAAACTCTCTTTAAAATTTTTGTTATTAGAGAGGGCTTTTGTAGTCCTTGTTAACGTCCTCATTAAAAGGCAATTTGTTTTGTAGTGAGTATACAGTCAAAGACGCGACCAACTTTAATCTGGACATTTCGATATGCAACTGACACCAACTACACTACCAGAACAATACTAATAAGGTTGCAATATATCGTATTTATATATATTTATAACATATATAATTAAAAATATATATAAAATTGTGGGGCCTTCGTTGGGTTGGGGCCTGTGGCCATCCCAAGGGCCGCCCCTGCTTTTAAGGAACAAATGATATAGATTCTCTTAATTAGTTGATTCTTTTTATTTTTTGTTTACCTCAAGAAACAAACGCAGTGGTCGACAATAAATTTAAAAGACAAACAATCAAAAAAAAAGATCAAACAACACAGTGGCAGTGTTTTGATGGTAGGATTTCAGTATTTGATTCCTTTCAGATTATTCTGTAGTTAAAAAAGTATGCTTGTTAGTAAAAATTTGCATGTGTGCGATTTGAACCCGAAAGAGGGCAATTCGGGCTTAATTTGGTCTGAAATTGCTATTTTAAAAGGTTACGGGCCTCATTTTACTATTTTTAAAAGTTATGGTCCTACTTTTGTCAGCCCGAAAAGTTACCGTCCTATTTTTGCCACCCCTAAAGTTATTGTCCTAAAAAAAATCCCTCTTAGACATAATATTCCTTTCACAATTTACGGATATGCTTTTATATTTCCATTTTTATTGTTAATCTAATGTTCATTTGTTTAATTCCGTTTACTTGTAAATTTATAAATTTGTGTCATGTCTTGTCTAAAATAGAACATGATATTGAAGGAAAATACATTAATGTTCCTTCATCAAGAAGTAATTGATTGAGGGTTAATTTAGGTATTTTATTATATTTAATGTAATCCTAGAATGTAACATATATATATAAAGAGATATATGATGTATTAATTGTACGAGAAGAATTGTGAAAAACCTCCTGGCTTGATATGCCACCAAACGTAATCATTCTTCATTTAACTGAGTTACTAAATTTGTGTTATCTATCAGCATGAATGTTCTATCAATTAAAAAAAATAGAGACAAGGAAAAGAACGATCGATTGATTATCAAGCAGATGCAGATCAAGTTCCTCCATCGTTATTTATCTTCTATGTCGAAACTCTTGAATTTGATGGATCTATGATCTTTTCTTTCTAAACGCGATTTATTGTAATGGAGTCTTAAGTTTGGATTTTACGAAGAAGTGATAAGTGATTAATAAATTGAACTAGTTGCGCTAATGATTGAGTTTTGACAATATAGCTACCAACAACATCAAATTATTTGGTATGAAATGAACTGCTAGGTTGACCTTAACTCATGAAAACGGCGACCAATATATTTGGTGCTAACATTGATTAGAGAAAAGAGAAGGGTAAAACATGGGAAAATACAATTTTTGTTAGGTAATTTTCATCCATTTTGATCTTAATCCAATGAATTTATAGTTTTTATCATGGTTCTGTAATTTTATAAAATTCGACTTTTCATCATGCATGTCAACGGCTAGTTACCTGCAATAGCAGGTGACATGACTAAAAAGTCAGAATTTTGTAAAGTTACAGGACCAAGATCATAATTTACGAATTTTGATTTTAGTCCTGTAACTAATTAGAAAAATTCGACTTTTTAGTCCTGTCACCTACAATAGCCGGTGATAGAATGAAAAAGTCAATTTTTGTAAAGTTATAGGACCAAGATCAAAAATCGTGAATTAGTAGGACTAAGATCAAAATGAGTCAAAGTTACAGGACAAAAAGATCAATTTTCCGCGCTTGACATGATTACGAACTCATACAGTCATACCGTAAAAAAACTTAATCTTTTTTAAATTTCTGTAATTAAAACTGTTTGCCGCAGTATAGGCTTCATAATTATTTATTGTAGAATTTAGGTAAAAAAATCTTTGTTTGTCTATTTTTACTTATATATTTGTTGCTATTTTGATTTTTTTTTTTTTGGAACTCTTTCCATCTAAAGAAATGAGTGTAAATATATCTTTGTTAATAAAAGCCACACAAAGTCATTATGGTGAAGACATTGTTTTTTTATATTTGAAGCCCCCATATTGTATTTTGGGTGCGTGATATTATGTTTAATCACTATGAGTTGAAAATTTTATTTATTTAAATTGTCATCAAATCTGTCACATTTTTTTTGTATACATACATGTTCGTTGTTATACTTCCATGTTAAAGAAATTCATACATAATATCAGTGATGTAAAACTCCCGACTAGTCCCCGCCTAGGCGGCGTCTAGGCGCTAGGCGGTCGTCGGCCGACCCGATTTTGCCTAGGCGCCGCCTAGACGACCGAGTCGGGAGTTAGACAGCTAAGTTGGGAGCTAGGTGTCCAAGAATAAGGTATTATTTGATAATGAGAGACTTTGTTCTTAGAATAAATTGATGGTAAGACAAAGATTGGTAATTTTCACTACACTAAAATTCCAAAACACAAATTTGTTTAGTTTTTTATGCTAAATTAATTTTTTTGTACTCTATAATGGATAATAGATATATAAGAAAATGTGTTTCAATTGTTATCTAAATTTAGGCGGTTGTATAATAAATTTATTAATTAATTTTGAAGTGTATAATTTGTTATAATATATAGATTAATAGTAAATAAAACTCATTTAGATGAAAAAACAAAATAAAATCGAACCGACTAGTCCCCGATTAGTCCCCGCCTAGACGGCCTAGGCGCTAGGCGGTCCATGTCCGCCCGACTACCGATTTCCGACTTCTACACCGTTGGATAATACACATGAATATAAGTTAATGTGATAAAACATTTTTACAAATCATTGAAATATGTGACCTTTGGTATCAAAAATCTAATTTTTTTTGCACATTCTTGAAAAGTAAATATCTTATATAGCTACATTTGCGTAATTAATATACATTTTTTTTTGCTTGTAATAAATGACTTAACCAACTTGACCTGAATTTAATATATTGGGCTCAAAAGAAATTGAGTATCATTGAAGGGTTATCTTTTTACATCAAACAATCCACTAACCCCAAGGACTAAGAACCATCTGACAAGGTTAAAATCGATGCCCTAATGTTTCTTAGACAACAGATCAATCCTAGTTGGGCTTTTATACGGTTAGGAAGGCTTTCGCCCTTCCTGACGTCAGGGAACCAATAAAAAGTTGTCATGTCATTTAACTTCGCCATGGGCGATATAATTTTGCCGTAAAATTAAATAATTAATATTTTTAATAAAAAAATTTACTAAAATATCCTTATAATATATTTTAATAAAAATATAAATTTTATAAATTAAAAAACTTAAGTTCTATTTATATTAAATTAATAAAAAATGATCGGTTTGAAATTTTTCTTCACAGATCAAATATCAAAGAACCCTTAATCTCTTCTCCAAATCAAAATCAAATATGAAGAACCCTAATTATTTTGGGTTTCATAAGAGCATTGGGCTGCTAGCTTGGATTCATTCTCCCATATCCTTCTATGGTGTAAGTTCTTTGAGATTATTACTCTCGTCTTTAATAAACTTTCATAGTGTCTATGTTTCTTACATGTGATTTGGGTTTGTGGTTGTGGCAGGTGTTTGATGGACATGAAGGCCGATGCTGAATTTGCAAGATCTTGCTGTGTCGAGTCTACATTGTCGTCTGGCACGACTGCACTCACAGCTATGATATTTGGAAGGTAAAATTTGCAACGTTTACGTGTTAAACCCTAGAGTTTCTAGGTTCTCTATGCTTGCGAGTTTGCTTGTTTATTGTTCGTAATCTAATTACATCATGAGTAACACTTGAAAACAACTAATATTGTTCAATGAAAATAGCTAATACTGTAATACCTAATACAATTTGAGTTGCACGGTGCAACTGGTATATAGAATCATTTGCCTTACATCATAGTCTTTTACCAGATCATTGCTCGTAGCCAATGCCGGAGATTGTCGATTCATTGAGAGTGAGGAGGTGCATTTCTGCAGAAGGGAGTTGCACAACTAATACTTAACTCCTATTTATGTTAAATTTATAAAACACAATCGTTTCACGAATCAAATACAAAGAACCCTATTAACTTATTTTTAATTTTTTTCTTCAAATCAAATGAAGAACCCTAATTATTTTGGATTACTTCTCTGCGGTTGTATGCTCAATACACCATTATGCCTGCTAATTTATCGACATAAGACAGGAAATGTTTTTCAGTTGTTAGCAACATAGTACACTCACAGACATGGTGAAATCTCAAAGCGGGCAGTTGCAAAATCAGATCTTTTATAGGTATTCAGCCATTAAGATATCAAGAGATCTTCTTTCTGTTGATTAATGTTGTAATTCTTCTGAAAATACCTGAGATTTTATTGTTAGTATTTACTCATGTAATCTATATTCATTATTCACTTATTAATCTATATAATTGAGACTGATTATTATAATTGGTGCGCTTTGAAGTTCATAAATCATATAGAGTCCAAGATCCTACATAGATTATGTTATTCCCCCATGTCTATGTCAAATATGCTTGACTGAAGTACATTGTGTAACTGATGCTAATTGGTTTATACTGCACTGGTCAACGAGACAACGAGAGCTTTTTGTAAACTTTAGGTTTATTAAGATAGAGCTTATCTGGAGGCAAAATCTATTAATTTATCAGTGATTGTTCCTCCATTTGTTTGTGTCTCTCTCCTGCAGTTTACTTGCATTTTCTATTCCTCCATTTATATACTTCATGGCGGTTACTTATACTACAGTATTTAATTATGACTGATGCTGCTTTATTGATCCTGCAATGGACAAGTAGCATAACCCTGTTATTGTTTTAACAATTATGACCAGCTCTTTTTGTTCTAGTTTTTTTATATTTATTTGTTTATTATGAAGAATAGCTTTCTGGAGACTTTGGACGTACCAGATCCCTTGATAATATTATTACGTGCTCTAGAGGAACAAATTTTATGTATCCTTACATAGTTGATTTTGTTGTTGAACATAAATTAATAGTGTTCTGATTTTTTTTATTTTTTGTACTTTGGAAGGAGGAGTGTGGAGATGAATATGATTGAACACTGCTTGCTGCCACCTCCCTTTCAGTCGAAGAAGGAATGAAACAATGTTGATGCTGCTTGAGGTTTAGGAAGAATAAAGAAGGTACTCTTTTTTCATTTTTCTTTTTCTTTTTAAGTTAATAAGATTATTTTTGCATTGATGGTATGCTCAATAGGTATTATCTCTGGGTTCTTCCATCTCGAAGACTATCTTGAAAATCAGTATTTTGAAGTAATATTTGTGTTCAATAATTGAAGTTCCGAGTGTTATTCAAGTACGGCGATCTGATTTTGTTCTTGTATGGATTTCTTATTCCACTCAGAATTTAGTCAAGAAGTGAACTTTACACCAATGGTCTTGTTGTCTATGTCTTTTCTAATAAACACATGATAAGTTTAGTAAATCAACATGGATATATATATGTAGGGATCATTGAATATATATATGTAGGGATTATTCGATATTAATGGTCATATACCCACATAAGTCGGAGATTTGTTTGTTGGACTACTTATATAGTGGCAATCAAGATACACGTACGGTGGAAACTAGTTGTTGATAGTGGGAAGCGACGCAGAACTTTCTGATAACTTCACGATTTTTTCTGTTTTGACTTGGAACGAATTTCAGGACATGCCATACATCACTGGAAAGCCCTAGAAGTCTAGTTTTCAACAAAAAAAACGGTGGTAAAAATTAATATTCCTACAAGAAGTTATGACCATTTGACTGAAGACCTGTCAGGATGCATGCACTCTCGGGAATTCAATAAGTTCATCCAATCTTTGATATTTTTGATGGTTCTCTTCATCCAACTAAAGAACGCTTACAATTGAGCAAGGCGGGCTTAGATGAAAGCCCAAGCAGCTGCGGGCCTGGAAAGCTAGTAAGCCTGGCGAGAAAGGAAACTTGGCGAGAAGGCAAAGAGTGGCAAGAATGAAAGATAGTGTCCCAATTTACAAAATTTGGCAAGATCTTCAAGATTGACAAGATATGCAAGATAGTCCAAGGTCTACTGCTTTATCATTTTATTTTGGATTATTTTCCTTTTTGGGGATATTATTAGATTAGATTTGAGTCGGTCCTTTTAGATAGAATTTTAGTCCTTTTCATTCTTATTTATAGTCTCCGAACCTTTGTGGGTTTTTTTATCAATTATATTAATTTGTTGCTGTTGTGGCCATCAACGCCTCTCCCCTAGTTGTCGCCTCTTCCATTGCACTCAGTCGCCGCCTTTTGTTTGTCTACACCAAGTGACAAAGTGAGGAGTTCTGGACGAATTTCAAAAAGGATAAAAATTCAAATGTTAAGGGCGTCTTTGCTGTACGGATATTAATTTTTCAGCCATTGTTAATGGAATAAGCTCATACAGTTGCAAAGAGGAAATAATAATATGAAAACTTTATGAATGCCTACAACAAGAAATGTCCTGATCAACTCCTGGAGGGAGGAAGAAACATAGCAACTCGATATAAGCACGAGGTCAGAGGATTGACTTAGTCCCTACAATGGGGTATCTCCATGAAGACCATCTTTCTCTGATTCAATAATTCAAGAAACACGCCGAGGTTACTGTTATCTCCATCTATTTAAATCCAGGCTAATCCTCCCGTTTGTAGTCATTTCAAGCAATGTTATTTTCCCATCTTGAGAATTTTGAAATTCATTTTTGTTACGAAACATGAATTATCATTCTCTACAATTGAGCAATTCTTTTAATTTTTTTATTTTTGAAAAATTGAGAATCCAGTTAGCAACAAAGAATCAATTTAAACACTAAACCTAACCAATTACTATGTCCAATACTGAAAAGGTGGAGCAGAAGATCACGACTGACCATAAATTACATATTTTAGTATCCCATAACTCTTTCACTATGTGAAATTACATGATTTTATCAAGGCATAATTGTGGATACATAAAACAGAATCGACTGTGAGACTTTATTTTCTCAAAACACAAGTTATATGTTTTGAACATAACAGAAAAGGAGAAAGGCAGTCATAAGGTTAGACCAGAAAATGATGGGGTAGATAAATGGAAATAAAGAATTTTACATATTCAAAACCTCAAAATTTTCTAAAAATCATTGTATCAAAAGAACCAAATAAATAATTGAAACAATAAAACGAAAAATTGATTCATTAAAATCTTCACATGATAAAGCAAAGACCATTGATAAAATCAAATTAGCAAATAAAATAGGAACATACTCTCAAAAAGACTTCACCTCCATCAAACACTACTCGTGATGAGTAGACAGGGCAAAAATAAAGAGGGATCAAGAATTTACCAGTGAAATTAGAAAATCAAGAATCTGTAATTCCACAACTAAAACTTTCAAACCCACTACAAAAAATTCTAAAAGACACAGGATAATCAAGTTAAAAGTCATGTAGAACTATAAGACTGATTTATAGAGGTGTTCCATGAGTATAAGCTTTAACATATGAATAAAGCGAAATACGATAAATTCCGAATGTCTCAAAAAAAAAAAAAAAGTTAACACTTGATCATAATATGAAATTCAAAGTTGAGAAAAATTATTAATCCCTAGTAAAATCACTTATGTCCATGTACCCTTTCTCTTCTTTAAGATTCCAAGCCAATTCGATTTGCATTCCTGGGTTATAGTTCTCGAGGTGACTTTCGGCTAACTTCTGTAAATGTTCATCATCTTTTACTTCAACTGTATCACCACTAGCATCCTCTGCCCATACTTTGTAAACTTCTTTTAGTATTCCGCCTAGAGTCAACTCGTTAGCATTATATTCTCTAGGCACACGATGACATGTCTCCTTGTCTGGTAACGGAGTAACCCACACACTAATGGGATCTCTACAAAAGCAATATATAATTTTTGTTATGTCATAATGATTGCATAACTCGTGAATAAAATAAGCATTAAAAAAAATCTCAAATGTCTCACCGAGGGCGAACTAAATTCTGAGAATGATAAAACAAATGTGATGCCAGTTTCCTGAAAGTGGTCACATACTCTTCCTGTTTTATCATTTGTGAAAATTGAGTGTCAATCTCACCGTATCAACAAAAATAAATTGTACCATCACATGTATTATTTACCTCTGTCAATGCTCGATTAATGCCTTCGTCTGGAAACATCATGAGCAAGCATACATATAGACCTCAATCATATCTATGTTGCATTAAATTTGAGATACTACATGAGAAACAATATTCACAAACATGTTTCTGCAACTAAACAATGAAAATATATAAGTCTTACCCATTTGGTTGTTGTGGAGTTGTAGAATACCGATATTTAAACGTGCTATGCCATTCAGAATGACTAAAATGGTTCCCCTGGCCATAGTTTGCTTACATCTTCCAGTTTCATCACCTGTTGAAGTTTTATATGAGTCAAATGTACAAGGTCTATGCGTTTGATGAAAATTTTATGCTTACCGCTTCTTGAATCAGAGTTAGTCGTTTATCATAATTTGACGTTCTCAACGTGTCGCAGATTTCTATTATTTTTTTGTTAAAGTCCACCTTACATAAAATCCAATGGTCATCATCATGAGTTGGAATTGAAATGGATAAGCAGCTCGATGGAAGACCTCTGTATAAAACACTCTTTGAACCAAATATGTTTCTGTTTATTTGCTCGTCTGTAAAGTGCTTGATCCGAGCATAAACCTGTAATTGAGAAAATAAGACAAATTACATGAGGTATTTGAATGACTAATTACAAAAAATGTATAATTTGATCATACACTAAACCAAGTAGGCAAGTTCCAGTGTCCGCTTGAGTAGGAGTATGATTTTCTGTCATACCAATTAGCGTACGCCACACAATTAATAACCTGCATTATATTTAGTAAAATGTAAAATGACATAGCAAACTATGAAATAAATAAGAGAAAAATTATGTAATTGATTAACGGTCAGATAGCAGATAACTATGTACAAGACAACTTTGCATCTTGGACTCACTTCGTAGAAACCAAATAAGAACCGTTAAAGTTATTCACCAACAGATGCAGGTTAAGAAGCCATGAGGGAAAACTCAAAAGTCAAAACAACATCATATGCAGAATAATATATGGGGAATTCATGAATGAATTTGATGCATTAAATTTAGAATTAGATATGGTTCATCACTCACATCGTCGTTCAGCTCAGTATCCCTTACCGGAATTTCATCAAACACCTGGTGTGCAGTCATCTAACAACTCCAAATTTTCATAAAACTGGAGAATTTCAAACGCACCTGTGCCGAAACGGTGGGACGCTGGGCGACGGTCGAATGGGAGAAGTGTCGCGTCTCCTATAACAGGCATTTTGTGGCAGCGGCGCAACCGTTGCGGCGAAATTCGCGACCATCCAATTTTGATGCGATACATGCCTCGCAGCCAGTGGAGTCGATTCGAAAACGCCTTTGATTGTTGTCTCTCTCCGGCAGGTCGAATCTGACATCCCTGAGTTCATCTACTGTGGCGTTGTGTCGTTACATTGATGAGAGGGAACAGGTCCCTTCGGAAAGGGAGAAAGTGGCATGATGGCCAGTGTATTTCTTCCTCACGACGGTCCTTCCCATCCCGAATTGTAGTTCCCGGCGTCGGAAATTTCTTAATATTTCTGATGCACAGTGACTCTGGGATTGTGGACTGCGTCCAGGTCGCTGGTCTTGCGAGGGACGGCCGCCGCGTGCGAAAGACGGTGGGCTCGCCGGAGAAACCGTGCCTTCAAATCGCGATGGTGCTTCAGCCTTTTAGAATTTAGAGGAAAAAGAGGCACAACCAAGGTCAATACGGGACAATGGTTCACAGTAGGGATGGCAATGGGGCGGGTTAAAACCCGAACCCGGCATGAATCCGTCCCGGATGGGGCGGGTTAAAACCCGATCAAACGGGTTTTGGGGCGGGTTAAACCCGGTCAAGCGGGTTTTTTGCCGGGGCGGGGCGGGTTACGGTTTTAGGTAAACCCGCCTCGAACCCGCCCCGCATATATAAATATATATTAATTTTATAATTTTTTATTAAATTAAATGTATTTTGTATAGGGTTTATTTCTTTCACGGTGAATTATTTTAATTGTTTCTTTCTTTGATTTATCAGTTTCTTTTATCGAATAAGTGTTTTAGCTTAGATTGAGAAGAAATTAGAATTAGTAGATATCTAATGTACATAATTCAAAATAAATTTCAATTAATTCACCCAAATAATATAAATTCAAGTATTAATTGTATGAATTGGAGGACTGCAAAATAATTGTATGAATTGGAGGTAGAGATAAATTATTTTTTTGCTTATTTATTTATTTTCATCTTTATTTATTTTTCTAAAATACTAACATATCTATTTTTTTTTAAAATAGATGGAGTCTGAAAAAAAGGCTTAACTGTAGCTAATTCAAATAATGTCCCATTAAATAATCTTCTTTGATGTGGGATTGATTAAAACTTTTGAATTTTGTGCTCTATGATGTGAGATTGATTGTGAAATTAGGTATTTTATTTGTTATAATTTGAATGATTCTAATTAATGTGTTATTTTTTAGGAATGATATGTATGAAGTTGGGAGTATGAATTAAAAAATGTAGGAAAAAATAAAATTGGGACGCTGGCGGGTTAAACCCGCCGGTTCACTGGTGGCGGGTTAAAGCGGGTTTAAAAACCCGGGTGGGCGGGCGGTTTCTGAGTTGGGAAAAAATTTGGCCAGGGCGGTTTCTGGGTTTAGCTAAACCCGCCCCAAACCCGCCCCGTTGCCATCCCTAGTTCACAGGGATTTGATTAGGGATGGCAATGGAGCGGGTTTAAACTCGGACCCGCATTAAACCCGCCCTTAATGGGGCGGGTTTGAACCCGGTCAAGCGGGTTAGTGGCGGGTCATGGTTTTTGCAGAACCCGCCCCGTGAACTCGCATTTAAACCCGTCTCATTAAAATATTAATATATTTTATGTATTTATGCATTTATATAAATTTATATTCAAATTAGTGTATTTAAATGTATCTGTATATAAATTATTTATGCATTTTAAGCATTATATGAATACTAAATGTTATTTTAAGTATATATATGTTTAAATTTAAATTATTTAATATTAAAATAAAATATTTTATACTTTAAAATTAATTTAAAAATAATAAATAATCAAATGAGGCGGGGCAGGTTAAACCCGGCGGGTCCACGGGGCAGGGCGGGGTGGGTTGCGAGTTCATGAAAATTCTGGCGGGGCGAGTTACGGGCTTGGCCAAACCCGCCCCGTTGCCATCCCTAGATTTGATGTATCAAGATGAGTTTTTTTCGAAGGGAGCATCATGAATAGTTGAAGAATTGGTAACTAGTTTGAGGCACAAATGATTTCTAGGGCTAGAATGTTTTGAATAGGGATATAGTAATTTTAATTATATTTAAAAGCATTATAATATACAAATGAAATATTAATAGATATATATATATATATGTTATTTTTTTTATTAAAAGGATAATTTCGTCATTTTATAAATATTAATTTAATTTATTAGTAAAGCGATGCAATGCGATCGCAGAATGCACAACACAAATGCACTAGTGCGAAGGACGATCATTTAAAATTAAGATTGTACGTTGGATCAACAATCCAATGATAATTAAGGAGTTCCCTGACGTCAGGAAGGGCGAAAGCCTTCCTGACCGTAGAAGATTCCATCCTAGTTTATGCTTGAATTACTTTTAATTGAAAACACTTGAATAACTGTGGGAGATCGGAACATTTTTGAAACATGCATGATAGTCTGCTTCCAAAACAAACTGTCAAGTGGAATGTAATCCACTTACTTGGCTATTTGAGGGTCAATATTTTTAATAAGGATATGTTGCGTTTTAAAACATGTCTTACTTTTCGAGAAAAATAAATCATAAAAGATGATATGATATAAATTAAACTCTCTCCATTTTTCCTACTTCTGCACTTATACTGACAAATCAATATAGGCTTGTATATGATAACAAAAATAAATAAAATCACATTCAATAAGTTGATTAACATGCTGAAAGTAACTGAGAAGCGTGAACAGTAATTTTAGTCTGCTGTGACAAAGAAAATTGTCGAGGCTAATTAGATTAATGTAACATTGGAAAGAACCCCAAAAAAATGTGAGATTACGTATAAACAAATTGTATATTTCAATATAATAAGTTGTATGATTCAGTATTAATAAATTGTATTTTACAGTATCTCAGTGAAAGATGGAATGAAAATCTGGAGAAACTTGGAAAAGATATCATTGAGTTTGAAAAAAAAAATCCTGGTGAAAGAAGGAAATTAAGATCTCGAAATTCAAGATCGATTGCTAAGAATTGGAGAGAATCTCGGCCGTAATATTGGGGCCTTCTTCAAGAAAAAAGATGTGGCCTGAAAACAAAATGGACTTAAGATATCCATTATTTGGGCCTGAAAAGGAATTTCTGGTTGGGCTAAACAAATTTAATTGACTCAATCAATTAAACTTGCGCAAATTCCTCAATTCCAAAATCAAATGAAGGATTTTAAATAAATTTCGTGTTAGATTCACTCTAAGTCAAAACAGCCGTGAACAAAGCATGAGGGAGCATTTGTAAGTAAATTAAAATTTCACTCAATTAAAAGGCGACACGTGAAAATTATGTGTTAATCAAATTTATTATTTATTGGGAATTTAGATAAAGTCAATTCCTAAAATAAATTAATAAATAACTAATGGCGTCATCGACCCATTAAATTAATTAGGTCCAAGTCAAATGACACGGCCTAATAAATTATATTGGGCTTCTAAAGTTCAATAAATAAAGATTGGGCTTCTAAAAATTCAATAAATGAAGATTGAATCTCTAAAGCCCAATAAATGAAGATTGAACTTCTAAAGTCCAATAAATAAAGTTGGGCCTCGAAAGTCCAATAAATCAAGATTGGGCCTCGAAAGTCCGATAAATTAAGTTGGACCTCGAAAGTCCGATAAGTCAAGATTGGACCTCGAAAGTTCGGTATATGAAATTGGGCCTCGAAAATCCGATAAATCAAGTTGGGCCTCAAAAAATCCAATAAAATAAATCAAACTCAACCCAAATCCTAAAAGCCCATCAGATATTTCTAGAAAATTCTAGAATCTTCCGGCCCACCAGACAAAGTCTATTAAGCCTAAGGCCAAAGTCTTATTCTACACCTATAAATAGGGGTCCTCCTTATTCATTTTCAACACAACACACGACACAAAGGCGTTCTTCGTGCAAGTATCCAGAAACAACGATCGATTCGAGATCAAGGCTCCAAGCCCCTCCGATCAGACGTTCTCTTCAAAGGCGTTCTTCAAGGCTTGGAAGATTTGAAAACTTTTTTTATCAGCTTTAAAACGTTCTTCACGGTAACTCGCTAGAAATGACTCCCAATCCGAGATCAAGTTGCCGAGCCCCTCCGATTTGGCGTTTCTCCTCAAAGGCGCTCTTCGTTCAACCTTTGAAGATTTTAAGATCTTCATCTAACACTCGAAGATACAAAGATCATTCTTCATCAAGGTCAAAGACCTTCGTCCAGAAGCCTCCAGAAACAACGTTCGATTCAAAACAAGACATCAAGTCCTTGGATCGGCATTTCAAATCCACCACTTCAACTCCAGACAAGATTAAGGCGAGGATCACTCCAAAAAGTTATCAAAGTCAATGAAGAGAAGAATCAGATGAACAAATTAGAGATTGAACTAGCAATATTCCACATTCAAATTCAAAGAAATTCAACTTGTAATTTAGTTTCATGTTTTCATATTAATTCATGAAATTTGTCGTTACATGCATGTCGAAGATATGTAAATTTTTGCTCAAGAAATTTTCGTAACAATATATTTTCCCAAAGCCCCTTCACTCTTTCCTTCCTCTCCTATTTTTGATAAAATCACAAAGCCTCTACTGTAAATGACGGATCCAGAAAAGAAAGAGAAAGAAGAAAGATACATTGTGGTGGTTGTGATTTGATATGTGGCATATTTTATTGGGAGTAGCATTTTGGAAGGGAAGCTGAAAAAATTGGGTCATTAAGAATCTTTAATGTCTCTAACGCATACTATTTTGCACCTCTTAGTGATGAAAAAAAAAAGTGCACCTATTTGTAATAAAATACTTAAGATGACACCTAGTAGTAATTCACTCTTTCTTTTATACGGTACCCTAAATTATTTTTTAATTTCATAGGTTTCATTCTACTTTAGTTTTCTTGAAAACTGGGCATATAGAGGTGCGTTGAGGGTTTGATGAATTCAGGATAAAGAAAAATCCAAATTTTAATTTTAAATTCATGTTATCAGAATATATGTTCTTTTAAAAAATATTGATTAATACTGTTAACAGAATATTAAATTTCCAATTATCTATTTATCTATACATATATAATTGCCAAATTGAGAATCGAATCCTTAAAAAAAAATTAACAAACAGTAATGGATTGAAAAATAAATTGTGAAAAAATAGAAAGAATTTTGGAATAAATATTAACAAATAATAATAATAAAAAATCTTTGGTATTTAGATTGATCATGATTTTATGATTTATACTCAATAATAGATCTCCTTTAATATTGTAATATCTTTTATATTAAATTATGATCAGATTCATATATTTAAAACAAAATCACGATAAAATCTATTGATTTCTAAAAAAATCTTGCATTAATTTTCTTTCGAATTTATTACTATTATTTTCTTAAATCCTTTCCTCCATTCCCATGTATATATTTTGCAGTTTGTTTGGATGAAATCGAGAGTGAGCAATTGACTAGAATGATTCTGATTGCTATCACGATTTTTATTTAGAATGTGATGATGCTAGGCTATCTAAGAATTCCATTTACTCTGTTTGTCAGGCCAAGGAAAAGGATCTGAATGGATCAAATCAGTATGTGCTGAGTTTTGAATCAAAATTGTGAGCACTATTAACTATTCGATTTTATATTAATTTTTTTTAATTATCAAGGTATGGTTTGATTAACTAGGATAAACTATTTAGATATATATTATTCAGATCTTATTATTTAGATTTGGGAAATATAATCAATTAAATAATCATGATTTTTTTGTTTATTTAGAATTAGTAATATTTTAAGAATACCATAAATTAATGTGCTTCCCGAATAGTTTGTTTTATTTTTTGTGTATAATTTTTTAGTTTTATCGTTATTAAAATAGACAACAATAAGTTATTCCAAGGGAAAGAAATTCAAAATGCTTATAAATACAAAAAGGGAGTGACTCTAAGGTACAAAGTCACTCTCCAAGTGACTCTAAGTACAAAATTACTTTATTTTGATTCTAAGGTACAAAAAAATGGTCAAAAGTCTAAGTTGCTCTTCTGTCCGTTTTCTGCACTTCTGACACGTTTTCTGCACTTCTGGCACGTTCCTGTACTTCTGACGCATTTTGGAGTGCAATTTTTTTTCTGCACTACTAGGTCAATTTTGAAGTGCAGTTTTTTTAATTTTCTGCACTTTCGCCTTTTTTATTTTATTCCACTTTCTATTAGTTGTAATTTTTTATATTATTTAATTTAAATTTTAGATTTTATAAAATTTGTATTTCGAATCTGCACTTTCCCAAAATAATGTGTACTTTCACAAAATGTGTATTTGGTAAAAAAAATAAAATTATGAATACATACAAAAATGAGATAAGGGGTATTTTTGGTACAAATTGTATTTTAGAGTCACTTTAAAGATAATTTGTACCTTAGAGTCTTCTTGTTAAAAACTTTGTAGTGGAGAGTCATTAATTCAATACAAAACACCTTGACCAAACAATATTACAGAAAATTTCAAAGGAAAAAAAAATACTCGAGAACACAAGCAAACTCAATCATTCAAAGAGGCACTTGAAACCTTATAAATTTTTCTTTCATAGAGAGCTTATTTATATATATATATATATATATATATATATATAAGAGATAGAGAGTTGTTATTTGAGCCGAGCATATGAAGTTCGACTCTACTCGTTAAGGCTTGAACTCGACTTATTTAAATTGATAAATGAGTCAAACTCGAGCTTGTAAAACACTGTTGAGAAATATGGGGTGCCCGGATCTATTCTAGATGAATTTAAATACATATTTAAATTAATCAATTAATTACTAACATGAATTAATACTAAATCAATTCAACATAATAACTAATAAGCAAATAAACAACATGCGTACACATGATCCACGTAAATCCTAAGCATGCGGAATTTAGGAGTTACGAGATTACATATCTCTTGTAGAGACAACCGTTGGGACGTTGGATCAACCCAAAGAGCCTTCTCAAATATATCCCAAGTCCACGAACGTAATCCGGTGGAAGGATTCGCACGAACGATTTTAACAAATGAGAAATATAAAAATATTTTGCTACCACCTTTGATGATTTCTAACATTTCCAACACATGGAATTGCACTTGGGAATGAAAAATCCGTCCCCTATTTATAGGACTAAGGGGGCCGATTTTTTCAATGAAAAAAAAAGGAAGAAATATTTTTTCTTGATCTCCAAGAAATCTTGAATATATCTCATATATTCTTTTCTCCATAATTAAATTTTTCCATAAAAATCTAATTCTCCTTTTGTCCTATTTTTCGAAAATCTACAAGGAAAAAGAAACAAGATTTTGTTTCTTGAATTTATGGGATAATTATGTATTACAAGAATACTTATCTTTTTCCATAAAAATCTCTTCAAGAAAATCAAGAAAATATTTCTTCTTCTTTCCTACAATATTTTCGAAATTTTTAGGAAATATTAGGCAAGAATATTTTCTTCTACTTTTCATTAATTGGACTTAATTTTGGGCTATTTGAGGGGTCTTTAGGAGAATTAAGATTGGACCTCCAATTGGCTATGAAACTTTAATATTAAGCCAAAATATTATTCAAGTTCATTAATATTAATTTATTCCACTATAAAATTAATATTGAACTATCCATCTTAACCCATATTACGACTTTACAATAATATGGCTCCCGGTAATTATTTCCCGTGTTTAAAATTATATTAGTCCACTAATTAATTAAGCCACTGAACAAGCTTTGTATTAATTAATATCTTTGTCCTTGGAGTAAAGACAGCTCAAAGTTATTATCCATACCGGAAATAAATTTCCACTTGCAAGATTTGGTATGATAAAGATTCTGAGCCCACCAAAGGGACAAATCAAGCAAGTCGTACTTGCACACGATTCTCCATATTAAATCTTAGCAATCGTCATGTGTTGGGAGATGAATTTTAATAAAGGTTTATGATTTTGATTAGATCCCAAAACCCCTGAGTATGACATGTTCAGAATGATCTTGATAGTTGAGTCAGGATTCAGTTTTAGAATTGTCAGGATGTTATCTGCAGAATGTATAGTCAGCAGATATAGTTCAGGATAGTTACTGAAGACTCAGTAGGATACTGAGTAACTGAAGACTCAGCGAGAAAACTCAGCACATCAGTCAGTATAAACTACAAAGATTCAGAAGACCCTGAAGACTCAGAAGACCCTGAAGACTCAGAAAACTCTGAAGACACAAAGACTGAAGACTGAGAAACTGAAGATCAAAGAATACTGGAGGCACAGTAATTACCGAAGACTCAGTAATATGCTGAATGCTCTGTATGAACCTGAATGTTCCGAGGCACTGAATATATCTATCTTAAGGATGCAATACTGAGAAGATCGCGATTCCTTAGAAAATAGATATTTGCCAAGACATTCAAATGCAGACAAAAGGAACTAAGTCAGAAGTGTTGTTAAGGTTATATCAAACTCAGAGTTTGTAACCAAAAAGAGCCGTTGAAGGTGTCTACCTTTAACTGGAGACAAAAGTCAAAAAGAGGAAGACAACACTGTATCATACTGACACTGACAATGACAGGTCTCTGAAAAGGATCTCAAATGTACAAAAGTTCCAGACTGCAAAAAGTGAAGACCGACTACATGAAAGGCTATTGCCTAGAAAGTGTTAGGGAGTTTCAAACCCTAAATATAGCCGTTTCACACACCACAAGAGGGAACTCACGAAGCTGTCTCTCCAACGGATAGTTTTCAAGAGTGACCTTGGTGTACGCCTATAAATACTGGTGACCCTCTACATTGTAAGGTTACGGGAAATTTATACTCAACTTAAGAGCTCAAACTTATTCTTTTAAAAAGTTAAAAGCACTCGAAAAACTTAGAATTTCCCAAGTGCTTCGATATTGAAGAGAGCTCACTATACTAAGCCTAGCTTGATAAGAATTATCCAAAGCTTAGTCGAGATATCCTAACCCTTTGCATTGCGCTTTATTGTAAAGGATATTTCATCCTAGTTGGAAACCAACCAAGAAACCCCAAACCCTTGAGAAGGTAGTTAGAGTGTGTTTGTTGGTGAGAAGAGTTGTAAAGAGTTAGTAAACTACGCGGAGTAGTCAAAAAACTCTAGAGGAGAAGTTAGTAAGCTACAGGGGTAGTCTGAAAGCTTGTGTGTGATTGAGTAAGTAAACTACGGAGGAGTCAGAAAGCTCAAGGTCGGGTTGAGTAAGTAAACTACGTGGAGTAGTCAGAAAACTCAGGGCCGAGTTGAGTAAGTAAACTACGAGGTAGTCAGAAAGCTCAAAAGTTGATAGTGAATTTCTCTGAAGAGTCAGGGAGAGTGGACGTAGGAGCTTGAGTCTCTGAACCACTATAATTGATGTGTTCTTTATTGCTTTCCTTATCTGTGCTTATCTGTTGCATTGTCTTGATTTTGAAAGCATACTTTTCAATCGATATTCGGTTGGAATCAATCCACTTTGAAGTTGCATAAGTGAATCACACCTAATCACTATTTCATAAAGGGAAGGTTTTTCAAAAAAGCTTAAAACGAGTATAAACTAAGGGCCAACCATTCAAGACAACCGAGTAGCTAGAATGGATAGTTACCAAACCGAACGTACTCTTCGAGGGTTCATGAAGTTAGTTATCCGATCCAAGCAACTCGGGATCTCTGACACTCGTGACTCGGTTGGGATTATCCGAGGTTTCAAAAAGCAGCTTCGGATCACTTTCTCTCTGTGAACTTTGACTCGAGAGCGATCTGTGCTTCTCGAACCTAATCTTCGAGATTATCGACTCAAAAGTGACCTCGAAGAAAAAGTTTTAAAAACACCAACACGTGTATTCCCCCATACACGTGTAAGACTCGCGTTGCACCGACCAACAAGTGGTATCGAGCAATGGTTCAACTTGACCACTGTTTGTGTTGACCAAAGTTATATTTTTTTTTCAAAAATACTTGTGGTCTATCCGAATCGATCTTATTTGTTTGAAACTTTTTATTTTTCAAGAGATCGAAAAAATGTCTTCTAAAAACTTCCCATGTTCTCGGTGGAGAACTATGACCTATGGAGATCGAGAATGCAGGCTCATCTCAGATTCCAAACATGAGCGTATGTGGAGAGTGGTCTCTCAAGGACCATTCCAGGTTCTTGTAGTGAATCCCCAGAGGAATGTAAGATGAGAGAATTGATCCTAGAGCGAGAATTTCCTAAGTCGATGACCAACCGACTCTGAGGAGAGAAAGTTAGTCAATCTAGACTACATTGCAAAAAGACACTATACAAAGACAATTGATGATGGTGTGATGGGAATGATCTCTCACCGTAATCTTCGCTAAAGAGATTTGGGATACACTAATTTTATATGTGCCAAGGCACGATCATATAAAAAGAAAACAAACTTTTCAAAGGCAATTGGAAAGTTTGATAGTTTTGAAAAATGGATGATGGTGAATCAATAGACAAACCGAAGTCGATTCACTAGCATCATGAATGATCTAAATGCACTTGGAAAGAAATACCCACAGAGAGAGAAGTTGCATTGAAAATTCTTAGAGGTCCTGCCTAAGAAATGAGATATTCATTCAATGGTGATTGAAAACACCAAGAATATTAACTCAATGCCTTACCAACAAGTCTTCTTCTCGAAATTTGAAAGCCTATGAATTTGTAATTGATAACAAATCCAAAAAAGGTCGACAAAGAAAGATGATTCTTCATCGATTAAGAATGTGGCTTTTAAAAGCCAAAGATAAAACTCAGAAAAACTAGAGAGTCTCGAGAACCCCCATGCCAAAAATCGGGGATGAGCTTGAGGAAAAGCTAGCACCGATGGCAAGAAGGTTTGATAGACTCAATAGTAGATTTGGAAAATACAAAAGCTATTACAGAACCACAGTACCGAAGAAACCCGAGGACGATCAAATGAGAAGAAGAAAGACCTGAAAATTTGGATCTTCATCCAAGAGAAAGGACTCCAAGTCCAAAGAAGAAAATGATCGGGATGATGATGCCAACAGATGCTATAACTCGCCAGAAGAAAGGTCACTTCGGTATGATTGTCCGATTGATTTGAGTGCTAAGGAGAGAAGAGAAAGGCAAGCTATAAGAGACCGTAAGTTCTCAAGCAAAAAGGCCATGATTGCGAAAGAAGAACACTCGAGGAGGGATCTAGCTCTTCGGATGAGATATTCTCGACAAAGGAAAGTGATGACATCTGTCTCGATGGCCATTGAGGAGGTAAACTCTTCTTTCTCTCGTTGTTGCTACTACACTAGCACAAGAGTTTTCAAGTTCCACCGAAAAAAATCATTTTGACCTGATGGATTCTTTTTCGAGAATC
This sequence comes from Stenogyne calaminthoides, assembly GCA_037126765.1. Classification (NCBI taxonomy): domain Eukaryota; kingdom Viridiplantae; phylum Streptophyta; class Magnoliopsida; order Lamiales; family Lamiaceae; genus Stenogyne; species Stenogyne calaminthoides. Next base: position 22,936,675 of record JBBCBC010000019.1, read on the forward strand.
GATGAAGGACTATCTTTGTTTTTGCAAGGATCGCTAAATCAAACTCAAGAGCGAGAATAAGGAACCGAAAAAATTTAAAATCTAAAATGGAAAGACTCTAGCAATATTGAAGTCACTTCTCAATTAATGGGAGCTACTGATGAACTGGATGTTCTGAAAGTACAACTCTCAGAGAAAGAGAAGTTGATAATGTCCCTAACTGAAAAGCTAGAGAAATCCACTGAAGAGATTCAAATAATCGAATCGAAGTTCAATGACCTCTCTCCGAGAAGCATAAAACTCTCTGAATCATGAGAGGATAGTGCATGAAAGAAGTTAACTCTATTGAATAATGCATCTAATGTAATAGATGAAATTCAGAGTTACCAGAGATCTGTGACTATAAAATCTTGATTGGGATACATTCCAGGGGGAACCTCACAAGGTCATCTAAATGTTGCGTCAAGTAGCAAGAAGACTATCTTTGTAAAACCAGTGGCACCTACACTTCAAACTGAAGTAATGCCCAAGGTTGTAGACAAGGGAAAAGGACCTATGGTCTCAGTAAAACTGAATGATCAGGTTAGAAAGCCCAAACCTCAGGTGAAGGCAAGAAAACCCGAAAGGCCGATTAAGAAAGTTTCGAGCAAGTACTTCAAAGCCTCGGGCTAAGAATGCAAACTGAAAGGCTCCACATTGAACCATCGAGAGGAATCCTCGATGAGGAACACTCAAATAGAGACATTCTCAATCAAGAGACCAAGTCCTCAAAGATCTTTGAAAGACCCAGATTTCAAAGATGACAACCTGAACCTCTCTTGCCTAAGGGTAAAGGTTATCTGAACCCGAGTCATCAAAGATTTAGACCGGCTGCACAAAAGCCTAAGCATCTAAACAGAAGGCCTGAACCAAAGAAGAATTCAAAGGCACATGTTCATGCTAAAGCTAGCACACATATACTGAAAAAACGCTAAGGCACCCAGGATAGTGGATGTATATGTTGATGTTTATGGAAGACAAATTTGTTGGGATTATACTGAAAAGTATGCTTTTACTTTGTATAATCGAAACTGAATTTTCAGACTTATTTACTGAAATAAATTGTTTATCACTGATGCTTTAAATATGATTGAATGTTATATATATTTATTGCATAAACTGTTCAATAATTAAATGACGTGTTACATCAGAGTTAATTTAGTGATACCGGATCACGAAGATTACATTAATTAAATCCCTTGTAACTAAAAAGTCGCCATTCACGACCTAGATGGAAATGAACAACCATCGCGAAAGGTTGAGGTGTAAGGCTCGGGGATTGGTTTGTCTTGACCAAGAGATTACACTAGTGCATGACCGATCTTGTTGAATAGGACCTCTGAGGAGGATAAATTCTTGAGAATCGAACAAGGAAGAATTAGACCTCAGTGGTTCGTTGTTTCTTAACCTTCGTCCCTTAAATAGGATCATGTGGGATTGGTAACTATTGCTTTGACATATCATGGGTAGCGAATCAGAGAGAGATTCAATACTTTTTATCTTGGGCAATATTATTGGTCACATATGATTGCTAAGATTTAATACGAAGAATCGTTGTGCAAGTACGCTTGATTTGCCCCCTTGGGAGGTTCATAAGCTTTATCATACCAAATCTTGCAAGTGGAATTTGTTTCCGGTATGGATAATAATGTTGAACCGTTCCTCGACCAAGGACAAAAGATATTAATTAGCGGAAAGCTATTTCAAATGGCTTGAATTAATTAATGGGCTAGATAATCTTAAACACGGAAATAATGACCGGAGCCATATTGACCGTAATATGGGTTAAGATGGATAGTGCAATATTAATTATGTAGTGGGATTAATTAATATTTATGGGCTTGAATTATATTGTGGCTCAATATTAGATATTCAAGATCCATTAGAAGGTCCAATCTTAATTCTCCTAAAGGCCCCCGAGTAGTAGCCCAACAAATAGTCCAATAACCGAAAAGGTGATTAAAATAAAATAAATATTGTTGCTTGATATTTCCTCTATTTTTTTTTTCGAAATTTATGGATAAAAGAGGGAGAAAGATTTTCTTTGAATTTTGTTATGGAATGAAGATATGTATTCTTGGAATACAAGATTATCTCATTAAATTCAAGAAATCTCCCACTTGATTATCTATATGCATATTTCGAAATTTTTGAATATTATGGGCAAGAAAGATTTTCTTGATTTTCTTGAAAAAGATATATTATGGAAGATATGTATTTCTTGAAATACAAGAATATCTCATAAATTCAAGAAGATCCAAATCTTGGATTCTTGTGCCAAAATTTTCGAAAATTATATCCATATATGAGGAGGTGGGATTTTTGTGAAATATTTTAATTATGGGAAAGAGAATATATGGGATATATTCAAGATTTCTTGGTGACCAAGAAAAGTCTTATCCCACATTGAAAAAATAACACAAATTTAAATCCACCCTCTCTCCTATAAATAGGGGATGATTAGTTCATTCCCAAGTACAATTCCATGTCTTTGGAAATATTAAAAATCCACATAAGTGGTGCAACAAAGTTTATTTTTTCCTTTTGTTAATTGTTCATGCGAGTATCCTTCCACCGGATTGTCGAGCAAGGGCTAAGGGAATACTTGGGAAGTCCTTTTGGTTAGTCCGTCCGGCCAAGTCACTTTGCCATCCCGAGAGGTAATGCGTTCACGTAAACCCGTAGATTCCGTGATCGTGGGTTTTACGTGGCTTTTTATATATGCATGATATGTTGTTGCAATTATTATTTGAATTAATATAGGATTAATTCATGCTAGTAATAATTAATGAATTAAATTTGTATTTAAATATTCACCCCGAATAGATCTGTGCAACTCATTCCCCAACAATCGCATCGAGCCACTTTTTTTGGGCTCAATTTTTAAATTGTAATTTAATTAAATGGACATTAAATTTGAAATTGGATAGTAGAACTGTTAGATCTGCTTTTGCGTATCCAATTGTCATGGATTTTAATGTTTTATTTTGCATGCATATAAACTGTGGTTTTTTAATTCGATTCGCTCGGATTTGTTTTGCCTCGTGAGAAAATCCACGAGTAGACTAGGATTTGTTTGATTTGATCAATGTAATAGACTAGTCTAGATCTAGGTTTATTTATTTTTTGTAAATAAATTGTAACCGGATCGAACGAAGAGATGAAGAATTAAAGGATTTAAATCCGAGAACCAGCGTAGGCGGCGCGTGCGCTACCGGCACGATGGGCGCAGGGCGGCCGGCGGCCGAGCGCCACGAAGATGGGGGGTCACAAGACAAAGCGGTGCGCTCCCCGAAAGCCGAAGCGACGGGCGGTCAAGACGTTGGCGCGTGAGACGCGAAGGCCGCCGAGGACGCGGCAAGGCGGAGGGGAAGGCGCAGCCGCTTGACGATGTGCGACGCTCGCCGAGGATCGCTGACTTCGCCGAGGCATGCCGAGGCGCCGGCGGGCGTGGCCAAAGGTGCCGAGGTCGCTTAGGTTGCCCCAGCAATGGCCGGGCGGATCTTGGCGTGCATCCCGCCGCGAAATGCTAGCGTGGCGGTTCGAGACGTATTTTTCTCGAGATGAACGAGTGGGAGAAATTAGAGACGTGTTTCTTCAAGATCAAGCCAAGAAAAATCAAACCATGACAATTGGATAATTTGTGCCCAATATGTTTATTTTTTTTTTTTTGCTTGATTTATTTGTGCTATCTTATGCTTTATTTATTTTGTTTAAATGTGTTTGCATGAGGGTTGCCAAATTGAAAAATCTCAACTTCAAAATTACTAAGTATGTTTAAATAATTAATTGACAATTTTATTCCGGATAATAAAATTGAATTAATTTTGACCTCCATGATTTATTTATTTGTGAATTCTTTTGGAGAAATTCCCCCAACGGGACGGTCAAAAGATAGGTTTCACATGAATGAATTCCAAACGGATGATTGTGGGTTATTACTAGTGGCGACGATGACCCTCCCAACGAGGCTCGATCAAAGCGAAATAGTAATCCTGTATTTAATCATGGTTATTACTTAGGTATAAAATTGATATGCATATACTTCCCCGAAGTCCCTGCCAATTTTATATTGGTCAAGTGGGAGCCAACTATTAATCTGGATATTAAAGGTTTGTAACTGTTCTTGTTTGTAACCTGCTTGAATGTGTTTAAATAATGACCCACCCAACGTGGCTTATTTAAACTGTTTTGAGATGTTGGCTGATGCATTGTTCATATTTTTTTTGAGATTTTAAATATGATGCAAGTGATCGAATCTTGTGATATACTTGTGCTTTTGCATAGAGTTGTTTATTTCAGTTCAGCATGTCGTTACCCTTTTAATCCACTGTTATTATACTTAAAGTCAATACAATATGTATGGAAACTACATTGGAAACGAAAATTTTTAATTGTCCTAACTGCACAAAAGCACAAGTGGATTTTTGACACACCAAAATCAGATGAGCCAACTGACGAGTCAAAACATGCGGGACTCGTCAGATCACCTTGCGAGAGATGTCGTCGCTGAAAAAGGTGGAGGGCAAACCCGTAAGGGATTACGTCCTCAAAATAGATGGCCCATCTGAACAAACTTGAAATTCTGAGTGCAGATTATGATCTGGAGACTCAGATGAATTTGGTACTTCACTCTCTGCCCAAAAAGTTTTTGAGCATTTTGGCCTCGCTAGCTAATTTGTTGCAAGCTTTTGGTCTCGGCAGAAATGTTGATAAGGCACCAAACTCAAGCTTTGACGGCAAGTGGTCTGTCTTCATCTTCTAGGCCAAAGGTGGGCAAGATAAAGAAGAGGACCAAAGGCCATAAGCAATAAAACTCAATTGTTGCCAAGGGCAATGGTAAGATGAGGAATGCTTGTTGTGTCAAGGAAAATCCAAAGAGGAAGTGCTTAAGCTGCGGTGAGAGAGGACAATGGAGGTTTTGCCTGTTCCAACCCCAAAAGGGACGGAAAGAAAGGTAATTCTCACGCACTAGTTGTTGAAACTTGTTTAGCGGCGTATACTTCTCATTCGTGGGTGGTTGATACGAGATCCACTAATCATGTTGGCTTCACGGGTTCTAAATGATCCGGCAACGTAGTGGGAGTGAGATCCTCATCACACTGGGCAACGTTACGAAAGTAGAAGACATTGCAATGCTACGTAAGTGGCAGATATTGCAATACTACGGTAGTAACGATTATTACAATACTACGCAAGTAGCAGACATTGCAATGCTACATGAGTGGCAGTTAAAGCAGTGGGAGAAGTGCACCTATCTTTTGAAGATAAAGTTTTTTTGAGATTATCTTTATGTTCCCAGTTTTAGAAAAAAATCACTTTCAGTTTCTAAAATTCGATTAAAGGACACTAAGTTTCTTCTAATAAGAATGACATCATTTTTGAAATGATGAGTGTATCTGTTACGGGACATTGATGGAAAATCTCTATACAATTAACTGTGCACACCACTCACGAAATGTATCCTATAACACATCAACTGTTTCCGAGAAAAGAAAAACGTTCATCAGACGTGAAAGAGACACTTCTTTGACATCTAAGATTGGGTCATATAAATCCAAAGAGGATCCAAAGGTTGGTGAGAGACGGTTCACTAGGGCTTCACCAAGTTGGACCGATTCCAACCTGCGAATCATGTTTGGAGAGTAATATGACCGAGAGGGCATTTGGAGCCAAAGGGGAATAGTGCCAAAGAAGTGTTAGAGATCGTTCACATAGATGTATGTAGTCAAATGTCAACCAAAGCAAGAGGAGGTTATGAGTAATTTTATTGATGATTACTCAAGGTACATTTTCCTTATGAAGCATGAATCTGAGACCTTTGAGAAATTCTAAAGAATTTAAGGCTCAAGCAGAGAATCATATGGAAAAATGTATCAAGTCTCTACGATCTGATCATGGAGGCGAATACCTCAGCGATGAGTTTTTGAACTACTTATCTGATGAAGGGATTGTATCCCAGCTCACCGCACCCGGAACCCCTCAACAAAACGGGGTTTGTAGAGCAAAGCAACAGAATTCTTTTGGAAATGGTTAGATCAATGATGAGTTATACGGATCTTCCCGAGTCGTTCTGGGGTCATGCCTTGGAAAACAACGACTTACATTCTGAACTTGGTGCTATCCAAATCAGTTCCCAGAACCCCAAAGAATTGTGGACCGGACGCAAGTCTAGTATGAAACACATGAGAACTTTGGGGTGTCCGACCTACGTGTTGGACAAGGAAACCGGTAAATTGGATCCTCGATCAAAATTAAAGGTCATTTTTTTTGTAGGATACCCCGAGGAACAAAAGGGTGAATGATCTATAGTTCAAGATCAAAAGGTGGACATCCGCACCCACTTTAGATTTTGGAAGAAAACTATAGAACCAAAGAAAACCCAGAAGTGAGATTACCTTAAATGAGCCTAGAGGGCAAACCTCGGTCTAATAAGCATACTAGATGATATACCAAAAGATACGTTTTCTGGCAACCGAGCCTCGTTATAGTGGGAGGGTTGTTTGACAAATTCCGAGATTCATGAGAATAGGAGAGTCCTCGGACTTGATTCCCTAATCAAACCCGTGGACATATGATGAGGGCACTCCAAGATAAGGATCTGATTCTTGCAAAACAAAGAATGAAAGCCGAAGTGGGTTCTATGTTTCATAATAGAGTGTGGAGCTAGTCGAACCACTTAATGGGGTCAAACCCATTAGATGCAAGTGGGTATATAAGAGGAAAAGAGGATCGGACGAGAAGGTTGAAACCTTTAAAAGCAAGACTAATGGCGAAAAGGTTATACTCGAAAAGAAAGGGATCGATTATGAGGAAATTTTTTACCAGTAGCCATGCTTAAGTCCATCCGTATTCTCTTATCGATTCTTCAAGACTTCGACCTTGAAATCTGGCAAATAGATGTCAAGACAGCTTTCCTTAATGGAAGTCTTGATAAAGAGATCTATGTGCAACAACACCAAGGTTTCATTGAAACAGGCCAAAAACACCTAGTTTGTAAGCTCAAGAGGTCCATTTACGGACTCAAACAGGCATCCAGAACTTGGAACCAAAGTTTTGATCAAGTTATAAAGTCTTATGGGTTTGATCAAAACGATTTTGAAAGTTGTGTGTATAAAAGCGTGTCGGGACTGCATTGGTATTCTTAGTACTGTACGTAGATAACATTGTGATCATCGGGAACGATGTGAAGATGTGATCAGACATAAGGGCATGTTTTTCAAAACAGTTTTATATGAAAGACTTAGGGAAAGCCGGACAAATCCTTGGGATCAAGATCACTCGAGATCGCAAGAAAAGGATGATCGGGTTATCGCAAGTTTCATACATAGACACTGTCTTGAAATGCTTCAGCATGCATGATTCCAAAAAAGGATTCGTACCTTTCAGACTTGGAATCCATCTATCCAAGAAAATATCCCCTAAGAAGCGAAAGGAGATAGATGACATGAAAGGCATTCCTTGTGCTTCGGCTGTAGGAAACCTTATGTATGCATTGCTGTGTACAAGACCGGATATCTACTTTGCCGTAGGCATGGTAGCAAGATATCAAAGTAACCCAGGGAAAGCGCATTGGACGACAGTTAAAAACATTCTGAAGTGTCTGAAGAGAACTCGGGATAGAATGTTGATTTATCAGTCAGATACTCTAATCCCTATCGGCTACACGGACTCGGATTTCCAATCAGATATAGATTCCAGAAATTATCTACCTCAGTTAGTGTGTTTCCATTTGGGAAGTGTAGCCATCAAATGGACGAGTGTGAAGCAGAAATGCGTCACTGACTTAACCATGGGACTCGGGTAAGTAGTTGCTTGTGAAGCAGTGAAAGAACCGATTGGGCTCTAGATCTTCTTAGTGGACTTGGATGGTGTTCTGAATTTGTCTAACAATATCTGCTAGGGCCAGTTGCAAATTCAAGAGAACCAAGAGTCCACGAGTCAAACAAACACATTAAAGGAAAGACATCTTATACGAGAAATCGTTAGAGAGGAGATATAGATGTGGCAAAGATAGCGTCTGAGGACAGCCTAGCAAATCCATTCACAAAGCGTCTGCCTCTGAATACATTCGAGAGACATGTGAGTGGAATGGGTGTCAAGACCGTTGCCAATCTGCTTTGAGTATAAGTGGGAGAAATTATTAGGTTCGTGTAGGTGACATTAGATGTCACGGACTACTCGAGACGTGTTGTAGTATACTTAAAAGCAGACTTTGAGTATAAGTGGGAGATTGTTGGGATTATACTGAAAAGTATGCTTTTACTTTGTATAATCGAAACTGAATTTTCAGACTTATTTACTGAAATAAATTATTTATCACTGATGCTTTAAATATGATTGAATGTTATATATATTTACTGCATAACTGTTCAATAATTCGTACGTGTTACACTGTAGTTAATTTAGTGATACCAGATCACAGAAGATTAAATTAACAGTCCCTTGTAACTAAAAGTATGCCATTCACGACCTAGATGGAAATGAACAACCATCACGAAAGGTTGAGGTGTAAGGCTCAGATTGGTTTGTCTTGACCAAGAGATTACACTAGTGCATGACTGATGCGCTGAATAGGACCTACAGGAGGATAAATTCTTCAGAACTGAACAAGGAAGAATTAGACCTCAGTGGTTCGTTGTTTCTTAACCTTCGTCCCTTAAATATGATCATGTGGGATTGGTAACTATTGCTTTGACTTATCATGGGTAGCGAATCAGAGAGAGATTCAATACTTTTTATCTTGGGCAATATTATTGGTCACATGTGAATTCTAAGATTTAATACGAAGAATCGTGTGCAAATACGCTTGCTTGATTTGCCCCCTTGGGAGGTTCATAAGCTTTATCATACCAAATCTTGCAAGTGGAATTTGTTTCCGGTATGGATAATAATGTTGATCCGTTCCTCGACCAAGGACAAAAGATATTAATTAACGGAAAGCTATTTCAGTGGCTTGAATTAATTAATGGGCTAGATAATCATAAACACGGGAAATAATGACCGGGAGCCATATTGACTGTAATATGGGTTAAGATGGATAGTGCAATATTAATTATGTAGTGGGATTAATTAATATTTATGGGCTTGAATTATATTGTGGCTCAATATTAGATATTCAAGATCCATTAGAAGGTCCAGTCTTAATTCTCCTAAAGGCCCCCTGAGTATCCCAACAAATAGTCCAATAACTGAAAAGGTGATTAAAATAAAATAAATATTGTTGCTTGATATTTCCTCTATTTTTTTCGAAATTTATGGATAAAAGAGGGAGAAAGATTTTCTTTGAATTTTGTTATGGAATGAAGATATGTATTCTTGGAATACAAGATTATCTCATTAAATTCAAGAAATCTCCCACTTGATTATCTATATGCATATTTTGAAATTTTTGAATATTATGGGCAAAAAAGATTTTCTTGATTTTCTTGAAAAGATATTATGGAAGATATGTATTTCTTGAAATACAAGAATATCTCATAAATTCAAGAAGATCCAAATCTTGGATTCTTGTGCCAAAATTTTCGAAAATTATATCCATATATGAGGAAGTGGGATTTTTGTGAAATATTTTAATTATGGGAAAGAGAATATATGGGATATATTCAAGATTTCTTGGTGACCAAGAAAAGTCTTATCCCACATTGAAAAATAACACAAATTTCGTCCACCCTCTCTCCTATAAATAGGGGATGATTAGTTCATTCCCAAGTACAATTCCATGTGCTGGAAATATTAGCAAATCCACATAAGTGGTGCAACAAAGTTTATTTTTTCCTTTTGTTAATTGTTCGTGAGTATCCTTCCACCGGATTGTCGAGCAAGGGCTAAGGGAATACTTGGGAAGTCCTTTTGGTTAGTCCGTCCGACCAAAGCCACTGCCATCCCGAGAGGTACGTTCACGTAAACCCGTAGATTCCGCATGCGTAGGTTTTACGTGGCTTTTTATATGCATGATATGTTGTTGCAATTATTATTTGAATTAATATAGGATTAATTCATGCTAGTAATAATTAATGAATTAAATTTTTATTTAAATATTCACCCCGAATAGATCTGTGTAACTCATTCCCCAACAAAATTAGCCACTCTAAAGTGATTAGAGTTGTCAGGCAGATTTGGATTCCGAAAGGTACAGCTAACCTCGTAGGACCCTACACAAATTGGGTACCTAAGAATTGATCTGTTTTTCAGGAGGAAAACAAGGGCACTAAGCTGATGAAAGATCACATGGCACTGATGAGCAGAGATGAAAAAGCTCCTGATGTATGGTATCTTGACAGTGGATGCTCAAGACATATGACAGGATTCAAGAAGATGCTCAGTGACTATGTTGAACAAAGAGGCCCACAGATCACTTTTGGAGATAACTCCAAGGGACAGACTGAAGGATATGGAACTTTGGAAATCGACTCAGTTCATATCCATGGTGTTTCATATGTATCTGGATTGAAGCATAACTTGCTCTCAATTAGTCAATTCTGTGATAAAGGTTTCAATGTTGAGTTCTCCAAGAACTTATGTTTTGTGAAAGATGATACATCACAGAAAGTATTACTGACTGGTACAAGAAAAGGGAATGTGTATCTTCTTTGATTGGAGTTCAACTCCTAAAGATACATGTTTAGTTGCTAAAAGTTCCACAGATACCCGATTGGTATGGCATAAAAAGAATGAATCACCTAAACTTCAAAACCCTGAACAAGCTTGCAAGATTAACTCTTGTAAGAGGGTTGCCTAATGAAGTGTTCAATGAAGGAACACATTTGTGATGCGTGCGAAAGGAAAACAAAATCAAAGCATCATTTAAAAAGCAAAGTAGAAGTTTCTCTTGAGAGAATACTTGACTTTTGATATGGATCTGTTTGGTCCTATAACACCCGTGAGCACTAATGGCGGAAATACACATTGGTAGTAGTTGATGACTACTCAAGATATACTTGGGTCATATTCTTACTCAAGAAGAAAGAGACTCGAGATAAAAGCCAGAGTTCTTGAAAAGGCTCGATGATTGAGAAAAATCTCGGTGTGGTCAAAATCGGATCGACAAAAGGAACCGAATTTATAAATCATATCATTTCGATTATTGTCGCAAAGAAATAGAATTCTACATGAAACATCACCGCAAAGGACCCCTCAACAAAATGGTGTTCTTTGAAAAAAGAAGGAATGAACTCGAAAAGAAGTTTGAAAAAGGACAATGATAAATTTGGTGATGTTCCTAAAAGATTTTAAAATTTGAAATTTGTCAACCTTTGCATGCTACTCTCGAGAATAGATCCATCTTGACAAAAAAGTCAAGGCAAAACGCCTTATGAGCTTTGGAATGAAAGGAAGCCTCTTGTTTCTTTCTTTTCGTGTGTTTTGGTTGCAAAGTGTTTCATACACAATAATGGTAAAGATCGATTGAAAACATTTGATAGTAAAAGGCGATGAAGGAATATTCTTAGGATATTCTCAAAGTCGATAAAAACCTTCGAGTTTACAACTATAGGACTCTTATTGTGGAGGAAACACCTCATGTTGTTTTTGATGAATCTGCTTTGTGTTCGGAAGAAACAGAACATGATGCAAAATGAACCGACTAAGAGGATCACCCGATTAAGCTTGAAACAGAAAAGATAAATCATCCAATTGAACACGAAAAGAAGAAGTCACCACTATCTATGATTGGAGTGACTCGAGACTCGAGATAAAGAAGTTCAAGATGGAAATCAAGATGGTGAGACTCAGGAAAACCAACACTCCAAAGGTGACCAATCCGAGCAGACACCGATTCGGACTTCAGTGCGTGATGCCAATGAAGATGTGGTCACAAATGAGGCAAATTCTCGAATCTATCAACCAAAGGGGAACAAATGTCTCGACAATGTTCAATAGAATTTCCACGAGGAAGATGATTCCCTTTCTCTGTTTTGTTGTTCCCCGAGTTTGTTTGATTTAATCGAACCTAACATTTCAAATGTTGAGGATACCATTGAAGGGGAACATCAAGAAGGAAATGGTTAGATAGCCATCCTACAAGCCGTTTGTGGGTGATCTAACCCAAGGTGTTAAGACTAGAAGGTTCCATGGAGAGAGTGCACTATTCTCATCGCTTCCTATCGGAGAAAGAACCTCTTGAGATTGGTGAAGCTCTACAAGATTCTCATTTGGATTCTTGCCATGCAAGATGAAATTTGAATCAATTCTCGAGGAATGAAGTATGGGAGCTAGTAGATAGACCAGAAAGGCACAATGTCATTGGAACCAAGTGGGTTTTTAAGAACAAAAGAGATGAAAACAACAACATTGTGAGAAACAAAGCAAGGCTAGTTGCACAAGGTTATTCCCAAGAAGAAGGCTTGGATTATGATGAAACCTTTACTGTTGCAAGACTAGAAGCCATCGATTGTTTCTTGCATATCTTTGCCCACATGAAGTTCACATCTGTCGGATGGATGTGAAAAGTGCACTTCGAACGGCGTGCTTAAAGAAGAGGTTTATGTGGAACAAACTCACGGTTTCAAAACAGAATGACCAAGTTTACTGAGGCTAAGAAAAAAGCTTTGTATGGTCTTAAGCAAGCACCCGAGCATGGTATGATACTCTTTTCTCGGTTTCTTCTTGACCATGGTTTTGTCAAAGGAACTGTTGATAGAACTCTGTTCAGGATAGAGGATGGGAAAGATATTTTACTAGTTCAAATATATGTTGATGACATCATTTTTGGATCTCCAAACCATCACCGTGTGAAAAGTTTTCAACATAATTGATGAAAGGCAAGTTTGAGATGTCAATGATGGGAGAGATGAATTTCTTTCTAGGACTTCAAGTGAAACAATCAAAGGAAGGAATATTCATAAACCGTGCAAAGTACACCGAAGATCCGATTGCAAATATGGTGTATGCAGACTGCAATGCGCTTAGGATTCCTATGAATACTAACTACAAGATGGATCCCGATTACAAGGCAAATCGATAAGTCATACTTGATTATAGAGGAATCATTGGATCATTGCTCTATCTCCACAAAGTAAGTAGGGCGGATATAACATTTCTTTGTTGGGATATGTGCAAGATACCAAGCTAATCCTAAGGCTAGTCACATGGAAAGGCGCCAAAAAATCTTGAAATATCTTAAAGGCACAGTGAATAGAGGATTATGGTATCCAAATGATGATAACATAGAGTTAAGTGGTTACTCGAGATCTTTGATTATGGAGGTTGCGAAATTGACATAAAGTCCACTTCAGAACTTGTCAATTTCTAGGAAGCAAGTGATATCTTGGTTTTTCGAAGAAATGCAGGACCTCGATAGCAACAAGTACTTCACGGTGAATTTGAATATATGGTCATGCAGAAGGCTGCTTTGTACCTGATTCTTTGGCTCGGACAACAATTGAGGGATTATAAAGTTGTAGCCAATGAAGTACCAATATTTTGTGACAATGATAGTGCCATTGCTATTTCACAAAAACCCTAGATTGCACACCGATGCAAGCATGTGGATATCGACATCACTTCATCGAGATCATGTCGAAAAGAAGGACATAAGGATGGAGAAAATTCATAATTGATAAGCAGAGAGCCGATATCTTGACTAAACCTTTGGCGGAATCAAGATTTCAAGAACTTTTAGTTGAATTAGGGATCTTTAGAACCAGGTGTATAGAATAAAATCAAAAATTGAAGGTTTTTCGGATGCATGAAGTTTTCTCGAGAATCCTTCGAGAAGCTCAGATAAAATGGAAATCTTGAATCGAGTCTCGAAAAAACTTCGAAGATATTGAACCAATTCAAGATTTCGATATTATCTTGACATTTTATCAAGGTCGATTACTTCGATAAAGACCGATAGAGGGAAATTGGTCTGAAGAAGTAATAACTCATGCGATCCATTTATTGCTCAAGTAAATTCAAGAATCATTCGCAATAAATATAAAAACACCGAGGAATGTTTTTTTTTTTGGCGGGATCGTTTTAAATTCGAAGAAGGTCAATGATCATTTAATGCTCGCTACATTAATGACCAATGAGGATGTTTTGGTGGCTTACTTTTTGGAGATCGTTTGTTCAGATACCCGATTAATTGAGATTAATCTCAACCGTTGTTACTCACCTAACCAACACGATTCCCCACGATCTCAAGGCTATATAAACCCCAATCAGCCATTCAAGCCAAAATTTTATCAAACCCTTCGTTTCCAAATCCTTTGCAATTAAAAATCCCCTTTGCCCAGAAATTCTCCAAACCCTAAAGCTTCACTTCTTCAATCAAACTCTAAAATGGCTCCAACCCCGTTAGAGAGATTAGCCAAACCAACAAGCCGTGGGTACGAGTTCGTTGTCTCACTCGAAAGCACAACCAACTCAAAGCCGTAAGAGGAGGCTCTGCGTATGATTCGATCGCTAAACTCACTTGAACTAGTCGCAAACCCACCCGGACGTGGAGTTTGCGAAAGAGGTAATCGAATTCATCTCAGAATTTGAAGATAGATGAAGAGGGTCAGATGCATTCTAAGTTAAGCAGTATCACACTTAGAGCGATCATCCAAATCGTCGATTTTGAAAGAGATCTGTATATAGTTCCGAAAAATCTGAATGATGTTTTTGAGCTCTGTGATAGAGGAGAGGATCCTACGACGTATATGTCAGGTAGAGAGCGAGAGTACTTAGATAGGATTCTTTGAGAATCTGTTAAGTTTGAGGCGACCTTTCGCATAAAAGGCACACCAGCCACAATATCGTGTGTTGATGGATATTGTGAGCAAGTGCATCATGAGTCTTCTTGGGAGTTTTGAGCGGATCAAGACTACTCAAGCTCGATTGATGGCGGCGATAGAGGCCTCACCCACTACTGATTTCAACCGGTCAAATTCTGATTCAGACGGTGAGTGAGGAGACCAAAGTTTTGAGAAAGATTGACGGGGCGATCTCAATCAAAGGCAAGATCCACCATGCCACCAAAATTGCTTACATTTTGGAGATGTGCAGAGAGGAGGAGGATATCTTCGCCAATTCGACCCCATTTCCTAAGTCCAAAATTCTCCTTAAACCCATTGCAGCAAGGAAGCAGGTCATCAGGGGGAAGAGAGAAAAGAAGGTAGAATCACCTTCCGCAATTTCTTTGAAAAAGAGACCCAACAAACCAAAGGGAAGGTGTTGTTGGAGGCAAAGATGGAGCAGGAGCAAAGATGTTGAAAACGTATGATCTTGCTCCAAAACGCAGAAGATTGGTGGTTCTCATCGATGAAGATGGAAGTGATTCTCAAGAGATTCAACCCGAGGGCCAAACCGCCGTCGAGTTCACCATTACAAGTGTTGGCTCGGGTTATCTCCGGGACACGAGATTAGGCCGAGGAGCGTGTCTTTTTCGAGGTGCTCGAGACATCGCCAAGACAGATAAAAATTTCTCAGAAATTTTCAAAGGAGCTCGTGACCTCGTAGATGCCTACCTCGGATGTGCAGTGCCTCGCACGTAAGAGCCACCAGAGTCGATCCAAGATGTGAACGCCACCGACGAGCCAACTCAGACTAACCGAGGATATACCACCAGCCTCGTAACCCACTCGATGCAAACCGAGGACCCCGACCGCACAAACTTCGATCGTTTTGAGACTCGGGAGCGCATTTTCTGATGAGCTCCCCCGAGTGATCTACTTTTGATCCCTTAGCGTAAACTTCAAATTAACCAGAGAGCCCGAGATGGAAGAAGGGCGAGGGGTCAAAGAAGGCGAGTGGAGGAGCAAGGGGAACGGTTCATACTTGACCGACACCGAGCTCAAATTTTCATACCCCGATCGCAAGATATTTTCTTCAGATTAAGGACAATCAGATTCATCCTCAATCGACTCTTCCCGAGATGCTTGATATTGCCGCTTTTAGAGGGAAGATCGGTGGAATGAGGAGACGGCCTTTTCCGACCGATTTCTCGTGGTTCGAAGACAAAGCTCGTGATGAAAAACGCCGATTTTGATGAGCCGTTCGAGAGGAAGTTACGAGAGGAGAGAGCAACCGGGTTGGTGCCCCAAACAAATGGAGACAAATCTCAAGATGGAGATGGGGACCAACAGGAGATGTTGAGAAGCGCCTCAGATTGAAAAGGAGAGACTTATGTTGCCGATCAACACGAATTAGTCAACATCGACCGATGATAGTACTCTTGAGGATCGAGGCACAAACCGAGATCGGAGCTCTGAATGAAGTTTGAAGCTCAAGATGATCGACAAAGACAGAGGTGCGAAGATTCCGAGATTGATCTCACTCCCCGATAGAGAAACTTGAGAAGGTTGAGCCAATGATGATCAAGATTGCTCGGATGGAAGAGACGTTGGCCAATCAAGCTCAAAAGATGGATTCGCCTTAGTCACTCTTGAATCGGTGCAAATTCAAAACACTCTAACCACCCGGATGACCTCCATGGAAGGAAAGTTGAATGAGAAGTTTGGAGGGAGTCAAGGCGAAGTTAAGTGATGAACCGGGCGTAAACACCGGAGAGTTCTCGATTTCTAGAGGTGAAACCGCGAGAAAAGAATGAGGTGATAATCAAGTCTCTTTGTTGAGGAAATGAGCTCAATGCTCATGACCAAGATGACAGAGATGTTCAAAGAAGCACTCTCGACCCGTTTGCCCACTTATCTCAAGAATTTTACGTGGCCAAGAACCATCTAAGAGGCCGGAAGACGAACAAGATCGAGATAAGCGTGAGAAGTTCGCCAAAGTGAGCAAAGAGCAATATCACATGGACACAAAGATTCTCCGTGCTTCTTCCAAATTACGGTGCGAAGAAGGGGGAAAAGGAAGTCAAGATCTCGGAAAGTTCATGGCACGTGCTTTGGAGAAGAAGGCTCGTAAAGATCTTTGAAATGTATAATCTAGCAAAAGCCTTTAAAAAAGTCGGGCTACTTGAGAAGTTGAAGTTCGCTCGGTAGAAAAGCCTATCTACACTCGAAGTTTAAAGCAAGCTATGCTTGATGTTGCAAGAGAGAAACCGAAAGAGAGCAAAGGTTGGAACAAGCCCGGCCGCCGGCCAATCGCTTATGAAGAGGAAAGCCTTGGGCGTTGTTCAAACTGAAAGCAAGCGTGCGAAGGCTTCTAAGCCAATCCAGAGAAAACTGATTCTGGATGATGAAGAAACAGAACAACCAGTGGAATCTGAGTCTCAACCTCAGAAGAAAGTCTTCAACACGAGAAATGCTCTGAAGACACTCCAAGAAGAACAAGCTAAGAAAGCTGCTGCTTCGGTCTCAGGAACGTCTGTGATCAGAAAGAAGATAGACGAAGAGTAGAAGCGAAGGAGTGATTTCAGGAAGTTTGCGAGCAAGAGGAAAGGAACATCAAAAGCACTAAAAAGTGGCCCCACGTTGATAAATGGATGCCTATCAAACTCAACGATATGTGGGAAGAAGTCAAGAGAACCTTCTGGTTCAATTATGATGTTCTCAGGGAATGGAGAGGGGAAAACTCAGATCAGAATGAAGCTTTCATTGAATACCTTCTTATCTTCTATCCAAAGTATCTACAGAGTGGATTAACTGCGGATGAAGGAGAGGTACAAGATAGTAGCCCCGGTCCATATTCCTATCCACCTCCAAAACTTGATAATGGCTTGGTGAATGAGAAGGCCATTACTCAAGAGATTGCTCAATATCTTTGGTCAGTTGGGTCTAACAGGAAACAGTCCGGACATCATCAAGGAAAGAAATGAGTCAAGAAGAGATTTTTCGGAATGTTTGACCTGGAGGTGCCCAACGATGAAGTTGAGAATGAAAAAATCAAGAAGCGAAGATCAAGAGCCAAAATCAGAAGACTAAAGACTCAGAAGATTTTGTAATCTTTAAATTTTTGTCTTTTTGATTTTGTTGATAAACTCATTGTAATATGTAACGGGATACCAATCATCAATGAAGATTTATCATTATTCTCAAAAGATAATATCTCATTATCTTGTTTACATGTCTTTTATTTTGATA
This sequence comes from Stenogyne calaminthoides, assembly GCA_037126765.1. Classification (NCBI taxonomy): domain Eukaryota; kingdom Viridiplantae; phylum Streptophyta; class Magnoliopsida; order Lamiales; family Lamiaceae; genus Stenogyne; species Stenogyne calaminthoides. The sequence continues at coordinate 22,954,647 of JBBCBC010000019.1, forward strand.
CGCCTGAATGAATATCTCTGAACTGATTGTATGTTGATAAGGGAGAAATTGTTTAAGTATTTGGTAATGAACTAGTTAAAGAGATTCATTACTGAAGAAATTGCTAAATGATTAAACTATTGAGAAACTCTGAAATTGTTGGGAGTTTTTCTGATTTAAGAAATTGTTGGGAGACAACCAATCTTGTAATAGGATAAACTGAAACCTGAGTATAGGTTATTTGTTTGTAACAAGATAGGTTTTGACATCATCAAAAAGGGGGAAATTGTTGGGAGATGAATTTTAATAAAGGTTTATGATTTTGATTAGATCCCAAAACCTCTGAGTATGACATGTTCAGAATGATCTTGATAGTTGAGTCAGGATTCAGTTTTAGAATTGTCAGGATGTTATCTGCAGAATGTATAGTCGTGATATAGTTCGTGATAGTTCTCAAGACTCGATGAGGATCTTGAGTAAATCAAGACTCAACGAGAAGACTCAGCACATCAGTCAGTATAAACTACAAAGATTCAGAAGACCCTAAAGACTCAGAAGACCCTGAAGACTCAGAAAACTCTGAAGACACAAAGACTGAAGACTGAGAAACTGAAGATCAAAGAATACTGGAGGCACAAAGAATTATCAAGACTCGAGAATATATCAATGCTCAAGATGAACTCGAATGTTCCGAGGCACTGAATATATCTATCTTAAGGATGCAATACTGAGAAGATCGCGTTTCCTTAGAAAATAGATATTTGCCAAGACATTCAAATGCAGACAAAAGGAACTAAGTCAGAAGTGTTGTTAAGGTTATATCAAACTCAGAGTTTGTAACCAAAAAGAGCGATTGAAGGTGTCTACCTTTAACCGGAGACAAAAAATCAAAAAGAGGAAGACAACATCGTACCATATCGACAATCGACAAAGGATGAGGTCTCTGAAAAGGATGTCAAATGTACAAAAGTTCCAGACTGCAAAAAGTGAAGACCGGCTACATGAAAGGCTATTGCCTAGAAAGTGTTAGGGAGTTTCAAACCCTAAATATAGCCGTTTCACACACCACAAGAGGGAACTCACGAAGCTGTCTCTCCAACGGATAGTTTTCAAGAGTGACCTTGGTGTACGCCTATAAATACTGGTGACCCTCTACATTGTAAGGTTACGGGAAATTTATACGCAACTTAAGAGCTCAAACTTATTCTTTTAAAAAGTTAAAAGCACTCGAAAAACTTAGAATTTCCCAAGTGCTTCGATATTGAAGAGAGCTCACTATACTAAGCCTAGCTTGATAAGAATTATCCAAAGCTTAGTCGAGATATCCTAACCCTTTGCATTGCGCTTTATTGTAAAGGATATCTCATCCTAGTTGAAAACCAACCAAGAAACCCCAAACCCTTGAGAAGGTAGTTGGAGTGTGTTTGTTGGTGAGAAGAGTTGTAAAGAGTTAGTAAACTCTGGCGGAGTAGTCGAAAAACTCTAGAGGAGAAGTTAGTAAGCTCTGAGGGTAGTCCGAAAGCTTGTGTGTGATTGAGTAAGTAAACTACGGAGGTAGTCGAAAGCTTAAGGTCGGGTTGAGTAAGTAAACTCGTGGAGTAGTCGAAAACTTCGGTAGAGTTGAGTAAGTAAACTACGAGGTAGTCGAAAAGCTCGAAGTTGATAGTGAATTTCTCCAAGAGTCGGGAGAGTGGACGTAGGAGCTTGAGTCTCCGAACCACTATAATTCTTTGTGTTCTTTATTGCTTTCCTTATCTCGTGCTTATCTGTTGCATTGTCTTGATTTTGAAAGCATACTTTTCACCGATATTCGGTTGAATCAATCCAATTGAAGTTGCATAAGTGAATCACACCTAATCACTATTTCATAAAGGGAAGGTTTTTCAAAGAAAGCTTAAAACGAGTATAAACTAAGGGCCAACCATTCCGCACAACCGAAAATAGCTAGAAACGGATAGTTACCAAACCGAACGTACTCTTCTGAGGGTTCAGTAAGTTAGTTATCTGATCCAAGTAACTTAGGATCTCTGACACTCAGGACTTAGTTGGGATTATCTGAGGTTTCTGAAAGTAGCTCAGGATCACTGTCTCTGTAGACTTTGACTCAGAGCGATCTGTAGCTTTCTCGAACCTAATCTTCGTGGATTATCGACTCAAGTGACCTCGATGAGAAAAAGTTTTAAAAACACTGAACACGTGTATTCCCCCCCCATACACGTGTAAGACTCGTTTGCACCGGGACCAACATCATGTAACTAATAATATTGCCCAAGATATAAGGTATCGAATCGCATTGACTCTCTTCCCATCATAAGTCAAAGCAATAGTTATTAATTTCACACGATCCTATTTAAGGGACGGAGATTAAGAAATAACGAACCACTGAGGTCTAATTCTTGTATATTCAGTACCGATAATTTATCCTCATGTAGGTCCTATTCAGTGCATCATAATGCACTAGTGTAATCTCTTGGTCAAGACAAGCCAATCTGAGCCTTACACTTCAACCTTTCATGATGGATTGTTCATTTCCATCTGGGTTGTGTATTTGTACTTAATCACGAGGAACTTGTTAATTTAATCTTCTGTGATCTGGTATCATCAAATTAACTACAACGTAATACGTACTTATTTATCGAACATGTTTGCAACAAATATATATAACATTCATTCATATTTAATGCAACAGTGATTAATAATTTATTTCAGTAAATAAATAAAAAATTCAATTTGGTTATACAAAGTAAAAAGCATACTTTTCAGTATAACCCCAACAATCTCCCACTTATACTCAAAGTCTGCTTTTAAGTATGCTACAACATGTCTCGTGTTCTATGTGACATCTAATGTCACCTACACGAACCTAATAATATTTCTCCCACTTATACTCCAAGTAGATTGGCAACGCTCTTGACACCCATTCCTTCCACATATCTCTTGAATGTACTCTGAGGCAGACCCTTTGTGAATGGATTTGCTAGGTTGTCTTCCGATGCAATTTTTGCCACCTCAATGTCTCATCTCTTAATGATTTTTCTTATAAGATGGTATTTTCTTTCTATGTGTTTGCTGGCCTTGTGGGCTCTCGGTTCCCTGGAATTTGCAACTGCTCCGGCGTTATCACAGTATACCGTGATCGTGCTGGGCAAATTTGGGACAACGTCCAAGTCCACTAGGAAGTTCTTGAGCCAAACCGCTTCTTTTGCTGCTTCACAAGCAGCTACGTATTCAGCTTCCATGGTAGAATCGGCGATGCATTTCTGCTTAACGCTTTTCCATGTCATGGCTCCTCCCCCCATGCAAAACACACTACCCGAGGTTGACTTTCTGGAGTCTATGTCTGATTGGAAATCTGAGTTCGTGTAACCGATGGGGATTAGACAGTTTGATTGATAAACTAACATTTTGTCCCGTGTCCTCTTCAGATACTTCAAAATGTTCTTTACTACAGTCCAATGCTCTTTCGTAGGGTTGCTTTGATATCTTGCCACCATGCCTACGGCAAAGCAGATATCCGGACTCGTGCACAGCATTGCATACATGAGGCTTCCTATAGCCGAAGCATAAGGAATACCCTTCATGTCATCTATTTCCTTTTGTGTTTTGGGACACATCTCCTTGGATAGATGAATTCCGTTTCTGTAAGGCACAAGGCCTTTCTTGGAATCTTGCATGCTGAATCGCTTCAAAACAGTGTCTATATATGAGTCTTGCGAAAGCCCGATCATTCTTTTCCTGCAATCTCGAGTGATCTTGATCCCTAGGATATGACCGACTTTCCCTAAGTCCTTCATTTCAAACTGTTTTAACAGTCATGCCCTTACGTCTGACAACACCTTTACATCGTTCCCGATGAGCAGAATGTCATCTACGTATAGTACCAAAAATACCAAGGTAGTTCCGTCACGCTTTTTATAAACACAACTTTCGAAATTGTTTTGATCAAAACCGTATGATTTTATAACTTGATCAAAACACTGATTCCAAGCACGTGATGCTTGCTTCAGCCCATAAATGGACTTCTTTAGCTTGAAAACCAGATGCTCTTGGCCTTTTTCAATGAAGCCTTCGAGTTGTTGCATATAAATTTCTTCGTCAAGACTTCCATTGACGAAAGCGGTCTTGACATCCATTTGCCAGATCTCAAAGTCTAGATGCGCAACAATCGACAAGAGAATGCAGATAGACTTGAGCATGGCTACGGGCGAAAAGGTTTCCTCATAATCGATCCCTTCTTTCTGAGTGTACCCTTTCGCCACGAGTCCTGCTTTAAAGGTTTCAACCTTTCCGTCCGGTCCCCTTTTTCTCTTGTATACCCACTTGCATCCAATGGGTTTTACCCCATTAAGTGGTTCGACTAGCTCCCACACTTTATTGTGATCCATTGAACCCATCTCGGCTTCCATTTCGGTTTGCCAAGATTTTGCATCCTTGTCTTGGATCGCCTCGTTGTAGGACCATGGATCTGATTCTTCTCCTGAGATCAAGTCCGAGGACTCTCCAATCCCCAAGAATCGCTCAGGTTTTCTGATAACCCACCCACTACGATGAGGTTCTGGTTGTGTAGGTGTGACGCTTGGTGTATCGTTTTGTACAATTGGCAATGGAGTCTGCCCCCTAAATTCTTCTAAGGTAATCTCACTTCTAGGCTTTTTGTCGTTCATATAGTCTTCTTCCAAAAATCTAAAGTGCGTACTTATTACCACCTTTTGATCTTCGGGACCATAGAACATGTATCCCTTTATTTCTTCGGGGTACCCTATGAACAACCTTAATTCCGAACGTGCGTCCAATTTACCAGCTTCCTTGTCCAACACGTATGCCGGACACCCCCAGATCCTGATGTGTCCTAAACTGGGCTTGCGCCCCGTCCACAATTCTCTTGGGGTTTTGGGAACGATTTGGATGGCACTAAGTTCAGAATATAAGCTGTTGTTTGCAAAGTGTAACCCCAGAATGATTTTGGTAAATCTGCATAACTCATCTGTAGGTCCCGAACAGGTTAGTGAGGGTAGAAGTCTAGAGGGGAGGGGTGAATAGACTTCTAAAACTTTTCGTGAGATCAAGTGTGAATATGCAAGTTGCCTGATCAAAGTGCGAGTGAATCAGTACGGACTGATGTCCAACTTACTAATCGCCTGAAGGCAGATCAGTTAGGCTTCTATTAGTTTAACTGATGGTGCGGAAGATAAGTTAACCTGTGTGAAAAATCATTTCTCAAATAAGATACTTAGTAATCTGGTTTGTGATCAGATGACGAAGAGTCAATGATCAGATCAGTAGCTTAATGAAAATCTGATCCAGACTAAGTAAATGCATGCAGATTTAAACAAGTAGTGTGTAAGTGTAAAGCGGATAAATCACACAAGATTTATAGTGGTTCGGACAACTTATCCTACGTCCACTCTTCCCTTTAGACGGGGCACCAACTAAACCAAATGGACTTAGTTTAATGTGTTAGTCCAACACAGTACAATCAACAGATGTTTCAAGAGTTCTCACTCAACCAATCCCAGAAATCAGATCTAGAAACCCTAGACTGAAATCTTGATATAACAAACTTAACCTAACTTTTGTTTGGGTATAAGATTTGTAATGTTACAACTGGAATACTATCCTAGTATCTGGGTAGCCTAAAGCTAAAGGATAAGTATTCAAAGCTAAGAACAAATGGGATGAACACTTAGAAAATTAATCTTCGTTTGAGTGTTCTTCGTGCGGAAATCTGCTTGAGCTTGAGCTTGTGTATAATTTATGTAACCTTACTATGAAGATTTGATCCCATATATATAGGCACGAAATCGAACTAGCCGTTGGAGAACAATTTGAATTTCGGTCTATTTTTAGGTAGCTTGCATGCTTGATTTGAGGTGCTCAGGAAGGCCATGCGGTCTTCGTGTAATTTTGTCCTTTCTAACCGTTTGGCCTGATACGCCATATCCTGCATAGTCAGATCCTTACATACGTGTCGATTTCTTAGTGGCTAATAAGTACACTGAATCGGCGCCTTGTAAAGCCAGCAGTATAGTATTCTTCTGGTCTGATGACAATCGTATGTCTTTGATAAGTAGATATGCTTATCACTTTTCTGACTTAGCAAGACTTGATCAGTATGCAACTGATCAGTAATCTTGAGTCTTCTGATAAGGTTATCTTAGCTTCAACCTATCGACTCTGTTGATGTCCTTGTAGACAAGGTCTTATGATCTTCGCTTCTGGTCTTCGTTTCTGATCTTCTGATCTAAACCTATACATATTGAGTTCCCCCTCAATATGTGACCTAGTCTAATACATCAGTTGTCTAACATGTTCAGCTGGTCTCCTAACATTTCATTAGTCGACTAACATGTTCGACTGGTCCTATTACAGTTGTTTTGGAACTTCCATCAAAACTATAAATTTCCCAACAATTTCCCCCTTTTTGATGGAATCAAAACATTAATCAGAAAGGATGTTGAACATAAGTTAAACAATTAAGTAAAAGGTACAGTAAATCAGAAGACAATGAGAGTTTGTCTTAAGATCAGAAAAATGGAATATTTCATTAATAAGATGTAGCAGTACGAGTACATAATGAAAATATCTTAATCTGATCTTACAATAGTCTTCTGAATACTTCAATATCTTTCTTCCAAGGGAACAACACATAAGTCGAAAAGCCTTGCCTTGATTTCTGCAGCCTTGCCTTCATCAATAATGTCGTCTTGAGCTAGGCATTTGTTGAGAGTTGCATTAAAGGCAATCTTGTCCAGTTTCCCATCTAGAGTCTTCTTGTAATCCATGACTTCAATATCTGGTGCAACTGGTGTGCAGCTCAGCTTCTTCGCTTCTCTCATCACATTGTCATAGAAAACAGGGTGTTTGTTACTCAACCAGTCTCTGAATATCTCATTCTTGTCTTCATTGGTTGAATAACTTTATTTATGTATGCTGATATGTACCATTCGCCTTTGATCAGCTTCCATTGTTTGACCATGTTCTTATCAAGCCGTATAATCAAATCAACATCAGCATCCAGAATAAGCTCAACGAAGTGCGAGCCTTCACCTCCTCCAGCAACAAGTCCTTTCTTCTTCTTCTACTTGTAGGCTTTATCTAACCGTGCTTCTTCTTCTAGCCTTTGCTGTCTTTCTGAATCTGCCTTCTTCTGCTCCTCAGCTTTCTTTTTGTCTAATAATTCTGATGTCTTTTTCCTTGGAGCGGCTGGTTTCTTGCCCTTCTTGGCACGGTCATCAGATTCAGTAGAAGAAGAGATAATTTCCGCTCTTTCCAATTCTGCAGCAGCCTGGGCATCTTTCTTCAATCTTTTCTTCTCCAGAGTAATCTGGATGCCCGCTACAAAATTCTCCACTTGATTCAGCCTACCCTGAACCTCAGCATCCTTCTCCTCTTCCCCCTTTTTGGTTCCCTCAAAAAGAGCTTTCAGCTCAGAACTGAGGTTGCCAATCTTCGTAGTAAGATCTTATTGTAAGTTCTTGAGGACAGAAGTCTCAATACTAGGATCGGGTTGAGCATATTCAACAACTGCCAACATAGATTCTTGAGCTTTATCCACGATAGAGCTGACCTTGTCGAACAGTCCATCAAGTTTATCAGCAGAAGAGTTTACCCTCTTGGTTGCAACATTCAGCTCATCTTGCAGTTTGGTAATCTTTGCCATCTGTTCATTCATCATCAGAGTGAACTGTTGATTTCTGCTCTCTTCAATCTTGGCCATCTGCTGAGTCATTTCCAACATCTTGTCCGCAGTAGTATCCCTCAGCTCTTCACTTATACGCATGCAGTGAGAGGATACATATTCTTTTTCAGTCCTGATTGCGGTCTCGATCTGCTTCGGGACAAAGAAGCTAACATCATCCCTGAACATAGTCCTCATGTTCGCACGGAATGTGTTCTTGATGTACTTCATAAGATTCTCTTCAAATGATGGAGAAGTTTGGAGAATCTACATAACCTGATCTGCTGATGTCGAGGGGCCTTCGACCTCCATTTCCTCAGCTTGACTCCCTCCAGCAGTCAGATCAATGACATGCTCGGCTGATTGTGCCTCGGCTGACGGGGACTTTGCCGCATCTACTTCATCGACAACTCCCTCTAATTCCTCAGGCTCTTCAATAATCCTCATCTCTTTTGTCGTCTGTTCAGTATCAGCCATTTGTTCAAAGAGTTCTTCAACCAGAATTGGCCCACTAGAACTGATCTCCTCATCAACCATCTTCATCTGCTGCATGGTCCGGCTGTATCTGACCATCTTGTGTGTAAGCTCTCAGTGCAGTGGGGTGTCTGGCATCCCCAATTGTTTTGTGATAAGACCAGCAACAACATCATCAGATAAAAGACCGGGAGCAGTCTCAACTCCAGCTAGCTTCCTCATCTGCAGCTCATAATCCAGAAAGGGACGAATACCACCTTTCTGTTCGAGGACAGTGCCAAAATCTTCAAACTTCTTCAAGCGGATGTCCCTCCAGGTGAGCACATCCATAACTGCAGATCTGACATCGGGTTTGATAGATAGTTCCGGGTATCTGTCTTCAATCATCTTCTCCAATCTTCTTCGGATGATCTTTTCGGTGAACGAAAGGATTTCTGGTTCTGGTTCATGAGAGGATGATGGAGAGAATGACACCACATTTAATGGATCAGGATCGACAATTGGAGTACTGGAAGAGATGGCAGGATGAGCAGATTCATGAGAAGGTGGTTTATCAGTTGAAACTGGAATAGTCATTTGATGTGTCTCAGCTTGAGCAGGAGCATGAGAAGTAGCCTTTGAAGCTTGACCAGATCCTCTCGGAGGCAATCTGCTGATTGGAATATCATCGTCTGAATCAGACGACTCATCTACCAGTTTCAATTCTTTCTTCTTCCCTTTACCAGTAACTTGAGCACTGGAAGCAGACTTCGTCCTTTTCGCAGCTAGTTGAGTTGATTCCTTCAGTATGATCCCTTTCTCTGGCTTACGAGCAACAACCTTCCTCTTCTGGCCTCTTGTTCCCTTCTTCCTGACTTCCGTGGCTGGTTTAACAGCAATCTCGTCATCATCATAAGCAAGACCAGGAATTAGCTTGTCATTGAGCAGCATTTTCTTGTAAGAAAGAACATACGGGATCATCTCATCCTCACTCCATTCTCGGTCCTTCATCATGTCGATCAGAATCAAGGAAACCTTGTGCAGCATTGTGATCTTTGCAATAAGGACAATCTTGCCTCCTTCTTCCACAAACTTTGTTGACTCCTCCAGTAACCTTCTCTTCAAAAATTCGAGCCAATTGATGTTGGCCTTATCAATAATGGCTGACATGATCCGAGCCTTTTCTTGTGTAACTTCATCCAAGTTGTAGGTTATACCAGCAATTACCTTCTGCACTATATCAAATAGAAGGCGGTATTTCCGTTTAAGCATTGGTTTCTTGAAACCCTTAGTGTGATGAGAATCAGCAGGACAAAGAAGGTGTTTAATGATTGCGCTGTCCTCTTTTATGCACGGTATAGATCAGACATAATTCCATCTGCCGGTGCCGGAAGTTGGAAAATCCTGTGGAGATCTTCATCGGTAATCTTTAGATGTTCGCCTTGTACCTCCGAGTACAACACACCCTCATGGTCTCTCAAATTGTAAAGAAATTCGAGAGAACCATCCAAAATTATTGAATCAACACTAGCTGAACAATAGGTTTTTAGACCACACTCTTAAAAAAGCCTCAAAATCTCCAGAGATTCGAGATCTGTAGTTGTTCGGAAGTCGACGCAACGTTCCTCAATTACTTCGTCAACAAAGTTCCGAAAGATTGGATCCTCGGGTTCCGGTGCAGTTTGTGACGAAGAATGTGCAGTCTCTGCAACTTGTTTTGCTTTTGGTGCCATTTCTGCGAAAAATTGATATTAGATTTGGAGAAAGTAAAATAAGCGAAAATGTGCACACAGTCTTAATCATATAAAATGAAATATAAACCCTAAAACAATTACCAGGTTCAATAATCAGATGATTTTGAAAGGATTTTTGGTGAATTGTTTTTGAATGAATGCGAGAATGTTTGCAGAGGGTTTTTAGATAGAAAGTTGCAGAGTAAATCGTGAAAGTGATGAAGTGTTAGGAAGTTTTGGGGTTTTAAACGAGAGGGAAAACATAATCATTTTCGAATCCGGGAACCAAAACGACGTATAATCTTAATCGACCGTGGAAATGAGGCGGTTTTTAAAAGTGGAAATCGTGCGGTCATGGAAAATGTACACCACAACTTTTGGATTTAAAAATGCGTAATTAATGCATTTAATACATGAGCTATGCGTCCGCATTTAATTAAAACTCAGTACGACGTCATTTATATTTTAATAAATGCAAGCAACACATAAATGAAAACCGAAAATAGTAGGGAATAAGGAATACGTATCTGATTGACTGATATTGTAATCAGTCAATTACCACAAGTGTAGATTCCTATTACCCTTTTCTGATTTCTGAAGTGTTGATCTTAATTTACCCTTTAATCCTTAGTTATTTCCCAACAATCCTTCCATCAGATCAGTTTTCTACTGATCTCACCTATCAGTTGAAGTTCCCCCTTCAACTGTTATTCCTTCTGATCAGTTCCCAACTGATCCAATCTGTTCAGTTGAAGTTTCTTCTTCAACTTGTTGGGGAATTAATTGCCCGGATCTATTCGGGATGAATATTTAAATACAAATTTAATTATAACAATTATTACTAGCATGAATTAATCCTATATTAATTCAAATAATAATTCAACAACAAATCATGCATATAAACAGTTCACATAAATCCTACGCATGCGGAATTGCTACGGGTTTACGTGAACTAACCATTTGGAGGGTCAATCGTTGAGAAGATGGACTTCGTTGACACGAACACACCAAAAGACCTTCCCAAGTATTCCCAAGTCCTTGCTCGTCAATCCGGTGGTAGGATGCTCACGAACAATTAACAAAAGGGAAAAATAAATTATATGTTGCACCACCTTTGTGGATTTCTAATTTTTCCAACACATGGAATTGCACACTCACAATTGAAGTTTTTCGAGAAAACACAATCTGTCGAACGTTTCAAAATATTGATATTTTATCGACGCTGATATTTTTCCGAAAAAATCAATTTATGTGTTGTCTTGGGGATGAAAAATTCATCCCCTATTTATAATAAGGGGGGGACGAAAATTTTAGGTCAATTGGGTCATTGGGAAATTTCTTTGCTTCTTCTCCAAGAAACAATCTTGAATATATCCAATATATTCTATTTTCCAAAATATCTCCCAACAAAATCTTCTCCTCCTTATGTTATGGGATTTTCGAAAATTTCCTAATAAATAGCCAAGTGGGAAATTTCTTGAATTTAATGAGATAATCTTGTATTCCAAGAATACTTATCTTCATTCCATAACAAAATTCAAAGAAAATCTTTATCCCTCTTTTATTTATTATTTTGGAAAAAAATGGAAAATTAGGCAACAATAATTTATTTTATTTTAAACACCTTTTTCAGTTATTGAACTTTATGTTTGGGCTACTTGAGGGGCCTTTAGGAGATTTAAGATTGGACCTTCTAATGGATTTTGAATATCTAATATTGAGCCACAATATTATTCAAGTCCATAAATATTAATTAATCCCACTACATAATTAATATTGCACTATCCATCTTAACCCATATTACTGTTAATATGGCTCCCGGTTATTATTTCCCGTGTTTAAGATTATCTAGCCCATTAATTAATTCAAGACACTAAAATAGCTTTCCATTAATTAATATCTTTTGTCCTTGGTCAAGGAACGGTTCAACATTATTATCCATACCGGAAACTAATTCCACTTGCAAGATTTGATATGATAAATCTTATGAATCTCCCAAGGGGGCAAATCGAACAAGATTACTTGCACACGATTCTTCGTATTAAATCTTAGCAATCGCATGTGACCAATAATATTGCCCAAGATATAAAGTATTGAATCTCATTGATTCTCTACCCGTCATAAGTCAAAGCAATAATTACTAACCACACACGATCCTATTTAAGGGACGAAGATTAAGAAATAACGAACCACTGAGGTCTAATTCTTCCTAATTCAGTGCTGAAGAATTTATCCTCCTGTAGGTCCTATTCAGTGCATCAGTCATGCACTAGTGTAATCTCTTGGTCAAGACAAGCCAATCTGAGCCTTACACTTCAACCTTTCACGATGGATTGTTCATTTCCATCTAGGTCGTGAACAGTGTACTTTTAGTTACAAGTGACTGTTAATTTAATCTTGTGTGATCTGGTATCGCTAAATTAACTACAATTTAACATGTACTATTTATTGAACAGTTATGCAGTAAATATATGTAACATTTAATGATATTTAAAGCATCAGTGATAAATAATTTATTTCAGTAAATAAGACAGGAATTCAGTTTGGTTATACAAAGTAAAAGCATACTTTCCAGTATAACCCCAACAATCTCCCACTTATACTCAAAGTCTGCTTTTAAGTATACTACAACATGTTTCGTGTAGTTCCTAATGCGTGACATCTAATGTCACCTACACGAACCTAATAATATCTCTCACTTATACTCAAAGCAGATTGGCAACGGCCTTGACACCCATTCCTTCCACACTTCTCTCGAATGTGTTCTGAGGTAGACCCTTTGTGAATGGATTTACTAGGTTGTCTTCTGACGCGATCTTTGCAACCTCTATATCTCCCCTCTTAACGATTTCTCGTATAAGATGGTATTTCCTTTCAATGTGTTTGCTGGCCTTGTGGGCTCTTGGTTCCCTTGAATTTGGACTTGCTCCGGCATTATCACAGTAAACAGTGATTATGTTGGGCAAATTCGGAACTACATCCAAGTCCACTAGGTAGTTCTTGAGCCAAACCACTTCTTTCGCTGCCTCGCAAGCAACTACATATTCGGCTTCCATTGTAGAATCGGCGATGCATTTCTACTTAACGCTTATCCATGTCATGGCTCCTCCCCCCATGCAAAACACACTACCGGAGGTAGATTTTCTGGAATCTAAGTCTGATTGGAAATCCGAGTCCGTGTAACCGATGGGGATTAGACTATCTGACTGATAAACTAACATTCCATACCGAGTTCTTTTCAGATACTTCAGAATGTTTTTAATAGCCATCCAATGTTCTTTTCCCGGATTACTTTGATATCTTGCTACCATGCCAACGACAAAGCAGATATCCGGTCTCGTGCACATCATTGCATACATAAGGCTTCCGACAGCCGAAGCATAAGGAATGCCTTTCATGTCATATATCTCCTTTTGTGTCTTAGGACACATTTCCTTGGATAGATGGATTTCATGTCTGAAAGGTACGAAGCCTTTCTTGGAATCCTGCATGCTGAATCGCTTCAAGACAGTGTCTATATATGAAGCTTGCAATAAGCCTATCATCTTTTTCTTGCGATCTCGAGTGATCTTGATCCCAAGGATGTGCCCAGCTTCCCCTAAGTCCTTCATATCAAACTGTTTTGGAAGCCATGCCCTTACGTCTGACAACACCTTTATATCGTCCCCGATGAGCAGAATGTCGTCTACGTATAGTACCAAGAATACCAATGCAGTTTCGACACGCTTCTTGTACACATAACTTTCGTACTCATTTTGATCAAACCCATAAGACTTTATTACTTGATCAAAACATTGGTTCCAAGCTCTGGATGCTTGTTTGAGTCCATAAATGAACTTCTTGAGCTTACAAACTAGGTGTTCTTGGCCTTTTTCAATGAAGCCTTGGGTTGTTGCATATAGATTTCCTCTTCAAGACTTCCGTTAAGGAAAGCCGTCTTGACATCCATTTGCCAGATTTCAAAGTTGAGATGCGCATCAATCGACAAGAGAATTCGGATGGACTTGAGCATTGCTACAGGTGAAAAGGTTTCCTCATAGTCGATCCCTTCTTTCTGAGTATAACCTTTCACCACAAGCCTTGCCTTGAAGGTTTCCACCTTCCCGTCCGATCCTCTTTTCCTCTTGTATTCCTACTTGCAACCAATGGGTTTGACCCCATTAAGTGGTTCGACTAGCTCCCACACTCTGTTATGATCCATAGAACTCATTTCAGCTTCCATTGTTGTTTGCCAAGAAACAGCATCCTTGTCTTGGATTGCCTCGTCGTAAGTCCATGGGTCTGATTCATCTTGACCGGGGACTAAGTCCGAGGACTCTCCTACCCCCATGAATCTCTCGGGTTGTCTTACAACCCTCCCACTACGACGAGGTTCCGATTGTGTAAGTGTATCGTTTGGTATGTCATCTTGTACAGTTGGCACTAAGGTTAACCCCCTTAGCTCATTTAAGGTAATCTCACTTCTGGGCTTTCTATCGTTCATATAGTCTTCTTCCAAAAATCTAAAGTGGGTGCTTATTACCACCTTTTGATCTTCGGGACCATATAACATACACCCTTTTGTTCCCTCGGGGTATCCTATAAACAACCTTAATTCTGATCGAGGATCCAATTTTCTGGCTTCCTTGTCCAACACGTAGGCCGGACACCCCAAATTCTCATGTGTCTCAAACTAGGCTTGCGCCCGGTCCACAATTCTTTGGGAGTTTTGGGAACCGATTTGGATGGCACCAAGTTCAGATTATAAGCCGCTGTTTCCAAGGCATGACCCCAGAACGACTTGGGTAGATCCGCATAACTCATCATTGATCTAACCATTTCTAAAAGAGTTATGTTTCTTCGCTCTGCAACCCCGTTTTGTTGAGGGGTTCCGGGTGCAGTTAGCTGGGATATAATCCCTTCATCTGACAAGTAGTTCAAAAACTCATCGCTGAGGTACTCCCCTCCACGATCAGATCGTAGAGACTTGATACGTTTTTCCCTATGATTCTCTGCTTGGGCCTTAAGTTCTTTGAATTTGTCAAAGGTCTCAGATTTATGCTTCATAAGGAAAATATAGCCGTACCTTGAGTAATCATCAATAAAGGTGACGAAATACTCATAACCTCCTCTTGCTTTGATTGACATTGGACCACATACGTCTGTGAGAACGATTTCTAACACTTCTTTGGCTCTATTCCCCTTGGCTCCGAATGCCCTCTTGGTCATTTTACCCTCCAAACATGATTCGCAAGTTGGGATTGGTTCAACCCGGAGAGACTCCAATGAACCATCGTCTACCAACCTTTGAATCCTTTTTGGATTAATATGTCCCAATCTGAGATGCCATAGAAGTGTCTCGTTCACGTCTGATGAACGTTTTCTTTTATCGGAAACAATTGATGTGTTATAGGATGCATTTCGTGAGTGGTGTGCATAGTTAATTGTATAGAGATTAACGTTCCATGACAGATAAATTTATCATAAAGAGAAATGGTAACAACTTTGTCAAAAGTTACCGAATATCCATCAAGGTAAAGTTTAGAAACCGAAATCAAATTCTTTCTAAAACTCGGAACGTAAAGAACATCTCTTAAAATTAAAACTCTGTCTTCAAAAGACAGGTGCACTTCTCCCACTGCTTCAGCTGCCACTCTCGTAGCATCGCCCAGTGTGATGAGGATCTCACTCCCACTAAGTTGTCGGATCCGCTTGAACCCCTGTAAAGTGAAACATACATGATCAGTGGATCCCGTATTCACCACCCATAAATGGGAGGCATACGCCGCTAAACAAGTTTCAACAACTAGTGCGTGAGAATTACCTTTCTTTCCATTCCTTTTGGGTTTGGAACAGGCTGACCTCCAATGTCCTTTTTCACCGCAGTTGAAGCACTTCCCCTTAGCTGGCTTACTCACTCCTCCACCTCCCTTCACCTTTTCTTTTCCCTTGGCAACACTTGAGTTCACTTGCTTGTGGCTTTTATCCTTTTTCTTTTTCTTACCACCCTTCTTTCATCTCCCCCCATCCCAAAATCTGACTCCCACTCATAATTACCCAAATCCTCAATAATAGCATCATCAGGCTCATCAATAAGCTTTCTTTTCCCCTTATCCATGAGTTTCCCTTTTCCCCTAACATCATCAGCAACCTTCCCCTTATCAATGACTTTTCCTTTCCCCTGTTCAACATCCATAGATTTCCTCTGTTCAACATCCATAGATTTTCCCTGTTCAACATCCATAGATTTTCCCTGTTCAACATCCCTAGATCTATCATCCTCAGCCACAACATATAGATCAACCTCAAGTGTCTTAGTATTAAGACTTAAATACAATTCACATCCTAGATAAACTGGACTTAATTCATTCAGACTATTCATCCTATAATACTTTTTTTTCAGACTACTTAACCCTAATTGTGCAGCTAACCCATCAAATAGTTCAGTTGAAAGCCCTTTCACATTTACATAGTCAAATGTACTTACTGTGCCCCCTTCATATTTATACTTTCCATCCTCCTCAGATATTGTTCCTCCATGATGCATGTGCAAGGTGTACAATACCTGCTTTCCACCTATAAAAGACAAATCAGGAAACATATTAAATTCAGACATTGACTACATCAATTGACTACAACAGTAAGCATTTAACAATGGTGGACCACCAAAAAAAAAAAATTCCAATAAAGCAAACACATATGTTCCCCATTACCCTAACAAGGAATAAATTATAACAAGAATCCAAAACTCCTTAAATTCGTACAATATGTGAAACCGAGATACATTCGCCCAACCCCCTGACCCCTTATTCATGCATCTTCCTATTTATAGCAAGAATCCAAAACTCACATAAATTCACTTCCTTTCCTATAAAACCCCCTTTTGCAGTCATAAAACCCTAAAAATTGAAAAAAAATATAAAACCCCTAAATCGTCGAAAAAAACCCTAAGTCGTCGAAACTTACGATGTGGAGGAGGCTTTGCAGCTTTCTCTTTCCCTCGTCGCAACATTTTCGCTGCCGATTTGCGCGATTTGCGATTTGAGCGCGAGTTGCGATTTTTTTTTGGTTTTTTAGATACGATTTTTGTGGGTTTAATCTTATGGGTTATGTGGGATTTGTGTTGTTCACCATGATTTCAGATTTCGGAGTGGATTTGAGTGTGATTTTGGTGTGGATGCGAAGAGGAAGAAGAAGGGTTTCTTTCGTGTGGGAGAAGTGTGGGAGAAGAGTGAAGAGAGAGAAAGCCAACTGATTTCTGCTTTTGATTTCTGATTTTTTGAGGGATTTAACGGGCGCGTACACCACAAGCGCTTTCCACCGTTAGTTTTAGACGGAAAATTAGTATGGGACCGTTTTTGTCGAAAAAATGACCAATTTCGTGAGGGTATATTCACACGGGACCAGTATTGCAATTAACCCTTATTATATATGAATAAATTATTATACTGGATGTAACACTATATATGACTATATAATTTTTTTAAACATTATGCTAAACATGAAAGTAATGAATAACTTTTATACGTAAGTATATATATTTTTTACACTATTTATAACAATGTACTTACAAATTAAGTATTGTAAATTTCATAAAGTTTAATAGAAAAGATTATGGCAATTTTACATTTACTTTTTAAATAAAAACTAATATTTAATTAATAAAAATATTTAAATATTGCACAAATATATATACTTTGATAGATACATAACAAAATTAAAATATTAAAACTTATATAAAACATTGTAATGTGTAAAATTAAAGATCTTAAGTGTAAACGTTTTTTTAACAAATCAATATTCATATTAATAAATTTAAATAAATTTTAAAAAATATTATTGTGGGCTAAAAGTTATCTTATTGATATAAACATAAAATCAGATAATATAAAAATTTATAACTTTTAATAAATATTTATAAAAATATAAAATAATATTTTATTATTTAAACATGTGACAAAAATAACTGTGCGACAGCACAGGTGCAATACTAGTTATTTATTAATCATATTAAACATTTCAATTAGAAGAAGAAGGGTAGATAATTTGTAAAAATGATACCATTCTTATTTAGCCATATATCAGTAATATGTATTTATTCATTGTAAGAAAGATAGAAAAGTAAAAGATATTTGAAAAAACAGTCCTCCTTAGGGAAGAGAATGAGCGGAATTGAAATTCGGACCTATCACGATCCTGACTAGCATGGGGCGGGTCAAAACCCAATCAAATGTGTCCCCTGACAGTTTTGGACCTAGTTAAATGGATTCCTACCGGGTCTGGGATAGGTAGTTATATTTTTTGGGCCCACGCCACATATATTATATATACATATATATATATTTATTTATTGCTATATATTAGTAGCTTATTTAGGTATATATATTAAATTTCAGATCCGAGGTAGAATTTCCTTTTCAGTTTTCACAATTTTGCCACCACCTCGATTACTCCGCTCTTTCTTTCAATCGGCAGTTGTTTCCTCTTATCAGCTCATCTTCGCTCAGAGTCAGCTCCCAAAGGCCCAAAGATCTCACTCACGTAATTCCACCAATCTCTCTCTCTCTCTCCACCTCGTTGTCCAAGTTCTCGATCGTGACAACCGTCGACCTCTCTCTCTCTCTCTCCTTGTAAGTTCCAACTTCATCGATCTTTTTTTTTTATATGTTAACAATATTATAGCAACACTGGTCAATGGAGACATTAAATTCTTTTGCCTCTTTTTATAGCAATGGAAAAACTCATGTATCATAGATTTTATTTAACATTTCAATCAGGAGAAGAAGCATATATAATTTTAAGAAATTTCAGACCATTCTTATTAAGCATATATCAGTTATGTAATTGTATTTATGAATTGTAAGAATTGTTGGATTTTTCAAAGGAAAAAAACAAAATAGAGATTTTTTTTTAAAATAGTGAGAATAAAATTAAGAAACAGTCCTCCTTAGAAAGACAATGAACTGGGTTGAAATCTGGATCCGTTGCGAACTTGAACCTCATGGGGCGGGTTCAAACCCGATCAAATGAGTCGTGAGATAGATTTGGGCCTAGTTAAATGGACCCCTACTAGGTTTGGGACAGGTAGTGGTATTTGTTGGACCCATGTCATATTATATATATATATATTATTTCTATATTAGTTTATTTAGGTTTATATATTAAATTCCAGATCTGAGGTAGAGATTCTTTCTAATTTTCTCAGTTTCGCCGCCACCTAGAGTCCTTCACTCTTCCTTTCAGTCGGTAGTCCCATCAGTCCCTCTCTCTCGCCGGATCGCCGTCCAAGTTCTCGACGTGACAACTGTGGCTCTCCGTCTCACCCTGTAAGTTCCAACTTTGTTGATCTATCTCTCTTCTTCATATGATAACAACATTATAGCAACACTAATGGACCAGTTGCCTTCCTCAATTTCAGTTCAAGTAGCATTAAATTATTTTGCCTCATTTTAGCAAAGGAAAAACTCATGTATTATCGATTATATTAAATATTTCAATCAGGAAAAGTGTAGATAATTTGTAGAAATGTCATATCAGTAAAACTAAGAAAACAGTTGGGGCAAAATCGGTAAACCCGCCAAGTATGCGGTGGCGGTTTGAGACGCAACGAATCTCAAATTTGCAAACAACTTGACAGGTTGGACATGAGACATGAAAAACCTTCCCCTACTCCATCTGTAATCCCCATCTCCTCCTCTTAAGCTACCATTTACAGTGTAAACACTTAGTAAAAGAAAAATTACTTGTTTTCCTATCCTGATTGTTTTTTTTTTTTCAATTAGATTGGATGCAGATTTTTTTATGTTTTATTTGAGAAAAGAGAGCAAAATTTGTTTAATATTTTTCTTGATTTGTAAAACATCCTGTTTATGTAAAATTGATTTAATCTGGACAGATTTATATGGATTGTGGTATATTCTGGTATCAAATATCTTATACTATCTGATAATATCCTTTTTAAATAATGAAAATAAATTTATATTATTTAAATTTGTCCTCATCCGTAATATATAAATCTGTTAAATGATGAGTAATGATAAATATAAATTTATGAGATTAATATAATAATATAATGTGTATATTATATTTTTTAAAAACTGTTCGGATTTACTAGTTGCTCACTATTTCCCCAACATATTGGAGCCAATTTTAAAAATCAATTTGTACTTGATGCCAAAAATTTAAAGATACTAAATAAATAAATACCATATATATATAATTGTGTGCGTGTATATACGTACTTATATTATGTTTATATATATAGCGGGAATTTAAATATGGAAGAGTTTATTTATCTGGAAGGTAACCTTTGCTATACCTACGCTATAGGCCTATTTTTTCCCCAAAACTCAGAACAATTCTTCATCTTCCCTCCGATTTTCCCCTGGGAAATTGGACTTCCCTACCCAGAAATTAGTCCGCCTCGTTTGTTACATTATTGGGAATCGCAGTTTATCAGGTAGGGTTCTTTAGTTTTTTATTTTAACCCCATGGTTTAAGGGTTTTTGGTTTTGATTTTGGCAATTTCTTCCTTTGTGGAATGCTGATTTTGTTTGCTGAGGGAATCTTGATGCAATCAATTTAATGGTAATATGTTGCAGTAGGAGACGAATTTAGGTTTTATTTCTTCATATTTGTGAACACCCAGATTTTTTTTTTGTGCTGATTTTATTCATACTGCTGCGCTCCACCAAGATTGGTGGTGTTAATAATTTCTGGTTTGTATGTTAAATATGAATCGTGAGAGTTGTTTATTTAGTGGCTACTCTTAATTATGACTTTTTTTATATATAAGTAATGCTCTGGAAATTGATAATTGGAAAAAGGGATTTGTTACTTAGGAGTATGGTTTATTAGCATTTTGATTTTAGGGATATAGAAGTAGGATGTTCTCCTCAGTCTACATGAGATCAGTTTGGATGTTGGTAAGATATTTTCCTTATTTGCAGTTCTGGAGTATTCTCGTTATGATAATGGTGTTTCTATTAAAAGATTATAGATCTGAAATAGTTGGTTCCAAGGAGCTTGCATAAGAGTTACTAGAATATCAAGCATTTTCCAGTTGTATATTTATAGTGTAAAAAGGTTCAATATAGTTATGCGTTTGCATACTAAAGACCATTGAGTTGATTTTTCCTTTTAAAATTTGTGTCAATTTTTTTTTTATAAATAATAAGAAACTGAAAAATGATTCAATTCGAAATTCGTGTGTTCATTCTATCTTGCAGATAATACTGATGGATAAAGTCAATAGCCCAAGCAATTACAATTCCCAAGTAAGACACATGCCCAATTTGCTTTCCTGGTTATGTGGTTGTCTATTCTATTGTTAAGGCCAAAATTAACTTTGTTTCCCTCCCCTTTTTATAATGTCTTCCCTAAAGAGTGGATCCTTAACTATGCGACCAATTACATAATTTCAATGTTCAATCTTTGAGTAATAAGGAGGATTACCAAGGTTTGTAGTGACAGTGAGCATATTAATTGGTAAATGATATGTACTTTTGATATTTGACCGCCGGCTTACTTGATTAATGTTAATGAACACTTATCAATTGTATGTACCTTAGATATTTGATTAGTGCCTTATGTGATATCTTTCTGTTTTAATGTTGAAGGACTTGGATACAACCGAAAGAATGGTGTCTTCCATTCGTGCTGGGATGAAGAGGGAGTTTGCCTTCATCATGAAAGCCCAGTCAGAAATGGGGGAGCTTCCATCAGGAAGAAGAGTCACAAGGTCCCAAAGTGTTGTTAGTCCCAGCAGAGGCTCTGCGGTAGCTGAGAGAAAGATTAGTAAGAAAATGAAGGGGTCTGATTCCAAGAAATTGAAGAAGGATGAAAAAGAAATATTGGAAGGGGAAGAAGAAAACTTAGAGAAGGATAATCAAGAAAAAATGGGAGGGGAAGAAGATGAAGGGAAGTTGGGGGTTGTTGATGTTTTGGGCGGTGAGAACGGGTCCAATAGGGATGTAGTAGAGGTAGCATCTAATATAGATGATTGTTCTAGAAGTTTAGAGGCTGACTTAGCTGTTGTAGGGGTGAGTGAAACCGAGAAAGTGGGAGGTAATGATAGCGTTCCTATTAACGAAGATGATGGAACACTCAGAGGGGTTTCTGGTTTAGAGTGTCAAATTACTGAAGAGGGATCAAGCATGGCATCAGAGATGCATGTGAGGAGGTTTACGAGCTCTGCTTTGAAGGTGCAGGATGGGGACACCGAGTTAGGAGCAGAGACAGAGGTAGGGGCAGGGGCAGGGGCAGGGGCAGGGTCAGTATCTATTGAGACTTTGACCTTGAGTCCATCGAAGTTAGAAATGAAAATGTCAAAGAAAATTGGGTTGAATAGAATTCCCGGTAAATTAAGAGATCTTCTGGAAACAGGGTTACTTGAAGGTCTTCCTGTTCGCTACATCCATGGCTCAAAAGTAAGCAAATTTTGAATCTGTTGAACCTTTATGATTTGGGCAAACACTTTTATGCATTAGTTGCACAGTGCAGTTGAGTGCATTTTAAATGGTATTAGTTGTTTTACTAAAAGGTGTTTGTTGGTATGTTAGTTATGACCAGTTGCACCGTGCAATTTACTCTTTGATTTATGTGTCATTGGTTTCTTTCATATGAACTTTTACAGAGGAGGCGGCAGCCCGAATCGGAACTCCAGGGAGTTATTCAAGGGACTGGGATACTATGTTCATGTGATGAATGCGGGGGTAGAGAGGTAGATTCTTTGAACATTATTAACACCCTGTTTGGATGATTCCTTCTACTCACTTTTAATAATTGGTGTAGGTCATCACGCCTAATTTGTTTGAAACACATGCTCGTAGTGGCAACAAACGTCCACCCGAATACATATATTTGGAGAACGGAAAAAGCCTTAGGGACGTCTTAAATGCCTGCAAGGTCAATATGTCAGAGTCTCTTGAATCTGTAATACAGAAAGCCATTGGTCGCTCAAATTATACAACTGCTTTCTGTCTGAATTGCAGAGGTGATGTTCGTTCCTCTGATGTATCATAAGCTGTATATGCGCTTGGATAGAATATTGAATATTCATTTTCCTTTGCTTCTATTTTTTATGGCTTTAGAGACGATTCCGGAAGCTGGCTCTGGCAGAGCAATGCTGCTTTGTGAGACGTGTGTCCTGTCCAAGGAGTCTGGTCCCAGTCAAATTCAGATCAGTGATACCACCCGTAGGTAATGCATCTGTGTTTGAGGACTGAATTAATGTATCATATTTGACTCAACATCATTAATTATGTATATGTACTATGTAAGCATCACTCATTCTGTAGCCAGTATCCTTAACGTTAATTAAATTAATTCAAGTCCTTCATTAGAACTGGTTACTAAACTTAGAATTAAAATGAAGCAACATAATGGATAATCTTGAGAAAAAGACAGGGTTGGTTGTTTTGGGGGGGGGAAACAGTGTATTGATCTACTGTTGAGGAATTTGTTTTTCTTGCCACTTAATCATACTTTTGCGTTATCTGTTTAGTCGATGGATAAGTAAATAACCGTATACAATCAATTTAAAAGTTCTAGGTAGAGCAAAAAAGTGGTTTAAGTTTAATATGTATGCGTAGCCACATAGGCATAACTATTTATTGGAGTATCTCCTGTTTCAATATTTGTGGGATTATGTTGCAGTAAGCATACCACACTTTCTGTTGTATACCTTCTTTGTCGTTTGTATTTGTTGAAATGGTCTATTATGATGAACATTTTAGTGCCCCATTGGTTGGTTCATCGGCTCCCATTTCCTCTAGTTATCAGCCTGAAATTACAGAATGTGCTCAAACTTCATCACATAGTCATCAAAAACGTCAGGGGAAGCTTACACGCAAGTAAGTATTTAAAATATGTGCTATGCACTCTGTAGTTTTAATATTTGAGTGCAAAATATTATACTATCGCTGTTTGTATCATAAATATGATTCTTGTGTTTCCATTTCACAGGGATTTGAGGATGCATAAAAATGTCTTGTCTGAAGATCTGCTCCCTGATGGCGCTGCTTTGTCGTATGTTATGCATGGAGAGGTGAATACAAATTATTATTATCAATCTTTTTTCTCCTGCATTTTAAAAATTCCCCAAAATTGCTCATGGGCAATTGATCTGACAATTTTATGTTGAAATGATTGTTGATTTAGACTATGTCTTCGCTATGTGCAGATAAAGCTTGAGGGAGTTAAGAAAGATGGTGCTATCTTTTGCTTCCACTGCAAAGAAGTGGTATATTCATATTATCTTATATGCTAACCCTAAATTCATTTATTTATTTAATAATTACCTAAAACTTATCTCTGATGCTGACAATCATACTGTGTTTTTAAAAAGGTGAGCCCCTCGCAGTTTGAGGCGCATGCTGGTTTTTCTTCTCGTCGAAAGCCGTAAGTGTTTCTTTTGACTCTCTTATTTTTATATTCTCGTGGGGTTACATTATTAATCATAAAACCTGATTAATTCTACTTCTCTACAACATATACATAGTATGTTTAACTAATGAAACTAAGGTCATGTTTGTTTTGGGTTTTTTATAAAACAGGATTTGGGTTTTGAAATTTAAAATGGGTTCTAGTTCGAGTTTGAAATCCAGTTTTAACAAACCACCACAACACCTATAAACCTACTATATCATATTTTCCAATACAATCAATTGTCTCTCCCACAATTTGATATATTAAAATCATAACCCACATCCAATCTTTACATTAACACTCAACAACAATAAAATAATACATCATTTACTCTTACACATTGATTTGACATAAAGTTAAATCACACCCTAATCCAAAACCCAAAATAAACATTAAACACACACCTTACTATTTATCAGGATTTCAAAATCCCCTAGATTTCAAAAACCGATTTTGAAAACCACTTAAAACCGAAAACAAACATCACCTTAAGGATTGCTAGTTACTTTGTTGAGGCAAGGGGACAAGTTCAAAATGTTTAACAAAAACATACTATTTTGTTTAAATTATTTTTGCTAACTTGGGTCTGTTTGGCTTGCAGTTACATGAGTATATACACCTCCAATGGTGTTTCTTTACACCAGCTCTCGCTGGAAATATCTAAAACCCGTAAGTCGTCATCAGAGGAAAATGATGACCTCTGTTCAATTTGTGAGGATGGCGGCGATTTGTTATGCTGCGAGAACTGCCCGAGAGCTTTTCACGCTGGTGAGAACATACTCGCTCTGTAGCATTTATTATGGTACTCCCTCCGTCCCATATAAATTTGCACACTAACTTGGGCACACAAAATAAAAAAGTGGAATAATGAGTAGGGATTTGAGGGTAATTTCCTGAACCTATATGTATAAAATAAATAAATGAATTGGATTATGCGTATCAGTAGACCCAAAAGTAATGACATTTTGTGTAAAATTGTGGATATTGTGAGGGTGTACTTTATGAAAAAAATCCTAGTTTTGGAGTGTGCAAATTCTTTTGGGACGTATCAATAAATCAAGTGTGTAATTTCTTGTGGGACGGAGGAAATATATTTTATTTTGAGGAGTTTTATGATATTATAATCGTAAAAATACTAGCTGTTTGGATTTTTTGCCTTCATGAAATACATTATTGAGGGTTCCTGTTACAAGAAACACTACTATGTTTACTTTGGGATTTAAGTGACTTTCAAAAACCGATTTTTGAAAACCTGGGATTTTTTGAAATCCTGATGATTTGTAATGTGTGTTTCTTTTGGCTATGTTTACTTTGGGTTTTGACTTTTAAAAACCGGGTTTTAAAAACCTGGGATTTCTAAAATCTTTATGAATAATAATGTGTGTTTCTTTTGGGTTTATAAGTAGGGAGGGATTTAACTTTATGTCAAATCAATGAGTAAGAGCATAGTTATTAATGGCGCAAGGCGCCACAAGGCGAGAAGCAGCGCCTAGCGCCTTAGGCGCGCCTGGCGCCTTAGGCGCTCGGCTTCCATCCCTGGAAAAAACAACATAAGACCTTGATAATTTCTTAGTAAACCTAACCATGGCTTCTGTAGCAATACCCCAAGTCAAATTTTCACCTTGGTGAACAAACTCATCTTCATCTTCCATTAGACCAACCACCCACTCATTGCTTTCATCTATATCCCTCAAAGAGATACGCACGATTATACTTGATAAAAAGTGAATCTTGAAACCCTAGATGTGATTCACTTAAATATTAAGACTTAAGAGATAGTATTTTTTATTATTCTGATGTTATTTGACAAATAAAAAAATGTTTTTTTTATTTCAAACCCTAGATGTACGCAAGGCACGCCTTAGGCGCGCCTTTTGCCGAGTCAAGGCGCCGAAAGGCGCCCCCAGGCGAGCGCCCAGAAAATCCCAACCGCCTGGGCCTATGGCAGGCGCGATGTCTGGCGCCCCGAGTGCCTGGCACCTTAGGCGCGCCTCAGGCGCGCCTTTAATAACTATGAGTAAGAGTGAGTGATGTATTATTATATTATTGTTGAATGAGCTTTATGTCAAATTAATTTGTAAGTTATTATTATTGAGAGAGATTGTAATGATTAGATGATTGTGTAATGATAAAAGTTTATACGTTGATAGGGGTGGTTTTCTAAAACCTGTTTAGGATTTTAAAACCCAAAACCAGGTGTGCAAAACCCAAAGTAAACATGGGGCTGCTTGGTTGGTGAGTGTAGGGGTTGGGATATGGGAAAGGAATCACTAAAAAGTAGGGAACCATTCATGCCATTGGATTTTGATGGTGTGTTTCCATGAACAGTATTTCAATACCTCAAAAGTAAGGAGTTACTCATAATGACTTTATTTCCTCACCATAAAATCTCAACAATTTTGATTTTAATTTTTCTTTCATTCTGATAAACATAATTTGCAGAATAACCTACATGTATGCATATAGGCCTAGTTGATTATTTTTGTTAGAAAACAATGTTTATCAATTTTGGTCATATGACATGGAAATTTGCTCATTAACTAAAACGATTTTATATTCTAGGGCCCAGTGCCGTAAACAAAATAAAAAGAAAATCTGATTTTTTTATGAAGCAAGATGCCGAAATAATGTTATATTAATAAAAAGTGAGAAAAAAACAAATTTAATTCCATTCCTAAGGAATTTTGATAAACCAAATAAAATAATAGATACAGTATCTATTCATTTTACCAACCAAACATTATAATTATATAAAGCATGCCCATACCATTCCTCACTACTATCATTACCATTCCTATTCCAATTCATCATCACAAACCAAGCCACTAAGAAATTTATATGTTAGAACTCATCGAGTCAGTTGTTTGACTCATCCTTGCTTCTACTATCTCACTGCCACCTGGTTTTGGATGGATTAATTTCTATTTTTGTTGATATCTATGGATTATGTCCATAACATCTAATTTACTTTGTTCTAAGCAGTTTAATCTCTTTTCCCACTTCTTATATGGCTACTTTGGCCTTGGTTATTGTTGCAGAATGTGTTGGTCTCTCAAGTATTCCTACAGGAACATGGTATTGCAAGTATTGTCGAAACATGTTTGAAAAGGAAAAGTTTGAAGAGAACAATATAAATGCAATAGCAGCTGGAAGAGTGCCTGGGTCCGATCCCTTGGAGGAGATAACACGAAGGTGCATTCGTATTTTAGGAAATTTTGAAACAACCACTGTTGGTGGATGCGTCATTTGCAGGTAATCTAATCTGCTTTCCCTTTAATATTTGTAGTGTTTTTATGTCTGGTACATTAAATTAGAGTGGATTCCATATCCACCCAAACCACTCAAGCGAGTGTAAAAAGGAGAGATCCAAATCCCTATCAATGCAAACAACAACAAATATATTTGCTACTACGGACTTCAAATCCGTCCTGGAGTCTTTCAATCAAAACAACCTTATAATTATATATACATATATATTTGTGTGTGTGTATATATATTATGTGTTGATGTATTGTTCTTGCAGGCGTCAAGATTTCAGCAGGTCAGGATTCAATGACCATACAGTTATAATCTGCGATCAGGTACCAATGTGTTTTGTGTTGAAAGGTCTAGGAATGCTTGCTAATTTTGATGTCTGAAACACGGTATATGTCTCTTTACTGCAGTGTGAGAAGGAATACCATGTCAAATGCCTAAAGGAGCAAAATATTGACGATTTGAAGGTTTGTACTATATATCCCAATTTTCCAGTTTTTCCAATCTTGTTAAAAGCACTTGAGGCTTACAAAAAAGTGATACCATAAAACTGCAGGCATTACCAGAATCTGATTGGTTCTGCAGCAGACAATGCAATAATGTCCATTCTGCCCTTAGGAAGCTGGTTGGTGATGGTGAGCAGAAGCTTCCGCAAGTTGTTTTGAACATTCTGGAGAAGAAAGGCGATGGGCAAGGTTCAGAATCGTCTCCTAACCTTGATATAAGATGGCGATTGCTCAGAGGAAAAGATGCTTCAGAGGATACCAGACAATATCTTTCTGGGGCTGTCTCTATTTTTCATGTGAGTACCTCTTGACTGTGTTTTACTTTAATCATTCGGTATGATCTTTGAAATCTTTATAGTACTAGTTTGTTTCGTAATTTGATGTATCATTTTGCCTCGCTAATCTTAATCTTTAGGTGATGTTTGGTTTGGGTTTTAAATGACTTTTAACACCGGTTTTTGAAATCTAGGGATTTCTGAAATCCTGATAAATGGTAAGGTGTCTTTTTGTTTTGGATTTTGGGTAGAATGGAATTTAACTTTATCTCAAATCAATTAATAAGAGTGAATGATGTTGTATTATTATATTATTGTTGGGTGTGATTGTATGATTGAAAGACGTGGGTTATGATTTAAATATATTAAAGTGTAAGGAGAGAAAATTGATTGTATTGGAAAGTTTGGTAGTAGCTTTATAGTTGTTGTATGGGTGAAGTATTGGGTTTTTGAAAACCAGATTTTTTATTTTCCAAACTAGAACAGTTTTTAAAATTCAAAACCCAAATCCTGGTTTTTAATACAACAAACATCACCGTAGCA
The DNA here is from genome assembly GCA_037126765.1 of Stenogyne calaminthoides. Taxonomy (NCBI): domain Eukaryota; kingdom Viridiplantae; phylum Streptophyta; class Magnoliopsida; order Lamiales; family Lamiaceae; genus Stenogyne; species Stenogyne calaminthoides. The sequence continues at coordinate 22,983,475 of JBBCBC010000019.1, forward strand.
AATTATTGAATTGATTTATGAGAAGTATAATGATTTATACATTTGAGTAAACTATTTATCACCGCACAAAATTTCCTCCTTAATTTGTCTTGCCAAGTGATAACATTCTCCTTTTCTGTGGATGGTACTTATTCATAGTCCATTTTCGTAATAAATGTGATATGTTTAGTGGTGGAATGAATGATAATTTTATTACCTCAAAATAATTCCCAAATTGAATTTTATTTTGGGCCCGACTATTTACACCCACAGAATGACTATATACTCCCACTTTATAGTTGTGTTTGATTGTACGAATAGCTAAAAGATATGGTGCATATGGGCGTATAAAACAACTCAATGGGGTTAACAGCCGGGTCCTTTTATTTTTGCAAAACCGCATCCAATTGTAATGGTAATTCAAATTACTTTATATACCATAATCATTACACGACTAAATAATATATATGTATGTCTTCCACCCTATCTTATCTCATATTATTTTTCAATCATAACCCTTATATATTGACAACATAAATGCTAATAGCAATTTTTATTTTTTTAATGTTGCATTATTATCATTAATTTTTTTCTAAGAATAAATCATGTACACTAACCTAAATGCATCTTCCAAGATGACCCCAAACTATTATCCAAGAGTTGATCTCATGACCATATGTTTTCAGGACCGATTCGATCCTATTGCTGATGCCCGCACCAGCCGCCTCGACCTTATTCCTACAATGGTTTACGGGTAATAATCCTGTGTTCCTCACATGTCTTGTATGTGTCCTTTTTGTGTTTGATTGGACGTATTATCCACCATTGTTCATGATCTGCAGGAGGAAGTTTAAGGATCAAGAATTTTGTGGCATGTATTGTGCCATACTGATGGTCGGGTAAGAAATATTGTCACTTGATATATGATTTTTCTTTAACGAAATTCAACCTCTCATACACTGTTATTTCTACAGCACGACAGTAGTTTCTGCTGCTGTTGTACGGGTTTTCGGGGAGGAAGTTGCTGAACTTCCCCTAGTGGCAACAAGGAGCGAATGCCAGGGAAAGGTAGGTTTACTCAACTGGGCTCTAAAAAAACCCTCCCCCCAATTGGTGCAATATGTTTCTTCTAATGTAATTTGGCTTACACCTTAAGGGTATTTTTTATAATTATCCCAAAAAAGATTCAGGACACTAAGGGGGTGTTTTCAAACACTACTCCACCCCTAGAAGCACTTATTTTTCAAAGAAGTTGGGTCTAACCAACTTCTAAAATAAGTGCTTCTACACTATTCAAATGAGGTTGCAAACCCCCCATAAGGTAGATTTTTCATGTCCCTTGTATATTTCTACATCTGAAGGAGTAAAGGGTCAAGAAACAAGAAAACAATAAAAATTATAATTTAAAAGGGGTTACAAGATTAAAATCCTGCCCAAGCAGCATTTGTTGTTTCCAAATTTTATGATCCCTCTGGATGCCCCCTATCGAGATAGATAACGCTGGACTCAAAATCTAAACCCTAAATTAGCCCACAAGCAATAAAACCCACGGACTGTTTATTAAAAACTTGAACTTCAAAGGGCCTAGTTGTAATAGTAATAAGACAATAAGTTAATCGCATCAACGTCACTATTTTTCAGGGGTACTTCCAATCACTCTACGCCTGTATTGAGGATCTTTTAAAATCTCTCAATGTTAAAGATCTGGTCCTTCCAGCTGCTGATGAAGCCGAATCTCTCTGGAAAGACAGATTCGGGTTCCAGAAACTTGATCAAGAGAAGGTTCGTCGGTTAATTAATTAATTTATTTATTTTGTGTTTCTCCATTGTGGAAGACTTGGACCAAATCTCTCTCTTACTACCTTTTTTATCGGTGTGTTAATCTGCAGTTGGATGAATACAGAAAGAGATATCAGATGATGATATTTGAAGGAACTTCGGTTTTGCATAAATCGATGTTGAATTCCTAAAATATCGAAGATCCCTTTTTGACCAGTAGAAGATTTTGACTCCACTTTTTTCCTCAATTTACCTGGTAAAACACAGATTTATACTTGTGGATCATTTTGAAAGAATTATGAAAAGTGGAAATTTCTATGTACATAGGCATACACCAGATGCAGATCCATGTTCTTTTTGTAGCATGAAAGTGTAACCAGGTTTTTTGAGTTGTTCATTTGTAATGAAGTTAATAGAATTATTCCCAGTCTTTTTAGTGTAAAGCATTTGATTTTGAGTAATATTTTATTCTTTGAAGCATTTAACTTGCAAGGCGGTTTGCTTTTATTTTTTCTTTTTGTCAAATGTATAACTGGGTCTGATAATTCATTGTTTTCTAAACAGGATTGAATTGGAAACCGGTCCGATTACCTCTCAACCGTAATTACGGTTGAGTGAAAAAAAATAAATAGAATCTGTCGGTTGAATGAAAAAAAAAATAGAATCTGTCGGCTGAATGAAAAAAAATAAATAGAATCTATTGAACTGGTTTTTCTGTTTATAAATTTAAAATTTAATATGAATTTCTATCACTCCTATTTAATATTTAAATTGTATTGTGTTGTCTACTAGTATATTATATTTATTTCATTATGAAATTTATAGTTATAAGTTAAATTTTTACTAGTATATTATATTTATTTTATTATGAAATTTATAGTTATAAGTTAAATTTTTATAAATGCATATTAATTTTATTTTGTGAAAATTGATCTTTTCGTCATGTAAGTTCCACTTATTTTGAACTTGGTCCTAGCAACTTTGAGTTTTTTATTTTCGTCCTATAACTTTGTAAAATTCAACTTTTTGGTCCTATGACCTGCAATCAAAGGTAGTCTTCTAGGTCCTAGCAAACTTTGAGTTTTTTATTTTCGTCCTATAACTTTGTAAAATATAACTTGTTTCTACGACCTGCAATCAAAGGTAGTCTTCTGGGTAATTCTGATGTGGAATTTTTTTTTTTTATTAAAATCAATTACACCCGGATTTAAAAAAATATCACGCTTTATCGCATTACATAGAGCACACACGACAAGCCCGCTCATTGCACTGGGTTATCCTGAGAAGAAACCGCGGTGAAGGTAGTCTTCTGGGTAATTCTGATGTGGAATTTTTTTTTTTTATTAAAATCAATTACACCTGGACGAAAATATCACGCTTACTGCACATAGAGCACACAGCCTTGAAGCCCGCTCATTGCACTGGGTTATCCTGAGAAGAAACCGCGGTGAAGGCCCAATGGGCCTGCATTTTCATCTGCGGGCCCACCAGACTTTCCTCACCTTCCTCCATTTTTTTAAAAATATAGTTCACCGTAACTTGGGTTTACAATTTTTTTTATTTTTCCATTTTTCCTAGTTCTTTAATTTCCTCTTTTCATTTTCTGTTTGCAGTCTTAGTGGTAATATATGTGAGATATTTATTTGACTTTTTTAGGGATTATCCAAATATTTTTCAAAACATAACATAATAAATTCTATTAATATTTTATTATTTAAATAGAATACTTTTAGACCAATAATAATTGAGAAGACCTTGTGTGAAATATTGCACACTAATATTATATGTTATACAACATAAATAAGAAAAAATTAACCATAAATCGCAGGTCAGCGCGGGCGGGTCGGGCGCGGGCAGGGCGGGCATGAATTGTGGCTGTGGGCTTCAGTTTGGGAGGACAAATATATATTCATTAAAGGATGTTGTGCTCTCCATTAAATCGGTCAAAGTCAACCTGCCACGTGTTCGTCGGGCGAACACGTGGACCAATACACGGGAAGGAGAGCCAGCTAAACACAAAGGAGCTCGCTAGGTAGACGAGCATTTTAGGACAACCACGGAAGCAACACGCAAGCTCGCCACATCAGGAGAGCACGCGTAACTCAAACCGGCCCCCATTCCAACTGGCAAGCGGAATGCTCGCCCGGGGGCCCACATGCTCGCCAGTTAGGCGAGCCCACTACGGGGACCTGAGCTGAAGTAATGGGGAGACAAGAGAGAATCAGGGCAAGTCCAAACTCTTCTCTCCATCATAGGCAAATCCAACCCCATATGATTTATCACTTGGGGAGCCATCTCACCTGTACACCAGGCGAACACGCGAGACAAAAGACTCCATACTCTATGTCAAACCATGGTCGACCATATAGAGTCAAGTACTTGTCTAAACAAAGCAGACGAGCACGACTCACCTAACATAAAGATAGGTCACCTGCTCAACAGTGACCACCTGGATGACGAGTAGAAGACTTCAAGCAGAGGAAAGGACAGGTGGCGACCATATAGGGCATCAGGGACACATGGCATAACCTCGTGTAATCTTGCATGTCAAAAAATAGCCAGCTCATGCTAGGAAAGACAGCACATGCTTGCCAAACTAGTATAAATAGACCCTCAGAGGTCAAATAAAGAGATCACAAATTGTCCCTCTCACATTAACACGTGTATTCGTCACATACACTTGTGCTCGTCACATACTATCTTGTTTGTTACATTGTCAAATACACAACGCCACATCATAATTTCCACATAAGACGACTAACAACAATTGGCGCTAGAAGGATGGTAACCAAATAACACAAAATACCCAACCCCTATACTATAGAAACCGAGGTAAAAAAAAGAAATATAATGCCTCAATCGAGAAATACGCAGGCTGAAAAAGCGGTACATAGCCAACCTCGTGCCCAAAGCGAGGCACAACGACAACCTTATGAAAATCTGCCCCCTAAAGACGTGAGTCTGGAGGGTATAGCTAGAGATCCAGCGGCTACCACCAAAGCCATAACTTTCTTGTTAAAGGCTCAGAAAGAACGGGCCAAAAAAGAGTTGGCCAAACAGAAAGCCCTTGAAGACGACGATCTGCGCTTGCATGCACTTGATAGCGAGCAGGTCAGGAAAAAAGCCGCCGCCAAAAAGCAAGCTGAAAAGGTAGCTGAAGATTTGTCCGATGGCGGACATCCACAAGGCTCTAAGGTATCGGTTTTCCACCGACTGAAACTTTCTGTTAAGGATCGACTTGGAAAACACCGGCGTGTGGATCTCGGGAAAGAGCCGCGGGTGAATGCATCAACTCATTCAACCCGCATGCTCGCCATCACCTGGAAAAGGGGCCGATACCAGAGAAATCGGTGGGGACGAGATTGTCTGTCCGCCACCGCCTAACAAATCCGGAGCAACCACGAGGGAAAGAACGACACCACCTGTTAGGGTTATACTGGAAAGTATGCTTTTACTTTGTATAACCACACTGAATTTCTGTCTTATTTACTGAAATAAATTATTTATCACTAATGCTTTAAATATCATCGAATGTTACATATATTTAATGCATAACCGTTCAATAAATAGTACGTGTTACATTGTAGTTAATTTAGTGATACCACACTACAGGAAATTTGAGAAATCGCGACGAAAAAATTGGTCACTGAAACATCATTTTTCCTCACAATTGATAATTTGTGACGAATTTTTTTGTGGCATAGATCGTCATTTAATGTGCGTGGTATTATGAAAAATGTGACGCTATATTAATTCGTCATTAAAGGGCATCATTTGACGAAAAAGGTCATCGTCACTATATGTTTCCATCTATTGTGACGCATAAATTGTCACATTAGGCATAAAAAATTCGTCACTTAATATGACGTTTCGTCACTAAAGTTCAATTTTACGAGACGATATAAATAATCGTCACAAAAAAAGTTACTTTAGTGACGTTAATTTTGTCACAATTAGCTTGGATATTTCATCACATTTTCTATATTCGTCAAGAAAGGGTTGTTATTCGGTGACGAAATGTTGATCGTCGTTATATGTGTACAAATATAATGACGATAAAATTTGTCACTAATTAGTATGATTCAATGACAAAAATTTTATTGTCACAAAATGATGTGGAAATTGTGACAAATTATTTTTGTCACTATAATATATTATTTAGTGACGAAAATAATAATCATCACTAAAAGTTCAGATTTTGTGACAATATATTGTTCGTCATATTTCACATTTTTCGTCATGAAAGAATTACAAAAAAATGACGAAAAAAATAATTGTGGTTATATATATAGATATAATGACAACCAAATTTCGTCACAAAAAATTAGACTTTAGTGACAAAATATTCGCCGTCGTTAAAACATGTGAAAATTGTGACAAAATATTTTTTGTCATAAAAAATATTATTCAATGACGATGATGATAATCGTCACTAAAGAAATTGATATAGTAACATATATCGTCATGATTAATTAACATACCGTGACTATTATTTCGTCATAAAAATAATACATATTTTGACGCATTTATTTCATCGTGAAATAATTACTTTTATTATCAATTTATTTAAATTTGTATATATATTAAATCAATAATAATACTAAATAATGAATATTAGAACAAAAGCTAAATTAATTAAAGATAAAAAAATTAATTGTATTAACAAAAAACTCCTTCAAACAATTAGAAACCAATCAACAATCTTTGTTATCAATACTACATGAAACAATAAACTAAAAAAACTAGTGTCTTATATGTCTCCAAAACTAATTTCCATGTCATTATTCCTTTTTGCACTTCAAACGATGATGATGAAATCTTCTCCTCTGTAGATATCTCCTATAAAAAAAAATATCATATCAAATGAATTTTTAAGAAAGCATAACTCCGTAAAGTATCAAGAAAACGATTATCCTAAACTTTAAATGCATAAATACACATACCATTCAAGAATGCATTGAAGGTGGAAATCATGCTTGCAGCTTGTAACCTACACGACAATGGTTTCCCAACAGTAAGAAACAACACAAACAATTAAACCAAAAATAAAACGTCCAAACGGAACACTATATTTTCAATTCACCGAGGAAGGATCACTATCAGAAAAGCCCTCAAGGCATATGCTAAACTAATGATAGAAAAAACAGTCGTGTCTAACAATATCCAGTAAAGAAATTACAAGCCTGAAAAAACAAAACCAAATGCCCCAACAATTTTGCACTCTCTCAATATTTACACATATCCTACGTACACAGAATGCAGAATGATTAACAAAACTAGCAATACTAAAACAAAGCAAATTGAGCTAAATTACTGAAACCGTATAAAGAAGTAGAAAAAAAGTATTAAAAAACCAAGATTTCAAGTAAACAAGAATACTAGATAACGGAAGTATCACAATCACCATAATTGTCTTGATGAGTTAAACAAGCATCCCAAGCAGTTGATGAATCCAGAAAATTAAAGGAAAAATAAATAAAAATACATAACTGTTAACAAAAATCAAAACCATCAGTCCCAAATTTCACTCAAGTTAACACAGAATGCCATAGCTTTACACACAAGCATGAAACAATTTCAGTGCAAGGAATGCAAAAACTGAAAATATATACTACTTGAAAACATATACTCACAAGTTCATGCGATCGGACTGAAAAAGACCTTTCTTCCAGCAGTATGCTTGCTTAGCATTTTTTCCCTGTTGCTTTTATTTATCTCACTTAAACGCTGCAAGAGCATTACAATTCTAACAAAATAAATCAGAATTTTGACATTGAAAAGTGTTAGCCATTAAACTGTAACATTATGTTCATTAAAATTAGCAAAGCTAACGTTACCTTGAATTCAGGTGAGGCAAACCAATCACAGAGTTTTTCCCAGTTATCTTGGTCGGGATAGAATTGTGGTTTGTGATCCTTAGCCTCTTGAAGATCTGGATAACGTAGAAAGTGCTTATGCAACTTATAACGCTTTTGCCTAGTACTGTCTTTGATCCGATCGACCAGGCTACGTTTCACTCCAGCCTCATCAATATTCAAATCCATATGCATCTACAACTCACATAGAACATGGAAATTAGAATAAAAGAGGGTAAAAACAATATATTAAACACATAAATATTTTATAACCCATACCTGCAGATGATCAAATCCTGGCTTCAATCCATTGTCCACATCTACCTCTTTCCATCGTAGTGGTACAGGGAGAACTTGTCGCGTTACTATTCCAATATCAGTTGCCAATTTCGACGACTAGCCCCCATTTGTTGGTCTCCCAACCGATAGATCCACCTCAATCTTTAACTTCCCGAAAGTATCAAAGTACTTTAGCAATCCCTTTCCAGTTGTTTCATCACGAGTCCTTTTCTTTGAAACAACAGCTACACGTGAACAAAAAAATTATTTTTACAATATATATATTCTTATACATGACTATTATTTTAAAGATAATGAAGAACACGTAAAAAACACCTAAAAATAATAACTTTACCTATTGCAACAGCAGCAACTTCGTTTGATGCATGCTGGACGCTCTCCGTAGATGGAATTTGAGAAGTTTCATGTACGGGTTTGAAAGCCTCAGATGCTAAGTTTGAGAAATTGTTTGCACTTCGAGTTCCAGAAGTAAGAGGATTTTGTGGACGGCTAGAGTTGTGTTTGCTTGGCAAAGTATTTGGACGCCCTTTTTGAGGTGTTTCATCTTGAACTCCTGTAATTCTATCATTATTTAAAAGTCCTTTTGAAAAGATTTTGTCTGGAAACGAAGCTGCGCTTCTGTTTCAAGTTCAATGGATCTCTGGGAGCCATGTCACAAACCTGAAAAATGAAGAATTTAATTACAGATAGATTAACTTCAGCAGATCCAAAGAACCAAAAATAAAAATTCAATTATAGATATATTAACTATTGCATGAATGCAATAATAATGACAGAATCTACTTAAAAAAGTATATAGGTCTAAACGGTAAGCTTAGATACCATAAAACCTTTCCAAAATATTTATATAATTATTTGTCCTCCACAGTTTGAGGATATTCTTTCTAGTATGGTTCTGATTTAGAACAAAATCAGCAACCAGTATTGAAAGAGTACTTATGGCATGAACACTTCAATGTGTATTCGATCTTTAGAGTAATATGGGGAAATAGATCAACAATTACAAATATGGACTAACAGAGAATTTAGGGCAAAATAACGAAACAAATGGCTTAATTTACAGCTTCCAGACTGTGCACATTGTTATCAAGGATAATGTTAGAACCAGCTATGCATTATTAGTGCATATAGATCAGACAGACATATGTTTATCACTGATAAGAATGAAATATTAAATTTTCTATAGGAACTATAAATTAAACAGTGCAATGCAGTGATCATATTGCTGATAAAAATATAAGCAGATGAAAAGCGGCTTGAAGCAATTAACAAATCAACATTAATGGAAATCTTTCCATCTCTAAAGGTGATATAATAGAATGTGTGACTGATGAATAATTGATGAAACAATGAGTCCATCATAAGGTAGTCTTTTCTTCCTAGATCTTTTGGTGTGAGAATTTTTTTTAGGAATTTAAACTTGAGAATAACTTCAATTGGAAACGAAAACATAAACTCATGATAATTGATCATCAAGAATCACACAACTGATTAAACAAATAGTAGATGCATATCATCAAGAACCTCACATGAATCAATTATGAAACAAAAACTTGCAAGGATCTATTAATTTTACTTCCATTGATATACTTCTTATGCGTCCTTATTGTTCATCACACAGGTTTATCTTATCACTTATCATAAACATAAACTTCACATTCTTCATAAGGATTCAAGAAAAGTCCATGCCTATTAAGAGAAGGAAATGTGAAACTTATACCTACACAATAATCCCTCATATATAATTCAATTATAGAAAAATTAACTACTGCAGCCATATAACAAATCTTATATGAATGCTTGCTTACACTGAGATAGATTCAAGATTAGGATAACCATATTATCAGAGCAAGCAAAAGCTAAGGAACCTATTAATCTTAAAATCTGGTACAATAAATATCATGTGTAAAGCCTAAAGAGGCAACAAAAGACTGCCATAGACATTGTAAAAGAGGATGTTGATTAAAGAACTACCTTCACATAGTGTATTGCAGATCTAACCATACAGAGAAAGGAGTTTTACCAGTTTAAGGATTACAGTTTGTCATTCAAATTCAAAGAACAACTAAAAAAAATGAAAAAAAACAGTGGAAATAATACAATTTGTACTTTAAAAAAAGACGAAAAAACATTGTAAATAATACAACAATCAAAAACCAACCTATCTAAACACAAGTAACAGAACGACTAGCAACTGAAGAACCACATACCTATGGACACAAAAAGGGGAAGAGTTACCAGAGATCTGCTTGATGAGAGAAGAGAGGAAACAATTGAAGAGAGGTTGTTGATCGATGATATTAAAAAGAAGGGTTTGAGACGTTTTTGGCGTATATAAGAAGATGAACTTGTAAATAAATGTGGGTACGTGAATATCTATGAAAAGAAGGAAATATCCCTAATCAAGTTTGGAAAATGATTTGGTTAAGGATTTTTTTTCACTAATTAATGTTCTTAAATCTTATTTAAAAAATTTAAAGACCCGCCAGCGGCCCTTTTTGGCTCCAAACACAATTAAAATTGGCGATTAACGGGTCGGCTGGGCATCTTAAGTCTTAATCTACTTCTGACAGAACCGATTCCAAAATTTCCAAAAAAAATTGGCAAAATATTAAAATTGAATACCCACATAAACAAGATCGATGTATACAACAACTAGTAATCAATCCTTCTAATCTATGAATGAATACCCATATAAAGATAATATATCTCAAATCAGTTGACTAAGTCAAGTTCTCAAGTTAGTTAGTTAGTGAGTTGGTTATTTCTACAAGTAATACCTTTCAGTATTACAACAAATAATGTAAGGCATTATATATAGCTTGAGTTCATTCCATTGTAATCTATCTTTTTCATTCGATCATTTTACAATTTCTGCTTTGTAAAACAGAATGTTCATTCTATCAATTCAAGATTACTCTTCTTGATTCATATTGTTCTTCATATGGTATCAGTTTGAATCGATTTTCGATTCTTATTGTTACGCATTAGGTTTCTCAATCGCTCTGATTGAATCTCTTCGATCTGATTTTTGTTGATTTAGTTTTTGAATCATTCTTCCGCTGTCTTTGATAGGTTCTTGGTCATCTTTCTTTGAGTTCTACGCTCACTCTGTTCGTGTTTATCACGATTTTACCGTTTTTCATCTCTGATTTAGCTGATTTCGCCTAATTTTTCATCTGGAAATGGCGACTTACAACGGCGCTTCGTTGAATCCTGTTGAGAATCCTCTCTCACCGTTGGCGCTTCACCCAAATGATAACCCTACGATTGCCATCGTCATGGAGCCTCTCGACGGAACGAATTTCATCCCTTGGAGCCATGCTGTCAAGCGGGCGTTGAGTGTGAAAAACAAAGCTCCGCTCATTGATGGGTATTTACCCATTCCTGTTGAAGATGATGACCGTGTGGTCTATGCTGCGTGGATTCGGGCCAACGACCTTGTTCTGATATGGATGCTCAACTCTATTAAGCCAGAAATCAAGAAAACTCTAGACTACTTCACTTCTGCCAGAGAGGTTTGGGAAGAGTTACATGTCAGGTATACTCCATCTGATGATACTCGTGTTTACGAATTAGAGAAATCTTTGAGCTCTATCTCTAAAGGTTCTCAATCGTTAATGTCATATTACAATATGTTTAAGGCATTGTGGGATGAGTGGTTGGGTTTTAGGCCGGCATTGCAGTGTGATTGTGGGGCTATGGCTGGGTGTGTTTGTGAATTGCCTAAGAAACTTGCTAAGACTCAAGAAAGGGATGCAATAGTTAAGTTTCTTGTAGGTTTAGATGATTCTTATGCTGCAATCAAGTCACAAGTTCTATTGCAGTCTTCCACTTTATCTTTGTCTAAGGTCTACTCATTGTTGCTTCAAGAGGAGTCTCAGAGAGCTCTCAAATGTGAGTCTGTGAATAGTCAGCAGTTTGACTCTGTGGCTATGTTGGCAAGAAATGCCAAGTTTTATAAGGACAAGAAAAAGACTCTTACATGCAGTCATTGTCATGGTCCTGGTCACACCATAGATAGGTGTTTTCAAATCATTGAATATCCCCCTGGATGGAAAGGTCCTAGGGGCCCTAGGAAGTTTGAGGGACAGGAGACTAAAGCAAACAATGCGTTGGAAAAGGCTGAGTCTACCCCTGCTGATGGCATGACTTCCAACCCATTGTTAAATCAAGAAATGTTTGAACAATTCATGGCTTATGCAAAGATGCAGAAGGGTCCTAAGGCCAGTCATTCAGCTGCTGGAGCATTTGTTCATGGGCATACTCATAATCCTCCAGAACCAGGTAATTCAGGTATACACTCCTGTTTCAATTTCACAACTACTGATAAGTTTTCATGGATCTTAGACACTGGAGCTACATATCACATGGTTCATACTTTAGATTTGTTCACTTCTAAACCAGAACCATCTGACATCAAAATAAAGTTGCCTAACAATGCAATGGCCACTGCTACTTTTATTGGGAATATTGTTTTGAATGAGTATTTGACTCTATATAATGTCCTATATGTTCCTGATTTCTCATTCAACCTCTTGTCCATTTCACACTTAACTAGATATTCTAATTGCACTGTGAGTTTTCTTTCCTCACATTGTGTTTTGCAGGACAACAACACATTGAAAGTGATTGGTTCTGCTGAACAAACTGGAGGATTGTACTGTTTGAAAGTTCATATACCTGTAAAGTTTGCTAACTCTACTTCTCCTTGTGTTGATTTTGCTTTATGGCATACTAGACTAGGCCATGTTTCTTCTAAGAAAATTTTTCAGATAAAGCAATTACATGTAAACTCTGGTTCTGTGATGAATAAAATGTGTGATGTTTGTCCCTTAGCTAAGCAGAAGAAATTGCCTTTTCCCGTTAGTACTTCTTCTTCTACTTGCATTTTTGAATTGGTTCATTGTGATGTTTGGGGGCCTTTTTCAATACAATCTGTTTCTGGTCAGAAATATTTCCTTACTGTGGTTGATGACTATAGTAGATGCACATGGATTTACTTGTTAAAAGCCAAGAGTGATGTTAAAGCAGCTTTAGAAAACTTTTCAAACATGGTGAATACTCAATTTGGTGTTAAAATCAAAGTCTTAAGAAGTGACAATGGCACTGAGTTTATTCTTACTGATTTCTTTCATAAAGTGGGAATTTTACACCAAACTTCATGTGTAGAAACCCCACAGCAAAATGGTTTGGTAGAAAGAAAACATCAACACTTGTTGCAAGTTGCAAGATCTTTGCTTTTCCAATCTAAAATTCCATTGAAATTTTGGAGTTTTTGTGTTCAAACTGCTGCTCACATTATAAATAGACTTCCTTCTTCTGTTCTTAATAATAAATCTCTTTTTGAAATATTGCATAACAAAATCCCTGACTATTCATACATGAGAAATTTTGGTTGTTTGTGTTATGCTAGTACACTCACTGCACATAGATCAAAGTTTGATCCAAGAGCTACTAAATGTGTTTTCATTGGTTACCCTTTTGGTGTGAAAGGTTATAGATTGTTTGAGTTGTCAACTGGGAAAATTCTGGTGTCCAGAAATGTTGTTTTTCATGAGAATATTTACCTTTTTTCTGAAAACTTATGTTCTTCTGTAACACATTAATTTTATCATTCTGATCTGAGTAATATGAATATGAATGATGATATTATTTGTGAATCTGTGACTTCTTCTCTTATTTATGGTTCTGATGGCCATGAAACTTTAGTTATTTCTGATAATGGTGGTAATAACAATGGTGTTGAACATTTTGATGATATCCATGAGAATTCTGATATTGTTTATGATAATTCTGATAGCAATGGTCATATTGAGTTTCAAGATGAAATTACTGAAGTTTCCAGTTCTATTCCACCTTCAATAGACAACATTCCAACCAATGATGATGAGAATGTTGGCCTTAGAAGGTCTTCTAGAACCAGAAATACTCCTGCTTATCTTGAAATCTACAAAACCAATTTACCTACTTCCATTAATCATAGTACTGCAAATCTTATTACTTCTGATAAATGTCACTATCCCATATCAGATTTTCTATCCACACACAGATTATCAGATTCACATAAAGCCTTTACAGCTTCTATTTCCCAGATAGTGGAGCCCAAAACCTATAAACAGGCTTCTACTAATGAAAATTGGAATATAGTCATGAAAAATGAACTAGATGCTCTAGAGAGAACTAACACATGGTCTATTGTTTCATTACCAAAAGACAAACATTGTATAGGTTGCAAATGGGTATATAAAGTCAAATACAAGGCTGATGGTACAATTGAGAGGTACAAAGCTCGGTTGGTAGCCAAAGGATACACACAAGAGGAGAAAATTGACTACTTTGACACATTTTCACCAGTTGCCAAGATAACCACTGTAAGAATCCTTCTTTCCATTGCTATTTCTAAACAATGGTGCATACATCAATGCGATGTAAATAATGCTTTCTTACATGGTGATTTGCATGAAGAGGTTTATATGCTTCCTCCACCAGGTTACAATGTTGATAATGGTATGGTCTGTAAACTAAACAGAAGCTTGTATGGCCTTAAACATGCATCTAAACAATGGTTCAATAAGTTGTCTGAAACTCTCATTTCAATAGGTTTCATACAATCCCAAGCTGATACTTCTTTGTTTACTAAAACCACTGGTACTTGTTTTACTGTGTTTATTTTATGTTGATGATATCATTCTTACTGGCACTAGCTTAGATGACATTTTAAGTGTCAAGGCTTTTTTGCATAATAAGTTTACCATCAAGGATCTAGGAAACTTAAAATACATTCTGGGAATTGAAGTTGCATATAGCCCAACTGGCCTGCAGTTATGCCAGAGGAAATATGCACTAGACTTGCTGACAGATAGTGGATACCTTGGTTGTAAACCTTGCTCTACACCTATGGATCCCAAACAACACTTCACACAATCAGACTCTCCATGCCTTCCTGATCCCTCAGAATACAGGAAGCTTGTTGGTAAACTTCTATACTTAACTATCACTAGGCCTGATATTTCATATGCAGTTCAAACATTAACACAACATATGAGTCAACCAACTGAAGCTCATCTTGCTGGAGTCCACAGGTTATTGAGGTACATTAAGACCACTATTGGTCAAGGCCTTATATACTCTACTAACAACTCTTTCCAGTTAAAGATTCTGATTGGGCCAAATGTGAGCAAACCAGAAAGAGCATAACAGGATATGCCATTTACTTGGGAGATTCACTCATCTCATGGAAATCAAAGAAACAGAACATAGTGAGTAGGTCATCTGCAGAGGCTGAATACAGGGCTATGTGTACAACTACTTGTGAAGTGCAATGGATCTTGTATATCCTTAAAGACTTGAAGATTGATCATCAACAACCTGTCAACCTATTCACAGACAGCAGGACAGCCTTTTGTATTGCTCATAATCCTGTTCTACATGAGAAGACAAAGCATATCCAAATTGACTTCCACCTCACTAGGGAGAAAATCCAACAAGGGATCATTAAGCTGGTCCAAATTCCTACAGAAGACAACTTGGCTGATTCCTTAACCAAGCCTCTTGCTCCATCTCCTTTCAACATCATCAAAACCAAAATGGGACTTCTTGACATCCACTCTCATTTTGAGGGGGGATATAAAGATAATATATCTCAAATCAGTTGACTAAGTTAAGTTCTCAAGTTAGTTAGTTAGTTAGTGAGTTGGTTATTTCTACAAGTAATACCTTTCAGTATTACAACAAATACTGTAAGGCATTATATATAGCTTGAGTTCATTCCATTGTAATCTATCTTTTTCATTCGATCATTTTACAGTTTCTGCTTTGTAAAACAGAATGTTCATTCTATCAATTCAAGATTACTCTTCTTGATTCATATTGTTCTTCATAACCCAATTTGTGGAGATACTCCACCGCCATGAAAGAATTACTGATAAATACAGAAATCGTATTCAATTAAGAGAGGAATAGAAAACTAATTAATCGTAATTACCTTGATTTCATTTCACCACTCCTGATGAACATGTAATTTAGGGATTGAAAGCAATTCCCCCTTCTCCGTATGAACCAGAAAAACCATCCCCTTGATTTCATTTCGCCGCCCCCTGATGAACGCTTTATTTAGGGATTGCAAGCAATTCCCCTATATCTATTTGAACCAGAAAAACGATGCCCTCAACCATCCCTTGATTTCACTTCGCCGCGCCAGATGAATTTTTGATTTAGGGATTGCAAGCAATTCCCCTTTCTCAGTTTGATCAGAAAAACGACGCCCTAATCCTGTCAGCCATCCCCTTGATTTCATTAGCTACGCCTGACCAGCGCTTGAATTGGGGATTGAGGAATTTCGTGAATTTCGTTTAAAGTGAATTTCGTGTGCGAGTTGAGTGGGAATGAATTGAATTAGCTATGAAACAGCAAAATGAAATGAAATAGCTATGCCAAAATTATTAATTAGAATGAAATGAATTGAACCTTGCTACTGACACGTGTATTGCAATTGGGTCCCAATTAATAAATATATAAATGTGCATATATACTTAAAACCTGGTTATTTTTTTCTATATTAAGATTTGCACGTTTTTGTTTAATTAAGTTGCACTTTTCGATATAAGAAGTCGCACGTTTCTAAAGTACACTATAAATTTCATGTGAGACGGTCTTATGTATGAGACGGGGTACAACTTAGCACAAATTAAACTCACCCGTCCCAAAATGTTAAAGCCTCAATGCTCAACTTATACTCCGTCTCATCATGAAACGATCTCATATGTGCCTCAATTTTTATTTAATTTTTATGGAATTAGAATGATTATTTTATTTTAATGTTTTAGTTTTATTATGGTATATTTTGAACAACTATTTCGATGATATGTTGTTCACATGTCAAAATCGATTAACAATTGAATTATTAAAAAAAATAAAAAACTTGTCATGTATGATACTGAAATTGACTTTTTAATTTATCAAATGGTTGTTATAGCAATTTTTTAAGCATATGATAACAAATAACATGCATATAAGTAACTAATAATGAATTTGACATATTAATAATATATTGACCAAATAATTTTATAAAATTTTGCATAATAAATAAAATATACAAATTTAATAACAATAAATTAAAATTAGCTATTTAAATTTCATGTATAAAAAAAAAAAAAAAAACCATTCTTAATTGGAGGGAGAAAAATGATCCAATTGCAAATATATAATAAACTATATACAATAAAAAAAAGGAAGAAATGACGACGTTTGGTTGAACAACGCCTTGTTGTACTATTTTTAATGTTCTTTTATATTTCAGTATATATTTCTATTTATTTAACATTTTTGTTGGGTAATTTTTTATTATTTATTTGGTTGTTGGGTTAATTTATAGATATCTCACATGAATTTTTAATTTTAGAAAAATAAGATTTTGTTTTATTCGTGCTACATTTGTATTAAACGATTTTAAAATAATTATTATGATTTGTTCTTTGGATTGTAATTTATTCTTTTATTGAGAAGAATGCATTTCTAAAAAAGTCAGTTCTAAAAGATTTTGATTATAATGTTATAGACCGCTTTAAAAAAATGAAGACTCGATACACTTAACTGTAATTATAATTTAATTTAAATGTTATATACACATTCTTTATTTGGTTTGCAATGAGTTACATGATTTTTTAAATATTCAATATTTTATTAGTTATTATTTGTATCCCCAAATCTAAAAATGTTCAACTTGATCCTTTGTAAAACAAGTTGAATGTTTCAATTTAAACAAGTTGAACAATTATTAATTATTTTAGATTTTCAAGACACTTACGTAACTTTATAAAATTTAGTACTTTTGTTTAGGTTTCAAGACAATATTATCTCATCAAATTAATTATGATACTAATACTTTTACAAAAGGTATTAGTTGTGATACTAAAGGGTATAACTTATATTATAAAACGGTATTAGTCATGATACTAAACAATATGGCTAATATTACAAAAGGGTATTATTGGTGATACTGAAGAGTGTAACTTATAATACAAAAGGGTATTAGTTGTGATACCGAAGAGTATATCTTTTACTACAAAGGGATATTAGTCATGAGTATGACTTATATTATAAATGGGTATTAGTCGTGATACTGAAGAGTGTAACTTATACTACAAAAGGGTATTAGTCGTGATAACTGAAGGGTATGACTTATATTACAAAATACTGCATGCATAACAATGACAACTTTTGTACGTAACAGTGATACTTAAAAAATCGAGTTCACGATAAACTCGGGTTCACACAAATTTTTATCAGTAATTAAATAATTTATTAACTAAGTATCATTCTGATTAACACAATAATATCAGAGGTTTTTTTATGATGTTTGCTTGCCTAATCTGATTACTTTTGTTTCCTAAAATGTTTGATTGGTTTTATTCGGTTGATGCATCATTAGAAGAAAACACAGCTTGTTGCAAGATCAAATGCTACCCTTAATCCCTGAATATTTAATAGATATGTGCCTCAATTATAGTGTACGAGTATTATACAAATTAGTTTGTCCTAACAATAAATATTTACGTGCATACAGTTACTGATTAGGGGAGAATAATATTGTGAAATTTCAATCTTAGGACTAGAAATATTATTAACTACTAAATGTCTAAACTCTAGATTAAAGACATGTTATTTTTCATTTAAACAAAATATTTTTTTGAATAAAATCCCAAAAGCTAATTGAACATTCTAAATCACAACACTCCATTTTCTACCTATATCAGATGTGAAAAAACTTGTGAAGATGTTCCATCCATTCTAAGCTTGTAACTCAAAACTCTGAAGAATTGCACTTGACAATCTCTTTTATGAGTATATTTTTGGCAAATTAGTAGAATTCCAAGTACACTCAATTCTCATCAGTGCCTTCCTGCTACTATCCAATTTGAATTATAACATGATTAAATTAACAACCAAACATAATTCCAAAGCCCTACAAAAGAAAAAAAATTCAATCTTGATTAACTGTTCATATTCCACTTCTATATTCTGAAAAAAAAAACAGAGTTACAAGGACTTGATTCTATTTAAAAATACAAAATTCCATAAACAATTCAAACGGGTGAAGAAGACTTAAGCTGCTCATTCAGAAATGTGTTAAGATTCTCCACAAAAGTGAGTAAGAATTCATCAGAACCATGTTTTGCCACTAAAACTGAACAAAGAAAGCAGAGGTGAATTGCTCACCATCAAGCATGCCTAATGGTATGCTCACCATCTTGGGGATTTAATAAGCTAAACAAACAAAGCAGAGGTGAATTGCAAATAGGTAATGATAACACCCAAAAACTTACTTTATATACCCATTTTGAAACTTTACTTGATTGTACAGACAACTTAAAAACATTTAACACCCATTTAACATTGCCTTAATTCAGTACCCTGCTGCCCTGCAGTAGATTCTAATTCGTATAAGAAAATATAAAGCAAGCAATTTGACTGAAAACCTGCATGTCAACTACCAGAAAGATGCAACTTCCAAATACAGATTACGAAAGATGTGGATCCTAATATAAAAAACTAGGGAAAGTAGATAACATAGTTGCACCAACTAAAGCTGGAAAGATTTACCAAAATTAACCTTCAGTTTTTCCTACTACTACTTCCGAGCAGACAGTCAAACATAATATATTACTACGATAGGATTCACAGAAAAACAATAGAAAACTAGCTGCTTCCAAACTCACCTACTAAGCTAACCAACCAAGACTCTGGAGAAAGCAATTTGGTGCCTCTAAGTCTCAGCCTTATGATTCACCATATCTGCAGGGAGTTCACAGCTTTTCCCTTCAAGCTTATTGAGACGCATCCTCAATTCTTCGATAGTATTACTCAAATCAGCAATCTTTACTTCACAGAACATCATCTGCAGTAGAAGACAAATGAAACCAAGATTTCATCAATGCAGGAAACCAAACATCAACAAAATCCAAGCAATGCAACAAAATTTACATCAAAGCAGGAAAGATTAATATTTAACAAGAACAAGACACGACAAAAGAAAGCCCACTTCTAACTATAACCTAATTAAAGAAACTAAAATCCAAGATTTATTAAATTCCCCCTTCCTAAATGACAAATGTATACAGTTACATCACAAAAATTCCAAGAAACAAGTAATCATTAATTTCCTCAAAATAACTAAATAAATCAAGAAACCAAACATCAACAACCAAAAAAATTCAAAAAACACGAAAAAAACACAAAATCAAATTCCAAACAATACCTTTAGGGTAAGCTCCAACAGTAACATCATGATTCCCAACCCCCCCCCACCCCCCACTCCCCCTCTAAAAACATGAATCCCCCCTTCAGAAATAGGGGAAGCACTCGAACTCCACACAAACATATGCAAATCCTTCCCCCCGCCTTCAGAACTATCACTTTTTTTTATACCCAGAAACATCTTATGGGATAAGGCTACCTATATAATTAAGCAAGACAACAACTAAGTTTTAACAGACATATGCTATGCAAAAACACAGCTTCATTATCAGACAACAAAGCATAATGGTCCTAAAATCGGCTTTAGAATATAAAAGTTTTGAAACATAAATAAGATGAGTTTGAAGATGCTAGATACCAGCAACTCAGCAGGAAGTGACTCGAGTCTTGACTCTGTCTCTGACTCACATTCTTAACTGTTGGAAGATGCTATATAATTAAGCAAGACAACAACTAAGTTTGAAGATGTTGTTACTAAGGGTCACTCTTTCATTCAGGATCAGGATTTGAGCAACTAAACACCAAGAAAATTCACATGACAGCAATACAAGAGTCAATTGATTAATGGCCGACAGTTTCTCTTAAGCAGCCTAGTCAAGTATAATGCATATCAGAAACATACAACACCAAATATCTAGTCAGTTGTTACATACTCGTCAAATCTAAAATTAAGATCATTCCAGTTGCATCAGAAGAAAATGTCAAGTTGTTAGTATGTGAATTCGTGCGGATTAAACGAATTTCAACTGTAATTTAAATTTAATTGGAAGTTGGAACAAAAATCTAACTTTAATTCTTCACATGAGATTTGAAAGATAAATCTAGCAGAACTTTTCTAGACCTTTGGATGCATTTCCTTAAGGGTTAATGAAAATTAAAAAGCAAACTCAAAATGCAAAGGTCCCTAACACTTTAAGCGCAAAGCACGAGCAAACACTGAAACAAGCATTTTAAACATTATTTATATTTTATCTCATAAAATAAGAACATGATAAAAATTGTAAGATCATATACTAAGCGCCAATAAAAACATATATTAATCTCCTGATGGGAAAGTGAAACACACGAGTACAAACATAAAACAATGAAGTTCAAATAATTCATTTTTTCTGTATTCTTATTGTTTATGATGTTGAGGTCAAGGAACGTTGAATTCTTATCCTTTAGAGTGTGTTCTTGCCCTCAATTTTTATTAAATAGCTCTCGGAGTCGGGGGTGATGGGCTTTGCATATGGGTGGGGACTTTATAAGAAAACACAGAAAAAGTACTCCAGAAAAGGTAATGCAAATCAAGTGCACATAGTGAGCACTTCATGAACTTTTCTGTGAGCTTCACTTGCTTCACTACACACTAAGATTGTCCACACCTGATGGAGACAACTAGCCAATGTATCAACATTTTCGATGCTACAAAATACTTCTCATTTTTCTACTGCTATTCTTGAAATTCTTATGTCAAATTCAAGCCTTACCAATATATACAACAATGAACAATTGTCTTACATTAATTACCGAAATCCCAATTGTAAGGGACGAGAGGCACAGGGGAAATCACATAAAAACCATTGCTATATTAACAATTGTAAGGGACGAGAGGCGCAGGGGAAAAATGAGAATTTAAAGGAAGAGAGACATACCTATTGATGCTTGCTCGATTTCTGGAAGCCACGAATCAAAACATCAGGAACCAGTTGGGCAGAAATTGGGATGCCGAATTGTGAATCCGTTGCAATTGTGGAAAGGGTGTGTCGAGGGAGGGAATGGAAGGGATTGTGAATCTGTTGCAGAATTGTGAATCCGTCGGAATTTTCTAGTGAAGTCGTTGCTCTATTCTTTGCGGGAGATCGTTAGCGCGGTGTGTCTTTTTTCAGTGACGAAGATCGATCCTTACCCTAGCTCATTTTTTCCGCTGATCGATTGAATTAGTTTTTCAGTGACGAAGGTTGCAGATGTAGTTATATTTAGGCGAGCTCTTTGATACAAATATATTTATGAAAAAACCTAAGACAAATGTAGTGTTTGGTCTAGTGGTGTGGTTATCCTTTTTAGGTAAAAGGGTTCCGTGTTTGAACCTTGATGGATATAAATTTATATTTTTCGATTTTATTTAATATAGTTTATACTTTATACGAAAAGATTAATTAATGGTAAAAAGATAATAAATAATAAACATCAAAATTAAAAAAAAAAGTTATCTAGCTTATTTGGTGGTTACTTGTCAAGTTTAATTGAAAGGTTTTGTGTTCGAACCTAAATAAACAATTTTTTTTAATAAATTTTATATTTGCAGTTTTATTTAAAAAAATCTATATTTCAATATTAAATAATACATTTCAATATGAAGGATATAAATTATCTAGCTTATTTGGTGGTTTCTTATCAAGTTTAATTAAGATGTCTTGTGTTTGAATTTTATTATTGCATTTTATTTTTAAGTAATTGTCAATTGAATGTGTTGATTAAGGTGAACTTTTACGTTGAAATACTTTTATAAAAATGATTGAAGACATAATGTCCATATGGTGTAGTGGTGTAGTTATCTTTATACTTCTAAGGGGTCCTATGTTTGATCCTTGATGGATACAATTTTTATTAAATTTTTATTTTGAGGTCACGTGTTTGTACCTTAATGAATCCTTTTATACAAATAATAAAATGCAATGTTATGTTCGGCCTAGTGGTCTATTTATCTTAATTCATGTAAGGGGTCCTGTGTTCGAACCTTAATGGATCCAATTTTTTATTAAATTTTATTTTGTAGTTTTATTTAATAAAATTTATATTTTATATGGAAAAACTAATAGTTAACTGATAATAAATGATAACTTTCAACATAAATATTAAAAACTAATTATTTTGAATAATTTATGACAAAATAAAAATTGTCACGAAAATATTATTTTCACTACGTTAAATATCGTCATCAATTAATATAAAATATCGTCATGAAAATTTTATATTATATGACTAATATGATCGTCACTAATTACAATAAAGATCGTCATAAAATAATATTTTAACGAAATAAGTTTGTCACTAACAAGTGATTATTAATCGTCACCATATATAAATATTGGTGACGAAATAATATGTCACTAATTACTATGAACAATTAATGACGAAACATAAAACAATCATGAAAATTTTATGTAATATGACCAATATGGATCGTCACTAATTAAAATAAAAATCGTCACCGAATAATATTGTGACGATATAAGTGCGTCATTAAAAAATGATTATTAATAGTCAGTATATATAAATATTGGTGACGAAAGAATATGTCACTAATTACTATGAACAACTAACGACGAAACATAAAATTGTCATGAAGATTTTATATTATATGACCAATATTTATCGGCACTAATTAAAATAAAGATCGTCACCGAATAATATTGTGACGAAATAAGTGCGTCATTAAAAAATAATTATTAATCGTCACTATATATTAATATTGGTGACGAAAAAATATGTCACTAATTACTGTGAACAATTAGCTACGAAACATAAAATTGTCATGAAAATTTTATATTATATGACGACTATGATCGTCACTAATTACAATGACGATTGTCACCAAATAAAATTGTGACGAATTAAGTGAGTCATCAATTCTTTTGAATAATTAATGACAAAACATATAGTTGTCACAAAAATACTATTTTTCATGACGTTGAATATCGTCACTAAATATTATCAATATCATCACCAAAGTTTATTGTGACGAATATCTTGTTTTTGTCATGAAAATTTCGAATTAGTGACGAAAATAAACATCAATGGTGACAAAACAAAATTTTATCACGAATTCTCACTTTTTGGTGACGGAAATTAAATTTGTCACTTTTAAGTAACATATTGTGACGAATTTTATGTAGTCACACAAAATTTCATCACGGAATGTGTGATTTCCTGTAGTGCCAGATCACAGAAGATTAAATTAACAGTCCCCTGTAACTAAAAGTACACATTCACGACCTAGATGAAAATGAACAAACCATCGCAAAAGGTTGAAGTGTAAGGCTCAGATTGACTTGTCTTGACCAAGAGATTGCACTAGTGCATCACGATGCACTGGACAGGACCTACAGGAGGATAAATTCTTCAGCACTAAATATAGAAGAATTAGACCTCAGTGGTTCATTATTTCTTAATCTCCGTCCCTTAAATAGGATCGTGTGTAATCAATAGTCATTGCTTTGACTTATGATGGGAAGAGGATCATTGAGATTCAATACCTTGTATCTTGGGCAATGATATAGGTTACACGATGATTGCTAAGATTTAATACGGTGAAACGTGTGCAAGTACATCTTGTTTGATTTGTCCCCTTGAGAGGCTCATAAGTTCTATCATACCAAATCTTGCAAGTGGAATTAATTTCCGGTATGGATAATAATGTTGAGTCGTTCCTTAACCAAGGAAAAATATGTTAATTAATATGAAGCTATTTCAGTGGCTTAAATTAATTAATGGACTGGATAATCTTAAACACGATAAATAAAAACCGGGAGCCATATTAACAGTAATATGGGTTAAGATTGATAGTGCAATATTAATTATGTAGATTAATTAATATTTATGGGCTTGAATAATGTTGGGAGATGAATTTAATAAAGATATATGATTTTGACTAAGATCCCAAAACCCCTAAGTATGACATGTTCAGAATGATCTTGATAGTTGAGTCAGGATTCAGTTTTAGAGTATTCAGGATGTTATCTGCAAAATGTATAGTCGCCAGATATAGTTCAGATAGGTTCAAGACTCAAGAACTCAAGATGTTTTCAAGTATCCGGTTTCGTGGATGAAACCGAGATATCAAGACTTCGGATGATATCGAAAAATCAAGACTCAAAGACGAAGACTCAAGACATCACCAATATAAACTACAAAGATTCGTAAGACCAAAGACTCGTAAGACCAAAGACTCGTAAGACTCAAGACACAAAAGATGTAAGATCAAGAATCAAGATCAAGAGTATCAAGGCACAAGATTATCAAGACTCAATAATATACCGAATGCTCGCGATGAACTCGAAAGTGTTCCGAGGCAATCGATAATATCTATCTCAAGGATGCAACATCGAGAAGATCGCGATTCCTTAAGAAGTTAGATATTGCCAAGACATTCAAACGCATAAAAGGAACTAAGTCGGCGTTGTTAAGGTTATATCAAACTCGAGTTTGTAACCAAAAGAGCCGTTGAAGGTGTCTACCTTTAACCGAGACAAAAGTCAAAAGAGGAAGACGACATCGCACTATACCGACAATCGACAAAGGATGTGTCGCAAAAAAAAAAGATGTCGATGTACAAAAGTTCCAGACCGCAAAAAAGTGAAGACCGCTACATGAAAAGCTATTGCCTAAAAACGTGTTAGGGAGTTTCAAACCCTAAATATAGTCGTTTCACACACCACAAGAGGGAACTCACGGCTATCTCTCCAACGGATAGTTTTCAAAAGTGACCTTGGTGTATGCCTATAAATACTAGTGACCCTCTACATTGTAAGGTTACGGAAATTTATACGCAAACTCAAGAGCTCAAACTTATTCTTGTAAAAGTGAAAGCACTTCGAAAAACCTTGAATTTCCCAAGTGCTTCTATATTGAAGAGAGCTCGAGATACTAAGCCTAGCTTGATAAGATTTATCCAAAGCTTAGTCGAGATATCCTAACCCTTTGCATTGTGCTTCATTGTAAAGGATATCTCATCCTAGTTGAAACCAACCGAGAAACCCCCAAAACCCTTGAGAAGGTAGGCGGAGTGTGTTTGTTGGTGAGAAAGAGTTGTAAAGAGTTAGTAAACCTACGCGAGTAGTCGAAAACTCTAGAGGAGAAGTTAGTAAGCTACAAGGGTAGTCCGAAAGCTTGTGTGTGATTGAGTAAGTAAACTACGGAGGTAGTCGAGAAGCTCAAGGTCGGGTTGAGTAAGTAAACTACGTGGAGTAGTCGAAAAACTCGGGGCGAAAGTTGAGTAAGTAAACTACGAGGTAGTCGTAAAGCTCGAAGTTGATAGTGAATTTCTCTCAAGAGTCGGGGAGAGTGGACGTAGGAGCTTGAGTCTCTCGAACCACTATAATTGTTGTGTTCTTTATTGTTTTCCTTATCCTGTATTTAATCGCTGCATTGACTTGTTTTGAAAGCATACTTTTCAATCGATATTCACTGGAATCAATCCAATCAAGTTGCATAAGTGAATCACAAAGCCTAATCACTATTTCATAAAGGGGAGGTTTTCAAAGAAAGCTTAAAACGAAAGTATAATCTAAAGGGCCAACCATTCAAGACGAATCGAGTAGCTAGAACAGATAGTTATCAAACCGAACTCTCTTCGAGGATTCATGAAGTTAGTTATCGATCCAAGCAACTCGGGATCTCTCGACACTCGGGACTCGGTTGGGATTATCTCGAGGTATCTGAAAAGCGGCTCGATCACTATCTCGATGAGACTATGACTCGAGAGCGATCTGTGCTTCTCGAAACCTAATCTTCGTGACTATCGACCCAAGTGACCTCGAAGAAAAAAAGTTTTAAAAACCGAACACGTGTATTCTCCCCCATACGTGTAAGACTCGCTTGCACCGACCAACAAGTGGTATCGGAGCGGTGGTTCAACTTGACCACCCGGCTTGTTGACCAAAGTTTTATTTTCAAAAAAACTTGTGGTCTATCTGAACTGATCTTATTTGTTGAAATTTTTTTTTACTTTTCAAAAGATCAGAAAAATGTCTTCTAAAAAACTTCCCATGTTCTCAGTGGAGAACTATGACCTATGGAGACTGAGAATGCAGGCTCATCTGTATTCCAAACATGAGCGTATGTGGAGAGTTGTCTCTCAAGGACCATTCCAGGTTCTTTGTGGTGAATCCCAGGAGGAAACGAAGATGAGAGAATTGATCCTAGAGCGAGAATTTCCTAAGTCTCGATGACCAACCGACTCTGAGGAGAGAAAGTTAGTCAATCTAGACTACATTGCAAAAGACACACTATACAGTACAATTGATGATGGTGTGATGGGAATGATCTCTCACTGTAATACTGCTAAAGAGATTTGGGATACACTAGCTGTTATGTGCCAAGGCACAGATCATATAAAAGAAAACAAACTTTCAAAGGGCAATTGGAAAGTTTGATAGTTTTGAAATGGATGATGGTGAATCAATAGACAAATTGGAAGTCAGATTCACTAGCATCATGAATGATCTAAATGCACTTGGAAAGAAATATCCACAGAGAGAAGTTGCATTGAAAATTCTTAGAGGTCCATGTCTAAGAAATGGGATATTCATGCAAAGGTGATTGAAAACACCAAGAACATTAGTTCAATGCCTTACCAACAAGTCTTCTCTCGAGCTAAAAGCCTATGAATTTGTAATTGATAAGAAATCCAAAAAGGTCGACAAAGAAAGATGATTCTTCATCGAGTAAGAATGTGGCTTTAAGAGCCAAAGATAAAACTCAGAAAAACTAGAGAGTCCGAGAACCCCCATGCCAAAAAATCGGGATGAGCTTGAGGAAAAGCTAAATCGATGGCAAGAAGGTTTGATAGACTCAATAGTAGATTTGGAAAATACAAAAACTATTACAGAAACCACAGTACGGAAAGAAACCCGAGGACGATCAACCGAGAAGAAGAAAAGACTGAAAAGCTGAAGGATCTTCATCCAAGAGAAAGGACTCCAAGTCCAAAGAAGAAAAATGATCGGGATGATGATGCCAACAGATGCTATAATTGCGGAAGAAAGGTCACTTCCAAATGATTGTCCGTGATTTGAGTGCTTCTAGGAGAGAAGAGAAAGGCAAGCTAAAAGAGATCGGTTCTCTAGCAAAAAGGCCATGGTTGCGTAAGAAGAACACTCGAGGAGGATCTAGCTCTTCGGATGAGATATTCTCGACCGATGAAAGTGATGACATATGTCCGATGGCCATTGAGGAGGTAAGCTCTTCTTTCTCTCTTGTTGTTGCTCCTACACTAGCACAAGAGTTTTCAAGTTCCACCGAAAAAAATTTTTGACACGTGGATTCTTTTGAGAATCGATGAAGGACTATCTTTGTTTTGCAAGGATCGCTAATCGAACTCAAGAGCGAATAAGGAACTAAAAAGCTGAAAATCTAAAATGGAAAGACTCTAGCAATATTGAAATCACTTCTCAATTAATGGGAGCTACCGATGAATCGGATGTTACGAAAGTACAACTCTCGAGAAAGAGAAGATGATAATGTCCCTAATCAAAAAGCTAGAGAAATCCATCAAGAAATTCAAATTAATCGTAATCGAAGTTCAATGACCTCTCGAGAAGCATAAAACTCTACAGAAATTGTGAGGATAGTGCACGTAAGAAGTTAACTCTATTGAATAAAGCATCTAATGTGATAGATGAAATTCGAGTTATCGAGAGATCCGCCACTATAAAATCTGGATTGGGATACATTTCGGGGGGAACCTCACAAGGTCATCCGAATCTTTGCGTCTCTAGTAGCAAGAAGACTATCTTTGTAAAACCAAAAGGCACCTACACTTCAAGCCGGAGTAATGCCCAAGGTTGTAGACAAGGAAAAAAGGACCTATGGTCTCAAAGAAACTAAATGATCGGGTTAGAAAGCCCAAACCTCGGTGAAGGCTAGAAAACCCGAAAGATCGATTGAAAGTTTCAGCAAGTACTTCAAAGCCTCAAAGTTAAGAATGCAAACCCGAAAGGCTCCACATCGAACCATCGAGAGAATCCTCGGATGAGAAACACTTTCAAAGCAGAGACATTCTCAATCGAAGAGACCAAGTCTTGAAGATAATCGAAAAGACCCAGTTTCAAAGATGCACAACCCGAACCTCACTTGCCTAAGGGTAAAGGTTATCTCAACCCAAATCAACAAAGATTTAGACCATCTTCACAAAAAAGCCTAAGCATCCAAATGTAAGGCCCCGAACCAAAGAAGAATTCAAAAGCCCATGTTCATGCTAAAGCTAGCACACATATACATAAAACCGCTAAGGCACCCCGAGTAGTGGATGTATATGTTGATGTTTATGGAAGACAAATTAGCCACTCTAAAGTGATTAGAGTTGTCGGTGATTTGAATTTCGAAAGGTACAAACTAACCTCGTGGGACCCTACACAAATTGGGTACCTAAGAATTGATCTGTTTTTCGAGGGAAAAAACAAGGGCACTAAGTCGATGAAAGATCACATGGCACCGATGAAAGCGAGAGACGAAAAAAGCTCCCGATGTATGGTATCTTGACAAAGGATGCTCAAGACATATGACAGATTCAAGAAGATGCTCAAATGACTATGTTGAACAAAGAGGCCCACAGATCACTTTTGGAGATAACTCCAAGGACGATCAAGGATATGGAACTTTGGAGATCGACTTCGATTCATATCCATGGTGTTTCATATGTATCTGGATTGAAGCATAGCTTCTTTTGTCAATTAGCCAATTCGTGATAAGGGTTTCAATGTTGAGTTCTCCAAGAACTTATGTTTTGTGAAAGATGATACATCACGAAAAAGTATTCTTGACCGGTACAAGAAAAGGGAATGTGTATCTTGTCGATTGGAGTTCAACTCCTAAAGATACATGTTTAGTTGCTAAAAGTTCCACAGATATCGATTGGTTATGGCATAAAAGAATGAATCACCTAAACTTCAAAACCACGAACAAGCTTGCAAGATTAGCTCTTGTGAGAGGGTTGCCAAATGAAGTGTTCAAGAAGGAACACATTTGTGATGCGTGCGAAAAGGAAAAAACAAGTTAAAGCATCATTTAAAAGCAAAGTTGAAGTTTCTACTGAAAGAATACTTCAGTTATTGCATATGGATCTCTTTGGTCCTATAGCACATGTGAGCACTAATGGCAGGAAATACACATTGGTAGTAGTTGATGACTACTCAAGATATACTTGGGTCATATTCTTACTCGAAGAAGAAAGAGACTCGAATAAAATTTGCGAGAATTCATGAAAAAGGCTCGATAATGAGAAAAAATCGAGTGTGGTCAAAATCGGATCCGACAAAAGGAACCGAGTTTATAAATCATATCATATCGATTATTGTGCGAGAGAATGGAATTTTACATGAAACATCACCGGAAGGACCCTCAACAAAATGGTGTTGCTAAAAGAAGAAATGAACTACGAAAAGAAGTTCTAAGGACAATGATAAATTTGAAGGCGATATTCCTAAAAGATTTTGAAATTTAAATCTGTCAACACTGCATGCTACTCTCAGAATAGATCCATGCTGACCAAGAGTCAAGGCAAAACACCCTATGAGCTTTGGAATGAAAGGAAGCCTCTTGTTTCTTTCTTTCTTGTGTTTGGTTGCAAGTGTTTCATACACAATAATGGTAAAGATCAGTTGAAAATATTTGATAGTAAAGCTGATGAAGGAATATTCTTAGGATATTCTGAAGTCAGTAAAGCTTTCAGAGTTTACAACTGTAGGACTCTTATTGTGGAGGAAACACCTCATGTTGTTTTTGATGAATCTACTTGTGTTTAGAAGAAACAAGAACATGATGCAAATGAACTGACCAAGAGGATCACCAGATTAAGCCTGAAACAGAAAGATAAATCATCCACTGAACCTGAAAAGAAGAAGTCAGTCACTATCTATGATTGGAGTGACTCAGACTCAGATAAAGAAGTTCAGGATGGAACTCAAGATGGTGAGACTCAGGAAAACCAACACTCCAAAGGTGACCAATCTGAACAGACACCAGTTCAGACTCAAGTATGTAATGCCAATGAAGATGTGGTCACAGCTGAGGCAAATTCTGAATCTATCAACCAAAGGGGAACAAATGTCTCTGACAATGTTCTCAATAGAATTTCCACGAGGAAGATGATTCTCTTTCTCTGTTTTGTTGTTCCCGAGTTTCTTGATTTAATCAACCTAACATTTCAAATGTTGAGGATACTATTGAAACAGAACATCAAGAAGGAAATGGTTAGATAGTCATCCTACAAGTCGATTGTGGGTGATCTAACGAAGGTGTTAAAACAAGAAGGTTCCATGGTGAGAGTGCACTATTCTACTTTGCTTTTTTATCGGGAAAAGAACCTCTTTTGAGATTGGTGAAGCTCTACAAGATTCTCATTGGATTCTTCTTTATATGCAAGATGAAATTTGAATCAATTCTCAAGAAATGAAGTATGGGAGCCGGTAGATAGACCGAGAAAAGGCACAATGTCATTGGAACCAAGTGGGTTTTCAAGAATAAAAGAGATGAAAACAACAACATTGTAAGAAACAAAGGCAAGGCTAGTTGCACAAGGTTATTCCCAAGAAGAAGGCTTGGATTATGATGAAACCTTTGCACTGTTGCAAGACTAGAAGCCATCGATTGTTTCTTGCATATGCTTTGCCACATGAAGTTCACATCTATCAAATGGATGTGAAAAGTGCATTTCTGAATCGGTGTGCTTAAAGAAGAGGTTTATGTGGAACAACCTCCTGGTTTCAAATAGAATGACCAAGTTTACGTGCTCGAAAAAAGCTTTGTATGGTCTTAAGCAAGCACCCGAGCATGGTATGATACTCTTTCTCGGTTTCTTCTTGACCATGGTTTTGTCAAAGGGATTGTTGATAGAACTCGTTCAGATAGAGGATGGGGGATATCTTACTAGTTCGGATATATGTTGATGACATCATTTTTGGATCTCCAAACCATCACCGTTGTGTGAAAGTTTTCAACACCGATGAAAGGCAAATTTGAGATGTCAATGATGGGAGAGATGAATTTCTTTCTAGGTCTTCAAGTGAAACAATCAAAGGAAGGAATATTCATCAACCGCAAAGTACACCGTAGATCCGATTGCCAAATATGGTGTACAGACTTGCAAATACGCTTAGGATTCCCATGAATACTAACTACAAGATGGATCCTGATTCTGAAGGCAAATCAGTGAGCCATACTGATTATAGAGGAATCATTGGATCATTGTTCTATCTCACAACAAGTAGGCGGATATAACATTTCTTTGTTGGGATATGTGCAAGATACCAAAGCTAATCCTAAAATTAGTCACATGGAGGTCGCCAAAAAGATCTTGAAGTATCTTAAAGGCACAAATGAATAGAGGATTATGGTATCCAAATGATGATAACCTTGAGTTAAGTGGTTACTCGGATCTTGATTATGGAGGTTGCGTAATTGATGAAAGTCCACCTCGGAAACTTGTCAATTTCTAGGAAGTAAGCTGATATCTTGGTTTTCGAAGAAACAGACCTCAAACAACAATTAAGGGATTATAAAGTTGTAGCCAATGAAGTACCAATATTTTGTGACAATAATAGTGCCATTGCTATTTCACAAAATCCGTATTGCACACCGATGCAAGCATGTGGATATCGACATCACTTCATCGAGATCATGTCGAGAAGAAGGACATAAGGATGGAGAAAATTCATACCGATAAGCGAGAGAGTGATATCTTGACTAAACCTTTGGTCAATCAAGATTCCCGGAACTTTCAGTTGAATTAGGGATGTTAGAACCATTTGTATAGAGTAAAATCTGAAAAATTGAAGGTTTTCAGAAGCATGAAGTTTTCTCAGATTCTACTGAGAAGCTTAGGATAAAATGGAAATACTGAACTGAGTCTCGGGAAACTTAGATTTCTTGAAGGTCAAGATTCGATAGCAAAAGAACCATTTCAAGATTTTCGATTATTATCTTGACATTTTATCAAGGTCGATTTCGGTAGAAGACTGATAGAGGAAAATTAGTCTGAAGAAGTAATGACTCATGCAACTCATTTATTGCTTAAGTGAAGCTCAGAAATCATTCGCAATAAATACAAAACACCTGAGGAATGTTTTTGGGCGGGATCGTTTTAAATTCCGAAGAAGGTCAATAAATATTTAATGCTCGCTACATTAATGACCAATGAGGATGTTTTTGGCGGCTTACTTTTTCGGAGATCATCGGTTCAGATACCCAATTAATCGGAGATTAATCTCAACCGTTGTTTTTCACCTAACCAACACGATTCCCCACGATCTCGAAGCTATATATACCCTAAGAAGCCTTTCAAGCCAAAATTTTATCAAACCCTTCGTTCTCAAATCCTCTGCAAATAAAAATCCCCTTGCCCAGAAATCCCTAAACCCTAAAGCTTCACTTCTCAAATCAATCTCTAAAATGGCTCCAACCTTGTTCGAGAGATTAGCCGAAACCAACAAGCCGTGGTACGAGTTCATTGTTTCACTCGAAAGCACAACCAACTCAAAGCCAGAAGAGGAGGCTCTGCATATGATTCGACTGGCTAAACTCACCCAACTAATCGCAAACCGACCAGACCAAGAGTTTGCGAAAGAGGTAATCGAATTCATCTATAACTTGAAGGTAGATGAAGAGGACTGTATGCATTCTTCGATTACTGTATCACACTTAGAGCATTCGTCCAAATACGTCGATTTTGAAAGGGATTTGTACATAACCCCGAAAAATCTGAATGATGTTTTTGAGCTCTGTGATAGAGGAGAGGATCCTACGATGTATATGTCGTGTAGAGAGCAGGAATACTTAGATAGGATTGCTGAGAATCCTGTTAAGTTTGAGGCGACATTGCATAAGAGGCACTTAAAGCCACAATATCGTGTATTGATGGATA
Organism: Stenogyne calaminthoides; assembly: GCA_037126765.1. Classification (NCBI taxonomy): domain Eukaryota; kingdom Viridiplantae; phylum Streptophyta; class Magnoliopsida; order Lamiales; family Lamiaceae; genus Stenogyne; species Stenogyne calaminthoides. The sequence continues at coordinate 23,017,270 of JBBCBC010000019.1, forward strand.
TTGTGAGTAAATGCATCATGAGTCTTGTGGGGAGTTTTGAGCGCATCAAGACTCTCAAGCTCGGGATCGATGGCGGCGATAGAGGCCTCACCCACCACCGACTTCAACCGGGTGAAATTTCGATTCAGGACGGTGAGTGAAAGCGATCAAAGTTTTGAAAAAGTTTGACGGGCGATCTCAATAAAAGGCAAGATCCACCATGCCACCAAAATTGCTTACATTTTGGAGATGTGCAGAGAGGAGGAGGATATCTTCGCCAATTCGACCCCATTCCCTAAGTCCAAAATTCTCTTTAAACCCATTGCTGCAAAGAAGTAGGTCATCAGGGGGAAGAGAGAAAAGAAGGTTGAATCACCAATTGCGGCTGAAAAAGAGACTCAACAAACCAAAGGGGAAGGTTTTGTTGGAGGCAAAGATGGAGCAGGAGCAAAGATGTTGAAACCAAGGATCTTGCTCCAAAACGCAAAGATTGGTGGTTCTCACCGATGAAGATGAAAGTGATTCTGACGAGATTCAACCGGAGCACCAAACCGCTCAGAGTTCACCATTACAAGTATTGGCTCAGGTTATCTCGCGGACCACGAGGATCGATCGAGGAGCGTGTCTTCTCCGAGGTGCTCGAGACATCGCTCGGTTTCGATAAAATTTCTCGGAAATTTTTTTAAGGAGCTCGCACCTCGAGATACCTACCTCGGATGTGCGTGCTCGCATGTAAGAGTCACCGTAGTCAATATGAAGATGTGCAGTGCTCGTATGGGGAGACGAGCCAACTCAGATTCAAACCGAGGATATGCCAACTCAGCCCTCGTAACCCTCTCGATGCAAACCGAGGACCTGACCGCACAAAACTTCGGGGAGATGTTGTTGAGGCTCGGGAGCGAATATTCTTGATGAGCTCCCCCGAAAGATCTACTTCTTGATCCCTTAGCAGATGTTTCAACCGAACCAGAGAGCCCAAGATGGAAGAAGGGAGAAGTCAAGAAGGCGAGTGGAGGAGCAAGGGGAGCGGTTCATTCTTGACCGCTACTCCCGAGCTCACCATACCATGATCTCGCAAGATGTCTTCTTCGATTAAGGACGATCAGATTCATCCTCAATCGACTCTTCCCGAGATGCTTGATATTGCGGCATTCGTGAGGGGAAGACCGTGGAATGAGGAGACAAATTTTCCCCGACCGACTTCTCGGGGTTCGGTGAGGACAAAACTCGTGATGAAAAACTCCGATTTTGATGAGTCGTTCGTAAGAAGGTTGGGTCGACAGAGAGCAATCGGGTTGGTGCCCCGAAAGCAATGGAGACAAATCTAAAGATGGAGATGGGGACCAACAGGAGATGTTGAGAAGCGCCCTCGGATGGAAAAGGAGACTTCGCTTCTTCGATCAACCCGAAATTGGTCAACCTCGGATCGGTTAGAACTCTTCAGTACCTTTTCGCACTATTGACAATTATGCCAAAGTTAACGAAAGTCCTATCTTTAACTCTGAATTGTTCGATAAAATGATCGAGGCTCGATTGGAGACTGAGCTCGATGAAGCCGAGGCACAGATGATCGACAAAGACAGAGGTGCGTAAGATACCGAGATTGATCTCACTCCTTGATGGAGAAACTTGAGAAGGTTGAGCCAATAATGATCAAAATTGCTCAGATGGACGAGACGTTGGCCAATCAAGCTCAAAAGATGGAAAGTCTTAGTCACTCTTCAGAGCTGGTGCAAATTCAAAACACTCTGACCACCCAGATGACTTCCATGGAAGAAAAGTCGAATGAGAAGTTGGAGGGAGTCAAGGCCGAAAGTTAAGTGATGAACCCGGGCGAAACACCGCGAGAGTTCTCGATTTCCTAGAGGTAAAACCGCGTAAAAGAATGAGGTGCTGATAAAGTCTGTTGTTGAAGAAATGTGCTCAATGCTCATGACCAAGATGACAGAGATGTTCAAGGAAGCACTCTCTGGCCAGTTTGCCCACTTATCTGAAGAATTTTCTGTGGCCAAGAACCATCTAAGGAGGCTGGAAGACGAACAAGATCGAGATAGCGAGAGAGATTCATTTGTGTGAGCAAAGAGCAATATCACATGGACACAAAGATTCTCCAGACTTCTTCCAAATTACGGTGCCAAGAAGGGGGAAAAGGAAGGTGAAGACCTCAGAAAGTTCATGGCACGTACTTTGGAGAAGAAGGCTAAAAAAGATGTTGAAATGTATAATTTAGCCAAAGCCTTAAAAGAAGTCAAGCTTCGAGAAGTTAAAGTTTGCTCGGTGGAGAAGCCCGCCTACACTCGAAGTTTCTAAGCAAACCATGCTTGATGTGTCAAAAGAAAAAACGAAAGTGCTAGAGCAAAGGTTGGAACAAGCCAAAGCATCACTGAAATGCCTATGACTAGGAAAGCCTCGGTGTTGTTCAACCCGAAAGCAAGCGTCTGAAGGCTCCTAAGCCAATCCAGAGAAAGCTGATTCTGGATGATGAAGAGAAAGAAGAATCTGAGTCTCAACCTCAGATGAAAGTCTTCAATACTAGAAATGCTCTGAAGACACTCCAAATGGAACAAGCTAAGAAAGTTGTTTGCTTCGGGTCTCGTGGAGCATCTGTGGATCGAAAAGAAGATAGACGAAGAGCGTGTCGGGGAGTGAATTCGTGAAGTTTGCGAGCAAGAGGAAAGGAACATCAAAAGCGCTAAAGTGGCCCCACGTTGATAAATGGATGCCCATTAAACTCAACTATATGTGGGAAGAAGTCAAGAGAACCTTCTGGTTCAATTATGATGTTCTCAGGGAATGGAGAGGGGAAGGCTCAGATCAGAATGAAGCATTCATTGAGTATCTCCTTACCTTCTATCCAAAGTATCTACAGAGCTGGATTAACCTTGCGGATGAAGGAGAAGTACAGATAGTAGCCCCTGGTCCATATTCCTATCCTCCTCCAAGACTTGATAATGGCTTGGTGAATGAGAAGACCATTACTCAAGAGATTGCTCAGTATGCTGGTCAGTTGGGTCTAACAGGAAATAGTCCAGCAGACATCATCAAGGAAAGAAATGAGATGAAGAAGAGATTCTTCGGAATGTTCGATCTGGAGGTGCCCACTGATGAAGTTGAGAATGAAGCAAACTGAAGAGCAGAAGACTGAAGAGCCAAATCTGAAGACTGAAGACTCAGAAGATTCTGTAATCTTTAAATTTTTTGTCTTTTTGATTTTATTGATAAACTCATTGTAATCTGTAATGGTATACTCATCATCAATGAAGATTTATCATTATGCTCAAAAGATAATATCTCATTATCTTATTTACATGTCTTTTATTTTGATATGCCTGAATGTATGATGATAAGGGGGAAATTGTCTGAATTTGGAAAAATTGTTTAAGTATTTGGTAATGAACTATTTAAAGAGATTCATTACTGAAGAAATTGCTGAATGATTAAACTGCTGAGAAACTCTGAAATTGTTGGGAGATTCTCTGATTTAAGAAATTGTTGGGAGACAACCAATCTTGTAATAGGATAAACTGAAACCTGAGTATAGGTTATATGTTTGTAACAAGATAGGTTTTGGCATCATCAAAAAGGGGGAAATTGTTGGGAGATGAATTTAATAAAGATATATGATTTTGATTAAGATCCCAAAACCCCTAAGTATGACATGTTCAGAATGATCTTGATAGTTGAGTCAGGATTCAATTTTAGAGTATGCAGGATGTTATCTCGCAAAATGTATAGTCGTCACAGATATAGTTCAGGATAGGTTACAAGACTCAAGAACTCAAGATGTTTCTCAAGTATCCAAGTTTCGTGATGAAATCGAGATATCAAGACTCAAGATGATACCGAAAAAATCAAGACTCAACACGAAGACTCGAAGACATCGGTCAAGATAAACTACAAATATTCAAGACTCAAGACTCGTAAGACTCAAGACACAAAAGATGTAAGATCAAGAATCAAGATCAAGAGTATCAAAGCACAAGATCATCAAGACTCGAGAATATATTGAATGCTCGATATGAACTCGAGTGTTCCGAGGCAATCGATAATATCTATCTCAAGGATGCAATCTCGAGAAGATCGTGATTCCTCAAGAAGTTAGATATTGCCAAGACATTCAAATGCGCATAAAAGGAACTAAGTCGGAAGTGTTGTTAAGGTTATATCAAACTCGAGTTTGTAACCAAAAGAGCCGTTGAAGGTGTCTACCTTTAACTCGAGACAAAAGTCAAAAAAGGAAGACAACATCGCACCATACTTCGACAATCGACAAAGGATGACGTCGTGAAAAAAGATGTCGATGTACAAAAGTTCCAGACCGCAAAAAGTGAAGACCGGCTACATGAAAAGCTATTGCCTAAAACGTGTTAGGGAGTTTCAAACCCTAAATATAGCCGTTTCACACACCACAAGAGGGAACTCACGAAGCTATCTCTCCAACGAATAGTTTTCAAAATTGACCTTGGTGTATGCCTATAAATACTGGTGACCCTCTACATTGTAAGGTTACGGGAAATTTATACGCAACTCAAGAGCTCAAACTTATTCTTGTAAAAGTGAAAGCACTCGAAAAACCTTGAATTTCCCAAGTGCATCTATATTGAAGAGAGCTCACTATACTAAGCCTATCTTGATAAGATTTATCCAAAGCTTAGTCGAGATATCCTAACCCTTTGCATTGTGCTTCATTGTAAAGGATATCTCATCCTAGTTGGAAACCAACCGAGAAATCCCCAAAACCCTTGAGAAGGTAGCTGGAGTGTGTTTGTTGGTGAGAAAGAGTTGTAAAGAGTTAGTAAACTGCGCGGAGTAGTCAGAAAACTCTAGAGGAGAAGTTAGTAAGCTACAGGGGTAGTCTGAAAGCTTGTGTGTGATTGAGTAAGTAAACTACGGAGGTAGTCAGAAAGCTCAAGGTCGGGTTGAGTAAGTAAACTACGTGGAGTAGTCGAAAAACTCGTACGAAGTTGAGTAAGTAAACTACGAGGTAGTCGAAAAGCTCGAAGTTGATAGTGAATTTCTCCTCAAGAGTCGCGAGAGTGGACGTAGGAGCTTGAGTCTCTCGACCACTACAATTGTTGTGTTCTTTATTGCTTTCCTTATTTGTACTTAATCGTTGCATTGACTTGTTTTGAAAGCATACTTTTCAATCGATATTCATTGGAATCAATCCACCGTTGCATAAGTGAATCACAAATTAATCACTATTTCATAAAGGGAAGGTTTTCAAAGAAAGCTTAAAACGAGTATAATCTAAAGGGCCAACCATTCCAAGACGAATCGAAAGTAGCTAGAAACAGATAGTTATCAAACCGAACTCTCTTATGAGGATCCAATGAAGTTAGTTATCCGATCCAAGCAACTCGGGATCTCTGACACTCGTGGACTCGGTTGGGATTATCTCGAGGTATCCGAAAGCGGCTTCAGATCACTATCTCAGTAGACTATGACTCAGAGCGATCTGTGCTTCTCAGAACCTAATCTTCAGGACTATCTGGCCCAAGATGACCTCAGTAAGAAAAAGTTTTAAAAACACTGAACACGTGTATTCCCCCCCCATACACGTGTAAGACTCGTTTGCACCGGGACCAACAAATAATATTGTGGCTCAATATTGAAAATTCAAAGTCCATTGGAAGGTCCAATCTTAATTCTCCTAAAGGCCCCCCAAGTAGCCCAAACATAAAGTCCAATAACTGAAAAATGTGTTTAAAATAAAATAAATTATTGTTGCTTATTTTTTCCAATTTTTTTTTTCGAAAATTATGGATAAAAGAGGGAGAAATATTTTCTTTGAATTTTATTATGGAATGAAGATAAGTATTCTTGGAATACAAGACTATCTCATTAAATTCAAGAAATCTCCCACTTGGCTATTCATAAAGGAATTTTTGAAAATTCCATAACATAAGGAGGGAAGATTTTATTTGGGAGATATATTGGGAAATAGAATATATAGGATATATTCAAGATTGTTTCTTGGAGAAGAAGCAAGGAAATTTCCCAATCTCCCCTAAACCCTAATTTTTTGTCCCCCCCCCCTTGTATTATAAATAGGGGATGAATTTTTCATCCCCAATGCAATTCCATGTGTTGGAAAAATTAGAAATCCACAAAGGTCGTGCAACATAATTTTATTTTTCCCTTTTTTTAATTGTTCGCGAGTGTCTTACCACCGAATTGACTAGCAAGGACTTGGGAATACTTGGAAGGCCTTTTGGTGTGTTCGTGCGAACGGGATCCACCTTCTCAACGGTTGTCACTCCAAGAGGTTAGTTCACGTAAACTCCTAGTTATTCCGCATGCGTAGGATTTATGTGACGAACTTGTATGCATGATTTGTTGTTGAATTATTATTTGAATTAATATAAGATTAATTCATGCTAGTAATAATTGTTAGAATTAAATTTGTATTTAAATTCACCCCGAATAGATCCGGACAAATAATTCCCCAACACCACCATGAGCGTGACCATCGGAGTCATCGAGGTAGAGCCTATCCCCATTCGGGGTCTGTTGCCTCCACCAAATTCGCCGAAATGCAGAAGGCAATCGAAAGCTTACAAGCTGACCTGGCGACATCAAAGGGGATACCGCGACTCGGCCACTTGCCTTGTTCGCCTTTATCCCCGGCGATCATGTCTGCCGCCGTACAAGAGAAGGCGGCAAAGAAGTGTCCACCGATCCCAATGTTCGATGCGGAATCTGATCCACATGTCCATCTCAGTAAGTACTCAGATTTCATGATCGCTTTAGGCGCCACGGACTCTACACAGTGCCGGTCCTTTCCTGTGACTTTGGGCGATCGAGCACATCGATGGTTCTCAACTTTGCTCGTTGCGTCCATTACGTCTTTCACTCAATTGGGGCAAAAATTCTTGTCCCACTTTTCATCAATGTGTGCTCGCCAGGCTCCGATGCAGAGGCTAGCACATTTTTCACAAATAAAGGGCGAATCAGATAGAGCATACATTGAAAGGTTCGACAAGTGTCTTTTTGATGGGGCCCCTGTGGAAGAGGACACTAAGGTTCTCACGGTGGTCGGGGGTCTTACCCTCAATACTGATATGTGGAAGGCCATGCATCAGGATTGGCCGAGCACATATGCCCAGTTTCGTGAACGAGCGACCAAGATCATAACCATGCAAGAGTTGCTCGCTCAGTCTCGGGTCGGGCAAGAAGGGGCGACCAGGAAAGTGGTCGCCAACAAGAAACCTGCCACAGAAGGCGGATATAAAGTTCCAGGTACTTTCAAACTATTTGAGAGTTCCGAAACACATGTTCTCCGGGGTGTTCTTGGTGTTTCACCTGAGACAGTATATAGTCAGATCAAGGACCAGGATTTACTAGAGCCACCTTGGCGGATAGACAGAAGAAAGGACAGTCTGGATCCAACCAAGTTTTGCTCGTACCATAAGTTCATCGAACACGATTTAAATGAATGTCGTGATCTTTTATGACAACTTTAGAAGTTATATGAGGAAAACCGCCTCACTCGGTATTTAAAGAAACCGGCGAGCAAAGAGGCTCGGAACGAGCGACCAAACGATCGCAAGAAGAAACGTAAGGCGGAAGAAGTTTCGGACAATGAAGCGGAGGAATTCCGACGGCAGTTGGATCTACCAAAGAAAGGTGCCCCTACTACAAATAAAGGTCGAGTGGGGCAAGAAATAAACATGGTGCGCCCAGCTATTGGGCCGGTTGGGGGTTGCTACCAGGAACCCACTTTGTCGAACAGGCGTAAGAAAATGGAGTTGCGCACCATAAAGGGAATCCACCAAGTAAGTGTGGCGAGCACGTCAGCTGCCATGCTACCTTCCCATCAGATCACTTTTTCAGAAGATGACCTCGATGGCATCATCACCCCACACAACGACTCACTAATGATCAGTGCCCGATTACTCGGGTTGAAGGTACATCGACTTCTAATCGATAGTGGGGCTTATGCCAATATTCTGTTCGTCAATACATTGCATCTGATGGAGAAGCAAGTTGGGGATCTTAGTGCCTACATCGAGCCATGTGATCATACCATCATGGGCTTTGGGGATGCTATAACCCGGCCTTATGGTTTGATTAGGTTAGGTGTAGAGTTAGAGTCGTCTAGAGACCCGAACATCCGACGAACTAGAATGCTAGATTTTGTAATCGTCGATGTTCCGTCTACTTACAATGGGTTTTTGGGTCACCCGTTTATCCATGAATTTAAGGCAGCATGTTCTACGTACTACTATTGTCTTTAGTGCATTTTAGAATCAGCATTGTGCTCGTCCGGGCAGACGGGGCAACTCATCTGCCAGTATATTATGTAAGTCAAGTGCTGAAGGATGCTGAGCTCCAATAATCACCACTAGAGAAACTTGCATATGCTCTTATTATGAGCGTCTGCAAGTTACGGCCATACTTCTTCGATCATTATATCGAAGTGCTCACCACTTTCCCACTACGGCAAGTACTACATCGACCAGATACTGCGGGAAGGTTGTTGAAATGGGCTGTCGAGTTGGGCCAGTTTGGAATTACGTTCGCACCTCGAACAACGATCAAAGGTCAGGTGATGGCCGACTTTATGGTAGAGCTCACATACCCGTAGCGACCAGAACACAAAATTGATCAGCCATGGCATATGTTCGTTGATAGGTCTTCGACGAGCACGAGAGTCGGGGCGGGCGTGGTACTAATCAGCCCTTCCCGGCAAACTTTCTCAACTGCCATTCGATTCGATTTCCAAGCAACCAACAATGAAGCCAAGTATGAAGCACTGGTTGGCGGTCTAGATATGGCCACGGCCATGGGGGTACGTAAACTGATGATATACAGTGATTCCCAATTAATTGTCTACCAGGTTCGGGAGGAATACGAAGCCTGAGGTGAACAAATGACACAATATCAATCTTTAGCCAGGGGATTACTCGAGAAATTTGATCAGGTGTATATCGAGCAACTACCCCGGTCGAAAAATTCATATGCAGATGCCCTGACTCGCCTAGCTACATCTGATGGTGTAACCGACATGATGGACGTCGTAGTCACCACCATCGGTTTGCCATCGATACCTAAATCTATGATCGTCAATATGGAAGTCGAGAATGGCACCTCAATGTTCCCGATTCTTAATTATCTAAAGAACGGGGTCCTCCCAAATTGCAGAACCCGAGCAGCTCGACTTCGGCTGCAGGCTGCCCGGTATACCTTTCATGACAGACAGGTGTTCGGATCAGAGGTCTCGATCACGCGTACCTGTTCGCCATCAGTCCCGAAATATGTGACCGCCCAGATGGATGTTGAGAAAACAACATGGATGACCCCGATTTTAAGATATTTGCAGAACGGGGTCATCCCAGATAATAAAGCACAGGTTGTTCGCTTGCGTCTACAAGCTGCTCGTTATACTATCGTGAATGGACATCTTTACAAGCGAGGTTTCTCTCTACCCCTGCTGAAATGTGTTACTCCGAAGGAAGGACACACGGTACTTGTACAAATTCATAATAGGGTATGTGGAAACCACACAAGCGGATATGCTCTGGCCTATAAGGTGATCAGGCAAGGTTACTATTGGCCTACACTTAAGAAAGAATCTATAGAGTATGCTTGTGGCGCGTGCCATGAATGCCAAATTTATGCTCCGCTCATTCATAGCCCACCCGAGGAACTTATTTCGGTTTTCAGTCCCCGGCCATTTGCTAAATGAGGGATTGATCTGATCGGCCCTTTCCCAAAGGGAACTTTGGGAGTAAGGTACGTTGTGGTCGCCGTTGATTATTATACTAAATGGGCAGAAGCCGAAGTTATAGTAAAAGCAACCGAACAGCGTATGTGGAATTTTGTGGGGAAAAATATCATATGTCGATTTGGTTTACCTCAATCCATCGTGACCGACAACGGAAGACAATTTGATGGGAGCAAATTCAGGCAGAATTGTGCTCGCTGGGGAATCAAAAAGCATTATTCCATGCCTTATTATCCCCAGACAAACGGTCAGGTAGAGGCCGTAAATAAAATCATCAAGCATACACTAAAAGCGAAACTTGGTGATTCTAAGGGGGGGTGGGCGGAGGAGTTGCAGGACACGTTATGGGCATACCGAACAACATTTCAAACATCCACTGGTGAAACACCTTTTACACTGGCATTTGGTACTGAGGCAGTCATACCGGCGGAAATTGAAGTTCCGAGCCCACGGACCATGAGCTTCGGAGAGCACATAAATGATCAAGCATTGACACTTGGAGCGGATCTGGTAGAAGAAAGAAGACTTCAGGCCGACCTCAGAAATGCTACATACAAGCAAAGGTCTAAAAGATACTACAACACCAAAGTTTGAGCACGAAAGTTCAAAATTGGCGAACTCATTCTCCGACGTGGAAAGGGCATCAAGTTTTTCTTCTGAATACTCAACCCAAATGTTCGATTCCACACCTTATCATTTTTCAAGAGGAATCCTGGTTTGGTATGCCCCCAGACGTAGCTGCCACCACCACTCCACCAGGCAGTGTTCGCCCCAGTCATTCGGTGGGTGACAGTCTCGAATTTGTTCTCGCACATATCCGGGAGCTAACATAGGAGACGACCAAAAGCTCCCCAAGAAGCATACAACACCTGCCTCCACTGGGGGGGTTTTGTATCAGGATACATGCTCGATATCACGAGCATGTAGTTAGACGAGCATGTGTTGATCCGCACCGCCCCAAGAGAAAGAATACCGGGAGAGAGAGACAGCTCATCCTGGAAATTCAGACCATATGCTCGTAAAATATAACGACGCGGAGAGCCCTGATCTGCGCGAACACCGCTTGCACAGAAAGTATCAAGTGGTGTCACAGCCCCTGCCCCATTTCTTCGAATGCGGCGGGAAGGGTTGAAGGGCGAAACAAGGAGATTAAGGCAGAATAATCTCAAACAAGACCATTGAGGACGAGCGACCACTTTTTCTCACCTCCCTCCGGTACTTTTTTTTCCATTTCCCCTTGTAAATGTAACTATGAAATTTATATAGCTTTCTTTTAGAAATAGCAAACACTTATAAACGAATGTAATAGTTAAAACACCCTGCGTGGTGTCGTTTTAATTATTTCTTTTCCCTTAGTCATGCCTAAGACGGCCACACCTAAATAAGCCGACCACAATCGAAGATGGTCCAACAGGAGCGAGTTTTGTGTTCTCTGACTTGTAAGAATTGTGTTTCCCCCTGCTCACCACACATGAGCTGAGCAGGGAACACGGGGTTGCACCTAAATAAGACGACTTTTTTTCTAAAAAATCTAATGTATTCTCCCTGCTTCGCAACAAAATAAGACGAACATAGAATATAGGGTCGCACCAAAATAAGTCGACTAGCGTCTATGGTACTTTCTTCGCTCGCAGCACAATAAGACGAGCATAAAGTACGTGGTCGCACCTAAATAAGAGGACCTCATCTATGCAACATTCTTTGTTCGCATCACAATAAGACGAACATAAAGTATGGATCGCAACACAATAAGACGATCATGATGAAGGGGTGATTGCAACACAATAAGACAATCAATCAAAGTCATAAACAAGTTAAAACACAAAACGCGAGCAAATGTTGGAAACCCATCAAGTTCAGCAAAAATGCGGCACCATCGGCCAAAAGTACACAACAAAAAGCCTAAAGAGGCTAAGTTCAAAAGGCCACTTGGGCCGACCACAACAACACAATACAAACCGGCCGGACCGGACAAAAAGTAAATAGTTCAAACTTATAACTACTAGCAAGGGGTCTCAGGAAGCGGTGAGCGGGATCTCTCTCTTTGCTCGCCCTCCACCTGCTCGCCCCCGCCATTTTTCTCTCACCTGAGTCACCACTACCACCCTTGACTTTATGCTCGCTTCTCGCTTGCTCATCCCCATCCTGCTCATTTTCTTCGTCATCAGTCATCGGCTCGATGATTTTGACTCCTTTTGGCAGATGCGAAAAGTCACACACAATTTCGACGAGATCAGATAGAGGCAGTGCTCTACCAGGGGCTGGGGGATTATCAGTCATGTACTGCATCAGATCATTTTTGAACGGCCCCAGCCGCTCAAGTGGGAGCTCCCGCCGAGCAGTGCGAAGCGAGTCGCCAAAAACGCAGATATAGGCATAATTTGTCATCACCGTCAGGTGCTCATCGGTATGCATCTTCGAAATTCTCTCTTGAAGCCGAACATTTTCCATGCCAATACGAGTATTGGTTTCCTCAGCCTGGGCGAGCTGCTGGGCCAGCATATCTTTATTCGTTGTCAGACTCTCCACTTTGGCCCCCAATTTTTGGGTTTGATCAGCAGAGGCTAGCAGATCATCCCGAGCTCTCTTCATCTCCGCTTGAGCACCCGCCAGTTGGTGAGTCCTCTCCTCAAGGTTAATTTGTAAGCTGGTATGATCGCAGGACAAAGCGTGCAAAACATTATGAGCATTCTCGAACATCACCAAAGACCGGTTGTGATGAATCATTGCCAATCGCAAGCGGTTTATGGCTGAATGATGGCCAAGCGTGTCATAAAGATCTCTTGTCCATGATCGAATCGGATATTCACAAGCGGCATGAAGATAGTTAGGCACACCTTCAGGGCAGCTCACTGTCGGCGAGAGGTGGTAATTGAGCAAACCCGAGGACAGAGTGTGTCGAGCATTCAAAAATCTGAGAAAAAAGTAACCAGAGGATAGTTATGACTAAGGAAACAAACGAAGAGCTAAGCACACACAATTGAGATATAAAGAAAATAAGATACCAGGTGACACGACGGGGGTTCCACCCGAGCCAAAACCTATCATATGGGATGCGCGTGTGTGCGCTCGAACCAGACGGCACTCTCGAACCAGCAGCTGTTAGGGGAGTCATTTTGATAGGGCCAGCGGTCACAATTCCTCCTTCAGCCAGAGTTGTGCTCATCAGGGGAGTGCTCGCAGAAGGTTCGATTGCCTGATTTTCTCGGTGACTTCGTTTAACCTTCTTAAGAGAAGGTTCATGCTCGCTGGTCTTTTGATCAGCCGACTGGGCGGAGGCTTTTTTCGATTTACTTGGCTCTCTGCGAGCGGCCTTCGCGGCCAACCGCTCGGTATAGATCCTCTCTAATTCGATGGGATTTTTCTTCCGTGCCATGACAGTATGCTCGGTGCCGCTCACAGCTATAGTAACCACGAGATGAGCTGCTAATCATAGATTTACCTATTAAAAAACACTACAGTAGGCAAATTGAATAGAGCCAGTATAAGAGCGGAATTTGAGGCGACCAAGTGGTGGGGAGGAACGTACAAATTAGCTTTTTTCCTCTGATCGGCTGTATTAAGGAACTTCACTTTTCGCTCTGAGTATGTCACCAGATCAATGTGCCAAATGCTGTTATAATACCCGTCACTCGCCTCTGTTTCCGTGGCTGCTGGGATTCCTAGGACAACAAAAATAAGTTAATATCAGTACACCGGTCTGAAGAAAGGAAAAAGAAGACTCACTTCGATAATTTCCAAAATCGATAGGAATATTAAGACGAGCAACTGGGTCGCTAGCCAAAGCGGGACTCCTCCAGTCGCCCCCAACAAACCAAAATTTCTCTTTCCAGTCTCTGATCTTGTTTGGCACCTCCTCAACTAATTTATAGCCCGTGTTCGCTTGCATAAAAACCCATCCTTCTTCACCTCTCGGACGGGTCAGATGAACAAGGCGAACAAATTCAGCAGTCGTTGGATAGTAAAGAGGTTTCATTTGGCCGAACAAGGTCAGAATTCTCATAATTATATGCCACCCATTCGGTTTAATTTGGGTAATGGTGATGTTCCATTCGACCAATAATCTGGAAATTGTCGGGTGTAATGGAAACCGGAGGCCCATCTCCATGGTATCGAAATTGACGGCCACACAACCTTTAGGGGGTTGGTTGGCTTGCTCGTTTTTCCTTGGGACCCAAAAGAATACATCTTTGGGGGTCTCATATGTCCGGTAAAGCTGATCCAACCATTCTTCCGTCATCACAGTTTTAACCCTGCTCGCTGGGAAACGGTTCTCAAAAGACACCCGATTAGGTTGCTTCGCCAATTAAAGTTATACCAGGAGGCATATTCAGCATAATTCGGACTGTGGGGTCGCCCAAGGGGAATCTTGTCATTATGCCCCCCCATCAACTTGTGGAAAAACCTCAGAATTATGTTCGCCAGACCTTTCAGCTCGGTGGCTATTTTGTTTGCCCCCTTTATGCCCGCTATTATGCTCACTATAGTGCTCGCCGTCGCTGTTATGCTCGCCCCCTTAGATTTGGTTTCTCTCGTAGTACCCGGTATCTTCGTAGAAACGAGAGGAACTAGCATCGTCATCATCCAAAAAATCGGGTCGGGCTAACTCCCGATCGATTTCCGTAATGGCTTCCTCAGAAGAAGATGACAGGACGGCGAAGGGCTGACAGATGCAACGGCGAGGCCTTTTTAACAGTTTACCTGCCGCGGAAGTCGAAGCTTTCTTAGTACGCGAATGGAGGCGGCGGGATGAAGAAGAAGATCCCCGGGGAGATTCCGCGGCCGCGGAGTCGATCAGGGTGTTCAAAGAATTTGGGGAAGAAGACATGATGAATGGAAGAGAAAGAAAATGAGGAAATTACCTGAAAAATTCTTCGCCGGGATGAATGGAGCTCGTCAGATGTTTAGTAAAGAGAAAAAGCGGGAGAAAAAAGGAAGAAAGAATGAAAAAAGAAGAGTGAAAGGGTTTATATAGTTTCTGGAAGATGGGGCCCCCTAGAATTAAAAAGGTCAGAAAAACTCTTCACATACCAACATAGAGCCCCGTGCATAATAATGGGAAGTTGCAAACACGGGACGACGTGCATCACAACAGTAGAGGCGTTGTTCCCAAGTCCAAGGAAAACCGAACCAACATAGCTCGGCCTCCGTGACGAGCATCAAAGGCCGGGGCTGGGGGGTATTGTTGTGCTCTTCATTAAATCGGTCAAAGTCAACCTGCCACGTGTTCGTCGGGCGAACACGTGGACCCAGTGGCGGAGCCAGGAATTGCATCGAGGGGGGCCCAATTTATAATATAATGTAACTAAATGCAATTTCGAATTTTTACATATTTAAAAAAATTATTTAGACTAAATATCATTATATTAACTAGTCAAATACATTTAATATGCATATTAAAATGTGAATTATTCATATTTTTTTCTATCTTTTGCTCCCTCTTCCTCACCTGAAGAAATATAAGAAAATTTACAGGTACACTTTGAAATTAATCAAAACTTCAAACCTCAATATGTTAAAAATAAATAATTATTAATAAATATAAAAAAAATTAAGTGGGGCTAGAGGAGCCCAATGAACCCCTTGGCCCCAACGTGCCTCCGCCCTTGCGTGGACCAATACACGGGAAGGAGAGCAAGCTAAAAAAGAGCTCGCCAGGTAGGCGAGCATTTTAGGACAGCCACGGAAGCAACATGCAAGCTCGCCACATCAGGAGAGCACGCGTAACTCAAATCGGCCCCCATTCCAACTGGCAAGCGGAATGCTCGCCCGGGGGCCCACTGGACATGCTCGCCAGTTAGGCGAGCCCACTACGGGGACCTGAGCTGAAGTAATGGGGAGACAAGAGAGAATCAGGGCAAGTCCAAACTCTTCTCTCCATCATAGGCAAATGCAGCCCCATATAATTTATCACCTGGAGAGCCATCTCACCTGCACACCAGGCGAACACGCGAGGCAAAAGACTCCATACTCTATGTCAAACCATGGTCGATCATATAGAGTCGAGCACTTGTCTAAACAAAGCAGACGAGCACGACTCACCTAACACAAAGATAGGTCACCTGCTCAACAGTGACCTCCTGGATGACGAGTAGAAGACTTCAAGCAGAGGAAAGGACAGGTGGCGACCATATAGGGCATCAGGAACACATGGCATAACCTCGTGTAATCTTGCATGTCAAAAAATAGCCAGCTCAAGCTAGGCAAGGCAGCACATGCTTGCCAAATTAGTATAAATAGACCCTCGGAGGTCAAATAAAGGGATCACAAATTGTCCCCTTGTCTACTGTGTTACTTGCTTTCCCTCTCACATTAACACGTGTGTTCGTCACATACACTTGTGCTCGTCACATACTATCTTGTTTGTTACGTTGTCAAATACACAACGCCACATCATAATTTTCACATAAGACGACTAACAACAGAAGGGTAACCCAACATCACACACATATTCTCCCTTCTTGTCAAAGAACCCACACTTTCATCCAATGATTGGAGCGAATCGAAGAAAATTAAATTGGACAAGAAATTAGAGTACGAACGACGGACATATTCTCTGCCTATAAAAAACAAAGAGGAAAGTGGCAGCGGTATGGAGTGGCTGAAGAGGGGATGAAGAAGAAAGTCCGTGAGATCCACCATCAATCTGAAGAGAAGAGGAAGAAGAAGAAATCTGCCTCGCGCGCGACGTGAAAAAAAGAAGAAAACTCATTAAATCCACCAGCATTCTGCCCTAACCCGACCCGGCAAAGCTTGATCCGCGAGAAAATAATAAAAAGTCCAATTGATCTATAATTGCACATATCACTTGTATGCAATATTGCATACAAATTTTTGTGATAAAAATTATAGATAGCATATCAAATTAATAGTACTAAATATCCTTATCAACATTCTCAGGCGCCGCCCTAAATTATTTGGAAAAAATTGGAGACCGGATGGAGAAAAAAGATGCTTGTTAGTCTAATTAATGACAAAATATATATAGGGTTAATAAGTTTCACGGTGAAACTGACTAAGGAGTGTGTTACACACCTGAACCGTACTCGGTGTAGTATAAAGAAAGCAAAATTGAATCATTCTATAGCTCATCTACTTTTATATCTAATTTTGGGAAAATAGATTTTTTAATGCTGTATTTTATTCCCATTTTGGTTTCGGTCCTGTTGACCTTCATGAATCGAAAATAGTTCGGAAACTCTCAATTGTTCGACGTTTTCTCTAATAATCGGTTGTGCGATGTGAACTGTCCGATTAATGTTAACGGGTCAGGGTCTTGACCGTCATGATTTTCGGCACAAGAGAAGGAGCTTTTGTTCACGACTTGGTACTACATCTATCTGTGTAATATATACATTTTATCAAGTTTGCTTATGTATGGGTCTACACCAACATTCAAGTCCTCTTGTCCAAATGGAAATTCGATTTGTATGCTTAACGATCCAAAAGTTAGCCTAAAAGTAGAATGAATTGGGCTAAAAAAACTATTATTACTAAGCCCAAAGTTTCTATAAAATAAAGACGGCCCTATATAGAAACTCAAATCTAACACGAAACACTAACTCATGGCAATGTATAGTGTGAACAAGTTTTACGGTAAAACTGGTTAAGGAGTGTGACTTTTTACTGTAAAGTGTGTGAATTTTTACTATAAAAAGTATTACTCATAAAAGTAAAGGGTGTGATTTATATTATAGCAAAGAGTGTCGTAGTGATAATTGAAGTGTGTGACTTATATTACTAAAGTGTATATCTATAAAAAAAAAACAAATTTCACGGTGAACAAGTTTCACAGCATACCAACTCCTGACTCATTTGAAATAGTCACCAAAAGTGGTGATTAGTTCCGTAAAACTTGTGAAGCAAATACAAGAAGACCAAGTATTGTGCCAGCAAACTAATAACTTTAATCTCAACCATATATAATCAAACACTGCACCATTGGTTTAATGTGCACGAGTAGCCGCAATATTTATCTCCATTGGTATATAATTAAAAACTACATCATCAATCTCCATTGGAGCCGCAATATTTATCTCTGAAATAGTATTAGATCTGTCTATATAACTTAGTAAAAACTGTCTAAATTTAATATATGCATGCCTTAAAATTATACATAATGAAAATTTTCAAAATTAAAATATGCATAATGATCAATTAAAATAGAAATAAGACTCTCTACCACAAGTGTGTGCTACTCGTGCACATCCCTCAATTTATAATCTACCTAATTAAAAAGTCAACAATAGGGAAATTTTCCTCTCTTCCTTACCAAAAAATAAAAAATATAATAATAATTAATAAATACATATAAATAAAAACTAATAATTCCATCCGGTATTAGTGTGCTAGAATTTCTATCCTATTCATACTTATCCAACATGAAATAATATCCACACTCTAATTTTTTGAGAGCGCGTCCAATGGTATATTGTTATGGTTGAGAGCTCATTCAGTGGTATTGCTATGGTTGATAAAAGTGTTTAAATATTATATATTTAATTATTAATTATTTAATTAAAAGAATAAACACTAAAAAGTCGAAGATGTTAGTTATGGAGTAGTATATATAAGAGCACCACCATCACTTAAAAAGAGGTACTATTAAAAGGATTCTTTTTTTATCGATCTGTGTTTATGTGAAGCATTTTCTAAGCCGATTCCAGCAAAATGGCGGATATGGTAAGGTTTTTACACCGATCTGATTTTTTTTTAATGAGAATAATTTCAAATTTTAAGATCTTCGCAATGATTTAGTATACATTATTAGATACAAATAGATCTTACAATATGAATAGATGTTAGTTTTCTTGAATTAGTAACATGAAGGCTAGATTGAGTTTATTATAGTTTAATAGTCAAATGATTCGCTATTTCATATAAAAATATTATTGACTAGCTTGCCCATAATCTAGATTTATGACACATGAAATGAGTAAAAGTATCCAATGAACCACCATAATCCTGGATTTATGTGTTAAAGATTCAGAAAGTGAAATAATATTGAAATATGAAATAGTGGCACAGAGGAATTGATCTGATTGTCCATGTCTCAATATTTCAAGATAACTTTCATCAAGTGAATCATCAAAATCTAAATCACATTCTAAACAAATTACATGCAAAGGGGAAAAAAATCTACTCTTGCTAATTACACACGAAGGCAGTAATGGAACATAGATGACCTAATCAAACACCTCATTGGATTTCCACTTCAACACAGCAATAATCATATGAAAGTGTTGTGCATCAACAATGTCATTATATTAAAACAATTAAGAATAAATGGCCTGTGATTAAATATGCATCTCATTTTCTGCATACGTAGGCACATAATATAGATACAGTACGCCTATAACCAAACTAAACATAGTTTAATTGTTACAGAGTTTAAAAGCAAATACAACCTAATCAAGCATGGAATTTTTGGAAGCAATATGTTAGACTTTATTGATAGACCGATATAGTTTTTGCTTAAAGAAACAATTTATCAAACAGTTGGTGAGCAACTATCAAGTAATCTCCATGAAGGTGCTTAATTTAAGAACTCTATTTAAAAACCAAAATATTAATTCAATAAGAACACTAATTAACTACCCTAGGCACACGCGCAAACACACTACAAATCTGTATCATCTTTGTAGATTAAAACAAAAAAACAGTACGTATTGGGAAAAAAAAGGTTCGATGATTTCACCTTTAAACCGGTAGGGCAGAATAGACTGAATAGGTGGAGACTTCAGTTTCGGGAAGGTGGTGGGTTTTATACTGGGGAGTCGGTGATGCGGAGACAGGCAGGGTGTTTTAGTTGGTGCTGAAAAGTGAAAATTGTGTGAAGACGAATTGAAATTGAGAGAGTGTGGAGGACCGACGGCGGATTGAAATCGGCGGTGCAATAATACAGAAGTTGAACGGAAGGAAATTAAACGGGAAGAAACATTAACGGTCCGCTTGGTTGGGGATAATGGAAGTGGATAATGGGAATTACTTCTATTGATGTTGTTTGGTAGCTTTGATATACAAGTAATGAGATTACAAGTAAGTAATTGATTACCTTTATTCACTCAACTCACCTCACATGATTACTATTGTTGATGTTCTAACCAAACAACAACAATACAATCAATAACTTTTAGTGATTGACATTTCAATGATACTTATTACCATTATCATTCCCGGGTGGTACCAAGCGAGCCCTAAGAAAACTAAAAGATGAGAGAAAATTAAACATTTGCTGGAGACGCTTACCTGATACCGTCAGGAAACGGGCCAATTTAGCGACACTCCCTCTTTTATATAGTACTCCCTATGTCCCAAACTCAACGATACAGTTTTCGTTTCAGGCGTTCTAAACTTAACTGACAATTCCTTTAAATGCAAATATCCACTTTATCACTTTATCACATAAAATACTAATAAACAACTATTTTTACCCTCAATTATTCATCATTTTATCACTTTATCACATAAAATACTAATAAACAATTCTTTCTATCCCAACACTTTATCGTTTTTTCTTAAAATCCGAGCACACAGTAACGGTAAGGTTAACTATGGGACGGATGGAGTAATAGATATACAATATTTAAACACTTTTATAATTTTTTTTTTATCAACCATAGTAATATCACTGGATGCGCTCTCAAAAAGTAGAGTACTGTGGATATTATTTCATGTTAGACCAATTCCTAATCTATTGGATAAGCATGAATAGGATATAAACCCTAGTGCATAAATATCGGATGGAATTCTCGGTTTTATTTATTTTTTATTTTTTTTATTTAGTAATAAAAAGAGGAGAAACTCCACATCACTCTTACTGTTTTCTCTTTAACTAGGTAATTTATAAATCGAGGCACGAGTAGCACACACTTGTGGTAGAGAGCCTTATTTTTATTTTATTTCATTATGTATATTTTAATTTTGAAAATTTTTATTATGTATAATTTGAAGGCATGCATATATAAATTTAGACTTTCGCTATTAAGTTAAATGAGAAACACTCTTGTGAAATATTGCACACTAATGTTATGTGCAGTACAACATAAATAAAATAAATATTGACAAAATTCGCGGGTCAGCGGGCGGGTCGGACGGATGGATCAGGCAGGCCGATCGGGCGCGGGCAGACGGGCATGGGTTGTGGGGTTCAGTTTGGGAGGACGCATATATATTTATAGATGGATATCTTTATCAAATATGTATTGTAGCCTAATGGTTCAGGTCAGTTGTTAATGTATGTTGTTGTAGGTTCAATTCCTATTGAGCACATAATTTTTAAAATATTTTTTTTATGTGTTAATATTTTTTTATGTGTTACTATATGAAACAAATGTGAAATAAGTGTGATACTAATACGTGAAATAAAAATTACATTATCATTTAAAAAAAAATACATTATCATATGATAACACATTGTTGTTCATATGGTAATACATGAATATTCATTTAGTATCACGACGATATGTGTACAGTGTTACATATTACTAAAAAGACATTTGTTACTACATGAACAAAAAGTGTTACCCTATGAAGAAAAACATTTATGTGTTAATATTTTTTTATGTGTTACTACATGAAACAAATGTGAAATAAGTGTGATACTTATAGAAACAATACGTGAAATAAAAATTATATTATCATTTAAAAAAAAATACATTATCATATGATAACACATTGTTGTTCATATGGTAATACATGAATATTCATTTAGTATCACGACGATATGTGTACAGTGTTACATATTACTAAAAAGACATTTGTTACTACATGAACAAAAAGTGTTACCCTATGAAGAAAAATGTGTTACTACATGAACAAAATCAGTACAAGCGCAAAAAGAAATCATAAGTCCAAAATTATAGATTTAAAGAACAACTTGATGTGTTACTACATGACCAAAAGAGTGTTACCCTATGAACAAAAGAGTGTTACTACATGAATAAAAATCAGTACAAGCGCAAAAATAAAAAATCATCACTCCAAAATTACAGATAAAAGAACATCGTGAGAATAGTGCAGAAGGATCTGAAAAACTTTATCACAAAATTGTGAGGAAAAATAATGGAAGGACCTGCAAATTTGCAAGATGAGAAAAAGAGAAAAAGAAGAACAAGAAAAGAGAATGAAAAACCTAGAAAACTCACCACTCACCGCTATAAAATCTGGTAGGAAGAAAAATTTGGAAGTGCTGCGAGGAAGAAGAATCTGAACCCACGCTGCTGCGCTATCTGGCCCGCGTGAAAGAAAATCCTACGTGAGGAAGAAGAATGGATCCACACTGCTACGCCGTTGTCTGACCAGCGAGAGAAAAATCCCAATTGAACTATAATTATACATATTACTTGTATGCAATATTGCAACAAGTTTTTGTCAAGTTATATAGAGAGATCTAGTACTATTTCAGAGACAAATATTGCGGCTACAATGGAGAGAATCCCACATTGATGATGTGGTATTTGATTATATATGGTTGAGAATAAAATTATTAGTTTGCTGGCACAATACATGATCTCCTTGTACTCGCTTCACAAGTTTTACGAAACTAATAACGACTTTTGATGACTAGTTAAAATTAGTCAATGTTTTGAATTGTGTTAAATTTGAGTTTCTATATATATAGGGCCTTCTTTATTTTATAGAAAGTTTGGGCCTAGTAATAATAGTGTTTTTTGAGTCATTCTACTTTTAGACTAAATATGGATCGTTAAGGATACAAATCGAATTTCCATTTGGACAAGAAGGCTTGATTGTTAGTTTAGACACATACATAAGCAGACTTGATAAAATGTAGAGATGTTAAACGTATAAGGAATAAATCTGTGTAAATCAAGATTTGTATTCATTGCGTCATTAGTGGGATTAGTCTTTGTAAAATATTTGTATGTATCCCGAAATCAAGGGAATTAGTTAGGAAATTTCCTTAGCTCGTCGAGAGTTTGAGCTCGTTGAGAGTCTTGGTCGCTCGTCGAGAGGCTGGTCTCGTCGAGAGTCTGGGTCGCTGGTTTAGGCTACGACTTAGTAGGTACTTGATTATCTCTTGAGGTCTCCTCTATGACGTTGTGACCTCATTGACTTGTGATAAATAACGAATGTGAATCTCGCTGAATAGGCGGAAAGCCAACGCTGAAGAGGCGGGCGAGTCAACGCCAATGAAGGCGGACAAACTCAAACACGAGAAAGCGGAGAGCCAACGCCGAAGAGGTGGGCTGGTCAACGCCAATGGAGGTGGACAAACTCAAATGTCAAGAAGGCTGAGAGTCTAACACCGAAGAGGCGGGCTGGTCAACGCCTATGAAGGCGGACAAACTCAAACGCCGAGAAGTCGGAGAGCCAACGCCGAAGAGGTGGGCTGGTCAACGCCATTAAAGATGGACAAGATTAGCGCCAATGAGGTTGACAGGTCATCACCAAAAAAGGAGGTGGAGAGCTGACACTGAAGAGGTGGGCTGGTCAATGCCAATGAAGGTGGACAAACTCAAACGCCGAGAAGGTGGTGGACAAACTCAAACACCGAGAAGGTGGACAAACTCAAACACCAAGAAGGCGGAGAGCAAACGCCGAAGAGGCAGGCTGGTCAACGCCATTAAAGGTGGACAAGGTCAGCGCTAATGAGGCGGACATGTCATAGCCAACAAAGGCGGACAAACTCAATCGCGGAGAAGACGGAGAGCCAACGTCGAAGAGGGGGGCTGGTCAACGCCAATAAATGCGTACAAACTCAAATGCCGAGAAAGCAGAGAGACAACACCTGAGAGAGGTTGATTGTTCAGTATACCTTGGTACTCTAAACCAAGGAATTCCAGTATCAAGGAATTCTCATTTTCAATCAAGAAAAGTGGATGTATGAGGTTGAGTCTCTGAAAATATGAGGACATCTCATTTATTTATTGCTCATCATTTGCATTGTTTTCAAAAAAGCATTTAAGTGCTTATGTTTAAATATGAGGACATCTCATTTGAAACTGCTCATTAACAACTCTTTTATCCATTAAAGGCAAAGATTTTTTATCAATATAAGATGAGTATAAGCAAGTAGGGCCAACTTCTTCCGCATATTAAAATCTAGTGTAGTTAGCTACTCAACTGAACAGCTAGTTTATCTCTCAGTAAGTTGGTTATCTGTACCAAGCTTTTTCAGGTCACTTGAACTTATGGAGATTTTCTTTTAGTGTTGTTGTCTCAGGTTTCTTGACTCACTATTCACTCTGTAAAAACTGCAAAAATTCTCATACACGTGTACCCCCCTACGCGTGTTAGAATTGTTCTAGGGACCAACAATGTTTTTGGAGCCAATGATAATATCTCATTATCTATTTTATGCTATGTGGTCTGATATTATCTACTTATTGATGATATGCACTAACCTCTCTTGTTCAGTTTTATAGACTATGACCTACTTAGCAGATTAAGCCTTTGTAAACAAATAGGTTTTGACATCATTTAAAAGGAAGAAATTTTTGGGATATGAATGAAAATTTTGATTAAATATTGATACTCTTGTGTAGGTGTATAGATGTATTCCAGAAATAACAAGTGCAATCAGCCACACCTGTTAGTCAAGCTGGTTGACAGATCATGTAATAGGTTATCCAGATAAATGTATAACAAGTTGAAGGTAGATTGATGAGGTTAGTTAATATTAGCTAAAATGTTAATCAGCTAAGTTATCATGTATGAAGTTCTGAGATTATTCGATTGAGGGGGAATTCGACTGAACAAGTCTCCAAACCAAGTAATCCGACAGTCAACTACCAAGTATCATGTGATACAAGATACAAAGTAACCTGAGATCAAGAAGCCTGCACGCATGAAGTCAAGATTTAACACTTGGAGTATTCGAGTTGAACTAACTACACTGATTCATCCAAGTAGAAATGAAGAGTGTATGCCACCTGAAGAAATATATACTGAGTCAAATGAACTGAAGCATTTATGAAGTTCATTAATTGACATTTGTGGACGCAGATGAAGATAAACAACAAAGAGATTATTAGCTCATAGAGACCAACTTGTTTGTACAATGTTGACTTTCAGGTTGGTTGCTATGTAATATTTGTTGGAATATACTCCCTCCGCCCACTAAAACTGTGCTCATTTCGTTTTGATATGTTGTTCAGGGAGGTAAATTAAGTACGTTTATGGACACAATTTTTCTTATCTTCTTCGTCCAACAATCACTTAATAACTCAAGTTATCATTATACTTTACTCACAATCAATTATGTTATTCATAAATAGACTTAATTTACCTTTCCGTACAATATGTCATAACAAAATGAGCACAGTTTTAGTGGACGGAGGGAGTATATGCAAGCTGACAGGTGGACCAGTCATATTCAGATAAGATTGTACGATACTGATCCTGATAGAAACGACCTATAAAAAGTAAAAGTTGCTCCAAGACAAGTCTGTGGAAAGGTGAAAGATGGCAATGCACCTTACCTAATACATGCTAGGAGGTGTCTGAAGCTTAATTCAATTTATACCACCATATCAAAATAAAGATTTTGAAGGACTATCTATCTAGCAAATAGAAATTCAGAGTTTTTATAAATACAGAAAACCTTAAACCTAAACAAGGTAATAAAAAATCAAGTAATCTCAAGACCTCAGGCTTATGTTAACACTCACTGAAGCACTCGAAACCACAAGAATTTCACAAGTGTTTCAACATCGAAGAGAGTTCATATATTATATATATATATATACACACACACAAAGCTTATAGAGATATATTAACCCTTTGCATTGTACTCATTGTAAGGGATATCTCAAATAGTTGGAAAAGAAAACCCATAGCCAAACCCCTAAATCTTTGTTGAGAGATAGAAGATTAGTTCGAGTAGGAAGAGATTTTGCAAGTTGAAGAGTTGAATTCATTCTAAAAGCAGTTATATTGAGCACTAGGACTCAAGTTTTCCTAGGGATCACAGTTCCCAAGAGAGGATTCTTGACAGTGCACTTTGGCATTCTAAAACAAGGAATTCCAGTGGATAATGAATTCTCTTGTTAAATTAGGAAAATGGATGTATCGATTAGACACTCTAAACCATTAATAGATCTCTGCGTTTTGGTGTGTTTATTTTTTTATTTATTAATTGCTCATCATTTGCATTGATTTTACTGAAAAGCAAGCATTCAAAGAATTTCTTAAATTCAGACTGTGAGACCACTCCCCTGACAGTGTACTAATTGTTTACAGCCTTAACTATATCTTTATGCATTAAAGATCAAGTGCTTTTTTAGCAGTATAAAATGAGTTATGCTATATACACAAAAATGACTATTGATTTGGTGTAACCTCGTACACGCCGTCGCTCTGGCCATGCGATCATGTTATTCTCCGTCGCATGGCCTATGCGACGACTTTATTTTTTTATTTTTTTTTGCATCGATCGCTCAGCCCATGCGACGGAATTAGTCTACGTCTTCCGTCGCGTTGACCATGCGACGCCTTTTTTTTTAATTTCGATTTTTTTTAAATTTTTATAATATTCTATTTATTTATAATTTATAATTATTTATTTATGATTTACAATTAAAAATTTATTTAATTGTTGACCGGGGTGTACAAATAATATGTAGTTGGTTTATACTATAATTAATATTAAGCATTAATTTTATACAAATAATATTAACCAGTCCAAAAATACGTTTTCAAAATAATAGTAAACATCAATTTAATACAGTCTTAATAAATAAAGCTACATGAATTTAAATGTCATTTCCCCAATCAAACCACGGTTTCCTTTTTATCTGTGACCCTTCAGGTTCGTCAACATGTATTTTGGCAGTTGTCCATCCTTGACTCATGAATGTTGCACAAACTTTGAAGAATTCTATTTTAAAATCAGCTGGATCTCCATTCATCTTGAATTTACCCTGTAATTAAAATAAATAAGATGCACACATGTTCACAAAAATAATAATAAGTGTAAAATACAAACATGATAAAACCTACTTGGAATATAGTCCACATGTGTTCCCGACACTCGGAAGGAACCATGGGCCAGTTTGTCCATTTTGGGTCAAGGTACTTGCAGCATATGCTCCATACCACGTTATTCACACAGTATCCAAACCGTGCGATAAAATTGTTGTCCAATTAGTTCGTCCATATTAAGAATTTCATTACTTATAAAAAGTTAAAACTTAATATTATTTATGATTACTAATGCATTACCTTCCATCATCGTCCAACCACAACAACATTGGGGGTCTTTTCTGGTTATAGACAGTGTTGACATTTCCGGATATTATTTTTTTTGCACTCATCCTTTAATAAGATATACAAATATATTAGTTTTTATAGATTTAAGGGTTTAGGATTTTTATATCTTTTAATAATATATACAAATATATTAGTTTTTGCACTCATCTTTTAAATAAGCAAACAATTTCTATATTATTAGTGATTTTTATAAAAAGATGTTAAAACATTTAAACTAGAGAAAAAAAATTGGAATCATAATTAATCATATAAAACAATAAAATACAAATAAATAATTCTGCTATAAAAAAAAAAGTACTATTGTTGTTGTCATTCGTATCCGTTCCACCACCAACCAGGAGCTATGTCTTGTGTGAATTGTTCAGGGGGATACGCGTGTTACTGTCCCCAATATGTAGGATCGGGGACCGTCGCGGTACCGGCATGATGGGCAATCGAGCCAAGTTGAGGTATTATATAGGGTGGACATTATGGATCAACACTAGCTTGATTGATCAAATCGTGAGTTTCTTGCCTCACGTGTCCCAACCTTTGGTGAGCTGACCTCGACATGTTACTGACATAAACATTATTCTCACCGTGTGCAGTGTTGTGCACTCTCGGATGAGTAATGTTTGCATACCATGCAGGATACTCATCTGTGGTACTGTACTGCACTACATCGAAGGTACCAAGGTCCCCGAGACGGTAACAATGATTTTGCATTTCATTCCAATATGCCACCATGGGTCCATACACTTTTTTGTACCTCTCTGCACTGGCACCGAATTTTGAACGTTCAAGATCTAAGTCGATCGGTGGTGGCGGTATGGGCTAAACTCTCCCATATTGCCTTGCAACCCTCCTCGGCATATACCCTCCGGCGAAGTCAAGAAACTGAATGCATCCATGAAATAATGAAGAGGCAGGGATAGACGTTGGAATGCCGTATGGAGTCCAATTGACCTATAAAGTAAGTAAAATATTTTTATATGTTATTTTGTTAATGTACTTAAATTATTACTGACGTTATTACTATTAAGGGTGTATTGAGAATGATAAACATACATGAGTCGAAGGGTAATTATCCAACAGTTTGCGGTAATGTACAAGATCCCGTGTCGAGTTTTGGAATTTTTGGGTCTTGTTCCAGTACGATGCTCTTGGGTGGGCAGGGTTAAATGAGGTAGCTTCGCTGCGTTTGCGCAAGTCAGGGAAGTACTCGTATATCCAGCACTGAAAATAAAAAATGTGTTTTTTAGTTATTAGTTACATATATTGATAATAGTGTATTAATTAAATATAATTGGAAATATTATTGAAATTGTATTTTTACCTCAATTAATGTTAAGCAGCCCCACAATTGTGTCGTCTCAATTCTGGATGCCTTCCCAAGCTGCTTATATAGATAAGCTAATGTCGCGTTCCCCATGCATATTGAGGGACAGACTCGAGATTACCCAACACATTTACATAATTTTTGGGGACAACATCACGTGTTTTATCAACGAAGAGTGTACTCCCCATCAAGTACCACAGGTAACCTCGAGCAATAGAGGCATCGCTCAGTTGCCCACTAAAACACGCCGTGCGTATATCCTTAAGGAGTGTGCTTTTTAAATTGCTTCCCCTAGATCCACACCTATTAATCAATGCATTGTCAGGATATGGTCCTCTGCCAACGACGGGGAGGCCATTTATTCTCAAGCCTAGATTGGAAAAAAATTATTTTTGTTATAAGTGAAATTAATTAATGAGCATGCACAAAATTTAATTTTTTAAATATTAAGTTTATTTTCAGTTTACTAATAATAGCGTGAATGTCGTGAAGCGTGATCGTCATCTCCCCGAAAGGCATATGAAACGTGTTTGTTTCAGGGTGCCACCGTTCAACGAATGCTAGAGAACCAATTCTACGGCCAACTAGAGCGCAATATCACGTCTAAGGTGTTCGACCTCATTGTCGCAGAAGTGAGTAGGAATCTAGACGGAAATATGTGTGGTTGTTATCTCAAGAGAACACATGGTCTTCCGTGCCACTGCGAGCTTACACGGTACTCTTATATACCTTTAAATTGTATAGACTCGTTTTGGAAAACATTGGATATAGATTTTTCTAGTATACCTACCACCGGAACAGATGATGACGGTGGTGGTAAGACTAGGAGAAAATTATTCGATGATGACACGGAAGACATTCTTCCACCGAATGTTGAAAAAAAAAAGTCAAAACAGAAGACAAGCGATCGTAAACCTTCTGAGTATGAGTACACGATGAAAGGTGAGGGAATAAAAAAGTCTACTCAAATAAGGGGTAAGGGGAGAGTGGCGGCAACTAATGCGCACCAGGATATTCCACCAGAAGCTGATCTTAGACATAGCACATCGGAAACACGCACGATGAGTTATTCTGAAGAGACTCGGAACAGATTTCCCCAAAGTCCGGGCCATACCGACACAGATCCCCCCGAAACTCCAAATTCAAAGCCCCAGAGGCCCCAAACTTCTGAAGTCCCCCGTCGCAAAAGTAGGCCATCCAATTTTCAAAATAATATTAACCATCCAATACAGTTTTTTAACTCTCAGGTGGAGGACGATTTTCCTCCATATATTAAAAATTATATTCATTTCTACAATGATGTAATTGGAGATGGGAACTGCGGATTTAGAGCGGTTGCACTCGCAATCTATGGAAGCGAGGACGAATGGGGTAGGGTACGAATGGATCTTTATGATGAACTGCAAATAAGACGCGATTTACATGAAGTTGAGGTAAATAAATTGATCTATCGCAAGCTGGGTAGAACAGTTGAGCAGGCTGAGGAAGACATTGAACTGCAGATGGAGGAGGCAGCTGCCGATGAAGGTGATGTTGGTGTTTCGGCACGTGACCAACCACCGGAGGCGAGAGTGTCCGCGGCAACTGTTGGGACATCTCAAGGTCCAACAGGTCAGGCCATGCTGACAATTCCTGCGACACACATCACATCTGATCAACTTAAAGAGATCAGATCATGCTTCAAGGATTTGTTGCAGCAAGAAGTTGAAGGTGTCCTGGCAAACTCCATCAGTTCAACAACTGCAGATCTCAACAAAACGATAGCCATCAGTTTTGGATCCCTGACTTCCCATATAAAAAAGGGTGAAATTGTTGGAACTTTTATCAAAACTTAATAAATTTCCCAACACACAACCTTCTCAGTTTTGGCAGAATCACTTAATCACTCCACAAATTCTGTCCCACCTGATAAATGGTTTGCATTACCTGAACATGGATACCTGGTTGCAACCACATATAACGTTTTCGTAATATCATTTGGAGAACACAGCGGAACTTTTTGCCTTCCCGCAATAACAGATGAACGTCGAGGTCTTCCGACCAACAAATTGGTCTTGGGGAACGTGCACAACAACTCATTGGATATTGGTAAGAAAAAACTATATTAATGTTACTTTAAAGTTTATTTTATTTTTTATTTTTATTTAATTATAATAATAATTTTTTAACTGTTATTTCAGTTGTATATGTCAGGCGACGATCATCCAGTACCGTTTATATCTGGATATTGGGAACGCTCACATGATCCTTCTGTAAATGGTATACATTTACAATTTCTAGATAGGATAGAGTTATTCCGTACATTACACTACTTGGATGCGCCGCGCCGTGAGGCTAATTATTGGGCTAGAAAGAATAATAAACCCCAATATTATAATTTTTTTAATAATTATTAGACCTTTTTTCTAGCAGCACGTCGTTGTGATTTATTTTCAGATGGAAATTATGTAATGTGTATATTTTTTTTCCATATAATGTGATTTTTTTTCATGTTTAAATTGATAATTGAACTAATATTTTTCAATGAATGAACTAATACTTTATAACCAACTAACTTATACTTTTCAATATATTAACCAATACTTATCGATTGATGAACTAATATTGTGAATAACAAATAATTACTTTATAACCAACTAACTAATACTTTTCAATAAATTAACAAATACTAATCAATTAATGAACTAATATTGTGGATAAAAAATAATTATTACTTTTATTTATTCAAATAATATCAATTATTTATTTAAATAAATTAAATCAGTAGTTAAAATAAATTAGTACTTTTAAATTAGTTAAATTAAATAATTCAATGTGTTAAATAAATTAAAAAATTCAAAATTCGAATTAAAATAAAAAATTAGTTAAATTAAATAATTCAATTAAATGAGTTAAATTAATTAATAAAATCAAAATTCATTAAATTAATTAATAAATTCAAAATTCAAAATAAAAAAAAAACGGTGTCGCATGTCCTACGCGATGCCGACAAGTTTTGTCGCATGGACCATGCGACGCTGACTTTTTTGGTCGTGTCGTCCATGCGACCACGACATACCCGTCTCCTAGACTATGCGACCATGGGATGTTCCGTCGCATGTCGTACGCAACCGTCCATCCCAGATTCCATCCCATCCGAGTCACTTTTGTAGATATAGCAATGGTGGTATAAAATGAGTGCCTACTACTTACTCATGTCAGGCTAGTGTAGATATGTCTCCAATTGACAAGCTTTTAAAGTTATTAATAGGATTGTATTATTTATCAAGTTTTTTCAGGTCACTTGCACTCTAAACGGTTTAGATTATCGAAACCTTGAAATCTGTCTTAGAGTACCTGCTCTCAGTGGCTTATTACTTAGGGTACTTACTCTCAGGCTACATCGATCTCTTCAGTTTAAGTTGAACTAAATGTTGTAAGAATTTGAAAAAGTCTTGTACAGGTGTAGACAAATTTAGATGTTTTTATTGTAGACAGTCGAAACGGGGTCTGAAGCAGTGGTTTAAATGAACGGGGAAAGGTACTGATATTTGTTTCAAACCTTCTTCCAGATACACTACCCATCAACATTTGAGAGGCTTTGGGTTGCGCTGAAGGGATCGAGGTTGCAAGAGCCATGGGTTTTGATAATATAATTGTGGAGACAAACAACTTTCAACTACGACCTAAATGCTGAGAGGCGCAATGACCCTTATTTCTGAGATTGTGTCGCTGATTTACAGGCCTAATCTTGTAAATCGTAAATTGGTTCATCATTTAGCATAGGGATGGCAATGGGCCGGGGCAATGGGCCCGCCCCGCGCATATACCCAGCCGGCCCAGCCTGCCTGTGGCCCACTGTGGGTCAGAGTTTTATGACCCAAGCCCCGCCCTGCCCCATTTTTGACACATCCTGCTATATATTTTTTTTTAATAAAGCTGAAATTCAATTTTTATATATAAAAATGTAATCACATTTACCACA
This sequence comes from Stenogyne calaminthoides, assembly GCA_037126765.1. Taxonomy (NCBI): domain Eukaryota; kingdom Viridiplantae; phylum Streptophyta; class Magnoliopsida; order Lamiales; family Lamiaceae; genus Stenogyne; species Stenogyne calaminthoides. Next base: position 23,049,493 of record JBBCBC010000019.1, read on the forward strand.
ATACAATAACATAATTCGAGCTAAGATGGATATAAATTAAATTACCAAATTCACCATAATTTAACGAGGGGTCCACAAATTAGAAATTCACAATGAAATCAGAAATTATAAATCCACCAAATCATCAAATTCACCCCACTTTCAAGTTCAAAATTAACAAAAAAGACTTTCACGAGCCAAAAGAAAATCGTGTGATAACTGATGAAATTAGGAATTAGGGTTAGGAGGAAAGAAAAAAAAGTTGTGTGATAACTGATGAAATATCCATAGACATAGAGAAAACCCCAATTTTTAGCCCGTTCTCATTTAAAAAAAAAAAAAAATTTATCAAAAATTTTTATTTCATTCTTTTTTAGTCAAGAGAATAATTTTTTGGGCAATTATACACTTAATGAAGCCAACAATTTTTTTTTTTAAATGGTGGTACGGACTTCATTAAATGGTGGTACGGGGTTTATATATTATAGTACGAAATTAATAATTGTGGTATAAATTTAAAATTGATGGTACGAGTTGAAATGATGGTGGTACGGTGTTAAAATAAAAGTGGTACGGGGTTAAAATAAGTGTGGTACGAGACTGATAGTGGTACGAAGTTAATAGATAGGTGGTATGGACTGAAACAATATTTACGGATTGAAGTAATATATAGTGGTACGGAGTTAATTGAATGGTGGTACGGGCTGAAATAATGTTGGTACGAGATGTATATATGGTGATGAAAGCATAAAAAATGGGTAAAATTGAAAAAAAATATATTTTCTTGGCTAAAAATGAATGATTATAAATTTTGTGACAAAAAAGAACTTTTATTTTTATGTTAGGCAATTTATAAACTCATCCTCATATCATATATATTTTTATTATTATTACTATTATATTATACATATAAATATTTATTTATAGAAAGAGTGTGGGGCAGGGCGGGCCGAGTAGTTACAATATTGGTACTCAAGCCCGGTCTGGCCCATGTGCGGGGCGGGCTTGACCTGGCTCATTTTTAGAATGGGTCGGGTCTGACCTGACCCAATCGAGGCGGGGCAGGACCGGTCAACTTTGGGGCGGGGCATTTTGTCATCCTTAATTTAGCACATTTTGCATTTACTTTTAATTTCCTAAAGAGGTGATCGGTGTTGTCTTGAATTCACTTTCAGTACATTGTCGATTTAGAGGCATTGAACGCCTTTTAATAAATATGAAACTGGATCTCAAAAAAAAATTATACTCCATTCGACCCATTTTATATAGGCAAAGTTTCATATACACTTGGTGCACAAATTCTAGATCCGTGCACTTACTTTGACCTGCCCATTTTCTTATTGTGGATTCTCATTTTCACTAATGACAAGACCTCATTTTCTTAATGGGTCACTCCTATACCCGAGTGCACGGTGCATTTGGTGCACAAGAGACCCACTCTTTTATTTATTATTAACTTAATGGGTCACTCTTATACCCGAGTGCACGGGTGCACTTGGTACACAGGAGACCCACTCATTTATTTATCATTAAAAATGTTTCACACGAATTGAGACAGTCATTAAATAGCAATAATTATGTGTAGTGTGACCCATTTACCCCTAAATTACTTACATGATCATTGATGCATACGATCACGAAGAACAAGTAGATTGGCAAAATTAGAATATGACATTCAGTTCTCCTAGATCAATGAACGATAATTATTTTGGATAAAAAATTCTTTTCTAAAAAGAGAATAAAGTGGATCAAAGGGAGTATCACTTTTATGTCAACACTTTATTCTTCGATTACTAAATGCAACAGGTATATAAACATAATAAAATCAGCATGCATTTATCAGTTATCACACAATATTTAAACTCAAAATAATTGAATTTATGATGAAACATGGAACATAGAAAAGTGAACATTCAAATCCTAAATGCTATAACCATTCAATAGTTTCTACCATGGGCTTTTAACAATTCATTATATAACTGTAAATTACTCAAAAATTTATAAGATCCAACATCTCAGCAATCATGCCCTTTATGCAAAGATTTTTTACAACGAGAAATAGCATGAAGAAAGACAAGTTGCAATCTGAGACAAACAATTTGCACAAGCTAAAAGTATAATTTTTTTATGACTAAACTCGTTGAGACGGTGCCATACATAAGACAGGTACAAACTGGCTAAAAGTATAATTTATTTATGACTAAACTCGTTGAGACGGTACCATACATAAGACGGGTACAAATTGGCACAAATCAAAACATTTCCCTCCCAAAAGTGCTAAAAGCATCAATGCCCAAATTATACTCCGTCTTACTGTGAAACCGTCTAAAGCAAGTGTGTCTCATTATTTATATATCCCAAGCCGATGGACCACCCAACCCAATTTCATCAACCTGTGACAATTCAAGAGCACAAGGATGATTCTTCATCATCTTCTTCTTCTTCGTACTATGAGTGTTCGGGTCAACAGTTTTATGATCCAACTTACTGTCGGAAGTTAAGAAAAGATCCATAAAAGGACTTTCTGCATTATCAATGACATCTTCTCTACTTGATTTCTTCTTATCAGCAGCTTCTTTACCTTTTCCAACGCTTTCCCACTTTACATCAGCTTCATTAGCAACTAGACTCTTTTCCAGTTTCTTGGGCTTCAATTTTATTTCTTCCTGACCCAGATCTCCTGCATATTTGGTGATTTCGGATTGCTCCTGCATAATTGGTGATTTCTTCTTTTTCTTATCTGGGGCATCCCCCTTTTCCCCTAGTTCTTTTCTCTTACTCCTTGAGCCTACATGTTCAGTATTACTAAGATGATTATCCACACTTTCTTGACTTCTTATGTGGCATAAGGCATCAATAAATCTTTAAACTATCAAATTTTGTTTTGATAGGTTCCTGAACTAATTTTTCTTTTAAAAAGTCCATCAAATATTGACATTTTATTTTACGAGCTCCCTCAAGACGAGAATTGACGGAGTTTTCAATTCATCCTAACTGCCCCATTAAACAGTATATACATTAATTTATTAATATCCAGATGTTTACAAGTCATTTTTTCAGGTGACGGGGCACCTAAAATGGCTTGCGAAAAATACTTTTGTATATTAATAATTAAAATTGAATAAAGTTGACATGTATATTATTTAATAGGACCATTAAGGTGAATCGAAAAATTCTGTCAATTTTCAACTCGATGGAGCTCGTGAAATAAAACTTCGATACTTAAAAGGCAAACAAAAGGTAGTTCATTGAAATAAGAGTTGATAGTTTAAGGACCTTTTAATGTATTATGCCTTCTTATTTCTCATCGACTGAATTATTTTACTCTCAATTCGAAGAACCAACGTATTAATTACCTGCTTCAACGGAGAAGTCATCAGCTTTTTCATGCACTTCCTTTGTGGCGATTTTGTCAATTGGTCTAGAATTGAAGATGTGTAAATTTGGCAATAGTTTTTTGACCTGGTAAGGCATTGTTTGGATGTCAAAGATTTGATAGCCTTATATTGTATATATATGCAAACCTTATTGCAGCAAAACAATCTTACTTTCTTCAGTATGTTTTCCTTGTCAGCAATCGGGTTTCCTTGTAGGTTCAAATTTCTCAAATTAACTAATGAAGAGAGCACCTGGAAATTTGATCGTTAAACAACAAAGACCAGCAATTAAAGAACATATCATAATAATATGTGATTAATTTCTCACCTTTAGATCTGACCAGGTGATGATCGAGTTGTTTCCCATGTCTAGATTTTGAAGTTTCACGAGATGTCCAAACTCACTAGGAATAGTCTGAATGATGGACCAAGAATTAGTTGGGAAAACACAGCCGCCATAAAGTAACAAATTATACAAGACCAAGAAACACAAAGGGTATGTTTGATTTGGGATTTCGAAATCATAATCTGGTTTCACTTTGGGATTTTAGAATCCAATTTTTGAAAACCCAAAGCCTCCACCCATACAGATACCTAGAGATACCAATTTTTCTACACCACACGCTTTCCAATGACTCATTAATTATGGTTTATTTATTCCAACTCTTATTTTATTTAGCACTTTTCACACATTTTGTTCACATTTCTACAAGTTTCAATAAAACAGAACTAATTACCTAATCGTTCAATCATTACAATTACTATCAACAATAGCACTCCTCTAACCCAAAATGTTTGTCTTTCTAGAGAGGATTTTTTTTCCCAAAATATTAGTCATTTTGCACTAATCTAGGAATATTAAATGTGAAATTCCATCGTCCTTATATTTGCTTTTGTAAGAATATGCAATGAATGGTCATTTAGGTAAATAAAAGGGTAAAAATGACACATTACACATATATTCATTGTTATTTAATGATTTTCTTAATTCGTGTGAAACATACTAAACGACAAACAATTTGGTCTGAGGGAGTAATACAACACCACACATTCTTACACATTGAGTTGACAAAAAGTTAAACCTACTCTATTTAAATCTCAAAACAAACACACATCATTAATATTTATTAAGATTTTTTTAAATCCACTAGATTTTGAAATCCAGATCAAACATACCCAAAAGGGTTAGAGAAACATGCTCGAGTGTCAACTATCCGATTACTGCCAAAATTGAGATTTACCATACCATGATTTCATTGTGAGCGAGGCGAAGCTCTTTTAGCTCTTGGCAGGATTTCAGTGATGAATCAACTGTTTGCAGTTGACAGTTAGAAAGAGAAAGCTGTAAACAGAAAATCGCAGTTAGATCCCTTGTATAGAAAGATTAATTCACAACAAAACAAATTAATGATGAGCATACTTTGGTGATTGATTTCAGTTTGACCATTGACTCACCAAGTGATCTGATTGGGTTCCTGGAAAGAACTGCATAGGCATGATTATTAGATAAAAAAATCATATCTAAACTAGAATAAAAGTATAAAATAACCATAGTTGTTTAGGGCGCAAGGTGCACCGAGGGCACAAGAGTTCGCGCACCTTTTGTACATTATTGCTAAATCTAATATAAACTTAAATTAAACATATTAGAATCTAAATTACATGACACAAATTTAAAAAAACAAAAAAACATATATGTACTATTCAAAAAACTTTAGGGAAAAGGAAGAGGTGAGCGTGAGCGGGAAGAGAGCCGCTGTAATTTTTCTTTTAGTCTTAGAAGATAAAAATCCCTAGTTTTGCACTTCTATTTATAGATAAAAACGTGTGTGAACTATTCTGAATCCTAGAAACACGTTTTCCTTTGTTAAACCAAAAAAAAAGTATATGTTTTAACACCTACGCCCACCTTGCGCCCCGTGCGCCTTCGGCGCGCTTTTAACATCTATGGATATAACAATTAATGACTGAAGCCTGAAAGTCAGAATCAAACACCAAGTTGCCCTTATACTTAACTGCCATATCTGATACTTATCGATTCCTGAATTTTCAACTTTTTATTATTTTTCCCCTAGTCAAAGATAAATGCAACTTACTGGAACATAATACCCATACAAGTTTCATACTAAATAACCTATAAAACATTACAACTGTCATACTAGATCATCAAAAAATAATTTCAATATTAAATTTAAAGTATACATGAAGTTGCAGTGATAACAAGTAAAGAATTAATCCACAAAGGTCTTGCGGAGTTCATTTTTATCTACATCCATTTTGACTTAGGATGCTCAATAGGAGCAATAGACAATTGATGAAAACAATCCTTATTACTCCTTATAGATATATTAGTTATAACTATACAAACCAAATTAGAATTTAGATCCCATGTGCTTGTATTTAGCCATACCCATTAGATATTTAGAAGTGATTGAATCAGGGAGCCCAAGCCAATAGATAATTCTTTGTTAAGACCACATACCAAGAAGTTAACTAAAATCAAACAATCTCAAATTTGGTACTAAACACCTGCACTTTGAAGTGTGTCAACATTAATCTGATTAGGCTTGTTGAGCTTCTAAGTAAGCTACTACATATAAATTGATTGACTACAGAAGGCAGTAAATTGTTCAAGCACTTTAATCATTTCTTCACAGTGTTCGCTGTGAGTATGTTTGATTTGGGATTTTGAAATCTAAATTCGGTTCTACTTTGGGATTTTAGAATCTGGTTTATAAAATCCCAATACATCCATCCCTACAAATACCATTTTTTTCTACACCACACCGTCTCCAATGACTCAAAAATGCAAATATAATTTTTTTAATCTCACTCTTATTTTATTTATCACTTTTCACACATTTTATTCTCACTTTTGCAACCTTCAATAAAACACACTAAGTATTACACAATCAGTCAACTAATTACAATCACACACTCTTACACCTTGATTTGACATAAAGTTAAACCCTATCCTACTTAAATCTCAAAAAAAACACATACCTTTACAAATTATCAAGATTTCAAAATCCACTAAATCCCAAATCAAACATGCGCTGTGGATCCAGAGCTTTGTATTGATGCTAGATTATTTCTTGAATAACCCACCATGAAAACACTGATTAATTTGATTTTTTCACCATGAAGGTTATAACAGCTTTCGTGTTTGAGTCTGACAGTTGAAATATACGGATGTTCATTTGAAGAGGGTGGATACACTAACTGCATTATACTCTGTAGATAATGTTCCAAATGAAATAAAGGAAAGGGACATAAATGAGAGGATAATTCGTTTCAGGAAAAGGCAATGACAAAAGATAACAATAACTGGCAAATATACTTATATATCTTTCTAAACTAAACGAATAGGTTTCAGGAACATTTGTTTCATGTTATTATCTCACATGACAACTTGAATAACTAATTGAACACAAAAACGATGTGAAATATTAAATTAAGTCTCAAAAATTCATCCTCTAATATACCTAGAGTGTTCAACTCTTTCATCTGATCAAGCTTGCAAACTGAACTGATCTCATTGTCTGCAAAACGAGGAAAAAAAGACAATTGGTGTAGGTACGTAAATTTCTATAGCAATGTTACTAATAGGAGTGATTTCACTTTGCAAAACACCTACCATTTAAAATCAATGCACGCAAGCTTGAAAGAGACTTCACCTCATCCATTGATTTAAGCTTGTTCTTTCCACCATTTAATACCTTTACAGGAAATTACAAAAGAGCATTAAAATAATTAAAATCATATTTCAATAGCAATCAGAATTGGAATCCTACTGGCCAATAAAGTTGAAGCTACATTACAATGAAATGCTACTGGACGAGGTATATGAATAATCTATAGATATAAACTGAATTCTGATATTACAAGTTGAATATATAAATTACTTATAGGTTTTAGGATAGTGGGATAAAGGTAATCACTCATTCTAAGGATATTCGTTATAATATACACACACACCAATGATATATGGTATGAAAAGAAGAAGTTCCACTGACAATAAAGAATATTACAAGAATATTACTAATGGCTTCAATTCAAACAGTGTCATTAAAAACTCTGTTTCATTGAGTGCATGAGAAAAATTCAGAACTAGTATAAACAATATATATAAATATCAAGGTTATTACAGGTTAATTGAAATAGAAAAAGTGAAAGCTGCCAAATAGTAATTTAAGCAATTTCTAAACTTGAAATTTGTCTTCAGATAATGACAGAAAACACTAGTGCCCTTAATGTGAAAGTGAACGCTAAAGAAGCAAAATTCACATCGTAAATCGAAATTTTCCAAAAGGAAAAGCGCGGATTCAGTTTCAATAACAGAAATGTAAACAGTATCATCACATGATTTTCACGGGATAGAACCCAAAATAGTCCCATAACTTTTCACGAAATTGATCCCAATTTTACGCGAATTGTACCATTTTCTCCCAAATTCATTGTAATCTACGAAACGTTGTCGTTTTTGGTCATGTGCCTTACATATGAGCATTCAATTTGGAGATTTCTGGCTGAAACGCATGACCAAAAACGACATTGTTTCCTCAATCCTGGAACAAAATTCATATAAAATTGGGACCAATTGCATACATCAAACATTTTTGCGTTGGGACTATTTTGAAAAAGTTGAAAAGTTATGGAACTATTTTGGATTCTATCCCGATTTTCCACTTACAGTGAGCTTAGTGAGGCCTTCAATGCCCTTCAAACTCTGAAGCTTGTTCTGAACAACTGATAACCACTTCAAATTCACACATGACTTCAAATCCTGGAAATATAAAATATAAAAATTCAGTTTTTTAGAAATAAAAACATTAATTTCTGGAGTTGTAGAAAAGTGTGCGTATTATTTAAAGTACCTCAAGCGAAGTCAAATTATTGAAGCCCAGGTCCAGCCTTTCCAAATTCCTGAACTCCCGCAAGCACGAAACCTATTAAAAAGAAGAAAACAGAAATCAAACAAATGCGTATGAACCGTACTTGATTTTTGATGCGGAAATAAAGAGATGCATTACATCAGAAAGGGCTTTATGAGTGAGAGTAAGGGAGATAATGGAGTCGGGGTCAGTTGTATTTTGTTCTGCCAAGATTTTCTTCGAGCTCAGCACTGTCATGGTTTCTGGAATTCCTATTAGCCGCTGTCTTTTTCTATTTTTTGTATAAACCCTAATTTTATGCAATGGAGTAGGGTGAAGTTGGCAATGCAACGGCGTCGTATTATGTTCCTTTTATTTTCACATTTCGTTATACCACACTTGGTTTTGATGCAGATTTTGGTGTCTTTATTTAGTTCCATTATTATTTTTTCTTTTATTTAGTTACATCATTTTTTTATCAAGTACTTATTTTAAGTTTTATTTATTTTGTTTTTGTGTTTTGATTATTTTCGAATGTGGGATTTGGTTTTGAGCAATTTTGCTTCTAGTACATTCTTCACATTTTGCTTTTCATTTTTCAGATAAATTTCACGTAATTCCCACGTTATATATATACTAGAATTAAATCACGCGTATTACATGAATTAAAAAAAGTAAAAACGTGTATGCAATATTGCATACAAGTGATATATGTAATTGAACTTTTTTTTCTCTCTCGCGGGTCAGGTAAAGGATAGGTTAGGACAGATTATTGGCAGGCTAATAGGTTTTCTTCATCTTCTTCCATCGCGCAGTCACGAACGTAGTCAGATTTTTTTCTTCTTCCTCATCTCTTCAGATTGCTGGCAAATCTCACGGGCTTTCTTCTTACTCGTTCGTGCCCTAATTTTCTTTTTTCGCTCCGATCATTGAATGAAATCTGGTTGTTCAATTTAAATTTTTGTGTGGATTCTGTGAGAAGAAGAGAGAATATGTGTTTGGTGTTTGGATTACCCCTCAACACAAAGTGTGTGATGAAACTCAGATCCTTCTAGACTCTTTTCACGCTGTTTTGTAAATTTGTAATTTTGGATCGAGGATTTTTTTTGCGTTTATACTGGTTTTTGTTCATATAGTAACACTCTTTTGCTCATATGGTAACACTCTTTTTATTCATGTAGTAACACATCAAGTTGCTCTTTAAATCTGTAATTTTGGACTAGGAATTTCTTTTCGCGCTTGTACTGGTTTTGTTCATGTGGTAACACGTTTTTCTTCATAGGGTAACACTTTTTGTTCATGTAGTAACACATGTTTTTAGTAATATGTAACATTGTTCATATATCGTCGTAATGTTATGTGAATACTCATGTGTTACCATATGAACAATAATGTGTTACCGTGTGACTAGAGCGGTCAGAACTGGCTGGCTGGTCGAGCCGGCCCAAAACCCACTTCAACCCATATTTTTGTGGGTTTGGGTGGGCCAACCCACTACGGGTTTTGGGTTGAAAACTACTCAACCTAACCCAACCCATAGTGAATAGCGGGCTAGCCCGCTGGCTTTTTTTAGTAAATATTATTTTATTACATGTATTATTTATAATAAATTTTAAAGTTGATCTTCGATAAAATTTGTTAATATTATTAAATTTTTACCGATACACTTATAAACTAATATAAATACACTTGTAAACTAATATAATAAAATTTTAATATCACTGTTATGTATAAAAACTACACTGTTTATGCACAAAAACTATCACCGTTGTCCACAAAATGCTTATTTTTTAAACAATGACAGTTAATGTGCACAATAATTATAGTTTTTATGCATAACAATTATATTATAAAAAATATAGTTCACCGTGAACTCGAATTCACACAATATTTTGTCTCAATTTAAATCTCAGATCAGGTAAAATAATCATACAAATAAGTATATAAATTTTACATTTTCATATATATAATACTCCACCGTCTCTTTTAGATTGCTCAAGATCCAAAATAATTCGTCTTTTATTATATACCCAAAATAGCAATAAAGTAACTCTACAGTTTCAAAATATCCCTTTATAAACATTACTAAATTACGTCTCATATCACTAATAATTACACACAAAAGAATTTTTTTTCTCACAGTTACTAAATTTGACAAAAACACACTGATCTAAAAGAAAGAAAAAACTATTTTATTATCTTCAAATATTAATAAATAAATTTTCCATTAAAATTCGTGTCAAAACTGATTTTAAAAAAATGTATCCATATCAAATACAAAATTATTATTTATATTATTAATCCTTAATAGTCACTTTTAAAAATTCATGATAATTTGTAATAATTAGTCAGATGATTTTTTTTTTTGTATAATAATAGACAGAGGGAGTAACTGATTAAAAAAAATGTATTCATATCAAATACAAAATTTTTATTTATATTATTAATCCTTAATAACCACTTTTAAAAATTCATGACAAATTTGTAATAATTATTCAGTTGATTTTTTTTTTGTATAATATTTATTATTTTTTATGTACAAATAGATCTAGTTCAAAAATAATATTAAAATTTTAGAAAATACTCAAAATATAATTAATATATATGTTTTGTAAATGTGAGAAATTGAACCTTGTACTTCTCGCATGCAAAGAAAATAAAAAAAAAATTATAATATCATTTGAGCTACATTTCATTTGCTATTTTTTTTTAATTTTATAATAAAATTAGTGACAATTTTTTGACCCAACATTAACCCAATATTTTGTTATTAGATAAGTATAGAGTATAGATATAGATAATAAGAATACACATTAATCTTTATAAAGTTGACCTAAGTAGTGAGTGAGTCATTGTGGGAATTATTTTTGTTATGGCTATTACAGTTAAAAATTGAAATTGAAAAATAATAATAATTGTCAACCTACACCAAGCCCAGGCTGTCGCCCTTTGTATTCGTTATCATTAAAAATAAATAATTTGTTAAGTCTCGTCGCATACACTCATTACGTTTCAATGTTTTTTTTTTTTTTACAGGATTACGTTTCAATGATATTAATATACACATTTCAATTATATTATGCATTTCAATTAAGGTAAATTTAATATAAAATATTTCATAAATATAGGATGTATAAAATATCACCGGCGGGTCAAAATGGGAAGTGAATAAACATATAGCCAAAAATTCATGATTCTTGTGCGAGTGGAATCAAGTCAAACATATTTTTCAATAAAATTTGTATATAGGCATAATAACAAATCGCTTTGAAATATGTGTTACTATAAGGACAAACATATGTTACTATAAATAAATGTATGTGTTATTACAAGGACAAATAACACATATACTTGTTTTTTCAGTATGCATATTTACCTATAAGTATTGAAAATATGTTATTATACAAATATAAAATTGTTACAGTTAAGATAAATGTGTGTTACTGTATAAACAAAATGATATTTCCCATATTTTCACCAGCTTCCCCCTCTATTGTTTATCTACATCTTCTGACATATGACTAATTGTTATTAGTAAAGACTCAAACCACCAGATTAATTACACCATTAAATTAATAAAATTATATATTTTTTAATTATCATGTAATAACACATAATAGTTGTTACAATAATAAATACTTGTCTTTATAGTTACACGGACTGAGAATGGATTTTTTTGTTTGCCTTTGCGCGTATTTTTAGTAAAAAATCGCTTGACTTTGTTCAACCCGCATAGAATTCGCCAACTCTTTCCTATTTAAATTAGTATTTCACGGAGGAAAATCTCTTTTCAATTAAAGATAGTTTCACTTTTTATTTTACATTTTCAGTTAAATATAGTTTCATATTTTAAATAACATGCACGTTTCAGCCAAAGCTAGGAAAATGTTTTTTTTTTCAGAAAATAAGTTTGGATGTTCCAATTTATTTATTTTTTAATTGAGTTTACAAGCTGTGAAGAATTTATTTTAAGATATTATAAAATTATTCTTGTAACAAAATTCTTATAAATTGTTTAATATATTATTTACCCAAACAAATTCACCGACCTCATACACTTTTAAATAGCTTATAAGTTTTTTTAAAGAATTATAAGCTAAGCTAAATATGCTCTAAATTAATTTAACATCTCACGTTCTGTGTTTCCGTCACCTCTTTACAAATTCCAGCTTGAATTTATATGAAATGAAATATTTCCAATAACAAGGACAAGGAAAAGAAATCGATCAATTGACCGTTATCGATAGGCTAAGCTCGATGGTGATTGATAATCAGCAGTACCCACGTAAGATTAATATTGAGGTTTAGAATAATCGTCTTGAAAACCTCACATTATTAAACTAAGCTAGAGGTCAGATGTACTATTAGTAATTAATTAACGGTACTCACATCACATGTAATTATTGATGGAAAAATATTTTTTAAGAACAATAATTGTGTTTCAAGAACAATAATTTTATAAATTTGGATATGTAGGACAATATGATTTAAAATATGTTAATATAAAATAATATATACGTTTTTAAATCTGTAAATTTAAGAAAATTGAGCCTAAATAAGCTCAAATTGGGCTTAAATGTCACGTGAGATTTGGGTTTCTTCGAGCTTAATTATTCTACATTCACATGATTTTAAAACATGTTATTCTATATTTTATAAATTTTAAAACATATTATTTTGAATATTTACAAATTTTAAAACTATTCCAAGCCCGCAAATTATTGTTCTTAAAATACAACCACCTTAAACTACTTTCCAAAAAACATTATTTCCAATTATTGAGATTAATGATAATCGTTTTGAAAACTTGACACTATACGATATGGAAATTTTGGAAGGCTTCAAAAGGAAGCGCTGTGGTTGTAGACATTATTGTTGAAGGCGTTAAGATTATAACTTGAAAACGGATTCATGCTCACTGTCACCACACTAGTTAATTTGGCTACTCTTATCATGTGTTGTTAATCACCCCACTTGTTGTACTATATCTTCTAAATTGCTGTAATTTTTGTTTTTTTATCTGTTTTTGTTGATTTGAGGGTCCTTATAATCAGCTCTAAATACAATTTCCATTTAAACAAAAATAATCTATAACGTAATAAAAGTTAACTTGGGATAATTAGAAATTATTTTTGAACCTTTTTACCCCCATATATTTTAATAACATATTAAAAAGTGACTTGGGGTTGTGATGTGGGCATAAATAAACCCACCATCAAACATGAAAGGAGCAAGAAAAAAAAAGGTAAAAATACCTAAAAAAATCCTTGAATTTAGAGATGCTTTCTGGACAACTCTGAAATACTATAGCAACTCTAGTTGTACTTGTACGGCCACGACAGCAACTCCGATGGTGGCCGGCGGCGAACCTGCACAAAATCGGGTCAAAGGGGGTTCCGACGTCGCTCAGGTCAGCTCAATTCAACAAAGAGCAAAGTTCCTCCAAAAACCATTTTGGAAAGTATTTTTTAGTAAAGTGTGTTGTGTGTAATATTGATTCATTACCTTGTAAAAGACGAATGGGGGGGCATTTATACCTGAAGTCTTTGTGGGGCAGAATAGGAAATCCATCTCTGCTGAGGGCAAAACGGTAATCCCGACTCTGTTGCCCTAACAGTCTGTTGGGACCACTTTCTGCAAAGTGCATACGTGGCAGATTGCATTTCAAGAATCTTTGTCATTTCTCTGCATTTGACAACTAATGTGTACTATTGTGTAAGAGCTGGGAAATCAGCATTTTTTTGTATTCATTATCATTCAGGGGATAAAAGACGTATATTTCTCCCCTTATTCCGACATCTCTTGTATATTGTTACATCCGTGATCTTCACATTTATTTCACATCCAGTTCTGGACATCTCTGAATTCTACGCGGCAGGAAAATGGTCGAGGCAGAGGTCTTGGTCGGGGCGACGGGTCCATTCCTTTGATTCAACTCTGACTCTAGTCATACTTTCATTTGGTGAAACAACCATGTGGCTCACTTCTTTACTCATTGATATGATATATATCTCATTTAACCATGTCTCACTTCTTTACTCATTGATATAAGATATATCTCATTTAGCCCATATCAGGTTGGAAATCAATTTTGGATCTTTTTACTCTTTTTTTTTTTTCAATTTGGTCCATTGTTTACTACTTATATTTATTTTGTATCTTTATTTTTATTTCTAATCTTTTATTTATTTTTTATCTATAACATATTATAATCTAAAATATTAAAAATTAGTTTGGAGATGGGAACCGAGAATCATTTTTGAAGCTTATATTTATATTTGTTTTGTATCTTTATTTTTATTTCTCATATTTTATTTTTTCATTCAAGAAATTAAACATAATGACACATCACCACCGCCATGTTGACTCAATTGACGTTACTTCCCCGATTCATCTCCTTATTACTCTTTAATTATGTGTATGTGTTTGTATATATATTGTAGTTGATATAAATATCATACCCTTATACATGTTCTTCTTTTACATAATCACTCCCTTAATATATGTGGTTATGAGCGAAATTTTCATGGATCATTCCGATTGCATTTTACGAGACGAGAAGAGAATCCAATTGATACATCTAATCCGATTAAAAAAAATTCTCAGCCCTTATTAAAGAATTGCATATTAAACATGCAATGAAGTTATAATATTTTTGTATAAGTTTGTTAATATTTTCGTTTAAATCATTTTTCCATTAACTTTTATCATTTTTAAGAATATGATATTTTTTAATTAAAAAGAAATGCAATTTCACGTAAAAGTGATATATGTATATATATTTTTTTTTACAAAATAATTGAAATACAATTCAATTTTGATTCCACATATATTGAAATATAATTTTTGGTGTATTAGAATCAAGAACTTGCCATATTTACCATTGAAGCCATAACTAGATTTTTTTTTGCCAAAAAAAAAGAAAAGAAAAAAATTAACGATCTTATGTGAAATTGATGAAACTTCCGAAAACGTCGTCAATCAAATCCGGCAAAAAAATAAATAAATTAATACGCATCACTATAAAATATAGGTGCATGAGAAACTTTATCTCAAAAAAATTCACTTTATGGCTCAAAAGAAAAAAGAGTGGCTCACTGTTAGGTCCAAAGTAGACCTAAAACTTACTATTAGGTTCATTCTCCTTTTTAGATTATTAAGAGGTCCAAATTTATAATTAAAAGACAATATTACCCTTCGATGAATCAAGTCAATTTACTTTTTTCATTCCTTTCATTTTCCCATATCTGTCAACATCACACTTCCTTCCATAACAAAACCTGTGTACTCACCATCCTACTTCACTTTTTCATTTTTTAATTTCATCTTCTCTAATAGATTAATTTTTGAATTTCATATTCTCTTATAAATAACTTTTCATTTTTTAAATTTCATATTCTCTTATATGTGACCAAAATACCTTGAAAATGACTAAAAAAATATAATATGTTCAATCTTCATCTTTCAATTCAAAAAAATTCCAATAGAAAATAAAAAGCATTACAATTTAAAATTTTCATATCAAAATTAAAAAATTACTCAAATTTATATATCCAAAAAAATGGTTGAAAATTACGACTTGAAAATTTTCATATCAAAATTTAAAAAATTACAGAAATTTACATATAAATATCAAAATTTACATATCTTCGTCTTCATTTCAACATGACCATTTTTATCACAGTGATGAACATATGCATGTATTTGTGTATAGGTTCATCCAATTGATGAACATGTACATCTTCATCTTCAATTCACTAGAAAAGATCCACCCTCCTTCATCATCACCATCTTTAACGTTATGAAGAAAACGAACTCAGCACCAACCGGACCTAGAAATTCAAAGAAGCCTAGAATCAGATCTAACAAATTTAGACGACGCTTTTTTCCAAAAATCAGATTTAAATGAAATTAGATTTAACAAATTCTCAAATCGCATCAGATCCAAAAAACTCAACAAAATTTCAACAAGTTCTAACAGAAAAAGGGGCGCTCTAATCTTAACAGGAAAAGATGTCACCAACTCCGTCGAAAAATAGGCGCGTGGCGTGGGGGTTTATCGTGGATTTGGGGCGGGGGCGGCGAGAGTGGCTGCCACGATGGATGCATGAAGGTGGTGGTGGTGGAGTCTGGCGGCAGTGGGGGTTTGGCGTCGATTTCTGGGTGGGAAGGAGGGTTACGCGGCGAAGGAGGGCGGCGCCGCCGTTCTGGTTTCTGTTTCCGCTATTGCGGCGGCGATTTGAGAGCGAGAGTGAGAGCATGTTGCGATTGGGCTTTTTAGTCTGTCTGAGGGATTAAGACCAAGTTGTATCTTAATAAAATCTGGTTTTTAAGATTGGGTTTTTTGAATTGGGTTTCTGGTTTTTGAGATTGAGTTTCTGGTTTTGAGAGCATGTTTTTTAGAGAGAGCGAAGAAATAAAATCTGAATCTGAGGGATTAAGACCAATTTAACTAAGAAATATGGCTTTCTCTCGTATAAGGGTAATAGGGCAAAATCCAAGCCTATTTTGGACCTACTACTAAGGGGGTGTTTGGTTGAGGGGTTTGAGAGGTGAGGAATGAAAATGAATGATATATGGTGTTTGGTTTTGAGGTTTGGAATGAATGAATGAAAAGTGAATCAAATATGTATGTTTGGTGTGAGGGAATTGAATCAATAATAGTGGTTTGATTACCCATATCTATTCCCCTCAGGCTCAACAAACCAAGCAATAAGCATAATGCCCTAATTATAAAATATGTATGGACCTAGTAATGTTCTTGGTCCTATAGATGGACCTATGAGTAATTAATTCAAAAAAAAAAGTTAATTACCATTACATATTTACGGATAAATGTGCAACACACGCGTAAGAAAACTAATCGTCTTGAAAACTCAAGAATTAAACTAAGCTAGAAGTCAGATGCTACTAATTACTAAACGGTATTCACAAGTATTCATGAGATTCCTTAGTCATCTTGAAAGCCTCACAAATTTAAATAGACCCACTTCACCTGTCCCGATGCCTCATGACCAAATCAAATAGTACATTATATGGTGTACATTTGAAATTTAGGAGTATGTTTCTTTCTAGGTTTCAGGTTTAAAATTTCTTAGGTGTGAGTTACTTTTGAGATGAGTCGGTCCATATAGAGCTTAGCTCTGACTTGAAGTGGAGCCCGTTAAATGGACGGTGGGTTCTGATCCCCCGAATTAGTCGATTTTCGAGCCGAATATCTAGTTATCAAAAAAAAAAAAGTACATTTTATAAAGGGCACCGTAATTAATATACAGATATATATAAAAATCTGAAAAAATAGAATTGGTCAAAAAAAAATGTATTTGCCTTTTAATATGTAAATGATTCTTCCCGAGGAAATATGAGTACCGACAAGATTAATTAATTTATTTTAAACTCTCTCAAACTCAAAAATATACTTAGATAAATATTGTTTATATCCTTAATAAATATCCTTAATGAATAGTATTGTTTATCTTCACTAAATTAAATAACACATTTGTCTAAGTAATATTTCAATTATTTTTAGGGCAAATTTTGAATAAATATAATTAATTTATATAAAAAATTGCAAAACGTCATTTAATTTGCGTACAAAATGAAAGATCAAAACGTCATTTCTTTTGCAAACAAAATCATAGATCAAGTGTCACTTATTAATAATAAAAGGAACTAATATAATATTATGGAAGTCTTATTTATACTAATCGTGAATCAATACGAGGATTACAAAATTTGTACTCCCTCTGTCCCGGAATACTTTGCACAGTTATTGTTCCGTTCGTGTTTTAGCGGCTAGTTTTTTATTACAATTTGAAATGATAAAGTAATTTTAAAAAGTGCGTATGACAGAGGAGGGTAAAAACTATCATACATCACCTTAAAAGTCATATTATTATTTCAAATGCTAATAAACAACTCGCATATAAAAATACGAGCAAAAAGTAAGTGTGCAAAGTCTTTTGAGACGGACGGAGTAGTTGTTAGTTGTCATGATTCCGAAAACATCAGCATTAGAAATTAAAAAGGGTAAGATACCTTGGTTTTTTTTCTTTAAGGAAAAAATAAAATATATTAATAGAGTATAACGCGTACTTTAAACCCAAAAAAATCGTACAATTATGAAAAATCAAAAGTCAAATTACCGTTTGGAAGGAAAGCAATATAAAAGATGACGCTCTCAGTCATTTGATAAGATGCCATGCTTTATAATTTATCTGGTTTGATCAGTTGCACAAGGGAGATATTTAATTAAGGCAGGTATTAGTTTGACTTCCCCCATCTGAATTATGGCATTAAATTAAAGCAAGTTCTAGTAAATACCCATTTGAACTATGCAGTAATTGGTGTGTTTGTCTGAAGAAAGTTGATATTTCCACTTAATTAATAATACGTCAACAATTAATTCTATCGGATAATATTAGTTGTTTTTAGTGAACAATATAATCTATTATTATCGAACAATACTAATTAATTAATATTAATTATTTATATTGAACAATAGTTCATCCGTCCCAAAATGACTTGAACACTGAAAATGATTCTAAAATGCACTATTAGTGAACAGTACACTTGAATGCACATGAGACTCATTCTATAAATTTTAGTGGATAACAATAACAAAATATATTTATACCTTTAAATAATAATTTTATCCATATTATATTTTAGAGCAATTTTTCTTATAAAATTGTACTTGAGTTGTACAGTGCATTCTATTGAGTTTTAACTTTCTTTTATTGTATAACAATCAATTTATGTATCTCTAGTTCTCTGGATACATATATATATTACTCCTTCTGTTCCACAAGAATTTGCACACTTAGTATTTTGCTCATATTTTAGCGAATAAATTATTTATTAGTCATTAAAATAATAAGGTGACTTTTAAGGTGGGGTTTGATAGTTTTACCCCTCCTTTACTATACCGTCTTCTTAAAATTATTTTATCATTTTAAATACTAATAAAAAATTCACTTGTTAAAACACGAATTAAACAGTAACTGTGCAAATTCCTCAGGGACGGAGGGAATAATAATTTTTAACTACCCACTATAAAAACTTAATAGATTTCACTATGTGCTATTTTTATCGTGCATCGATGGGTAAAATTAAACTATATTTTTGAATGAAGCAATTAATAATAAGCTAATATATTTAGTAAAGGGGGATTTTGAAGTAAAATACTTCACCATGAGATATTAATTAAAAAAGAGGAGTTTAAAATTCGCAGATCTTGCGGGTTAAATTGGGTCAGACGAATATTTCATAAAAAATGCGTAAAAGTAAAATAGGAAATTTGCTTTCAAAATGTATCACTATAAAGACAAATGTATGTTATTGTAAGAACAATTATGTATTATTACGTGATGTTAAAAAAAATAATACTAATTCAATTGTTTAATCTGATTGTTTGAGCATATATTTACGACAGTTGGTCACAAGTTGATTGGGAGGAGAAGCAAATAAAAAACAGCGAGGGAAACACATTTAAATAGAGTGAGTGTCATTTTGTTCATATAGTAACACAGCTCTGTCTTCACATTAACTCATTTTGAGCATATATATAGTAACACAATATTCAATACCTTACACATGATATATGATGTACTGAAAAATAACTATGTATTTTTGTCATTCCAGTAGCACATACATGTAATTACAATAACACATATTTGTCTTTATAGTCATATATATATCGGAGTGATTTATGATGTTTTGCCTTTGGACGATTTTTGTAGAAAAATTCGTTTGACCCAATTCGATCTGCACATAATCCGCTTATTTTTTCCTCTGTGTTAATGCGCTTCTCCTTGCGACATATGAATCACGTTTCAATGATTTTTAATTACAGTAATACATACTTGTACTCATAGTAACAGTTGTTGAATTGCTCTTATAATAACACAGATCTCAGATTGTGTTTTGTTGTTCCACCTTTATGTAAAATTTTAGAAAATATCCATTTGACAATATTCGATCCACACAAAATTTGCTCTGTGTTAATTATGACCCGTTGGTCATATTTCATGAATCCTAAACCCGTAAAATATTTTATATAAAATAATTCCTTTAATAAAATAACGGATAATATTTAAAAGTATACATAAATATAAAGTTATAAATTATGTTCACAGTCAAACTGGTTTGTACAAGATGTATCCTTAAAAAATATTAAGAGTAAAAGTTGGCAAGGTCTCATATGCACTTGGTACATATATTCTAGATCCGTGCACTCACTTTAACCCTACCCATTTTTTTATTGTAGATCCTCATTTTCACTAATGACAAGGTCTCATTTTCTTAATGAATCACTTATATACCCGAGTGTACGGTGCACTTGGTGTATAGGAGACCCACTCGTAAAAGTTTAATATATTAATTTCAAAAAAATAAACAATAATTTTTTTATATCTCATTCATATCTTCTTTAAAAAAAAAAACACAATCTTCATTGATGACACAACCACCCACTCTTTCATATTTATGATCTATTTAAAGGGCACAGCCGCACATGACACGGTTCCTGAAAGGTTAGTTCAAAAATATTACCGAGCATGGAAGACGTTGTATACAAAATACTCATTTCTTGTTTTCTCTTTCTGGTGTTGAAATCTACATTGAAATTCCTGGTTGGGCATACATTACGCCAAGGAAATGGGAAAAAATCCTGAGGAAACAGGGTCTGAATGGTAATTCTTACAGGTTTATACGTGGAGACTTGCAGGATATGATGAAGGCGTACAGTGATGCCTTGTCAAAGCCCATTAATATTGGGGATGATATCAAGCCAAGGGTCCTCTCTTTTGTCATCAAAACCATTAAGAAATATGGTACATGTTTTTTTTAGTTGTTCAATTCAAAAGTATTAATTGTTATACTATAAAGTGATAGTTGTGAATCATTTTCACAATTTTTTTATTTATTTTTTAGATAATGTCTTATATAAACTAGCTCTACTGTGCGTTTGGTATAAGTTGTTCGATTTAAAAGTATCAATTGTTATATTATAAAGTGATAATTGTGAATCATTTTCACATAAGTTTTTGTTTTTAGACAAAGTCTTATATAAATCAGTTTTACTATGCAATTGATGTATTTTATAACACTATTAGTTGTTCCATTTAAAAAAAAGAGTAGCCTGACAGTATTAATTGTTCAATTCAAAAGGATTAGTTGTCATATTATAAAGTGATAATTGTGAATCATTTTCACAAAAGTTTTTTTTTAGACAAAATCTTATCAGTTCTACAGTGCATTTGGTGTATCTTATAAAACTATTGGTTATTTGATTTAAATGAATTAGTTTGCCAGTATTAGATGTTTCATTCAAAAGTATTAATTGCTATACTATAAAGTAATAGTTGTGAATTAGTTTCAAACAAGTTTTTGTTTTAGACAAAGTCTTATACAAACCAGTCCTACTGTGCATTTGGTGAATTTTATAAAACTATTAGTTATTCCATTTCAGTGAATTAGTTTGCCAGTATTAGTTGCTCCATTTAAAAGTATTAGTTGTTGTACTATAAAGTGATAGCTGTCGTAAGACAATTCTTCTAATTTCTTTGGGAATGATAAACTGCAGGGAATAATTCATTTTTCTGGCAAGGTGCAGCTCCTTCTGTTATCATCACAGAAGTTGCACTGATTAAGGAGGTGATGAACAATTATAATGTATTTATCAAACCAACCAAGCCAAATCCCCTGCTCAAGTTTTTTTGTACCAGGACTTGTCACCCTTGAAAAAGAGAAATGGGCTAAACACAGAAAGATCATCAATCCTGCTTTCCATCTTGACAAATTGAAGGTTCAATAAATTTCCTGTCTTATTTTAGATTTGTGAAAGTGCAATTTTGGTCCTCTAAAGTATGGCCCTTGTTCATTTTTTGAGCAGTAAATTCAAGTGGTAACTCTCAACTTTGTGCAAATAAAGTAGAAAGTTATTTTATTATTGTTGGGGGGAAAATTGGTTTTAACTAATTAATTAAATTTAGTGAGAGTGTAGAACACTCATCTTTAACTAATTGAATGGGTCTTAAAATCGATTTTCAGTGAGTGAGAAATTAAATCACGAAATTGAGACGTCATAATACTTTTTATGGATTAAATAGTGTTGGGAGGTGTGGGAAAATTAATTTGGAATTAATATCCCACATTGAAAGGTTAACGAGATTAACCGCTTTTTATTAATAGGAGTTAGTTAATAGAATTTAGTTATAGTGACTAAATAATGGTCCAATAGTCCACCCAAGTGAGCCGCCTGCCCGTCCAGCCATGCCGAGAGCCTAATTCTTTGTTCTTGACAATTGGACTTTAGCCTCGTGCTTGGAGCCCATATTATTTTTTTGGAGCTAGGACCACTACAATTGGTCAGCCTCTGAATGCCATTAATTGCCGGCTCCCCACCTGGTGGCATAAGTCTATAAATTATCATATCATTTTGTTGAAATAAACACGTGAAAAAACATAGAAAATATGCAGAAATCATCATCTACATTCACATTTTCGTGCATCTGCTTAAAGAAGTGCAATCCAGTTCTTGTGTCGTCTCAGTTCGTCGGAGCTTTACATGTTGTGGTGTTGCACGTATAAAGGCGAAAGTCGTTTTACCTTTGAAAACACTACGCCAAACCTTGAGCACTAGTCGGAACGTATTTGTTTTGGTAAGGTTTATTTTCCTATTCATTGTTGTTCGTGTTGGTTGCGGTGTTGCAGTATTCATGATTAATACAAGACTAAATTGTTGATTCTAGAAGCTTATTCAAAGGAGGAGATACGGAAAAGTATTACTTTGCATACTGACAAGTATTAGTTTGTACATTAAAAAGTATTAGTTGTTGTTTTCTGCTTTCTTTACTTTAATTGTTTATTTCCATCATTTGTAAGCCATTGTTGGTGCTCCTATAAACCAACAACTATTTCTGAACTTAATCCCTTCGTCTCTATCTTTTCAATTTGGGGGTCCCAGCTGTAGTTTCTAGTTCCATTTACATTGTGGCCCTATCCATCTTTCTATTTTTTTAGGTCCTCATATTGTTTGAGTTCCAACCATGTGAAGCTTTAGGTGGGACGAAGAGTGTATACATATAAGTAACGAAGCTGAGATAACATAAAAACTTGTATGACCAGTTTTATGTATTAAATGTGACTCATGCTTGTTTTTGTGATACTTAAAGTTATAAAGTATTATAAAAACATGAAAAAGTATCACGACACTCATGCAAAACTTCCTCACGTGATAGTATTGCTTGGTACAGTTGATGATTCCGGCCTTCCACTTGAGTTGCGACGGAGTTTTGGACGAGTGGGAGAAGAGACTCTCGAAAGAAGAATCTTTTGAGATTGACGTTTGTCCTTGTTTAGAAAGCATAACTAGCGATGCAATATCAAGAACTGCATTTGGCAGCAACTACGAAGAAGGGAGAAAAATATTCGAACTCCAGAAAGAACAGGCTCAACATGTTATGAAGGTTTTACAATTGATATATATTCCAGGATACAGGTAAAAAATAAAGTTATTAAATAATTTTAATACCCTATAAAAAGGAAACAGTGGTCTAATATTATTTATTACACTTCCTAGAAATTTTTGCGAAAATTGAGTAGCAGTTGGATGCACTAGTTGCACCCATACAACTAATACATAAGTTTAATGAAAATGACAAATATTATTCAGTAAAAACAACTAATACTGACTAATTGATATCATTTATAAAAATGCACTTGAATTGCACGGTGCATAGAAGTATTTGCCGCAAAAGTTATGGTCTAGCAAGTCACTTAATTTCCTATCTAAATGTATAGGTTTCTACCAACCAAAAGGAACAAGAGAATGAAAGAAAATGAGGGAGAAATTCGTCCCACGATTCGTTCTCTCATTAACAAGAGGATTGAATCAATCAAAGAAGGGGATGATAGTAAAGTTGACTTGTTGAGCATAATGCTGGAGTCTAACTTTCAAGAAATCAAGGAAAATGGTAATCAAAGTAGCTATTGATTGAGCATTGATGATATAATAGAGGAGTGCAAAGTGTTCTACTTTGCAGGGCAAGAGACCACCTCAACATTGCTTTCATGGACATTGGTTTTATTGGGCAAATATACAGAGTGGCAAACAAGAGCTAGAGAAGAGGTTCTCTCTGTCTTTGGGGATCAAAAACCTAATTATGATGGTTTGAATCACCTCAAAATTATAAGTAATTTCTTAATTGTACATATAATTGCATGCAAAGCTTTTACTCCATCCGATTATCATACCCCTCCTTAAAAATCAATTTATCATTTCAATTACGCTCGCTAAAATGCGTGCAAATAGTTAACTGTGAAAACTGATGTGGGACGAAGGTAGTAATTTTAGGGGAAAATAGTTGTTTTTTCTTTTTTCAATAACTTACCCTGTTTTTGCTTTGAGAGGTCTTGCCTCATCTGAAAATGTATTACATCACATTTGGTAAAATAGAACTCCTACTAATATTGACTCAATTTGACCTTAATAAATATTCCTTTTATCTCTTGTTAAGATTCTCATTTCGTCAAAACAAACGTCCCAAGTAAAGCTTTCTATTTTCTTTAATGAAAAGCTAATGTCTCCACCATTTTTAACTTCTATTTCTCACCTGTCACATCTCAACAACCGAATGCACATTTTATACTACATTATTTAATTATTGTGCGAAAAGCAAATAAAAAACTTAACAAGGGACAAAGATGTGCCCACGACCTCAAGAAATATATATCCATCTTACGACCTTAAGAATTAGTATTTGTAACTCACGACCATAAGAAATGAGATTTGCAAGATGGTACAAGTGTGGTGTTTTGCTTTTAGTCACGCCACATTGTAGTGTTTGATTGGTCAACCAGATATTTCACCTCCAACAACATTACCGGACTAAAATATTAAAAATTAAAAGTTACTTGACTAATTTCAATTCTTGAAAGTCGACATAATTGAAACCAAAATTATAGTAACTTATTGAACATAAAAAACTATTTCCCCTAATTTCTAAAAATCATGAGAAAAAGTGAGTTTTTATTTTTTTTTCATTTTTTTATAACAGTGGAGAAAATTGAGAGTGTGATTAGAAATACTAATAACAACACTATCCTGGTATCTTTATGATGACAGGCTACAATGATTTTTCTCGAGGTCTTGAGGCTATATCCTCCAACGAATTATCTACTTGGACGAGCTTCTGAGGATACGAAGCTGGGCAACTTACTATTACCAGCCGGAGTTGATCTTGCAATGCCAACTATAATACTACACCACGACCGTGAGATATGGGGGGACGATGCGATGGAATTCAATCCACAACGATTCAGTGAAGGAGTGGCAAAGGCACAAAAGGGCGGCCAAAATTCGTTCTTGCCATTTAGTTGGGGACCACGGTTGTGTATTGGGCAAAATTTCGCGATGATGGAGGCAAAAGTGGTGCTATCGATGATCCTACAACGTGTCTCCTTTGAGCTTTCGCCTTCGTACAAGCATGCTCTCCTAAGGATGCTTACCATGCAGCCTCAGTATGGTGTTCACTTGATTCTGCGCAAACCTTAAAAAATAATTTGATAGCCTCATGTTAATTGCATTATCTATATCCATCATGATTGGCTACCAAAGGATTTTTTTAGTGAACACTTTTTTTAGTGAACACAACTTACTCCTATACTTTTTTTACTGCCGAATAAATAAATTTTATTTTTTTGCCTATTTACTACGGCGTGATCAGAAAATGTGTCTATGTGCAACAAAGAAAAAAATTATTTTATTTTTAAGAAAGGGAAAATATCAATTTTAGTATCCAAAGTTTACTTTTTTTTTTGAAGTTTGGTCTTTCACTTTCACACACTCTCAGAATTGGTTATTAAAGTTTCATTTTGCGCTCACGTCTGGCCCCGTCTTCAGCTGTCTGTTTGTTTA
Source organism: Stenogyne calaminthoides (assembly GCA_037126765.1). Classification (NCBI taxonomy): domain Eukaryota; kingdom Viridiplantae; phylum Streptophyta; class Magnoliopsida; order Lamiales; family Lamiaceae; genus Stenogyne; species Stenogyne calaminthoides. Next base: position 23,075,643 of record JBBCBC010000019.1, read on the forward strand.
ACTATCTGAAGGTCCTAAATGTAATTTTTTAAAAGTTTTGCCTCTTAAATAGCGATTTCTCGAGTGGTGATATATATATATATATATATATATAGAAACCACGAGTGGTCACCTTATGGAGCCCAATTGATGTTTTGGCTTTCCATCTCAGCTTATTACCTAATTAAATAATTTAAATTAATTTTAAAAAAACTACACCCTAAAACTTAAATCATGAACCCTAAACCATGACCCATTCGGGCCGGGTGAACCATGAACCACTCGGGCAGAGTGAACCATGAACCACTCGGGTCGGGTTTGGATCCGTAATTTAATTTAAATTATTTAAATGAGTAAATTAAATTACGGAGAACCCGACACGAATGGTTCATGATTCATGGTTCACTCTGTCCGAGTGGTTCATGGTTCACCCGGCCCGAATGAGTCATGGTTTAGGGTTCATGATTTAGATTTTAGGTTGTAGGATTTTTTTTCAAAATTAATTTAAATTATTTAATTAGATAACAAGCTGAGGTGGAAAGCCAAATCATCAATTGGGCTCCATAAGGTGACCACTCGTGGTCTCCATATCAAAACTATATATATATATATATAACTAGCGTATTGCCCATGTGTTACACGAGATTTTTTAATATTCAATATAAAATTATTTTAAAAATTATAATATTTAATTAAAAAATTAGTATATTATTGCTTTAAAGCTTAATTTTTTTTTATTAATATGCAATTAATTATCACTTACCCGGATTTTTAGGGACGGATTAAGTCAGACGATCAAAGTCCTCATATTTAGCGACGGTTTTGGTAATTGTTGCTATTAGCGACGGAATAGCAGCGATTTAGCGACGTATTATTCGAACTGGGTCAAATCGGGTCGTTTAGCGACGGTTATATCCGTCGCTAAAGTCGGACCCGGAGCACGAAGCATCTCGACACTTGGAACACTGCCCAGGCCGAGTTTAGCGACGGTTTTTTGAACATAGCGACGGTTTCTGACCATCGCTAGTAGCGACGGAAATTAAATATCCGTCTCTAATCCGTCGCTAAATTCCAATTATATAACCTGCGAGTTCAACATTCTGACGCGATTTTTCCGCAAGTAGTTCGTCCGCCGCCGTCGCCGTACGCCGTTCGTTGTCGCCTTCCTGAGCATTCAGTGCACGTGGAAAACTTCGTACCGTCATAATCTTCCGTTTGTCGGTATTTTTTCTAATTTTTAACTGTTTATTTTCTCATTTTATATACGTACATGCATTTATATATATAATTCAAAATTATATATTCAATATTATATATATGCATTTTAGTTTAATTAGTCAATTATGTATATATATGCATGTTAGATTAGTTTGGTTGATTAGGATATTTTATAATTATGTGATATATATATATGTGTGTGATAGAATGGTTAGAATTGTTAGATAGATGGTTGACTAGGATGGTTAGAATTGTTTTATAATTATGTGATATATATATGTAGGTCCCGAACGGGTTATGTGAGGGCAGAAGTCTAGAGGGGAGGGGTGAATAGACTTCTGAAAAACTTTTCGTCTTGGATCGGTGTGCGGCGAATAGCTTTGATCAGAGTCTTGAGTGAATCGATTAGGTCGATAACTAACTTCTTGAACGCCGTAAGGCGATCGATTCGGTAACTATCAGATTAACTGATGTGTGCGGAAGCTTAAGTTTTACCCGTGAAAAACCAGTTTGTATAAATCAGATTCCAAGTTTTATCTTTTTAATCAGATGACAGAAATCAGGTCCGATCAGATCAGAAGCTTGGTGCTGTCTGATCTTAACTTAGAATGTATGCGCTTTAAGATTGTGCGATGTGAGAGCGCAGCTTAATCAAAGCAAAGAAGGCACACAAGATTTATAGTGGTTCGGACAAACCAGTCCTACGTCCACTCTTCCCTTTCACAAGGGGCACCAACTTAACCGACTTAACCGACTGGACTTAGATTAGTGTGTTAGTCCAACACAGTACACCAACAGATGTTTTAAGAGTTCTCACTCAACCGATCCTCAAATCAAGATTAGAAACCCTAGATCGAATCTTCTTAAACAACTTATCCTAACTTGGGGGTTTGGGTAAGATTGTTGAGGTTCCAACTATGAAATCTTTCCTTGCATATAAGCAGCCTGATAGCTAGATGAAAATATTTCTTGCTAAGAACTTATGGGATGAACACAATATAAAATAAGCTTGTAGTTGTGTTCTTCGTGCGGAAATCTGACTATAGTTTGAGCTTCTTGATTATGTTGTTTGTCCAAGCATTTCCGTTTTCACTCTGAAGTGTGATCCCATATTTATAGACCTTGATATCAAAGAGCCGTTGGAGAGCAATTTGAATCTCAGGCTATTTTAGGTAGAGTTGCAGGCTTGATGTGACGTGCTTCAGGAGCGGCATGGCTGAAAGTTTATAGCCGTTTGAGAGAGCAACATCGAATCCCGCGAGTATCAGCTCTGTTCATACGTGTTTCTTCCTTATTGGATGAAAGCCTTGTTTTGCAGTGTTGTTCCTCCAACTAAGGTTTGTATTCATCTTGTTCAGATCGCAGACGTATGATAAGATGAAACATCAGTTTTCATCTTATGAGTGATCGATCGATCTGGCCGAATCGATCCACTTCGATGGAGTCTTCTGGCGCTGTTGACTTAGCTTCAACCGGCCGACTCCTACCGATGTAGGTCTTCTGGTCTTATCTTCTGGAAGTCATCTGATCTTCTAGTATAGAGGTTTGAGCTTCATGACTTCCGCTGAGTTATCTGACTAGATCAGTTCGATCTGATCTTCCGTTCTGGTTTAGCGTTACGCTCATCTTGATATCGCCTTTCTTGATTCTTCGATTCGACCTTTACATATTGAGTTCCCCCCTCAATATGTGACCTATCTATTACATCGGTTTTTCTATACAATCATTATCAACCGGGTCTCCTATAGCAAGAATGTAAACATCGATCGGTCTAATTAATCGACCGGTCCTATTACATGTGTTTTTGAACTTTCATCAAAACTATAAATTTCCCAACAATTTCCCCTTTTGATGAAACCAAAACACTTGAGAAACCAAACAAGTTGATAAGTATAGAAACGATTAAAAAGCAAGTAATCGAGAAGAAAAAGAGATTTTGTCTTGGGATCGAAAAATAAACTTTCCATTAGATATGATGATTACATGTTACATCAGAAAAGTTTTGAATTTAAAAGCTGCTGATCCCTAGACGTCTTCTGAATCTTCACTCCGTGGGCTTGTATCCTTCTGGCATTTCTCTTTGGTCTTGTGGAATGTTGAAAATCTGATAGAGTTTCCATTTGACATCAGTTGTCTGCACTTGATCAGTTATCTGCGATTTGCTCAAGATGTCAAAGTAGAATCTCTCAAATGCCAGTCTGTCAAATGAGCCATCTGCCTTCTTTGAGTATATTAACAGATCATACTCTTGGCGAGATATCTTTACATTTATAAGCTTGGCCTCATTTTCCAGATACTTCAGAAAGTCTGGATATTTATTCTGTAACCAGTTGAGGAACTCATCATCTGGTGATTCTTCTTTTTTGAACAAGATCAAGGACAAAGGCATCTAGAAGCCATTCACTTCGATCTTATTCCATTCCTCAAACCTCTTAGCATGTCTGATTTTTTTGGTATGATCTCGTCGACTCTTCTTTGTAACCGAGGTTCAGTGCGATTTTTTCCAGATTAATCCTTTCTTAGCCCTTGATTTGAACTTCAGTTTCAACCCTTCTGCTTGTGCCCGTTTTTCTGTCCTTCTTTCTTCTTCACTCATCTGCTCTTTGGACAATTTTACAGCTAGCTCCTTATCACCAGATTCCGACTAGTCATTTGTCTTCCGGTGACTTTCCGGTCCGAGTAATCGTCCAGATTTTGATGTCCCAAACCCCAAGCAGCACCTTTCTTGCAATTGAGCTTTGTCCATGGGCCTTGTCTTCCGATGTGTCGATTGGTTTCTCGAGATCCTTCCCCTTTTTGGTTTGATCAAAAACGCATTGAGGTGGGAAGTCGAGACCCAAAGTTGATCGACAATGCCCGATTTAGATCATTAGCGAGATAAACTCAAGATTGAGTTGTCGGTTCTCAAGCGGTTATGTCGATTCTTTCTTGGCGATTTCCATTGTAGCGAGAGAGTGTCCAAATCATTTTGTCAAATTTCTCTTCTGATAACTCGAGCCTTTTCTCAGTGAGCGTCAGAAAAGAAGATTGATTTTGATCCACCTGTTTCAGCTTGTCATCAACTGATTTTGTAAGCTCAGCAGATATGGTGGTCATAGATTGGGAGAACTGATCTCTGATTGCTTCGATTTGTTTGAGACTGATTTGTCTCTGATCAGTTAGCACTCCCTCAATCTCTTCTTTCAGGAGATCTTTGAGACAAGATCTGATCTCCGAAGTTGATCGATGGTGATTTGAGATGTCGGAATTGGATCCATCACTTGATCGAGTTCGATTGTTTGTGCCTCCAGGTGGTTGGTCGTGAACTGCAAAGACACCGGTTCCACTTTCATCGGCAGACTCGGCATTCACCATTTCAAATGTCATTTACGGAGCTTCTTGAGCAGTCTCCAGCTTCTCTTCTTCCGGCAATTCCAACTTCCTGTGGATCAGAGCTTTCACAGATTTATCAGATATGAGCTCAGCTGGTGATCCCACTTTGGCAGACTTCCTCATATCGAAGTCAAAATCTGCGAACTCATCCGCACCACCCATCTGTTCAACAAGTAAGATAAGATCTGAGAAGCTTTTTAACTGAGATCTCTCCGGTGAGGATCTCCATGACTTCTTCTCGATAAATAGGATGGGCGACCAATTGAGGATATATCTCATCAATCTCTCGTTCAATTCTTAGTCCGACCATTTTTCCAGTGATGGTCTTTGTTGATCTGGATCTGAAATTATCCTCATCCGGATTCTTGGATGGATGATGTGGAAGCTTCACAGGTGCTTGAGTCGGCGGAAGTTGTCGATTGGTTCGACCAAGCAGATGGTTTCTTTTCAGAGTGGCGATTATATCTGGTTCGGAGTTCATGAAAGCGGTGAACTAGCGATAGAGACATGCTCTGCGACCTTTTAGTCCGAAGCGGTGAATCGGCTTGAGGTTGAGGAGAAAGTAGATTTATCGAACAGTGCTTCTACCTCGAGATCGTTTGGCGAGCCCTCGGGTTGAGAAGCTTGCTGTCTGATTCTGTTCTTTGTTGCGCAACAGATCGTTTCCGGCGCTTTTTTTTTCTTCGACTCATCTTCTAGTCTTTAGAGTCGGGGTAGGTTGCTTTTTCTTTCTTTGGCCTCTTCTCCGGGCCTTCACCGTTTTTTTTTTTTTCGTGGAGCAACCGGGTGTGGATGGGCGGCTTCTTTGCTCTTTCCTTTCTTGATTTTTTGTTGGAGTGGGCTCCTTGTCATCGTCTGGTGGCCCATATATAACTGAAGTTGATGAGAGGAAGGCATTGTAGGACTTGATCCATTCTCGATTCCATTCGGTAACTTGGCGGTTTGTCTTTCAATATAACGCAACCTTGTTGAGATTGTGACTCTCTTTTTTTAAAGACACACTTTTGGATTCATTGACTCCAAATTTTTTCGTGTTCTTGGAGCAAGATGGCTTTTCGAAGAAGCCGTGCCAATTGATGTTCTCGAGCCCCACCAATTATTCTTTGCCATCTTTGTACATTTTGGTGATGTGAGAGCATCTGGCTAAATGAGATTCCCATGATCGTTCTTGATAGAATGTCAAAACAATGATCTGTACTTTCTTTTGAGCATTGGCTTTGATGAATCCGGTTTGTCGATGTTTGTCTGCCTCTCTTAAGAGCTCCTCTCGATTTCTTCATCCTCATTCTCCTGTAGTGTGCGGTGAGATTCGCCCTTTTGGCAAGCGAGCAGACAGTGATATGCGCATTTTTGTCGATCTGATTTCTTCTCCGTTTATTTATCGACATCGGTTAAATCTCACCGGTTTTTCGTATCCACACTCAAATTCTGCAAGAATTGAAGTGCTTCATCTTTGCATCACCGGATTGCGATGAAGCGAGCAATATGTTTCGATCCGGCCTTCTTGAAATTTGTTCCACCTCCATGGATTCGAAATCCTCGGTGGTTCCAAATCGAACGAACTTATCCTCAAAGATCTTCGTTGCCGATTCGCATAATTTCACATGATCTTTCCAAGTCCATGAGTGGCCATCTACAGTGAGATAGACTCATTAAATTTGTGCATAATCAATATCAATATCATTCCGCTGAAAAACAAAAGGCAATGAAGCAAAATTTCCTAAAAACAACTTTTGAAAACAATGTTTTTAACGGAAAGAAAGATTCATCATTAAGCTTAAAAGAAAATATTACCGATTCAAATTTTCGGAGAAGATTTTGAAACGTAGTAAAAAATTTGAAGTTTTTCAATGAGAGTAATGCAAGTTTGTGAAGCGTAAAAAAACTCGTAAGGTTTGATGAATCTTATATAGAGGCGGAGGGTACAATAAGACAAGATTTTGAAGATCAATCGTTTTGAAAAGATTGTACGCGCTCAGATTTAGCGGTTTTGATCGTAGGGTTGGGAAAACGACGTACACAAAAAAACTTGGATTTAAAAAGCACGATCAAGTAGCGCTTAATACATGTACCCCACGTCCGCATTAAATGATTTGCAGAGTACACGCCACAAGGATAGTGGGTACAAGAAAAAAAATAAAAATCGATACGATCCGATAAATAAGTAAAGAACTAGAGAAGAGAGATGCGTATCTGGGTGACTGATGTTGTTATCAGTCAATATTACTTGTCAATGTTGATTCCACTTGTTGATCTTAATCATTCTGCCTAAGCCTTAAGAAATTTCCCAACCGATCCTTTTAACCGATCTTCTCCAACAGATCCGATTTGTTGAAACTTCAAGCTTAATGATCTTTCCTTGAAAGTACGTCCCGATTTCCTTTTGATCCTCCTTGATCACTTGAAGTTCCCCCTTCAACCGATATTTCGACATAGATCGATATATCCGATTTATTGGAGTTTCAAGCTCGTGAGATCTCTCTCATCTGATCATGCTTGTAAGTAATCAGATTTTGGTTGACCTCATCTGATTCTTTTCAGATTAGGCCAATTCTTGGGATAAGTGTTACCGCCAAAACTTAGTCTAGAGTAGTAGCTTCTATTCCCTAAGTAGGCGTGATTGACATGCGAAATATCGTCCGAATCTCTCGATATGTCAATCAACCGTAAATTTATCCAATTATCGATCAAGTGATTTCTACATCGTTTGTCCTTTTGATGCAAATTTCTGGATAGGCTTCTTGAAATGAGAATTGCATTTGCATCCTTGCTTGGCCTCTATAAATTGGACCAATGTTTTACACAACATCACCCATTCACCATACTTATCTTCTTTGTAAGAATCATGTATCTTGGTGAACCCTTGTTTCCGTGTGAGACTTCCCAAAAACACTTTTACACCCTTTTTATATGGTTTCATCTTCTCAAATCAATCCTTTGCATCCCTTATTGTTGTTTTTCTTCATCATCTTCGATTTCACATACGATTCTTTGCAAAGCTTCTCTACCACCAGTATGCGGATCTGGCTTTGCTGCAACCGAGAAGACACTTCTCCTAACCGTATGCACCTTGTGTGTCTATCTGATGACGTAACTGTAACCATCGGACTTAGTCCGGTATAAAATATCAAAGACATGTGCCCATGAGATCGATGACCAACTCTTTGGCACACGTGCTCCATTTAACAATTTGGAGAGCCCTACTACTCCTCCTTTTTTGGGCTCCGTGCTTAAGAATCCTATCAAGGCCTCTGTCGCCCGCTTTTCTTGATCTTGACTTTTGCGACCGCCTTGGGATTCTCGTTTTTTAAAGCCTCTCTCACCCCCTTTGTTAAGTGGGGAAAATGAGAGTTTAAAATCTCTCTTTTCCTTCACTTCGGGGTTAGGATGAGGGTTTAGGGTTTTAGGTGTAGGATTTTGGTTAACATTTATGTCTTCGACCTCCGGGTCTTCTTGTACTTGTAACTCGTAATGTAACCTCACCTTCGGTTTTTATCAATGAAAAGTTCTCATTATTTCATTTTGTTGTGTAAATTCACCTTTCTTATGCGATTGATAAATTTTCTTAATCTCTGAATCTTGCTTGTTGAATATCGCCTAAAACGAATCACAAAGAAATACTAGAACCAAATTGATTTAATCGATAATCCTTTAAACCGCATTTTCCTTGAATCGATAAACCTTGAATCGATCGTTCCTTTAAAATCGATAGACTTTAAATCGATAAACTAAAATCGATCGGTTCCTTTGGATCCGGTAGCGTGTATGTCCGATCGATTTTTGCTTATCGATCTCTTGAGATCGATTAAGATACCAAACTCAATCGATTTCTCTCGATCCGTTAGTCTCTTAACCAAATAGTTCGAGAGCATTCCATCAAACATTTTTAGGTGACATTTCTCCAAGATCTAGAAGTCCTAGCTCATTGCATAAATCTCTGAATCGATCTCGGTAGTGGCTTGGTTAGAATATCGATATTTCCGATATCGAGATGAATCTTTTCCATTCGATATTCTTCTTTTCAACGTGATCTCTTATGAAGTGGTGTCTTCGACATCTACATGCTTGCATCTTGTATGTAGAATCGGATTACGAAAGTGATTGCAATAAAGACTATTATTGTCACGTAATATAGGCACGTTCTTAGCTACAATGTTGTAATCCTCACCGCCGACCGAGCAGAGCGATTGGGAACAACAGCTTCCTGCAGCCATATATTCTGCTTCAGTTGTTGATGTCGCAACTGATGTCTGCTTCTTTGAAAACCACGAGATCAGTTTACTTCCTAAGAACTGACATGTTCCTGAGGTTGATTTTCCGATCTTGCAACCTCCATAATCGAAATCGAGAATACCCACTAAGCTCTAGATTATCATCGATGGGTAGAATAAACCAAGGTTTATTGTTCCTTCAGATACTTAAGAATCCGCTTAGTCGCTTCTAGGTGGTGACCATTGGATTTGCTCGAACCGCACATACACCCATCTTCGAAAAGTGATATCTGATGCTGCCGGCGGTCGGTATAATAATAAGATCCAATGAGAGCCCTATATTCCTTCCGATTTGTTTTTCGACCGGCCTCATCTCGATCCATCTTGAATCCAAATATCATAGAATTTTGGCTTCCTTACTATTTTGAATTCCAAACTTAGCCAAAAGATTCCTAGTGTCCTTTGCTTGGCAGATGAATATCCCTTCTGAACTTTGTTTAACTTGGAGACCTAGAAAGTAATTCATCTGACCCATCATGGACATCTCGAATTTCCCTTGCATCGGTTCTTGAATCTTTCACATAGGTTCTTGTTTGGAGATCCAAAGATGATGTCGCCCACGAAATCAACCATCGAATATCTTCTCCATCTTCTATTCTCGAATAAGGTTCTGTCCCATCGCCTTCCTTTAGTGAACCCACTTTTCGATCAAGAACCGAGAGAGTGTATCATACCAGGCTCTCATGAACTGTTTGAACCATAAAGAGCTTTTCTTAAACGATACACTTGGTTGCCTTTTTCAAAGCCTGGAGGTTGTTCGACATAAACTTCCTCCGCTAGTACCCCGTTTAAGAAAGCACTCTTTACGTCCATCTGATACACAGTGAACCCTCTGTGGGAAGCATAAGCCCGAAAAAATGAATGGCTTCAAAGGCGGCGGCGGTGCAAAGGTCTCATCAGAATCAATTCCTTCTGATTGTGAATACCCCTTAGCAACAAGTCTTGCCTTATTTCTGGTGATAACATTTTTCTCATCTCTCTTGTTCTTGAAGATCCATTTCGTGCCAATTACGTCTTGATGGCCTGGTCTGTCTACTAGTTCCCATACTTCATTTCTCTCGAACTGTTCCAGCTCCTCCTGCATGGCTAGAATCCAGTTTGCGTCTTGTAATGCTTCCTCGATTGTAGTAGGTTCCTTCATAGAGCGGATAATGAAGAATACATGGCACTTTCACCAATCGATGTCTAGTTTTAATTTTATCAGACGGGTCTCCAATTATCAGATCAGTTGGATGACTGGTTATCCAGGTCCTTCTGTTCTGATTTGCGTCGGTTTTGAGAACATCGTCCGTTTCTGATAAAATCTTATTACTAGTGATTGGGAGTGGTGCAGGGTTATGGTCCACTTGATAAGAACAAGTCTCAGCTGATGTTGGAATCATCATGTGCTGATGTCTGTTCGTGAGAGAACTTCAGTTCCCCCGAACCGGATGGTTCGATTCTTCTTATCTCCTCAAATGAATCGGCTTTTTCATCGACGATTGTTCGTACCTTAGGATCTGATTGATCCGGTGAATCAGCCAGATCCGGAATGAAAATTGATACGATTTACGATCCTTTATCCTTGATCGTTAATCGATCCATTTTCCGAATATCGTGGTTACGTAGATCGTACTTCTTGTTCGAGGCGATTTCTCTTGATCGTAAGATGCTTCATCAAAGGTTACATGGGGTGTTTCTTCCACAACAAGAGTTCGTTTGTTGTAGACCACGAAGGCTTTGCTAGATGAGGAATACCCTAGAAATATACCCTCATCGGACTTAGCCTCAAAAGGTCTTCAACCCGACTTTTCCCATTGTTGTGTATGAAACACTTGCACCCAAAAAAACATGGAAGTAAGAAACACGAGGTTTTCTCCCTTCCACGATTCATAAAGTGTTTTGTAGTGAGCCTTAGTCGAGAGACATCTGTTACTCGCGTATGGCATGCGGTGTTGATTATACGCTTGAAAACGGTTTGGTATCGCATGTTCACTAACATTGTTCGAAAGAACTTCTTTGAGAGTTCTGTTTCTCCGCTTCAATTTACTCCATTCTGTTGTAGGCGTCCTCGCGGTGATGTTTCATCTTTGTATACCAAACTTAGAGCAAAAATCAAGAATAAAGGAGTTCGTAAATTCTCATACTTTTATCGATCTGATTTTTACTACTGGCGACACCCTTCTCATTTTGTAATCTTCTTAGTAGCTCGGGTATCTTGGTTGTCGCCTCATTCTTCTTATGTAAGAATATAACCCGTAAACTTGGAATAGTCATCCACGATTACGAGTGTATTTCAAGTCCGTTGAGAGATCGACCGTGTAATCGGGTCCAAACAGATCCATATGAAGCGGATCACAATTATTTCTGTTTGGATCTTTGGGTCCGGAAATTCCTTTGAATGAAGCTTTGACTGTTTTCCTTTCCGCATGCGAAGATATGTCCGATCCTTTGAGAACACTTCATTCGGAGTCCTTCCACTAGAGACATCCTAGCTATCTTATTAAGAGTTTTAAAGTTCGGATGGCTCATTCTTTTGTGCCGAGCCAACCGCTACTTTTGGAACTCTTAACAATCGTGCATGCATTTCTTGGACAACTGCTCCAATCACCGTAGATCGCCCCTTTTCTTGAACCGATTAGCAATATCCGCTGAGTGACTCGATTCTTGATAGTGCATTGATCGATCGAGAACTCAACACCAATCCGTTGTCGCAGAATTGTGAAACCGATAATAGGTTGTGCTTCGGACCTTCGACATACGAGACTCCAAGCCATTTGTACATCATCATTCTCTAAGGTTAGAACCCTTTGGTATAACCAAAGTTATCATCACCGAAGAGTACACGCGGCCTTTCGTTTCTATGTAGGAACCGGAGGAGATGTTTGCTTCCAAATCATGTGCCTTGAGCATCCACTATCGATGTACCGGATAGTTGCTTGCACACCTCCTTTGTTGGCGGACCCACGCGAACCTCGCAATCAGATCAGGTTTTAGGTACCCCTTTCGGATTGGGTCCTGAGGGGTTAGGTTTGGATTTGGGGATCCATACAAACAGAGCACTTCTATGGTGATCAGTCAGATCAGAAGGCCTGATTTGTCTCCCATACCTGTCAACATAATCATACTTATCCTCATATGCTTTCTGATTTGTATGATTACTTGTGTGAACCTTGGATGACTTAGAAGACTTATGATTTACCTTTTCAGTTTGTCTTCTTTTTATCCAAAGGTGGTTCAAAAAGAGAAGTCCTAAATTTACGACTATATAGGGGTAGTACGATTTGCTACCATCAAAAGATTCATATCCTTTTCGATAGATGGTTTTCGCAGTTTACGAAGCATGCTTTATTAGGCGGTGACCGTGGATCGGGTCTCGATTAGACTTCCTTTTTTGTAGGTTGTCTTTTTCTCGATTCTCGATCTGTTGATCGAGTTGAGGTTTCTTCGTAAGAACCGGTTCTTCCGTTGATTCCTCGGTGATGCTTTACCAGTTGGGGTTCATTTCGCTTCCTTTCCGGTTAGGCACTTGCCTTTTACCCTCAACCGGTCTCTTACCCTATTAGATACGAGTTTAGCTTTTGGTGTATCTTTTTTAAATTGCCCCGATTACACCTTTCCGAGATGAATCGATCCGGGCTTTTTGAGGATGTGGAGGGTTTCTCATAGCCAAGTCCCTCCTTATCAATCTTTACTCGAAAATAGGCGTTCATGTCTTTAATCGGTTTGAGATGATTTTGAAAAAACATCTATTTTCTTACGCAGATTTTTCCTCGGAGGATTTCGGACTTTCATGCATTCGGAATAGCTCATCGAATTTTGCTTGCAAGATTTTGAAGTCATCGACTTCTTTGTCTGTTAATTTCCATCTGTTCTTTGATCTGCTTTTTCTGATCGAAGCTTTAACCGAGAATTTTAAATTCCTCGCCATTTTCGATTTGGTTTATCTAAGTTGAGGTTTTTTACGAGATCATTTTCTTCACAAGTTTGATTATTTACGATCCTCGACTTATCATTCTCAGCTTCCACAATAGCATAAGTTTCTACTGCATTGGAGAGATCTTCAAGCAATTGCTCTGAGTAGAGCTGCAGGTCAATCTCTCCAGCAGGTGTGCTAATGATAGCAGGTGTAGAAGCGAACGAAGGGGGTTTGGAGGTTACCTCGGATTTGGTCCTCCCCGCCATCGAGCGAGTTCATTATCGTCCGACGAGAATATCGAGATCTTCACTTTCATAGAAGTCGACGGCCCTTCTTGATCGGTGTAAGTCTTCTCTGAGGAGTATCCGGAGTCCTCGGAGGGCGATAGGAATCGTCGATTCTGTCGATCGGCAACCATGGCTCTTCCGTCTCTAAACCGTTGCTCTCTTTTGTTCTCTTTTCTTCCCTCTCTCGGCGTCGTCCGTGCAGGCGATCGTGCTATAGTGACTGGCTTCTCCGCAGATTGAAGCACGCCTCGATCCACTGCTCCTTTCCTTCCAGGTGAATCACTCCTTCTGTATGACCTATCAGGTGATTTCCCTTTCTGATAGTAGTCTGAGTTTCTTCTATCTGATTGGTTATCTCTTCCTTCCTTCGTCTGACTATCTCTTTCCCTTTCATCTCTGTGATCCCTCCGATCATCAGATCTGGTTCTTTCTGGAGATCTATTGTCTGATCTCCTATCTCGTCCTCGGCTATGTTGATAGTCCTTATAAAATCTTCGATACTTACCAAGTTGTATATCTGACTTCTCAAGCTTCCTGGTAAGCAACGCGATCTGTTCTGCCTGACTTAATATATTTCCAATGGGTTCATTGGCCTTTGTTCTGCTACTGGTTGCCTTGAAAGCAACAGATTTTGAAGTCGAGGTTTCAGCAGGGGCCTCGTCTTCATCAGCTTGACCTCTTTCAATCAGGTCGAACTCGTGAGCTTTAAGACTCAAGAACAAGCTACTAGGTTTCATTCTTGAAATGTCCTGGCAATCTTTGATTACCGTGACCTTCATGTCCCACTTCTTGGTGAGAGACCTTAGGATCTTATAGTTGATATCTTTATCAGTCATCTCTCTACCAAGTTCTCGAAGCTTGTTTATAGACATTGTAATTCTTCCATCGAGTTCGTTGATGGTTTCGTTGGGCAGCATCTTCAGTTTCTCGAACTTCACCATTAAACTTGAAGACTACCGTATTTTTATCTGCTTCATTTCCCTCGCAGATCTCGGCGGAGTATCCCACATTGCTTTCGCAGATTTGAGATACTTAATCTTCTCTTTGGTGACCTTATCCATTGTCTTCATGATGATATGTCTTGCAATGGTGTCCAGAGTATGCAGTTTTCTTTCTTCTGTGTCCATCGTAAATTTGGGCTTTTTTTCGTACAAGACTTCACGTGGGAAAATCCGGATCTCCTCCGATTGCAGGATTGTCGTAGTAAATGATGATGGGTCCTCTCGATGACTTCCATCATTCTGCCACTGATCGAGCCTAGATGGTTGGACATATATATGGCCCAATCTGCATACTCATCAATAGAGAACTTCGGCAGATCATGATACATACCGGATGTGTTATCCATGCTGAGTGATTTTGGAAAATGAATGAGTTTTAAAACGGTTTTTCAAGATCAGTTCAGATGACCACAATGACACAGAGTCGATTGGTCGGAAGAACCAACCGCCTCGATACCACTTGTAGGTCCCGAACGGGTTATGTGAGGGCGTAAGTCTAGAGGGAGGGGTGAATAGACTTACGAAAAAACTTTTTTTCGGATGGATCGGTGTCTGAGCAGATAGCCCGATCAGAGCGCGAGTGAATCGATTAGGTCCGATAACCAACTTATCGAACGCCGTAAGCGAGATCGGTTCAACTATCGATTAACCGATGTGTGCGGAAGCTTAAGTTTTACCCGTGAAAACCCAATTTGTATAAATCGATTCCAAGTTTTATCTTTTTAATCGATGACGTAAATCAAACCGATCGGATCGAAGCTTGGTGTCATTCGATCTTAACTTAGAATGTATGCGCTTTAAGATTGTGCGATGTGAGAGCAGCTTAATCAAAGCAAAGAAAGGCACACAAGATTTATAGTGGTTCGGACAAACCAAATCCTACGTCCCACTCTTCCCTTTCACAAGGGGCACCAACTTAACCGAAACTTAACCGATCGACTTAGATTAGTGTGTTAGTCCAACACAAGACACCAACAGATGTTTTAAGAGTTCTCACTCAACCGATCCCGTAAATCAAGATTAGAAACCCTAGATCGAATTCTTGCTAAACAACTTATCCTAACTTGGGGTTTGGGTAAGATTGTTGAGGTTCCAACTATGAAATCTTTCCTTGCATATAAGCGACACGATAGCTAGATGAAAAGATTTCTTGCTAAGAACTTATGGGATGAACACAATATAAAATAAGCTTGTAGTTGTGTTCTTCGTGCGGAAATCGACTATAGTTTGAGCTTCTTGATTATGTTGTTTGTCCAAGCATTTCGTTTCACTCAAGTGTGATCCCATATTTATAGACCTTGATATCAAAGAGCCGTTGGAGAGCAATTTGAATCTCGAGCTATTTTAGGTAGAGTTGCGAGCTTGATGTGACGTCTTGGGGAGCTGGCATGGCCGAAAGTTTATAAGCCGTTTTGAGAGCAACATCGAATCCCGCGAGTATCGCCTCTGTTCATACGTGTTTCTTCCTTATTGGATGAAAAGCCTTGTTTTGCAGTGTTGTTCCTCCAACTAAGGTTTGTATTCATCTTGTTCAGATCGCAGACGTATGATAAGATGAAACATCGATTTCTCTTATGAGTGATCCGATCGATCTGAATCGATCACCCACTTTGATGGAGTCTTCTGGCGCTGTTGACTTAGCTTCAACCGGGCCGACTCGGCGATGTAGTCTTCTTCGGTCTTATCTTCCGAAGTCATCCGATCTTCTAAGATAGAGGTTTGAGCTTCATGACTTCGGCGAAGTTATCCGACTAGATCGATTCGATCCGATCTTCCGCTTACGTTTAGCGTTACTTCTTTCATTTGATATCGAACTTTCTTCCGATTCTTCAGATCGACCTTTACATATTGAGTTCCCCCTCAATATGTGACCTATCTATTACATCGGTTTTTTATACAATCATTATCAACTCGGTCTCCTATAGCAAGAATGTAAACATCAATACCAATGTGTCCGATCGTCCTATTACATGTGTTTTTGGAACTTTCATCAAAACTATAAATTTCCCAACAATATATATATATATATATATATATATGTTGGAGATGAATTTAATAAAGATATATGATTTTGATTAGATCCCAAAACCCCGAGTATGACATGTTCAGATAATCTTGATAGTTGAGTCGATTCGGTTTTAGAGTATTCGTGATGATATCTCGCAAAATGTATAGTCGCAGATATAGATCAAAGTTTAGATCTCAAGATTCCAAGAACTCAAGATGTTTTCAAGAAATCGGTTTCAAAGATGAAACTAAAGTTTATGAAGAAACCGAAGTTTCAAAGATGAAACTAAAGTTTCAAGACTCAAGAAGAAATCGAGAATCAAGAAGACTCAAAGGAAATCGAGATATCAAGACTCAAGATGAAATCGAGGAATCAAGACTCGATTAATATCACCAAGATATCCGTGAAGACTCGTAAGACGCCAAGACTCGTAAGACGCCGAAAACTCGAAGACCTCAAGACTCGTAAGACTCAAGATGCGTAGATGTAAGATCAAGAATCAAGATCAAGAATACAGAAGGCAAGAATTATCAAGACTCAAGAATGTATCAATGCTCAAGATAAACCTGAATGTTCCGAGGCACTGAGAATATGTATCTGAAGGATGCAATACTGAGAAGATCGCGATTCCTTAGAAAAATAGATATTTGCCAAGACATTCAAATGCAGACAAAAGGAACTAAGTCAGAGTGTTGTTACGGTTATATCAACTCAGAGTTTGTAACCAAAAGAGCCGTTGAAGGTGTCTACCTTTAACTGGAGACAAAAGTCAAAAAGAGGAAGACAACATTATACCATACTGACACTGACAGTGACAGGTCGCTGAAAAAGATGTCAGAAGTACTATAGTTCCAGACTGCAAAAAGTGAAGATCGGTTACATGAAAGGCTATTGCCTAAAAATGTGTTAGGGAGTTTCAAACCCTAAATATAGCCGTTCCTCACACACCATAAGAGGAAACTCACGAAGCTATCTCCTCCAACGAATAGTTTTTCAAGAGTGACCTTGGTGTATGCCTATAAATACTTGTGACCTACTACATTGTAAGGTTACGGGAAATTTGTAAGCAACTCAAGAGCTCAAACTTATTATCGCAAAGTTGAAGCACTCGAAAACCCAAGAATTTCCCAAGTGCTTTATATTGAAGAGAGCTCATTAAACTAAGCCTAGCTTGATAAGATATATCCAAAGCTTAGTCGAGATATCTCATCCTAGTTGGAAACCAACCAAGAAACCCCAAACCCTTTAGAAGGTAGTTTGAGTGTGATTGTTGGTGAGAAGAGTTGTAAAGAGTAAGTAAACTACGCGGAGTAGTCATAAAGCTCTAGAGGTGAAGTTAGTAAGCTATAGAGGTAGTCTGAAAGCTTGTTTGTGTTTGAGTAAGTAAACTACGGAGGTAGTCAGAAAGCTCAAGGTCGGGTTGAGTAAGTAAACTACGTGGAGTAGTTAGAAAGCTCAGGGCCGAGTTGAGTAAGTAAACTACGCAAGGTAGTCAGAAAGCTCAGGAAGTGATTAGTGAATTTCTCTGAAGAGATCAGAGAGAGTGGACGTAGGAGCTTGAGTCTCTGAACCACTATAAATTGCTGTGTTGTTTATTGCTTTCTTTATCTGTGCTTAACTGTTGCATTGACTTAAATCTGAAAGCATATTTTCACTGACATTTCAACTGGAATCAATCCACTGGAAGTTGCATATAATTGAATCACAACCTAATCACTATTCCATTCAAAGGAAGGTTTTCAGCAAAGCTTAAAACGAGTATAAACTAAAGAGCCAACCATTCCGCACATCTGAGTAGCTAGAACAGATAGTTACCAAACTGAACTTACTCTTCTAAGGGTTCAGTAAGTTAGTTATCTGATCCAAGCAACTCAGGATCTCTGAAAACTCAGGACTCAGTTGGGATTATCTGAGGTTTCTGAAAGCAGCTCAGGATCACTGTCTCAGTAAACTTTGACTCAGAGTGATTTGTGCTTCTCAGGACCAAATCTTCAGGACAACCTGACCCAAGCTGACCTCAGTAAAAGAAAAGTTTTAAAAAACATTGAACACGTGTATTCCCCCCATACACGTGTAAGACTCGTTTGCACCGGGACCAACAATATATATGTTAATTTGGTTAGAATTGTTAGATTGATGGTTGACTAGGATGAATATATAATACAGTCAAAATTCTGTCGAAATTTAGGCGCAATTTTAATTAATTATTTTAATTAATTAATTTATGAAAATTATTTGACTGGTTAGATTGTTAGTCGATGTGTTGGGAATTAATTGTTGGGATTATACTGGAAAGTATGCTTTTTACTTTTGTATAATCAAAACTGAATTTCGGACTTATTTACTGAAATAAATTATTTATCACTGATGCTTTAAATATTATCGAATGTTACATATATTTACTGCATAAATGTTCAATAAATTCGTACGTGTTACATTGTAGTTAATTTAGTGATACCAGATCACAGAAGATTAAATTAACAGTCCCTTGTAACTAAAAGTACGCCATTCACGACCTAGATGGAAATGAACAACCCATCGTGAAAGGTTGAAGTGTAAGGCTCAGATTGGCTTGTCTTGACCAAGAGATTACACTAGTGCATGACTGATGCACTGAATAGGAGCTACAGGAGGACAAATTCTTTAGAACTGAACAAGGAAGAATTAGACCTCAGTGGTTCGTTATTTCTTAATCTTCGTTCCTTAAATAGGATCACGTGTGATTGGTAACTATTGCTTTGACTTATCATGGGTAGAGAATCAACGAGATTCAATACTTTTTATCTTGGGCAATATTATTGGTCACATGTGATTGCTAAGATTTAATACGGAGAATCGTGTGCAAGTACGTTTGTTTGATTTGCCCCCTTGGGAGGTTCATAAGCTTTATCATACCAAATCTTGCAAGTGGAATTAGTTTCCGGTATGGATAATAATGTTGAACCATTCCTTGACCAAGGACAAAAGATATTAATTAATGGAAAGCTATTTCAGTGGCTTGAATTAATTAATGGGCTAGATAATCTTAAACACGGGAAATAATAACCGGGAGCCATATTGACTGTAATATGGGTTAAGATGGATAGTCTTGATATTAATTATGTAGTGGGATTAATTAATATTTATGGGCTTGAATAATATTGTGGCTCAATATTGATAATTCAAGATCCATTGAAAGGTCCAATCTTAATTCTCCTAAAGGCCCCCTGAGTAGCCCAACATATAGTCCAATAACTGAAAAATGTGTTTTAAATAAAATAAATATTGTTGCTTATTTTTCCTCATTTATTTCGAAATTTATGGATAAAAGGGGAGAAAGATTTTCTTTGAATTTTGTTATGGAATGAAGATATGTATTCTTGGAATACAAGATTATCTCATTAAATTCAAGAAATCTCCCACTTGGTTATCTATAAGAGAATTTTCGAAAATTTTGGAAATAAAGGGCAAGAAAGATTTTCTTGATTTTCTTGAAAAGATATTATGGAAGATATGTATTTCTTGAAATACAAGAATATCTCATAAATTCAAGAAGATCCAAATCTTGGAATCTTGCCCAATATTTTCGAAATTATCCATAATAAAAGAGTAGGTGGGATTTTGTGGAATATTATAATTATGGGAAAAAGAATATAGGAGATATATTCAAGATTTCTTGGAGATCAAGAAAAGATTTTCCCACATTATTTTTGGCCATAATTTTCGACCACCTATGCTTTATAAATAGGGGATGATTCTTTCATTCCCAAGTACAATTCCATGTGCTGGAAAAATTAGTAAATCCACAAAAGTGGTGCAACATAATTTATTTTCCTTTTGTTAATTGTTCACAAGTGTCCTACTACCGGATAGTCTAACAAGGATTAAGGGAATACTTGGTAAGTTCTTTTGGTTAGTCTAATCAGCCAGATCACTGTCATCCCAAGAGGTACGTTCACGTAAACTCGTAGAATTCCGCATGCGTAGGATTTACGTGAATTAATTATATGCATGATATGTTGGATTATTATTTGAATTAATATAAGATTAATTCATGCTAGTAATAATTATAAGAATTAAATTTGTATTTAAATATTCACCCCGAATAGATCTGTGAAAATTATTCCCCAACATTAATTAGAATTGAAATTTGTTGGTTGACTAGAAGATGAGTATATATAATACAGTCGAGACTCTGTCGAAATTTTTTGGTTGGTTAATTAAATTGTTATTAAAAAATATAATGAATTTGTTTTATATAATGCAGATGAGTTCTAGTCAAGGTGGACGTGGTAGTGACAGCGGTCGCGGCAGCGGCAATGGTCGAGGCAGAGGTGGTGGTCGGGGCGACGAGTCAATTCTTCTGAGCACCAGAAAGAAGAGGGTTCTTAGACCGACGGTGAACCTGAACACATCCGGTAGAGCCGGGTCCAGCTCTTAGCAACAGCCCCCGACAGGGTCATCTCCAACGGGGTTGAGCTCAGGGTCGGCCTCTATTCATTGTGGCTCAGCCCCCACTGCTCGATTGGCGATTGATCTGAGTTAGGGAAAGTAAGTTATAATTTTGACTTACTTATTAATTTATATATAAAATTAACTGTTAATTATACTTATTAATTTTTTAATATGTTTCAGCATCATACCCGGTCATGAGGCTTCCACTCTAGCCACCAACTCCATCTTGCGAGTTGGAATTGCAATGGGGGCCCACAGTTGGAAAGGCGTGTCTGAAGAACAACACCAACTCTACTTCGACGAGTTTAGGGTAAGTACAATAATTGATTACTTATTTTAATTTAATATATATATATATATATATATTGTTATATATAAATTTAATAAAGTTTTCGTTAATGAAATACAGACACATACGAAGTGGGGGGATGGTATGACACCGACCAATTTCTACAAGCCATTCTGTAAGCTTGCCCAAGCCCGGTACAAGGACATGCTTTACAGGTGGCATGCCGGGTGGAGGGATGAAGGGCTGGATATGACGGATGACCTGGACCCAGGCATATGGGAGTCGATTGTGGCGGTTTGGAGCGATCTCGCATACCAAAAAATGTGCCTGAAGAATCGCCAAAACCCCTTGAGCCAGCAAGGAGGGGATGGGGGTGTCACTGTGCACAAGGCCAGATCTCAGTCGATTCTGGAGCACCACATGACGAAAGTAAGTAATATAATTTATTTAATTGTACAATAATTAAGTTCATAATTAATATTAATATTTTTATTTACTTATAGGAACTACAGCTCGGACGCCCTCTAAACGCTCTTGAGACTTTGGCACTCGGCCACCCCTGCGAAGAGGAGACGAGGACCTCTACCTATAGCCGCACCACCCACGTGCACGTAAGTAATTAATGTTGTATTTCATAATTATTTCAAAGAGCGGTGCGAGATAGAGTCGAAGCTTCCAGCCAGGCCCAAGTGGGTTAACCGTCAGGTTCAAATCCACCAGCTCCTCCAATTAATTTGAATCAAATCTAAGTGGAGGAGGTCGACATCAATAGATAGTGGGCACTCGGGTACGGTATGTTGTCTTCCGCTCTGATAGCTGAGACACAACCCTACTCGTCTCAGACCTCTGTTGCTTCAGCACCGCAGCAGCCGCAACAACTGCACTAGACGGATGAACAGATTAGAGAGGCGGTGACGACCGAGCTCAGAGAAGAAAATCAACGAAAGTGGCAGCGGCTTGCATCCGCTCTAGCCATTCAAATGGGTTGCTCACCAGATTTTTTCCTTGACAGCATTAATTTTAAGGACGATGGTTCAGGTGGCGGTGGCAGTCATGGTGGTGGTTCAGGTGGCCTGGTCATTCATCGTGGTGGCAGCGGTGGTGGTGGAGGCGGTGCGGTGGTGGAGGTGGCGGTCGTGGAGGCAGCGTTGGTGGTGGTAGCAGTAGCAGTGGCAGCATGACCGGGTTTAGAGATTACGGTGGCAGAGGTGGTGGTGGTGGCGGTGGCGATGATGAATTCGGTTTCGATCCTAATTTTCTTTTTACTTCTAATTTGGGGGATGATGGGGATGATTATTATCCCGACCGTTTATGAAACTCTATTTTTTTTATTATTATTCATGAGGCGACACTTTTTTTTTCGTTTAAATTTTCGTTTATGAAACTCTATTTTTTTTTTCTTGTTTATGTATGTATAATGTTTATCGTTTATTTATCATTTATTTATCGTTTATGTATAATTTTTATTTATGTATGTTATATTTGTCGTTTTTTTAGATTCGAGTATTACTTGTTTACATAGAAAAGTATATATAACTTTGTTGATGTTGCACGGATGTTGTTCCAGATGTTGGACAACATTCTGCACAACATCTTAAATTTGCCTTTTCTCCTAACACTGACTTCGTTTTATTAGATGTGTTTTTCTATGTTTCCTACATTGCAGTTTGAAGACAATTTCGGATATTGTCAAGCGGTTGCACTGATGGAGTAAGAATAGAAAGATCATGGGTGGTTACACCAAGATCATGGAGATAGTGGAGGAGGACTTCAAGGCTATCCACACCAAGTGGATAGGACAATGCTGTTGGTCCGAATGTCTATAAATAGACTGCATTGGTCTACATTCAAGTTTGAGTTAAAGTGAAATCCCATTTGCTCTACTCCAAACTTAAGAGAGTAACATCCAAGACACAACCGAGAGAACAACTGAGTGATTGTTTCTTGTAGGAGTGTGAGGGTCATTGTTATTCTATTTGTACTGATCGAGGGAATACAATCTCTCCCATCAGTATTATGTTTATCTTATTAGATCAAGTTTTAGGTTGAATAAGATCATTAGTTACTTGATTTTGGTGTGTGGTTTTTCACTACACATTTTAGGATCTTGTAAGAGATTCGTGTGTATCTCACTACTTGTTATAGTGATGTTTTTAACCATGAGGTTCGTATAGTCTGATTATAGACTATACACAAATTTGGAAATCCTTTGCACTGTGTTTTTATACTTCCGCTGTCATATGTTGTTTTATATGTTTTACAACATTTTCAACAACACTCTGAAAATACACGCACACACACTTTCAGTTAGCGCCAGAGCCATAAACTTGATACACTAAGTTAAAGGTCCTGTGTTTAAAGTGTGTTTTTGTAATGGATTATCCATTGACTCCTTCTTTAAAACCTCCAATTTTGGATGGATCAAATTACCCATACTGGAAACCTAAAATGCGCATATATATTAAGTCTATAGATGAGAGAGCATAGCGTAGTGTGTTGTCTGGTTTGAATCCACCAAAGATGGTTGGTGATAATGATGGTGATTCACAAGTCAAAAGGGAGATTGATTGGTCCAATGATGAATGCACATCGGGCCAATTTCAATTCTAAAGCCCTTAATGCGATTTTTATTGTTACTGATGTTTCTATGTTTAAACTGATATCTAACTGTGTTTCTTCTAAGGATGCATGG
The DNA here is from genome assembly GCA_037126765.1 of Stenogyne calaminthoides. NCBI lineage: Eukaryota > Viridiplantae > Streptophyta > Magnoliopsida > Lamiales > Lamiaceae > Stenogyne > Stenogyne calaminthoides. Next base: position 23,099,092 of record JBBCBC010000019.1, read on the forward strand.
GATATATTGCAGGAACATTGTGAAGGATCATAAAGTGTTCGAAGAACTAGACTCAGAATGTTGGAAACCAAGTTTGAAAACTTGAAGATGAAAGATAATGAGAACATTTCATCATACAATGAAAGGATAAGTGAGATTGCTAATGAGTCACACTCACTTGGTGATCCAATTTCCGACACTCGGTTAGTTAATAAAATACTTAGAACTGTTCCTAAACGACTTGATGCAAAAATATGTGCAATAGAAGAGGCTAAGTGTTGGGAAATTATGGGTGCCCGGATCTATTCGAGATGATTTTAAACACATATTTAAATTAAACAATTAATTACTAACATGAATTAATCCTAAATCAACTCAACATAATAATTAAACAAGCAATAAGCATTATGCGTACATGTAATCCACATAAATCCTAAGCATGCGGAATCTAGGAGTTACGAAATTACAAACCTCTTATAGAGACAACCTTTGAGACGATGGATCAACCCAAAGAGCCTTCCCAAATATGTCCCAAGTCCACGAACGTAATCCGGTGGGAGGATTCACACGAACGATTTTAATAAAGGAGGAAAATTAAATATTTTGCCACTACCTTTGTGGATTTCTAATATTTCCAACACATGGAATTGCACTTGGGAATGAAAAATTCATTCCCTATTTATAGGGATGGGGGTGGCCGATTTTTTGGTGTAAAATAAGGAAGAAAATCTTTTTTTTTGGTCTCCAAGAAATCTTGAATATATCTCCTATATTCTTTTCTTCTTAATTAAATTTTCCATAAAAATCTCTTCCCCTTCTTATCCCATAAATTTCGAAATTTTACAAGGAAAAAGAAACAAGATTTGATTTATTGAATTTATGGGATAATTATGTATTCCAAGAATACTTATCTCTTTCCATAAAATATCTACAAGAAAATCAAGAAAATCTTTTCTTCCTTTTCCTACAAAATTTTCAAAAATTTCAAGAAATATTAGGCAAGAATATTTTCTTCTCCATTTCATTAATTGGACTTTAATTAGGCTATTTGAGGGGCCTTTAGGAGAATTAAGATTGAACCTTCAATGTACTATGAAGCTATAATATTGGGCCAAATATTATTCTAGTCCATTAATATTAATTTACTCCATTATAAAATTAATATTGAACTATCCATCTTAACCCATATTACGACTTTACTATAATATGACTCCCGGTCATTATTTCCCATGTTTAAGATTATCTTAGTCCATTAATGAATTAAGCCACTGGACAAGCTTTATATTAATTAATATCTTTGTCCTTGGAGTAAAGACAGCTCAACATTATTATCCATACCAAAAATAAATTTCCACTTGCAAGATTTGGTATGATAAAGATTCTGAGCCCACCAAGTTGAAAACTCAAGCAAGACGTACTTGCACACGATTCTCCGTATTAAATGTCAGCAATCGTCATGTAATTAATAATATTGCCCAAGATATAAGGTATCGAATCACATTGACTCTCTTCCTATCATAAGTCAAAGCAATAGTTATTAATTCCACACGATCTTATTTAAGGGACGGAGATTAAGAAATAACACACCACTAAGGTCTAATTCTTGTATATTCAGTACCGAAAAATTTATCCTCCTGTAGGTCCTTATTCAGTGCATCTAAATGCACTAGTATAATCTCTTGGTAAAGACAAGCCAATCTGAGCCTTATACATCGACCTTTCATGATCGTTTGTTCATTTCCATCTGGGTTGTGAATTTGTACTTAATTACGAGGAGAGCTGTTAATTTGATCTACTGTGATCTGGTATCACCTAATTAACTACAACGTAATACATACTTAACTTATTGAGCGGGTTTGCAATAAATATATATAACATTCCGATGCAATCTTTGCCACCTCAATGTCACATCTCTTAACGATTTCTCGTATAAGATGGTATTTTCTTTCAATGTGTTTGTTGGCCTTGTGTGCTCTCGGTTCCCTCGAATTTGCAACTGCTCCGGCATTATCACAATAAACCGTGATCGTGCTGGGCAAATCCGGGACAACGTCCAAGTCCACTAGGAAGTTCTTGAGCCAAACCGCTTCCTTCGCTGCTTCACAAGTAGCTACGTATTCGGCTTCCATGGTAGAATCGACGATGCATTTCTGCTTTACGCTTCTCCATGTCATGGCTCCTCCCCTCATGCAAAACACACTACCCGTGGTAGACTTTCTGGAGTCCATGTCTGATTGAAAATCCCGTGTAACCGATGGGGATTAGACTGTCTGACTTATAAACCAACATTCTGTCCCGTGTCCTCTTCAGATACTTCAGAATGTTCTTTAATGCAGTCCTATGCTCTTTCCCAGGGTTGCTTTGATATCTTGCTACCATGCCTAAGGCAAAGCAGATATCTGGTCTCGTGCACAGCATTGCATACATGAGGCTTCCCACAGCCGAAGCATAAGGGATGCCCTTCATGTCATCTATCTCCCTCTGTGTTTTGGGACACATCTCTCTGGATAGATGGATTATGTGTCTATAGGGCACAAAGCCTTTCTTGGAATCTTGCATGCTGAAGCGCTTCAAAACAGTGTCTATGTATGAGGCCTGCGAAAGCCCGATCATTCTTTTCCTGCGATCTCGAGTGATCTTTATCCCTAGGATGTGACCAGCTTCCCCTAAATCCTTCATATCAAACTGTTTTGACAGCCATGCCCTTACGTCCGATAACACCTTTACATCATTTTCGATGAGCAGTATGTCGTCTACGTATAGTACCAAAAATAACAAGGCAGTTTCGTCACGCTTTTTGTAAACACAACTTTCAAAGTTGTTTTGATCAAAACTGTAGAATTTTATAACTTGATCAAAACACTGATTCCAAGCACGGGATGCTTGCTTCAGCCCATAAATGGACTTCTTAAGCTTGCAAACCAGATGCTCTTGGCCTTTTTCAATGAAGCCTTCGGGTTGTTGCATATAGATTTCTTCGTCAAGACTTCCGTTGAGGAAAGCGGTCCTGACATCCATTTGCCAGATCTCAAAGTCTAAATGCGCATCAATCGACAAGAGAATGCAGATGAACTTGAGCATGGCTACAGGCGAAAAGGTTTCCTCATAATCGATCCCTTCTTTCTGAGTGTACCCTTTCGCCACTAGTCTTGCTTTAAAGGTTTCAACCTTTCCGTCCGGTCCCCTCTTTCTCTTGTATACCCACTTGCATCCAATGGGTTTTACCCCATTAAGTGGTTCGACTAGCTCCCACACTTTATTGTGATCCATTGAACCCATCTCGGCTTCCATTGTTGTTTGCCAAGATGTTGTATCCTTGTCTTGGATCGCCTCGTTGTAGGACCATGGATCTGATTCTTCACCTAAGATCAAGTCCAAAGACTCTCCAATCCCTAAGAATCGCTCTGGTTGTCTGACAACCCTCCCACTACGAAGAGGTTCCGGTTGTGTAGGTGTGACGATTAGTATATCATTTTGTACAGTTGGCAATGGAGTTGGCCCCTTAAGTTCTTCTAAGGTAATCTCACATCTAGGCTTTTTATCGTTCATATAGTCTTCTTCCAAAAATCTAAAGTGTGTACTGATTACCACCTTTTGATCTTCGGGACCATAGAACATGCATCCTTTCGTTCCTTCGGGATACCCAATGAACAACCTTAATTCTGAACGTGCATCCAACTTACCAGCTTCCTTGTCCAACACATATGCCGGACACCCCCAGATCCTGATGTGTCCTAAACTGGGCTTGCGCCTTGTCCACAATTCTCTCGGGGTTTTAGGAACTGATTTGGATGGCACTAAGTTTAGAATATAAGCCGTTGTTTCCAAAGCGTAACCCCAGAACGATTTTGGTAAATCTGCATAACTCATCATTGATCTTACCATTTCTAAAAGCGTTGTATTTCTTCTTTCTGCAACCCCGTTTTGTTGAGGGGTACCGGGTGCAGTCAACTGGGATGCAATCCCCTCTTCCGACAGGTTGTTCAAAAATTCATCGCTGAGGTATTCGCCTCCACGATCAGATCGTAGAAACTTGATAGTCTTTTCCTTATGATTCTCTGCTTGAGCCTTAAATTCTTTGAATTTATCAAAGGTCTCAGATTTATTCTTCATTAGAAAAATGTATCCGTAGCGTGAGTAATCATCGATAAACGTAACGAAATACTCGTAGCCGCCTCTAGCTTTGATTTGCATTGGACCACACACGTCGGTGTGAACGATCTCTAACACTTCCTTAGCTCTAAGCCCCTTGGCTCCAAATGCCCTCATGGTCATTTTACCCTCTAAGCACGATTCACAAGTTGGAAATGGCTCAATCTGGAGAGGCCCCAATGAACCATCTTGAACCAACCTTTGAATCCTTTTTGGGTTAATGTGACCTAATCTTCGGTGCCAGAGAAGTGTTTCGTTCACGTCCGCCGAACGCTTTCTTTTACATGAAATAGTAGATGTGTTATACGATGCATTATGTGAGTGATGTGCACAGTTAATAATATAGAGATTGTTCCGTAAAGTTCCACGACAGATAATCACATCGTTATGCAAAATAGTAACATGCTTATTAAAACGAACAAAATATCCATCGACAAATATTTTAGAAACTGAAATAAGGTTTTTCCGAAAAACAGGAACATAAAGAACATCTCTTAAAATTAAAATCTTGTCTTCAAAAGACAGGTGCACTTCTCCCGCTGCTTCAGCTGCCACTCTCGTAGCATCACCTAACGTGATGAAGATCTCACTTCCACTAAGTTGCCGGGTCCGCTTGAACCCCTGTAACGTGAAACAAACATGATCAGTGGATCCCGTATCCACTACCCACGAATGGGCAGCATACTCCACTAAACAAGTTTCAACAACTAGTGAGTGGGAATTACCTTTCTTTCTATCCCTTTTGGGTTTGGAACAGGCCGACCTCCAATGTTATTTTCTCCGCATTCCAAACAGATCCTCTTGCTTAAGCTCTTATCTTTGAAGTTTGAATAGAATTGGTTTATCCTTTCTGTCTCTTCATTGTTCTTACCACCAATTAGCCTAGAAGGAGAAGTAGACCCTTTTGTAACCAAATTCACTTTCTTGCAATCAATATCCTCTTCGACCAACGTGAGAGCTTTTATTAGATCATCCACAGTAAAGTTCATATGTTCCATCAGATACCTTACATAAGGATGATCATAGCTCTTTGGTAGAGAACTGAGAATGAAATCAATTTTTCTCTTGAAGTCATATTTTTCACCAAGATATACCAATTTTTCAAAGATAACCATAACCCTAAGAATGTGCTCTTTAGCAGTCACTCCTTCTTCCAACTTTAGCTTGACCATTTCACGCTTAATGCTCTGGATTGCCATATGAGTCTGATGTGCGAACATCGCTTCGAGATTTCCCATAATGTCTGCAGCTGTGGAAAATTCTTGATGAAGGTCCTTTAACAAATCCGACATGTGTTTCAAGATAATGTCCCTTATCAATTCATTTGCCAGCTCCCATTCATTATATTCCATCTCATCCCATATACTGGCATCCTTGGTTGGTTTTTCGGGTTTTGGTACGTTAAGCACCCATTTGGGCTCATGCGAAGCAAGGATTTTTATAAGATTTTGTTTCCAAATAACATAGTTTTCTCCAGTAAGTAGATTGTCTTTCAGTATATTTAACAGTGGATTAAAAGGTTGCGACATGATAAAACTAAAAATAAACATACATCTTGTGTCAATATCCGGATCAACACAAAGAAAATCACATAATTCGATCACATGATTCATATTAAAATCTCAAAAAAAATATGAACATGCATCAGCCAACATCTCAAAACAGATTTAAATGAGCCTCTTGGGAGGGTCATCATTTAAATCACATTCAAGCAGGTTACATACAAGAACCGTTACAAACCTTTAATTTCAAATATTAATAGTCGGTTCCCACTTGACCAATATAAAATTGACAGGGACTTCGGTGAAGTATATGCATATCAATTTTTTACCTAAGTAATAACCATGATTAAATACAGAATTACTACTTCGTTTTGATCGAGCCTCTTGGGAGGGTCATCGTCACCGCTAATAATAATTCACAATCATCCTTTTGAGAATTTATTAATGTGAAAGCTATCATTTGGCAATCCCGTAGGGGAATTTCTCCAAAAGATTTCACAAATAAATAAGTCATGGAGGTCAAAATTAATTTAATTCAAAACCAAATTAATTATAAAAACATACTTAGTAATTATTGAATTTGAGATTTTTCGTTGGGCAATTCTCATGCAAACACATTTAAACAAATTAAATAAAGCATAAGAAAATACAACAATAAATCAAGCAAAGCAGAAAATAAACACATTGGGCACAAATTATCCAACTGTCATGATTTGATTTTCCTTGTCTTGATCTTGAAGAAACACCATCTTGAATTTCTCCCACTCGTTCGTCTCGAATTTTTTTTGTCTAGAAACTCCACGCCAAGCAGCTCGCAGCCGGGATGCACGCCCGCATTCGGCCGGCCAATTGGCCGAGCACCCGTGCGCCAAGGCACAGTGTGCATCGTCCTTGGCAGCGTAGGCAACATCGGTAGTTGACGGGTTGGTAGCGCCCGTGCGCGCGAGTACTACTCGTCGCCCGCTTCGCCCGTGTTTGCCCCGCGTGTGCGGAATCGCGCGCGCCCGTGGCGGCACCTGGTCGCGCCGCGTGCATCCTGCCCCGATCCCGCCCAGCGCCGTACGCCAAGCCCGTTCGACTAGCGACGTCCGCATCTTGCGCGTGCCTCCCTTGGCACGTTTCATGCGATGCACGTCGCCCATGTACGGTTCTGGATCCATTTTAACTCCTCGCCTCCGTCTTCGTCTTCGATCAGGTTACAATTTATTTAACGAAAAATAAATACACCTTAAATCTAGACTATTCTATTACATTGATCAAATCAAATAGCCTAATCTACTCGTGGATTTTCTCACGAGAAAAACAAATCCGAACGAGTCGAATTAAAAAACGTTCATTCATACGCATGAAAAATAAACACATCAAATACCATGACAATTGGATACCTGCAAAACAAATCTAGCAATTCTACAATCCAATTTTCAATTTAATGTCCAACATAATTTAAATAACAATTTAAAAGTTAGAGCTCGAAACCAGAGCTCTGATACAAGTTGTTGGAAAATTATGGGTGCCCGGATCTATTCGAGATGATTTTAAATACATATTTAAATTAAACAATTAATTACTAACATGAATTAATCCTAAATCAATTCAACATAATAATTAAACAAGCAATAAGCATCATGCGTACACGTAATCCACGTAAATCCTAAGCATGCAGAATCTAGGAGTTACGAGATTACATACCTCTTGTAGAGACAACCGTTGAGACGATGGATCTACCCAAAGTGCCTTCTCAAATATGTCCCAAGTCCACGAACGTAATCCGGTGGGAGGATTCACACGAACGATTTTAACAAGAGAGAAAATAAAATATTTTGCCGCCACCTTTGTGGATTTCTAATATTTCCAACACATGGAATTGCACTTGGGAATGAACGATTCATTCCCTATATATAGGACAAGGGGGGACGATTTTTTGAGGAGAAAAATTAGGAAGAAAATCTTTTTCTTGGTCTCCAAGAAATCTTGAATATATCTCATATATTCTTTTCTCCTTAATTAAATTTTTCCATAAAAATTTCTCTTCCCCTTTTCCCTAAAATTTCGAAAATAACAAGGCAATAGGAATCAATATTTGACTTCTTGAATTTATGGGATAATTATGTATTCCAAGAATACTTATCTCTTTCCACAAAATATCTAACATAAATCAAGAAAATTTTTTCTTCCTTTTTCCTAAATATTTTCGAAAAAAAATTAAGAAATATTAGGCAAAATATTTTCTTATCCTTTTTCGTTAATTGGACTTTATTTTGGACTATTTGAGGGGCCTTTAGGAGAATTAAGATTGGACCTCCAAGAGGCTATGAAGCTTTAATATTTAGTCAAAATATTATTCAAGCTCATTAATATTAATTTACTCCACTATAAAATTAATATTGAACTATCCATCTTAACCCACATTACGATTTCACGACAATATGGCTCCCGGTCATTATTTCCCGCGTTTAAGATTATCTTAGTCCATTAATTAATTAAGTCACTGAACAGACTTTATATTAATTAATATCTTTGTCCTTGGAGTAAAGACAGCTCAACATTATTATCCATACCGGAAATAAATTTCCACTTGCAAGATTTGGTATGATAAAGATTCTGAGCCCACCAAGGGGATAAATCAAGCAAGAGGTACTTCCACATGATTCTCCGTATTAAATGTCAGCAATCGTCATGTAATTAATAATATTTCCCAAGATATAAGGTATCGAATCACATTGACTCTCTTCCTATCATAAGTCAAAGCAATAATTATTAATTCCACACGATCCTATTTAAGGGACGGAGATTAAGAAATAACACACCACTGAGGTCTAATTCTTGTATATTCGGTACCAAAGAATTTATCCTCCTGTAGGTCCTTATTTAGTGCATCTAAATGCACTAGTATAATCTCTTGGTCAAGACAAGCCAATCCGAGCCTTATACATCAACCTTTCATGATGGTTTGTTCATTTCCATCTGGGTTGTGAATTTGTACTTAATTACGAGGAGCTGTTAATTAGATCTTCTGTGATCTGGTATCACCAAATTAACTACAACGTAATACGTACTTAACTTATTGAACGGGTTTGCAATAAATATATATAACATTCATTCATATTTAATGCAACATTGATTAATATATTATTTCAGTAAATAAATTAAAAAAATCAGTTTGGTTATACAAAGTAAAGCATACTTTTTAGTATAACCCCAACACTAAGAACACTGATTTATTGAGTCAAAATGAGTTGATAAGTATTTTGAAAACTTATGAGATTAACTCAAATATGTTAGATGATAAATAACATGAGAAAGATAAAGACAAGAAAGTACTTGCTTTTAGCGGTGAAACTTCTGATAATGTTGGTAAACATCCTTATGTGACTGAAGTTGATTCTGATGATGATGAATCTGATTTATGTGATGAAAATGCTTCTGAACAATTTGCTCTTATCACTAAGCAATTCAAATCTTTTCTAATAGGAAAGTTCAGAAGACCAAATGGTCAATTTCAATCAAAGGATAAGTTTAACACAAACTCTTCTCCCTCTGATAAAAAGCTTGTTCCAAGTCAGTCTTCCAGTTTCAATCAACCTAGACAATTCAATAAGGATAACAAGTTCAAATGTGATCCTGAGTACAATGTTGGGATTATACTGGAAAGTATGCTTTTACTTTGTATAATCAGACTGAATTTCGGACTTATTTACTGAAATAAATTGTTTATCACTGATGCTTTAAATATCATCGAATGTTACATATATTTACTGCATAACTGTTCAATAAATAGTACGTGTTACATTGTAGTTAATTTAGTGATACCAGATCACAGAAGATTAAATTATCAGTCCCTTGTAACTAAAAGTACACCATTCACGACCTAGATGGAAATGAACAATCCATCGTGAAAGGTTGAAGTGTAAGGCTCAGATTGGCTTGTCTTGACCAAAACTTTACACTAGTGCATGTTTAGTGCACTGAAGAGGACCTACAGGAGGACAAATTCTTCAGAACTGAACTAGGAAGAATTAGACCTTAGTGGTTCGTTATTTCTTAATCTTCGTCCCTTAAATAGGATCGCGTGTGGTTAGTAACTATTGCTTTGACTTATTATGGGTAGAGAATCAACGAGATTTAATACTTTATATCTTGGGCAATATTATTGGTCACATGCGATTGCTAAGATTTAATACGGAGAATCGTGTGCAAGTACGCTTGTTCGATTTGCCCCCTTTGGAGGTTCATAAGTTTTATCATACCAAATCTTGCAAGTGGAGCTAGTTTCCGGTATGGATAATAATGTTGAACCGTTCCTTTACCAAGGATGAAAGATATTAATTAATGGAAAGCTATTTCAGTGGCTTGAATTAATTAATGGGCTAGATAATCTTAAACACGGAAATAATAACCGGGAGCCATATTAACTGTAATATGGGTTAAGATGGATAGTGCAATATTAATTATGTAGTGGGATTAATTAATATTTATGGGCTTGAATAATATTGTGGCTCAATATTGATAATTCAAGATCCATTGGAAGATCCAATCTTAATTCTCCTAAAGGCCCCTCAAGTAGCTCAACATAAAGTCCAATAACTGAAAAAGGTGTTTAAAAATAAAATAAATTTTTGTTGCCTATTTTTCCTAAATTTCGAAAATAGTAAATAAAAGGGGAGAAAGATTTTCTTTGAATTTTGTTATGGAATGAACATATGTATTCTTGGAATACAAGATTATCTCATTAAATTCAAGAAATCTCCCACTTGGTTATTTACTTTGAAATTTTCGAAAATTTTGAATAATTAAGGGAAAGAAAGATTTTCTTGATTTTCTTGAAAAGATATTATGGAAGATATGTATTCTTGCAATACAAGTATATCTCATAAATTCAAGATGATCCAAATCTTGGATTCTTTTCTCTTAAAATTTCGAAATATGCCATAACAAGAGGAGTTGGGATTTTTGTGGAATATTTTAATTATGGAGAAAAGAATATATGAGATATATTCAAGATTTCTTGGAGATCAAGAAAAAGATTTTTCCATATTATTTATATCCCAAAATTTTGACCAACCCCCCCTCTATAAATAGGGGATGATTCTTTCATCCCCAAGGACAATTCCATGTGCTGGAAAAATTAGTAAATCCACAAAGGTGGTGCAACAAATTTTTATTTTCCCTTTTGTTAATTGTTCGCGAGCTTCCTTCCACCGGATTGACGAGCAAGGACTAGGGAATACTTGGGAAGGCTTTTTGGTGAGTTTTTATCGACGAGACCATTGCCACTCCAAGAGGTTAGTTCCGTAAACCCGTAACAATTCCTCATGCGTAAGGTTTATGTGAACTGTTTATATATGCATGATTTGTTGTTGAATTATTATTTGAATTAATATAGGATTAATTCATGCTAGTAATAATTGTTAGAATTAAATTTGTATTTAAATATTCATCCCAAATAGATCCGGGCAATTAATTCCCCAACAACTGGTATCAAAACCTCGATTTCGGGCTCTGAATTTTAAATTGTAATTTAATTCATTTTCATTAAATTTGAAATTAGATAGTAGAATTGCTAGATCTTTTTTGCAGGTATCCAATTGTCATGGAATTTAATGTGTTTATTTATGCATGCATATAAATTGTGGTTTTTTTTTTAATTCGATTAGTTCTAATTCGTTTTGCCTCATGAGAAAAACCACGAGTAGATTAGAATTTATTTGATTTGATCAATGTAATAGACTAGTCTAGATCTAGGTTTATTTATTTTTGTAAATAAATTGTAACCAGATCGGAAATGGAGGCGGAGACGAAGAATTGTAACCGGATCAGATATTCATGTCTGAGCCCTCTTCCTCATCCAGAATCAGATCATCAACTTTGATCCCTTCAGGAAGAACGGAGAAATCACACAGATCATTTAAATCTGACATTGGAAGGTTGCGGTCCGGTGGGTTGTCGATCAGGTACTGCTGAAAACTGGCTACAAAAGGGGCAATTTGTTCGCTGTTGGATGCATGGCGAACAGACCGGATAGCATCGGCGAAGGCACAAATGTACGAGAAGTTGGACATGGAATCAACATACTCATCATCGTGCAGCTTTGCATTTTTGAGACCCAAACGAGTGTTGGTCTCTTCAGCAATGATGAGTTGTTGGCCGAGCGCATCCCTCTCATTTTCCATGACCTTAACACCAGCTCGGAGTCTACGAAGCTCAACATTCATATCCTCTTGACGTCTTCGTATACTGACCACCTCCTCCTGAGAGTGAATCAATTCCTCCTTTGTCTGGCGAGCTTCTTCCTGAGCCAGGCGTGCATCTTCGTGAGATCGGCGAGCATCTTCCTGAGCCTTGTGGGCATCCTCCTGAGCCCGGTGAGCATCAGCTTGTGCCGAAGAAGATTGTCCCTGAGCCAATCTCAGTTCGTACTGAATCCTGTTCAGCTCGCCCACCTTTTCTTCAAAGTTCCTGATCAAAGCCAAGTAGTTGGCATGGAGGTTGGCGGACTGAGCATAGGCTTTCTCAAGAACGACCATAGATTGGCCCTGAAGCACCAGACCCAGACACAAAATTTCTAGGGGAGTGGGACCCGTAGTGGACTCTTCCAGATCGGTAGTCCATGCTCGAACAGGAGTCTGGCAAGCTTTCTGAACATGCTCAGGAATGCCCGGAACCTTGCGAACACTCGGCGAGCAGAAGTAGTTCTTCAGATTGGGCATCAAAGGCGACAACCTGCTCAACCTACATATATATTCGAACAAATGAATATGAAAAGGGCGAACAAAAATAACCAAAATAGAAGCAGAGTGAACAAAATATACCTGCCTACACGAGCCAGATCCCATCCCAAGAATGATCTATCCTCAGGGGACCGGAGCTCAGGATCTAACGGAGTCCATGATCGGGGTCCGGCAGGAGGTGGAGAAGATGTGCCAACCTCCATTTCAACAATCTGTGAAATCGGACCAACCACTGAGGTGGCCGCTCTGATCGCCTCAACAGTAGGGGTCCGAGTCACCCTGACGACATCAGTACTCGTCTGAGCCTGTTCGCTCGGCGTGCTCGTCCGAGTTTGTTCGCTCGGCCCCTGCTCACTGATCTCCACCCTCGGTCTCTTCGGCGACGGAGCTTGTTCGCCAACCCCTTGCTCGGCCGAACGAGTGCTCCTTTGCTCTCGGCTTGATTCCCCAGGACCGGACGCGGATCGGTTAGCCCTGCTCACCTCCCCTCTACCTGTTCGCTGAGCCTCCCGCTCAGCCTAAATCCGAGTAAGCTCCTGTGGCCTTTTTCTCCGAGCCATCTCAGTATGATCGGATGTACTTACATCAATGGTCACCGTGGGGAAGGCTATAAACAAAATAATTCAGTACGAACAGAAGGATAATAACGAGCAAAATGGCACAAAACTTATACAAATACAAGAGGCGATCCTTACCAGTAGGATTAACAGCAACAAGATGATGAGGAGGCACGAACAAACCTCATTTCTTTCTCTGATCAGCAGTATTCAGAGTTCTCACAGATCGCTCTGAACAAGACTCTAGATCAATTTGCCAAACGCTGCTAAAATAGCCGTCGTTTGTCTCCTTGTCCGTCGCAGCTAGAATCCCTGAAATAAAAAGCGAGTTAAAATCAGTTCAAATTGAAGAACGAAAGACACAAAATCACTTACTTCGGTACACCCCGAAGTCAGTGGGGATGTCTAAACGAGCATTTGGTTCGCTTCCAGAGGCCGGGCTTTTCCAATCGCCCCCAACAAACCAAAACTTTTCCTTCCAATCACTGATTTTGTTCGGCACGTCCTCAATAATTTTGCACTTGGCATTAACTTGCATGAACAACCACCCGTGTTCACCCCTCGGACGGGTCAAGTGCACCAATCGAGCAAGCTCACCTGCTGAGGGATAATACCTTGGCTTCATCTTGCCGAACAAAGTCAGGAAACTCATGATCATATGCCACCCGCTTAGAAGCGCTTGAGTCACGTAATGGTGATGTTCCATTCCACGAGCAAACGAGTAATGGCCGGATGGAGGGGAAATCGAAGGCCAACTTCCATTGTGTCTAAATTTACAGCGACACAACCCTCAGGTGGTTGGTCGGCCCGCTCATCAGGGCCTGGTGCCCAGAAAAAAACATCTTTTGGAGTTTCATAAATCCAATGCAAATTTGAGTGAGCCTACCAAAGATCAATTATGCTCGCTATCTTGCTCATTGGGGTACTCGTTCTCAACCCTAATCCTATGAGGTTGCTCGGGCCAATCAAAACTATAACGAAGCGTTATACTCGTTATACGTTGGACTATGAGGACACCAACAGTATATCAAGCTCGAAATTTTGCTCGCCAACTACCCCTATGTTCGATTCGGTTATATTTACAGTCGCCAAAATTTCCCCCCTCACAACATTGTCATTCCTATCTGCATTAACATTATCAACAACCCTAGACCCAATTTGAATTTGGGGCAAAAAATTATCACTTGAATCGTCCGAAGAATCATTACGGACCAAGTCCCTATCCAATTCATTTAGGGCTTCATTCGATCGAGGAAAGAAACGGTAAACAGATTGCCAAATTTGCCAACAAATTCACAACACGAGACATTCGCCTCCCAAGCATTCTTGTCGCCACTTGGGGATTCTACTGACAGAGGGGGAAGAAGAGGAACTATGGTGGTCTGATTATAGGGGAACAGAAGAGTTTGAGCAAGAGGCCATAACCACAATTAGAGAAAGAATGCAACGATTACCTGAGTAAAATTCTTCGCCGGAATGATGAAACCCTCGCCGAAAATTTTCAGAACACAGAAAAGATTAAAAAACAGAGGAAAAAAGGGGTTAAGGCGGAGGAACAAGGTATATATAAATGTTGGATTCGATTTCGAAAATCCGGCACAGAATACGAAACGACATCGACTATGGCCCAATAAGATTTTAACAGCCGGGCCCCATGTTGAATACAAAGCGACCCAACTGGGGGGTATTGTTGTGTTCGATATAGTAACTCAGGCTTAATCGAACACATAAGAGCGATACGTGTAATATTTAAATATTCATGCCCAATGGACAAGTATTCACCACTCAGGTCAGGAAAAATAGAATCAGATGAGCTAAGTCAAGAAGGCCATAAGCAAATCTGAGGACTCAGGCGGCCAAAATACTCAGAAATCCTCGAAGACCTCAGATATCCTAAGGGTCAGTATGTTCGAAGACCTCAGATATCCTGAGGGTCAGTATGCTCGAAGACCTCAGACATCCTGAGGGTCAGTATGTTCGAAGACCTCAGATATCCTGAGGGTCAGTATGTCACACCTCAGATATCCTGAGGGTCAGTATGTTCGAAGACCTCAGATATCCTGAGGGTCAGTATGTTCGCACCTCAGATATCCTGAGGGTCAGTATGTTCGAAGACCTCAGATATCTTGAGGGTCAGTATGTTCGCACCTCGTGATATCCCGAGGGTCAAGATGTTCAAGACCTCGATATCCCGAGGGTCAATATGTTCGCACCTCAGATATCCTGAGGGTCAGTATGTTCGAAGACCTCAGATATCCTGAGGGTCAGTATGTTCGCACCTCAGATATCCTGAGGGTCAGTATGTTCGCACCTTAGATATCTTGAGGGTCAGAGTGCCCGACACTCAGATATCCCGAAGACCCAAACATCCTGAAGGCTCAGTGTGCTAGAAGAGGACAATATTCCAGCGTAAAACTGACATGGTTAAAGGGGCGAACAAAGCATCCAACCGAACAAAAGGTTAATTTGGACGACCAAAAGAGTGCCTTATAAACAAGCAAGTTCCAAGATCAATCTAGAAGACGAAGTTAGGAACGTGGCAATATCACCAGGATTCTTGCATGGCTCTTGAGTCTCCAAATTCATGCATACCAACCCAGCTCATGCTTGTCGGAGTGCTATAAAAGGAAGAAAAAAGAAGAAGAGAAGGGTTTAGAAAAATCTCCCAAAAAATCATACCCACGCTTGAGAGGTGAGAAACAAAAAAAATTCGAGTGATCATTTATTCCTACTAGAAACCCTAGCACCCGGAGGCGAATTCTCCAAATTATCTTCATCTGTAATGATTCATCTTCATAAGGTGTATCAAATATTGTACGTGTGGATTGAATTAGTTTCCGGTATGGATAATAATGTTGAACCGTTCCTTTACCAAGGATAAAATATATTAATTAATGGAAAACTATTTCAGTGGATTGAATTAATTAATGGGCTGGATAATCTTAAACACGGGAAATAATAACCGGGAGCCATATTAACTGTAATATGGGTTAAGATGGGTAGTGCAATATTAATTATGTAGTGGGATTAATTAATATTTATGGGCTTGAATAATATTGTGGCTCAATATTGATAATTCAAGATCCATTGGAAGGTCCAATCTTAATTCTCCTAAAGGCCCCTCAAGTAGCCCAACATAAAGTCCAATAACTGAAAAAGGTGTTTAAAAATAAAATAAATGTTTGTTGCCTATTTTTCCTAAATTTCGAAAATAGTAAATAAAAGGGGAGAAAGATTTTCTTTGAATTTTGTTATGGAATGAAGATATGTATTCTTGGAATACAAGATTGTCTCATTAAATTCAAGAAATCTCCCACTTGGTTATTTACTTTGAAATTTTCGAAAATTTTGAATAATTAAGGGAAAGAAAGATTTTCTTGATTTTCTTGAAAAGATATTATGGAAGATATGTATTCTTGCAATACAAGTATATCTCATAAATTCAAGAAGATCCAAATCTTGGATTCTTTTCTCTTAAAATTTCGAAATATGCCATAACAAGAGGAGTTGGGATTTTTGTGGAATATTTTAATTATGGAGAAAAGAATATATGAGATATATTCAAGATTTCTTGGAGATCAAAAAAAAGATTTTCTCATATTATTTATATCCCAAAATTTCGACCAACCCCCCCTCTATAAATAGGGGATGATTCTTTCATCCCCAAGGATAATTCCATGTGCTGGAAAAATTAGTAAATCCACAAAGGTGGTGCAACAAATTTTTATTTTCCCTTTTGTTAATTGTTCGCGAGCTTCCTTCCACCGGATTGACGAGCAAGGACTAGGGAATACTTGAGAAGGCTTTTTGGTGTGTTTTTATCGACGAGACCATTGCCACTCCAAGAGGTTAGTTCACGTAAACCCGTAGCAATTCTGCATGCGTAGGATTTATGTGAACTGTTTATATGTATGATTTGTTGTTGAATTATTATTTGAATTAATATAGGATTAATTCATGCTAGTAATAATTGTTAGAATTAAATTTGTATTTAAATATTCATCCCGAATAGATCCGGGCAATTAATTCCCCAACATACAAAAAAAAGGTTAAATGTGATGCATGTTCTGGATATGGTCATTATGCTAATGAATATGCTAATACTATGCTTAGGAAGAAAATGAACTTTAATGCTACCTTAAGTGATGATTCTGATGATGAAACTGATTCTGGTAAATGTGAGCTAAGTGCTATGTTTGCTAGAATAGTTTATGATGATATATTTGATGATGATCTTGATGATTATTGGTCTGAAGCAGATTCAGATGTTCATACAACATCTGAAATAACATTCAGTCAATATAACTCTTAGATTAATTGTTTTGTCTTTGAAACTATTCTCGAATCTTTGAAACATCAAAATCTGACATTGTGACTCAATATCCGAAGTTTAAAACTGATTTAGAAACTCAAAAACAGGTGTTGAGTTCCTTATCTTTAGAAAATTCAGATTTGAAAGAAAATTTTTTGAAGCTTGAAGTTCTTTTAACTAGAAAATATGTGGAAATTTCTTCTTTGAAAGATGAACTCAAGTGCACTACTCTAAGTTTTAAAAAGTTTTCTACAAGCACTACTGAATTGAATGAGGCATTAATGATTGGTAAATCTGATAATGCTGGACTTGGTTTTGTGAAAACTTCTGAGAATGCTTCTTTATCCTGTGAACCTATTTCTTTTGTAAAAGCTGAAACTTCATTGCCTAAATCTTTGAAAGGTAAACAAAAGAAATCTGATGGTTTGTTTAAAGAGTATGTCTGTTTTTATTATGCAGGAGTAGGTCATATTCGTCCATATTGTTCTAAGTTAAGAAGAGACTTAAAAGCTGGAATTGTTTTGCCTGATAAAATTGAACACCCTATAAAACAGGTTAACAACACTAAAAAGTTGATTCATAAGAACATGTCATGTAATGTTGTGTATACATCTTTGAAAACATGTGTTCCTGGATCTTGGTACTTTGATAGCGGTTGTTCTAATGACTGGTCAAATTAACTATCTGTCTAACTATACATCTTGTGATGGAGGTCATGTTACATATGGTGGTGGTTCAAAAGGTAAAGTGTTGGAATATAGAGGCACGTAAAACATATAATCACATGCGCTGCGGAAATTAAAGTTCACCAACAACGAACAATTAATTGCATACAGATTACAATAATCATAACGAGAAATCTTACAGTAACTCGAGAGCAAATTTCTATACTATGGTATCCACATAATCCCCAAGAACGGATATGCAAGAATTTGCCAGTGTTGAATCCCGAGACGAATTTTCTAGGAAAATCATTTTCTAGGAAAATCCAAACTCTAGATTTTATGGAGAAAATATGAAGTGATACTATTGTGAATCTCAATAGCTTGTATACATAGGGAGGCTTAGCTTATTTCCCAAGCTAGCCCAATTAGGGAAATAAAATCCCTAGTCTTGAATTAAATTAATTCCTTTTAATTTAATTATCTAAATATAAATCTCTACGGATTTAAATGCCTTATATGAAAATCTCTACGATTTATTTCCATATACATTAAATCTTACAATTATATTCCAAATATAATTATTGGGAATTCTTATTTAATTAAATCCAATTTAATTAAATATTAATAATAATTAATTTCAAATTAATCTATTATTAATTACTTCTCCATAAATTAAATATTAAATCCAATTTAACATTCAATCAACCAACTATAATCCGTAAAAGGGGACTACTTGTTGTGTGACCCATATGCCCTCATATACTGAGCTATTAGTCAAACTAACGGTTTTAATTGAACTCTAGTCAATAAATCAGACATTCTCAATATAAGAGGTACGTTGCGAGAAACATGCAACTACCTGTAACTGAAACGTGGGCAATTGCGATTTCCTCATTTCATTCATGAATACTCGACTAGTCTTGAACATGATGAAGTGTCTATTCAAATAACTTAATCAATTTATCTCAAATCACTAATTGATCATTAGTGTCACACTTAGTCACAAAGTCTAAGTTGACGTGCATTGGCCAATGACTTAGATCCAATTATGATGAGAAGATGAGTATTCTCTCTAAATCCACTTTGAGGAATGAATCCTTTTCTTGGCTCAACTACCAAGCACATGCACTTCGTGATGAATCCAATCCAAGCCATATCTACCCATAGACGGGTGCAAGCGTCGATCATAGTCAAAGTTCATCACTCCACACATGTCGTGCGTATTGACCTCAAGTCAAAGGAGTATCGCATCGCTCCCACTAACCGAGACACCCGTAGATACATATAGTGGAACTACATCGAACGGTTTCTCGGATGGGTATACCAATACCCTCTAAGGTATTTGTGCATCCATCATGAGATACCTAGTATCTCGCAGTAAGTGAGATCTTACTACACTCTCTAAGAGTATGATGCAGATCGCACACCAATCTCCATTGCATCATCAATATCCCTTTCTTGATGATCCTCGATTGGGGTTATTTAAGAATCATGCTTAAGTCATCTGAGTTCTCACCCACTCAATGACAACAGTGACTCAAGGGAACACATATAAGAATAAATGCAAACAATCAAACATAATATTCTAATGAGTGTAACGCCATACATTTAATATTAAACAAACAATAATATTAAACCAATACCAAATATTATATGAGTATTATGTCCTTACAATGGATTGTCTCTAGGACAATAACACTAACATAAAGTTGTTGGAAAAGAAATGTTGAATGTTCCTGGTTTTCCAAAATTGACAAATGTGTTACATGTAAAAGGTTTACTTGCTAATCTGATTAGTATTAGTCAGTTATGTGATGATGGTTTACATGTAAAGTTTGACAAGAATTCATGCTATGTGTTTGATAAAAATGATGATTGCTTAATGACTGGCAAAAGATCTGCTTTGGTTTACCTGATCTTAACTTAGAAAAAGGAAAAATCCATGGACCATGCCGAAAAGGTAAGCAAGTAAGGACAACACATCAAATGTTGTCAGTATATACAACAAACAGGTGTTGTGAATTGATTCATATGGATCTAATGGGTCCTATGGAAACTGAAAGTTTAGGTGGAAAGAGGTATTCATATGTTCTTGTAGATGATTTTTCTAGATATACTTGAGTTATTTTTCTAAAAGAAAAATCAGATACCTTTTCTGAGTTCAAAATTTTTTACAAAAGGTTTAAAACTGTTTTATGTCTAAATATCAGTAGGATAAGGGCTGATCATGGAAGAGAATTTGAAAATAGTTTGTTTACTAATTTTTGTGAAAAGAAAGGTATTTTACAAGAGTTTTCTTCACCTAAAACTCCTCAACAAAATGGAATTGCTGAAAGAAAGAATAGAACTTTGCAAGAAATGGCAAGAGTTATGCTAACCTCAAAAAGTGTTTCTAAGAAATTCTGGGCTGAAGCTTTGAATACTGCTTGTCATATTGTGAATAGAGTCTATATTCGTTCTGGTAGTAATTGTACTCCCTATGAGATTCTGAATAACAAGAAACCAAATTTGAAATACTTTCATGTGTTTGGTTGTGTTTGTTACATTTTGAATGATAGAGATCAGTTGCACAAGTTTGATTCAAAGAGTGATAAAGGATTTTTCTTAGGATATTCTTAGAATAGCAAGGCATATAGAATCTATAACTTGAGAAGATACAATGCAAGAATCAGTTAATGTGGTATTTGATGAACTTGCAAGTCTTGCAGGTAAAAGTGCTGAAGATAATGTATCAGATTTGATACAAGTATCCAGAAATACTGATGACACTGAAGATAGTAAAAATGTTGACCAGAATCAAAATGTTCCTTCAACATCTGATGCAACATTATCCAAAAGTTCAAATACTGAAAATCTGTCACAAGATTCACAGTATCCAAAACATTTGTTCCCTCAACAAAGATAATAAAGAGTCATCCATCAGATCAGATCATTGGAGAAGCTACCACTGGTGTACAAACTAGAAGAAGAATTAGTATTCATATCAATAATCTTGTAAGATCAGTTTGCACGTCATCCATATGCAATCAGGTAACTTTTGAATGTTATCATTCTGAAATTGAGCCCAAAAATGTGAAAGAAGCTCTTGATGATGAAAACTGGATAAATGCTATGCATGAAGAGCTCAATCAGTTTGAAAGAAATGATGTTTGGACACTTGTACCTAGACCTAATTCTGATATTAATGTCATAGGAACAAAGTGGATTTTCAAGAATAAAACTGATGAATCTGGTAATATTGTGAGAAATAAGGCTAGATAGTTGCTCAAGGTTATACTCAGATTGAAGGAATAGAATTTGATGAAACATTTGCTCCTATTGCTAGAATTGAATTTATTAGATTACTTATTGCTATTGCATGTTTCATTAACATTAACTTGCATCAAAGGGATGTTAAAGCTGCTTTCTTAAATGGTATTTGAGATGATGAAGCTTATGTTGAACAATCTAAAGGTTTTGAAAATCGGGAATTTCCTGATCATGTTTACAAGTTAAAGAAAGCTTTGTATGATCTAAAACAAGCACCTAGAACTTGGTCTGGTAGACTTACTGATTTCTTACTTGAGTTTGGATTTTTGAGAGGTGAAGCTGATAGAACCTTATTCATTAAAAATTCTAAGAATAATATCATGGTTGCTCAAATATATGTTGATGATATTGTATTTGGTTCAACATGCAATGATATGCTTGAGAGTTTTGTTAAAGAAATGACATGTACCTTCGAAATGTCCATGGTTGGAGAACTGAATTTCTTTTTAGGTCTTCAAATCAAACAAATGAAAGATGGTATTTTCTTTTCTCAAAACAAATATGCTAAGAATTTGGTGAAAATGTTTGGTCTTGAAACTACTAAAACTATGAAAACCCCTATGGGTTCAACTCAAAAGTTGAGTAAAGACTTGATTGGAAAAGATGTTGATCCTACTTTGTATAGATCAATGATCGGAAGTCTTTTGTACTTAACTTCTAGTAGGCCTGATATTATGTATAGTGTCTGTCTTTGTGCTAGATATCAAGTTAATCCTAAGGAATCACATCTTAATTCTGTAAAAAGAATTATAAGATATGTAGCTGGAACATGTGATCTAGGTATTTAGTACTCAAAGGATACTAATTGCTCTTTAGTTGGCTATAGTGATGCAGATTCAGTTGATTGTGATGACAGAAAAAATACTAGTGGAGGATGTTTCTACATGGGAAACAACATTATATTCTGGCATAGTAAGAAACAGAATTATGTTTCGCAATCAACAGCTGAGTCTGAATTGTTGGGGAATGATTTGCACAGATCTATTCGGGGTGAATATTTAAATACAAATTTAATTCTTTAATTATTATTAGCATGAATTAATCCTATATTAATTCAAATAATAATTGCAACATCATATCATGCATTAGTATTGTTAAACGGGTCGGCCCTAACCCATTAGGACCAGCCCTACAGGGCTACGGGCCAAACGGTCCCGGGCCTTAAGCGGTTCATTTTAAACGGGCCTCTAATAGTTGAGACCTAACCCTAACCCTAGCGGGTTGCGGGCTAAACGGGCCACCTAACGGGCTCCGAAAAAAATTAAAAAAAAATGTTCAAACATTAACATTACATAATGACAAAAATTTCGATCCAGACTGCCCCATCATCTTTAATAACAAATGTTCAAAATATAAAATTAGTTCTCATCATCTTTAATAACATAATTGAGCAAAGTTCCCATGAAATTAGTTAATAATATAAAATTTGTATCATCACATTTATAAATTAATACCATAATATTAATTTATAATTATAATGATATCAGTTGCATATTATGAACAAATTTCATAATAGAATTTATAAAAATATTATATTATTATTTTATATTGGATTAATATTTTACTTATTTATTCAATTCAATAGAAATTCAAAACTGTTAAAAAATATTGAATTGGAGAGGATTAATTATTAATTGACTAAATCAAATAGAAATATTTAATTTGTAATTGATTGGCCATAATTGATTTTTGCCTTATTTAAATTTGTGAAAAAACTTAAAAAAAAATTAATTAAAAAATTAGAAAATAAAAAAAAAATAAAAAAAATTGAGTATATATAAATATAAACGGGCTAATCGGTCCGGGCAAAAAAGACCCGATTTTAAACGGGCCTCCCATTGCTCGGCCCTAACCCTACATATAATAGGTTTAAACGGGCCGGCCCATTTAGCCCGGCCCGGATTAACAATGCTATCATGCATATAATAAGCCACGTAAAACCTACGCATGCGGAATCTACGGGTTTACGTGAACGTACCTCTCGGGATGGCAGTGAATTCAGTTCGACGGACTAACCAAAAGGACTTCCCAAGTATTCCCTTAGCCCTTGCTCGACAATCCGGTGGAAGGATACTATCGAACAATTAACAAAAGGAAAAAATAAACTTTGTTGCACCACTTTCGTGGATTTGCTAATTTTTCCAGCACATGGAATTCTGTTGAGAATGAAAGAATCATCCACTATTTATAGGTAAGAGGTGGTCGATTTTTTCAGTAGAAAAATAATGTGGGAAAAGACTTTTCTTGATCACCAAGAAATCTTGAATATATCTCCTATATTCTTTTTCCCATAATTAAAATATTCCACAAAAATCCCACCTCCTGAACAATATGGATTTTCGAAAATTTAATGATGCAAGAATCCAAGATTTGGATCTTCTTGAATTTATGAGATATTCTTGTATTTCAAGAAATACATATCTTCCATAATATCTTTTCAAGAAAATCAAGAAAATTTTTCTTGCCCACTATATTTCATATTTTTCGAAAATATCACTATGAATAACCAAGTGGGAGATTTCTTGAATTTAATGAGATAATCTTGTATTCCAAGAATACATATCTTCATTCCATAACAAAATTCAAAGAAAATCTTTCTCCCAACTTCATCCATAATTTTCGAAATATTATGAAAAATTAAGCAACAATATTTATTTTATTTTAATCATCTTTTTCAATTAATTGACTATTTGTTGGGCTACTCAGGGGGCTTTTAGGAGAATTAAGATTGAACCTTCTAATGGTCCTTGAATATCTAATATTGAGCCACAATATAATTCAAGCCCATAAATATTAATTAATCCCACTACATAATTAATATTGCACTATCCATCTTAACCCATATTACAGTCAATATGGCTCCCGGTCATTATTTCCCGTGTTTAAGATTATCTAGCCCATTAATTAATTCAAGCCACTGAAATAGCTTTCCGTTAATTAATATCTTTTGTCCTTGGTCAAGGAACGATTCAATATTATTATCCATACCGGAAACTAATTCCACTTGCAAGATTTGGTATGATAAAGCTTATGAACCTCCCAAGGGGGCAAATCAAACAAACGTACTTGCACACGATTCTTCGTATTAAATCTTAGCAATCACATGTGACCAATAATATTGCCCAAGATAAAAAGTATTGAATCTCATTGATTCGCTACCCATGATAAGTCAAAGCAATAGTTACCAATCCCACGTGATCCTATTTAAGGGACGAAGGTTAAGAAACAACGAACCACTGAGGTCTAATTCTTCCTTTTTCAGTTCTGAAGAATTTATCCTCCTGTAGGTCCTATTCAATGCATCAGTCATGCACTAGTGTAATCTCTTGGTCAAGACAAACCAATCTGAGCCTTACACCTCAACCTTTCGCGATGGGTTGTTTATTTCCATCTAGGTCGTGAATGGCGTACTTTTAGTTACAAGGGACTGTTAATTTAATCTTCTGTGATCTGGTATCACTAAATTAACTTCAATGTAACACGTACGAATTACTGAACAGTTATGCAGTTAATATATGTAACATTCAATCATATTTAAAACATATAAACAATTTATTTCAGTAAATAAGTCTGGAAATTCAGTTTCGATTATACAAAGTAAAAAGCATACTTTCCAGTATAATCCCAACAATCTCCCACTTATACTCAAAGTCTGCTTTTAAGTATACTACAACATGTCTCGCGTAGTCCGTGACATCTAATGTCACCTACACGAACCTAATAATTTCTCCCACTTATACTCAAAGCAGATTGACAACGGTCTTGACACCCATTCCACCCACATGTCTCTCGAATGTATTCAGAGGCAGACTCTTTGTGAATGGATCTGCTAGGCTGTCCTCAGACGCTATCTTTGCCACATCTATATCTCCTCTCTTAAAGATTTCTCGTATAAGATGTCTTTCCTTTAGTGTGCTTGTTTGACTCGTGGACTCTTGGTTCTCTTGAATTTGCAACTGCCCCTAGAAGATATTGCTAGACAAATTCAGAACACCATCCAAGTCCACTAAGAAGGTCTAGAGCCCAATCGGTTCTTTCACTGCTTCACAAGCAGCTACTTACCCGACTTCCATGGCTGAGTTAGTGATGCATTTCTGCTTCACACTCGTCCATTTGATGGATACACTTCCCAAATGGAAACACACTAACTGAGGCAGATAATTTCTGGAATCTAAATCTGATTGGAAATCCGAGTCCGTGTAGCCGATGGGGATTGGAGTATCTGACTGATAAATCAACATTCTATCCCGAGTTCTTTTCAGACACTTCAGAATGTTTTTAACTGTAGTCCAATGCGCTTTCCCTGGGTTACTTTGATATCTTGCTATCATGCCTACGAACAAAGCAGATATCCGGTCTCGTACACAGCAATGCATACATAAGGTTTCCGACAGCCGAAGCACAAGGAATACCTCTTCATGTCATCTATCTCCTTTTTCGTCTTAGGGAACATTTTCTTGGATAGATGGATTCCAAGTCCGAAAGGTACTGAATCCTTTCTTGGAATCTTGCATCTTTCAATCGTTTCAAAACCAGTGTCTATGTATGAAACTTGCGATAACCCGATCATCCTTTTCCGGCGATCTCGAGTTATCTTGATCCCAAGGATATGTCCGGCTTTCCCTAAGTCTTTCATATCAAACTATTTTGAAAACCATGCCCTTATGTCTGATCACACCTTCACATCGTTCCCGATGATCACAATGTCATCTACGTATAGTACTAAGAATACCAATGCGCCCGACACGCTTTTTATACACACAACTTTTCAAACTCGTTTTGATCAAACCCATAAGACTTTATAACATGATCAAAACATTGGTTCCAAGCTCTGGATGCTTGTTTGAGTCCGTAAATGGACTTCATGAGCTTACAAACAAGATGTTCTTGGCCTGTTTCAATGAAACCTTGGGGTTGTTGCATATAGATCTCTTCATCAAGACTTCCGTTAAGGAAAGCTGTCTTGACATCCATTTGCCAGATTTCAATAGTCGAAATGCGCAAAGAATCGATAAGAGAATACAGATGGACTTAAGATGGCTACGGGTGAAAAAGTTTCCTCATAATCGATCCCTTCTTTCCGAGTATAACCTTTCGCCACTAGTCTTTGCTTTTTTAAAGGCTTCAACCTTCCCGTCCCCATCCTTTTTTTCCTCTTATATACCCACTTGCATCCAATGGGTTTGACCCCATTAAGTGGTTCGACTAGCTCCCACACTCTATTATGAAACATAGACCCCATTTCAAATTTTCATTCTTTGTTTGCCAAGAATCTGATCCTTATCTTGGAGTGCCTCATCATATGTCCATGGGTCCGATTCGCCTTGTCCTGAATCAAGTCCGAGGACTCTCCTATTCCCATGAATCTCTCGGTCAGTCTAACAACCCTCCCACTACGACGAGGTCTCGCCAGAAAAACGAATCGTTTGGTATATCATCTAAGACAAATGGCATTGAGGTTTGCCCTCTAAGCTCATTTAAGGTAATTTCATACGGGTTTTCTTTGGTTCATATAGTCTTCTTCCAAAAATCTAAAGTGGGTGCTGATTACCACCTTTTGATCTTCGGAACTATAGAACATACAACCTTTTGTTCCCTCGGGGTATCCTACAAACAGACTTAATTCTGATCGAGGATCCAATTTACCGGCTTTCTTGTCCAACACGTAGGTCGGACACCCCCAAATTCTCATGTGTCTCATACTAGGCTTGCGCCCGGTCCACAATTCTTTGGGAGTTTTGGGAACCGATTTGGATAGCACCAAGTTCAGAATGTAAGTCGCTGTTTCCAAGGTATGACCCCGAATCGACTTCGGGAAGATCCGCATAACTCATCATTGATCTAACCATTTCCAAAAGAATTATGTTTCTTCGCTCTACAACCCCGTTTTGTTGAGGGGTTCCGGGTGCAGTGAGCTGGGATACAATCCCTTCATCAGATAAGTGGTTCAAAAACTCATCGCTGAGGTATTCGCCTCCACGATCAGATCGTAGAGACTTGATATGTTTTTCCCTATGATTCTCTGTTTGAGCCTTAAATTCTTAGAATTTCTCAAAGGTCTCAGATTTATGCTTCATATGGAAAATGTAACCGTACCTTGAGTAATCATCAATAAAAATACTCATAACCTCCTCTTGCTTTGGTTGACATTGGACCACATACATCTGTGTGAACGATCGCTAACACTTCTTTGGCTCTATTCCCCTTGGCTCCAAATGCCCTCTTGGTCATATTACCCTCCAAACATGATTCGCAGTTGGAATCGATTCAACTTGAGACGCCTCCAAAGAACCATCTTTCACCAACCTTTGGATCCTCTTTGGATTTATATGACCTAGTCTTAGATGCCAAAGAAGTATTTCGCTCACGTTTTTTTTTTTCGGAAATAGTTGATGTGTTATAGGATGCATTTAAATGAGTGGTGTGCACAAGCATTGTATAGAGATTTTCCATCAATGTCCCATAACGATATACACTCATCATTTCAAAAATGATGTCATTCTTATTAGAAGAAACTTAGTGTCCTTTAATCGAATTTTAGAAACCGAAAGTGAATTCTTTCTAAACCGGGAACATAAAGATAATCTAAAAAAAAAAACTTTATCTTCAAAAGATAGGTGCACTTCTCCCATCGCTTTAATCGCTACTCATGTAGCATTGCAATGTCTCGCTACTTGCGTAGTATTGCAATAATCGTTACTATCGTAGCATTGCAATATCTCGCCACTTACGTAGCATTGCAATGTCTTCTACTTTAAATAACGTTGCCTAGTGTGATGAGGATCTCACTCCCACTAAGTTGCGGATCATTTAGAACCCGTGAAAGCTAACATGATTAGTGGATCTCGTATCAACCACCCACGAATGAGAAGTATCGCCGCTAAACAAGTTTCAACAACTAGTCGTGAGAATTACCTTTCTTTCCGTCCCTTTTGGGGTTGGAACAGCAAAAACCTCCATTGTCCTCTCTCACCGCAGCCTTAAGCACTTCCTCTTTGATTTTCCTTGACACAACAAGCATTCCTCATCTTACCATTGCCCTTGGCAACAAATTGAGTTTTATTGCTTATGGCCTTTTGGTCCTCTTCTTTATCTTGCCTACCCTTGGCCTAGAAGATGAAGACGAATCACTTGTCCAAAGCTTGAGTTTGGTGCCTTATCATCATTTCGCACGAGACCAAAAGCTTGCAACAAATTAGCTAGCGAGACCAAAATGCTCAAAAACTTTTTTTGGAGAGTGAAGTACCAAATTCATCCGAGTCTCCGGATCATAACTGCACTCAGAATCTCAAGTTTGTTCAGATGGGCCATCTATTTTGAGGACGTAATCCCTTACGGGTTTGCCCTCCACCTTTTTCAATATAGTTTCCATACATATTGTATTGACTTTAAGTATAATAACAGTGGATTAAAAGGTAAATCGATCTTTGAATCAAATAAACAACTATATGCAATAACACAAGTATATCACAAGATTCGATCACATGCATCATATTTAAAATCTAAAAAAAAATATGAACATGCATCAGCCAACATCTCAAAACAGTTTAAATAAGCCACGTTGGGTGGGTCATTATATAAACACATTCAAGCAGGTTACAAACAAGAACAGTTACAAACCTTTAATATCCAGATTAATAGTTGGCTCCCACTTGACCAATATAAAATTGACAGGGACTTCGGAGAAGTATATGCATATCAATTTTATACCTAAGTAATAACCATGATTAAATCCAGGATTATTATTTCACTTTGATCTAGCCTCGTTGGGAGGGTCATCGTCGCCACTAGTAATAACCCACAATCATCCGTTTGGAATTCATTCATGTGAAACCTATCTTTTGACCGTCCCGTTGGGGGAATTTCTCCAAAAGAATTCACAAATAAATAAATCATGGAGGTCAAAATTAATTCAATTTTATTATCCGGAATAAAATTGTCAATTAATTATTTAAACATACTTAGTAATTTTGAAGTTGAGATTTTTCCATTTGGCAATCCTCATGCAAACACATTTAAACAAATTAAATAAAGCATAAGATAGCACAAATAAATCAAGCAAAACAGAAAAATAAACATATTGGGCACAAATTATCCAATTGTCATGGTTTGATTTTTCTTGGTTGATCTTGAATAAACACGTCTCGAATTTCTCCCACTCGTTCGTCTCGAAAAAATACTTAAACGCCGGCTTGCCACGCCCAGCAAACGCGGCCAATGATCTTGCGCCCACATCCGCCGCCCACTTGGCCTAGGGCACCGACACCGCCCGGCGAGCCCGCCCGCCGGTGCCTCGGCATGCCTCTCGGCAGTGTCGCCGGCGATGCAGATCTCGATAGGGCGACGTCAGGCATCCACACGCTCGCCCGCGCTCTCCGCCTCGCCCGCGACCTCGGCAAATACCAGCGTATCCCGCGCCTGCCCGCGTGCATCCGCCCCGATCTGCTTTCGGCTGGAGCGCCGCGGTGTGCGCGTCTTGCGCTTAGCGCCTTCCGCTGTCTTGACCTGTACCTCAGACTTTCGGCCGCTGGCCTGCCGCGCCCATGTGCGTGCCAGCCGGCGGCGCGCCCATACCACGCCTCGCTTGTTCTCGATTTCATCCTTTAATTCTTCGTCTCTTCGTTTCCGATCCGGTTACAATTTATTTACAAAAGATAAATAAACCTAGATCTAGACTAGTCTATTACATTGATCAAATCAAACAAATCCTAGTCTACTCGTGGATTTTCTCACGAGGCAAAACAAATCCGAACGAATCGAATTAAAAAACACAGTTTATATGCATGCATAAATAAACACATTAAAATCCATGACAATTGGATACCGCAAAAATGTATCTAACAGTTCTACTATCCAATTTCAAATTTAATGTCCACGAATTAAATTACAATTTAAAAAATTCAGAGCCCGAAACCGTGGCTCTGATACCAGTTGTTGGGGAATGATTTGCACAGATCTATTCGGGGTGAATATTTAAATACAAATTTAATTCTTTAATTTTTATTAGCATGAATTAATCCTATATTAATTCAAATAATAATTGCAACAACATATCATGCATATAATAAGCCACGTAAAACCTACGCATGCGGAATCTACGGGTTTACGTGAACGTACCTCTCGGGATGGCAGTGAATTCGGTTGGACGGACTAACCAAAAGGACTTCCCAAGTATTCCCTTAGCCCTTGCTCGACAATCCGGTGGAAGGATACTCGCAAACAATTAACAAAAGGAAAAAATAAACTTTGTTGCACCACTTTCGTGGATTTGCTAATTTTTCCAGCACATGAAATTCTGTTGAGAATGAAAGAATCATCCCCTATTTATAGGTAAGAGGTGGTCGATTTTTTCAGTAGAAAAACAATGTGGGAAAAGACTTTTCTTGATCACCAAGAAATCTTGAATATATCTCCTATATTCTTTTTCCCATAATTAAAATATTCCACAAAAATCCCACCTCCTCAACAATATGGATTTTCGAAAATTTAATGATGCAAGAATCCAAGATTTGGATCTTCTTGAATTTATGAGATATTCTTGTATTTCAAGAAATACATATCTTCCATAATATCTTTTCAAGAAAATCAAGAAAATCTTTCTTGCCCACTATATTTCACATTTTTCGAAAATATCACTATAAATAACCAAGTGGGAGATTTCTTGAATTTAATGAGATAATCTTGTATTCCAAGAATAC
Source organism: Stenogyne calaminthoides (assembly GCA_037126765.1). Lineage (NCBI taxonomy): Eukaryota > Viridiplantae > Streptophyta > Magnoliopsida > Lamiales > Lamiaceae > Stenogyne > Stenogyne calaminthoides. The sequence goes on from JBBCBC010000019.1 coordinate 23,129,994, forward strand.
ATATCTTCATTCCATAACAAAATTCAAAGAAAATCTTTCTCCCAACTTCATCCATAATTTTCGAAATATTAGGAAAAATTAAGCAACAATATTTATTTTATTTTAATCACCTTTTTCAGTTAAAGGACTATTTGTTGGGCTACTCAGGGGCCTTTAGGAGAATTAAGATTGGAACTTCTAATGGACCTTGAATATCTAATATTGAGCCACAATATAATTCAAGCCCATAAATATTAATTAATCCCACTACATAATTAATATTGCACTATCCATCTTAACCCATATTACACTCAATATGGCTCCTTGGCCATTATTTCCCCGTGTTTAAGATTATCTTGCCCATTAATTAATTCAAGCCACTGAAATAGCTTTCCGTTAATTAATATCTTTTGTCCTTGGTCAAGGAACGATTCAACATTATTATCCATACCGGAAACTAATTCCACTTGCAAGATTTGGTATGATAAAGCTTATGAACCTCCCAAGGGGGCAAATCAAACAAACAAAGCGTGCTTTCGCACACGATTTCTTCAGATTAAATCTTAGCAATCACATGTGACCAATAATATTGCCCAAGATAAAAAGTATTGAATCTCATTGATTCGCTACCCATGATAAGTCAAAGCAATAGTTACCAATCCCACGTGATCCTATTTAAGGGACGAAGGTTAAGAAACAACGAACCACTGAGGTCTAATTCTTCCTTGTTCGGGCTCAAGAATTTATCCTCCTCAGGGTCCTATTCAAATTACATCACCATGCACTAGTGTAATCTCTTGGTCAAGAGAAACCAATCTGAGCCTTACACCTCAACCTTTCGCGATGGGTTGTTCATTTCCATCTAGGTCGTGAATGGCGTACTTTTAGTTACTAGGGACTGTTAATTTAATCTTCTGTGATCTGGTATCACTAAATTAACTTCAATGTAACACGTCATTTAATTACGTAACGCTTATGCAAAGAAATATATGTAACATTCAATCATATTTAAAGTATCAGTGATAAACAATTTATTTCAGTAAATAAGTCTGGAAATTCAGTTTCGATTATACAAAGTAAAAAGCATACTTTCCAGTATAATCCCAACATGAATATGTTGCTGCTGGAAGTTGCTGCACTCAACTGCTTTGGCTTAAAAATATGTTTAATGATTATGGGTTGAAAAGTGGTATTTGGACTATTTATTGTGATAATACTAGTGCTATCAATATTTCCAAGAATCTTGTGCAACATTCTTTGACTAAGCATATAAGTGTAAGACATCACTTTATAAGAGATCTTGTAGAGAAAGAAGTTGTGAAGTTAGAGTACATTTCTACTGAAAAACAACTTGCTGATATTTTCACAAAAGCCCTTGATAATGAGAAGTTTTCTTCACTTAGAAAATCTCTTGGTCTTTGCTATATCTGAAAATAAACACTAGATGTTATGACAAATGTTTCCAACATTTGAAGCAACATTATGGTTCTGATAATGAGTTTGTCTGTTGATACGCTTATGTTTGAACTTTAAATGATAGTGTTATGATCTTATTGTTGAATCATGGTTTAGATACAGAGTCCTGGGCATATATCTCTTAAATGCATTGAAAAATAAAGCACAACTTAGATGTATAATCACTGAGTAACTATGGGACACGGAGCTCGCTACTACGATGTTCTCTTTTCAAAAGGTGATTAAATATACATCCATGTTTGTTCACAATCCATTGAGTAACTATGGGACACGGAGCTCGCTACTACGATGTTCTCCCTTGAAAAGGTGGATCAATGTGAACATGTGTTTAAAAGAAATTTCAAAATATGCAACACTTTGATGATGAATTTCATGCAAAATTTAGGGTTGAGATATATGTGCGCCGACATTTTGTGAAACCTTAAGTGATTCAAACTCTATCTTGTTGGAATATTGAGGCACGTAAACACGTAATACATGCGCAGCAGAAATAAATAATTCACCAACAACGAACATTCAATTGCAAAATGAGTACAAATAAACATAAAGAGAAACCTTACAGCAGATCAAAGGCAGATTTCTCAACTATGGTATCCACGTAATCCCCGTGGACAGAATTGCACAGATCTGCCAGTATTGAATCTGAGACGGAATTTGCTAGGAAAATTCCTATACTGGATTTTATGGAGAAACTAGGTTTTCTTGTTGTAGTAAATAATGAATCCCGGGACGTCATATATATAGGGAGAGATTAGCTTATATCTTAAGCAAATCTTTATTAGGAAGATAATTCCTAATCTTGAAAACCATATCTCAAAGATATGTTTTTCCCTACAGATATTTTCCTACAATAATATTCCATAATATTATTTTGGGATTCTTATTTAATTAAATCTAATTTAATTAAATAATAATAATAATTAATTCCAAATTAATATATTATTAATTCTCCATAAATTAAATATTAAATCTAATTTAATACTTAATCAACCAACTATAATCTGTACATGGGAGTTACTTGTTGTGTGACCCATAGACCCTCATATATAGAGCGATTAGTCAAACTAACGGTCTTAATTGAACCCTAGATAATAAATCAGACAATCTCAATACATGAGGTACGTTGCGAGAAACGTGCAACTGTAACTGTAACATGGGCTATTGCGATTTTCTCCTTTCATTCACGAATACTCGATTAGCCTTAACATGATGAAGTGTCTATTCAAATAGCTTAATCGATTTATCTCGAATCACTAATTGATCATTCGTGTCACCTTTGGTCACAAAGTCCAAAGTGACGTACATTGGCCAATGACTTAAATCCAATTATGACGAGAATATGAGTATTCTCTCTAAATCCACTTTGAGGAATGAATCCTTATCTTGGTTCAACTACCACGCACATGCACTTCGTGATGAACCCAATCCAAGTCATATCTACCCATGGAAGGGTGTAAGCATCGGTCATGGTCAAAGTTCATCACTCCACACATGTCGTGCGTATTGACCTCAAGTCAAAGGAGTATCGCATCGCTCCCACTAACAGAGATACCCGTAGACACATATAGTGGAACTACATCAAACTGTTGCTCGGATGGATATACCAATACCCTCTAAGGTATTTGTGCATCCATCATGAGATACCTAGTATCTCGTAGTAAGTGAGATCTTACTACACTCTCTAAGAGTATGATGCAGATCGCACACCGATCTCCATTGCATCATCGATATCCCCTTCTCGATCATCCTTGATCGGGGCTGTTTGAGAATCATGCTTAAGTCATCTGAGTTCTCACGTACTCAATGACAACAGTGATTCAAGGGAACACAGATAAGAACAAATGCAAACAATCAAACATAATATTCTAATAAGTGTAATGCCATACATTTAATATTAAATAAACAATAATATTAAACCAACACTGAATATTATCTTAGTATTATGTCCATACAAAGGATTGTCTCTAGAACACTAACACTAACAATCTCCCACTTGAACTAGAGCCAATCACCTACATGCCTAACCCCCAGACCATTGAAATGTCTAGTGTGTACATGAACACTCAAAGCCTTGGTGAAAGGATCAGCCAAATTATCTTCTGTGGGAACGCGTTCTAACTCTATCTCTCCTCTAGCGATTATCTCTCTAATCAAGTGATAACGCCTCGGCACATGCTTTTTTTTGTTATTGGATCTCGATTCCTTAGCTTGCGCAACCACACCGGTGTTGTCACAATATAACTTTATTGGACTGCCGACACTCGAAACTACCCCTAGTTCATTTAAGAACTGTTTTATCCAGACAACTTCTTTAGCAGCTTCAGCCGCAACAATGTACTCAGCTTCAGTTGTTGAATCCGCGGTAGTCTCTTGCTTGGAACTATTCCAACTAACCGCCCCACCATTGAGAGTAAACACATAGCCTGACTGAGATTTTTAATCATCACAGTCAGATTGGAAACTTGCGTCCGCATAGCCAGTAGCCACTAGCTCTGACTGTCCCCCATAGACTAAGAAGTATTCTTTTGTACGTCTGAGGTACTTAAGAATATTCTTTACAACAATCCAATGAGGTTCACCCGGATTCTGTTGGTATCTACCAGTGATGCTGACAACGAAGGCCACATCTGGCCTAGTGCAAGTCATGGCGTACATGATGGACCCAATTGCTGATGCATATGGTATGTCCTTCATGTTCTTGATATCAACGTCTGTGGAAGGACAATCCTTCTTAGGCAGTTTTATCTCATGACATGCAGGTGGAGAACCTTTCTTAGAGTTCTCCATCGCAAATCGCTTCAACACCTTATCTACGTAGGTGGACTGTGATAGCCCCAACATCCTCTTGGATCTATCCCTATGGATTTTAATCCATAAGATATAGGCGGCCTCACCAAGATCCTTCATCATGAAGGTTTTTGACAACCATTCTTTCACGGACTGCATTAGAGGGATACTGTTCCCCATAATCAGTATGTCATCAACATACATACAACTATGAAGAAATATTCTTCCCATGGGACTTCCGATAGACGCACGGATCTTCCGCATTTCTGATGAAGTCAAATGATTTGATAGCCTCATTAAATCGGATATTCAAACTCCTAGAAGTCTGCTTCAATCCATAGATGGACCGTTTGAGCTTGCACACAAGATTAGATTATGGCTTTGAGATAAAACCTTCTGGTTGAGTCATGAACACTTCCTTATCAATGTTTCCATTGAGGAAAGCTTTTTTGACATCCATCTGCCAAATCCCATAATCGAGGTGTGCTGCTACCGCAAGTAAAATTCGAATGGACTTGATCTTAGTAACTGGTGAGAAAGTCTAGTCATAGTCAATGCCTTCGCATTGACTGTAACCTTTCACCACCAACCTAGCCTTGTAGGTTTGTACCTTGCCATTTGCATCGGTCTTACGCTTGTAGACCCACTTGCAACCTATGGGTTTGACCCCTTTTGGCAATTCAACCAAGTCCCAAACTTAATTGACGTACATCGAGTCCATCTCGGATTTCATGGCTTCATGCCGCTTCTTTGAGTCAACATCTAATGTTGCCTCAGTGTAAGTTTTAGGTTCGTCCTTATCCAGGATCTCCACGTCATCTTGTTCCTCCACGAGGAAACCATAATATCTGGTGATCGGATTATGAACTCTAGTTGACTTACGGAGTTGTGGTTGTTCAGGCTGCAAATTCTAATCGTGAAAATCTTGTGGTATAGCGATTTCATCGTTGACCGAGGAGGCCTCAAGATTGATGCTTCCGGACGCTCCTTGAGCACTTCCGGATGCCTCTTGAGTGGGAGTTTGAACAATGCTATTCTCATTTAGCCTACTTGGAGTTCGTTACTCAGGCATTGCAACTCCAATTACGCTCCCACTGGCTGAAAGAGGATCACTATGTGATAAACTTCCACCATGCGAGCTACTGAATGCTCCCACTGATTCTTGGTCATGTTGCTTTGACAAGATATCAGTCTCCTTGTTAATTTGTGGTTCTTGAATTTCTTCAAGTTCTATCATCTTACGGCCTTGTTCCTTGAAGACGTAGTCTTATTCGAGGAACCTGGCTTGCCTAGAAATAATCACTGACTGTTTCTCCGGCAGGTAGAAATAATATCCTTTAGTTTCCTTAGGATATCCCACAAAATAACCCTTTTCACTTTTGGATTCCAACTTATCGGTGAACATCTTTTTCACAATCACGGGGCAACCCCATGTTTTGATATGCGAAAAAGTTGGCTTCTTGCCACACCATAATTCATATGGTGTATGCTCAACTGATTTGGATGGAATCTTATTCAGAATGTAGATTGAGGTTTGTAATGCGTATCCCCATAAGAATGTCGGAAGAGAGGAAAAGCTCATCATGGACCTCACAATGTCTAACAGGGTTCGGTTTCTCCTTTCGGACACACCATTCATTTGAGGTGTTTCGGGAGGAGTCCATTGTGATTGGATTCCATGTAACTTCAAGTAATCAGTGAATTCATGGCTAAGGTATTCACCTCCTCGATCTGATCGAAGAGTCTTGATACTCTTACCAAGCTGCTTCTCTACTTCAGCCTTAAACTCTTTGAATTTCTTAAAAGATTCAGATTTGTGCCTCATAAGATACACATACCCGTATCTTGAAAAATCATCAGTAAAAGTGATGAAGTATCCGAATTGACCCCTAGCTAGAGTGGGCAATGGTCCACAGACATCACTGTGGATCAACTCTAGAACTTCTTTGGCACGAACTCCTTTCCCAGAAAAGGGTTTATTGGTCATCTTGCCCTTGAGACAAGATTCACAATTACCATAAGACTCAAAGTCGAATGGGGTTAAGTAGTCTAACTTTCTTAACCTTGCAATCCTATTTTCATTTGCATGACCAAGTCTACAATGCCACAAGTAAGTTGGGTTTTCATGATTACTAAGTTTGAGTCGTTTGTTTTGTATATTAAGAATATTATGTCCACAATGCAACAAGTATAAACCATTCGATAAAGGAACATTCCCATACATATCACCATTAAGCAAAAAATAACAATTATTATTTGAAAAATGGAAGGAAAACCCTTCAATGTCTAACATAGGAATTGACATAATGTTGCGAGTAATAGAGGGAACAATTATTCAGTTCCAGTCTAAAACCAGAGGGTAAATCTAAAACATAAACGCCAACACGTTCAGCAGCAACTCTTGCTCCATTCCCAACGTGTAGGGCGACTTCACCCGGCCTAACTGCCCTGCTATGCTTGAGACCCTGCACATTAGTACAAATGTGTGAGCCACATCCGGTATCCAATACCTAGTAGTTAGTATCATTTGTGGACATGTTTATCTCAATAACAAACATACATGTGTCTTGTTTTCAGCTGCTAGAACCTTACAGTCCTTCTTCCAATGCCCCTTCTGCTTGCAGTGGAGGCATACATCCTTGTCCACCCTCTCCTTCTTTTGAATTCCACCTTTGGGCTTGAGGTAGTTTGGCTTGGAGCCTTTCTTTGCCTTGCCCCTTCGCTTCTTCTTTCCTTTCGGAGCAAAAGAAGTAGGGGCACTCACCATGAGCACGGGCTTTTCCTTAGAAGTGGAAGACTCAAAGTATTTAGCATGTTATGCAGCTCGGGCATAGTCGATTCCGTCTTATTCACTTAAAGTTTACCACGAAACTTGAATATGAATCGGGAAGCGACTGAAGAATGGCATAAACAACAACATTGGTGTTAAGCTCAATGCCCAAACGACCAAGTTTCTCGATTAGACCAATCATCTTTAATACATGAGGAGAAATCTTCCCTCCTTCAGACATTCGGCATCTAAACAGATCTCTCATCACTTCATAAAATCTCGGAATGAGATTCAGAATCAAAGAGATCCTTCAGATGCTTGATCATCTCGAAAGGAAGCATCCTCTCATGCTGCCTTTGCAACTCGGGAGTCATCCTGAGGAGCATAACACACTGAGCCTGGAAAGCATCATCTTGATGCTTCTTCTGAGCGTCGGCGTCAAACGCCTCGGCTTCTTCAGTACCAGCCTCCGGGGTAGCGGGGATTTGAGTGTCCAACACGTATTCAATCTTTTCTTGCCTGAGCACCAAACGAATGTTTCGGTGCCAGTCGAGAAAGTTTGGCCCAACCAATTTGTTCGTTTCCAAAACACTTCTCAATGATAAGTTATTCATTTCAACAATCCTAGAGAAATAAAATAAAAAATGGGAATTAAACACATAACTCCTATGATCAATATTCAGCAATCAAAATAAACGTGGCCTTGCGAGTTTATTTAGTCTCCATTATTTTCACATATTCAGCGACCTCATCGGAAGAATACAAATTTTATATCCAATATAAATCTTAATGGACTAGGATCCACATTCCTACCATCATAATCCCAACTTTGTCTGAATACCATAATAGCAGAACTGGTAGGTCTCCAAACCAAATGCAAAACTGCAACTCCTAGTTGAATGAACCTAGTCCAATCGGATGTCACTTAACTTTCGTTTCCCTGCTTTGGCTGGTCAAACAAAGTTAAGTTGGTTTACAACCATCAAGCGGTGACACTACGTGTCCCTATAAAAGTCCCGTTGAATGTAGATCCGAGTAAAATACTTTGGTCTTAAATACCCATTGGAACGAAATTCCCTGTTTACTTTTAATTTTGAAGGAAGACATCGTTTCAATTTAATGAAAAACCATATTTTAGTGAGGAACTTTTTTTTAAAGGCGGGGTATTAATTACTTAATCGAGATCCGAACATGTTAATCTATATCACATTTGAGCATCTATTGGGCGCCGCCTACCCAAACATGACATTATACGGACTAACACTTATATGGGTGCCGTCTACCCAAATAATTAATACGGTCCGACAAATATTGGGTGCCGCCTACCCAAACAGTTATAGTGCGGACGTAAAGGCGTTAACGAATTATTAAATGATAAACAAGTTATATAAGTGGGATTTAATAACCCTTTTAAATTCCAAATTTTAAAATCCAATTTTAAAATTCCATTTACGGTTATTAAAATTAATTAATCAAATTAATTATAAAATAAAATCCAATTTTATTTAGGACTTAAAATTAATTCTATTAATTTTAAATCAAACTTAATTTCTTTTATTTGTTAAGGGCTCATGTGCAAGTTTCGAAAACTGCACGGAAGGGCCTGTCCTAAATCCAATTTCGGCACAGTCCTTCCCCTCATCATCGCCCGGTTTCCTAAACCATTTTCCGATCGGGTCATCCAAATCAAACATCCAACAACTCATCAGTTTATCAGAATTATTCAAAAAAAATCTCAAAACTGTTCCAATTATCAGTGTTTAATCAGATTTCAATTTAACCAGTTCTAAACCCAGAATTAAATCGAGCAATTCCCAGAATTAAGCAATCAATCAAAACTGCCCAAACAACAGAAAACAACAAACATCGCTTCAGAAACAAGCAAAGTTATTCGGCGAGCAAACGCGGGTCTTCGCCATCGTACGAGCAGGCGCGAGTCGTCGCCGTCGCTCATTGACCGCGGGCGACTCGTCATCGTCTACAATGCAACCGGGTGGGGTGCGCGCGGGAGCCGCGACCCCCTTTTCCATTCTCGAACTAGTTCGAAACCAGAACAGGGACGAAGTCGAATCGGCGGCGCGCCACCATTGATTCATCTCGATTTTGGTGGCGCGCCGCCAAGAATCGAATCGGGACAGACACACAAAGTCAAGTCTCGAAAGTACTCAAGAATAATGGCTCAAATCGAAGTGAATCGGTGGAGCACCGCCATGATTCGAGACATTATTGATGACGCGCCGCTGTGAAAAGAGATAAAACCAGAGGAATCGAACTCAAATCGTGGCGAGAAGATCGAAGATGTGCGTCGGGAGGTGTGGGCTCGCACGACCGACGCGAGTTGTAGCGTGAGGCCACCGACTCAAGCGTCGTCACCGCGGCCCACGAACCAGACGACTTAGCGGTGGCGGCGAGGAGGTTTTCCCAGAAAACCCTAAATCCTCGAGGAAGACGAGCATAACAAATAAGCAAATACAAGGGGTGCGGTCCCTTTTGTCCAACAAAGGGCCGTGCTCCGGTTTCATAAATAAAAAAATTTAATTATTTATAAAACCAATTTTTAATTCATGCAATTAAAATAAAGAGCCTGATGCTCTGATATTACTGTTGGAATATTGAGGCACATAAACACGTAATACATGCGCAGCGAAAATAAATAGTTCACTAACAACGAACATTCAATTGCATAATGAGTACAAATAAACATAAAGAGAAACCTTACAGCAGATCAAAGGCAGATTTCTCAACTATGGTATCCACGTAATCCCCGTGGACATAATTGCACAGATCTGCCAGTATTGAATCTGAGACAGAATTTGCTAGGAAAATTCCTATCCTGGATTTTATGGAGAAACTAAGTTTTCTTGTTGTAGTAAATAATGAATCCCGGGACGTCATATATATAGGGAGAGATTAGCTTATATCTTAAGCAAATCTTTATTAGGAAGATAATTCCTAATCTTGAAAACCATATCTCAAAGATATATTTTTTCCTATAGATATTTTCCTACAATAATATTCCATAATATTATTTTGGGATTCTTATTTAATTAAATCTAATTTAGTTAAATAATAATAATAATTAATTCCAAACTAATATATTATTAATTCTCCATAAATTAAATATTAAAGCTAATTTAATACTTAATCAACCAACTATAATCCGTACACGAGAGTTACTTGTTGTGTGACCCATAGGCCCTCATATATCGAGCGATTAGTCAAACTAACAGTCTTAATTGGACCCTAGATAATAAATCAGACAATCTCAATACATGAGGTACGTTACGAGAAACGTGCAACTACCTGTAACTGTAACATGGGCTATTGTAATTTCCTCCTTTCATTCACGAATACTAGATTAGCCTTGAACATGATGAAGTGTCTATTCAAATAGCTTAATCGATTTATCTTGAATCACTAATTGATCATTCGTGTCACCTTTGGTCACAAAGTTTAAAGTAACGTGCATTGGCCAATGACTTAGATCCAATTATGACGAGAAGATGAGTATTCTCTCTAAATCCATTTTGAGGAATGAATCCTTATCTTGGTTCAACTACCACGCACATGTACTTCGTGATGAACTCAATCCAAGACATATCTACCCATGGAAGGGAGTAAGCATCGGTCATGGTCAAAGTTCATCACTCCACACATGTCGTGCGTATTGACCTCAAGTCAAAGGAGTATCACATCGCTCCCACTAACCGAGACACCCGTAGACACATATAGTGGAACTACATCAAACTGTTGCTCGGATGGGTATACCAATACCCTCTAAGGTATTTGTGCATCCATCATGAGATACCTAGTATCTCGTAGTAAGTGATATCTTACTACACTCTCTAAGAGTATGATGCAGATCGCACACCGATCTCCATTGTATCATCGATATCCCCTTCTCAATGATCCTTGATCGGGGCTGTTTGAGAATCATGCTTAAGTCATCTGAGTTCTCACGTACTCAATGACAACAGTGATTCAAGGGAACACAGATAAAAAAAAATGCAAACAATCAAACATAATATTCTAATAAGTGTAATGCCATACATTTAATATTAAAAAAACAATAATATTAAACCAACACTGAATATTATCTTAGTATTATGTACATACGAAGGATTGTCTCTAGGACACTTACACTAACATATCTATCGTACATGATTTATTTAATTTTCTTCCTAAGTTGAATTCGCGGTTTTAAACATGTTATTTGAACTAATATGAGTTTATTTAATTTTGGATATAGTTTCCTATTTTTGAAAATGTTTTTGGCGGCTCATACACATTCACACGATCACATATGCCTTAGTGGGTGGTTACTTTGTCCCACTCTTGGTCGGTTTTTGTGGTGGTTTTGTGTAATAACCTCCATCTTTTCTTCTCTACTTAAGTTCGATTTTATCTGTGATATTTATTACTGAAAGCTGAAAAATTTGTTGTTGCACATAGGAATCGAGGTTTGTATTGATCTTACTTATGTTATTTCAATTATTTCGGTCATATACTTCTTTTTTCCCTCCTATTTTTCATATAACATTTTTTAATTGCTTGTGCATTATTTGATTGGACAGAAAGGCGGTGTTATGACTGATAAACAAAAACTTTTGAGTTCTTCTGATCACTCTCACTCACACGCAAACCCTCCTTTCTCAAACCTCGCTCTAACCATTCTTCTCCATCAAACTCGAATCCTCTGAACCTACTTGCAGAAATGGCTACTCAAAACCCAGATTATGATTCCACTAATTTTGGTGGATAATCGTCTTCATCTGTACCAAAACCCACTCCGTACGAATTTTCTGAAGATACCCCTCAATCTCTGATTCGACTGATCATCGAACAGATGCTCGAGAAAAACCCTTCAATTCTTCCTGATGTTTTTGTTGGCAAAAGATAAGTCAACATTAATGACTTAGTTGATCTTTCTGCTAAACCCTTAGGCACATAAATTCCTAATGACCCTTCTCCAAATCCTGTTGAAAACCCTACTCAAACAACTGATGTTGAGATGGACAAAGCCGATTCCTCTGATTCAAAAGGAATGGGGGAGAAACTCAAGAACATTCGGTTGAGAAAAAAGCAATTGGCTCCCAAAAGAGGTGGTGGAAAATGGGGAAAAATGAGAGTCTCACAAAGGAACTTTGGAAAGAAGGTGGACTACACTGGGAAACGTCCTAAAAGGACTGATGATGGTGTAGATGATCCTATCACTGTAGAGGATTCAGATGAAGAAATGGTTGTTCCAAATGTTCCTGTTGCTGAGCCAAAAGATTCAAACGATGATTTAACCATGGAGAAATTGATGGCAAAGAAAGAGAAACGAACCAAAAGGAGAAATGAACCATCTGTGAATGCTGCTCCTGATGCTGCAGAACCATCTAAAAATGTTGAAAGAGATGATTCTGAGAGAGAGGAATCTGAGAAAGATGAAGTTGAGACAGATGAATCTGAGGAACAAATGGATGTCGAGGAAGATGACCCTGAAGAAGATGATGAAGCTGATGTACAGGAAGATGAGCCTGTTGACAATCAAACTGATGATGTGTTTGATCAACTCTTTGATGAGGTAATGGATTCTGATTCTGACTCAGAAGATAAGGTTGAGCATGATAGAAAATCTGCTGTTGTTAAATTCATGCTTAAGAGGTTCATTTTGGATGAAAGGATAATCAAAATGCCTGATTTTGAAGCTCAAAATCTGATAGGTTTTCTTGATACTAGATCTCTGTTGCATGCTCTACAATATGCCAAACCTTATTATATTGCTTGGGTTGCTGAATTTTATGCTAATTTGAAGAAGAGTTGTGGGAATAGGCAGTCTTCAAACTATGGGAAAGTAAGGTTTAGATACAATGTTGTTACCATTACCCCTATAATTATAAACATCTTTCTGAAGACTAGACAAATGGAAGATGATTATGAAGAATTAGATATAAGGGAAGTGATTTCTGTCATCACTGGTGGTAGACATTTTATATGGACTTTAACAATTTTCTACTGCAAAACTGACCTCTTTATATTCTGTGATGCATAAGCTGCTAGTCTCTAATTGGTTGCCTTCCAAGAATTCTACTGTGTTAACCAAGGAACATGCATTCTTGATGTACAAGATTGTACACCTGAACAAATTCAACATGGGTCAAATCATATTTGACAACATTGTATCCTATGCTAGTAAACACTCTGAAGGAACCATTCTGCCATATCCAAGCTTGATCTTGTTAGTGTTAGTGTCCTAGAGACAATCCTTTGTAAGGACATAATACTCAGATAATATTCAGTATTGGTTTAATATTATTATTTGTTTAATATTAAATATATGGCGTTGCACTAATTAGAATATTATGTTTGATTGTTTGCATCTATTCTTCTCTGTGTTCCCTTGAGTCACTTCTGTCATTGAGTGTGTGAGAACTCAGATGACGTAAGCATGATTCTCAAATAGTCCCAACCGAGGATCATCAAGAATGGGATATTGATTATGCAGTGGAGATTGGTGTGCGATCTGCATCATACTCTTAGAGAGTGTAGTAAGATCTCACTTGCTACAAGATACTAGGTATCTCATGATGGATGCACAAATACCTTAGACGATATTAGTATACCCATCCGAGAAACCGTTTGATGTAGTTCCACTATATGTGTCTACGGGTGTCTCGGTTAGTGGGAGCAATGCGATACTCCTTTGACTTGAGGTAAATACGCACGACATGTGTGGAGTGATGAACTTTGACCATGACCGATGCTTTCACCCTTCCATGAGTAGATATGGCTTGGATTGGGTTCATCACGAAGTGCATGTGCGTGGTAGTTGAGCCAAGAAAAGGATTCATTCCTCAAAGTGGATTTAGAGAGAATACTCACCTTCTCATCATAATTGGATCAAAGTCATTGGCCAATGCACGTCAACTTGGACTTTGTGGCCAAGTGTGACATAAGTGATCAATTAGTGATTGGAGATAAAGTGATTAAGTTATTTGAATAAACACTTCATCATGTTCAAGACTAATCGAGTATTCGTGAATGAAAGGAGGAAATCGTAATAGCCCATGTTACAGTTACAGGTAGTTGCATGTTTCTCGCAACGTACCTCATATATTGGGAATGTCTGATTTATTGTCTAGGGTTCAATTAAGACTGTTAGTTTGACTAATCGCTCGATATATGAGGGCCTATGAGTCAAACAACAAGTAATTCCCTTTGACGGATTATAGTTGGTTGAATAAGTATTAAATTGGATTTAATATTTTATTTATGGAGAAGAAATTAATAATAGATTAATTTGGAATTAATTATTATTAATGTTTAATTAAATTAGATTTAATTAAATGAGAATTCCCAATAATAATATTTGGAATATTATTGTAGAATTTAATATATATGGAAACAAATCGTAGAGATTTATCATTTATGGAATTTAAATCCGCAGAGATTTATATTTATGGAATTAAATTAAAGGAGTTTAATTTAATTAATTAAAAGGGATTTTAATTTCCCAACAGGCTGGCTTAGGTTTTAAGCTGGGCCTCCTTATATATATTAGCTCTTGGAATTTCACAAATGGTTTTTACACTTCACAATTCTCCGTAAAATTAAGAGTTGGATTTTCCTAGCTGATTTGACTTGAGATTCAACACTGGCAAATCCGTGCAGATCCATTGAAGGGGATTACGTGGTGTAGGTCCCGAACGGGTTTTGTGAGGGTGGAAGTCTAGAGGGGATGGGTGAATAGACTTCCAAAACTTTTCGTCTTGGATCGTGTGAACTGCAGACACCCGTCGAGTCTTTGGTGTATTAGTTTAGACGATGTTCAATCTTCTTGAGTGCCCGGAGGCGATCGACGATATCTGTCGGTTTAATCAATTTGCGGAAGCTTGTTTTACCCGTGTGAAAAACCGGTTTTTATCAATCGATTCAAGACAGCATTTTCAACCGACTGACTAAGGTGTCAAATCGATCGATCGATTGCTTGGTGCATCGAGCTTATCTTAGAATATGTATCTTTGTTTAAAACCCAGCCAGTGACTTGTGTAAAAGCAATAAGAAAGCAAGTAAATGCACACAAGACTTTTTTATAGTGGTTCGAGATTTAAACCCGCCCCACGTCCACTTTTCTTCCCTTAACACAGGGGAACCTTAACCTACTTTAACCTCAGGGACTTATATCCTTTTCGGGATGGCGAGATGTTTACCGAGTTCTCACTCTTACAAACTTTAACTCAAGGGACTTATATCCTTTTTTCGGATGGCGAGATGTTTACCGAGTTCCCACTCAAAGCTTAACCTACGGGACTTATATCATTTTCGGGATGGCCGAGATGTTTATCGAGTTCCCACTCTACAAACGTAACCAGCGGGACTTATATCCTTAAAAAGGATAGCCGAGATGTTTAATGAGTTCGCACTCTACAGACTTAACCTAACTTGCGTTTGGGTAAAGAATGATTGAGGGTTCCAACTGGAAATCTATCCTGATGCTTTAGGTAGCCAAAATGCTAGTGGATAGGATTTCTTGCTAAGAACTAATGGGATGAACACTCTAAGAATAATCTTCAAATGTAGTGTTCTTTGAACGGAGATTTTGCTGTAACTTTAGCTTCTTTTGCTTGTTCTCACTCGTTGGTTCTTACGTTTTATCTCTGTTGATCCTCTCCTTCAAAATGAAGATCGATCACATTTTATAGACCTCAAAATCAAAGAGCCGTTGGAGAGGAATTTGAATTTCGGGCTATATTATGTAGGTTGTAGGATATGATTGTGACGTGCTCCGATTATCGGCGTGGCCGTAGGCATCATTAGTGCCGTTTTTGTCCGCAGCGTCGTATCCCACAATGTCAGCTCTTTTTGTACACGTGTCGCTTTCTTCTTGGCTTCGCGAGGCGGTACTTAAGGAATTTGTCCGTTAGACGATTGATATTCCTTTTGTAGAAGATTCGCTTGTCTGGTGTATCATTTTAATTGTCACCAGGTGTGAGCTGACTTGATCATGTAACTGATCAGTCTACCTTGATTGAGTCTTCAGATGCACATTGTCTTAGCTTCAATATGCAGACTCTACTGAATGTAGGTCTTCAACTCTTTTCATCTTCAGGTGTCTCTGAGCCTCAGTGTATTCAGTCGTACTGAGTCTTCAGGTTTGTTGCTGAGTCTTCAGGCTTATCTGAGTCTTCAGGTTCATCTGAGTCTTCAGTGTTTATCTGAGTCTTTAGCTTCATCTGAGTCTTCAGGTTCATCTGAGTCTTCAGTGTCTTCTTGTCTTCACCTGATCTTCTGACTTCTTGTCTTCTGATTTGCGCTTAGTCTTCTGATCATCTGACCTTATCTGGTTCATCTGATGCATTGACCTGACCTATACATATTGAGTTACCCCTCAATATGTGACCTATCTTTTACTTCAGCTATCTATACATTTCAGCTGGTCATCTTAATCTGATTATAAGTCATCAGTCAGCTAACAGGTCTGACTGGTCCTATTACAACCTGTTTTGGAACTTCCATCAAAACTAAGTTACATATTTCCCAACAATTTCCCCCTTTTTGATGGAACCAAAACACTTAAACAAACTTAATCAGAAAAACAGATACCATGCATGAAAATGTAGATGATGCAAATGGTACATACCTCAGAAGACAATGAGATGTTGTCTTAGAATCAGTGAGATGAATAATTTTATTCAGATAGGTGTGTGCATTGTAGTATACATGAAAAGCGTACCTATCATCTTATTCCAAGTTGTCTTCTTCAGGTGTACTTGAACATTTGCAGTTCTTTGGGGATGCCAAACATCTTGTACATCCTTTGCATTAGCTTGTCCAGCTCTTCTTTTCTATGGATTCCTCCTTTTTCAGCAAGTCCATAGTAGATATTCTTGAATTTAACAGGATCTAGTTTGTTGTTTGGACGCAAAGGTGGAAGAAGTGGTTCAAAGGGTGGAGCTTCTGGTATAAGTGACATGATCTTGCCTTCTTTCATCACTGTTTGGTAGAAGTCTGGGTACTTTGTTTCTAACCAGTTCTGGAATTCATCATCATTTTCAGTCTGATCTTGATGAATTGGAATCTTCTCCAGGATGTAGATGTCACATAACCATTCTCCTCTGATTTGATCCCATTCTGGAAGCAAATCTTGTCGTGCACAGAGAATGCCTTTAACAAATTTCTTGGAAGGGCATTCTTCTCCCAAGCAATCTCCTCTCTTTGCAACCGTTCTTCCTTTTTCCTTCGGATGTAAGCGATGTTCATCCCTTTGCCTCTGCTAACCTCGCTTCTTGATTGCGGCCTCTCTTATTCTCGGTCTTATGTCTCGCTCTTGAACTTGTTCAGAGTCATCCGCTTTTGGTGGAGAATAGCCGGCCCGTCTCTCGATCTTCCGCATTTGCTTTCATCATCTTGCCTTTGCCTTTCTTCCTCCTCTCGAGTTTGCTCAGTTCATCTTGTTCGCCTTCTTCTTCACTAATTTCTTAGCGAGTTCAAGGCTCTTGGCCCGATCATCGATTTCCATTCTTTTTCTGGATGAGCGAAGAGAAGTCTTCAATCTTATCGACTCTGGCAAGAACCTCCTCGAAAGAGCACTTTTACGCTTTCAATGATCTCTTTCTTGTGTTGCTCCACGGTTTCTTTCATTTCAAAGAACGAGATCGGTAGATGGAGTGGGTGGGCAAGTCGATCTGATGGTTTTTGGTAGAGATGAAAATTTTACCAACTGTATGCGAGTCCTGTTTTTTTCCTTCTCTTTTTTCTTGAGTCTATTTTTACGTATTCTCTTTTTCTTGGGACTCTTTTCCGGACTCTTTTCCTTCCCCTTTTTGGTTGCATCAAAGAGGTTGGACATCTTATGGTTCAGAGTCATTAATTGTCGTGAGATCTCCTCTCCGAGTTCCTCGACAACAAGAGGAGGATCTGAACGGTGGCGTAAGGTCTTGGCGTGAAGAAGCGTCCGAGCGATTTATCTCTGTTTGCTCGCTTACAGTAGAAGCTAGAAAATGTTTCCAACCCATATCTAAGTGGTTTTTGGTCTTGTCCAAGGATGCCCGACACTTTCCAAAAGTACGTATTCGATTGAGCATCTCTGGCCGAACTATGAGTTTGTCGATCGAGCTTGAGCTTCTCGAAGAGGATATACTAGTTGCATTACTTCAAAGAAGGATGGCATTGTGCATCCCAACCGTGTGACTTCGTTCCTTGTCAACTAGTTTAAACGCTTTTGCTCATCTTCAAACCGCTTCATCGATCTGGCCAGGAGCGCCGCGAATTTGTCTTCAAATGCGATCTTGATCCCATCCTCGAATCTTCCGAGAGTGACGATCTACATGATGATCGAGCTCATCGTAGCGATCTGTTCGGATGTTGAAGCCTTGCCAAATTGGGTCTCATCTGTAACACCCATTCTTGGTTCATCGGCGGTTCCTCATGATCCGTAGGAGGTTGAACTGCTTTCCTCCTGTTATCGGCAATTCCGAACCTTTTCGTGAATCGGCCATCCGATATCATCGTCGATGTCAATTCAACAAAGACTTTCAATCCCAAAGATTGTGTAGACATTTCAACTCCAAGTCTACAAAGAAATCTGATCCCAGAGTTGTCATTAGAATCAGAAGTTCTTAAATGCTCTTTAGTCTGATATCCCTCCAGAACACTATCTCCTCTATCTGTTGCTGGATGCTAGGATGTTGATCCAATTCAGGGCATAGATCCAGCAGATACTCTTTGATCTGTTGCTTCATTATTCTTATGATGGGGCTCTCTCTTCTCGAGCAGAAGCAAGTATCTTTGCTACGGTGTTGAAGGGATTATGAGAGATGGACACACGTTCGTCGGATCTCTCAGGTTTTTGAGACTGGATCGAGGATTTGGATATTTGTAGTTTAGGTTCGTTTTCAGCGTGTTGAGGGTGTTCAGTTTCCTGAATGGGTTCATTGATTGGTGGTGTGGGAGATGATGTTCTGAGAGGTGAGGGTGAGGGTGAGAAGGTTTTGTGGGGAGAGAGGGGTGATGATTTTTGAGGAGAGGGTGATGGTGATTTGGAAGTGGGCGTTGGCGACCTTGCTCTCCGGAAGATCTTGGTTAGAGGCAGAGAATCAGATGGTGATTCTTCCTCGATTGCTCCACTTCGTCCTCTCGGCGATTTTTTTCTCCTTCTAACTGCGATCATCGGTTCTTCCCTTTACTTCTCGATAGTTGGCTCGGAGCGGATCGCTATCTCCTCTTCTCGATTCTTCTTGCATCGGATCCTCCGCTTCTGGCGGGTCGGCTTGGCGAGAACTTGGAAGCGATCTTGAGGAGATGAGACTCTCTTCTGACGTTTCCGTTGAGTATCTGGTTTCTTGGCCAGATCCTTCCTCTTCATCATTTTCTCTGGAATGGCCTTTTCCTCGCACTTCGAGCGATCATGATTGCCTTTATCTTTTCCCTTCTTTTCTCCCTTGGGTTTGGGCACATAAGAGTCGGATCCTCATCAAGATGTCCAGTAGGGACTCATCCTTGCCCAGTATGGCCTTGTGCTTTGCTTGGTAAACCTTCGCTCCATTCTCGTTCCATTCATAATTTTGTGGCAGCTTATCCGAATATGATAGAGATTTTGTGTATGAATGAGCACTTCAAGATAAGCACACTTCATTGCTCGGGTCGGGTTCGAACTTCCCGAGTCTTTTCTCGATCTTGCTTTGACCATACCCAACCAATCGATGTCCGGCCTTCTTGATTATTTCACCATGACACACTTGTAAGAAGTGACCGCATCAAGGTCAGAAGTTGAGCACATGATCACCTTTCCAACAATTTCAAAGAAGAAGGCGATACTTTCTCTTCAGATAGGAGGCTTTGACGTTCGTCGTGTTCTCCTTATTTGCTGGTCTCAACAGTTCGGCTTCAAGAAACTCCTTTTCTCCTACAGTAGTCGTGTAGGTCTCTGGATTGATGCTTCCTCGAGTTAGGCCGAATATCCTCTGTAGATCGTCATTCGTTACTCGAACTTTCATTCCGCCAACGGAAGAAATTAGGTCAGCATCATTGTCTTCATCCCTCTGCAGATTGTAAAGAAATTCCAGGGCTTCATGGGTGTGAACGATGTTCTGATGAGTAGAGCAGTATCATTCCAGTCCACACTCTCGAAGGCACTCCAGAATTTCCAGCGATTCCGGATCTGAGGTGATGTTGAAGACGACGTACTTTTCATCAATGATGTCCTTCTTCATCAATGCAAAGTTGCAGTACTTTTTCCCTTGGCCCGGTCTTGAAACAAGGTGTGCCATTTCTGTACGATATGCAAATTGATGTTTAGTTTGAGTAAGATAATTCATAAAATTCAGTCAAACTCGTAATTTCAGCATCAATTTAGCAAGTAAGAGTTTAGATCATATACGAATTACAGAAATACAACTTGTAAACCTAGGTACCATAGATAAATTGAGATCATATAATTGATTAAAACAGGAAATTACCAGTAATTGATTCGAAAGATTTTGAAATCGGAAGAGTAGAATCAAATAATTTCAAAGGTAATTCTCTGAGGATTAAAAAAAATCTTTTAAGAGCTTTTGAGAAGACGAAGTAGTGGAAAGAGGTTTTCTGAGAAAAATTTGGATTTTGTAGAATACGAGGGAAAACCTTTTTGCACAACTTTCCAAAGTACTCAAGTATCCGTGTTTTGAAATCGGTGGCTGAGATTAATCGGCCAAAAAGTATTTTGATCGCACGGTTGAGAAATGTAGTCTTCTCATTTTTTGGACTCGAAAAATCGCAATAAAACGTTTTGAAAACATTTTCCCAAGTCCGCATTAAAAGCTTTGCAGAGCATGCGTCATGAACAGTGTAAAATAAATCAATTAAAATAAATAACGCATAAAAGATATTCAGAAAGAGATAAAAAGAGAGCGTATCTGACTGATTGATATTGTAATCAATCAGTTACCACATTGATCTGATCTGGTACTTTGTTGACTTATCTGATGGTTGCCTTATGCATTTCCTAACAATATCTCACTTATCTGATCAGATTCTTGCTTCAAATACTTCGCCACTTATCTGATCCTCTTTTCTGATACTCTATATCCTTCAGTCTTCTTCTAAACATTCTTCTAAACAACCCACATTTACTGAAGTCAACTCCCGCCAAAACTTTTACTTCGGGGAGTCCAAAAGTCGCCTCGATTCCCAAATCGGTGTGATTTGACATACGTAATAATGGCATAGATACCCTGTGATTTAATCACACCGTTAACTCATCCAACCATTAGCCACGTGTACCTAACACGTTGTCGATGCAAATTTCTCTTAAGATTTTCTGAGAAGATAAAATTTGCATTTATACCCCTAATTTCCTTCTATAAATTAGCCTGGGGTGTTAGGCAAACAACACAATCATAAACCATTTCATCTTCTTTAGCATATCCTTCATGCTTTTCCGATGAGTTCCTTATTTTCGGTGAAGCTTCTGGTGGGAACCTTTAGCCCTTTTTCAATGAATTCAGCTTCTCAGATCAACCCTGTGTGTTCCTTCACACTGCTTTCGTCGTCATCTAAGATTTCACATACGATCAATGCTAAGCTTCTTTACCACCGTGGAGGCGGACCTGCTAAAGCAAATGAGAAGGCACTTCTCCTAACCGTATGTACCTTGTGCCCCTATCGAGATGACGGAATTAGCATCAACAGACTTAGTCTGAAATAAAACATGAGTTTGGTATACGATCTTGATCAGATAACAACTGATCTTCGTATATCAAGCTCTATTTTTGCATGCGACACAAGTGTCTGTTTGGTCCTTGTGACCAAACCTGTGGCACTGTGTCCCATTTAACAGCTGGAAGTCCTGTTGATTTTACATCTGAGGGCTTCCGGCTTGGACGTCCTTCAAAGCCTCTCTTGCTCCTCCTTCCGAAGCTTTGAGATTGGCTCAGGATTCTCGAAGCCTCTCTGACGTCCCTTCTTAGGATCGAGGGAAAATGAGAGCGTCATACCTTGACCTCTCTCTCGCGTTCCCTGCCTAGGGTTGTCTTAGGGCTGATGGTTTATGCTTTGACCTCCGGGTCTTCTTGTACTTGTAATACCACTTGAAGATAGCTGTATCATTTGTAGCTTGTGATATCACTTGTAACTTGTAAATCTGACCTCCGGGTCTTTATCAATGAAAAACTCTGTTTATTCCATTGCTGTGTTGTTTCTTCTGACTTATGCGATCTGTAGCTTTTTAATCTTGATTTGCTTGTTGACTGTAGCTTTAATCGACTAATGAAGTAATCTTCCAATCTGATCAGTTCCCCCTTAATCTGATATATCTTGAACTGATCTGCCCTTTGTCTGAACTTCAGATCGATTACTTATCTGACTTTCTGATCTGCTCTTTATCTGAACTTCAGATCGGCTCCTCGTCTTGTCGTCTGATCAGTTGAGATTCCTAACTCAACTGATTCCACTTAACCTGGTTAGTCTTTTAACCAACTGGTTCTGGAGATCATTCCTTCAACCATATCTGGTGCATTTTCTCCAAGATCCAGAAGCCCTAGCTCGTTGATAACTCTCTCGAATCTGATCTCAATTTAGCGGCTTGGTTAAGATATCGAACTTTTCGCTTTGTCGAAGATGGATCTTTTCCATCCTGATATTCTTCTTTTCAACATGATCTTAGATAAAATGGTGTCTGACATCCACATGCTTGCATCTTGTATGTAGAAACGAGATTCTCGAGTGATTGTAATAAAGACTATTATCATCACACGAATATAGGTACGTTCTTAGCTACGATGTTGTAATCCTCACCGTGATTCTTAGCGAGCGGTTAGGAACAACGACTTTTCCTCCAACCATATATTACGCTTCAAGAGTAGATGTCGAATCGATGTTTGCTTCTTCGAAAACCATGAGATCAGCTTATTTCCCAGAAACTGACATGAACCTGAGGTTGACTTTATGTCGATTCTGCAACCTCCGTAATCTGAATCAGAATACCGAGTAAGCTCTAGATTGTCATCTGATGGGTAAAATAAACCAAGATTTACTGATCCCTTTCAGATACTTGAGAATCCGCTTAGTCGCTTCTAGGTGGCTTTGCATTGGATTGCTTGAAATCCGGCGATACACCTCATCGCAAACGTAATGTCCGGGTCTGTCGGCAACAGGGTATAGTAGTGATCCAATTAGAGCTCTATACTCCTTCTGATTCGTTTTCTGACCATCTTCGTCTGGATCCATCTTGAACCCGGTCATCATGGGAATTCTGGCTTCCTTGCAATGTTGAACTCCAAACTTTGCCAAGAGATTCCAGTATACTTTGCTCTACACATGAATATCCCTTCAGACTCGCTTGACTTGTAAACCCATAAAGTAATTCATCTGACCCATCATGGACATCTCGAACTTCCCTTGCATCAACTTGTTGGACTTCTCACACACGGCTTCTTGTTGGGAGATCCGAAGATGATGTCGCCCACGAGATCCGAACCATCGAAATATCTTCTCCATCTTCTATTCTCAATAAGGTTCTCATCAACTATTCCTTTAGTGAACCCGCCGCCTCATCAAGAACCGGAGAGTGTCATACCAAGCTCGAGGAGCTTGTTTTTGATCCGTCAAAGAGCTTTCCTTAAACGGTACACTTGGTTGCCTTTTTCCAAAGCCGGGAGGTTGTTCGACATAAACTTCCTCTGCTAGTACCCCGTTTAAGAATGCACTCTTTACATCCATCGATACACAGTGAACCCTCTGTGGGAAGCATATGCCGAAACAAGCCGAATGGCTTCTAAAGCGGCGGCGACTGCAAAAAGGTCTCATCATAATCAATTCCTCCTGATTGTGAATATCCCATAGCAACAAGTCTTGCCTTATTCCTGGTTATGACATTTTTCTCATCTCTCTTGTTCTTGAATACCCACTTCGTGACAATTACGTCTTGATGAGTTGGTCTGTCCACCAATTCCCAAACTTGATTCCTCTCAAACTGTTCCAGCTCCTCCTGCATGGCTAGAATCCAGCTTGCGTCTTGTAGAGCTTCCTCTACTGTAGTTGGTTCCTTCAAAGACAGATAACAACAGTACATGACACTTTCACCAATCTGATGTCTAGTTTTGACTCTATCAGATGGGTCTCCGATAATTAGATCAGTTGGATGACTGGTAATCCAGGTCCTTCTGTTCTGATGTGCGTCTGTATGGAGAACATCATCCATATCTGATAGTTCATTACCAGTGATTGGGAGTGGTGCGGAGTTATGATCCACTTGATAAGAACATGTCTCGGTGATGTTGGACTCATCATGTGTTTGATGTCTCATTCAGAGGAACTTCAGGAGTTCCCCTAACTAGATGGTTCGGTTGATCTTTGTCTCACCAGAACAACTTCTTCATCGACAGTTGTCGTACCTTAGGGTCCGATTGACTGTTGAATCAACAAAGATCAAGTTCGGGATGTACACTTTTATGTGTTCAAATTTTCTTTCTCCTTGATGCTTAGCTAATCCATTTTCTGCGTGTCAGGTATAGATTGATCTGGTACGGCTTGTTCTGAGGCAGCTTTCTCTTGTTCAGAAGATGTCTCATCAAAGACCACATGGGGTGTTTCTTCCACAACTAGGATTTGTTTGTTGTAAACCCTGAAAGCCTTGCTGGATGAGGAATATCCTAAGAATATACCTTCATCTGACTTGGCCTCAAAAGTCTTCAACTGACTTTTCCGATTGTTGTGAATAAAACACTTGCACCCAAAAACATGGAAGTATGAAACACGAGGTTTTCTGTCCTTCCACAATTCATAAGGTGTTTTGAAGTGAGTCTTAGTCAGATAACATCTGTTCTGAGTATGTCATGCTGTGTTGATTGCTTCTGCCAAGAAACGGCTTGGTGTAGCATGTTCAACTAACATAGTGCGAGCAGCTTCCTTGAGAGTTCTGTTTCTCCGTTCTGCTACTCCATTTTGTTGTGGTGTTCTTGCAGCTGACGTTTCATGCTGTATACCAAACTCAGTGCAAAAATCAGTAATAAAGGAATACAGGAACTCTTGTACATCATCATTCTCTAAGGTTCCGAATCCTTTGGTAAAACTAAAGTTATCATCACCGAAGAGTACACGTGGGCCTTCTTGTTCTTTGTAAGAGCTAAGGAGATGTTTGCTTCCAGTCATGTGCCTTGAGCATCCACTATCGATGTACCAGATAGTTGCTTGTGCACCTCCTTTGTTGGCTAGTCCCACGCGAACCTGCAATCAAATTAGGCTTTAGGTACCCCTTTGGAATTGGGTCCTGGGGGGTTAGTGGTGGATTTAGGGATCCACACAAACAGAGCACTTCTATGAAAATCTGATAGATTAGAAGGTCTGATTTGTCTCCCATACATATCAACATAATCATACATCTCTTTATATGCTTTCTGATTAGTATGATTATTCGTGTGAGCCTTGGTTGACTTAGAAGACTTGGGATTTTTCTTTATATTTTGACTTCTTTTAATCCAAAGGTGGCTCAAAAAGTGCGGTAGCCTAGATCTCTGGTTATAAGGGTAGGTACGATTTGCTACCATCAAAAGATTCATATCTTTTTGGCGTAGGTGGTCTTTGCAGTTTACCTATAGCTTGCTTATTAGGCAGCTGACCTTGATTGGGTCTCGATTAGATTTCCTTCTTACGTGTTCTCTTACGATACATAATCACGATCGAAGTTGAGGTTTCTTCGGAAGAACCGGTTCTTCATGTTGATTCCTACCGATGCTTTATCGATTAGGGTTCATTTTTGTTCCCTTTCTGATTAGGCACCTTCCTTACTTGCTCAGCAGGTCTTTTTCCCTTATCAGATACAAGTTTAGCTTTTAGTGTATCTTTGTCAGAGATTCGTTTGATTACACCCTTCTGAAGTGAATCACACGGGGCTTTTGAGGATGTAGAAGGGTTCTCATACCCAATTCCCTTCTTGTTAGTCGGCGTTCGAAAATAGGTGTTCATTTCTTGAACGGTTTTAGATGACTTTGTGAAAACCTCTATTTTCTTGCGCAAACTATCCTCAGTAGTTTTTAGACTCTCATGTAGTCGGAATAGCTCATCAAATTTAGCTTGAAGGATTTTGAAATTGTCAGCTTGTTGTTTGTTGATTGCTAGCTGATCTTTGATCTGCTTCTCCTGATCAGAAGATTTAACTTTCATAATGTTAAGTTCCTCGCCACCTTCCCGAAAGTTTTCGGATTTTAGTTCAGTAGCTTTACTGAGAGCGTTCTCTTTAACAAGCTGATTATTTCTGATCCTTAGCTTGTCATTTTCAGCTTCCACTATTGTATAAGAGACTACTGCATCAGAGAGATCATCAAGCAATTGCTCAGAGTAGAGTTGCAAGTCAATCTCTCCAGCAGGTGTGCTAATAATAGCAGGTGTGGAATTTGAAAAAGCAGAAGGTTTGGAGGTTACCTCAGATTGGTCCTCCTTGGCCATCAGGTAGACTTCATCGTCATCTGAAGAGAAAATCAGATCTTCATGCTCGTGGAAGTCAACAGCACTGCTTATCAGACAGAAGTCTTCTACAGAAGAGTAGCCAGAGTCCTCAGAAGGCAGATAAGAATCTTTAATTCCAGATATGTCAGCTACCAGGGCTTTCCTATCTCTGAGGCGTTGCTCTCTCTTGTTCCGTTTTTCTTCTCTTTCTCTGGGAGTCAGGTCAGGGCTATTGGTGCTGTAGTGACCTGGTTTCTCACAGTTGAAGCATGATCCTCGATCTACGGAACTTCCTTTGCCAGGTGAGTCACTTCGTCTATAGGATCTGTCAGGTGACTTTCCTTTCTGATAGTAATCTGAGCTCCTCCTGTCAGATCTGTTATCTCTTCTCTCATCTGTCAGATCATCTCTTTTCTTTTCTTCCCTGTGATCTCTTCGATCATCAGATCTGGTTCTTTCTCGTGATCTGTCAGTTGGCCTCCTGTTTCTTTGATAGTCACTGTAGAATCTCCGATACTTACCAAGCTGAGTATTTGTTCTTTCAAGTTTCCTGGTAAGCAGAGCGATCTGTTCTGCTTGACTTATTATGTTTCCAACAGGTTCAGTGGCCTTCGATCTGCTGCTGGTTGCTTTAAACGCAACTGATTTAGATGTTGAGGCTTCAACAGGCGTCTCATCTTCATCTGCTTGTCCTCTTTCGATTAAATCGAACTCGTGAGCTTTAAGGCTTAGGAACAAGCTACTCGGCTTCATCTTTGAAATGTCTTGGAAATCCTTGATTACCGTGACTTTCATGTCCCATTTCATGGTGAGAGATCTTAAGATCTTGTAGTTGATATCTTTGTCTGACATCTCTCTACCAATTTCTCGTAGCTTATTGACCGACATGGTGATCCTCCCATCGAGCTCGTTGATTGTCTCGTTGGGCAACATCTTTAACTTTTCGAACTTCACCAGTTCAGCTTGTAGGAGGCTGTCTTTGATCTGATCATTTCCTTCGCATATCTCAGCAAGAGTATCCCACATTGCTTTTGCGGTTTTGAGATACTTTATCTTCTCCTTGGTGACTTTATCCATTGTCTTCATGATTATATGCCTGGCGATTGTATCTAGAGTATACAGCTTTCTTTCCTCTGCATCCATCAAGGCTGGACTTTTTCTCACAAGACTTCCCGTGGCAAAATCTGGAACTCCTCAAACTGCTGGGTTGTCGTAATATATGATGATGGGTCCTCGCTCGATGACTTCCATCATTCTGCCGCTTATAGATCCAAGATGGTTGCACATATATATAGCCCAATCTGCATACTCATCAATTGAAAACTTAGGCAAATCATGATACATGCCAGAGGTATTATCCATGCTGAGTGATTTTGAAAACGAGTGAGTTTTAAAAATGGTTTTTCAAGATCTGTTCAAATGACCACAAAGATTCTTCCTCAAGAATCGATGATACTGAAAGCCAGTGGTCTGTAGAACCACTTCTCTGATACCACTTGTAGGTCCCGAACGGGTTTTGTGAGGGTGGAAGTCTAGAGGGGAGGGGTGAATAGACTTCCAAAACTTTTCGTGCGGATCAGGTGTGAACTGCAGATTACCCGATCAGAGTGCTGGTGTATCAGTTTAGACTGATGTTCAATCTTACTGAGTGCCTGGAGGCAGATCAGCTTAATATCTGTCAGTTTAACTGAATGGTGCGGAAGCTTGTTTTACCTGTGTGAAAAACCAGTTTTATCAATCTGATTCTGAAGAAGGTGTCAAACTGATCAGATCAGTTGCTTGGTGCAGACTGAACTTATCTTAGAATATGTATGCTGTTTAAAACCCAGTTGTGTGACTTGTGTAAAGCAATAAGAAAGCAAGTAAATGCACACAAGACTTTTTATAGTGGTTCAGACGAAACCCGTCCTACGTCCACTCTTCCCTTAACACAGGGGAACCTTAACCTACTTTAACCTGTGGGACTTATATCCTTTTCAGGATGGCCGAGATGTTTACCGAGTTCTCACTCTTACAAACTTTAACCTGCGGGACTTATATCATTTTCAGGATGGCCGAGATGTTTACCGAGTTCCCACTCAAGCTTAACCTACGGGACTTATATCCTTTTCAGGATGGCTGAGATGTTTATCGAGTTCCCACTCTACAAACGTAACCAGCGGGACTTATATCCTTAAAAAGGATAGCCGAGATGTTTAATGAGTTCGCACTCTACAGTCTTAACCTAACTTGCGTTTGGGTAAAGAATGATTGAGGGTTCCAACTGGAAATCTATCCTGATGCTTTAGGTAGCCAAAATGCTAGTGGATAGGATTTCTTGCTAAGAACTAATGGGATGAACACTCTAAGAATAATCTTCAAATGTAGTGTTCTTTGAACGGAGATTTTGCTGTAACTTTAGCTTCTTTTGCTTGTTCTCACTCGTTGGTTCTTGCGTTTTATCTCTGTTGATCCTCTCCTTCAAAATGAAGATCGATCCCATTTTATAGACCTCGAAATCAAAGAGCCGTTGGAGAGGAATTTGAATTTCGGGCTATATTATGTAGGTTGTAGGATATGATTGTGACGTGCTCCGATTATCAGCGTGGCCGTAGGCATCATTAGTGCCGTTTTTGTCCGCAACGTCGTATCCCGCAATGTCAGCTCTTTTTGTACACGTGTTGCTTTCTTCTTGGCTTCGCAAGGCGGTACTTAAGGAATTTGTCCGTTAGACGATTGATATTCCTTTTGTAGAAGATTTGCTTGTCTGGTGTATCATTTTGATTGTCACCATGTGTGAGATGACTTGATCAGGTAACTGATCAGTCTACCTAGATTGAGTCTTCAGATGCACATTGTCTTAGCTTCAATATGTAGACTCTACTGAATGTAGGTCTTAAACTCTTTTCATCTTCAGGTGTCTCTGAGCCTCAGTGTATTCAGTCGTACTGAGTCTTCAGGTTTGTTGCTGAGTCTTCAGGCTTATCTGAGTCTTCAGGTTCATCTGAGTCTTCAGTGTTTATCTGAGTCTTTAGCTTCATCTGAGTCTTCAGGTTCATCTGAGTCTTCAGTGTCTTCTTGTCTTCACCTGATCTTCTGACTTCTTGTCTTCTGATTTGCGCTTAGTCTTCTGATCATCTGACCTTATCTGGTTCATCTGATGCATTGACCTGACCTATACATATTGAGTTCCCCCTCAATATGTGACCTATCTTTTACTTCAGCTATCTATACATTTCAGCTGGTCATCTTAATCTGATTATAAGTCATCAGTCAGCTAATAGGTCTGACTGATCCTATTACAACCTGTTTTGGAACTTCCATCAAAACTAAGTTACATATTTCCCAACACGTGGATACCATAGTAGAGGAATCTGTCCTACAGCTACTGTAAGTTTACTCGTTACGATTATTGTAATCGTTATATGCAATTATATGTTCGTTGTTGGTGAACTGTCCTTTCCGCTGCGCATGTTATACGTAATTACGTGCCTTTAAATTCCAACAGTGGTATCAGAGCTCCAGGCTCTTGTTTTAATTGCATTAAAATCTGATTTTTAAAATTAAAATTCTTTTTTTTTAAATCAGTGGGGCACGGTTTCTTATTAACCGCACCCCTTATTTATTTTTTTGTCCCGGGTCGCTCGTCTCCTTCGTCTTCGCCCAAAACCCAAAATTAGGGTTTTCCCCCTTTTTCGCTGTCGCACTGCTTCTCGCGCTTTACCCTCGGCTGACGGTGCTACGCCGCATCGCCAAAGGCCAGTGCTAGGAACCGCGCCTCGCGACGCGCGCGGGAGCCTACGGCGCGACTACTGAAGTGCCCTGATCCCGTCTTGGAGGCGTCAATCTTCTCCATCTCGATTCATGGCAAATCACCACCGATTCTCTCCGATTTCGATGCTAGTCTCTTGAACGCACTAGGGGCTTGGCCGGCGTGCCCGTCTTGATGCGTTTTAAGGCGGCGCATCACCGAATTCTGGAAGAGTCAGTGGCGACGTGCCGCCG
Source organism: Stenogyne calaminthoides (assembly GCA_037126765.1). NCBI lineage: Eukaryota > Viridiplantae > Streptophyta > Magnoliopsida > Lamiales > Lamiaceae > Stenogyne > Stenogyne calaminthoides. The sequence continues at coordinate 23,160,397 of JBBCBC010000019.1, forward strand.
ACTAATTGCTTGCCTGTGTTTGTCGATCTGGTTTTGAACCAGAAATCGATCAGGGGTGCGGCACAGCGCTTACCCCTCCATTCTATCTACATCGACGACGGGTCGCCCGCACGCTAGGCGTGGCCTTGGCGACCCGCATCGGATCGCCGGCCGAACCTCGTCGCGTCACCTTGCCGATTCTGTTCATCTTCGTTTGGAACCTGGACTGTTTCTATTGTTTTGGTTCCTTGGTTGGATTGAATGGATGAATTAATTTGATTAATCGTGATGCGATTTTGATTCTGAATTTTTGGGTTAATTGGGCGTTTGGATTTCGAATTGGATTCAATTTGTTTGGGTGATGATGTAGGAGGGCTGTTTTGCAAATTTGATTTGAGACATGCCCTCCCATGTAAATTTTAGAAATTGCACCTGAGCCCCCATGATTAAAATAAATAAAAAATGAATTTTGGAATTTTATTGGATATAATTCTGAGATTAAAATTTCGGTTGGACCGAGACGATTAATTGGATTAATCAATTTCTTTAATAATCATAAAATGAATCTTTAATTAAATTTAAATTCATTTTTAAAAGGATTTATTAAAAACCCACTGTTAACTTGTTTAATCGTTTTAAATTAGTTAACGTTTAAGTCGGCATTATAACTGTTTGGGTAGGCGCGGCCCAATAAATGTCGGACCGTGTTAAATGCTTGGGTAGATGGCGCCCAAATATTTGTGAGTCCGTGTATATCATGTTTGGGTAGGCGGCGCCCGTAATTGCTCAAATATGACTAGACTTCATGGATCTCGATTAAGCAATTAATACCCCGCCTTTAAAATGTTCCTCACTAAAATATGGTTTTCTCATTAATTTGATAAGATGTCTTCCATCGAAATTAAAAGTAAACCGTAGATTTCGTTCCAATGAGTACTTAAAGACCCTCGCCTTTTGCTCGGATCTACATCTAACGGGACTTTTATAGGGACATGAAAATGTCGCCGCTTGATGGTTGTAAACCAACTTAACTTTGTTTCACTAGCCCTCACGGGGAACAAATGGTAAGTGACATCAGTCAAACTAGGTTCGACAAACTAGGAGTTGCGATTTTGCAATTAGTTTGGAGACCTACCAGTTATGCTATCATAATGATCAGCCCTCGTTGGGATTATGATAGTAGTAATGTGGATCCTAGTCCATTATAATTTATATTAGATATAAATTCGTACTTTTTCGATGAGGTCGTTAAGTATGTGAAAATAATGGAGACAAAATAAATTGAAAGGCCATGTTTATTTTGATTGCTGAATATTGATAATAGGAATTATGTGTTTTAATTCCCGTTTTATTTTATTTCTCTAGGATTGTTGAAATGAATAACTTGTCATTGAGAAGCATTTTGGAAACGAACAAGTTGGCCGGGCCAAACTTTCTCGACTGGCACCGAAACGTTAGTTTGGTGCTCAGGCAAGAGAAGATTGAGTACGTGTTGGACACGCCAATCCCTGCTACCCCTAAGGCTGGTACTGAAGAGGCTGAAGCGTTCGACGCTGCAGCCCAAAAGAAGCATCAAGAGGATACTTCCCAGGCTCAGTGTGTTATGCTACTCGGAATGACTCCCGAGTTGCAAAGGCAGCATGAGAAGATGTTTCCCTTTGAGATGATTAAGCATCTGAAGGATCACTTTGATTCTGAATCTCATTCTGAGATTTATGAAGTGATGAGAGATCCGTTTAGATGCAGATTATCCGAGGGAGGGAAGGTTTATCTGTTGGGGTTATACTGGAAAGTATGCTTTTACTTTGTATAACCAAACCGAATTTCTGTCTTATTTACTGAAATAAATTATTTATCATTATGCTTTAAATAACATTAAATGTTACATATATTTACTGCATAACTGTTCAATAAATAGTACATGTTACATTGTAGTTAATTTAGTGATACCAGATCACAGAAGATTAAATTAATAGTCCCTTGTAACTAAAAGTATGCTATTCACGACCTAGATGGAAATGAACAATCCATCGTGAAAGGTTGAAGTGTAAGGCTCTGATTGGCTTGTCTTGACCAAGATATTACACTAGTGCATGACTGATGTACTGAATAGGACCTACATGGGGATTAATTCTTCAGCACTGAACTAGGAAGAATTAGACCTCAGTGGTTCGTTATTTCTTAATCTTCGTCCCTTAAATAGGATCGTGTGTGGTTAGTAATTATTGCTTTGACTTATGACGGGTAGAGAATCAATGAGATTCAATACTTTATATCTTGGGCAATATTATTGGTCACATGCGATTGCTAAGATTTAATACGAAGAATCGTGTGCAAGTACGCTTGTTCGATTTGCCCCCTTGGGAGGTTCATAAGATTTATCATACCAAATCTTGAAAGTGGAACTAGTTTCCGGTATGGATAATAATGTTGAACCGTTCCTTGACCAAGGACAAAAAGATATTAATTAATGGAAAGATATTTCAGTGGCTTGAATTAATTAATGGGCTAGATAATCTTAAACACGGGAAATAATAACCGGGAGTCATATTAACAGTAATATGGGTTAAGATGGATAGTGCAATATTAATTATGTAGTGGGATTAATTAATATTTATGGGCTTGAATAATATTGTGGCTCAATATTGATAATTCAAGATCCATTGGAAGGTCCAATCTTAATTCTCCTAAAGGCCCCTCAAGTAGCCCAAACATAAAGTCCAATAACTGAAAAAGGTGTTTAAAAATAAAATAAATTTTGTTGCTAATTTTTCCTATTTATTCGAAAATAATAAATAAGAGGGGGAGAAAGATTTTCTTTGAATTTTGTTATGGAATGAAGATAAGTATTCTTGGGATACAAGATTATCTCATTAAATTCAAGAAATCTCCCACTTGGTTATTTATTGTGAGATTTTCGAAAATTTTGAATAAATAAGGGAAAGAAATATTTTCTTGGTTTTCTTGAAAAGATATTATGGAAGATATGTATTCTTGCAATACAAGTATATCTCATAAATTCAAGAAGATCCAAATCTTGGTTTCTTTTCCCTTAAAATTTCGAAATATCCCATAACAAGAGGAGTTGGGATTTTTGTGGAATATTTTAATTATGGAGAAAAGAATATATGAGATATATTCAAGATTTCTTGGAGATAAAGAAAAGATTTTCCCACATTATTTTTTCTCCAAAATTTCGACCAACCCCTCATCTATAAATAGGGGATGATTCTTTCATCCCAAGGTGCAATTCCATGTGTTGGAAAAATTAGAAATCCACAAAGGTGGTGCAACAAATAATTTATTTTCCCTTTTGTTAATTGTTCGCGAGTTTCTTTCCACCGGATTGACGAGCAAAGGACTTGTGAATACTTGGGAAGGCTTTTTGGTGTGTTCGTGCCAACGGAGTCCATTGCCATTCCAAACAGGTTAGTTCACGTAAACCCGTAGCAATTCCGCATGCGTAGGATTTATGTGAAATGTTTATATGCATGATTTGTTGTTGAATTATTATTTGAATTAATATAGGATTAATTCATGCTAGTAATAATTGTTAGAATTAAATTTGTATTTAAATATTCATCCCGAATAGATTCGGGCAATTAATTCCCCAACAACTGGTATCGGAGCCTCGGTTTCGGGCTCTGAGTTTTAAATTGTAATTTAATTCGTTTTCATTAAATTTGAAATTGGATAGTAGAATTGCTAGCTCTTTTTTGCAGGTATCCAATTGTCATGGTATTTGATGAATATTTATATTTATGCATGCATATAAATTGTGGTTTTTAATTCGATTCGTTCGAATTCATTTTGCCTCGTGAGAAAATCCACGAGTAGATTAGGATTTGTTTGATTCGTTCAATGTAATAGACTAGTCTAGATCTAGGTTTATTTATTTTTTGTAAATAAATTACAACCGGATCGTGAGCCAAGACGAAGACGATGGATTAAAGAAGGATGGATCCGGAACCGGGCGCGCGCATGGGCGTGGGGCGAGGCCAAGGTTTGAGCGCGTGCGGGATCACGGCCGACCGCACGCACGACACCGTGCGCGATCGGGCGGGCATAGGTGGGAAAGGGCGAGGCGGCATGGGCACGAATCGGCATGGGTGGGCGCGCGGGCGCGTGCTGGAATGCGTGATGCCTGCTGAGATCCGCCGAGGGGTGCTGCCGAGCGGGACATGCACCGCTAGGCGACGTGCGCTGGGCACTTCGACGTGCGCCGGGGGCTTCGGCGCGCGTGCACGGGCGCCACTCGACATGGCCAGGGGAGTGCTAGGCGGGCACTCCGACCCGCGAGCTGGTTGATGATGTTGCTTGATGTGGCAAATTTTTCGAGACAAACGATGAAGGCAAAGAAGACGATTTCTCGAGATCAAGACATGACAAAAACTAAACCGTGACAATTGGATATATGTGCCCAATGTGTTTAATTTTGTTTTGATGTTTATGCATTATTTTATGCTTATTTAAATTGTGTTTAAATTTGCGATGCATGAGAAAATGTTTTGAAAAATCTCACTTTCGAAAATTACTAAGTATGCTTAAACAATTAATTGACAGTTTTATGCTGGATAATAAAATTGAATTAATTTTGACATCCATGATTTATTTATTTGTGAATTCTTTTGGAGAAATTCCTCCCAGGGGACGGTCAAAAGATAGCTTTCACATGAATAAATTCCAAACGGATGATTGTGGATTATTATCAGTGGCGACGATGACCCTGCCCACGAGGCTCGTTCAAAGTGAAATAATAATTCTGTATTTAATCATGGTTATTACTTAGGTAAAAAATTGATATGCATATACTTCCCCGAAGTCCCTGTCAATTTTATACTGGTCAAGTGAGAGCCAACTATTAATTTGGATATTAAAGGTTTGTAACTGTTCTTGTTTGTAACCTGCTTGAATGTGTTTAAATAATGACCCACCCCCGTGGCTTATTTAAACTGTTTTGAGATGTTGGCTGATGCATGTTCATATTTTTTTGAGATTTTAATATGATACATGTGATCGAACCTTGTGATATATTTGTGCTTATGCATATTATTATTTATTTCAGTTCATCATGTCGCAACCTTTTAATCCATTGCTTTATACTCTCAAAGAACACCAACTTTCTGGTGATAACTATGTTATTTGGAAACAAAATATGAAATCCGTCCTCACTGCACAAATACAACATTATTGGGTTCTTGATGTACCCACGCCTCGTAAGCCTACTGAAGGATCAACAGATGCGGAAAGATACTTATATAATATTTGGGAGCAGGCTAACGAACCTATGAAGCATATAATCTCGACTTCACTGTTTGATGATTTGAGATACATTCATGAAGGTGTTGAATCTGCTGCGGAAATTATACAAAGTCTTGAAGAAATATTTTTAACAAAAGACTGCATGATCAATCAGTTTAAAAATGACAACGTGGCTAGGCTAAAAATGGTTGAGGGAACACCCGTAAGGGAGCATGTTCTCAGAATAAAACATCATTTTAACAAGCTTGCTTATCTCGGTACTAAGTATTGTGATGAGGCCCAAATCAAATTTCTTTTCCTAACTCTTCCAAGGTGTTTTGATGAGTTTTACTGTAGTTTTGTGATGAGCGATCACATGTTTACTATGGACACTCTACAAGAACCCTTGGAGAAAATAGAGAAGCATTTAGGAAAGAAAGACGAAGCATTGGTGACCAAAAGTCTTTTCTTAAGATCTAGGCCAATGGAAGACAAGACTCAAGAAAAGGAAAGTGGTCAGATCCAAAGCAAACTCATCACTAAGAAAAGTAAGAGAAAGACAGATAGCTGGATGGGTGTAAAGAAAGTACCAAAAGAAAAATGTTTTAACTGCGGTGAAAAAGGACATTGGAGGGCAGTCTGTTCCAAACCCAGAAGGGATGGAAAGAAAGGTAATTCTCACGCACTAATTGTTGAAACTTGCTTAGCGGCGTATGCCTCCCATTTATGGGTGGTGGATATGGGGTCCACTGATCATGTTTGTTTCACTTTACAGGGGTTCAAGCGGACCCGACAACTTAGTGGGAGTGAGATCCTCATCACACTAGGCGATGCTACGAGAGTGGCAGCTGAAGCAGTGGGAGAAGTGCACCTCTCCTTTGAAAACATAGTTTTAATTTTAAGAGATGTTCTTTACGTTTCTAGTTTTAGAAAGAATTTAATTTCGGTTTCTAAACTTTACCTTGATGGATATTCGGTTACTTTTGATAAAGTTGTTACCATTTCTCTTTATGATAAATTTATCTATCATGGAACGTTGTCAAATAATCTCTATACAATTAACTGTGCACACCACTCACTAAATGCATCCTATAACACATCACTTGTTTCCGATAAAAGAAAACGTTCATCAGACGTTAACGAGACACTTCTATGGCATCTAAGATTGGGACATATTAATCCAAAGAGGATCCAAAGGTTGGTAGAAGACGGTTCACTTGAGTCTCTCCAAGTTGAACCAATCCCAACCTGCGAATCATGTTTGGAGGGAAAAATGACCAAGAGGGCATTCAGAGCCAAGGGGAATAAGAGCCAAAGAAGTGTTAGAAATCATTCACACAGACGTATGTGGTCCAATGCCAAACAAAGCAAGATGAGGTTATGAGTATTTCGTCACTTTTATTGATGATTACTCAAGGTACGGCCATATTTTCCTTATGAAGCATAAATCTGAGACCTTCGAAAAATTCAAAGAATTTAAGGCTCAAGCAGAGAATCATAGGGAAAAACGTATCAAGTCTCTACGATCCGATCGAGGATGCGGGTACCTCAGCGATGAGTTTTTGAACTACTTGTCAGATGAAGGGATTGTATCCCAGCTAACTGCACCCGAAACCCCTCAACAAAACGGGGTTGCAGAGCGAAGAAACATAACTTTTTTAGAAATGGTTAGATCAATAATGAGTTATGCGGATCTACCCAAGTCGTTCTGGGGTCATGCCTTGGAAACAACGGCTTATATTCTGAACTTGGTGCTATCCAAATCGGTTATCAAAACTCCCAAAGAATTGTGGACAGGGCGCAAGCCCAGTCTGAGACACATGAGAATTTGGGGGTGTCCGGCCTACGTGTTGGACAAGGAAGCCGGAAAATTGGATCCTCGATCAGAATTAAGGTTGTTTATAGGATACCCCGAGGAAATAAAAGGGTGTATGTTCTATGGTCCCGAAGATCAAAAGGTGGTAATAAGCACCCACTTTAGATTTTTGGAAGAAGACTATATGAACGAAAGAAAACCCAGAAGTGAGATTACCTTAAATGAGCTAAAGGGGCTAACCTCAGTGCCAACTGTACAAGATGACATACCAAATGACACACTTACACAACCGGAACCTCATCGTAGTGGGAGGGTTGTAAGACAGCCCGAGAGATTCATGGGGACAGGAGAGTCCTCAAACTTGGTCCCCGATCAAGATGAATCAGACCCATGGACATATGACGAGGCAATCCAAGACAAGGATGCGGTTTCTTGGCAAACAACAATGAAAGCCAAATGGGTTCTATGGATCATAACAGAGTGTGGGAGCTAGTCGAGCCACTTAATAGGGTCAAACCCATTGGTTGCAAATGGGTATACAAGAGAAAAAGAGGACCGGACGGGAAGGTGAAAACCATCAAGGCAAGGCTTGTGGCGAAAGGTTATACTCAGAAAGAAAGGATCGACTATGAAGAAACTTTTTTGCCTGTAGCAATGCTCAAGTCCATCCGAATTCTCTTGTCGATTGATGTGCATCTCGACTTTGAAATCTGGCAAATGGATGTCAAAACGGCTTTCCTTAACGGAAGTCTTGAAGAGGAAATCTATATGCAACAACCCCAAGACTTCATTGAAAAAGGCCAAGAACACCTAGTTTGTAAGCTCAAGAAGTCCATTTATGGACACAAACAAGCATCCATAGCTTGGAACCAATGTTTTGATCAAGTAATAAAGTCTTATGGGTTTGATCAAAACGAGTACGAAAGTTGTGTGTACAAAAAGCGTGTCGAAACTGCATTGGTATTCTTAGTACTATACGTAGATGACATTCTGCTCATCGGGAACAATGTAAAGGTGTTGTCAGACGTAAGGGCATGGCTTTCAAAGCAGTTTGATATGAAGGACTTAGGGGAAGCCGGGCACATCCTTGGGATCAAGATCACTCGAGATCACAAGAAAAGGATGATAGACTTATCGCAAGCTTCATATACAGACACTGTCTTGAAGAGATTCAACATGCAGGATTCCAAGAAAGGCTTCGTACCTTTCAGACATGGAATCCATCTATCTGAGGAAATGTACCCTAAGACATAAAAGGAGATAGATGACATGAAAGGCATTCCTTATGCTTCGGCTGTCGGAAGCCTTATGTATGCAATACTGTGCACGAGACCGGATATACGCTTTGTCGTTGGCATGGTGGCAAGATACCAAAGTAACCCAGGGAAAGAGCATTGGACGGCAGTTAAAAACATTCTGAAGTATCTGAAAAGAACTCGAGATAGAATGTTGGTTTATCAGTCAGATAGTCTAATCCCCATCGGTTACACGGACTCGGATTTCCAATCAGACTTAGATTCCAGAAAATCTACCTCCGGTAGTGTGTTTTGCATGGGGGGAGGAGCCATGACATGGAGAAGCGTTAAGCAGAAATGCATCGCCGATTCTACCATGGAAGCCAAATATGTAGCTGCTTGCGAGGCAGCGAAAGAAGCGGTTTGGCTCAAGAACTTCCTAGTGGACTTGGATGTAGTTTCGAATTTGCCCAGCACAATCACTATTTATTGTGATAATGCCGGAGCAGTTGCAAATTCAAGGGAACCAAGAGCCCACAAGGCCAGTAAACACATTGAAAGGAAATACCATCTTATACGAGAAATCATTAAGAGAGGAGATATAGAGGTGGCAAAGATCGCGTCAGAAGACAACCTAGCAGATCCATTCACAAAGGGTCTGCCTCAGAATACATTCGAGAGACATGTGGAAGGAATGGGTGTCAAGACCTTTGCCAATCTGCTTTGAGTATAAGTGGGAGATATTATTAGGTTCGTGTAGGTGACATTAGATGTCACGTATTAGGAACTACACTAGACATGTTGTAGTATACTTAAAAGCAGACTTTGAGTATAAGTGGGAGATTGTTGGGGTTATACTGGAAAGTATGTTTTTAATTTGTATAACCAAACTGAATTTCTGTCTTATTTGCTGAAATAAATTATTTATCACTGATGCTTTAAATATCATTGAATGTTACATATATTTACTGCATAACTGTTCAATAAATAATACATGTTACATTGTAGTTAATTTAGTGATACCAGATCACAGAAGATTAAATTAACAGTCCCTTGTAACTAAAAGTACGCTATTCACGACCTAGATGGAAATGAACAATCCATCGTGAAAGGTTGAAGTGTAAGGCTCAGATTGGCTTTTCTTGACCAAGAGATTACACTAGTGCATGACTGATGTACTGAATAGGACCTACAGGAGGATGAATTCTTCCACACTGAACTAGGAAGAATTAAACCTCAGTGGTTCGTTATTTCTTCGTCCCTTAATTAGGATCGTGTGTGGTTAGTAATTATTGCTTTGACTTATGACGGGTAGAGAATCAATGAGATTCAATACTTTATATCTTGGGCAATATTATTGGTCACATGCGATTGCTAAGATTTAATACGAAGAATCGTGTGCAAGTACGCTTGTTCGATTTGCCCCCTTGGGAGGTTCATAAGATTTATCATACCAAATCTTGCAAGTGGAACTAGTTTCCGGTATGGTTAATAATGTTGAACCGTTCCTTGACCAAGGACAAAAAGATATTAATTAATGGAAAGCTATTTCAGTGGCTTGAATTAATTAATGGGCTAGATAATCTTAAACACGGGAAATAATAACCGGGAGCCATATTAACAGTAATATGGGTTAAGATGAATAGTGCAATATTAATTATGTAGTGGGACTAATTAATATTTATGGGCTTGAATAATATTGTGGCTCAATATTGACAATTCAAGATCCATTGGAAGGTTCAATGTTAATTCTCCTAAAGGCCCCTCAAGTAGCCCAAACATTAATAACTGAAAAAGGTGTTTAAAAATAAAATAAATTTTGTTGCCTATTTTTCCTATTTATTCGAGAATAATAAATAAGAGGGGGAGAAAGATTTTCTTTGAATTTTGTTATGGAATGAAGATAAGTATTCTTAGAATACAAGATTGTCTCATTAAATTCAAGAAATCTCCCACTTGGTTATTTATTGTGAGATTTTTGAAAATTTTGAATAAATAAGGGAAATAAAGATTTTCTTGAAAAGATATTATGGAAGATATGTATTCTTGCAATACAAGTATATCTCATAAATTCAAGAAGATCCAAATCTTGGTTTCTTTTCCCTTAAAATTTCGAAATATCCCATAACAAGAGGAGTTGGGATTTTTGTGGAATATTTTAATTATGGAGAAAAGAATATATGAGATATATTCAAGATTTCTTGGAGATCAAGAAAAGATTTTCCCACATTATTTTTTCCCCAAAATTTCGACCGACCCCTCATCTATAAATAGGGGATGATTCTTTCATCCCAAGGTGCAATTCCATGTGTTGGAAAAATTAGAAATCCACAAAGGTGGTGAAACAAATAATTTATTTTCCCTTTTGTTGATTGTTCGCGAGTTTCCTTCCACCGGATTGACGAGCAAGGACTTGGGAATACTTGGGAAGGCTTATTGGTGTGTTCGTGCCAACGGAGTCCATTGTCATTCTAAACAGGTTAGTTCACGTAAACCCGTAGCAATTCCGCATGCGTAGGATTTATGTTAACTGTTTATATGCATGATTTGTTGTTGAATTATTATTTGAATTAATATAGGATTAATTAATGCTAGTAAGTTAGAATTAAATTTGTATTTAAATATTCATCCCGAATAGATCCGGGCAATTAATTCCCCAACATTCTCCTCATGTATTGAAGATGATAGGGCTAACCGAGAAACTTGATCGTCTGGGCATTGAACTCAAAACCAACATTGCTGTTTATGCCATTCTTCAGTCGCTTCTCGATTCATATTCAGTTTCGTAGTAAACTTTAATATGAATAAGACGGAATCAACCATGCCCGAGCTGCATAACATGCTCAAGACTTTTGAGTCTTCCACTGCTAAAGAGAAACCCGTACTCATGGTGAGTGCATCTACTTCTTCTGGTCCGAAAGGAAAGAAGAAGCGGAGAGGAAAGGCGGAGAAAGGCTCTAAGCCTAGCTTCCTTAAGCCCAAAGGTGGAATTCAAAAGAAGGATAGGGTGGAAAAGGATGTATGCCTCCGCTGTAAGCAGAAGGGGCATTGGAAGAAGGACTGTAAGGTTCTAGAAGCTGAAAAGAAGACACAATGTGTCTCAGCCACTGGAACAGGTATGTTTGTTATTGAGATAAACATGTCCACAAATGATACTAACTGCTGGATATTAGATACCGGTTGTGGCTCACACATTTGTACAAATGTGCAGGATCTCAAGCATAGCAGGGCAGTTAGGCCGGGTGAAGTCGCCTTACACGTTGGAAATGGAGCAAGAGTTGCTGCAGAACATGTTGGCGTTTACGTTTTAGATTTACCCTCAGGTTTTAGACTTGAACTAAATAATTGTTATTTTGTTCCTTCTATTACCCGCAACATTATCTCTATTCCGATGTTGGATATTGAAGGTTTTTTCTTCCATTTTGCAAATAATAATTATTATTTTTTCGCTTAATGGTGATGTGTATGGAAATGCTCCTTTATCTAATGGTTTATATTTGTTGCATTGTGGACATAACATTCTTAATATACAAAACAAACGACTCAAACTTAGTAATCATAAAAACCCGACTTACTTGTGGCATTGTAGGCTTGGTCATGCAAATGAGAATATGATAGCAAGGTTAAGAAAGTTAGACTACTTAACCCCATTCGACTTTGAGTCTTATGGTAATTGCGAATCCTGTCTCAAGGGCAAGATGATCAACAAACCCTTTTTTGGGAAAGGGGTTCGTGCCAAAGAAGTTCTAGAGTTGATCCAAAGTGACGTTTGTGGACCACTGCCCACTCTAGCTAGGGGTCAATTCGGCTACTTCATAACTTTTACTGACGATTTCTCTAGATTCGGGTAAGTGTATCTAATGAAACACAAATTCGAATCATTTGAGAAATTCAAGGAGTACAAAGCAGAAGTAGAGAAACATCTTTGTAAGAGTATTAAAACTCTTCGATCAGATCGAGGAGGAGAATATCTTAGCCATGAATTCATTGATTATCTGAAGTTGCATGGAATCCAATCACAATGGACTCCTCCCAGTACACCCCAAATGAATGGAGTGCCAAAGAGGAGAAACCGAACCCTGTTAGACATGGTAAGGTCCATGATGAGTTTCTCCTCCCTTCCGACATTCTTATGGGGATACGCACTCCAAACCTCAATCTACATTCTGAATATGATTCCATCCAAATCAGTTAAGCATACGCCATACGAGTTATGGCATGGCAAGAAGTCAAATTTCTCTCACATTAGAACATGGGGTTGCCCCGCGTTTGTGAAGAAAATGCTCACTAACAAGTTGGAATCAAAAGGTGAAAAGAGTTATTTTGTGGGATATCCTAAGGAAACTAGAGGATATTATTTCTATCTACCTCAGAAACAAACAGTAATTGTTTCAAGGCAGTCTAAATTCCTTGAAGAAGACTACGTCTTCAAGGAACAAAGTCGTAAGACGATAGAACTTGAAGAAATTCAAGAACCACAACTTAACAAGGAGACTGGTGTCTTGTCAAAGCAACATGACAAAGAATAAGTGGGAGCATTCAACAGCTCACATGGTGGAAGTTTATCACTAAGTGGTCATCTTTTAGCCAGTGAGAGCGTAATTGGAGTTGCATTGCCGAGCAACGAACTCCAAGTGGGCTGAATGAGAATAACATAGTTCAAACTCTTGCCCAAGAGGCATCCGAAAGTGCTCAAGGAGCATCCAGAAGTGTCGCTCTTGAGGTCTCCCCGGTCAACGATGAAATCGTTGCACCACAAAATTTTCATGATCAGAATGTGCAGCCTGAACAACCACAACTCCGTAAGTCCACTAGAGTTCGTAATCCACCCACAAGATATTATGGTTTCCTCGCAGAGGAGCATGATGACGTGGAGATCCCGAATAAGGACTAACCTAGAACTTATATTGAGGCCACATTAGATGTTGACTCAAAGAAGTGGCATGAAGCCATGAAATTCGAGATGGACTCGATGTATGTCAATCAAGTTTGGGACTTGGTTGAATTGCCGAAAGGGGTTAGACCCATAGGTTGCAAGTGGGTCTTCAAACGGAAGACCAATGGAAATTGCAAAGTACAAACCTACAAGTTTAGGTTGGTGGCGAAAGGTTACAGTCAACGCGAAGGCATTGACTATGACGAAACTTTCTCACCAGTTGCTAAGATCAAGTCCATTCAAATTTTACTTGCGATAGCAGCACATCTAGATTATGAGATTTGGCAGATGGATGTCAAAACAACTTTCCTCAATGGCAACATTGATAAGGAAGTGTTCATGACTCAACCTAAAGGTTTTATATCAAAGCCAAAATCTAATCTCGTGTGCAAGCTTAAACGATTCATTTATGGATTGAAGCAAGCTTCTAGGAGTTGGATTATCTTATTTGATGAAGCTGTCAAATCATTTGACTTCGTCAGAAACTCGGAAGATCCGTGCGTCTATCAAAAATGCTGTGGGAAGAATATTGTATTCATAGTTGTGTATGTCGATGACATGCTCATTATGAAAAACAATATCCCACTCATGCAGTCCGTGAAAGAATGGCTATTAAGGACCTTCATGATGAAGGACCTTGGAGAAGCCTGCTACATCTTAGGGATCAAGATCCATAGGGATAGATCCAAGAAGATGTTGTGGCTGTCACAGTCCACCTACGTAGACAAGGTGTTGAAGTGATTTGCGATGGAGAACTCTAAGAGAGGTTCTCTACCGACATGTCATGGGATAAAGCTGTCTAAGAAGGATTGTCCTTCTACAGAAGCTGATATCCAGCGCATGAAGGATATACCATATGCATCTGCAATTGGATCCATCATGTATGCCATGACTTGCACTAGGTCAGATGTGACCTTCGCTGTCAGCACTACTGGTAGACACCAACAGAATCCGAGTGAACCCCACTGGATTGCTGTCAAGAATATTCTTAAGTACCTCAGACGTACTGAAGATTGCTTTCTGGTCTACGGAGGTTAGTCAGAGCTAGTCGCGACCAGCTATGCTGATGTAAGTTTCCAATCCGGTTATGATGATTACAAGTCATAGTCGGGCTATGTCTTTGTTCTCAATGGTGGGACGGTTAGTTGGAATAGTTCCAAGCAAGATACTATCGCTGATTCAACAATCGAAGCTGAGTACATTGCTGCGGCGGAAGCTGCCAAAGAAGCTGTCTGGATAAAGCAATTCTTAAATGAACTAGGGGTAGTTCCGAGTGCCAGCAGTCTGATAAAGTTGTATTGTGACAACATTGGTGCGGTTGCGCAAGCTAAGGAACCGAGATTCAATAATAGAAACAAGCATGTACCGAGGCGTTATCACTTGATTAGAGAGATAATCGCTAGAGGAGAGATAGAATTAGAACGTATCCCCACAGAGGATAATCTGGCTGATCCTTTCACCAAGGCTTTGAGCGTTCATGTACACACTAGACATTTTGATGGTCTAGGGGTTAGGCATGTAGGTGATTGGCTCTAGTTCAAGTGGGAGATTGTTAGTGTTAGTGTCCTAGAGACAATCCTTTGTAAGGATATAATACTCATATAATATTCAGTATTGGTTTAATATTATTATTTTTTTAATATTAAATATATGGCGTTGCACTAATTAGAATATTATGTTTGATTGTTTGCATCTATTCTTCTCTGTGTTCCATTGAGTCACTGCTGTCATTAAGTGTGTGAGAACTCAGATGACGTGAGCATTATTCTCAAATAGCCCCAATCGAGGATCATCAAGAATGAGATATTGATGATGCAGTGGAGATTAGTGTGCGATCTGCATCATACTCTTAGAGAGTGTAGAAAGATCTCACTTGTTACGAGATACTAGGTATCTCATGATGGATGCACAAATACCTTAGAGGGTATTGGTATACCCATCTGAGAAATCGTTTGATGTAGTTCCACTATATGTGTCTACGGGTGTCTCGGTTAGTGGGAGCAATGCAATACTCCTTTGACTTGAGGTCAATACGCACGACATGTGTGGAGTGATGAACTTTGACCATGACCGATGCTTGCAACCTTCATGGGTAGATATGGCTTGGATTGGGTTTATCACGAAGTGCATGTGCATGGTAGTTGAGCCAAGAAAAGGATTCATTCCTCAAAGTGGATTTAGAGAGAATACTCATATTCTCATCATAATTGGATCAAAGTCATTGGCCAATGCACGTCAACTTGGACTTTGTGGCCAAGTGTGACATAAGTGATCAATTAGTGATTGGAGATAAAGTGATTAAGTTATTTGAATAGACACTTCATCATGTTCAAGAATAATCTAGTATTCGTGAATGAAAAGAGGAAATCGTAATAGCCCATGTTACAGTTACAGGTAGTTGCGTGTTTCTCGCAACGTACCTCATATATTGGAAATGTCTGATTTATTGTCTAAAGTTCAATTAAGACCGTTAGTTTGACTAATCGCTCGATATATGAGGGCCTATGGGTCACACAACAAGTAATTCCCTTTGACGGATTATAGTTGGTTGATTAAGTATTAAATTGGATTTAATATTTAATTTATGGAGAAGTAATTAATAATAGATTAATTTGGAATTAATTATTATTAATGTTTAATTAAATTGGATTTAATTAAATGAGAATTCCCAATAATAATATTTGGAATATTATTTTAGGATTTAATATATATGGAAACAAATAGTAGAGATTTGTCATATATGGCATTTAAATCCGCAGAGATTTATATTTAGAGAATTCAATTAAAGGAGTTTAATTTAATTAATTAAAAGGGATTTTAATTTTCCAATAGGCTAGCTTAGGTTTTAAGCTGGGCCTCCCTATATATATTAGCTCTTGGGATTTCACAAATAGTTTTTACACTTCACAATTCTCCGTAAAATTAAGAGTTGGATTTCCTAGCTGATTTGACTCGAGATTCAACACTGACAAATCCGTGCAGATCCGTTGAAGGGGATTACGTGGATACCATAATAGAGGAATCTGTTCTACTGCTACTGTAAGTTTACTCGTTACGATTATTGTAATCGTTATATGCAATTATATGTTCGTTGTTGGTGAACTGTCCTTTCCGCTGCGCATGTTATACTTGATTACGTGCCTCTAAATTCCAACAGATCTTTCAACTCTTGGATAGACTGGAGTTTGAGAGACCTAAAGGTGAGAGGATCAGTGGTTATATGCCAAGTTTTGGTATCTCACATGTGCTGAGGTCTGGAAACCGCACTGTTGATCTACCCTTGGAAGATCCTGCATCGCAAACCCAAAATATTGTCCATCATGTTGGCAACATTCCTTATAGAGTAACCAGAAGAGATGGTATACCCTCTGTTCATTTTACAAATTCTTTCATTTCTGATCAGATTACTTCCATCCAGCAGAACATAGATGCTCTACTTAAACAACAAACCTTCTGGAGAAGCCTGCTTTCTACTCCAACAGGGGAGGATCACCACCGATGGTCCCAAGATGGTGGTGATGATGGAGCTGGTCCATCTGGCCATGCAGGTGAGAAGGATGATGTACCAGATGCTGGTGATAATGCTGCTGAGGATGATGATGGTGCTGCTGCACAAGATGATCAGAATGATGTTGAAGACAGAGAGGTTGAGGATGTTATACAAGATGCTGTGAATGAGGCTGTGGAGGATGCTGTGGAAGATGTACTCAATGCTGTTGTTGCTGCTGCTGAACAAGTTGTTCCTGACCCTACAACTGATGATAGCACTGATGAAGATCTGAGAAAGATTCCAGACAGGGAGAATATGTCTCCTGAGAGTATTGCTTTTCTTGACGAGATGTATGGCCATGACAATTGGTGAACATATTCAACACAAGGGGAGTTTTTAATGTATGGGGGAGCATTTGCAAATTATGGAGATGCAGTCATTCCAATGGCCTAGTCCTTCCCTATACTTCACTATAAAAATTCCTTTCTGTATAGAAATCTTTAATTTACTGTTCTTTACTTTATGAACTCTGTTAATGAACAATTAGTTGATAGGTTTATGTTTATGTCATTTACTTTATGTTGAATACTTTGGCCTAAGTACACTGTTGATGTACTTAGTGCTTGTGCTTGTTGTTTGTTTTTTAAATTATGACTTGGTTAAATGGTAGTTGTTCTATGAATGGCTATTATTTGTTTCTTTCCTGACACAAGTTCAGATGTTGTTTTTAACATCAGGTGTGCTGTAGTAGAAAGGCCGAATTGAGGGAGTTTGTTGATGTTGCACGGATGTTGTTCCAGATGTTGGACAACATTCTGCACAACATCTTAAATTTGCCCTTTCTCCTAACGCTAACTCCGTTATATTAGATGTGTTTTTCTATGTTTCCTACATTGCAGGTTGAAGACAATTTCAGATATTGTCATGCTGTTGCACTGATGGAGTAATAATAGAAAGATCATGGGTGGTTACACCAAGATCATGGAGATAGTGGAGGAGAACTTCAAGGCTGTCCACACCAAGTGGATAGGACAATGCAGTTGATCCGAATGTCTATAAATAGACTGCATTGTTCGACATTCAAGTTTGAGTTAAAGTGAAATCTCATTTGCTCTACTCCAAACTTAAGAGAGTAACATCCAAGATACAATCGAGAGAACAACCGAGTGATTGTTTCTTGTAGGAGTGTGAGGGTCGTTGTTATTCTATTTGTACTGGTCGAGGGAATACAATCTCTCCCATCAATATTGTGTTTATCTTATTAGATCAAGTTTTAGGTTGAATAAGATCAATAGTTACTTGATTGAATAGATTGATTTTTGGTGTGTAGTTTTTCACTACACCTTTTAGAATCTTGTAAGAGATTTGTGTGTATCTCACTACTTGTTATAGTGATGTTTTTAACCATGAGGTTCGTATAGTCTGATTATAGACTATACACAATTTTGGAAATCTTTTGCACTGCGTTTTTATACTTCCGCTGTCATATGTTGTTTTATATGTTTTACAACATTTTCAACAACACTCTGAAAATACACGCACACACACTTTCAAACTTGTTTAGATAGAAAAGTATTACTTGTTTAAATGGAAAAGTATTACTTGTTTAAATAGAAAAGTATTACTTGTTTAAATAAAAAAGTATAACTTGATTAGATGAAAAGTATTACTTGATTAAATAGAAATGTATTACTTGTTTAAATAGAAAAGTATAACTTGATTAGATGAAAAGTATTACTTGTTTAATTAGAAAAATATTACTTGTTTAAATAGAAAAATATAACTTGATTAGATGAAAAGTATTACTTGTTTAAATAGAAAAGTATTACTTGTTTAAATAGAAAAGTATAACTTGATTAGATGAAAAATATTACTTGTTTAAATAGAAAAATATTACTTGTTTAAATAGAAAATTATAACTTGATTAGATGAAAAATATTACTTGTTTAAATAGAAAAGTATTACTTGTTTAAATAGAAATGTATAACTTGATTAGATGAAATGTATTACTTGTTTGAATAGAAAAGTATTACTTGTTTAAATAGAAAAGTATTACTTGTTTAAATAGAAAAGTATAACTTGATTAGATGAAAAGTATTACTTGTTTAAATAGAAAAGTATTACTTGTTTAAATAGAAAAGTATAACTTGATTAGATGAGTATTACTTGTTTAAATAGAAAAGTATTACTTGTTTAAATAGAAAAGTATAACTTGAATAGATGAAAAGTATTACTTGTTTAAATGGAAAAGTATTACTTGTTTAAATAGAAAAGTATTACTTGTATAAATAGAAAAGTATAACTTGATTAGATGAAAAGTATTACTTGTTTAAATAGAAAAGAATTACTTGCTTAAATAGAAAAGTATAACTTGATTAGATGAAAGTATTACTTGTTTAAATAGAAAAGTATAAATTGATTAGATGAAAAATATTACTTATTTAAATAGAAAAATTGTAACACCCCAAAAATCTAGAATAAATTATTATTTAAACATAATGATAAAAAAAATATAAGAGTATTATTCTGGCGAGTAAGTCTCCTTACATTTTAATTTAATCGAAACTGCCACAACTTTGCTTTACTTTTGATTTACTTACAACAGAAAACTTTAGTATTGATTTCTTTCAATTACTTACTATGTAAAGAGATGTTATTATTATTATTATTATTATAAGAGTAATTATTGAATTGTTCTAGGAAATAAGTAATCCGCTTCAATTGTTTTACTACAAGTTCAATCAGGATGTAAGGTGTGGTTTTTTTATCTTTATTAAATATTTCGTATGAATAAATTATTTATGTGCAATATAATATGACGTGATGTATATGTTAAATTATTTACTTGAACGTGATTTGATGATATGTGTTGGGATATTTTAGTTTTGATGAATTATGCCAAAACATTATCAACTTGTGTTTTTGAAGCTAATCTACAGATAACAAGTTAAGGGTGAACGGGAGAACAAATTGAGGGGGAACTAAAGAAATCAGAAGAAGATGATCGAGATCAGACGAGGCTGCAGATGAGACTGATCGAGATCAGATGAATTAGATGAGTTCCGGAGTTAGCTGATGAGCTGTGCAAATCAGATGTGAAGAAAAGCTAAAGCCAGCAAATAAGAAGAGAAGGTTGCAAATCAGAAGATGAGCAGATGAGACTGATCAAGATCAGACGTGATCGAGATCAGATATGAAGATGAGCAGATGAGACTGATCGAGATCAGGCGTGATCGAGATCAGATATGATAACCTCGATGTAATTGACCGATGTTATCCTTGATATGTTGATCTGAAGAAGTGTTGATCTGATCACCGAAATATCGATCCGCAAAGAAGAAATCGATAGCCAAGTCAAGTGACTCCGAGGGTCGATGTCCGCCGAAGAACTCGAACTCGGTCGGCCACGAGTGTCGGTGATGCCCGATCGTATAAGGTCCGGCCCAAGAGAAGCCTCCCCGAATCAAGAAACTCGAGACTCGATAACCAAGGCTCGATAACCTCGAAGGCTCGATAACTGAAGGTTCGGATAGCTCAGATAACTCAAGGCTCGATAACTCGAAGCTCGATAGAATCAAGATCCCGAGACTCGTAAGAAATCAAGAATATAGCCGTTAGATTCAGCTGACGTGGACCAATGAGAGGAAGACGACAAGACTGATAAAGCTGCAAAAAGCTACAGAGTAGTATGGATTTGAATGTGATTATCTCCAACGGTAACATTCAAATTCACACTATAAATACAAGTTCTTCCTTCATTATCAAGAGTGGATGTGGAAAAATGCGTGAAACGCCCATCAAGCCATATACTCAAGCATTCCCACCATAGAACACAGAGCTAGAAATACACGCATATATTCAAGAGTGTTCTACCCTAGATCTAAGCACAAATGTAATATCCTAAGCTTAGAGAGATTTTCCCATCCTTAGCATTGAAGCTAAACAAATGTAAGGGAAAATCTCAACCTAGTTGGAAACCAAACAAATCTTTACCCAAACCCAAAAGTTAGGTTAAGTTTGTTGTTACCGCAAGATTTCAGACTAGGGATTCTAGTTTTTGATTTCTGGGCTCGGTTGAGTGTGAACTCGGTAAACATCTATAGGCGATCCCGTAAGGGTGATAAGTCCCGTTGGTTAAGAAGGTTTAGTTGGTGCCCCTGTGTTAAGGGAAGAGTGAATGTAGGGTGGGTTTCGTCCGAACCACTATAAAATCTTGTGTGTTCTTTACTGCTTTATGTTTATACTTGTCATATGCATTCAGTTATAAGCAAAATAACACACATTGGTATCAAAGCAAAAATTTGGTATCACCATTCTCTCACCCCTGTTTCTATATGCATCACATGACATGTTCGTTTCCGCACGCGCAAAATGGGTTTTCAGGACCTTCAATTGGTATCAGAGCGGGAGTTCAAAAGTTCACTATTTTCAATGTGAACATCTGTACTGATACCTTCAATTGGTATCAGAGCGGGAGTTCAAAAGTTCACTATTTTCAATGTGAACATATGTACTGATACCTTCAATTGGTATCAGAGCAGGAGTTCAAAAGGTTCACTGATTTCAAAGTGACCACCTGAACTGATCTTTTTAAAGCAAAAACCCAATCTCTGTATAAATGCATATATTTTAAATGTTTTGGCATCATTATCAAAAAGGGGGAAATTGTTGGGATATTTTAGTTTTGATGAATTATGCCAAAACATTATCAACTTGTATTTTTGAAGCTAATCTACAGATAACAAGTTAAGGGGGAACAAGAGAACAAATTGAGGGGGAACTCAAGAAATCAAAAGAAGATGATCAAGATCAGACGAGGCTGGAGATGAGACTGATCGAGATCAGATGAATTAGATGAGTTCCAGAGTTAGCTGATGAGCTGTGCAAATCAAATGTGAAGAAAAGCTAAAGCCAGCAAATCAGAAGAGAAGGTTGCAGATCAGAAGATGAGCAGATGAGACTGATCAAGATCAGACGTGATCGAGATCAGATATGAAGATGAGCAAATGGGACTGATCGAGATCAGACGTGATCGAGATCAGATATGATAACCTGATATGCTAACCTGACGTACTGACCTGATGTTATCCTGATATGTTGATCTGAAGAAGTGTTGATCTGATCAGTCGAGCTGATCAGATCTGGCAAAGAAGAAATCAGATAGCCTGAGTCAAGTGACCTAAGGGTCAGGATGTCTGAAGCCAGAAGAACTGAACTCAGTCAGCCTGAGTGTCAGTATGCCGATCAGACAAGGTTCGCTAAAGAGAAGTCTGCTGAATCAAGAAACCGAGACTCGGGATAACTCAAGGCTCGATAAATCAAGGCTCGGATAACTCAAGGCTCGGGATAACTCGGGGTTCGAGATAGCTCGATAAAATCAAGGCTCGGATAGCTCGGATAACTCGAAGGTTCGGATAACTCGATAAATCAAGGCTCGGATAGCTCGAGATAACTCAAGGCTCGGATAACTCGAAAAGCTCGGATAGAACTGAAGATCCTGAGACTCAGAAGAAACTGAAGAATATAGCCTTTAGATTCAGCTGACGTGGACCAATGAGAGGAAGACGACAAGACTGAAAAAGCTGCAAAAAACTACAGAGTAGTATGGAATTGAATGTGATTCTCTCCAACGGTAACATTCAAATCCACACTATAAATACATGTTCTTCCTTCATTATCAAGAGTGGATGTGGAAAAATGCGTGAAACGCCCATCAAGCCATATACTCAAGCATTCCCACCATAGAACACAGAGCTAGAAATACACGCATATATTCAAGAGTGTTCTACCCTAGATCTAAGCACAAATGTAATATCCTAAGCTTAGAGAGATTTTCCCATCCTTAGCATTGAGGCTAAACAAATGTAAGGGAAAATCTCAACCTAGTTGGAAACCAAACAAATCTTTACCCAAACCCAAAAGTTAGGTTAAGTTTGTTGTTACCGCAAGATTTCAGACTAAGGATTCTAGTTTCTGATTTCTGGGCTCGATTGAGTGTGAACTTGGTAAACATCTATAGGCAATCCCGTGAGGGAGATAAGTCCCATTTGAGTGTGAACTCGGTAAACATCTATTGGCAATCCCGTGAGGGAGATAAGTCCCATTTGAGTGTGAACTCGGTAAACATCTATAGACGATCCCGTAAGGGTGATAAGTCCCGTTGGTTAAGCAGGTTTAGTTGGTGCCCCTGTGTTAAGGGAAGAGTGGATGTAGGGTGGGTTTCGTCCGAACCACTATAAAATCTTGTGTGTTCTTTACTGCTTTATGTTTATACTTGTCATATGCATTCAGTTATAAGCAAAACAACACACATTGGTATCAAAGCAAAAATTTGGTATCACCATTCCCTCACCCCTGTTTCTATATGCATCACATGACATGTTCGCTTCCGCACGCGCAAAATGGGTTTTCGGGACTTTCAATATGAAATCATAAGATTATTGTAAAAAGAAAGTTACGAAAGGCCATGGGCTGCAAAGAGGTCCGGGACTGCAAAGAGGTGCTCAGGTAACCCAGTAAGATTTCAAAGAAGTCTTTGGGGGAACTGCCTTGCACATAGCCGGAGAGGCAAAGAGGTCTTTGGAAGACCCAGTGGGATTGCAAAGTGATCCTTGGGGAAACCATTAAGTATATTTTAATTTAATAATTGTCCATAATTGTGATGAAAAGCTTTATGTGATAATTTGTGATTGATATGATTACTTGTGGATGAACACTTTATTTGTATGTTATATTTAGTCTAGATAAGGTAATCTCACTGAGCTAGTGGTTTTTGTTCATACCATACATTTAACATTTTCAGATTAAGAAGGAGTGCAGTGGAGGGACGGTGGATGTATCTTGAGAAAAATTATTTTCATGTTGATTTAAATAGAAAAGTATAACTTGATTAGATGAAAAGTATTACTTGTTTAAATATAAAAGTATTACTTGTTTAAATAGAAAAGTATTACTTGTTTAAATAGAAAAGTATAACTTGATTAGATGAAAAATATTACTTGTTTAAATGGAAAAGTATTACTTGTTTAAATAGAAAAGTATTACTTGTTTTAATAGAAAAGTATAACTTGATTAGATGAAAAGTATTACTTGTTTAAATAGAAAAGTATTACTTGTTTAAATAGAAAAGTATAACTTGATTAGATGAAAAGTATTACTTGTTTAAATAGAAAAGTATTACTTGTTTAAATAGAAAAGTATAACTTGATTAGATGAAAAGTATTACTTGTTTAAATAGAACAATATTACTTGTTTAAATAGAAAAGTATTACTTGTTTAAATAGAAAATGATAAGATGAAAAGTATTACTTGATTAAATAGAAAAGTATTACTTGTTTAAATAGAAAATTATAGCTTGATTAGATGAAAAGTATTACTTGTTGAAATAGAAAAGTATTACTTATTTAAATAGAAAAGTATTACTTATTTAGAAGGAAAAGTATTACTTGTTTAAATAGAGAGGTATAATTTTTTCAAAAAAATAAGTAAAAAGTATACATTTAATATAATATAATTTAATTTTAATTTATATAAAAAAATTATTATATAAAAATGTGATTGAAGTTATAAATAAGATAATTGAAATAATTTTTTTTTAAAAAAAATTGTTAAAAAAAATGATTTTTGGGACATATAGAATTAATTTCATTAAGTAGACGCAAGAAAGCAAGTGCCCGAGCGGAATTGATCCCCGCTCAGGGGCCCAAGGTCCCGTTTTCGATCCCCCATGGGAGCGAATAATTGCCTCAATTAATTGGGAGGCTTGGAGGCTTATATATGAGATGCTTGGTTGTTGGGTTCGACATGGTCCGTGGTTCGGGTGGTTCGGTGCCCACCCGTCTGTCGTCGCTAAACCGTCGCTCTATCGTTGGTTGTTGGGTTCGACATGGTCCGTGGTTCGGGTAGTTCGGTGCCCACCCGGGTTCGACATGGTCCGTGGTTCGGGTGGTTCGGTGCCCACCCGTCTGTCGTCGCTAAACCGTCGCTATATCGTTGGTTGTTGGGTTCGACATGGTCCGTGGTTCGGGTAGTTCGGTGCCCACCCGTCTATCGTCGCTAAACCGTCACTATATTTTCGACGATATAGCGACGGTTTAGCGACGATTATTTTGACCCGGGCCCGGACCCATGTGTCCGTCACCAAAGCCGTCGCTATTTTGGCGACGGTAAAAAATCGTCGCTAAGTAGCGATGGTTACCGACGGGCACAAATTGTCGCCAAAGCCGGCTCTATTCTGCTTAGCGACGGTTATAGTCGTAGCTAAAACCGTCGTTAAACCTTGTCTTTTTTGTAGTATATATATTTGTAAAATAAGAATCATATATAATCATATCCCTCTATATTACTAATTGAGAGTTTTTATTGCTTAATTGTCAATTTTAAAGTGTCACGTGAGATGCACATGCTTATTACGACGAGTTTCTAGTGAGATTTAAAAATTTTCGATAAAAAATGACTGAAATTGACACATTCGGGACTAAAATTAAAAAAGTAAAAAATTACAGTACTAAAAATGGAATCGTTCGAAGTTACATGATTAAAAATGATATTTTCTCGCTTAATCGATTCCCCCATAAAGCAACTCCATTCACATTAAGGGGGGTGTATTGGTTGTGGAGTCTGTAGGATTATTTTAGACTTTTCAAAGACCGGGGGTATTCAATTTGGATTTTCAAAAGTCTTTAAAAATCCTGAGGTATTCAATACAGATTTTAAAAAGTCTTAAAAAATCTTTAGGTATTCAACAATTTATGGATTTTAATACTCTTTGAATTTTCTTTGATTCTCTTTCAAAAATATAAACAAATTTCACTCTCCAAAATCTCTTCTAACAACCAGATATTTCTACGTCAGAGAACTCTGAAGACGAAAGGTCTATAGAAAAAAACCTTTGTAATACTTTTCATTTAAACAAGTAATACTGTTCTATTTAAAAATTATACTTTTCATCTAAACAAGTTATACTTTTCTTTTAAACAAGTAATACTTTTCTATTTAAACAAGTAATACTTTTCTATTTAAATAAGTAATATTTTTCTATTTAAACAAGTAATACTTTTCATTTAAACATGTAATAAATTTCTATTTAAACAAGTTATACTTTTAATCTAAACAAGATATATTTTTCTTTTAAACAAGTAATACTTTTCTTTTAAACAAGTAATACTTTTCTACTTAAACAAGTAATATATTTCTATTTAAACAAGTAATACTTTTCTATTTAAACAAGTTATATTTTTCATCTAAACAAGTTATAATTTTCTTTTAAACAAGTAATAGTTTTCTATTTAAACAAGTAATACTTTTCTGTTTAAACAAGTAATATTTTTCTATTTAAACAAGTAATATTTTTCTATTTAAACAAATAATACTTTTCATTTGAACAAGTAATACTTTTCTATTTAAACAAGTTATACTTTTCATCTAAACAAGTTATACTTTTCTTTTAAACAAGTAATACTTTTCTTTTAAACAAGTAATATTTTTCTACTTAAACAAATAATATTTTCCTATTTAAACAAGTATTACTTTTCATTTACACAAGTAATACTTTTCTATTTAAACATGTTATACTTTTCACCTAAACAAGTTATATTTTTCTTTTAAATAAGTAACTTTTCTTTTAAACAAGTAATACTTTTCTATTTATATAAGTAATACTTTTCTATTTAAACAAGTAATATTTTTCTATTTAAACAAGTACGGAAGCTAACTACAACAAAGAACGAAATTGCTTTCTCAAAGCCAACTACAACAAAGAACGGAAGCTAATGCATGGAGAACGAGTATTGATAATGCTATGTGGGAAATGAGGCCGAGGTATAACAGTGATGGAAATGAAGATGATGGGAATGAAGATGAGAATAATAATGATAAATAATAATTTATTTTTTTTAAACTAATATATTTTGGTATTTTTTCTAAACAATTTGAATAATTTTTTTTATATACAAGTGTGTTCCATATACATTTGCATCAATAGTTCTAGCGCCGGAGTCTATGAAAATCCATGTAAATCAATAAAAAAAGTGTATTCCGCAATCCTGTCAAGTCTATGAAAATTCATGTAAATCAATAAAAAAAGTCAGTCAAACTCTGCATGGAGTCTATGGATTTTCTAAATTCACGGACTTTTTAAAGTCTAAAAAAATCCAATAGAATCTCAATTGAATACACCCCTCTAAATTGTTCACATGATGGGTCTACTTCAATGATGGAGTAAGAGAATTCAGCACTGTGAGGAGAGTGTTAAGGGAAGTACCTCCTCTCATATGGATCAAAAGATTCCAATCATGAGTGAAGTAAGTGTTAAGAAAAATAATATAAATGAATTAATTTCATAAACTCTTTAAAAGTTCTGACTTTTAAGTTAGATGAAATTCTTTCAATAACAATGGTCAATTAACTTGACCGCATTAGTTATGCATTAAATATTATTTGTCTATATAAGTGACTTATAATCATGAAAAATTTCCAATAAAAAAAAAATTCTAGTTGGAAGCTTAATTATTGCATAATTAAGCTTCCCCTCACGTCAATCTCTACATCTTTCAAATTTTAAAATGAAAATTAGTTTCGACAATAAAAAAGGAAAAAAAAAATACTTTTAAAATGTGAAAAGAATCTTATATAGATTGTAGAAAGAATACACAGTACTTCTTAGCCAGAGATCAAATTTTCTTGCAAAATTAAAGGACTTACAATTTACAAAGAAAGATTAAGGGCCGAGATCTTATTCATATTAACACATTTTAATATATTCTCATATTTCCGTTAAAAATACTATTTGAAATAGAACTAATGCATTTTAGCTTTAGGTGTATCCACAAAAGATGGTGACGCTGTGAAATTTATTTTTCGGAATTATGCATCTTTGTTAAATTGTATCTTAATACACAATGAATTTTGTAAAATCTCATATTTTCAGAGAAGGTAATGCAGCCGCGGACACACTCTAGATTTTGTACGTAGTTTTACTTGCTAAGTTACACTCTAATAATGTTTGGCTGGGGTCATATCCAGCCTTCATTGAATCTCATTTGTACATTGATATGTCACAAAGATTTTTTTTTTTGTACTACTACATCCTAGGGATTACCTTTGCGTTGTGGGGTAATATCTTTATTTTAGAGAGGTTTTCCATTTCCTCTTGACTAGGGGTTTTACCCTAAAAAAGATTTTACTCTAGCAAGATTTTTAGTGGGGCTCCGATGTTAGAAATATTCAATTACATGAATATTTATATAATACGATAAACATCCTAGATGTGGAAACTCTAGGACAACAACATGTTCAATCATCAATGATTAGTGGATATAGTGAAATACCTGGATCCATAGCAATATTAGGGATAGGAAAAGCCTCACCAATGCAAAGTGATCGATGGGGTGGTTTTATGGCCTTCCTCAACTAAATCTCCGTATGGGTCCTTTGTTTCCCCTCTTGATGGGGAGAGTAGAAAACTGTATGCGATTTTGTGTGTTGGGGGCCATAACCATGATGCTCTTTATATAGTACTCAATTAGGGTTCCCATAATCCTCATAATTAAGTCCTACTTGGTATCTACTCATAATTCCATATCAATTTCAATAGTCAATGGTACCATAATTAAATCAATCAATTAAGACTAATTATAATTATAAATGGCAAATATAATTGCATAAAATATGTGGCCCATATATAGGAAATAATAATTTCCTAACAATCTCCCACTTGATTGATCGGACCTTGTTCATAATAGAAGATGGAGAAGACATTCTCTTGGTTCAGATCTATGTGGACGACATTATATTTGGTTCTCCCAATCAGAAGTTATGTGAGAAATTCAGTAAGCTGATGCAAGGGAAATTTGAGATGTCCATGATGGGTCAGACGAGCTATTTTCTGGGTCTACAGGTCAAGCAAGCTCACACTGGAATCTTCATCTGTCAGGCAAAATATACAAGGAATTTGTTGGCTAAGTATGGAGTTCAGAATTGCAAAGAAGTCAGAATTCCAATGTTAACCACATTTAAGATGGATCCAGATGAAGGTGGTAAGAAGACTAATCAGAAAGAGTATAGGGCTTTGATTGGATCTTTACTATACCTGACCGCAAGCAGACCAGATATAACATTTGCAGTAGGTGTATGTGCCAGATTTCAGGCAAATCCCAAACAAAGCCACCTAGAAGCAGCTAAGTGGATTCTTAAGTATCTGAAGGGTACTGTAAACTTAGGTTTATGGTATCCAGCAGATGATAATCTAGAGCTTAGCGGGTACTCTGATTCTGATTATGGAGGTTGCAGAATAGACAGAAAGTCAACCTCAGGTACGTGTCAGTTCTTGGGAAGTAAGTTGATCTCGTGGTTCTTTAAGAATCAAACGTCTGTTGCCACATCTACTACTGAAGCAGAATATATGGCTGCAGGTAGCTATTGCTCCCAACTGCTCTGGCTTTGTCAGCAGCTGAGGGATTACAACATAACTGCTACCAATGCACCTATCTTCTGTGACAGTAATAGTGCAATTGCTATCACGCAGAATCCCGTTCTGCATACACGATGCAAGCACGTGGACATCAGACATCACTTCATAAGAGACCATGCAGAAAAGAAGAACATCAGAATGAAAAAGATCCATACTGATAAGCAAAGAGCTGATATCTTAACCAAGCCCCTAACTGAAGTCAGATTTAGAGAATTATGCAACGAACTAGGTCTACTGGATTTAGGAGATGCAGCCCCAGAGTATTTTGGTGGTCTGATCTCAAACACCAGTTGGTTAAGAGACTGATCTGATAGAATCAGTTGAGTAAGGAAACTCAACTGATCAGAAAAGTCAGTTAGGCACATTAGATTAATAGGATAATAGATTAAGGGGGAAATAGACAAACATCGCATAATGAAATCAAGTCAACACAAGAATGGAATTAAGAGAGAATTTCATTGATAAAGACCCGGAGGTCGAAACTTTTTGTAGGTCCCGATTTGAAAACCCATTTTGCGCGTGCGGAAGCAAACATTTCATTGCGATGCATATAAAAACAGGGGTGAAGGAATGGTGATTACAGATTTTTGCGTTTTAAGCTCATGTGTTGTGTTTTGCTTATAATCGAATGCATATGACAATATAAGAACATAAAGCAGTAAATAACACAACAATGTATAGTGGTTCGGAGGCTCAAGCTCCTACATCCACTCTCCCTGTTCCTAGGGAAATTCCTTCCAACTGGACTTATCATCCTCTCGGGTTCGCCTCTAGATATTTAACGAGCTCTCACTCCAACGGGACTTATCACCCTCCACGGGATTGCCTACCCTCCCTTTCGGGATTGCTAGATGTTTACCGAGTTCACACTCACCTACAAACTTAACCGACTGATTTGGGTAAGGTTTGTTTGGTTTCCAACTAGGTTGAGATTTTCCCTTACATTTGTTTAGCCTCGATGCTAAGGTTGGGAAAATCCCTCTAAGCTTAGGATACATCGTGGGTTGCTTAGATTGGTTTCTAGAACACTCTTTGAATATATTTGTATATCTTTAGACTTGTGTTCTAAGGTGGGAATGCTTGAATATAAGGCTCTTGGCTCTGTAGCATCTTGTGCATATTCTCCACACTTAATTTGATGGAAGATCTTGTATTTATAGTGTGGATTTGAATGTTACCGTTGGATGGAGTCACATTCAAATCCATACTATTCTGTAGCTTCTTGCAGCTTTTCCAGGCTGGTTGTCTTCCTCTCATTGGTCCACGTCAGCTGATTCTAACAGCTATATTCCTCAGATTCTTCTGAGTCTCAGGATCTTCAATTCTATCTGAGCCTTCAGGTCTGTCTGAGCCTTCAGGTCACGTCTGATCTCGATCAGTCTCATCTGCTTCTTTTCTGATCTGCAACCTTCTCTTCTGGTCAGTTTCTTTCTGATCAGCTTGTCTGCTCTTCTGATCACCATATCAGGTCTGTTCTGGTCATCTGATCTTCTGATCAGTTGGCTTAGCTTTTCTTCTTTTCTGATTTTGTTCAGCTCATCAGTTAACTCCGGAACTCATTTTACTCATCTGATCTCGATCAGTCTCGTCTGCAGCCTCGTCTGATCTCGATCATCTACGTATGATTTCGTGAGTTCCCCCTCAATTTGTTCTCTCGTTCCCCCTCAACTTGTTATCTGTAAATCAGCTTCAACAACACAAGTTGATAATGTTTTGGCATAATTCATCAAAACTAAAATATTCCAACACTTTTCATTACAATAGACCCGGAGGTCGAAAGAAAAGTCCTAAACCCTAAACCCTAAAACCGATGAGCATTCGCGCTTTAAATGAACACAAATGTCATACATATGGTGCAAAATATAAAAGGTGACTTGACTTGATCAAGTTCGCATATACAATACTAAATTCACATTACATGTCAGAAATTGCTCAACGGTGTTAACCACGTCGTCTCAATCGGAACACAAGGCATAGACACCCACCTCCATGATAAAGGCGACAAATTCACAATCAGGGTGGCGGTGAAGCTTAGCAATGGCCGTTTGGTCATCTTCCGATGAAGACGAGATCAAGGGAAGCATAGGGATGGACTGGGGATCGGAGGACTTGCCGGAATAGAAGAAGCCTATTGCCGGAGGAGTTGCCGGAATCAAGGACTTGCCGGAATTTCTCATGTGAAAACTTGAGAATGAAAATTGATGAATGATTGTCTAAATCCAGTTCTATTTATAGAAAGAAAGCGGGGGTGGAAATGTAATTTTTTTTGTAAATTTGGGACCCCTCCCAAAGAAATTGACGTCACAAGTGACAGACCATCATTGCGGGCATGTCACATCACGCCGACTTAGGGATTCGAGGCGATCGTTCGACTCCTCGATATTTAGGCTTCGGCGGGAGCACATTCCAAGACCCGGATTGGATCAGATTGGCTCAACAGAAATCTGATCAGTTAAGTTGGACATTGTTGAGAAATGTTGGTAAGAGGCAGGCAGAACTTCAGATCAACAGATCAGGTACGCTTAAGAGATAGGCAGAACTTAAGATCAACAGATCAACAGATCAGACAAACTGAGAACCGACATCATGTGGTATTGACTGATTACAATATCAGTCAATCAGATATGCTTTTCTATCTCTTTCATCTGTTCTCATCTAGTTTACTGTACTCAAGTACATATGACGCACGTCCTGCAAGGCATTAAATGCGGACGTGGGGAACATGTATTAAATGGTTTTTAATGAGTTGTTTAAAATCCAAAAGCTGCCGGATTAAAATCCTTAACCACACGATCTACTTTTAAAACTCACCATTTAGTCTTGACCATTCATCTCGATTAATTAATTGATTTTTCGAATCGTTTCTCGAAAAACCACTTTCCCTCCAAAATGCCTATATATAGTAGGAACCTTTCTTCAAAACCTTTCTTCGCCCTAAATTTTTTTTTCTCAAGGCACTATTGCAAAAATCCTTTTCAGTCCGGCAAAGCAAGTTCTTCACTCTTTAAAAATTTTACCAGAAAACTTCTTCAAATTTCACTGGTAAATAAATCTTTACTTATTGCATTTGCTTGTGTTTACTATGATCTACATCATATATGTCTGTGATTTTGTGTGTCTTTTGTAATATGCATAGCATTTAACTCACAATTCACAATTTGTAGATGGCTACACACGGATTAGGTAAAATTATGTGTAACTATGCATCCCTCGCCAAGAAGGTAGTTGAAGATAGATACGTCGTGTTTGGAGTTACACAAGATCCTGAATCTCAGGAAGTGGAACAGATCTTAAGAGACAATCACCTCGACCAATTCTGCTCACGGTCCGGAAATCTGGTGATGCAGTACGAGGCTCTCGAATTTCTCCAGAATTTGGAAATCAATTCTCCAGGGGAGGAATTCACATCTATAGTGAACGGAGAAGAGATTAGGGTTACCAATGCTGACCTGATACGTATTTTTAACCTACCAAGAGGGAAAATTTCTCCAGCTCATTATCGGGAGGATGAGGACGACAAAATCAGACGGGAACTGTTCCGAGATGCTGACAAGGGACAAACATCTGGTTTCACCAAACCAATGTTAAAAAGAAAGTACAGATTGCTCTTTGATGTTCTGTCAAAGACAATTCTTGGAATCTCCTTCAGTCCGGACGGACTGACGTTTGTGAAGCTGCATTGCCTAGCTGTCATGGTTGACAGAGCGTCA
The DNA here is from genome assembly GCA_037126765.1 of Stenogyne calaminthoides. Taxonomy (NCBI): domain Eukaryota; kingdom Viridiplantae; phylum Streptophyta; class Magnoliopsida; order Lamiales; family Lamiaceae; genus Stenogyne; species Stenogyne calaminthoides. The sequence goes on from JBBCBC010000019.1 coordinate 23,193,273, forward strand.
AATATAAGCTGGCATGGGGCACTCAAAGCTGTTCTGGTGCAAGAACATCAGAAATTTGGAGTAAATGAGCGCAGGGAAGTTTACCTGAAGAGAATAGGGAACCTCAATAAAGTGGCAGTTATTCTGAGGGACAAGCTACCTCAAAAAGAAAGGGACATAGAAGGCATCAAGAGCTACAAGGCTCTCTTGAACGATTCTGCCAAGATTTTCGGCCCGCCTGATTTTGATCCTCAGATCACCATCAAGAGGAAAAGAAAAGGTGTTGAGGAAGAAGGACCGAGCTACCACCATCCCCGAAAGCAAGAAAAAAGAAGACCAAGGTCGCACATCCGTGTCAAGAGACCAAGAAACACAAAGATCTCCAATGAATCTGCTCATAGAATCGAAACAGAGGAGGAGGAAACCGATAATAGAAAAAAAGTCCTCCAAGAGCCGGACAGCAAAGAAGTCCACAGTTCCCAAAATAGGTCTTCATACCTGAGAGGCAGAAATCCTATGCTGAAAGCTCTCCTGATCTGCCACAGGAAGGAGATTTTGGGGCTGACCTGACACGATCTCCTTCTCCCCAATCTCGGGTTCCTTCTCCTACTCTCATGCATACAAGAGATCACAACCAGCTTGTACTTATGGAGGAAGAACAGATAGCAGAACCTGCTGCGGAACTAAATCAGCAGGAGGTTGAACAGGCAGTGATGGAGATCATGCAATAAATGCCTAAGTCGACTGAAAAGACTCCCATCACCAGCCAAGTTTATCTCCAGAGTGGGCCAGGATCAAGCTTTAAGCCACATGATCGATTGAGGATAGCACGCGAATCGAACAAACATATCCAATCGCCGATTATCAATTCAGATTGGATGAAGTTGTGGAAATCCGGCCCGAGAGATTTAAGGTCAAAAAACTTCACAGATCTGTTCATGATTGTAGAACAGTTGGGCGGGGCTGATGAATTTGCTGATTTCGATTTCGACATGCGCAAGGCTGCCGCAGTAAGCTCACCAACTGTCTTATTATCTGAAGTTGAGGTAAAGAAATTGATCTATCGCAAGCTGGGTAGAACAGTTGAGCAGGCTGAGGAAGATATTGAACTGCAGATGGAGGAGGCAACTGCCGATGAAGTGATGTTGGTGTTTCGGCACATGACCAACCACCGGAGGAGAGAGTGTCCGCGGTAACTGTTGGGACATCTCAAGGTCCAACAGGTCAGGCCATGCTGACAATTCCTGCGACACACATCACATCTGATCAACTTAAAGAGATCAGATCATGCTTCAAGGATTTGTTGCAGCAAGAAGTTGAAGGTGTCCTGGCAAATTCCATCAGTTCAACAATTGCAGATCATCGCCAGGCATCTGAGAAAGTTATGGAGGAACATAGACTGTATATGTCTTCCCAGGTCGCTGAGCTAAAAGAAAATTTTGCCAAGGAAATGAAGTTGATTACTGAAAACTTCTCTAAGACTGTGGAAGAGAATCTAGCAAAGATTTCAAACCTGGAAGTCTCTCTGTTAGTGGCACTGGATAGACTGAAGCTGAATGAAGAAAAGTTTGATAAGCTAATTCTTACCTTTTCAACAGCCATAGAGTCTGTTAAATCTGAGCTGGTGAACAAAATCAGTGAACTATCTGTTCAAGCTCAAAGTCTATCTGCTGCAGATCTCAACAAAATGATAGCTCTCAGTTTTGGATCTCTGACTTCCCATATCAATGCCCTTTTTGATCAAACCAAAAAGGGGGAAGGACAGGTTGAGAAACCAACTGGCCTAATCCAAACAACCGAAGATCTTATTCAGACTATTGAGTCACATGATCAGAGGCTTCAAAGTCTAGATGAGATGGCAGTTGAAGTCCGTGCCAGGCTAGGAAGGGCCAAGATGAAGGGCAAAGGAACTGGACTGTCGCATTCTGCACTTCTACCTCCTCAAACACTTTCTACTCAAAGAATCACGAGGAGTGCATCTGCTGCACAGGTAGAAGCAGACAGACGACTGACTGCTAGAATGACTAAAGAAGAACTAGCTGAGGTGGCCCGAATAAATGAGGAAGAAAGAAGGAAAGAAAGGCTGGCTGTAGCCGAAGGGTTAAAAAGAAGATATTCTGCAAGGCTGAGAAAGGGTCAAATCGGCAAAGATTTTGTTGAACCATTGATCCCTGCCAGAGTAGTAGACATTATCAGAAATGATAGCAGAAAAGAAGCCAGATTGAAGACTTGGCGTGGAATCAGGGCAGAATGGTTGATGGATGCCTTTGTGCTAGACATTGTGCCTTCAGAAGAGTCTCCAGATGAGGAATTCCTGAACTGGATGGAAAACAAACATCCTGACTTTCTGAAGGATGTCCAGATAGATGCCGAGAGCATCGATGCTAAGATCACACATCCTCCATATGATGTGTTGGACTATCAGAGAAAGGAAGATGGATCCTTCGACAGATTGGCCTTTGAAAGATTCTATTACAATCTGATTGGCAAAGCTGCCATCACTGATCCAGGCCAAGTTAACAGTGTCAAATGGAAGTTGTACCGTATTTTCAATGTACCTCAGAACATGAGGGAGATGTCAGAAGGGTACACTCCGAAGGATTGAAGATCAGAAGACATTGGGATCAGTTTATGTTTTTGTTTTTCAAATGTACTATGTAATGCTTCATCTTAATAAAAAACAAACTCCATTTCTGATCCTAAGACAATCTCTCACTGTCTTCTGATTATATGTTTCTTACTGTTTTATACATATCAACTAATGGTTGGTTTCTCATATGTTTTGGTTTTATCAAAAATGGGGAAATTGTTGGGAAATTTATTAAGTTTTGATAAAAGTTCCAAAACAGATGTAATAGGACCAGTCAGAATCTGTTAGCTGACTGACGTTTTATATTGAGAACTAGGCTGACCAGTTGAGAACTGTTGTATAGAGCAACTGATTTATAAATTAGATTAGAACACACATTGAGGGGGAACTCAATGTGTGTAGCTCTTAGTCTTGAAGATCAATTATAAAGATCACTTATGTAGATCAAAAGAGAAGAACTGAAGATCTGAAGATAACAAGACTGAAGACAGATAAAGCACATCAGATGAAGTCAGTAAGTTGAGCTAAGACAACTTACAACCAAAGACTTCAGATAGGGCAGATCAGTTCACCTGATCTGTTCAGTTCCAAGAAGTGTTCTAAAAGTTCATTACACTTTCAGAAAGGTCGATCAGACAACAAGCATAAAACCTATCAAGACCAGTTTAAATGGTACTTGCTAGCCTATGAGAGATCGACACGACTGTACGGAACTGATAGGACTCAAGGTTGGAGGCTCAATGTTCAACGGCTAGAAAGGACAAAGTTACATGCTTTCGGTCATACCGCCTCTGAGGAGAATCATATCAACCCTGCAAACCTACCTTAAATAGACCAAAATTCGAATTGCTCTCCAACGGCTAGTTCAATTTCGTGCCTATATATATGGGATCAAACCTTCATAGCAAGGTTACGGAAATTATCATCAAGCTCAAGCTCAAGCAAATTTTTGCACGAAGAACACTAAATCGAAGATTATTCTCTAAGTGTTCATCCCATTAATTCTTAGCTTTGAATACTTATCCTTTAGCTTTAGGCTACCTAGATACTATGATAGTATTCCAGTTGGAACAAAACAAATCTTATACCAAAACATTGTTAGGTTAAGTTTGTTATAGCAAGATTTCTATCTAGGGTTTCTAGATTAGATTTCTGGGATCGGTTGAGTGAGAACTCGTTAAATATCTGTTGGTTGTACTGTGTTGGACTAACACAATAAACTAAGTCCAAGTTGGTTAAGTTGGTGCCCCTGCTGATAGGGAAGAGTGGGCGTACGACAAGTTGTCCGAACCACTATAAATCTGTGTGCATCTTTCTTGCTTTACACATTTGCACACTTTTTATTTGCATGCATATTCTGTACCTGGATCAGATTAGCATCAAGCTACTGATCTGATCAGTTTGACATTTTAGTCACCTGATCTGAAACATTGGTCAGAATCCTATTTGAGTAAAACTGGTTTTCTACACGGGTTAACTTATCTTCCTCACCATCAGTTAAGTTGATAGACGTTGAACTGATCTGCCTACCAGATCAGTAAGTCGGATATCAGTCTAAACTGATTCACATCGCACTCTGATCAGATATACGTGCAAATCACATCTGATCCACGAAAAAGTTTTGAAGTCTATTCACCCTCCCCTCTAGACTTCAACCCTCACTGAAACTCGTTCGGAAACTACAAGTGGTACTATTATATATGTATTGCGATGACGATAAATAAAAGTCAGGTCAATCTCTTTCGAATGTAGGTTTATATCTTCCCAAGTCGATTTTTTTATACTAATAACTATACGTGTTTCGGTTAGGATGAGAGACCATACAAGTATACAACAAATGTTGTTTACAAAAAGTCCTTTGAAATTTGTAATTTGAAGTACTTTTTTTAAAATGTATATTTGTGCACGTATTTACTTTTTTATATAGTCAGCGAGTATGAAAAACTTAATTTCAATTCATTTATATTTGGATTATATTTTTATTTTTAATATTTTGTGAATTATAAAAGATTTTAACTATAAAAAATATTAAATTATAAAAAGTATTCAAGTTTTATTTTTTATTTTATATATTTTTTTTTTCTTTCAACCCGCGAGGTTCCCGGGGCTAAGGTCTAGTCTCCTATATTGCTAATAGATAGTTTATCTTGATGATGTGTCATCTTGTGATTTATTTGGATGATGTGTCATTTTGAGGTTAATTTGGATGAATTGTCACATTCATTGTATTAATGTGTCAATTTTCTATTGGTTTGTAGTCAATATATGACATCCATATGACATTTTAATGTGTAGTTTGATTTAAAAAATGCAACAATTAAGGTTTGAATCTTGCACCACTTACATCATACTTATGTTTAATTGCACTAAACCCACTAAACTATCACTGAAATTGTATCTAAACCACCTAACTATTTTTTGTTACACTAAACTATACAAACTATTATTTTATTACATTTAAACCATCGAACTAATTTTTCAAGCTAAATTTTCTCTCCATTTTATACATGTGCACTACACGTGATTTTTAAAAAGACGTTTTCGTTAATTTTCATATATTACGCACAATCATTTTCTCCTCACCCATTCAACAACCAATTTGCAAACAGAAAGAGAAAAAAGAAAAAACCTCAATTTTTTATTTTTTAAGTCTGAAGAAATATTTTAAAAAAATATACTCATATTTAAATTAAGAATTCGTGAATCAACTGCAGAATTGGTAGAATTTGACACAATAATTTCATTTCAATAATTGTTTAGGTAAATATATAAATATACACCCTAAACAATTATTATTTTATGTTTAGTGCAATTATGCACATAATTATATTTTTATTATTAAATATATTATATATTATGAATATTATATTTTTAATTAAAAAACTGTGTAATACGCGGGCATTAAACTAGTATTTGTGATGTGCATCAGTGCATGTACCCAAAATATCAAACTTATAAAAATGGTATGTGAAAACGATCTGAGAAAATCTAATATCCAATGGAAAATACCCAATTTTGAATTTTTATTTTATTTTTTAAACCAAAAGAAATGCTAAATTAGCTTAAAAATACAAGAACATGAGATATCGAGAAGACCCAATAATAAGGGCTTGAGAAAGACCCAAACGCCCTAAAACAATGATTTGCCAAATCATTGACATTTCTGCGAGCAAGATGAATCTCGTAAACATTATGTTGTAATATAGCCGACGGGGCTCTAATTCCTCCGATATTCGTGTATCGTAGTAAGAGTAGAATAATAATTTTCACCAAAATCTCACCTCCGAAACTACATACCCTTGCACTCGTCAATCCACCTCCCTCACTATGCAGCAAACGTTACTCGTTATCAAAATTTGAATTATTTTAATTTCAAAAGTATTTTCACAAGACAAATTAAAGAAAAAACAAAAGCTCTCAACTCATGAGAGGGAATTAGAAGCTCTTAACTCAGGATCACCACAGATCAACAAAAAAAAGAACATGGAGTGCGAATAAAAGTCGCGATAGACGGACGGAAACAAATAAAAACGCGAACAAAAAATGCAAAATAGTATCTTCAAATCTACAAATTGAATAATGGGAAAAGTAAATCAATTTTGGGAGAGACCGCCGCCGCCAACCACCCCCGGGCAAAACCCTAAAAAATAAAAGTTGTTTTGTCTTTGATTTTGATTTTTTTTAAAGACCCCTTTTTCTCATTTCAATATATTGTATTTTAGAAATGATCACATGTCAATGTAGTGTGATGTAGCTCAATCAAACACTAACTATGTAGTAATCAATATCCAAACTAATATAAAATATAGTATAAAATAAAGAGTTATAAATTTATTGAATGAACAATAATAATAATAACTAAAAAAAGATTACAATATATATGTGGGATTTAATGGAGTATTTATAGATAAAAAATAATATGTATAAAAAGATTAGGTACTTAATTGAGTACTGCAGGGATATTTTCAAGATCCAAAACACTACAAAAAAACTGTCATTTAATGAGGGCATTAACGAGGGCTATAAAAGTCCTCATTAATAACAAGGGTTTTAAAGAAGATTATGATAACCATCGGAATTAATGAGGGATTTTAAGAGCTTGTTACTAACGATCGAGGCGTTAACGAGCAAGAAATTTTCCCTCATTAATAGTGAGGGATTTAACAAGCACCATAATAGCCCTCTCTAATAGTGAGGGCTTAGTCCCCTCGCTAATAACATGGGCGTAGTCCCTCGTTAAAAATACAAACTATGTATGATTAGATATTTATTATAGGTGACAATTCATTAAAATAGACATGTAGCCTAGTGGTTATATAGGCTTTCTGGCAGTGACAGGTCGCGGGATCGATTCTTGCCTCTTGCGAGTTATTTTGTTATGTTATATAGTTAATTTCATTTATAGAGGGAATTATGCTACATATTTATTTGAAATGAACATACAATCAATTAATTATCTGGTCCAGTGGTAATTGCAGCTCGCCCTTGAGCAATAGGTCTAGTGTTAGAGACCCTGGCCTCCCGAATTCGCAATTGTTTATAAAATTTTGTAATTTTCACTTTTAGTGAGGGCAGTTTTGCCCCCTTAATATCAAGGGTGCATATGAATATGACCTCGCTAACGCCGAGGTCTATGATTGCCCTTGTTAAACTTAACGAGGAGAAAATTATCAAGGGTTATTACCCCTCGTTAAATTGAGGGTTATTTGCCCTCGTTAAATCAATTTAACGAGGTCATGCCCTCGCTAACGCCCTCGTTAATTGACAATTTTTTTGTAGTGAAAGTTGAACTAATATTATGCTATTCTACCTGGTACTCTAAGTTTTTAAGGAAACCTGATCCGATCGGATTGGGTACTAGAAACCCTAAAAAATTGTGCAACAAGTAATACAAAAAAAAAATCTTAATTGGATGATTTATACAATAACATACATAAGTAACCTGTAACAGGAACTGCGAATCAGATTTTACTACATAATACTCATAATCCAAACAATCGTGCTTGGAATAAAGCCATTTAAATAGCTTTAGACTAATGGCCGGCCTTAAGGAAGGAAGCGTCGTAGATGAATAAAGCTCGGACAATCGACCGCTCGAGAACCTTCCTTTTACAAAAGCGATAGGCGAAACATAAGACGATGTTGAGGCAAGTCACCCAACATTTCTCAACCAACAGGTTTGGAAGTTTGTCTACATATTGAAGAATTGCCTTTTGATTGGAATGTGGTTATAACTTAAATGACTCTAAGTGTTCTTTGCTTTTAATAAAAAAACGAGTTGCTACCTCATACTCTCAAGCCATATTCGGTAGGGTGTATATAACTAAATGAAGTATGGTTTTTTACGGTTGTTTGGTGGGTCATAAACGAAATATGGACAATGCGATTTAATATAGTCATGTTAATTTCTTTTACAATTATCACTATTCTTCTTTACAAATCATATCTCAATCCCCCTTTACAACAAACTACAAGTTTGAGCAGTTAGCACATAGGGATTTAGATGTTAATTCTTTTTTTTCCCTTCATCATTTGTTAGCTCAATCGAATAAACTTGTGCAAGTGAGATGATTATCTGGACAATAAGACGTATGCATGAACTTGCATTGAATAAATATCTCTTTTTTTTTTTTTGGTTCTCTGCATTAGTTATGCAATAATTATAAACTATAAGATAAACAGAGAGATATACATGGCCCTAAAGTGACCAAACAGAAATAGAAAACAACCTTTTAAAGAAAATTCTCAGACGCTTAAAGGAAATCTATGTTAGAGCAATGATATGTGCTCATAACCTAAGAAGAAGAGTCTAAACAATACACATATACAACAGTAGAGCTTCCTAAGGATCCGTCGGTTTCCCTTGAAAATCACACTCATTGACCTCACTATTGTTGTGGGGGATCATTAACCACTCTAAAAATGATAACAACAAGTTTGGATGCGTCAGCTATTTAATATTCTGAATTATAGTCATCTTATTCTTGTCTTTCCTTCTCGCAATTCGTTGGATTATTTTCTCATGAGAGCTGACGTCCCTCCTTTTCTTGTAACTAATGAACTATAAATGACAGGCTTGGCCATGAGGATATTATATACTCGCAAAATTTGTAATACTAGTGAAACCAACTTCCTTGAAAATAGTGATTTATAAAAGGGGCATTTTTTTTAAAGGATTAATTAAAGAGACAAAAAAATGAAAGATATTGCTAATTTATTGACAATCATAACATTATATATATGAGTTGGAGCGTCAAATATTTACTTAATCAAAGTAAAAGACAAAATCATATATTTCTATTACTTTAGATTTTTCAGTAGTATTGCTATACTACTAAGTAAGATTTGTATTAATAAAGAAAAAATAAAAACATCGAAAGCCATAAAATTATATTTCAGTTCAGAAGTCGGAACCCTATTAAAAAACTTGCCCAAGAGAAAGACCTCCTTAAAGGCAAAACTTTTAATCAAGGAAAAAAAAGTTTTTTTTGTTAAAGAGGATATAATGGTAGTTACAGATTTTAAAAATGACTTGTATTTCACTGTCTTACAAAGTAGTGTTAACATTTTCTTCCCATCAATAAATAATTAAATATATATAACATTTTTTTATGAAAGTACATGTTCTAGAATAGTTTTACAAGAGTACAAAATATGTCCAACCACCACCTTAATTTCCCTAGACCCATCACTATATAAGGAGCTAAGGTGTCTATCAATTCTTCATCATTGGGTGCCGCCGCCTCCACCATGAGACAAGCAAAAAATGAAGGATCTCTTACAGTTGCTCAATGTTATAGATCTGCTACTCCCGGATGTTTGAAAAAACAGATCTAGGTTCCAGGAGAAGGTTCATTGCTTTATTTTTTTTTGTTTAATTTTTTTTGTATCTCAACTCTCATATGGATCCAGCTCATACTGCTTTGTATAAAGTACAAAATGTTTGATAAGCGCTTATTTTGTTTCATTTTAGCTAACTTGGTTCTGCTTGACTTGTAGTTACATGAGTATATAAACTTCGAATGGTGTTTTTTTACACCAGCTCTCGCTCGAAATGTCGAAAACTCGAAAATCATCATCAGAGTAAAATGATGATCTCCCTTCTATTTGTGAGGATGATGGAGGAGAATTATTTGCTGTGAAAATTGTCCACGAGCTTTTCACATTTGTTATCACATGTTGATATTTGAAGTTTCGGATCTGCATAAATCGATGGCAAAGTCATGAAAATATCCACATTTTTTATTGGTAAGAGATTTCCAAGCTCATTTTGTTCAATTTGCCTTGAAAAATATATCTTTATATTTGGATGATTTTTGAAAAAAGAATTATGAAATGTCTAACTGGATCTAAATTTTTTTTTTTCAATTCTCACATTTCATAATTCTTTCTTATAAAATGATCCAAGTATAAAGATGTATTCTTCCAGGTAAATTGAGCAAAAATAGCTTGAAAATCTTGTACCAATTTAAAATGGGTAATGTTTTAAGAACTTCAACATTAATTTATGCAGATCTGAAGTTCGTTGCAATATCATCATTTGAAACCCAATGTGAAAAGCTCTCGGGTAGTTCTCGCAACATAATAAATCTCCACCATCCTCGCAAATAGAACAGAGGTCATCATTTTCCTCAGATGATGATTTTCGAGTTTTCGAGCGAGAGCTGGTGTAAAGAAACACCATTGGAGGTGTATATACTCATGTAACTAAAGCTAAGCAGAACCAAGTTAGGAAAAATGCTACAGAATATGTATATCAAACAGTTTGTATCCTTGACAAAAAAAGATAAAGCAACCAAACAGAGACTTAACCTTGGAGGATGGAATTGGAGGTGGTGGAAGATGCTCTTATTAATTATGCTGGAGGCGGCTCAGAATTAGGGTAGGGTTTGAAACAAATTAAACAATCGTATAGTCATAAATTTTCCTTCCTTTTTCTCTTCAACTGTATCGATTTCACAAATTTATTGTGAATATTTAATACATTATTCTCTAATATATATCCTTTACGAGAGTTAGTATTTATTTATATTTTGAGAATATGTCTGTTATATATATGCATTTAATAGTAATTAATATATTTATTAAATGTATTTAGACAGATGCATATAAAAATTAATAGTGTGTGTATGAAATGATTGTTTATACATGTTCATTTTACAATTCTGGTAAACAAACGAAAGAAAAGAGGAAAATTAGCAAAAGGTTATATTCATAAAAATTATGTACACTGGATCACGAGCAATTAAAATTGATAAGTACCAATTTTGTCACAATATACATTTTCATACTAAATAGGGAGCTGCCAAATATAGGTATTAAATAGTGTTTACTCTTAATTTATCGTCATTTAATTCTCCTTAAATTTGGTAAGAGACTGGAGAAAAAGGAATGGAACAATTTAATTCGTTCAACATATGCAGAAGTATTTGGGAAAGTAACAAATGTTGAAGAGAGAAGCTCCAGCCCGCCTCGGTCCTTGATTTGCTTGGGTGTCCTAACTTGGTCTAATAGATCGATCTGGAGCCACGTTGATCGGAGACCGGTCGATAGATCAATCTATTTGATTCATTTATTTCTATTTTTAGTTTGTTTTAGAATTTAGATTTCCTTTCCCTTCTCCTTTAAATTTACATGTGGGCACTTTCCTTTCCCCTTCTCCGTTTAGGTCCTAGTTCAGGAGGGTGAGTTTTCTTCCCATTTTGTGGTAATGTTGTTTTTCTTGAATTTAGTTGTTGCTTTTTTTCTTGGGTTTATTGGTTTTTTTTTTAGTGTTACTAGTTATTTGCCCGTGCGATGCACGGATCTACTGTAAATATTTACTTAGATAGACTACGACCATATTACTTCTTTAATTTTATTTTAAACTAACAATGGATATATAATTTTTTATTTTTAACCGTTTCTCCTTTTTTGTTGAAATCTTCTTTCTCATATTTTTCTTCACCGTCTTTGTGTTTTGACTCTTTTTTCTCCATTGATTTGATTTCAAAGTTCCACCTTGATCTATGTGCTTTATTAGCCTTCTCAACTTAGCTCTCAACTTTGAGATGAAATTCTCCCTTCTCCACTTTGTCAACATAACATTACGAAATCTTTATAAATAGAGAATAATTGTATGTCAATCAAAAGCATGACACATATGATTATATTGAAAATCTTGAATCTAAAAAAATCCGGAAAAAAAATGAATGTTCTACATGAAATAAAAATATAGCTAAAGCAAAATAAACCCTTGCCTTGGATAGAATTTACAAATTACATGCAATTATCCTTCAGAAAATTTTAATCCATCCTTGAAGAAACGTGACCTACAGAAAAATAAAAACTAAAATTAATTGTGGACAACTTAAAATAAGTAACAAATCAAGTCAATTAGAATGACATAGTTTTGCACCCGACCTTAAAAAAATTACTCAAAATTGTGATATGAACAGATCAACCTTACATTCTTAAACTATTATCGTTAATATTGACAATCCTGACAATCATTAAAAAGGATTTCTCACTTGACTCTAGTAAAAATTAACATAAATATTACACATGAGTTGTCTATGAGTCTAACAGAGAAACCTATTTTAAAGAATATTAAAAAATCTAGATCAAGATCAGAAAAATTGAGAAAAACAATCAAATCAAACTTATTGTAAATAGTATCTTGCTCTTTCTATTATTCACTCTATGGCCACACCGCTGTACAAAACAACTATGGCTCAAAAAATTCAGGGGACATATCTAAAGGTTCAAGTTTCAGTAGATAAAGACTTTAGTATATATCAATATTTATAATCTCCTCTATTGTTTGAGAGTCCTAAATTGCATCACAAAAACATATAAATTAGTCTTTGAGGTTTGTGGTTATTCATATATACAAAATAATTAAAGCACATAAATTATTATTCCTTTAATAGCATGCTCATCATTCTTACTAACACAAACTGGATCTACAATTAATAAATTCTCAAAATACTCTAATCATACTTTTCACATCGACTGCATATTTAATGCAAAGCACACTTTTAAATGAATAAATTACAATCATAAATTCATATAGTCACAATTCCAAATCACAATAGACAAACAAATAGATCATATTAAATAAATTTATATTAATAAACGGAAACTTTCAACCGACGATTACCAGAAGTGTTTTTTGAGAGACTTCACTACTTGTCCGCGAAACAATTACTTTGAAAAGACAACATCCCTCTTTGACAGCCACCTACATATATATTTAAAATAAAAAATAAAAAATGGAGTGATATTGTGATACAAAATATAATATAGCTATAAGGAGAAAAGACACATCGTCTTCTTTTTCCTTTCAAATTGACAAATGAGAACAGAGGAAAGAATGTAACTATTAAATAATGTGTTCAAGGTTGCAAAAAATATTAAAGAGATGTCATCTGAAGCATGAGATACCCAATAGCAGTAAGCATTAAATCATCAAATTAGAAGCAGTACCCACTTTAAATAATAAGAGATCCAAAACCTCAGAGAATTACTCATGTTATGGATCGGATATGATCAGGCATACATGTGCCATCTCAGCATGTCCATTAAAGTTCACAATAGGCTTTTGAGGTGGAGCTCTCCACTGATAACTGATAAGTCCATATTATATAATCCAAAATTTTTGGAAAACCAAGAGATCCCCAAATTTTGATAGATTTCATGGAAGAAATTGTTTTAAAAAAAGGGGAATGCACACATAATTTTTTCCTATAAGTATGTATCTAATTAAATAATAGAACAAAAAATTCTTCAGTCAGAGATGAATGAAAATAACTAAATGCGATAATTCATCATTATCTCATCTCCTCTAACAATCACACCATAATATTTCTATTTTCATCCTCCAAGGTAACAATGCCTTTTTTTCAAGTTCTCCATAGCGTTTTCAGTTTCTCCTAGATAACGCTATTCGCAATCTTCCTATCTCTGATATCCCTTGATTCTTGCTTTTAATTTTAGTTGAGAAATTATTGCCTCAATCTGAACGTAAAAGCAGATTTTTTCATTTGAATACAATATCATGAAATACAGTACAAACTTCAATATTTAACTGAAATATCGTTGTTAAAAAGAAATAGCAAAACCAACCGCAAAAAATCAAGTGTAAATGCTTTAGAAAAAAACCAAAGGAGCGTAAATCACATAAAATATCAAGGTTACATTCAAGTGTGAAATTGCTACAAAAATTAACAGATGTGGATGAACCGACTAAAAGATACACTATAGAATCAACAACCAGCTTATAATCAAATATATCCATATTAGGACCCTAGGGAAAGAAGCAGGGGTAATCACCTGAGTGCTGATGTCATATTCTCAACCCTACCAAAAAAAAAAGTCTATACACATCATAATAATGTTTAGTATAACCATAAATAGACAACACATGTCTTGAATGTAATTCTAATTTATTTATCAGAAAAATAAAAACACATCAAACACCAATTTTATATCGTCAAGCACTAATGACTAATTTAATATCAGCAACAATATGATGATTTTATACCAATTACTGACTATAGCATTTGACTCTTTATCTAATCAACTCAAACAGGACGCCGACAAATGCGAAATATCATTCACTATCCCTTTGTTCAGCTCTGCAAGTCATTAGCCTATAAGATAGCAGACAATGAAAAAGAGTTGTCCAATAAAAATACATTTTGAAGTTCAAATAATGACTCTCCATTCTCAACAACTAAATCAAGTTTTCCCTTCACCAATCTCCTTAAATGGCAACAACAAACTCACCTTTAATTAGAATATTTGGTTCATTGAGAGAAGACTTGCAAATATCATAATATAAATAAAATCTTTAAGATATTTAAAAGACAAAAAAAGACATTCTAGATCATGCATATCCTATGGGTCCTCTTTGGTTCTAATTCTGATATACTATTCGAAATAATTAAGAAAATTAAAGACGCATAAAAGCTATACTACTGTGTAGTCAATACTAAGTAAAGTACACATACCATGGAATTAGTGTGAGAAGAATTTCCAACATGGGATCTTCAATAATAACAACAGCAAAAGACTTCTGATTCCTTAATCTCTCTCACCTCCGCATCCTGTCCCAACTATTTGTCCAACGCCGCCTCTAGAAACTTGCTTGCTCCCTTGGAGGCCTTCCTTTTCTTCTCTTCTTTTCTCTGCAGAATTCATAAATGCTAAATATCTTCCCCAAACACTTTGATATTAACTCTGTCCCTATACTTCTCATCCCATATTGACTTCTCATAACTATTTTAATTCAATTATATACAGTAATCATACTGCAGCCCATAAATCAATTATCATCAATCCAATTCGACCATTATATTCGATTTCTATAGAAAATAATTGAAACAAAAGCAGAAAAATAGAAATTTGAAACTATAATTGAAGAAGCTAAAGCTGGAAAAAAAACTATAATTGAAGAAGCAAAAGTAAAATTACATAAAACAACTATCCGAAATTGTAGAAACTAACTAATTGTAGACGTAACGGAGGCGGTGACGAAATGAGAGACGGAGCAGCGAGGGATTGCCTACAGGCGATTCAAAGTTCGGAGGCAATGTTTGTAATTACCTCTACCTCTCCAACCTTGGAAACTAAAATTTGGGAAGTCAGAAAGACACTTGAGAAAGTGACCATTTCTAAGCATTAGGAGATGAAGAGATTCTAAGCATTAGAAGATGAAGAGGGGATAAAGAAATCGGTGGAGAATAAAATTTGTGGGGTTATAATTGCACTTCATTAATTATAAGATAAGATTAGTTATTTTATAAATAAAATATAAAATAAAATTTTAATTTGCCACTTGGCAATAAAAGGGGACTGCCACTTGGCAGAATATGGTGAGTGCAATTCTCCTATTATAAAATAAGATTCTACTACGTGCACCATCGATTCATTTTCTCGGAAATAGATTTGTCTTAGTGTGGGACTTCTTTTTATTTCATGTGCTTGCACTTTGAATGTGCATTTGGGTTGATTTTATCCTCCTTAGTTCTAATTCAGACTATCCATTGACTTTAGGATTGGACTTGTTTTTCTTCATGAATCAAAGTCCTTTACCTCAATATAAATAAATATAAAAAAAGCAAACAACTACTAAAGAGACAGTTGGATGAAATGTAATATGCATATTCTCGGGGGGCATTTTTCACAGTAGATACGATCACCACAAAAAAGGGGGAAATAGTTACAAAAGAATATATTTATCGCTAATATTTTCGCGACGAATATTTGATTTTCATCGCAAAATGGTAGTGGCTAATATTTGAATTTTCATTGCAAAATGTTTGCACCTGATATATTTAATACTCATCGAAAATGTTAGAGATGAAATTATGGTTTTCATCGCAGAAATGTTAACAATGAAAATTGAACAAGCCCACATCTCATATTCTGCAATTCCCGGGGATGTTGGGTCGAAAGAGAGAAAAACACATTTCATAAGGTATGGCTTATTTGGAAGACTAGAAACAACAAAATTTGGGATTACAACATCAATCCTGAAAAGAAAAGTTGCACATGCCTCTCCCTTTTAGAGCAAATAAGCACCAAATTTCTCTAACCTCCTCAAAGATCTTTTTGTGTTTAACTTTATAACGTTTAACCAGTTCTACAAAGTTGTCAAATCTTGTGCGACGCATTGCATTAAAAAAATAGGTTCGTATTTTACATCTTCCCCCGGTTGATCACAACCCACTCACCACTCTAAAATCGTATGAATTGGACTGCGCATATTATATTAAAAATTAACCACCTTAGCCTTGCATTTCCTTCTCGAGTTCAATTCGATGTTGAGTTGCCGTGGCTCTCATGTAAATACAGGTGCACCTTGCACTTATAATTCATTTTAAAATCATGCAACTTTTTATGCTGAAAGATGCAACTATTTTTCCATATTAATAATTGCACAGTTTAGTGTAAACAATTTACATCTTTCAGTATAACAAGTTGCATAATTTTGAAAATACACTATAAATGCACGGTGCACCTAAATGTATACAACAGTTAGCCTGCCATGGCTTGACTTTTGTCTTGCGCATAATGTATTGGGTGGGGGGAGTTTCACACAGGAGCCGATATACTCGCAAAATATGTAATACCACCAATTTCGTTGAAAAATTTATGAAAACACGACAATAAAAATGAAAAATATTTTTAGTATATTGACAATCTCAATAATATGAGTCAGGGCGATCATGTGCACCAAATGCATAATGGAACTTAAGTACATTTTTAAAATGCGCAACTTATTTTTCTTAAACGTGCAATTTGTTCTATACTGAACAAGTTGAACATTTCAGGGTAAATAAGTTGAACGATTCATAAAAAACAAGTTGCGTACTTTTAAATGCACGTGAGTTGCACGGTGCACTTGGTGCATCAAAACTTTGTCTTTTTTATAATATTAGTAAAAGACAAAATTGTCTATTGAAAAAAACTCGTATGAGACGGTCTCATATATGAGTGGGTCTTCTGTGCGCCGCACACTCCATTAAAATACGCTATGGACAAACCTCTATAAATTAATAAACTCTCTAAAATAATAATTTTCTCCGGCTCCAGACTCGAGCCAATTCAAAAATCGACCAATTTTGATAAAATAATAAGATAATAATTTTTTAAAAAAAACCTTTGTATAAATTAGTGGTCTCATTGATATCATAAATTAATAATTTCTTCAATTACAAAAATAATATGAAAATTTAGAAAAATAAGAATTTATAATTGATTGCGTCTTGGTAAAACTCAAATCTACTTGGAGCTCATCTCTAATCTTTTTAATCTCATTCAATAGTTCAAGTGTTGTATTCTCAAATTGCACCAAAAAGTTGTAAAGCGTTTATATAAAGTTTCTTTTATGATGGATATGATACATCAATTAATATAAATGCATTCACTTAGTTCTCTACAAATGATCGTACATTGAACACATTTAGCTCTTTATGTTGTTGCACATGAACACATGGTTGCAAGTGAATTGTATTCACTTTATACATCTAATTTTATTTGCAGTCAAAGTTATGGTATTATGTATTTGATTATTATGATGAATATATTTATGACAAAAAGTTGTATGCGATATTGCATACTGTGATTTTCGTGGAATTATAGTCCAAATCATAATTTTTTAATTTCTCGTGGGTCAGGCCTGCTTCGAATCCGTTCTCCAGGTTTCTTCTTCCCCCCCACCAACCAGATCTCACAACAGCGCATCTCTAGATTTTTCTTCTCTTATTCTTTTTTTTCTTTTTTATCTTCATTATTCAAATGCTTCCATATTCTTCTCGCTTTCTTCAGTTTTCTCATCCTCGCAAATTAACAGGTCCTTCCGTTCTTTTTTCTCTCGAATTTCTAATACAGTTTTTCAGATCTTCTGCACTCTTCTCATGTTATTTTTTAAATATGTAATTTTTTTTTAGTTTACTGTGGTTGTTCTTCATCTCTTTGGACTGAGAATTATTTTTTTCGCGTTTGTACTAGTTTTTGTTCATGTGGTAACATTATTTTCTTCATACAATAACAACTCTTTTTTCATGTAGTAACACATGTTTTTTTAGTAATTAGTAACAATGTATACATGTCTTTGAAATACTGTGTGAATACTCATATGTTACCATATGAATAACAATGTGTTACCTTGTGACTCATCTGTTACCTTGTGAACATTCATGTGTTATATTATATTTTATTACGTGTTACGTAAGATATGAATTTTTTTTAGTATAATAATGCAGTAACATTTTACTTATTCATGCAAAAACACATGGAGAATGATAATGTAAATTTTTTTTAAATGATAATGTAAGATATGAATTTTTTTGTAGTATAATTGAAAGTGTGCTTTTCGGGGTTGTGTTTAGTAAAATCAGAGTAATGTTACACTGAATGTTGTGACACTCAAAGTAGCATTCAAAAGATAGAAACAACGGAAGACTCAGAAACACAACACACGAATTTTAATAAGACTTTGCACAATCTATATCAATATAGATTGTGAAGCCCTATGACCAAAATCACTATTTATCAAAAATAATGAATACAAAGAGGTTCACAAATCGATCCTCTTGAAACAAGATCAAGCATATGATCTAAAGGCTTAAGTGTATGTATACACCGCCAAAGGTGATCTATTCTATGAGTGTGAAAGTATCTAACACCGAGACTAACACTCATCATACAACAAATCTAGCACCAGCTCGAGGTATTGTAAACCCTACAATTACTCTCTTATGGTAAAATAATTTCACAACAACGACCCTATCACTCTGGATGCACTCACGCACTCTATAGTTGATGCTTGGTTTTGCTTCGACTGAACAATACACGATATGTAGTAATATTCGGCAATTGATGTGAACATCAAGGTCTTCTATTTATAGACTTCGTGTATGCCTTACTAGAGCCTCCTTGAAGGATCTATAAACTCTTCAATCCACTCTTCCATGATCTTTGTAACTGCCACTTAGTGGGACTTCTCCAATCTTCTGAAAATAGTCGCATGATCTAGTCTCTTCCACTCGATTCTTGAAGCTTGTGGAACCTTCTGGAATCTTGCAGAACAACCTAGATCGTCAACCTGCAGTCAACATCAAAGAAAACATTGAACATAGAAGTGTTAGTGGTTAAGAAGAAAGGACGAATACTAATGTTGTAACCAATATTGTAACATCGGTGGCAACATCAACAATCTCCCCCATTCAATCTTTCTGCTACAACACATCTGAAATACCAAATACATCAGGTATTGTGCATGATAGAGCTCATAAGCATATCAGTTGCACTACTAAGTGTCAAACCATTTTGTAGCTATCAAGAATCGAATCATCATCAAACAATTTCATTTGTTTGAGAAACTTCAGTCTGCAGAAAACTTGTCAGAGTATAATGTAAAACATATCAGAGCATATGACATATCAGAGCATATGTGTATTACATTGAAACTCATCAGAGCAAGATGTAAGAACATATCAGAACAAAAGGAAAAATGACACAAGTGCAACATGTACCAATCCTTATACCTGCAGACAAAGTAGAACATATATTACTTGAACATATTTTCACCAATCATCAAGGTAAGACTATCAAAGAAATGAAAACAAGGATATCAGAGCAAGGATATAAGACATCTTAACCTAAAACATTATAATATCAACATCAGACCATACTAATCATCAATATTCAAAACAGCAGAATGTCAGAGCAAGTCATAATACTCAAAACATAAACAAGTAAACATATCATATTTGTTTAATAATTACATACCAACATGAACAGAGTTTGGGAAATAAACTTGTAAAAACAATAAGATCAAATGAATATGAAGGATAAACAAAAGAGAGTGGAGGTGATTAAACTGATACATCAGCAGCAGCATCATCAAGGTCTGCACATGCTCCCCCTCACTTTGTTCTCAGCTCCCCCATTCTTCATGATCTAAAACTAACTCCCCCATTCAACCATCATGGGAGATCACCATAGACTTCATCTATGATATCATCAATGTCAGCTTCTTCATCATCATCATCACCTTGGTCAGTAGCTTGTTCAACCTATACAACCGGAGGATCTGGCTCATTCTCTTAATGCACATCACCTGGAACAACCTCAGGGACATCTTCAGCAGCAGGAACTTCAGCAGCAACTTCAGGAGCATCAGGTGCTACTCCCCTTGGTGGAGCAGAAAGCAACCTCTCCCAAAAACTCTTCATAACATTCAGCTCAGCAATCTGATCCTGCAAATTCTCAATTTGCTGAAGTATGAAATCCCTGTGAATGGTTACAAACTGAACTAGAGAATTTCTCAAGTCAGTGTTACCATCAGTGTTGCCAGCATTTGGTGCAACATCCGGATTTTGAACAGCAGGTTCAACAACCTCAGGCTCAACTTCATCTCCCTCTGCATTAGGCCTCCTGTATGGCAAGTCAGGGATTATGTTTCCTTTCAACAAGACTTTGGAAATTCCTAAGTCAGGAATCATTCCACCCAGACTTTCAACAGGTTCCCTAGCAATATCCAACCTGTCCAGCAGAGCAAAGATCATACAAGGATATGGTAAAGCACTTTTCTTACCACCTGCACATTTCACAGCATTATCAAAGATTATCCTCCCCAAATTGAAATTATTCATGACCACTATCCTGTACATTAGAATAGCTTGAGCTTCAGTGATCTTGGTAGTGTTGGTAGTGGGTAACCAGTTGTACACAACAAATTTGTGAACAACTGAAAACAGACTTGTTAGCTTGGATGACAACACCTTTGTTGTCCATCTCCTCACCAAACCACCAGTAATAGCAGCCACAATCTCATTCAAAGTAGGAACAACATCTTCCTCAACATCAGGGGTTCTTAAAAATGCATTTATCACACCAGGATTAAAGCCTACATTTTGTCCTCTAAACCTCACATGCCCATATCTCTTAGAATTTTTCTTCCAGTTCCTTTCCTCAAATTGCAGTAAAATTCATATACCCAGGTATCAAAGAAAGGTGAAGCAAACTGTACAGCATGCAAGAGATTCCTTTCCTCAAAAAATTGAATCAGATTTTGCCTATCAATTCATAAACTCTCATTCTCCTTTCAGACAACAAAAGTCTCCTTCTCATAACAACAAACTTAGAACTAGTAATACTGCGATAAGCATCATCACTATCATCATCATCAGGTTCAGAAGATGTGTTACCTGAACTACTTGAGTCTGATTCATCAGAATCATCAGAGTCATCTGGTTCTCCAGATGGTGTTGCAGCACCTTGCTCAACATCTTCATCAACATCAGAGTCAGCAACAGGTTCATGCCTTCTCTTTGTTCTCAACTTAGTTCTAGCTTTTGTAGTAGCTTCAGGATCATTTCTGAATTTTGTCCTTCTTTCATTCCTAGCCAGCAATTCAGCAAGAGGAATGATTTCATCAAAACTTTCTGAATCAGCATGGGCATTATCAATTCTATCATCATCATCAATCTCAGCATCAGCCGCAGGCTCAGATGCTTCACTTGGTTCTGTCTCCTCAACAACCGATTTCTCACTCCCCTCAGCAACAGACTTTTCAACAGAGTGCTCAATTTCCTCAGCCGGCTTCTCACTCTTCTCAACCTCTTTCGAACTCTTTTCTAATTCAGATGAATCAGACACAGTAATTCGCATTGAGGTTTGACCCAAACTAGAAGTCTTACCCCTCTTTGTCTCAGAATAGTCCACTCTGGGCTTGTAGCGGTTCAACCTTCTCCTTAGTTTCATAGGGCTTCTCTTCCTCTTCGGCTTCTTGGAGATCATGGGGTGCAATGTGATGAAACCATCACTCCCACTACTTCCAATATCCAAACCACACGATCTCTGCCCTATTTTCACTAAAGCAAAATGCCCGAAAAAGAATAAAACAATGTACAAACTGAAATTAAATAAAGTGTGGCCAATTTTTTTATTAAATAATCAATTTAATCAAAAAGTCATAATTTAAATAATCATTCAAGTAAAATCCAGTCAAATCAAGTCAATATTGCAATCAAGAACGTCACACACACACTTCAGCATTCATTTTGCCTGTTTTACACAGCCAATGTTGCCTTTTCATCTTTTTCTTTTCTTTTAATACACTTAACTCATATTGATCCACCTTTTGAAAAGAGAACAACGTAGTAGCGAACTCTGTGCCCCATAGTTACTCAGTGGATTATGAGCAAATTGATGTTATATTAATCACCTTTTGAAAAGAAGACATCGTAGTAGTGAACTCCGTGCTCCATAGTTACTCAGTGAGAGATTACATCCAATGTGTGTATCTTTTCTTTTCTTTTTGTGCATTTAAGAAATGTGTGTCCAGAAAATCACAATGACTTGACTCAATAAGAATTTAACTCAAAATCATATCCAAACCATGAGAATCGATCAAATCAACCAAGTGCTACAAAAATCAAACCAGATGTTGCTTCAAATGTTGTAACATTTGTTGCAACATCCACCTTACAAAACTCAGATAGTACACAAACCAAGAGATTTCCTCAAAAAGGAAAACCTCTCATGATCAAGGGCTTTAGTAAAAATATCAGCAAGTTGATTATCAGTGGGAACATACTCTAACTTCACAATTTCCTTTTCTACAAGGTCTCTTATGAAATGATGTCTTATACTTATGTGCTTGGTAAGAGAATGTTGTACTGGGTTTTTAAAAATGTTAATAGCACTAGTATTATCACAAAACACAGTCAGAATATCATTCTCAAGTCCATAGTCATCAAACATCTTTTTCAACCACAAAAGTTGTGTACAACAACTACCAGCAGCAATGTACTCAGACTCTGCAGTAGATTGTGAAACACAATTTTGTTTCTTACTATGCCAGGAAATCAAGTTGTTACCCATGTAAAAGCAACCACCATTTGTGCTCTTCCTATCATCAATGTCTCCAGCCAATCAGCATCATTATACCCAGTCAGTACACTGCTTGTGTCCTTTGTATACCATATACCAAGATTTGTTGTTCCAGCAACATATCTGATAATCCACTTCACAACATTCATGTGAGATTCCTTTGGATTATCTTGGTACCTAGCACAAACACAAACACTATACATAATATCAGGTCTACTAGAGGTAAGATAAAGAAGACTACCTATCATGGATCTGTACAGTGTGTGATCAACATCTTGACCAGCACTGTCTTTGTTCAACTTCTGAGTTGATCCCATAGGTGTTTTCATATGCCTCGAATTTTCAAGACCAAATCTCTTAATCGGGTTCTTTGCATATTTGCTTTGTCAAATGAAGATTTCATCATCTTTTTGCTTGATCTGCAGACCTAAAAAGTAATTCAAGTCTCCAATCATGCTCATCTCAAATGTAGATGACATTGCCTCAACAAATTCATTCACCATCTTGTCTGATGTTGCTCCAAATACTATGTCATCAACATATATTTGTGCAATCATCAACCCTTCATCAACCTGTTTAATAAACAAAGTCATGTCTTCTTCTCCTCTAACAAAACCAAACTACAAAAGAAAGTCAGTCAATCTGCCATACCAAGCTCTAGGAGCTTGTTTCAAGCCATGCAATGCTTTCTTAAGCTTATAAATATGATCAGGATAGTGAGGATCTTCAAATCCTAAGGGTTGTTCAACATAAGCCTCTTCAACAAGCATACCATTCAAAAATGCAGCCTTTACATCCATTTAATGCAATTTGATATTGATAAAACATGCAATAGCTAACAACAATCTAATAGATTCAATCCTAGCTACAGGTGCAAATGTTTCATCAAAATCAATACCCTCAACTTGAGTGTATCCTTGGGCAACCAATCTAGCCTTATTCCTTACTATGTTTCCAGACTCATCAGTTTTGTTCTTAAAAATCCACTTGGTTCCAATGACATTAGTGTTACCAAGTCTTGGAACTAGTGTCCAAACATCATTCCTTTCAAACTGATTAAGTTCTTCATGCATAACATTTATCCAATTTTCATCATTTAAGGCTTCTTTGACATTTTTAGGCTCAATTACAGAATGATAACATTCAGAATTAACCATGTTGCATATAAAAGACATAAAAAAAGATCTTACCACATCTTTTGAGCTTACCCTTCTTCTGGTTTGTACTCCAACAGAAGAATCACCAATGATTTGGTTTGAAGGATGGCTTTTCATGATTCTGGAAGCAGGTACCTTGTCATGAGTGTATTGAGTATTGCTTTCTGAACTTTCTATTTTTGGATTTTCAGAGAATGTTGTCCCAGATGTCGTGGCATTAGGTGTAACATCCTTTGAATTTCCAGAATTTTCAGTTCCAACAGAAATCTCAATATGCTCAGACACATCTTCTTCAGTACTTTTTCCTGCTATGTTAGCTGTATCATCAAAAACAACATTCACAGATTCTTGAACAGTGTTTAACCTAAGGTTGAAAATTCTATAGGCTTTACTATTTCTAGAAGAGCCTGAGAAAAAACCTTTGTCACTTTTAGAGTCAAACTTTCGAAGTTGATCTCTATCATTCAGAATGTAACACACACAACCAAACACATGAAAGTATTTCAAATTTGATTTTTTGTTGTTCAGAATCTCATAAGCTATTTTTGGACTTTGTGGCCACATAAAAAATCTGCTAATAATATGGCATGCAGTGTTTAATGCTTCAGCCCAAAACCTTTTAGAAAGATGTTTAGCTTGCAACATTACCCTAACCATTTTATGAAGAGTTCTATTCTTCCTTTCAGCTATTCCATTTTGTTGTGGAGTTTTAGGAGAAGAAAACTCATGCATTATACCCTTCTTTTCACAGAAATTAGAAAATAAGTTATTTTTAAATTCCCTACCATGATCTGACCTAATCTTACTCACTTTCAAGTTGTGTACAGTTTTAAACCTTTTATACAAAACCTTAAAAGCAGCAAAAGTTTCAGATTTTTCTTTCAAAAACTCAATTCAGGTATATCTAGAGAAATCATCTACCACAATCAATGAATACCTTTTACCTCCAAGACTTTCTGTTTCCATAGGACCTATAAGATCCATATGTAGCAGCTCAAAACACCGTGTTGTCGAACAATGTGATAACATCTTGTCTGACACTCGGATCTGTTTACCTTTCTGACAAGAACCACAAATCATGGTTTCTCCTATATTCAGCTTTGGCAAACCTCTTACAGCACCAATCTTCACAAGTTTCTGGATATTCCTGTAGTTAACATGTCCAAGTTTTATATGCCATAATACTTCTTCAGCATTATTGGCAAGATTGCAAACATTGTTAGTTCCAATAAGATAACAATTATCAATTGACCTATTACCAGTCATAAGACACTCATTTTCATTATTCAGAACATAACAAGAATTCTTATCAAACTTGACATGCAAATTGTCATAACATAGTTGACTTATACTAATCAAATTAGCAAGCAAACCTTCAACATGTAAGACATTAGACAGTTTAGGAAATCCTTCAACATTGAGAGTACCTTTCCCAACAATTTTCCCTTTGGAACCACCACCATAAGTGACATTTCCTCCATCAAATTTCTCATAATCAGACAGGAAATTCACTTGACCAGTCATGTGCCTAGAACAACCACTATCAAAGTACCATAAACCACGCACACATGCTTTCAGAGATGTATACACAACATTACAAGTCACATCTTATTTACTGACACATTCAGTTTTAGCACATTGTGACTCAGAAACTTTAGCTTGTAACATCGTCATGTCCTCTTTCAATTTATCACAATATGGACGAATATGACCATGACTAGAACAATAGTGACACACATACTTCTTTTTCTTCTTCTTAATATGAGCTATTGTTTCCACTGGAGTTTTGACATTTGTCTTTTCTCCAGCTTTAACAAATTTCACAGATTTAAAGCTTTTAGAAGTAGTTTCATAACCAAGACCAGTAGTATTAGATTTACCAACCATTAAAGCATCTTTCAACATTTATGTTCCTTTGGCGTATTTCTTAAAACACAGAGTTGAACTTTTTAATTCCTCCTTTAGTTTAGAAATTTCCAAATCCTTTCTTGTTAAGACAACTTCAAGTTTGGTTAATGAGTCTCTCAAGTCATCATTTTCCTTAGTCATAGACTTAAGAATCTGATTTTGAGATTCCCATTTATCAAACAAATCTTTACAACCTGATCCACATTATTCACTATTCACAGCAGATGTTCCTTTATCATCAATTAAACCATCAAATCCGAAAAATAGAATCTGGTAATTTCTGATTAATTGATGAATCATTCTTTTAAAACCATTGATCTTAAAGATTTTGTCAATCGCTGATATCCTGTATTATGTTTTATTGTTTCTTGGTTTCCGCATATGTGATATTCTTAGTATTTATGCACAATTTTAACCGAATCTATCTTATCTGTAGATGATCACTCACGATATGGGTAAAATAATGTGCAACTATGCGGAACTGACATTAAGGATTGTCGAGGACAAGTTCATACAATTTGGGGTGACAAAGGATCCGGAATCAATGGAAGTGGAGGAAATTTCAAGAAAGGTGACTTGAGAAATATTGTCTTTGCTTTCGCAATCCAAAGATGCGAAGATGAAGCCCTCGAATTCGTAAGGAATTTAAGGGTGGATACAGATGCTCCGGGAGAAGAACTACTTTCGGCGATCCAACGGAGAAGAGAGATCGATTGATTTAATGAGGATATAACTCGTCTGTTCAAATTACCAAAAGGATTTAATCTCGCTTTAGCCACTCTGGGGAGAATCAAGATGAAATGATCGAAACGAGCTCATCGAGAGAGGCCGACAAACATCATACGTCAGGCTTTGTCACGCCAATGCTCAAGAGGAAATACCGATTGTTGTTTGATATTTTGTCAAAAACAATTATGGATATTTCATTCAAATTTCAAATGCTCTTACATCACCAAACTGCATAACATGGTCGCAATAATTGATGAAGCCAAGAACATCAATTGGCATGGGTTCCTAAAGGCCATTCTACTCCAAGAACATGATAAATTTGGAGTTGATGAGTGGAGGCAGTCTATCCAAGAAGAGGATCAACAATCTCAACAAGGTTGCGGTTATCCTACAAGATAAAATGCCAAATGCCGATGGGAACAGAAATGGATCAAGCCCCACAAGGCATTCCTCTCCACCACTTTAGCCATATTTGGGCCACAGACGACGATGATATCGCCAACTCCCCCAAAGACAAAAAAAGGAAAAAAGCAGGAAGCAACTTCGCCTACACCGAAGCCCCCAAAGAAGAAAAAAAAAACCGGTGAAGGTCCAGAAAAAGAGGGCGAAGGAGGCGAAGCAAGCCTCCATGACTCGATCTTAGAAGATGAGTCGATGAAGAAAGAGCGCCCAGATCGGTCTGTTGTACCACAAAAATCGTGTGAAAAAAATCGACAAAGGGCTTCTCAAGCCGAGAGCTCGCTGTTCATTCGAGGAAAGAAGCGAGACGAACGATCTCCTTCTCCTCCAAATTCCTCGACTGATTCACCACTCGGACTAATGATCACGAAAGCATGTTTCTCCTACTCTTCCACTCCGCCAACTCACGAAACTACATCACCGCGAACACAAACTACATCGATTCGCAAACACGGAATCGCAATAGTTCATGTAACTGAAACCTTACATTGTGGAACCCGGAATCGCTTCCACCTTGTAAACCTCTGCGCAGTCGAGCCTATCGACAAACTTCCACCTACTCAAGCACCACGGTAACCCTCCACATCTCATCAACCGAATCGACAGATAATTCCCCGAAGTCTAGATCATCAAAGACCATCACAGGGAAAATAGTCAAAATGCAAATCGAACGAGAAATTGATGAGATGTATCCGGAATCGGGTCGCCCATCCCGCTATTAGAGAACAAGTTATGGAGATCCTCACCGAGAGATCTCATTAAAAAGCTTCTCGATTTTATAATGATTATTGAGCAAATGGGCGGTCTTGATGAGTTTGCGATTTTGATTTCGATATGAGGAAATCTCGCTAAAGTAGGATCACCACCGAGCCGATAACTACCGAATCTATCAAAGCTCGATCCACAGAGAAGCTAAGGTTGATGAACAAAATAACCGGAGATCGCTCAGAAGCTCCTAAAGCGGATGCTACAATGAAGGATCTGAGGCTGCCGATGATAGTGGAACTGTGTCAGTAGTTCATGACCAACCACCGGAGGCACAAACAATCGAGATCGATCAAGTGACGCAAAACATTCCAACATCTCATATCATCACGATCAATTTTGAAATCGATCTTGTCTCAAAGATCTCCCGAAATAAGAAGTTGAGGGAGTGATAGTATCGAGGCAGATTGGCCTCAAAGAAATAACAGATCAAAGGGAATTGGCTATTTCCCAGATTGCAGCTATCAAAGATCAGTTCTCCCAAACTGTGACCACCGTGTCTGCCGAACTTATAAAATCCGTTGATGACAAGCTGATTCAGGTGGATCAACAACAAGTTTCTTTTCTGATGCTCACTGAAAAGCTCGAATTGACAGAAGAGAAACTTGACAAACTGATTTTTACACTTTTTATGCCATGGAATCTGTCAAGACTGAGCTGATCTCGAAGGTTGAACATCTAACTGCTCAAGTTCCAGGTTTATCTGTTACAGATCTCAACAGGGCAATATCAGTCAGTTTTGGATCCCTAACTTCCCACCTCACAGCTCTTTTTGATCAAACCAAAAAGGGGGAAGGACGGAGTGAGAAACCAACTGACATGATCAGAACAACAGAAGACCTAATTCGCATAAAGAAGCCTATGGACAAAGACTAGACCATCCGGATCTCTTTGCTAACGAAGTCTCTCAAAAAGATGGAAAAGTCAAAGGCAAGAAAGGTAGGCTGCTGAAAGTCTTTGACATCACAAAAGGTAGTCATTGCGGGTGCCGAAATCACAACTCAGACGACCCACTCGAGACACAACCTCATTTCCAATGCACTCGGACTAAAATAGTCACAAGAAGCACAAATGAGCAGAATCTACACAGCCGATAAGGAATCGGGCCGAGAAACTGGCCCAAAGAGCAAAGTTGTCAAGAGGCCCGAAAAAGAGAAGAAGAAAGAAGGGCAGAAAAATTGACAGAGGCAGAAAATCTGAAGAAAAAATTCAGATCGAGAGCGAAGAAAGGAAAGGCTGGAAAATCTGTACCAGAACCTCAGCTGCCAGCAAGAGTTGATGAGATCATTCCAAAAACTGCTGCACATGCTAAGAGGTTTGAGGAATGGAACAAGATCAGAAGTGAATGGCTTCTGGATGCTTTTGTCCTTAATCTTGTTCCACGAGAAGAATCTCCAGATGATGAATTCCTCAACTGGTTAGAAAATAAATATCCAGATTTTCTGAAGTATCTGGAAAATGAGGCCAAACTTATCAATGTAAAAATATCTCGCCAAGAGTATGATCTTTTGGATTACTCGAAGAAGGCAGATGACTCATTTGACAGACTGGCATTTCAGAGATTCTACTTTGACATCCTGAGCAAAACGCATATAACTGATCCTCAGCAGACCAATGATGTCAAATGGAAACTATATCAGATCTTCAACGTACCTCAAGATCAAAGAGAGATGCCAGAAGGATACAAGCCTAAAGAGTGAAGAATCAGAAGACTTCTCAGGATCAGCTGCTTTTAAATTCAAACTTTTCTGATGTAACATGTAATCGACATATCTAATGAGAAAAGTTTATTTTCTAATCCTAAGACAAAATCTCATTGTCATCTGATTATGTGCTCTTTACTGTTCTATATTTATCAATTGTGTTTGGTTTCTCAGGTGTTTTGGTTTTATCAAAAAGGGGGAAATTGTTGGGAAATTTTACGAGTTTTAAATCGGGTTTTTTGGGACCAACAAAAACAGTTAACATCTTTATCAGAACAATCTTCATCTAATGTTACTCCAGATGTGGTAACATCTGTTTTAACATCAGAATCAGAATAGTCCAGATCATCATCTAAGGAATCATCATAATTTATTCTAGCATAGAATGCACGTTCTTCATTTTGTTCTTCATGCTCTTCATCAGATTCATCACTTAAAGTAGCATTGAAGTTCAATTTCAGTTTAAGCAAGGTATTAGCACATTCATTTGCATAATGACCATACCCATGACATGCATTACATTGAACAAACTTTCTATACTCAGGGTCAACTTTGTCATATCTGCCTTTGATTTCATTACCAATTTGCCTTGGTTGGAATGCATTACCTTTCTTTTCAAAGGTTTGTGGAGAGTTGTTGATCTGAATCTTTGGTTGAATGTTGTCTTTGAACTTGTTATTCCTCTTTTTCATAAGAGCTTTGAATTGCCTTGTCATAAAAGCAATGTACTCCTCGAGGTTGGAACATATGTCAGCAACATCATCCTCTGAATCAGCTTCAGTCACAATAGCCACTTGCTCAGCATTTGAAGATGTTTCACCTTTGAACACCACCACTTTCTTTACATCAGCTTTGTCATCCTTCTCAGTTGTATTCATCTCATACGCACGTAGGATGTTGATCAGTTCATTTTGACTTAGTGTATCTATATCCCTTGCCTCTTCAATTGCACAAATCTTTGCATCGAAGCGCTTAGGTACAGTACGCAAAATCTTATGAACTAATCTCACATTGGAGATGGGATCTCCAAGAGATTGAGCATCATTTGCAATTTCAGTGACCCGTTCATTGTAAGAAGAAATTATTTCATACTCCTTCATCTTCAAGTTCTCGAACTTTGTCCCAAGCATTCGAAGTCTGGACCTTCAAACACTATCCGAACCTTCATTGTGCTCTTGCAATCTATCCCAAGCTTCTTTTGCAGAAACACATGTTGATATGATCTTGAATATGGTCATATCAACTGATGTGAATATTACATTCAAAGCTTTAGAATTGTAGCTAGCATTTGTACTTTCATCATTAGTCAAATCTAGTTCGCGTTTGACTGTAACTTCTCCTTCTTCATCTGCGGATTCTTAGGAGGTGTCCATCCTGAAAGTATACTTCTCCAAGCACGTTCATCAATTGACTTGATGTATATCCTCATCTTTGGTTTCCAATACGCATAGTTTGTACCATCAAGAATTGGTGGTCTCAAACTTTGTGGAGTAAGTAGATATTCCATCGGCATAACAAAAAACAACACACTTGACACAAGATCTAACTTAGTAAAATCAAGTTTTGGCTCTGGTGCCAACTGAAAGTGTGCTTTTCGGGGTTGTGTTTAGTAAAATCAGAGTAATGTTACACTGAATGTTGTGACACTCAAAGTAGCATTCAAAAGACAGAAACAGCGGAAGACTCAGAAACACAACACACGAATTTTAATAAGACTTTGCACAATCTATATCAATATAGATTGTGAAGCCCTATGGCCAAAATCACTATTTATAAAAAATAATGAATACAAAGAGGTTCACAAATCGATCCTCTTGAAACAAGAACAAGCATATGATCTAAAGGCTTAAGTGTATCTATACACCGCCAAAGGTGATCTATTCTATGAGTGTGAAACTATCTAACACCGAGACTAACACTCCTCATACAACAAATCTAGCACCAGCTCGAGGTATTGTAAACCCTACAATTACTCTCTTATGGTAAAATAACTCCACAACAACGACCCTATCACTCTGGATGCACTCACGCACTCTACAGTTGATGCTTGGTTGTTGCTTCGACTGAACAATACACGATATGTAGTAATATTCGGCAATTGATGTGAACATCAAGGTCTTCTATTTATAGACTTCGTGTATGCCTTACTAGAGCCTCCTTGAAGGATCTAAAAACTCTTCAATCCACTCTTCCATGATCTTTGTAACTGCCACTTAGTGGGTCTTCTTCAATCTTCTGAAAACAGCCGCATGATCTAGTCCCTTCCACTCGATTCTTGAAGCTTGTGGAACCTTCTGGAATCTTGCAGAACAACCTAGATCGTCAACCTGCAGTCGACAACATCAAAGACAACATTGAACATAGAAGTGTTAGTGGTTAAGAAGAAAGGACGAATATTGATGTTGTAACCAATGTTGTAACATCGGTGGCAACATCAACAATAATAATGTAGTAATATTTTACTTATCCATAAAGTAACACATTGAGAATGATAATGTATCCTTTTTAAATGATAATGTAATTTTTTTTTTCACGTAGTAATACATTTTGTTTATATAAGTATCACATTTTTCTCATGTAGTAACACACAAAAAAACTTGGCAAAAATAAATAATATTTAAAAATTATGCGCTCAATAAGAATTGAACCAGCAACCAAATACATTAAAAATAGACCCGAACCATTAAACAAATTTTGTTAAGATATCCTTCTATAAATATATATCACATTGGCACCGACCAAATTTAAGGAGCGACCTACCCGACCCCCGCGCCATAACCCGGGAATTCTTGATCTTTTACCTTAATTGTGCTAATATTGCACTGCAATATTTCACAAGAGACATACTCTATATTTATCACAATAGTTCAATGAATATATAATAATTAGATGCACTCACCTTTATGAAAATAAAATTTATTCCTTGCACTAAAAAAACTCTTTAAATTAATAAATTATTAATTTTATAAATAAATTATACCTCTCTAAAATAATAAAAAATCCGGTCCCAAGAGTATTGATTTATAGAGATTTTACAGTACATATAATAATATTTTACATCCCTAGTGGGAAACTAATTTAGTGAGTGATTCCACACGTTTTCACGCTGAAGATGACGAGGGTAATGATGAAAGTGGTGGCAGCTCAAAGAGATCAAGGACCAGTGAAGATGGGGCATATTCCATCTCCATTAATCCAGAAACTCCTAGTGTCGGTTCATCAATTTCACTTCTTACAGGTTGGGATAAGGCAAAAAAAAGTAAGGCATCACAATCTCTGCTAATTAAAAAATTGTTTGAAGAAACTCGTGCATTGAGACTCACTAGAGAGGTTGAAGTTGAAATAATGAATAGACTAGGAAAAGAGATAATCGATTTGGGGAATGAAAAAAATGAAACATTGTCATTGATGGAGAAAGGTCACTTAACCCCAAGAGAAAAAGAGATGAAACTTCATCTAATGTTAAAGCTTAAATAGCAAATGTTATTTATTTTCATGTAATTTTAATTTATATATTTTTAATTATTGTCTTGGAAAATTTTTTATTTGTGTGATTTTAGTTAATTTCATGTAAACCTAATTACTTATTTTAATTATGAAATCAAGTTATTTATTCTTTTCAATTATTTTGAGTTCACATGTAGTTGTCTGGTGCTCCTTTACTCCCTCATTATTGAAGTTCAAATGCTTCAGACATGATTACAATTTACTGTTTACAATTTACTCATCTGATATAAAGTCACATGGATGCTTAAAGTCTAATGGAAAGTCACATGCATTTGTCCATTTATTTTTCATTATTACAAGGCACTTATGCTTTCATTCCCATTTTATAATAATTTGCTTTTTTTCTACAGAAGCATCATTCCACTCACGGAGTCCAACCACTTCCTTTTTTCACATGCACTTGTCCATTAAATCAATTCTCATGTTAAATAGTAGTTAACATTATTGAAGTGTTATCTTCACTCTGCATTTCCTATATATCCTCTCAAACCACATTAGACTTGCGCTAAATCCTTATCTTTTACTCTTGCTTTCTCTCAAGCATAATTTCTACCATATACTTTTACCCGTTCCATTTTTTAAATGTCTCTCAATGAAAATCAAACGAAGATAAAGATTCAATTTTTTATTCTTTTAATTTAATCGAATTTGATGAATGGAAAGAACGGGATACTCATCAGAATCATTTTAAATGGATCGCTTCATAGAGGATCTGCTCTTAAACAATCTTAATCGACACGAAGGAGATCTCACTTCTAGAGCTAGAAGAAGGTATTATGAAAGAGACGGTGAGTTTGGTGAGTAACTCTTGATGAATGATTATTTTGTTGACAGGCCGATGAATACTCCTGAGATCTTTCGGCATAGATTAAGCAAACAAAATTCGTTATTCCTTCATCTAGTGGAGGTCATTGCTGCCAATGACGAATATTTTCAAGAAACACCTGATGCCACAGGTAGATAAGGTCTTTCATCATTACAGAATTGTTGTGGAGTTGTGAGGGTGTTGGCTTATGGGACATCTACTGATGTCGTTGATGAATACTTGTGAACAGGGACGGAACTACATACTTCTTTGGGATGGCCCTCCCCCTCCCCCCTTTTACTATATATATATCATATGTGTCCATTACTACTTAATATATTTTATATATTACATGGGATGTTTCAATTGAATATGCAAGATAAGTATATTTATTTCATTGGGTCAAGAGGCATTAAAAGTTTACTATCCAAGTCATCTTTTAAGTTCAGATTGTCAATTCAGCAGCTCTTCATTGTTGATACGGCGGACAGTGTGTGCAGTGCAGCAACAGTCTACAAGCAAGTAAGCTGCCTTAACTCAGTGACTCACCAAACCAATATGACTTTGCTTCTATTTTCTCATTAAAATATTTTTTATTAGTTTTTATCTAAGTTGTTTTTTATTATAAATTTCTAAGGTTTTGAAAGATTTGGGAATAATTCCTCAGTTTCCACCCAGTTCTCTCATTCGTTGTTGTCGTAAGTTCTCGGTTCGGGGTACGATTTCTCTTCCTCAATTGTGTTGTTGTTATGCAAATTTTTTATTATTGTATATTATTTCATTATTTGGATTTCATATAAATATATTGATGATATATATAATGGAAGAGGTTATTTGACTTGATATGGGCTTATTGACTATACAAATTACTTGATTTGTGAACTAAGTAATATTATGATATATATACATATATAAAATTGTGTTTTGTGCTTTTATTTTTTATAGATGA
The DNA here is from genome assembly GCA_037126765.1 of Stenogyne calaminthoides. Taxonomy (NCBI): domain Eukaryota; kingdom Viridiplantae; phylum Streptophyta; class Magnoliopsida; order Lamiales; family Lamiaceae; genus Stenogyne; species Stenogyne calaminthoides. Next base: position 23,228,212 of record JBBCBC010000019.1, read on the forward strand.
AAAAATGACAGACAGTTGATTCTTTTTTTTCAAAAAAAAAGAATATTAAGGGCTCAACATCTCAATCAAATCTGCTAATTGAAAACGACTCTCCAAATTCTGAAATTCATCCTACAAAATCAACTAGTCAAGATTAATGCAAATTTTGATATTCATTCACCAGTACGTGATCCAGGACTTTGACCATCAATATGGAAGTATCCTATTGAAAAAACGTGATGAAGTGAGGAGAGCTTATATTAAAGATGGACCATTTTAAAGTGTACTTGCCAAGTACCCAAATTTGGAGATAAACATTCTCGCAGTTTTCATGCATCATAGTTTAAGTTATTTCCTTCATGTCTGAAATACTCTTCTCATTTAGATGTTAATTTTTGTCTACCATGCTATCTTTTTCATACTAAAGATAGACCCTCTGTATCAGATGCATTTATTGTTAATGGATTTTGGTCATGGAATAAGATACGAGACGAAAAAAATCGCTTGTTTCTAGCACATATTGGAAAAGATCTAACCTCGCCTCATTGAAAAGCTAAGAAAACATGTGCAGATTTTGTTAATCAACAATCACATATTTTACATAGTTTTGAAAAGTTCACATCTCAAGAAGTTGTTGAGAATAGACTTCATTTGAGAGCTTCAATTGAGGTGACTAGATGGCTTGCATTTCAAGGATGTCCTTTTAGAGGACATGATGAGTCCATTACCTCAACTAATCGTGGAAATTTTTTAGAGTTGCTGAGTTTCATAAGCTTTTTCAGTGACAAAGTAGCAGTAGTTTTGGATAAAGATCCACGAAATGCATTATATACATCTCCAAAAACGCAAAAATAAATTTTGCATGTTTTGGCAACTAAAGTCAAGAATGCCATTCGAGAAGAAATTGGTGATGCAAAATTTTGTATCATAGTTGACGAGGCACGGGGATGAATCAAAAAAAGAGCAAATGTCAATTGTCTTGAGATTTGTTGATAAGAGTAATTATGTGCTAGAGCGTTTCTTTGGACTTGTCCATGTCAAAGACATTGTTGCATAAACATTGAAAGAAGGTGTTTTTTATGTTCTATCTCATCATTCTCTTGATATTCAAAATATCCGGGGACAAGGTTATGTTGGTGCAAGTAACATGTCTGGTGAGTGGAATGGATTGCAAATTTTATTATGGGTGAATCTCATTATATTTATTATATTCATTATTATGCACATTGTTTGCAATTGATATTAGTTGTTGCATCAAAAGAAGTTATTCCAGTCCATCAATTTTTCACAAAGCCGAACTCCATTAATAACATTGTTGGTGCCTCGTGCAAGCGTAATAATCAATTAAAAGCAGCTCAAGCATCAAATATTGCTCATTTACTTGAAATGGATGAACTTGAAAGTGGGAAAGGGCTTAATCAGATAGGTTCTTTGCAAAGAGCTGGTGATACTCCTTGGAGTTTTCATTTGGATATCTATAAATAGTCTAATGAAGATGTATAACGCAACATTGAAGTTTTGCTAAATATTATTGAGAAAGGAACCACTTTTGCTCAATGGGAGATATAGAAGAAACTTATGAGGAGTCAACTTCTTTTGAATTACTCTTCATTACTTTTCAAATATGCTTTGTCAAGCTTTGCAACTTCAGTCTCAAGACATATTAAATGTAATGCATTTTGTATTCTCTATTAAATATGCTTGGTTGTGGAGTCTGTAGGATTTTTTTAGACTTTCAAAGTCTTGGGGTATTCAATTTGGATTTTTAAAAGTCTTTAAAAATCCTGAGGTATTCAATACGAATTTTAAAAAGTTTTTAAAAAAATTGAGTGCCACTAAACACACCCCAAAATCCTCTAAACACACCCCATTTGTTAAGCACACCCCAATAAAATTTAAAAATTAACTTATATTGCTAAACACACCCCATTTTTTTCCTATTATATCCTTCCTCTATCAAAATATAAAAATAACACTTTCCTATCTCTCCTTTTCTCATGAATATTTCTCTTCTAAAAAAATCATTTAATTCTTTTGTATTCATTATTTTTTTATGAAAACATTCTTAGAATTTTATATAAAATCATAAATGTATTACGAAAAAATTCAACTAAATTATTCAAACATAAATAAATTAAAAAACTTAATTAGAAAAAAAAATCTCAAAGTCATAAAAAAGCTAAATACAAAATAAAAACATTAAAAAGTAAAAAAAAAAAATTTAAAAATAAATCTAAAAAAATAATTAAAATTAAAAAAATCAGTAAAACTAAATAAAATCTGGAAAAAAAACAATTAATTAAATTAATTTTGAAGATGTATTTTATTTGAATATTTTTATTTAGTTTTAATTAATTTTTTATTTTTCTTAATTTACTTATTTTGAAGATTTAATAATATTTTAAAATTTAATTTAATTTTTTTCAGATCTTTTTTCACAACTTTTGCTTATTTGATTTTTTTTATTTAGTTCATTTTAAAGAAATAGTTATTGTTTTATTATTTTTATATTTTAATTTATTTTTTTCAAATTTTTTTAATTACTTTTTCACATATAATAATTTTAAAAAACTAGACTTACAAAAAGTAAAGGATCAATTTCAAAGTGAAAAAAACTTAGAGGACTAAAATCAAAATAAATAAAACTTAAAAGAAAAGACAAAATAGTATCCCATAGGGTGTGTTTAGAGGATTTTGGGGTGTGTTTAGTGGCACTAAAAAAATTTAGGTATTCAATAGTCTATGGATCTTAATACTCTATGGATTTTCTTTGATTCTTTTTCAAAAATGTAAATAGAGTTCACTCTCCAAAATCTCTTCTAACAACCAGAGATTTCTACGTATTCTCCCAAAGCTCAAGAAAAAAAATACGAGCGCCACACTTTTCTCCATTGTTTTCTTCTACAAACAATGAACTCATCAATTCAACCACTGAAATCATCATATCTCCAATTTCAAAAATGAAACCCTCATATGTATGGATTTTTTTTTTGTGCGAAACCCAAATTTGGGTATGAAAATACCCGAATTCCTCGATAAATTGGTAGTTCTCAATTTTTAATTTCTTTATGCAAGAAATTTCTTGGGTTCTCTATCCCTCTCAAGAAGTTGGTTCTGGAATTGCAAGGTAGTATTAGATGCAATTAAAATGTGTAATTATTAAATCGAAATTGAATACGAGTTTTTTAGGTTCTTGAATCTGGAATTGAAGACAAATTAAATACAATTCTTGATTCTCTACACCATGCTTATTCTCTATAATTTGGGTTTTTGAACCATGCTTATTCTATGCAATTGACGAATTAGATTCGATTTTTGATTCATATGGTTCTGCAACTTTTGGGTTCTATCCAGAATCGGTAAAAAAAATGGGTTCTTTGCAGAATCAGTAATATACAAGTGTGTTCCATATACATTTGCATGAATAGTTCCAGCATCGGAGTCTATGGAAATCCATGTAAATCAATAAAAAAAATGTATTCCACAATTCTGTCAAGTCTATGAAAATCTATGTATATCAATAAAAAAAAAGTCAGCCAAACTCTGCATGGAGTCTATGGATTTTCTAAATCCACAGACTTTTTAAAGTCCAAAAAAATCCAATAGAATCTCAATTGAATACACCCCCTTAAGTCTCTCCTTCAAAAATTAAGAGATGATGGATTAGATGAGTTAGTTGCACAGGTGACATCATTTTGTCAAAGGGTGAATCTTCTTATGCCTGATTTTTATGCTACATATGTTGCAAGAAGAGAAATGGCTCGTAATCAACCAGATGGAATTACCATTGGACATCATTACAAATTTGACATTTTTAATGTAGTGATAGATACTCGATGGGAAGAGATGAACAACAAAATTAATGGCAAAGCTATGAAGTTAATTGTTATTAGCATGACATTAGATCTAAGGGAGATGCGTTTATCATTCAGAGTTGATGACACTTACAAGTTGATAGAAAAGTTTTATCTAAAAAAATTTGAAGAACATGAGATACTAAAATTGAAATCGCAATTTCAGCATTTTGGTCATGAGCTACAAAATCCTGATTTTGAAACATTGAGCGATCATTTTAACTCTTATTCTCACTCTTCCAGTTTCTACGGCTACCACAGAGCGATCATTTTCTGGTATGAACTTAGTCAAGACTACACTTTGAAACAAGATGGAAGATGGATTTCTTACAGACTGCATGTTGGTGTATATTGAGAAGCAAATTGCAAAAAAGGTTTTGTATATGATTTTTGTGTTATGCAAGAGAGACATTCTAAGTTTTAATATATAAAGACATATTTATGTATTTTGAGACATTTAACAATGACTACTGATATACTTGCTACAAATATAGAAAATCTAAATTTTCATATCGAACATATGTTAGAATTATTTTTTTCTACTTGCCCCCCCCCCCCAACCTAAAATTCTGGTTCTGACCCTGCTTGTGAATGAGTGTAGATGTGACAAGACAAGCTCTCATTAATTTCCTAGAAGGCATCATTTCCAACTTTGCTGACGAGTACCTCAGAAGGCCCAATGAACAAGATTTGATAAGACCACTTTATATCGGGGAACATCGTGGATTCCCGGCCATGATAGGCAGTATTGACTGCATGCATTGCGAATGAAAAAATTATCCTATTGTATGGGCTGACAATATGCAGCTAGAACTAGAAAACCAACTATCATTTTTTAAAGTTGTTGATTATATAACTTATGGATATGACATGCTTTCTTTGGAACACCGGGTACGTGCAATGTAAAGGTTGACTTCCCCCTAGCAGATGTATTAGACTTAGTCCTCTCTCATCTCATCTATTACTCCCACATTTTTATTTGCGTTGTGTCGTCAAAATATTCAGCGCGTTCAACCCAGACAAGATTACGTGAATAATTGTCAAACAAAAAATAAATCTCTCGTCAATTACATGAAAGTGGTGGCAACTCAAAGAGATCAAGGTGTTGGGGTTATACTGGAAAGTATGTTTTTACTTTGTATAACCAAACTGAATTTCTGTCTTATTTACTGAAATAAATTATTTATCACTGATGCTTTAAATATCATTGAATGTTACATATATTTACTGCATAATTGTTCAATAAATAGTATGTGTTACATTGTAGTTAATTTAGTGATACCAGATCACAGAAGATTAAATTAATAGTTCCTTGTAACCAAAAGTACACCATTCACGACCTAGATGGAAATGAACAATCCATCGTGAAAGGTTGAAGTGTAAGGCTCAGATTGGCTTGTCTTGACCAAGAGATTACACTAGTGCATGACTGATGCACTGAATAGGACCTACAGGAAGACAAATTCTTCAGCACTGAACTAGGAAGAATTAGACCTCAGTGGTTCGTTATTTCTTAATCTTCGTCCCTTGAATAGGATAGCGTGTGGTTAGTAATTATTGCTTTGACTTATTACGGGTAGAGAATCAACGAGATTCAATACTTTATATCTTGGGCAATATTATTGGTCACATGCGATTGTTAAGATTTAATACGAAGAATCGTGTGCAAGTACGCTTGTTCGATTTGCCCCCTTGGGAGGTTCATAAGATTTATCATACCAAATCTTGCAAGTGGAACTAGTTTCCGGTATGGATAATAATATTGAATTGTTCCTTAACCAAGGACAAAAGATATTAATTAATGGAAAGTTATTTCAGTGGCTTGAATTAATTAATGGGCTAGATAATCTTAAACACGGGAAATAATAACCGGGAGCCATATTAACATTAATATGGGTTAAAATGGATAGTGCAATATTAATTATGTAGTGGGATTAATTAATATTTATGGGCTTGAATAATATTGTGGCTCAATATTAGATATTCAAAGTCCATTAGAAGGTCCAATCTTAATTCTCCTAAAGTCCCCTCAAGTAGCCCAAACATAATGTCCAGTAACTGAAAAATGTGTTTAAAATAAAATAAATTATTGTTGCCTAATTTTCCTAAAAGTTTCAGAAATAATAAATAAAAGAGGGAGAAAGATTTTCTTTGAATTTTGTTATGGAATGTAGATAAGTATTCTTGGAATACAAGATTATCTCATTAAATTCAAGAAATCTCCCACTTGGTTATTTATTAAGCATATTTCGAAATTTATGAATGAATAAGGAGAGGAAAGATTTTCTTGATTTTCTTGAAAATATATTATGGAAGATATGTATTCTTGGAATACAAGAATATCTCATAAATTCAAGAAGATCTAAATCTTGGATTCCTACTCCTTATTTTTCGAAAAATACCATAACAAGAGGAGTTGGGATTTTTGTGAAATATTTAATTATGGAGAAAAGAATATATGGGATATATTCAAGTTTTCTTGGAGATCAAGAAAAAGATTTTCCCATCTTTATTTCCACCTAAAATTTCGACCAACCCCTCATTATAAATAGGGGATGAATGTTTCATCCCCAGGTGAACACGAAAATTGGTTTTTCGGAAAAATATCAGCTTCGATAAAATATCAAATATTTTGAAACGTCGACAGATTGTGTATTTTCGAAAAACCTCAATTGTGAGTGTGCAATTTCATGTGTTGGAAAAATTAGAAATCCACAAAGGTGGTGCAACATAATTTTATTTTTCCTTTTGTTAAATTGTTCGCGAGTTCCTTCCACCGGATTGTTGAACAAGGGCAAGGGAATACTTGAGAAGGCTTTTTGGTGTGTTCGTGTGAACGGGATCCATCTTCTCAATGGTTGTCACTCCGAGAGGTTAGTTCACATAAACTCGTAGCAATTCCGCATGCGTAGGATTTTTGTGAACTGTTTATATGCATGATTTGTTGTTGAATTATTATTTGAATTAATATAGGATTACTTCATGCTAGTAATAATTGTTAGAATTAAATTTGTATTTAAATATTATCCCGAATAGATCCGGGCAATTAATTCCCCAACACAAGGACCAGTGAAGATGGGTATTCCATCCCCACTATTCTAGAAACCCTGGGCAGTGACAGTTCATTAATTTCACGTCTATAGGTAGGGATAAGACAAAAAAAAGTAAGGCGTCACAATCTTTTTCTAATTCAGAAATTGTTAAAGAAACTTGTGCTTTCAGACTCACTAGAAATGTTGAAGTTAAAGCGATGAATAAACTGGAAAAAGATATAATCGATTTGGAGAATAAAAAAATGCAACATTGTCTTTTGTTGGTATTGATGGAGAAATGTCCCTTAAACCCAATAGAAGAGAGATGAAATTTCATCTAATGTCAAAGTTTAAATAGTAAATGTAATTTATTGTCATGTAATTTTATTTTATATATTTTTAGTTATTGTCTTGGAGACTTTTAGATTTGTGTGATTTTAGTTAATTCCATGTTAACCTAATTAGTTATTTTAATTATGAAATCAAGTTATTTATTCTTGTCCATTATTTTGAGTTCACATGTAGTTGTTTAGTGCTCCTGTACTCCTCCATTATTGATATTGATATCATGCACCTGTCTAATGCTTCCGACATGATTACAACTTACTTTTTACAAGTCAATCATCTGATATAAAGTCACATGAATGCTTAAAGTCTAATGGAAAGTCGCATGCATTTGTCAATTTGTTACCATTATTACATGGCACTAATATGATGGGCACATGCATGCTTTCAATCACACATTTTATTGCTTGCATTCCCATTTTATAATAATTTATTTTTTTTCTACACAAGCATCATTCCACTCACATGGGTCTCACCACTACCTTTAATAACATGCACTTGTCCTTTGAATCAAGTCGCATGCCAAACAATATGAGTCATATCATCTTTAATCACATGCAACTGTCCATTAAATCAATTCACATGTCAAATAGTAGTTAACATTATTGAAGTTGTATCTTCACTCTGCATATATATCCTCTCAAACTACATTAGACTTAAGCTAAATCCTTATCTTTTATTCTTGCTTTCTCTCTAGCATAATTTCTACCATGTAGCTTTAACAGTTCCATTTTTTAAATGTGTCTCAATGAAAATCAAACAACAGATAAAGATTAATTTTTTATTATTTTAATTTAATCGAATTTGATTAATGGAAAGAACGAGATACTCATCAGAATCGTTAAATGGATAGAGAATCTGCTCTTAAGCAATCTTAATCGATACGGATGAGATTTCATTCGTAGAGCTAGAAGAGGGTATTGTGAAGAAATTGCGAGTTTAGTGAGAAATCGCGTGCAAATATCTTTATTCCTTTGTCTAATGGAGGTCGTTAATGTCAATGATGAATATTTTCAACAAACGCCTGATGCCACAGGTAGACAAGGTCTTTCACCATTATAGAAATGTACTAGAGCTATGAGGGTGTTGGCTTATGGGATATCAACTGATGTCGTTGATGAATGCTTGTGAATGAATACAGATGTGACAAGACAAGCTCTCATGAATTTCGTAGAAGATGTCATTTTCTGCTTTTGTGACGAGTACCCCAAAAGGCTCAATGAACAAGATTTGACAAAACTACTCTATATCGGGGAACATCTTGGATTCCCGGGCATGATAGGTAGTATTGACTGCATGTATTGGAAATGGAAAAATTATCCTACTGCATGGACTGGCAATATGCAGGAAGAAGTGAAAAACCAACTATCATTTTTGGAAGTTGTTGATCATATGACTTATGGATATGACATGCTTTCTTTGGAATACCAGGTACGTGCAATGATATTAATGTACTCCACTGATCTCCAGTTTTTAATGATGTCTTGAAAGGTCGAGCAACAAAGGTTAGTTATATCGTGAATGATATGAAAATGATATAGTATATTATCTAATTGATGGCATATACCCTTCATGGACTGGATTTGTTAAGTCAATTAATTACTTCTTCACAGACACCAAGAGGCTGTGTGAAAAGATGTCGAACGAGCATTTGGTGTTCCATAAGCTCGTTTCGCATTTTTTCGATGCCCATTTCTTATTTGGGATAAGTTTTTTTATGGGAAGAATTATGATGGTTTGTATCATCATTCATAATATGATAGTAGAGGATGAATGAGATACGTATCAAAATTATTATGATCCCACATAATTTTTTATGGATGATCTCACAAATGATTATCAACGTTTTCAATACTCTACTGAACGCATTGTGTGGAATAACACAAAATATCTTTTTCCAACACAATTTAATCATTTTTTATTATAGAATTTATGTATATCATACTTACAATGCCGACAAATATCAAATTTATCAAATTTCAGGATGATATGATCTTGTACTTTAATAATTTTGCTATGATGAATTATCACATACTACTGAGAAAAAAAAAACTACTCCCTCAGTCCATACTCGATTTCCTATTTACTGTTTGCATGATACTTAATATAAGAATTATTTATTATTTTTTTATGGGACAAAGTGGTTTTAATTGTGGGTATTGATGTAGACATCTTTACTTTATTATTAAAGTAGATGAAATAATATATTGGTTTTTAGTGTGATAAAGTAATGACATAAGATTTATTTTTTTAGATGCTGGTTTTTAGTGTAAAAAACAGTGTTGTTTTACTGTCATTTATGGAAGAAGAAAACAAGTATGGGATGGTCCATAATCAAAGACTTGATTCAGCATTAATAGATGGAACCCTTTATATGATTGGATGAGGGAACCTTCCTTATGTTTATGTTGATTTGTTTGGTGGGTTTTTACCACTCATATGCAATCTCCATTTGGTGGGCAATCATGTTATGTGATGGAGATTGAATCGCGAGAGATTCAATTTCCTTCATTATATTAATATGATATTAAGTATTTTCTTAAATAAAACTTATTTGGCCACCAAGATTACTTGGTCTCCAAGAACTAGGATTTCCTTTATTATGTTCGACTTGGTCACCAAGTATTACTTTGGCCCAAAGTCAAGTATTTTCCTTTCATGCACTATTAGGATTAGTATAAATATGTGCTCATTCATCATTGTAAGGACACGTTGAATTTGATAATAATAAGTATTTCCAGGTATTAGCTGAGTATCTCGAGATGTTGTCTCTAGGGGTGGAGGAAATACCGAAAATACCGGTATATCGCACTTACCGTACCGAAAAATATCAATTTTATCGAAATTTTTGGTATACCAAAATTTTCGGTACGGTACCATACCGAACCAAAAATTTCGGTACGGTAACTGTATGGAAATAGAAAATTTCGGTACACCGAAATATTAAAATATTTTGGTATACCGAAATATTTTCGATATACCGGAAAAATTTTCGGTATACCGGAAAAATATACCGGTATATCTAAAAAAAATCGGTATACCAAAAAATATACTGAAATTTCGGTACGGTATCGGTATATTGGCATACCGAAAACTTCGGTATGCCGAAATTTTGGTATACCGAATTTTCGGTACGAAAACGGTATGACATTTTTCGGTATTGAAAATTTCGGTATGGTAATGGTATGGCAAGAAAATTTTCGGTATGCCATACCGTCCACCCCTAGCTGTCTCAACATGTTGGGAAATTTAGAGTTTTGATGGAAGTTCCAAAACAGTTGTAATAGGACCAGTCGAACCTGTTAGTCGACTGATGAATAGATAGGAAACCAGCTGAACATGTTAGACAGCTGATGATTTAGAATATGTCACATATTGAGGGGGAACTCAATATATTAAGATCAGAAGTGAAGTTCAGGATCAAGATCAGAAGTGAAGGTCAAACTCAAGATCAGAAGAGAAGATCAGAAGGAAGACCTGAATCACATCAGAAGACCTACTCTATGAAGACATCAGCAGAGTCGATAAGTTGCAACTAAGACAATCTTATCAGATGACTCAAGACTACTGATCTGATGGATAACAGATCAGTAGAGGCCAAGAAAGAAGCACGATAAGTATTTCTTCTTATCCTTAAAGCATATGATGTTTCTCAGACTCAAAGTATACTTAAGTCAAAGCTTTTCTAAGACGCCGAATAAGTGTACTTGTTTAGTCACTTAGAAAGAGACACGTATGTACGGTTTTGTAGATTGCAGGATATGGCGTATCAAGTCAAACGGCTAGAAAGGACAATATTGCACGAAGACGGCATGGCCTTTCTGCGCACATCAAATCAAGCCTGCAAGCCTACCTAAAATAGACCGAAATTCGAATTGCTCTCCAACGGCTAGTTCAATTTCGTGCCTATAAATAAGGGATCAAACCTTCAGAGTAAGGTTAAGGAAATTATTCACAAGCAAAAAGCTCTCAAGATTTCCGCAAGAAGAACACAAGCTCAAGATTATTTCTTAAGTGTTCATCCCTTAGTTCTTAGCAGAATACTTATCCTCTAGCTCTTGGCTACTTAGAAGATAGGATAGTATTCCAGTTGGAACAAAACAAATCTTATATCAAAACACTGTTAGGTTAAGTTTGTTATAGCAAGATTTCTCTCTAAGGTTTCTAGATTAGATTTCTGGGATTGGTTGAGTGTGAACTCGTTAAATATCTATTATTTGTATTGTGTTGGACTAACACATTAAACTAAGTCCAGTTGGTTAAGTTGGTGCCCCTGCTGATAGGGAAGAGTGGACGTAGGACAAGTTGTCCGAACCACTATAAATCTGTGTGCCTTTAATCTGCTTTACACATACTTGCACACAACTTGTTATCTGCATGCATATTCTGTACCTAGATCAGATTAGCATCAACCTTCAGATCTGATCAGTTTGACATTTTAGTCACCTGATCCGAACTGTTGGTTAGAATCTCATTTGAGTAAAACTGGTTTTCTACACGGGTTAACTTATCTTCCACACCATCAGTTAAGTTGATAGACGCTGAACTGATATGTCTACCAGATCAGTAAGTCGGATATCAGTCCAAACTGATTCACATCGCACTCTGGTCAGACATACGTGCAAACACATCTGATCCACGAAAAAAAATTTGAAGTATATTCACCCCTCCCCTCTAGACTTCAACCCTCACTGAAACCCGTTCGGGACCTACAAGTGGTAACAGAGCAGTGGTTCTACCGACCACTGGCTTTGAATATCATTGGTTCTTGAGGAAGAACCTTTGTGGTCACTTGAACTGATCTCTGAAAACCTTTTTAAAAATCATTTTCTTAAAAACAAAATCACCAAGCATGGATAACACTTCAGGTATGCATCATAATCTACCCATGTTTTCTGTTGATGAATATGCAGATTGGTCCATAGACATGAGAGACCATCTGGGAGTGATTAGCAACAGAATGGATGAGATTCTCGAGATACGACCGATTATCATCTATCACTACAACCCAGCTGAAGCAGGAGAACGAGATCCTACTCAACCAGTTGGAGCAAGAATCAGAAAGAGTCCCTCTCTGATGGATGCAGATGAGAGGAAATTGTCTAACCTGGATACTGTTACCAGACATCTCATCATGAAAACCATGGATGCTACTACAAGAGAGAAAGTGAAGTACCTGAAGACAGCTAAGGAAGTCTGGGATACGCTTGCTAAAATCTGCAGAGGAAATGAACAGATCAAGGACAGCAGACTACAAGCTGAGCTAGTTGTATTTGAGAAACTCAAGATGTTGCCAAATGAAACAGTTGATCAATTTGATGGAAGGATCACACGAGGAGTCAACCGACTTCGTGATCTCGGACGAGTAATGTCAAACAAGGATATCAACTACAAGATTCTCAAATCGCTGACTAAGAAATGGGATACGAAGGTGACTGTGATTAAGGACTTTCAAGATATTGCTACAATGAAATCAAATGATCTAATCTTCAGTTTGAAAGCTCATGAGTTCGACCTGATCGAGAGAGGACAAGGATATGATGATGTCCCAGCTGAAACTACTCCCAACCCCAAATCTGTTGCATTTCAGGCAGCAAGTAGTAGTTCACAAATTGTGGAACCAGTTGGAAACATCATCAGTCAAGCCGAACAAATTGCCTTACTGACAAGAAAGCTGGAAAGAACAAATGTCCAAATGGGCAAATACAGGAAGTTTTATGATGACTATCGAAGGAATAAAGGAAGAGATCGTCATTCATCTGACAGATCGCAAGAGAGGTATCGTTCATCTGACAATCGAGATAACAGAAGAGAAGAAAGACAGGACGATCATCCTGACGAAAGGAAGGATGATCGAAGAGATGACCGGAAAGAAAGTAGACGTGATGATCGATCAGATAGGAAAGGTTCTGACTATCGACAGAATGGGATGTCTCCTGACAGGCATTACAGAAAACATGATTCTCCAGGTAGAGGAAGCTCAGGGGATTCAAGAGTGTGCTATAATCGTCGAAACCAAAGCATTATAAAGGTCGATCGTCCCGACCAACCCCCCTAAGAAAGAGAGGAGAAAAGAAACAGAAGAGAACAGAGATACAGGGACGGGAAAGCTATGGTTGCAGATACGTCTGGCATTGATGATTCCTACCGCCTCGATGACTCTCGTTACTCATCCGTCAAGACTTCGCTTTTGATAACAACCGATGATGTCGATGATCCGAGCTTTATCCGATGACGACATCCGCCCCTACGGCCGAGAATCGATCAAACAGAGGTACTTTCTAACTCTTATGTGCCTTTTTTCCACCACACCACATGTCTTGAAAGCACATCTGCAGGAGAGGTCAACTTGCAGGTCTACAATGACCAATTGCTTGATGATATGTCCAATGCAATAGATACTTATAAGAAATTGAGAACGATAACCTGAGAGTTGAGAACATCAGGCTTGTTAAAGAAATTGAGGCAAGTAGAGCAAATTAACTAAAATTAAATTGAATCGTTTCGTAAGATGACCACAGAATCGAGTTTCAAGGTCGGTTCTTCCGATCGTGAAAAGTTCGTTAAGGAACAGTTGGCTCTCAACCTACAACAAGCTAGTGAACTCAAATATCTTCAGGCTAAGTTTGATGAACTCTTCCGGATGCATGAGAATCTGAAAGTTCTTGAGGACGGTCTACGTAAGAAAATAGAGGTTTTCACGAAATCTTCTAAAATTGTTCAAGACTTGAACAACTATTTTCGTACGTCAACTGACAAGAAGGGAATTGGGTATGAAATTCCTTCTGGATCCTCAAAAGCCCCGTCTGGTTCACATCAGAAAAGTGTAACCAAACGAGTTTCTGACCAAGATACACGAAATGCCAAATCTGTATCAGGTAAGGGAAAAGGACCAGCTGATCAGGCAAGGCAAATGTCAGATCAAAAAGGGAACAGAAATGAACCCCAACTGATCAGACATCAGCCGAGGTATCATCAGATGAACTCAGTTCCTCTGAAGAAACCTCAGCCCAATCAGCAGAGTAAGCATCAGGCTGGACCATCTCGTAAGGTACATCCCCCAAATCTGGCAGACTACCCAAAATTGCCTAACAAGAAAGCTAAAGGTAAACTGCTAAGACCAATTATGCCAGAAATATATGAATCTTTTAATGGTAGCAGTCGTACCTACCCTTATAATCAGAAACCTAGGGCTGCTGCACCTGAGCCCCACTGGATTAAAAGAAGACAAGTTTCAATGAAAAATCTCAAGTCTTCTGATTCATCCAAGGCTCACACTCATAATCATACGAACCAGATTGCATATGAAGAGACGTATGACTATGTAGATGTTTATGGGAGACAGATCAAGCCTTCTGTTTTCAACAGAGGTGCCAGATATGTTTGGATCCCGAAAGGTACCTCTAACCCCCCAGGACCCGATTCTACTGGGGTACCTAAAGTCTGAATTGTTTGCAGAATCGCTTGGGACTGGTAAATAAGGGTGGAGAACAAAAATTATCTGGTACATAGATAGTGGATGCTCAAGACACATGACAGAAGCCGCTTCTCCTAGCAACTATGTTGAAAGACCAGGCCCAAGAGTTCTCTTTGGTGATGATAACTTTGGTCATACCAGAGGAGTCGGAACCTTAGTGAACGATGACGTACAGATCATAGGAGTTTCATATGTTGATGGATTAAAGCACAACCTGTTATCTGTTTCACAATTCTGCGATATTGGTTTTAGTGTTGAGTTCTCGACAGAAAAATGCACAGTCGAAATCGAGCTACTCAACAGATCTTGTTGATTGGTTCAAGAAAAGGAATGATATACACAGTATATTGGAACAGTTGTCCAAGAAATGCATGTCTGATTGTTAAGAGTTCTAAAAGCTCCAGCTGGCTCTGGCACAAGAGGATGAGCCATCTGAACTTTAAGACTATTAACAAGATAGCAAGGATGTCTTTGGTAGAAGGACTCCCGAATGAAGTTTCCTCTAAGGATCAGACATGTTCAGCATGTCAGAAGGGAAAACAAGTAAAAGCTTCATTCAAAGGAATACCTTCTCCTCCATCAAGCAGAGTACTGCAACTGCTCCATATGGATTTATTTGGACCAGTCACACCTCTAAGTTTCAGTGGACGCAAATACACTCTGGTGGTCATGGATGATTATTCCAAGTTCACCTGGGTTATATTCTTGTACAAGAAAAGTGAAACTACAACCAAACTACCCGAGCTGCTCAAGAAAATTCAGAATGAGAAGGGTTTCAGCATAGTGAAAATCAAATCAGACAAAGGTATTGAATTCCTTAACCAGTTTATATCTGATTTTTGCTCTGAGTTTGGTATACAGCATGAGACATCAGCTTCAAGAATACCACAACAGAATGGCGTAGCAGAAAGAAGGGAAGTTGCACGCACTATGTTAGCTGAACATGCTACTCAAAGCCGCTTCTGGGCAGAAGCAATCAATATTGCATGCCACACGCAGAACAGATGTTCTCTGACTAAGATCCATTTTAAAACACCCTATGAACTGTGGTAGGTCAGAAAACCTCGTGTTTCTTACTTCCATGTTTTTGGGTGCAAGTGTTTCATACACAACAATGGGAAGAGTCAGTTGAAAACTTTTGATGCCAAAGTAGATGAGGGTATATTCTTAGGATATTCCTCAACCAGCAAGGCATTTAGGGTCTTCAACAGACGAACCCTAGTTATGGAAGAAACACCCCATGTGGTCTTTGATGAGACATCTTCTGATCAGGAGAAGTCTGCCTCGTAACGCATCGCACTCAGGATGCAAATCTTTGCTTCGAGATACACAGAAAATGGATCAGCTAAGGCTCAAAGGAAAAGAATCAAAATATGTCACAGTATATGTTCCTAACTTTGACCTTGATGATTCAAAGAGTCGAAAAGACCCTAAGGTACGCATTAACCTGCCGAAAGAAGTTGCAAACCGAGATATAAGAATAACCGAACCTTTCCGTTCGTGGGGAACACTGATGTTCCTAAGCAGATGACTTCAAAGACATGATGAGTCCAACATCAGTTGAGACATGTCTATGCCAAGTGGATCCTACTCAAGTACCTCTCCCAGTCTCTAGTTATGAATCTTTATCAGAAGAGGATGATGTTCTCCAAATAGATGACAATCAGGACAGAAGGACCTGGATAACCAGTCATCCAACTGATCTGATCATCGGAGAGCCATCTGATAGAGTTAGAACTAGACATCAAATTGGTGAAAGTGCAATGTATTGTTGTTATCTGTCTTTGAAGGAACCACTCACAGTTGAAGAAGCTCTTTAAGATGCAAGCTGGATTCTAGCCAAGAAGAACTAGAACAGTTTGAAAGAAATCAAGTTTGGGAACTTGTAGACAGACCAACTCATCAAGATGTGATTGGTACTAAGTGGGTATTCAAGAACAAGAAGGATGAGCACAATGTAATAACCATAAATAAGGCAAGACTTGTTGCTAAGGAATATTCACAATCAGAAGGGATTGATTATGATGAAACCTTTGCACCGGCCGCTACCGAAGCCATTCGGTTTTTAAACTTGTGCGACTCATAGGGGATTTATCGTATCGATGGATGTAAAGAGTGCATTCTTAAACGGGGTGCTAAATGAGAAAGTTTATGTTGAACAACCTCCGGCTTTTGAAATAAGCAACCAAGTTTACCGCTTTAAGAAAAAAGCTCTTTCTGATCAAACAGTTCCTAGAGCTTGGTATGATACATTGTCCCAGTTCTTGATAGAGAATGGATTTACCAAGGGCTTGATTAATCGGACCTTGTTCAGAATAGAAGATGGAGAAGACATTCTCTTGGTTCAGATCTATGTGGACGACATTATATTTGGTTCTCCCAATCAGAAGCTATGTGAGAAATTCAAGAAGTTCGATGCAAGGGAAATTTGAGATGTCCATGATGGGTCGATGAGCTATTTTCTCGTGTCTCTGTGTCAAGCAAGCTCACACTGGGATCTTCATCTGTCAGGCTAAATACACAAGGAATTTGTTGGCTAAGTATGGAGTTCAGAACTGCAAGGAAGTTAGAATTCCAATGTTGACTGCATTCAAGATGGATCCAGATGAAAGTGGTAAGAAGACTAATCAGAAAGAGTATAGGGCTTTGATTGGATCTTTGCTATACCTGACTGCAAGCAGACCAGATATAACATTTGCAGTAGGTGTATGTGCCAGATTTCAGGCAAATCCCAAACAAAGCCACCTTGAAGCAGCTAAAGCGGATTCTTAAGTATCTGAAGGTGTTGGGATATTTTAGTTTTGATGAATTATGCCAAAACATTATCAACTTGTGTTATTGAAGCTGATTTACAGATAACAAATTGAGGGGGAACGAGAGAACAAATTGAGGGGGAACTCACAAAATCAGATGTAGATGATCGAGATTAGACGAGGCTGCAGACGAGACTGATCGAGATCAGATGAGTAAGATGAGTTCCGGAGTTAACTGATGAGCTGAGCAAAATCAGAAGAGAAGAAAAGCTAGGCCAGTTGATCGAGATCAGATGAGTAAGATGAGTTCCAGAGTTAATCGGGTGAAATTTGAGCAAAATCGAAAAAGAAGAAAAAAGCTAAGCCACCGATCGGATGACCCGATCAGATCGAAGAGAAGGTTGCGATCGGAAGAGGAAGCGAGATGAGACCGACGAGATCGACGTGATCGAGATCAAATATGAAGATGGGCAGATGATCAAGATCAGACGTGATTGAGATCAGATGTGCTATACTGATATGCTAACCTAATATGCTAACCTGATGTACTAATCTGATGCAGATATACTGATATGTTGACCTAATGCTATACTGATCTGATCATGTGAGGTGATCGATCAAAGTAGAAGAAATCAAATATCGAGAAACCGTAACTGCATACCAGATCGGGAAAGAAGTCATCGTAAGAGAAGTCATCCAAGTCATATTCACCGAGAATCGAACGCCATCGATGATCAATTAGCTCGAAAAGCTAGTGACTGAGGGTCGATGTCCGTCGAAGAATCAACTCACCGGCTCGAAAGTGTCAAGATGCCCGACGATAAGGTCCGGCCAAGAGAAGTCTCACAATCAAGAAACCTGAGACTCAGTATGTCACCGGACACTGAGGCTCAGAGAGACCTGAAGGCTCAGACATACCTGAAGGCTCAGATAGAACTGAAGATCCTGAGACTCAGAAGAATCTGAAGAATATAGCCGTTGTAATTCAAATTGACGCGTGGACCAATGAGAGGAAGACAACCACCGAAAAGTCGCAAGAAGTTACAGAATAGTATGGATTTGAATGTGACTCCATCCAACGGTAACATTCAAATCCACACTATAAATACAAGTTCTTCCTTCATAATTCGGAGTGGAAAATGCGTGAAAAATCCATCAAGCCAAATCATCTAGCATTCCCACCCTAGAACACAAGTCTGTAGATATACACGCATATATTCAAGAGTGTTCTAGAACCCAATCTAAGCATAAATGCCATATCCTAAGCTTGGAGAGATTTTCCCATCCTTAGCATTGAGGCTAAACAAATGTAAGGGAAAATCTCAACCTAGTTGGAAACCAAACAAACCTTACCCAAATCAGTCGGTTAAGTTTGTAGGTGAGTGTGAACTCGGTAAACATCTAGCAATCCCGAAAGGGAGGGTAGGCAATCCCGTGAGGGTGATAAGTCTCGTTTGAGTGTGAACTCGGTAAACATCTGTTGGGTGTTGGACTAACACGTTAAACTAAGTCCAGTTGGTTGCCCCTATTGATAGGGAAGAGTGGATGTAGGAGTTGGACTCCGAACCACTATAAAATCGTGTGTTCTTTACTGCTTTATGTTCTTACTTGTCATATGCATTTGATTATAAGCAAAACACACATCGTTCTTAAAAGCAAAAAAAAATAATTGGAATCACTCTGCCCTCACCCCTATTTTATATGCATTACATGGTATTTTCCGCGTTCTTGGGTTTTCAAACCGGGGTCCATCAATTGGTATCAGAGCAGGTGTTCAAACGGTTCACTGATTTCAAAGTAACCACCTGAACTGATCTTTTAAAAGAAAACTCGTTTCTTTAAAAATGCATATATTCTAATGTTTTAAGGCCATTATCAAAAAAGGGGGAAATTGTTGGGATATTTTAGTTTTGATGAATTATGCCAAAACATTATCAACTTGTGTTATTGAAGCTGATTTACAGATAACAAGTTGAGGGGGAACGAGAGAACAAATTGAGGGGGAACTCACGAAATCAGATGTAGATGATCAAGATCAAACGAGGTCAAGAGATTTAGACCGACGAGATCGATGAGTAAGATGAGTTCCTGAGTTAATCACGAAATTTGAGCAAAATCAGAAGAGAAGAAAAGTTAAGCCAGCTGATCGAGATCAGATGAGTAAGATGAGTTCCAGAGTTAACTGATGAGCTAAGCAAAATCAGAAAAGAATAAAAGCTAAGCCAGCTGATCAGATGACCGGATGACCGGATCGAAGAGAAGGTTGCGGATCGAAAGAGGAGGCGGATGAGACCGACGAGATCGACGTGATCGAGATCGACATATGAAGATGAGCGGATGATCAAGATCGACGTGATTGAGATCGATGTGCTATAATCGATATGCTAACCTAATATGCTAACTCGATGTACTAATCGATGCAGATATATCTTGATATCTTGACTGATGCTATATCTTCGATCCGATCATGTGAGCCGATCGATCAAAGTAGAAGAAATCGATATCGAGAACCGTAATCTGCGATACCGGATCGAAAGAAGTCATCGAAGAGAAGTCATCCGAAGTCATATTCACTCGAGAATCGAACGCCATCGATGATCGGTTAAGCTCGAAAAGCAGTGACTGAGGGTCGATGTCCGAAGTCGAAGAATCAACTCACCACCGAAAGTGTCAAGATGCCCGATCGCATAAGGTCCGGCCAAGAGAAGTCTGCTTGAATCAAGAAACATGAGACTCAAAGATGTCAATGACACCGAGGCTCGAGAGACCAAGGCTCGGACATACCAAGGCTCGGATAGAATCAAGATCCCGAGACTCGTAAGAATCTAAAGAATATAGCCGTTAAATTCAAATTGACGTGGACCAATGAGAGGAAGACAACCACCGAAAAAGTCGCAAAGAAGTTATGCTGAGAATAGTATGGATTTGAATGTGACTCCATCCAACGGTAACATTCAAATCCACACTATAAATACAAGTTCTTCCTTCATAATTCGGAGTGGAAAATGCGTGAAAAATCCATCAAGCCAAATCATCTAGCATTCCCACCCTAGAACACAAGTCTGTAGATATACACGCATATATTCAAGAGTGTTCTAGAACTCAATCTAAGCATAAATGTCATATCCTAAGCTTAGAGAGATTTTCCCATCCTTAGCATTGAGGCTAAACAAATGTAAGGGAAAATCTCAACCTAGTTGGAAACCAAACAAACCTTACCCAAATCAGTCGGTTAAGTTTGTAGGTGAGTGTGAACTCGGTAAACATCTAGCAATCCCGAAAGGGAGGGTAGGCAATCCCGTGATGGTGATAAGTCTCGTTTGAGTGTGAACTCGGTAAACATCTATTGGGTGTTGGACTAACACGTTAAACTAAGTCCAGTTGGTTAAGTAGGTGCCCCTGTTGATAGGGAAGAGTGGATGTAGGAGTTGGACTCCGAACTACTATAAAATCGTGTGTTCTTTACTGCTTTATGTTCTTACTTGTCATATGCATTTGATTATAAGCAAAACACACATCGTTCTTAAAAGCAAAAAAAATAATTGGAATCACTCTGCCCTCACCCCTATTTTATATGCATTACATGGTATTTTTCGCGTTCTTGGGTTTTCAAACCGGGGTCCATCAGAAGGGTACTGTAAACTTAGGTTTATGGTATCCAGCAGATGATAATCTAGAGCTTAGTGGGTACTCTGATTCTAATTATGGAGGATGTAGGATAGATAGAAAATCTACATCAGGTACTTGCCAGTTCTTGGGAAGCAAGCTGGACTCGTGGTTTTCTAAAAAGCAAACATCTGTTGCAACATCTACTACTGAAGCAGAATATATGGTTGCAGGTAGATGTTGCTCCCAACTGCTCTGGCTTTGTCAGCAGCTGAGGGATTACAACATAACTGCTATCAATGTACCTATCTTCTATGACAGTAATAGTGCAATTACTATCACGCAGAACCCCGTTCTGCATACAAGATGCAAGCACGTGGACATCAGATATCACTTCATAAGAGACCATGCAGAAAAGAAGAACATCAGAATGGAAAAGATCCGTACTGATAAGCAAAGAGCTAACATCTTAACCAAGCCTCTAGCTGAAGTCAGATTTAGAGAATTATTCAACGAGCTAGGTCTATTGGATTTAGGAGATGCAGCCCCAGAGTATTTTGGTGGTCTGATCTCAAACACCAGTTGGTTAAGAGACTGATCAGATAGAATCAGTTGAGTAAGGAACCTCAACTGATCAGAAAAATCAGTTAGGTACTGATCAGATAAAGGATATTAGAATGAGGGGGAACTAAGCAAAAATCGTGTAATGAAATCAAATCAACACAACAATGGAATTAAGAGAGAATTTCATTGATAAAGACCCGGAGGTCGAAACTTTTCATTACAATAGACCCGGAGGTCAAAAGAAAAATCCTAAACCCTAAACCCTAAACCCTAGAACCAATGAGCCTTTTCACTTTAAATGAACACGAATGTCATACATGTGGTGCAAACATAAGGTATTGTAAAAGGGCAACTTGGCTTGATCAAGTTCGCATATACAATACTAAATCCATATTACATGTCAGAAATTGATCAATGATGTTAACCACGTCGTCTCGATCAGAACACAAGGCATAGATGGCCACCTCCATGATAAAGGCGACAAATTCGCAATCAAGGTGGCAGTGAAGCTTTGCAACGGCCGTTTGGTCATCTTTCAATGAAGACGGGATCAGGAAAAAGGGAAGCATAGGGATGGACTGAGAACCGGAGGGCTTGCCGGAATAGAAGAAGCCTATTGGCGAAGGACTTGCCAGAATCAAGGACTCACTGGAATTTCTCATGTACAAACTTGAGAGCGAAAGTTTGATGAATGTTTGTCTAAACTCAGTTCTATTTATAGAGGATAAGCGGGGGTGGAAATGCAATTTTTAATAAATTTGAGACCCCTCCCCAAAGAAATTGACGTCATAAAGTGACAGACCATCATTGCGGATATATCACAACAAGCCGACTTGGGAAATCGAGGCGACCATTTGACTTACCGAGAATTAGCTTTTGGCGGGAGCACATTCCAAGACCCGGATAGGATCATATTGGCTCAATAGAAATATGATCAACGGATTGGATCAGATTGATTCAACATAAATCTGATCAGCTAAGTTGGACATTGTTGGGAAAACTTGCTAAGGTATAGGCTACACGGTAAGATCAACAAGTCAGAAGAGTTGGATCAGATACAACAGGTCAGATGGTCAGATGAAAAGAGAACTTCATCTGATCAGAAGAGATCAATTGGGAAATGATCAGAAAGAAAGGTCAGATGAAGGGGGAAGTTCATCTGATCAGAAAAGATCAGTAGAGTACTGATTTGAGCATAACAGACGGTGGGAAAATGTTAAGGTTTAGAGGATATATTAGGATCAACATATTGGAAATCAGAAAAGAGGGACAAGAATCTACATTTGTGGTAATTGGTTGATTACAATATCAGTCAATCAGATACGCTTTTCTAATCCCTTTACTGTTTTATGTTTTCCTTATTTGTTTGTTCTTATCTCCTTAATGCATATGACGTCACTCTGTCTTTCATTAAATGCGGACGAGAGGATTTTGTATTAAATGCATTTATCACGATTTTTTAAATCCAAAAGCTGCGGCCTACAATTTTTTCTAAACCGCACGATGTCTACTTTAACAAACCGCCTAATCTCAACCGTAGATAATGATTGGACGTCTTTTTGGGTTCCTGGTTTTTAAAATTATTGTGTTTCCCTCTCGTTTAAAATTCCAAAAACCGACCTCCCACTCCACCATTTTCACAAAACTCACAAACCTCAAATTCTCTCTCTGCAACAATTATCTTCTCGCTCTAAAACATATCTGCAAATTCCAAAACATTTACTTGTTCATCTTTTTCCAGATTTAACTGGTAATTTAAATTTGGTATTAGATATGCTCTTATTTGGTATTAATATGGTTTAGTATATGTATTTGTGTTTTATGCGAATATTCGATAGATATTGAGAATTTTGTGTTTATCTTCAGAAATGGCACCCAAAGTTAGACATGTCGCAGAGACTGCACATTCCTCTTCGCAAAATTCCCCGGAACCTGAAGATCCAATATTCAGGAATTTTGACGAAGACATTGTTGAGGATAGGTGTGTCGATTTCAAGACGACAACGGATCCAAAGTCCCTAGAAATTTTAAAGCTACTACGGAACAATAGCCTCAAAACCTATTGTTCAGCGAGTATCGATTCGATTATTCTGGATGGGTCTCTTGAATTTCTTTACAATTTAAGAGACCACGATGGTGTGTTGTACTCAGAGGTCCAAGGTGAACGGCTGGAAGTCACCGATGCAGACTTGTTTCGAATCTTTCGTTTGCCGTCACCGGAGGATGGGATTATGCCAGATGTCTACAGGGCGGCTGAAGGAAATGATGTAATCAGAAACCTGCTACAACCTGCAGATTCACATCACACCAAGGGTTTTAAGAAACCTATGTTGAGGAGGAAATATCGATTGTTGTTCGATATTGTCCAGAAAGTGATAGCTGGAATTTCTTACAGTCTGGATGCCATAACCCTGAGAAGGCCAGAATAATGAATGCCATAATCGACAAGGCAAAGATTGATTGGCTAGGGTTTCTGAAAAGGAGGTTGCTGGAGGAGTCAGCAAAGTTTGTATCCAAAGGTGGAAAGATCGTTCTGGCTGCCAAGATCACAGTGTTACTTAAGGTAACATTGATTCTGATTGATATGATGAAGAATATGGAATGGAGTAAGGACGAGATGATTCCCTACGTGCTGACCCACAAAAGAATGCTTCTATCAGACAAGGTAATTCCTGGCCTTGCTGATGATGATGAAGAGGCAGCTGTGAAACCAGCTGTGGAGGTCAGGAAGAAAGGAGCAATAGGACAGAAGAAGAAAACTGCTGCCAGGAAACTAGAAAAGGGGATATCTATCGGGGAACCAGCAGTCAAGATAGCAAAACCAGCTGCGAGTGTTCCAGCTGCTGGAAAAGGGAAGTCCAAGGGATTTCAGATATTGGACGAATCATCTGATTCTGATGCGGAAAATGTGCCCATCAGCAGACTCCCCAAGAAGAGGACAGGTCAAGGATCGAGGTCTACTGCTGCACCAACGTTTTCTCATTCTGAGACACAGCAGCAGACCACATCAGCTGCATTAGATCAGCCAATCCCATCTCCTCAAATTCCGATTGATGATCCAGAACCGTTGACAATGATCCCTTTCTCCAGACCAGCTTCTCCTGAAGCTGAAGTTGAAGCTGCACCTGCATCTACACCAGCACCTGCACATGCTCCGATCTCTTTCACAGAGAAGATTATTCGCAGGAGGCTGGAGAAACTGCTTTCGGAAAGATATCCAGAATTGGAGTTGAAGCCAGAGGCACGGACTGCTGTTCTTGAAGTTCTCGCCTGGTGAGACATCCGCTTGAAAAAGTTTGAAGACTTTGGAACAGTGCTTGAACAGAAGGGTGGTATTCGCCCATTTCTGGAATACGAACTTGAGATGAGGAAGATAGCTGAGGTGGAGATTGCCACAGATCTGATCTCTGAAGATGCAATGGCTGGGCTGATAACCAGGAAGTTGGGAATGGCGGACACTCCATTGCACAGGAAGATCACTCACAAAATGGTTAAGTACAGCAGAACAATGCAGCAAAGGAAATGGTTCGAAGAAGAGGTTGAGGCTAGAAGGCCGATTGAGGTGGAAGAAGTTTTTGAACAAATGGCTGACACGGAGAAAACTGCTAAAGAGATGGTTATCATTGAAGAACCAGAAGAAGTTGAGGCAGTCGCTGATGAAGCAGTTGTGGGAGAAGCGGCAGAGTCCCCATCAGCTGAGGCACAAGCAGCCGATGAGTTAGTCGATCTGACTGCTGAAGAAAGTCCAGCGCGTGAAGCTGATGTTGAGGGACCTTCTTCTTCAACGGGTCAACTGGTACAGATTCTCCAAACCTCTCCACATTTTGAGGAGAATCTGATGAAGCACATCAGGACATCCTTCAGGGCTAATATGGCCAACATGTTCAGAGAAGATGTCAGCTTCTTTGTACCAGCTCAGATCGAGAAAGCCATCAGATCAGAGAGAGAGGGCACCTCAGAGCACTGCGCCAGAATTGCAGAAGATGTCAGGGACACAACAGCTGACAAATTTCTTGAGATGACACAAAAGATGGCTGAGATCGAGCGGAACAGATCCCAGCAGTTTACGCTGATGATGAACGAACAGATGGTCAAAATAACCAAGCTGTATGAAGATCTAGCTGCTGCACAGCACAAGGCAAATTCTACAGCATATAAGTTTGATAGCCTTTTTGACAGAGTTAGCAATGTGGTAAACAAAGCAGAAGAATCGATGTTAACTGTTGTTGCCCAAGTTCAACCTGCTGCTGAAGCTGAATCCCCATCCCTTAAAAATCTTCAACAAGATTTATCTTCGAAGATTACCATTCTAAGTGCTGAACTCAAGGGCCTTTTTGAAGGAACCAAAAAGGGAGAAGAAGCTAAGGATGCTGATATTCAGGGAAGGCTGAACCAGGTTGAAAACTATGTGGCGGACATCCAGATTACATTGGACAAAAAGAGGCTAAGAAAAGATGCCCAAGCTGCTGCTGAGTTGGAGAAAGCTGAGCTGATCGAATCTTCATCTGAATCAGACGAGCCAGCAAGAAAGAAAGGCAAGAAAGTCATGGTTGCCAAAAAGAAAGCTCCCGCTGCTCTGCAAGATAAAAGAAAAGAAGAAGAGCTGAAGAAAGCAGAGGCTGAGAGGCAAAGAAGAAGGGAAGAAGCAGCACAACTTGACAAAGCCTATCGGGTGAAGAAGAAGAAAGGTCTTGTGGCAGGAGAAGGAGAAGGATCTCACTATGTTGAGCAAATCCTAGATGCTGATGTTGATCTAATAGTGCGAGCTCGTCCAGACCTGCAAGGAACTTGGAAGATAATCAAAGCAGAATGGTACATTTCAGCTTACATCAACCAGGTCATCCCAATTGAAACTGACAAGAATGACATGTTCAGAGACTGGTTAAGTAACAAACATCCAGAATTCTTTGTCGAGCTGATGAGGGAGGCGAAAATGCTGAGCAGCACACCAGTCACACCAGACATTGAGGTGATGGACTACAAGAAGACTCCGGACGGCAAATTGGACAAGATTGCTTTTAATGACACTCTTAACAGATGCCTTGAATAAGATGACATCACTGATGAAGACAAGGTTGCTCAGATAAAGACAAGATTGTTCAACTTCTGTGAAGTTCCTTTGGAGGAGAGATACTGAATCAGAAGACTTATTTTGTAAGATCAGGATAGGTATATTTTGCTTTGTACTTGTAATTCTCACACGCTATCAATGAAATATCCTATTTCTCTGATCTTAAGACAAACTCTCATTGTCTTCTGATGAACTGTCTCTTTTATTTTACTGCTCTATTTATGTTCAACATCCTTTCTGATTAAGTTTTGTTTCCATCAAAAAGGGGGAAATTGTTGGGAAATTTAGAGTTTTGATGGAAGTTCCAAAACAGTTGTAATAGGATCAGTCGAACATGTTAGTCGACTGATGAATAGATAGGAAACCAGCTGAACATGTTAGACAGCTGATGATTTAGAATAGGTCACATATTGAGGGGGAACTCAATATATGAAGATCAGAAGTGAAGTTCAGGATCAAGA
Source organism: Stenogyne calaminthoides (assembly GCA_037126765.1). Lineage (NCBI taxonomy): Eukaryota > Viridiplantae > Streptophyta > Magnoliopsida > Lamiales > Lamiaceae > Stenogyne > Stenogyne calaminthoides. The sequence continues at coordinate 23,255,354 of JBBCBC010000019.1, forward strand.
TCAGGAGTGAAGATCAGACTCAAGATCAGAAGAGAAGATCAGAAGAAAGACCTGAATCACATCAGAAGACCTACTCTATGAAGACATCAGCAGAGTCGATAAGTTGCAGCTAAGACAATCTTATCAGATGACTCAAGACTACTGATCTGATGGATAACAGATCAGTAGAGGCCAAGAAAAAACCACGATAAGTATTTCTTCTTATCCTTAAAGCATATGATGTTTCTCAGACTCGAAGTATACTTAAGTCAAAGTTTTTCTAAGACGCCGAAGAAGTGTACTTGTTTAGCCACTTAGAAAGAGACACGTATGTACGGTTCTGAAGATTGCAGGATATGGTCTATCAAGCCAAATGGCTAGAAAGGACAATATTGCACGAAGACTGTATGGCCTTTCTGCGCACATCAAATCAAGTCTGCAAGCCTACCTAAAATAGACCGAAATTCGAATTGCTCTCCAACGGCTAGTTCGATTTCGTGCCTATAAATAAGGGATCAAACCTTCAGAGTAAGGTTACTGAAATTATTCACAAGCAAAAAGCTCTCAAGATTTCCGCAAGAAGAACACAAGCTCAAGATTATTTCTTAAGTGTTCATCCCTTAATTCTTAGCAGAATACTTATCCTCTAGCTCTTGGCTACTTAGAAGATAGGATAGTATTCAAGTTGGAACAAAACAAATCTTATACCAAAACACTGTTAGGTTAAGTTTGTTATAGCAAGATTTCTATCTAGGGTTTCTAGATTAGATTTCTGGGATTGGTTGAGTGTGAATTCGTTAAATATCTGTTGGTTGTATTGTGTTGGACTAACACATTAAACTAAGTCCAGTTTGTTAAGTTGGTGCCCCTGCTGATAGGGAAGAGTGGACGTAGGACAAGTTGTCCGAACCATTATAAATTTGTGTGCCTTTAATCTGCTTTACACATACTTGCACATAACTTGTTATCTGCATGCATATACTGTACCTAGATCAGATTAGCATCAAGCTTCTGATCTGATCAGTTTGACATTTTAGTCACCTGATCCGAACTGTTGGTCAGAATCTCATTTGAGTAAAACTGGTTTTCTACACGGGTTAACTTATCTTCCGCACCATCAGTTAAGTTGATAAACGCCGAATTGATCTGTCTACCAGATTAGTAAGTCGGATATCAGTCCAAACTGATTCACATCGCACTCTGATCAGACATACGTGCAAACACATCTGATCCACGAAAAAGTTTTTGAAGTCTATTCACCCCTCCCCTCTAGACTTCAACCTTCACTGAAACCCGTTCGGGACCTACACAACCACTTGCAGGTATTTCGCCCTGCATCACTCTTTCTTTTAATAGTCTTTAGAAAAAATACTTGATTCTACATGAACCGTTAAATTTAACTTATATTTTTTCTTTTTCATTCTTCTTTATTTATATATCTTTTGTGCTTATTACTTTATATGAAAATAAAGATTTGTTTACAAAATTTCTAATAAAAATTATTTTGTCTTTAAATAGTGAGAATTGCGTTGAATTTACCTACAAATTTTTCTAATCATGTAGACACTCTCATTTCTCACACTGTCAAGGTAGAATAGCACGTGTGGCGAGAATCGAAAGTTGGCCCCAAAAAATTACAACCAAAATACCCATCATTTATTGACAATATATTATATGCATTTCTTAAGTTTTTTATGAGAAAATACATCAAATATGAAAATTATATCAAACTTTAGAACATTTATTTACACATTCAAATATGAAAATTAACGATACAATAGAGTTACTTCAATACACGTTTTGAGTGTCATTTTCACGGCTAGTGATTATGGGAACTTTATGTCCATCAATCATTTCTTGAAATTTTTGTTTTGATAATATTAATTTTTTTTAGAAGATGCAGAAAGTACGCGGCAATACAAGTACATTTTTTAAATATATATATTATTTTCACTTAAACGTGCGTATTGTTTAAATTGAAACATGCCACTTGCATATTTAATGAAACATCTTACATGTTTAAAAAAATATTTTTTAATTGCATAATTAATTTGGTGCATACAAAATTTTATCATACATTTTTGACAAAAACTCAAATGAGACGGTCTCATGCATGAGATAGGGTGCAGTTTAGCACAAATCACACTACCCCTCCCAAAGTATTAAAAAATTAATGCTCAAATTATATCCCGTCTCACTATGAAATCATCTCATACAAGGGTTTTTTTTTTTTTTTTTGAAAAGGAACAAAATTATCATTAATTACTAAAATTCTGGTGGTTTGTAATGGGACAGTGATTTTTTTTTTTTTTTTGACGGAAATAATGGGCCAGTGATTGAAAAAGCAAGATAAACGGTCAAAGATTCAGCGGCTTGTTCTCTCAAGGAGAAATAGCCTTTTTTTTTTTCCATATTTTTTGACGAGTCATTGAGTCTATCTACTTTTAGATTTACAAAAAATTTACAAAAAAAAATGAAGAGAATCCATTTTCGATCATAATATTTGAACGACGGTTACGAAAAGATCATTTAAGTTCAGAAACTCCTTTGAAGTGAAACTGGGAATTTTTTATGAAATGAGAAAAACTAAACTCAAAGAAAACTAAATAACAAAAAGAACAATTAAGAAAGAAAACTATTTCTTCAGATAATTTACCTCGAATGGCACAATACATGTTTCGCAGTCGAATGAAAACATTCAGGAATACGACAATGAAGTGGAGTATTGCAGATTTTGAACTCAAATATCATAACATATTACTACTACTATTCTATGTCAACGGATTAGATATAGTTAACACTACACATCTCCATTACTCAAACAAGAGTTTGAGCCTTTGTAAACTTGTTTTACCATGCAACTGTTTTGCAACTTATATCTTTTAATGGAATAACTGATACTCTCAAACTAATACCTTTTGATGAAACAAATGATACCCTCAAACTAACACCTTTCAATAAAAAAACTAATCTTATTCAAATGAGTAAGTCTCCAATGAAACTTGTTCATAGTATGAAATTTATACGATTATACTTATAAACTAACATCACTACACTTTTCAACTATGAACAAGTTTATAAGAGTAGTGTTATCAGGTTATAAGTGTAACGTTACGAATTTCACATTCAAAGTTAAACCGCGTGCATGGTAAAACTGGTTTACACAAAACTTTGCCCACAAACAATTAAAAGTTAAACAGACTAACCATAAGTACAGTACCACCAAAACAGTAAATAACATCTAATAATTGTAGTTATTCAGAGCACCACCAGAGTCAAGTGGCAACCAACATTACGAAGAAGCAGACATAACATAACCAAGTAAGCATTATGATTCAAAAAATGAAAACTAAAAACCATTTCAAAACTTTCAACATTTTAAACATCTCCAACTCTCATAGACAACACGAGTTTCTGAATCAACGTATAACGTAATAGGTTTCAAGAGGAAACGCAACCGAACCTTCCAAACTGAGGCATTGGAGTTTCACTTGGCAAGAATGCTTTGGCTCTCCTGCTGCTGCTGGTAGTTCAGTGGCCTCCTGAAGAGCATAATGTGTGGCTCTGGGCGATGAACCGCGTAGTGGACCCACCCTCGACTCTGCTGCACCCCAATAGCACGCCACTCGTTCTGATTCGCAATTATGTATTAGTACAAAAGAATTATTAAACATGTAGAAATTCACAAGCCAAATGGATGTGTTGCTTATACACTAACACGGCTTACATACCCAAGACATGAATATTCTTGAGTAAGCCTCTTGTGTAAAATTTGGTGCAAATCACATTAAGGTGGTGTTTGCATTTTCATCATAATGGTGTAGAAGCACTGTTTTGAGGAGAAGTTGGTGTGACCCAACTCTTTCAAAATAAAAAAAAATAAAAAGTGCTTCTACACTTAGAGTAGTGGTTGCATACATACCTTAAAAGTAGGAAAACAAAAAAAAATTGAAGCAACCAGTTTCTAAAATCCTTGTAAATTAGCATAAAAGTGTGTGTGCATTGGGCAATATAGAGGCTGTATATTATATGATCTTAAATCGTTACACAACATTCACAACACCAGCATAATATTTCCAATACAGCAAAATCCCCTTTACAAGAAACAGAGAAAATTGAATATCACTGAAAATCATGATTGGGGGGTTTTGAATGAAACCTAATAAATAGTTAAAATCAAGAACAATTATGAACCAGAATAAATCTTCCAATATTCCATATGAGATGCATGTTATTTAACCGGTACTGTTAATCATTTAACTTCGCAGATCACAATTGCAATTCGTATAAACCCAACACTATAAACATTTCTCAGTCACCAGTACAAAGTATTGAAATCAAATCAGTCAGCATAAAAAAAATTCAAAACCCTAACAATCCATTCAGATTAGCATACACACAACTTACTTCTGCGAGTAGGCGATTTTTTGGAAGCAGTTTCGCAACCTCCATTGGAAGAACCACATGCCTGAAAAATCCCCAAAATCATTAGAAAAAATTGTACATCTCCGAAATAAAATTCCTAAAAAAAAAAACAGATGGAACAAAACTCAAATTAAAAAAAAAAATTACCTGTACTCATAGGTATCATCAAAGTACTTCTCGGAGTACTGGATCTGGCCCGTACTCTATTCACCTCAAAACAAATTCAATAACCGCTACTTCCTCGCTGAAAATAAATCGACAATTTCCAAAAAATATCAGCAGTTACAAATAATCTCTGTGTTGTGTGTGCGTTTGAGAGAGAATTGGAGAGAAACCTTGTAGAGAATCGGAGATTGAGATATGCGAGATGAGAAAACCAGAGAGCGTAACGGTAAAATGAAGAACAGTGAACTTATTCCGGGCTTGAAAATGATTGGTTGCTTTTAAAATTATGATTATGAATTAATTAATAAAAGAAATAGGGGCACTTTATTTTGAATTTCAAATCTCGAAACTTCCCGCTCGCGTGAATCAGCACGATATTATTATATTTCATATTATTATAATTATATCTCCTTATATCTATTTCCAAATCTTTTTAAATCCACGTGTCTCAACAAACATCTGCTATTCACCTTCTCCCCAATTCTCATTAATTCACAGTTTAATTTTAAGTTTTATATCACAATTTAAATTTAAATTTCAAAATTTAAATCTATACACAATCATCTCTTTCATTTTTCAATTTTAACGGTTTCCTTCTCAGATTTTAGACAGTTTCTACTCTTTTTTCTTTGATTTCAATTTTCTCGATTTGCCTTTCTTTTCTCTAATTGAAAAGTTTTTTTTTCTTCTCTATTACTGCCGCCTCAATCTCCATCTTTCATAGTAGGTATGATATGTAGTACAAATATATGTAAATGATATATTTTTTTTATGAAAATGGCGATGAAGAAGAAGGCATTTTTGGGAATTCTGTGTATATTTATTTACAAAGATATATACAATCATTGGTTACAAATTATATCTATTGATATAATTCATATTTTATTAGATATTCTACAAGACTAATATGTGTAGATCAATAAAGATAAGGGACAAAAAAAAATCAATAAAGATAAGGACAAAAAAAAATAGTTCAAAAAATCTCTACTGATATTGAAGAATTCACTGCTAAAAATGTGCAGATTTTATCTAAATCACAATTTTTTTTTTTTGTTTACTTGGTTTCAAAATTATAAAATACAGAACTAATTTGTTTTTTTAGGTGGAAGCTTTGTAATCTGTACTTTTTTTATACTCATTTGCAATAAGGTGTACTATGATTTGTGCATTATTTGCTTCGAATACATTATTCAATTTTTAGATATATTTTAATATAGAGTTTGTTAATTGTTCAGTTTTTACATACACCTTCTCCCAAAATTGTTCATATTTATTCAAATTTGTATATACATTTTATTCTTTGCTTATTTTCGTTACGTTTGGTGAATTTTAATATACTGTGTAATTTAATTTTATCTTTGTTTATTTCAAGAAAAAATACTACTCTTTCAAAATGAGATTTATCTTCTCACAAATAATTAAGTTTGTATGACTACATTAAATCATCAATATCTCCCTACAATAGTGAAACATGAGAAAAATATTTTGATTCAGTTCAAAATATAATTGCAATACATAATTTTCTAAAAGCTACATTACATTATCTACCATATGTATTTATAATATGCAATTCATAATTATGATAATATAATATTACAATTTTTTTTAAAATAAATTTTCTAATATTTTTAAAAATAATATAAAAATTATATTATATCCCGTGTATTATGCGGGGTTTACACTAGGATTATTATATTCCATATTATTATAATTATATTCCATATAAATCGTAGGATTATATTTTCCAGCTCGTTGTTATACACTTTACTAATATGGTGACGGTTATTGCCTTGGAAGGGTTGCAAACAAATTAATTGACGTTAAGCTTCGTAGGCATGCATCAGGTGCACCGTGCATTCATAATCTATTTTTAAATTATATAAATTGTTGAATTGAAAATTATAACTTTTTTATACTGAACAATATAACTTCTTCTATTTTTTTATCAGAAAACCAACACATTTTATTAAAATGGCTATAAGACATAATCAAAGGAATATTTTACATTAAGGTAGTTAAGAATTCAGAACTAACAAGGGATTTTATATCCAAACACTTAGGCTGCGTTTGTTTTGGGACTCACACGGATGGACTTAGGACTTTGCGCTCCCCGTCTCATACGAGTTTAAGATTTAGAATCTGGTTTTAAATCTCACATTAAATTCACACCTACAAATACCTATAAAATATATTATTATTTTTCTCAATACATCACACTTTATTACTCTTCTCAATATAATATAATAATACAATATCAACATTGATTTGACATAAAGTTAAATCTCACCCTACTCAAATCTCAAAACAAACACATACATTTACTATTCATCAAAGATTCTAAATCTCTGGATTTTAAAACCTTAACTTGCTCCGTACACTTAAATCCCAAAACAAATGCACCATGTAGGTCCCGAACGGGTTTAGTGAGGGCAGAAGTCTAGAGGGGAGGGGTGAATAGACTTCTGAAAAACTTTTCGCAGCAGATCGTGTGTGAGGCGATTAGCCCGATCAGAAAAGAGAGTGAATCATTTTTTGGGTGATAACCAACTTATCGATCTCCCGGCGGATCGGTTCGGTAACTATCAGTTTAACTGATGTGTGCGGAAGCTTAAGTTTTACCCTTGTGAAAAAACCGGTTTTGATAAATCGATTCCAAGGTTAATCTTTTAATCGGGTTGATCAAGTGTCAAAGTATGATCGATCGAAGCTTGGTGCTAGCCGATCTCAACTTGGAATATGTATGCGCTTTAAAGGTTGTGTGCGATTATGTGAACAGTTAATCAAAGCAAGAAGGCACACAAGATTTATAGTGGTTCGACAAACCAGATCCTACGCCCACTCTTCCCTATCAAAAAGGGCACCGACTTAACCAACCGGACTTTGTTTTATGTGTAAGTCCAACACAAGACAATCGACTAGATGTTTAAAGAGTTCACACTCAACCGATCCCAGAAATCAGAACTAGAAACCCTAGTCTGAAATCTTGCTAAACAACTTAACCTAACTTGGGGGTTTGGGTAAGATTGTTGAGGTTCCAACTATGAAATCTTTTCTTGCGTATAAGTAGCCTAATCAGCTAGATGAAAAGATTTCTATGCTAAGAACTTATGGGATGAACACTTAATAAAAATATTCTTCTTGATCGTGTTGTTGTGCGGAAATCTGAAATTAGCTTGAGCTTCTTGATTGCTCAGCGTTTTCGTTTGTTATTTCCGTGTTTCACTCTAAAGTGTAATCCCATATATATAGACCTTGAAATCAAAGAGCCGTTGGAGAGCAATTTGAACTTCAGGCTATATTTGGTAGACTTGCAGGCTTGATGTGACTAGCTTCAGGAACGGCATGGCCGAAAGCGTGAATTTGTACTTTGTAGCCAAGCTGAGAGAGGTAAAATCAAATCCCGAATTCTTGGGCTCCGATCATACGTGTCTTGTTCTTATTGGATAGCAACTTACTTTTCAAGGTGTTGTTCTTCCAACTAAGCTTGACATTCTTCTTGTTCGGATCATAGACGTATGATTAGGTGAAACATCGATTTCACCGGTGAGTGACCGATCGATCTGACCGATCACCACTGATAGAGTCTTCTGATGCCGGTTGACTTAGCTTCAACTAGCAGACCGGACTGATGTAGGTCTTCTGGTCTGATCATCTGGAAGTCATCTGATCTTCGAGTATCCTGAGTTTGAGCTTCATGACTTCAAATTGAGATATCTCGACCGGATCGATCAATCTGATCTTCGTTCTTTTCTAGCGTTACGCCCGCTTGATATCGGCTTGTTCTTTGAGTCTTCAGATTCGACCTATACATATTGAGTTCCCCCTCAATATGTGACCTATCTATTACATCGGTTGTTCTATACAAGAATTATCAACCGGTCTCCTATGCGTAGTAATATAAACATCGATCGACTAACAGTCCGATCGGTCCTATTACAAGTGTTGTTGAACTTTCATCAAAACTATAAATTTCCCAACAATTTCCCCTTTTGATGAAACCAAAACACTTAGAGAAACCAAAACAATTGATAAGAAATAGAACGATTAAGAGCATGTAATCGTAAGACAATGAGACTTTGTCTTAGGATCGAAAAAAAAAAATAAACTTTTCTCATTAAAGAATGATGATTACATGTTACATCGTAAAAGTTTGAAAATAAGCGCAATGATCCCGAGTAGTCTTCGATTCTTCACTCTTTTTGGGCTTGTATCCTTCCGCATCTCTTTTGATCTTGAGGAACGTTGAAAATCGATAAAGTTTCCATTTGACATCATCGGTTCTTTGAGGATCGATTATTTATGCGTTACGCTTTCGGGATGTCAAAGTAGAATCTTTGAAATGCCAAATCATCGAATGAGCCATCTGCCTTCTTCGAGTACACCAGATGATCATACTCTTGGCGAGTTATTTTTACATTGATCGACTTGGCCTCATTCTCCGAATACTTGAAAAAATCCGGGTATTTATTCTCTAACCAAATTGAGGAATTCTTCATCGAGAGATTCTTCTTGAACAAGATTAAGAACAAAGGCATCCGAAGCCATTCACTTCGATCTTGTTCCATTCCTCAAATTTCTTAGCATGCGCAGCTGTTTTTGGGATGATCTCATCAACTCTTGCTGGCAGCTTAGGTTCTGGTACGGATTTTCCAGCCCTTCCTTTCTTCATTCTCAAATTGAATTTCTTCTTCAGATTTTCTGCCTCTGTCATTTTTTCTGCCCTTCTTTCTTCTTGGCATTTTCGGGCTTCTTCTGCTATCTGCTCTTTGGACATCTTTTTCACCAAGATTTTTGTCTGTCTCAGATCTGGGTCGGGTCGTTCTTCTCCGAGTTTGTGATGTCCCTGCTTCAGTTGGTTTCTCACTCTGTCCTTCCCCCTTTTTGGTTTGATCAAAAAGAGTAGTGAGGTGGGAGGTCAGAGAACCAAAGTTGACTGCGATCGCCTTGTTGAGATCTGCAACAGATATGCCTTGAGTTTGAGCAGTTAGATTTTGAATCGTTGATATCAGCTCCGTCTTGACAGATTCCATAGCAGTAGAGAGTGTTGTGATCGAACTTGTCAAGTTTCTCTTCATCAATTCTAGCTTGTCGCTGAGCATCGAAAAAAAAACTTGTTGTTTATCCACTTGAGTCGGGCCAGCATCAACGGTCTTTATCGGGTTCGGTACCGACGATGAGGGACACAGATTTGGGGAGAACTCGATCTTTGATTGCCCCAATGTGGGAAATGGTTGTTTCCCTTTGATCTTTTATTTCGTTGATGGCAATTCGCCTTTGATCAGCTATCAGTCCCTCAACTTCTTCTCTCAGGAGATCTTTGAGACAAGATCTGATCTCCTGAAGTTGATCAGTAGTGACGTGTGATGTTGGAACGTTAGTTGTCACTTGATCCGTTCGCGATTGTTTGTGCCTCCAAAGGGTTGGTCATGAACTGCGCAGCACCGTTCCACTATCATCGGCGACTCGCATCCTTCATGGTGGCATCTGCCCAGGAGCTTTGTCGTCACCGCTCCGGTTCATCTGTTCCGGCAACCCTAGCTTCCTGTGGATCAGAGCTTTAACAGATTTAGCAGTTATCAGCTCAGCTGGTGATCCCACTTTTGCAGATTTCCTCATGTCGAAATCGAAGTCTGCAAACTCATCTGCACCGCCCATCTGTTCTATAATTATTATGAAGTCTGAGAAGCTTTTTAATCGAAGATCTCTCCAGGTGAGGATCTCCAAAACTTCCTCTCTTATGATAGGTTGGGCGACTGTGTCCGGGTACAAATTTCGTCAATCTCTCTTTTCGATTCGCGATTCGATCAATTTCCCCGTTATGATCTTTGTTGATCTGGACTCAGGGATTGTCGGTCCAGATTCAATTTGATGAGGTATAGAAGGTTCTGGTTGTGCTTGAGTTGGTGGAAGTTGGCTGATCGGTTCGACCTGCAGAGGTTCTGCTGTGGAAGCAGGTGCTTCTGTTTCCACAAACAAAGCTTTCTAGTTCGCGAATCGACATGAGTTTCGTGTTCGGCGGTGGAAGGATAGGAGAGACATGCTTTCGGCCGTTATTATTCGAGCGGTGAGACAGTTGGAGCTTAAGGAGAAGGAGATTGATCGAACGTGCTTCTTCCTCGAGTGATCTGGCGAGCTCTCGGCTTGAAGCGACTTTCGCTGTCTGATGCTTCACCTGATTTTTGTGGTGCAACAGACTGCTCTAGCGCTCCTTCTTCATCTGACTCATCTTCTAACATCAGAGTCATGGGAGCTTGCTTCGCCTTCTTGACCCTCTTCTCCGGCCTTTACCAGTTTCTTTTCTTCTTCTTGGGGGCATCCGGTGGGCCTTCGGGGTCCTTCACCGTTTTGAGCCGATTCGCCCAAGATCCGTGCGTAAGAAGTTGCCTTCTTGCCTTTTCCTTTCTTGGACTTTGGGGGGGTCGGCCGCATATCATCGTCTGGTGGCCCAAAAATGACTGAGGTGACTGTGAGAAAGCCTTTATAGGACTTCAGTCCATTCTGTTCCCATTTGGCCTTTGGCAATTTATCTTGGAGGATAACTGCAACCTTGTTGAGATTGCTAATCTTCTTCGTCAGACATACCTGCCTCCACTCATCTACTCCAAATTTTTCATGTTCCTGGAGCAGAATGGCCTTCAGGAACCCGTGCCAATTGATGTTCTTCGCTTCATCAATTATTGCGCCATCTTTGCATATTTGACCGATGTAATAGCATCTCGGTCAATCTGATACCCATTATTGTTTTTGACAATATGTCAAACAACAATCGGTATTTTCTCTTGAGCATTGGCTCGACAAAACCTCGATGTATGATGTTTGTCGGCCTCTCTCAAGAGCTCTTTTTCGATCATTTTCGTCTTCGGTCTCCCTGAATGGGCAAAGGAGATCCGTCCTTTGGGAAGGCCGAACAGACGGGTTATGTCTCTGCATTCGTCGATCCGATTTCTTCGCTTTGATCACCGAAAGTAGTTCTTCTCCGAGCATCCAGTATCTACTCTTAAATTCCTTAGGAATTTAGTGCTTCATACTTTGCATCATTTGGATTGCGAAGAAGCGTATAAAAATTTCTCAAGGCCCGCTTTTTTTAATTTGCTCGACCTCCATGGATTCCGGATCCCGAAAGTGATATTGAACTGCATTTAACTTATCATCCACGATCCTTTTGCCGATTCCCGCATAGTTGCACATAATTTTGCCCATACCGTGAGTGATCATTCACAATCTACAGATAAGATAGATTCGGTTAGAGAGTTGTGCATTAATACAAAGAATATCACACAGGCGGAAACTAAGAAGCAATGAAGCATAACACAGTAGAAACATTTAAGATCAATGGATTTACAAAGATGCATCAAATAAACATATATTACCAGATTCTGTTTTTCGAAAAGATGATTTTGAAACTTAGGAAAACACTTTGAATCTGAGAGAAGTAATCTGGAGTTTTTCGGGAATAAATCGCAAGTTTGTGAATTGAAAACTCTGGACTTTTTTTGATGAACTTTATAAAGACGAGGAGGGAAGACGAAGACACGATTTTGAAGATCAACCGTTTGAAAAGATTAAACGCTCCAGATTAAGCGGTTTTGATCGTAGGGTCAGGAAAAGCACGTACGAAAAACTTTTGGATTTAAAAGCACGTTTAATAGCAGTTAATACATGTACCCCACGTCCGCATTAAATGATTTGCAGAGAATACGTCACACGGATAATGGGTACAGTAAGGCAAATAATATCCGATAAGATCCGATAAATAAGCAAAGAACAAGAGAAAAGAAAAGCGTATCTGGTTGACTGATATTGTAATCAGTCAATACTACTTGTCCATGTTGATTTCACTTGTTGATCTTAGTATTCTGCCTAAGCCTTAAAATTTCCCAACTGATCCTTTTAACTGATCTTCTTCACTTGCATCTGATTTGTTGAGGTTTCGAGCTCAACTGATCTTCCTTGAATACGTCTGATTTCCCTTCTGATCCTCCTTTATCAGTTGAAGTTCCCCCTTCAACTGATATTTCTGTTTTTCCCATAGACTGATGCATCTGATTTTTGTGGTTTTAAGCTCAGCTGATCTTCCTCATCTGATCAGCTTCGAATGTATCAGATTTTGATTGACCTAATCTGATTCTTCTCAGATCAAGTCAATTCTTGGAATAAGTGTTACCGCCAAAACTTAGTCTAGAATAGTAGTCTCTATTCCCTAAGTTGGCGCGATTTGACATGCGTAATTATCGTTTGAATCTTTCGATATGTCAATCCACCGTAAATTTATCCAATTATCAGTCGCGTGATTCCTACACGCTGTCCTTTTGGTGCAGATTTCTCTAAAAGGTTTTGAAAACTTGAATTTGCATTTGCACCCTTGCTTGGCCTCTATAAATTGGACCAATTGTTTTACACAACATAACCCATTCACCATACTTATTTTCTTTGTAAAATCATGTATCCCGGTGAACCCTTATTTCCTAAGTTAAAATTCCTAAAAATATCTTTACCCCTTTTTCAATGATTTCACTTTTCTCAAATCAACCCTTTATATTCCTTATTGTTGTTTTTTTCGTATCGCCAAAGATTTCACATACGATTGTTGCAAAAGCTTCTCTACCACCATGGAGGCGGGCTCTCAAGCTGTAACCGAGAAGACACTTCTCCTAACCGTATGCACCTTGTGTGTCTATCGTTATGACGTAACTACCATCAACAGACTTAGTCTGAAAATGAACGTGAGTTTGATATGCGATCTTGATCAGTCAACAACTGATCTTCGTATATCACCTCACCATTTAACAAAATGGAGAGCCCAATCGACTCTTTCTTAGGGCTCCCGGCTTAAAAAATCCTATCAAGGTCATTGTCGCCCATTTTTCTTGATCTTGACCTCTGCGGCGCCTTTGATATATTATTTTTTAAAGCCTCTCTCACCCTTGTTAAGTGGGGAAAATGAGAGCATCGATTTAAAATCTCTCTCTCTCCCTGCTCCACTTGGGTTAGGATGAGGGTTTAGGGTTATAGGTTTAGGGTTTTGGGTTATCACTTATGTATTGACCTCCGGGTCCTTTGTACTTGTATCTTGTAATGTAACCCTGACCTTCGGGTCTTTATCAATGAAAAGTTCTATTATTCCATTGTTGTGTAAAATTCTCAGATCTTTATGCGATTTTAAGCTTTAATCTTGTGAATATCACTTGTAAATCTTGCTTGTTTGAATATCGGCTTAATCGACTCATAAAGATGTAAAATAACCCAACCGATTTAATCGATATTCCCTTTAAAATGAGCGTTTCCTTTAATCGATAAACCTTAATCGATGATCGATTCCTTTTTAATCCCGATAATCCTCAGAGATCCGATCGATTTCTCACATCGGTTCCTTGATCGATCTTCCGATCGATTGAGATACCAAACTCAATTGATTTCTTTCAACCTTGGTTAGTCTCTTAACCACCGTTCTCGAGATCATTCCACAAACATTTTAGGTGCATTTTCTCCAAGATCCGTAAGTCCTAGCTCATTGCATAATTCTCTCGAATCGATCTCAAATTAGTGGCTTGGTTAGAATATCGACTTTCAGATATCAAGATGAACCTTTTCAATTCGATATTTTTCTTTTCAACATGATCTCTTATAAAATGGTGTCCGACATCCACATGCTTGCATCTTGTGTGTAGAACGGGATTCTCGAGTGATTGCAATAAGACTATTATCGTCACGTAAAATAGGTACATTGTTAGCTTCAATGTTATAATCCTCACCGCCGACTAAGCCGAGCGCTTGGGAACAACAAACTTCCTCCCAGCCCATATATTCTCGCTTCAAAGAGTAGATGTCGAATCGATGTCCCGCTTTTTTGAAAACCACGAGATCGGGCCACTTCCTAAGAACCGACATGTTCCCGAGGTGGATTTTTTCAATCAATCTTGCAACCTCCATAATCGTAATCGTAATACCCACTAAGCTCTAGATTATCATCCGATGGGTAAAATAAACCAAGATTTACCGTCCCCTTCAAATACTTAAGAATCCGCTTTTAGCGCTTCTAGGTGGCTTATCATTGATTTGCTCGAAATCTAGCACATACATACACCTATCTGCGAAGGTTATATCCGGTCTCATTTGGCAAATGTATAGTAGAGATCCAATGAGAGCCCTATATTCCTTCCGATTTGTTTTTCGACCATCCTCATCCGGATCCATCTTGAATCCAGGTCATCATAGGAATTTTGGCTTCCTTACAATTTTGAACTCCAAACTTAGCCAATAAATTCCTAGTGTACTTTTGCTTGGCGGAGATGAATATTCATTCGCACTTTGCTTTCACTTGAAGACCCGTAAAGTAATTCATCCGACCCATCATGGACATCTCGAATTTCCCTTGCATCGGTTCTTTGAATCTTTCACATAGACTCTTGTTAGGAGATCCGAAGATGATGTCGTCCACGTAGATCTGAACCATCAGAATATCTTTTCCATCTTCTATTCTGAATAAGGTTATGTCCACCGTTCCTTTAGTGAACCCACTATTGATCAAGAACCGGAGAGAGTGTATCATACCAAGCTCGAGGAGCTTGTTTCAAGCCATAGAGAGCTTTTCTTAAACGGTACACTTGGTTGCCCTTTTCAAAGCCTGGAGGTTGTTCGACATAAACTTCCTCTGCTAGTACCCCGTTTAAGAAAGCACTCTTTACGTCCATCCGATACCACAAAGGAACCCTCTGTGGGAAGCATATGCGAAAAATGAAATGAATGGCTTTAAAGGCGGCGATCGGTGCAAAGGTCTCATCATAATCAATTCCTTCTGATTGTGAATACCCCTTAGCAACAAGTCTTGCCTTATTTCTGGTGATGACGTTTTTCTCATCTCTCTTGTTCTTGAATACCCACTTCGTGCCAATAACGTCTTGATGACTTGGTCCGCCTACCGGTTCCCAAACTTGATTTACGAAACTGTTCCAAATTCTTCCCCGCATGGCTAGAATCCAAATTTTAGGCCTTGTAGAGCTTCCTCTATTGTTGTTGGTTCCTTCATAGATGATAATGTTAAAGAATACATGGCACTTTCACCAACGATATCTAGTTTTAACTTTATCGATGGGTCTCCGATTATCGATCGGTTGGATGACCGTTATCCAGTCCTTCGCTTACGATTTACGTTTTGGAGAACATCGTCCGTTTCTGATAAAATTTCATTACTAGCGATTGGGAGTGGTGCAGAGTTATGATCCACTTGATAAGAACAAGTCTCACCGATGTTGGACTCATCATGTGTTTGATGTCCGCTCGTGGGAACTTCAGATGTTCCCCCGAACCGGATGGTTCGGTTGATATTATCTCACCAGACGGCTTCTTCATCGGCAGCTTTTTCGTACCTTGGGATCCAATAATCTGGTGAATCGGCTAGATCCGGAATGTATATTGTTACGGTTTACGATTCTTTTTCTTTGATCGTTAATGATCCATTTTCCGAACATCGGGTTCTTGTTGATCGTGTACATCTTGTTCTCATGGCAGATTTCTCTTGATCGTAAGATGCTTCATCAAAGACTACATGGGGTGTTTCTTCCACAAGTAGGGTTAAATCATTGTAGACCCCGAAAGCCTTGCTAGATGAGGAATATCCTAGAAATATACCCTCATCCGACTTGGCCTCAAAAGTCTTCAACCCGACTCTTCCCATTGTTTTGTATGAAGCACTTACAACCAAAAAACATGGAAGTAAGAGACACGAGGTTTTCTCGTCCTTCCACAGTTCATAGGGTGTTTTGTAGTGAGCCTTAGTCGAAGACATCTTACTCGAGTATGGCATGCGGTGTTGATTGCTTCGCGCCGAAACGGCTTGGTATCGCATGTTCAAATAACATTGTGCGCGAGCGGCTTCTTTTGAGAGTTCTGTTCTCCGCTCGGCCACTCCATTTTGTTGAGGCGTCCCTCGCAAATTTGATGTTTCATGTCAGATACCAAACTTAGAGCAAAAATCGGTAATAAAAGAGTTCGAAAATTGTACCCTTTATCCGATCGATTTTTTTTACTACACTGACACCCTTCTCATTTTGTAATCGTTTTAGCAGCTCGGGTATCTTCGTAGTCGTCTCATTCTTCTTGTGTAAGAATATAACCCAGGTAAACTTGGAATAATCATCCACGATTACTAGAGTATATTTATATCCGTTGAGACCGACCGTAAATCGGGTCCGAATAGATCCATATGAAGTATTGCAAGATTCTGGATGCCGGCCCCGAAATTCCCTTGAATGAAGCTTTGACTGCTTTTCCTTTTCGACATGCAAGATATGTGTCCGATCCTTTGAAAATACTTCATTCGGAAGTCCTTCTACTAGAGACATCCTTGCTATTTTGTTAAGAGTTTTAAAGTTCAGATGGCTCATTCTTTTGTGCCAGAGCCAACTGCTACTTTTGGAACTCTTGACAATTAGGCATGCATTTCTTGGGCAACTGTTCCAATCAGCTGTG
Source organism: Stenogyne calaminthoides (assembly GCA_037126765.1). Classification (NCBI taxonomy): domain Eukaryota; kingdom Viridiplantae; phylum Streptophyta; class Magnoliopsida; order Lamiales; family Lamiaceae; genus Stenogyne; species Stenogyne calaminthoides. Next base: position 23,272,391 of record JBBCBC010000019.1, read on the forward strand.
TAGATCGTCCCTTTCCTTGAACCAGTTAGCAAAATCTGTTGAGTGGCTCGATTCTTGATAGTGCATTGATCAGTCGAGAACTCAACACTGAATCCGTTGTCGCAGAATTGTGAAACCGATAATAGGTTGTGCTTTAGACCTTCGACATACGAGACTCCAGTTACTTGTACATCGTCATTCTCTAAGGTTCCGAACCCTTTGGTATAGCCAAAGTTATCATCACCGAAGAGTACACGCGGGCCTTTCTGTTCTATGTAAGAGCTGAGGAGATGTTTACTTCCAGTCATGTGCCTTGAGCATCCACTATCGATGTACCAGATAGTTGCTTGCACACCTCCTTTGTTGGCCAGACCCACGCGAACCTGCAATCAGATCAGGCTTTAGGTACCCCTTTTGGATTGGGTCCTGAGGGGTTAGGATTAGTTTTGGGAATCCATACAAACAGAGCACTTCTATTGTGATCGCTTAGATCGAAGGCCCGATTTGTCTCCCATACTGCCAACATAATCATACATCTCTTTATATGCTTTCGCTTTTGTATGATTATTAGTGTGAACCTTGATGAATTAGAAGATTTGGGATTTTCCTTTTCTGTTTGTCTTCTTCTTATCCAAAGTGGTTCGGTCAAGTGACTAGATTTATGATTATAGGGGTAGGTACGACTGCTACCATTAAAAGATTCATATCTTTTAGGCATAGGTGGTTTTTGCAGTTTACCTGAAGCATGCTTATTAGGCAGCTGACCTTGATTGGGTCTCAGATTGTACTTCCCTTTTACAGGTTGTCTTTTCTGATTCCTGATCTGTTGATTAGGTTGAGGTTTCTTCGAAGAACTGGGTTCTTCTCATGATTTCGGTGATACTTTTACCAAATAGTCCATTTCTGTTCCCCTTCTGGTTAGGCACCTGCCTTACCTGCTCAACTGGTCCTTTTCCCTTATTAGATACATATTTGGCTTTTGATGTATCTTTGTCAGAAACTCGTCTGAATACACCTTTTTGAGATGAATCAGCCGGGGCTTTTGAGGATGTGGAAGGGTTGTCATAGCCAAGTCCCTTCTTATTAATCGTTGTTCGAAAATAGGCGTTCATGTCTTGAACGGTTTTAGATGATTTTGAAAAAACCTCCATTTTCTTACGCAGATTATCCTCAGATGATTTTAGACTTTCATGCTTTTGGAACAGCTCATCGAATTTTGCTTGTAGGATTTTGAAGTCATCAGCTTGCTGTTTGTTAATTGCCAGCTGATCTTTGATCTGCTTCTCCTGATCAGAAGCTTTAACTTCGAGAATTTTAAATTCCTCAGTTGCCTTCTGAGCAGTTTCAGCTGATCTAAGTTCAGAGGCTTTACATAGATCATTTTCTTTAGCAAGCTGATTATTTCTGGTCCTCAGCTTATCATTTTCAGCTTCCACTATAGCATAAGTGTCCTCTTGATTTGGAGAGATCCTCAAGTAATTGCTCAGAGTAGAGATGCAGGTCGATCTCCCCAAAGCGGTGTGCTAATGATAGCGTGTGTAAGCGAATGAAGAAGCGGTTTGGAGGTTACCTCAGATTGGTCCTCCTCGCCATCGAGCAGATCTCATCATCATCCAAGAGAATATCGATCTTCATTTTCATAGAAGTCAACAAAGACTCTTGATCAAAGTGAAGTCTTCTACAGAGGAGTATCCAGAGTCCTCGGAGGGCGATAGGAATCGTCGATTCTGACGACGCAACCATGGCTCTTCCGTCTTTATAATGTTGCTCTCTTCGTTCCTCTTTTCTTCCCCCTTTCTCTTGGCGTCGAATCAGGCGTCTGCGCTATAGTGACTGGCTTCTCACGGTTGAAGACGCCCTTGATCCACTGTTCCTTTCCTTCGGTGAATCACTCCGTCTGTATGACCTATTAGGTGATTTCCCTTTCTGATAGTAGTCTGAGCTTCTTCTATCTGATTGGTTATCTCTTCCTTCCTCTGTCTGACTATCTCTTTTCCTTTCGTCTCTGTGATCCTTTCGATCATCGATCCGGTTCTTCGAGATCATTGGGCGATCTCCTATCTCGCCCCTCGGCTATGTTGATAGTCCTTATAGAATCTTCGATACTTACCAAGTTGGACGTTTGATTTCTCAAGCTTTACGGTAAGCGAGCGATCTGCTCACCGACTCACTATATTCCCAACAGTTCGTTGGCCTTCGTTCTCTTCTTTTGGTTGCCTTAAAAAGCAACCGATTTTGAAGTTGAGGCTTCAAATAAGCACCTCATCTTCATCCGCTTGTCCTCTCTCAATCAAATTGAACTCGTGAGCTTTAAGGCTCAAGAACAAGCCGCTTGGCTTCATTTTTGAGATGTCTTGGCAATCCTTGATCACCGTGACCTTCATATCCCACTTCTTGGTGAGAGACCTTAGAATTTTGTAGTTGATATCTTTATCGACATCTCTACCAAGTTCTCGCTTGTTTATGGACATTGTAATTCTTCCATCGAGTTCGTTGATGGTTTTTGTTGGGCGAAGATCTTCATTTTCTCGAACTTCACCGGTTAAACTTGTAGACTACTGTTTTTATTTGTTCATTTCCCTCGATATTTTCAAAAATTGAGTATCCCACATTGCTTTCGCAGATTTGAGATACTTAATCTTTTCTTTTGGTGACCTTATCCATTGTTTTCATGATAATATGCCGTGCGATAGTATCTAGAGTATCAGCTTTCCTCTCTTACGCATCCATCAAGGTTTGGGCTTTTTTTTACAAAGACTTCCCGGGCAAAGTCTCAGATCTCCTCCGACCGCGGGGTTGTCGTAATAAATGATGATGGGACCTCTTTCGATGACTTCCATCATTCTCCCACCGACGAGCCTAGATGGTTGGACATATATATGGCCCAATCTGCATACTCATCGATTGAGAACTTCTACAGATCATGATACATACCGAGGTGTTATCCATGCCGAGTGATTTTGGAAAATGAATGAGTTTTAAAAACGGTTTTTCAAGATCGATTCGATTGACCACAAAGATTCTTCCTCAAGAATCGATGATACACGTAGTCGATGGTCCAGAGAACCAACAACTCGATACCACTTGTAGGTCCCGAACGGGTTTAGTGAGGGCGTAAGTCTAGAGGGGAGGGTGAATAGACTTCAAAAACTTTTTCGTCTTGGATCGGTGTGAGGGCGATTAGCCTTGATCGAGTCTTGAGTGAATCGGTTTAGGTGATAACCAACTTATTGACGCTGAAGCGGATCGGTTCGGAACTATCGGTTTAACTCGATGTGTCGCGGAAGCTTAAGTTTTACCCGTGTGAAAAACCAGTTTTGATAAATCGATTCCAAGGTTAATCTTTTAATCAGTTGATCAAGTGTCAAATATGATCGATCGAAGCTTGGTGCTAATGATCTCAACTTGGAATATGTATGCGCTTTAAAGGTTGTGTGCGATTATGTGAACAAGTTAATCAAAGCAAGAGTGGCACACAAGATTTATAGTGGTTCGGACAAACCAAATCCCCACGTCCACTCTTCCCCTATCAAAAGGGGCACCGACTTAACCAACCGGACTTTGTTTTTTATGTGTAAGTCCAACACAAGACAATCGACTAGATGTTTAAAGAGTTCACACTCAACCGATCCCGTAAATCGTAACTAGAAACCCTAGTCTCGAATCTTGCTAAACAACTTAACCTAACTTGGGGGTTTGGGTAAGATTGTTGAGGTTCCAACTATGAAATCTTTTCTTTATGTATAAGTAGCCTAATCACCTAGATGAAAAGATTTATATGCTAAGAACTTATGCGATGAACACTTAATAAAAATATTCTTCTTGATCGTGTTCTTGTGCGGAAATCAAATTAGCTTGAGCTTCTTGATTGTTCAAATTTCGTTTGTTATTTCCGTGTTTCACTCTAAAGTGTAATCCCATATATATAGACCTTGAAATCAAAGAGCCGTTGGAGAGCAATTTGAACTTCAAAGGCATATTTGGTAGACTTGGCAGCTTGATGTGACTAGCTTTTTAGGAAAGGTACATGGCCGAAAAGCGTGAATTTGTACTTTGTAGCCAAGCATAAGAGAGGTAAAATCAAATCCCGAATTGCTTGCTCCGATCATACGTGTCTTGTTCTTATTGGATAGCGGACTTACTTTTCAAAGTTGTTCTTCCAACTAAGCTTGACATTCTTCTTGTTCGGATCATAGACGATGATTAGGTGAAACATCGATTTCACTGGTGGTGACCGATCGATCTGAATCGATCGATCTACGATAGAGTTCTTCGATGCGGTTGACTTAGCTTCAACTAGCAGACCCGGCTGATGTAGGTCTTCTGGTCTGATCATCTGGAAGTCATCTGATCTTCGAGTATCCCGAGTTTGAGCTTCATGACTTCAAATGAGATATATAATCGATCGATCAATCTGATCTTCGCTCTTTTTTAGCTAGCGTTACGCCTCGTCGGATATCGCCTTGTTCTTTGAGTCTTCAGATTCGACCTATACATATTGAGTTCCCCCTCAATATGTGACCTATCTATTACATCAGTTGTTCTATACAGTAATTATCAACTGGTCTCCTATGCAGGTAATATAAACATCAGTCAGCTAACAGGTCTGACTGATCCTATTACAAGTGTTGTTGGAACTTTCATCAAAACTATAAATTTCCCAACACACCCTTAGGGTATGTTTGTTTTGGGATTCACACTGATGGACTTAGGACTTTGTGCTCCCCATCTCATACGAGTTTGAGATTTAAAGTCTGGTTTTTAAATCCCACATTCAATCCACACCTATAAATATCTATAAAACATATTATTACTCTTCTCAATACATTACACTTTATTACTCTTCTCAATATAATATAATAATACAACATCAATCACTATTAAAAATTGATTTGACATAAAATTAAATCTCACCCTACTTAAATCCCAAAACAAACACATACATTTATTATTCATCAAGGATTTTAAATCCCTAGATTCTAAAATGTTGGTCCCGGTGCAAATGAGTCTTACACGTGTATGGGGGGGAATACATGTGTTCAGTGTTTTTAAAACTTTTCTTTTACTGAGGTCAGTTTGGGTCAGATAATCCTAAAGATTAGGTCCTGAGAAGCACAAATCACTCTGAGTCAAAGTCTCATCGAGACAAAGGATCCCGAAATCGCTTTCGAAACCTCGATAATCCCAACCGAGTCCCGAAGTTTGAGAGATCCTGAGTTGCTTGGATCGAGATAACAACTTATCAACCCTCGTAAGAGTAAGTTCAGTTTGGTAACTATCTCGTTCTAGCTACTCGGATGTGCTTGAATGGTTGGCCCTTTAGTTTATACTGCTTTTAAGCTTTGTTTAAAACCTTCCTTTAATGGAATAGTGATTAGGTTGTGATTCAATTACATGCAACTTCCAAAGGATTGATTCCAACCAAATATCGCTGAAAATATGCTTTCAAACTCGGTGATGATGCAAATTAAGCACACGATAAAGAAATCAATAAACAACATGCGGCTTATAGTGGTTCGTAGACTCAAGCTCCTACGTCCACTCTCTCGATCCTCGAGAAATTCACTAATCACTTCCCCGAGCTTTACGATACCTCGCGTAGTTTACTTACTCAACTCGGCCCTGAGCTTTCTGACTACTCCACGTAGTTTACTTACCTCAACCCGACCTTGAGATTTCTGACTACCTCCGTAGTTTACTTACTCAAACACAAACAAGCTTTCGACTACCTCCTCAGAGCTTACTAACTTCACCTCTAGAGCTTTCTGACTACTCCGCGTAGTTTACTAACTCTTTACAACTCTTCTCACCAACAAACACACTCCAACTACCTTCTCAAGGGTTTTGGGGTTTCTCGGTTGGTTTCCAACTAGGATGAGATATCCTTTACAATGAAGTACAATGCAAAGGGTTAGGATATCTCGACTAAGCTTCGGATATGTCTTATCAAGCTAGGCTTAGTTTAGTGAGCTCTCTTCAATATAAAAGCACTTGGGAAATTCTAAGTTTTTCGAGTGCTTTAACTTTGCGATAATAAGTTTGAGCTCTTGAGTTGCTTACAAATTTCCCGTAACCTTACAATGTAGAGGGTCACAAGCATTTATAGACATACACCAAGGTCACTCTTTGAAAACTATCCGTTGGAGAGATAGCTTCGTGAGTTTCCTCTTATGGTGTGTGAGGAACGGCTATATTTAGGGTTTGAAAACTCCCTAACACGTTTTAGGCAATAGTCTTTCATGTAGTCGGTCTTCACTTTTTGCAGTCTGGAACTTTGTACTTCTGACATCTTTTTCAGCGACCTGTCACTGTCAGTGTCAGTATGGTACAGTGTTGTCTTCCTCTTTTTGACTTTTGTCTCTAGTTAAAGGTAGACACCTTCAACGGCTCTTTTGGTTACAAACTCTGAGTTAATATAACCTTAACAACACTCTGACTTAGTTCCTTTTGTCTGCATTTGAATGTCTTGGAAAATATCTATTTCTCTAAGGAATCGCGATTTTCTCAATATTGCATCCTTCAGGTAGATATTCTCAGTGCCTCGGAACATTCAGGCTTATACTGAGCATTCAAGTATATTCTTTGAGTCTTCGATATAATTACTTGCCTTGATTATTCTTGATCTTGATTCTTGATCTTACATGTACGTGTCTTGAGTCTTACGAGTCTTGAGTCTTCGAGTCTTCTGAGATATCTTGGTGATATCTTGAATCTTCATCTTGAGTCTTGATTTCCTCGATTTCATCTTGAGTCTTGATATCTCGGTTTCTGCGAGTCTTGATTCTCGATTTCTCCTTTGAGTCTTGATTCTCGGTTTCTCACTTTGAGTCTTGATTCTCGGTTTCTCGAAGTCTTCTTGATTCTTAGTTTCTCACTGAAACTTCAGTTTCTTCAGAAACACACTGAGTTCTTCAGAGTCTTCAGAACCTATCCTGATCTATATCTGCTGACTATACATTTTGCAGATAACATCCTGAATACTCTAAAATTGAATCCTGACTCAACTATCAAGATCATTCTGAACATGTCATACTCAGGGGTTTTGGGATCTTAATCAAAATCATATATCTTTTATTAAATTCATCTCCCAACAATTTCCCCCTTTTTGATGATTCCAAAACCTATCTTGTTACAAATATATAACCTATACTCAGGTTTCAGTTTATCCTATTACAAGATTGGTTATGTCTCCCAACAATTTCCTGAATCAGAGAATCTCCCAATAATTTCGGAGAGTCTCCCAATAATTAATCATTCAACAATTTCTTCAGTAATGAATCTTCTTAAATAGTTCATCACCAAATACTTAAACAATTTCCCTCATAAACAATTAATTCAGAGACATTCATTCAGCATATCAAATATAAAAAACATGTAAATAAGATAATGAGATATTATCTTTTGAGCATAAATGATAAGTTTTCATTGATGATTGGTATACCATTACAGATTACAATGAGTCTTATCAACAAAATCAAAAAGACAAAAATTTAAAGATTACAAGAATCTTCTGAGTCTTCAGTCTTCAGATTTGGCTCTTCAGTCTTCTGCTCTTCAGTTTGCTTCATTTTCAACTTCATCAGCGGGCACCTCCAGGTTGAACATTCTGAAATACCTCTTCTTCAGTTCATTTCTTTCCATAATGATATCCGGACTGCTTCATGTCAAACCCAACTGACTAGCATACTGAGCAATTTCTTGAGTAATGGCCTTCTCATTCACCAAGCCATTACCAAGTCTTGGAGGAGGGTAGGTATATGGACCGGGGGCTACTATCTGTACCTTTCCTTCATCTGCTAAGTTCATCCAACTTTGGAGATATTTTGGATAGAAGGTTAGGAGATATTCAATGAACGCTTCATTTTGATCTGAGCTTTCCCCTCTCCACTCCCTGAGCACATCATAGTAGAACCAGAAGGTTCTCTTGACCTCTTCCCACACATCGTTGAATTTGATAGGCATCCATTTGTCAACGTGTGGCCACTTCAGTGCTTTTGATGTCTCTCTCCTTTTGCTCTCAAACTTTTTGAATTCACTCCTTCGCTTCAGCTCTTCTTCAGTCTTCTTCCTGATCACAGGCACGCCTGAGACTGAAGCAGCAACTTTCTTAGCCTGTTCTATCTGGAGTGTCTTCAGAGCATTCTTCGTGTTGAAGACTTTCTTCTTCTGCTGACCTGCATACTCTTCCAATTCTTCCATCAACTTCCTTTGCACTGGCTTAGAAGCCTTAGCACGCTTGCTCTCAGGTTCAACAATGCCCAAGGCTTTCCTCTTCATAGGCAATTCAGCAGCAGCCTGGCTTGTTCCAACCTTAGCTCTAGCACTCAGTTTCTCTCTTGCAACATCAAGCATGGTTTCCTCAGAAACTCGAGTGTAGATAGGCTTCTCCACCTGAACGAACTTCAGTTTATCAGTAGCTTTGACTTCCTTCAAGGCTTTGGATAGGCTACTCATTTCAGCTTCTTTTTGTGCCTTTTTCTCCAAAGTACGTGTCAATAACTTCCTGAGGTCCTCATCTGGTCTTTCCCCCTTCTTGGCACCGTAATTTGGAAGAAGTCTGGAGAGTGTTGTGTCCATGTGATATTGATCTTTGCTCACACAGCGCACCTCTCCTGCTAACTGATCTTGTTCATCTTCCAGCCTCCTGATGTGGTTCTTAGCCACAGAAAATTCTTCAGAGAGATGGGCAAACTGGCCAGAGAAAGCATCTTTAAACATCTCTGTCATCTTGGTCATGATCATTGAGCTCATTTCCTCAACAGCAGATTTGATCAGCACTTCATTCTTCTCTGTCAATTTCACCTCTAGAAATTCAGTTCTCTCATGGTGCTTCTGTTTCAGTTCAGCACTCAGCTCAGCCTTGACTCCCTCCAGCTTTTCATTCAGCTTGTCTTCCATGTAGGTCATCTTTGAGGTCAGAGTGTTTTGGAGTTGCACCAGTTCTGAAGAGTGAATAAGATTCTCCATCTTCTGAGCTTTGCTGGCCAATGTCTCTTCCATCTGAGCAATCTTGTTCATCATTGGCTCAACCTTCTCAAGCTTCTCCATCAAGGGAGTGAGGTCGATCTCAGGAACCTTCTGCACCTTCTGTGCTGATTGATCATCCTGAGGTTCAGACACAACCTGAGGGTCGGTCTGCACCTGAGCTTCAGCTTCATCCTGAGCTCCAGTCTCTAACTGAGCCTCAGTCTGTACATCAGACAATTCAGAGTTAAAGATAGAACTTTCAGTAACTTTGGCATAATTGTTAATAGTGTCAAAAGGTACCTGAAGAGTGCTAGCTTAAGTCTGAGGTTGAATGATTTCAGGTTGATCAGCACAAGAAGTTACCTTCTCCATCTGAGACTGATCCTCAGCATCTCCCTGTTGGTCCCCATCTTGAAATTTATCTCTGCTGCTAGGGGCACCAACTTCAGTAGCTTTCCTCTCAGCTATCTTCTTCTGAACCAGCTCATCAAAATCGGAATTTTTCATCCTGAGCTTTGTCTTCCTGAATCCTGAGAAGTCAGTCAGGAATGATGTCTCCTCATTCCACCAGTCTTCCCCTCTGAATGCAGCAATATCAAACATCTCCGGAAGAGTTTGATTGAGGATGAAAACCTTCGACCTTAATCTGAAGAAGATATCTTGCAGATCAGGGAATGAGCTGAGCTCAGGGTAGCAGTCAAGGATGAACCGTTCCCCCTTGCTCCTCCACTCGGTTTCTTCAGCTTCGCCCTTGTTCCATCTCGGGCTTTCTGGTTCAGTCGAAGCATCAGCTGAAGGATCAAGAAGTAGATCACTCAGGAGCTCATCAAGAATAAGCTGCTCCTGAGTCTCAGCAGCATCTGAATGTTGTGCAGTCAGGTCCTCAGTTTGCATCTGAGTGGGTTCTGGGGCCTGAGCTGGCATATCCTCAACTCTGAGTTGGCTCTGTTGTCTGAGTCGGCACATCTTTGGTAAGAATCTCTGAGGTCTGAGTTCCTTTAAAAATTTCCTGAGAAATTTTATCTGAGCTGAGCGATGTCTCAAGCACCTCAGAGAAGACCTGCTCCTCAGTCTGTTCCTGTGCCTTAGAGATAACCTGAGCCAAAACTTGCAATGGCGAATTCTGAGCGGTTTGGCCCTCAGGTTGAATCTCTTCAGAATCACTGTCATCTTCATCGGTGAGAACCACCAATCTTCTGCGCTTGAGGGCAAGGGTTTTCTGCTTCTTCAACTTCTCACCCTGCTCCATCTTGGCCTCCAACAGAACCTTCCCCCTGGTTTGTTGGGTCTCTTCAGCAACAGCAGCTCCAGGTGATTCTGCTTTCTTTTCTTTCTTCCCCCTGATGGCCTGCCTCTTCACAGCAAAGGGCTTGAAGAGTACTTTGGTCTTAGGGAATGGGGTCGAATTGGCGAAGATGTCCTCCTCCTCTCTGCACATCTCCAAAATAAATGTTATTTTGGTGGCATGATGGATCTTGCCTTTGATCGAGATAGCCCCGTCAACCTTTCTTATGACTTTGGTTTGCTCACTCACCATCTGAATCAAGAATCTGAGCCAGTTGAAGTCGGTGGTGGGTGAAGCCTCGATCGCCGCCATTAATTGGAGCTTCGGGGTACTGATCTGCTCAAAACTCCCCGCAAGGCTCATGATGCATTTGCTCACAATATCCAACAAAATTCTATATTGTGACTTCAAATGCCTCTTATGTAGTGTAGCCTCAAATTGTACAGGATTCTCAGCAATCCTATCTAAATACTCCTGCTCTCTATCCAACATATGTTGGGGAATGATAATCCCCAACAACATATACACAGCAGGATCCTCTCCTCTATCACAAAGCTCAAAAACATCGTTTAAATTCTTCGAAATAATATACAATTCCCTTTCAAAATCGATGTATTTGGACGAATGCTCTAAATGTGATACAGTAATCTCAGAATGCATACCATCCTCTTCATCTATCTTCAAATTACAGATGAACTCGATTACCTCTTTCGCGTATTCTTGGTCCGGTCGGCTTGCGACGAGATGAGTGAGTTTGGCCAAACGGATCATATGGAGAGCCTCCTCTTCTGGTTTGGAGTTGGTTGTGCTATCGAGCGAGACAACGAACTCGTACCAAGGTTTGTTGGTTTCGGCTAATTTATCAAAAATGGTAGGAGCCATTTGAGAGATTGAAGATTTAGGGTTTAGGATTTTCTGGGCAAAGGGGATTTTCTTGCAGAGGATTTTGGGAACGAAGGGTTTGATAAAATTTGGCTTGAATGGCTTATTGGGGTATAAATAGTTTCGAGATCGTGGGAATTCGCGTTGTTTAGGTGAAAAGCAACGGTTGAGATTAATCTCCGATTAATCGGGTATACGAACAGTCGATCTCCGAAAAGTAAGCCGCCAATTTATCCTTATTGGTTATTAATGTAACAGAGCATTAAATGACTGTTGACCTTCTTTGAAATTTCAAAAGATCCCGCCCAAAAACATTCCTTAGGTGTTTTGTATTTATTGCAAATGATTACTGAGCTTCACTTAAGCAATAAATGAGTTGCATGAGTCATTACTTCTTCAGACTAATTTCTCTCTATCAGTCTTACCGAGTACTGACCATGATGAAATGTCAAGATAATAATCGAAAATTGAATTAGTTCAAGATAACATCGAAAATCGACCTTCAAGAAATCTGAGTTTCTGAGACTCGATTCAAGATTTCCATTTTATCCCGAGTTTCTCAGTAGAATTCTGAGAAAACTTCATGCATCTGAAAACCTTCAATTTTTCAGATTTTACTCTATACACTTGGATCTAACATCCTTAATTCAACTGAAAGTTCCTGAAATCTTGATTCAGCCAAAGGTTTAGTCAAGATATCAGCTCTCTTATCGAGATGAATTTTCTCCATCCTTATGTCCTTTTTTCTCGACATGATCTCTCGATGAAGTGATGTCCGATATCCACATGCTTGCATCCGGTGTGCAATACGGGGATTTTTGTGAAATAGCAATGGCACTATTATTGTCACAAAATATTGGTACTTCATTGGCTACAACTTTATAATCCCTTAATTGTTGTCCGAACCAAAGAATCGAGCACAAAGAGCTTCCTCGCAGCCCATGTATTCAAACTTCAAATCTTGATCGTTGCTATCGAGGTCCTGCTTTCTTCGAAAACCAAGATATCGACTTACTTCCTAGAAATTGACATGTTCCTCAGTAGTGGACTTTCATCAATTTCGCAACCTCCATAATCGACATCTCGAGTAACCCGCTTAATTCAAGGTTATCATCACCGATACCATAATCCTCTATTCATCGTGCCCTTAAGATACTTCAAGATCTTTTTGGCGACCTCCATGTGACTAAATTTAGGATTAGCTTGGTATCTTGCACATATCCCAACAAAGAAATGTTATATCCGCCTACTTGTCGTGAGATAGAGCAATGATCCAATGATTCCTCTATAATCGAGATGACTCACCGATTTGCCTTCGAAATCGATCCATCTTGTAGTTAGTATTCATAGGAATCCTAACTGCATTGCAATTCTATACACCATATTTGGCAATCAGATCTCTGGTGTACTTTGCCTGGTTGATGAAGATTCCTTCCTTTGATTGTTTCACTTGAAGACCTAGAAAGAAATTCATCTCTCCCATCATTGACATCTCAAACTTGTCTTTCATCGGTGTTGAAAACTTTTCACACAAATTGGTGATGGTTTGAGATCCAAAAATGATGTCATCAACATATATCTGAACTAGTAAGATATCTTCCCCATCTTCTATCCTGAATAGAGTTCTATCAACAGTCCATTTAACAAAACCATGGTCAGTAAGAAACTGAGAAAGAGTATCATACCATGCTCGGGTGCTTGCTTGAGACCATACAAAGCTTTTCCGAGCACAGAAACTTGGTCATTCTGCTTTGAAACCGGGAGGTTGATCCACATAAACCTCTTCTTTAAGCACACCGCTCGAAAATGCACTTTTCACATCCATTTGATAGATCGAACTTCATGTGGGCAAAATATATGCAAGAAACAATCTGATGGCTTCTAGTCTTGCAACAGTGCAAAGGTTTCATCATAATCCAAGCCTTCTTCTTGGGAATAACCTTGTGCAACTAGTCTTGCCTTGTTTTTATAATGTTGTTGTTTTCATCTCTTTTATTCTTAAATACCCACTTGGTTCCAATGACATTGTGTCTTTTCGTGTCTATCTACTAGCTCCCCATACTTCATTCCTTGATAATTGATTCAAATTTCATCTTGCATAAAGAAAGAATCCAATGAGAATCTTGAAGAGCTTCACCAATCTCAAGAGGTTCTTTTTCCGATAGGAAGCGGCGAGAATAGTGCACTCTCACCATGGAACCTTCTTGTTTTAACACCTTCGGTTAGATCACCCACAATTTGACTTGTAGGATGACTATCTAACCATTTCCTTCTTGATGTTCCCCTTCAAAGAAAGATCCTCAACATTTGAAATGTTAGGTTCGATTAATTCAAGAAACTTCGGAACAACAACGAAAAGGAGAAAGGGAATCATCTTCCTCGTGGAAATTCTATTCGAACATTGTCGAGACATTTGTTCCCCTTTGGTTGATAGATTCGAATTTGCCTCACCGTGACCACATCTTCATTGGTATCACATACCGAGTCCGAATCGGTGTTTGTTCAGATTGGTCACCTTTTGAGTGTTGGCTTTCCCGAGTCTCACCATCCTCGAGTTCCATCCTCGAACTTCTTTATTCGAGTCCGAGTCACTCCAATCATAGGATGTGACCGACTTCTTCTTTTCGTGTTCGATGGATGATTTGTCATTCTTTTTTTCAGCTTAATCTGGTGATCCTCTTGGTCATTCATCCAAGATCATGTTCCTGCTTTCTTCCAACACAAGTAGATTCATCAAAACAACATGAGGTGTTTCCTCCACAATAAGAGTCCTACAGTTTGTAAACTCGAAAGCTTTTATCGACTTCGAATATCCTAAGAATATTCCTTCATCGCCTTTACTATCAAATGTTTTCAATCGATCTTTACCATTATTGTGTATGAAACACTTGCAACCGAACACACGAAAAGAAAGAAACAAGAGGCTTCCTTTCATTCCAAAGCTCATAGGGTGTTTTGCCTTGACTCTTGGTCAAGATGGATCTGTTTCCGAGAGTAGCATGCAAGGTGTTGGCTTTTTCAAATTTCAAAACCTTTTAGGAATATCGACCTTCACTATCATTGTCCTTGCAGCTTCTTTTCGTAGTCCTGCTCCTTCTTTCAAAGAACACCATTTTGTTGAGGGGTCCTTGCAGCTGGTGTTTCATGAGAAATTCCATTTGCTGCACAATAATCAGATATGATATGATTTATAAATTCAGTTCCTTTGTCAAATCTGATTTTGACCAAACTCAGATTTTTCTCAATACTGAGCCTTTTCAATGAATTTCGCGCAGCTTTATCTCGAGTCTCTTTCTTCTTGAAAAGAATATGACCAAGTATATCTTGAGTAGTCATCAACTACTACCAATGTGTATTTCCTGCCATTAGTGCTCACTGGTGTTATAGGACCAAAAAGATCCATATGCAATAACTGAAGTATTCTTTCAGTAGAAACATCAACTTTGCTTTAAATGATGCTCTAATTTGTTTTCCTTTTTGGCACGCATCACAAATATGTTCCTTACTGAACACTTCATTAGGAAACCCTCTTACAAGAGCTAATCTTGCAAGCTTATTCAGGGTTTTGAAATTCAGGTGATTCATTCTTTTATGCCATAACCAACTGGTATCTGTGGAACTTTTAGCAACCAAACATGTATCTTTAGGATTTGAACTCCAATCAGCAAGATACACATTCCCTTTTCTTGTACCTGTCAGTAATATTTTCTGTGTTGTATCATCTTTCACATAACATAAGTTCTTAGAGAACTCAACATTAAAACCCTTATCACAGAATTGGCTTATTGAAAGCAAATTATGCTTCAATCCAGATACATATGAAACACCATGGATATGAACTGAGTCGATTTCCAAAGTCCCATATCCTTCAGTCTGTCCCTTGGAGTTATCTCCAAAAGTGATCTGTGGGCATCTTTGTTCAACATAGTCACTGAGTATCTTCTTGAATCCTGTCATATGTCTTGAACATCCACTGTCAAGATACCATACATCAGGGGCCTTTTCATCTCTGCTCATCGCTACATATGTGATCTTTAATCACCAAGGTGCCTTTGTTTTCCTCCCGAAAAAAACAGATCAATTTTTAGGTACCCAATTTCTGTAGGGTCCTACAAGGTTAGATGTACCTTTCAGAATCCAAATTTGCCTGACAACCCTAATCACTTTAGAGTGGCTAATTTGTCTTCCATAAACATCAACATACACATTTACTACTCTGGGTGTCTTAGCAGTTTTCTGTGTATGTGTGCTAGCTTTAGCATGAACATGGGCTTTTGAATTTTTCTTTGGTTCAGCCTTACGCTTCATTTGCTTTGGCTTCAAAGTCTTGGTAGGTCTAAATCTTTGTTGACTCGGGTTCGTAACCTTTACCCTTAGGCAAGTGGGGTTCAAAGTTGCTCAGATTGAAATCTGAGTCTTCAAGATATATCGAGGACTTGGTCTCTTCATTGAGAATGTCTCTGTTGAGTGTTTCTCATCCGAGGATTCCTCTGATGGTTCAAATGTGGAGCCTTTCAGTTTGCATTCTTAGCCCGAGGCTTTGAAGTACTTGCTCGAAACTTTCCAATCGAAAGTGCTCGTGTTTTCTAGCCTTTACTTGAGGTTTGGGCTTTCCTACCGATCATTCGGTTTTTTTCGAGACCATAGGTCCTTTTCCCTTGTCTACAACCTTGGGCATTTCTTGATTTTGAAGTGTAGGTGCCATTTGGTTTTACAAAGATTGTCTTCTTGCTACTTGATGCAAAAGATTTAGATGACCTTGTGAGGTTCCCCCGAATGTATCCCAATACAAATTTTATAGTGGCAGATCTCTGGTAACTCAATTTCATCTATTACTTTAGATGCAGATTCAATAGAGTTAGCTTCTTCTTCACTTATCCTCACAGATTCTGTAGAGTTTCATGCTTCTCGAGAGGTCATTGAATTTAGTCCCGATTAGTTTGAATCTCTTCAAAGGATTTCTCTAGCTTTTTCGCTTAGGGTCACTATCAACTTCTCTTTCTCTCGAGAGTTGTACTTTCGTAACATCCAGTTCATCAAGAGCTCCCATTAATTGAGAAGTGATCTCGGTTTTGCTAGAGTCTTTCCATTTTAGATTTTCACCTTGATTCCTTATTCTCGCTCTTGAGTTTCATTTAGCGTTCTTGTAAAACAAAGATAGTCCTTCATCGATTCTCAAAATAATTAAATCAAATTGGTCACATTTTAAATTGAACTTGACAACTCTTGTGCTAGTGTAGGAGCAACAACAGAGAAAGAAGAGTTTACCTCCTCAATGGCCATCGATAAAATGTCATCACTTTTCTTTGTCAAAGAATATCTCATCCAAGAGCTAGATCCCTCCTCGTAATGTTCTTCTTCCGCAACCATGGCCTTTTTTGCTAGAGAACTTCTTGTCTCTTTTTAGCTTGCCTTTCTCTTCTCTCCTTAGCACTTTTCGATCTGGACAATCATACCGAAGTGACCTTTCTTTTGGCAATTGTAGCATCTGTTGGCATCATCATCCTGATCACTTTCTTCTTTGTACTTGGAGTCCTTCCTTTTGGATGAAGATCCCTCAGCTTTCAGGTCCTTCTTCTTCTTCTCAGTTGATCTGTCCTCTGGTTTCTTCTGGTTCCTGTGATTCCTGTAATAGCTTTTGTATTTTCCATATTGACTATTAAGTCTTTCAAACCTCCTTGCCATCAGTGCTAGCTTATCCTCAAGCTCATCCCGATTCTTAGCAAGGAGTTCTCGAACTCTCTAGTTTTTGGTTTTTTATCTTTGGCTTTAAAAGCCACATTTTTACTAGATGATGAATCATCTTTGCTGTCAGCCTTTTTGGATTTTTTATCAATTACAAACTCATAGGCCTTTAGCTCAGAGAAGACTTGTTGATAGGGCATTGAATTAATGTTTTCGGTGTTTTCAATCACCACTGCATGTATATCCCATTTCTTAGAAAGACCTCTAAGAATTTTCAATGCAATTTCTCTTTGTGGATATTTCTTTCCAAGTGCATTTAGATCATTCATAATACTAGTGAATCGACTTCCAATTTTGTCAATTGATTCACCTTCTTCCATTTCAAAACTATCAAACTTTCCTATTGCAACTGAAAGTTTGTTTTCCTTGATATGATATGTGCCTTGGCACATTACAGCTAGTGTATCCCAAATCTCTTTAGCAGTATTACAGTGAGAGATCATTCCCATCACACCATCATCAATTGTACTGTATAGTGTGTCTTTAGCAATATAGTCTAAATTGACTAACTTTCTCTCCTCAGGAGTCAGTTGGTCATCAGACTTAGGAAATTCTGCTCTAGGATCGTTTCTCTCATTTTTTGATCCTCTGGGATTCACCACAGTAAATTGGAATGGCCCTTCAGAGACCACTCTCCACATTCGTTCATGTTTGGAATACAGGTGAGCCTGCATTCTCAGTCTCCATAAATCATAGTTCTCCACTGAGAACATGGAAAGTTTCTTAGAAGACATTTTAACTGAGTCTTTTAAGAATTCAGCAAATAAGATCAGTTCAGATAGACCACAAGTATTTTTAGCAAATAAAACTTTGGTCAACAAAGCAGGTAGTCAAGTTGAACCACCGCTCGATACCACTTGTTGGTCCCGTGCAAACGAAGTCTTACACGTGTATGGGGGAAATACACGTGTTCAAAGGTGTTTTTAAAACTTTTCTTTTCTTGAGGTCACTTTGGGTCGATAATCCTCAAGATTAGGTCCCGAGAAGCACAAATCACTCGAGTCAAAGTCTCATCGAGACAAAGACCTGGTCGCTTTTTCGTAAACCTCGAGATAATCCCAACCGAAGTCATGAGTTTCAGAGATCCTTAGTTGCTTGGATCGAGATAACTAACTTCTTGAACCCTCGTAAGAGTAAGTTCGATTTGGTAACTATCTCGTTCTAGCTACTCGATGTCTTGGAATGGTTGGCCCTTTAGTTTATACTCGTTTTAAGCTTTCTTTGAAAACCTTCCTTTAATGGAATAGTGATTAGGCCGTGATTCAATTACATGCAACTTCCAAAGGATTGATTCCAACCGAAATATCGGTGAAAATATGCTTTCAAACTCGGTGATGCAAATGAAGCAAGCACGATAAAGAAAGCAATAAACAACACAACAGGTTTATAGTGGTTCGAGACTCAAGCTCCTACGTCCCACTCTCTCTCGATCCTCGAGAAAATTCACTAATCACTTCCTCGAGCTTTTCGACTACCTCGCGTAGTTTACTTACTCAACTCGCCCCGAGCTTTTACTACTCCACGTGGTTTACTTACTCAACCCGACCTTGAGCTTTCTGACTACCTCCGTAGTTTACTTACTCAAACACAAACAAGCTTTCAGACTACCTCTGTAGCTTACTAACTTCACCTCTAGAGCTTTCTGACTACTCTGCGTAGTTTACTAACTCTTTACAACTCTTCTCACCAACAAACACACTTCAACTACCTTCTCAAGGGTTTTGGGGTTTCTCGGTTGGTTTCCAACTAGGATGAGATATCCTTTACAATGAAGTACAATGCAAAGGGTTAGGATATCTCGACTAAGCTTCGGATATGTCTTATCAAGCTAGGCTTAGTTTAGTGAGCTCTCTTCAATATAAAAGCACTTGGGAAATTCTAAGTTTTTCGAGTGCTTTAACTTTGCGATAATAAGTTTGAGCTCTTGAGTTGCTTACAAATTTCCTGTAACCTTACAATGTAGAGGGTCACAAGTATTTATAGGCATACACCAAGGTCACTCTTTGAAAACTATCCATTGGAGAGATAGCTTCGTGAGTTTTCTCTTATGGTGTGTGAGGAACGGCTATATTTAGGGTTTGAAAACTCTCTAACACGTTTTAGGCAATAGCCTTTCATGTAGTCGGTCTTCACTTTTTGCAGTCTGAAACTTTTTACTTCTGACATCTTTTTTTTGACATCACAATTGTCAATGTCGATATAAGATGGCATGTGTTGTCTTCCTCTTTTTGACTTTTGTCTCCAGTTAAAGGTAGACACCTTCAACGGCTCTTTTGGTTACAAACTCTGAGTTGATATAACCTTAACAACACTCTGACTTAGTTCCTTTTGTCTGCATTTTAATGTCTTGGCAAATATCTATTTCTCTAAGGAATCGCGATTTTCTCAGTATTGCATCCTTCAGGTAGATATTCTCAGTGCCTCGGAACATTCAGTTTATATCGAAAGCATTCAAGATATTCTTTTGAGTCTTGATAATTACTGTGCCTTCAGTATTCTTGATCTTCATTCTTGATCTTACATCTTACGTGTCTTTAGAGTCTTACGAGTCTTGAGTCTTACGAGTCTTCTGAGATATCTTGGTGATATCTTGAATCTTCATCTTGAGTCTTGATTCCTCGATTTCATCTTGAGTCTTGATATCTCGATTTCTGCTTGAGTCTTGATTCTCGATTTCTCCTTTGAGTCTTGATTCTCGATTTCTCCTTTGAGTCTTGATTCTCGATTTCTCCTTTGAGTCTTGATTCTTAGTTTCTCACTGAAACTTCAGTTTCTTCAGAAACACACTGAGTTCTTCAGAGTCTTCAGAACCTATCCTGATCTATATCTGCTGACTATACATTTTGCAAATAACATCCTGAATACTCTAAAATTGAATCCTGGCTCAACTATCAAGATCATTCTGAACATGTCATACTCAGGGGTTTTGGGATCTTAATCAAAATCATATATCTTTTATTAAATTCATCTCCCAACATAAAACATTCACTTGCTCCGCACACTTAAATCTCAAAACAAACACAGCCTTAGGGTATGTTTGTTTATAGTTTTGAGGGGATTTGAAATCTTGTAGAGGGGATTTTGAAGGATTTGGTATAAAGTAAAAAGTGTATTTGTATTTTGTATATGTTTGAGAGTGTGGATTTAATAGGATTTGATAAAGTAGGATTTTGAAAAAGTGGATGATAGAATAATATTATATTCTAAAAAGTAATATAAAAATGATTGAATGATTATATAATGATTGATATGTTTGTATATTATATATGTATATATATGATGATGATAAAGTTAAAAAGCAGGAGAGAGAGTATTGAGTTTGATAGATAATAATAATTAAAAAATGTGTGATAGATGATTGATAATGTATTGGAAATTGTGTTTGAAAAAGGTAAAATAGGTGTATTATAGGTATTATAGAGTAGGATTTTGGAGGATTTAAAATCCTATACCGAAATCCTGATAAGCAAACGGGGATTTGGGATTTGAAATCCCAAAAGCGGCTTCCCAAACCAGAAACAAAAATACCCTTAAGGAAGCATGGCAAAAAATGAAATTTCTTACTAGGCACCAACTCCACAGACGACCTTTGATTTCCTCCAAAATCTTTGACAGGTTGAACTCTAAGTTCTCGAACACAAGTTTATTTCGTGCTTTTCAAATTGCCTAAACCACACATTTCCATAAACAAACAGCAAAACACGAACCTTTCTTTCATCTGATCAATCCTGAGTGTAGTAGAAAATGGTCTCTCAAGTGGATATGATGATCCAAAATGCACACCAGATTATATTTCTCCAACTCTCATATAGTGAATAAAAAGATGATCTATTGTTTCCTCAACATTACCACATAAAGCGCACTTGTTGTCACCTGACGAAATAATTCCTCGTCTCTCCAGGTTCTTCCTCGTGGGTATTCTATCTCATAATGTCCTCCATGTCATAGCCGCGACTTTGTGTGGAACAATCTTGTTCCAAATCAAACTGAAATCCAGCTTTGAAGTAGATGAGATGGAGCTAATATCATCCTTTGAGATCAAGTACTCATATGCAGATTTAGTACTATATTTCCCATCCGAATTAAGTTTCCATCTCCAGCCATCTTTCTCGGACAGTTTATACATGTTGATCAATGTAAGTAAATCATTAAAACTAGACATCTCTCTCTCAAATAAATCTCTCCTCCACTTCCACTTCCACCCATGACACATCTACCCATTTCCCCATAGAAGAAATGTTACCAGACTTAACAAGACTGAACCATGTAACTCTTAATATGGGAAATAAGTTGCATGGTTTATAAATAAATTGTATATTTTAATGCAGCAAGTTATACGATTCTAAAATACATTATGGAGTGCACAATTTTACTTGATATGATTAATATTCTCTGATCGATTGATCCACTCATAAATCGAATAAATATTTTCTTTGCGGCATGTCCCAATTTAAATAGGATTTAATGGATAAATAAGTAATTATGTGAGTTACTTTTTTATTTGAAGTAACTCATTTAAGAATGCACCATTTCATATAGTAATTTGTTTTAATTTTAGTTTTAATCAAATTGAATTCTTTTAATGCAACCCAAATGGAACATTATAATTAATTTGATAGCTATATATCTAGGTTGTTCATGGTGTTTATGGTTTATATTGTTAACAAAATGATGGTTGGCTTTGCAATAAGAGAAAAAAAATCGAAAAATATCCCCTTACATCTATTTTTCAATCTTCTCTTTCCTACATGTCACCCTTAAATTCCTTCATTTCCAATTTCTATTTTTCTCATTATTTATAATTTTTTTATTCATGACTTATCTTAACTACCCACCATTTTTAACTTTCTCATCATTTTGAATTTTGAATTATATTTTCCACATCCAATTTATTTAACGATCTAACAAACAGTTGACGTCATTTTTTAAAATTATTGTTTTATTACTCTGCATTATTATTTTTAATTACATTTTAATTAAGATTTTCAATTTAATATTTTCTTATCAAGGTACCCAAATATTTTATTTTTTCATTATTCAATATTTACTCTAAAATAATGATAGATTAATTACATTTTAATTAAAAAAATTAATCTAATATTTTCTTATTTAATGTACCCAAATATCTTATTTTTCATTATTCAATATCTACTCTAAAATAATGATAGATAATTATCTTTAAATGTAATATATCTTGCACATACGCACAAATATTATTATTATTAAATTGAATAATTTAGTTAAATTAAATTTTAAAATAATTAATTTAAAATTAATAATTTAAAAAATACATCCGTGTAATACGTGGGACTATACACTAGTCAGCCTAACATTACTCTAATTTCATGCTTTAAAAGAAACTGGAAGGTTATTTTTTCTTTTAAACAACGGAGGACTTTTGTTCTTAAACAATAAATTACATCAATCACATCTTTTTATCAAAAATAAATAAATAAGTCTCATGTACATCAGTTGCACCATACAATTGATATCAATTAATATAGGCCAAATAATTAAATTTAGTCCATACTTTTAATTTTTCATCAATTTTAACTCATATTTTTTTCTCTATTCAAATTTAACACATACTTTAACTTAATGGAGTACTACTTAAAAACATCTCAAATCACCATTTCCGGCATGATTTGTCTGATGTGGTCATCGGAGGTCATATGTCTTGCTGACGTGCAAAAAAAATATATATATATCACCATCTAAAATTAGAAATGCAGGATACAAAAGAATATCGGGTCACTATTTTTTAATTTTTGGCAATGGTATTTTGTTTTTATTATTTTATATTTACACGTAGCAAGACATGTGAACTTCAATTATCACATCAGACGAATTTTGTCGAAAATGAAGACTCGGAATGTTTTTAAATATTAAGTAAAAGTATGTTCTAAATTTGAAGAAAGATAAAAATATGGCTAAAATTAATAAAAAAAAAAACTATTTGCTAGATGTGATTATTTAGTCATTAATATATATACTTATATTTTTTTTTACGGAGTAATAATATTGTTTGTTAAAAATAACAAATATTATTTGGTGAACATAATTAATATCTTCATTTTTTTTTCAAATATAAGAGACGTTATATTAAATGCTCACAGGTACAATTATTCGACGGTAGTCTATCCACATCGAAAGGAAGATCATCCCAAATAAACGGGCTCCCATAAAGGCAAGAAACCCAAACTAATTCGTGTGCCAATTTACTTGCATCACGACGAACAAAATTAACAGTAAAAGTAGGACAATTTGCAAGAACATTCCTACAATTTCTAATAAAGTCACCAAAAGTAGAAACGACTGAGCAACTGTGAGAAATTGCATCAACCACTATCTTTGAAATCTCCTTCCATAATCACTCTTTCCAAATTCATTTCCAGAGCCTCCAAGAAACCCATGGCCTTGACATATGATTGTGGAATGGTCGACATAAGTATGACTACTTTTTGTGTAATTTATCAAAATCATTACAGATTATATTAGTTTGATAACTGCTATCCAACATATGTCAGACATAATATAAACTAATTAAATTATTCACTTGTTTTCCTCCTACCCAAATAGTAAAATTGAAAATATAGGCTTTAGCCCACAAATGTGTTGTAATTTTAAGAAAATTATAAAAGAATTAATTATACAAATTAAAAATTTTAGATTAGTTAGATTTTTCGGTCACATTTATATAAATATTGAATGGTGAAGGTTTTTAGAATCTACACCAGTCGAGCGAACCATCATAATGTTTTTTTTTAAAGTTGGGCTTAAACGCATATTTTGAAATTGTATCCCTACATGGCTACACCTTTGTAATATTAATGTTTATAATGAATTTTTAACTGGAAACATTTCAATAAACTTGTGGTGATGACGTAGGGTTTGATGGATTCTTTTTAGGGCAGGTCTCAAATACACTCAGGTGCATGGATTTAGAATTCGTGCACTCACCCATATCCTACCCAACTTATTTAAATTCGTGTTATGATTTTTTTTTTTTTCAGTTTCGATTTTGTTTTAACTTTAATTTCAGTTTTAGAGTTTTTTTTTTTTAAATACCCAACCCGATCCGAGTGGTTCATAATTCACTCAGCTCAAGTGGTTCATGGTTCACCCGACACAAATGGTTCATATGTAATTTAGGGTTCACTATTTAGGAGTTAGGGTGTAAAGTGCACCAATTTGAATTGGTGCACTTAGTGCACAGGAGACCCACTCTTCTTTTTAAAGGATGAGCAATTAATTATTTTCCTCTTTCGCGAATAAGTAAATTAGTCATTTAGAAAATGAAAAACGAATTTAAAATTATTACAACTCATACAAACCACTATTAATTTTTCTTTCCAAAAAAAAAACACTATTAATTTTGTGTATCATTTATCTGTTTTTTTTTTTCCGAACAAATCATTTATCTGTTTTCATAACACCCCTTTTATAAGTATTGATTCAGAATCATTATCTACAAATTATTTTTAAATCAAAAATTTCTAAGCCATTTCAATATCCTTTTTTAAAGTAACATTTGACAAGTTATTTTCAACAAATTGGGGCACAGGCAAATTTCCCAACCAATGATACAATTTAGAGTGTAAGATGTTGATTTAATAAGTAAAATTCGTTTTGTTCTAATAAATAATTTTTAATTACAAACACTATTAATTAACTCACTCACATCACAATCAACTTAAATTTAATCGACCACTCAAAAATTGACATTAACTTGTTGAGAATTGATTACTTTATAAAATGTCATACAACAATCCTATAATTACATCAAATAAGCATAAATAAAAGCAATTAGTTTATCATTGACAATTTTGTTTTTCATAGATCCATCCATTGACTATAATAAAACAGATTATCAAGTACAAATTTCACAAACGAACATTTAGTACAAATTTCTTATACATGCTTGTGATATACGAATAAAAATGGTTCCAAAATCATCAAACTATGACGTAATAAATTTGTTTGAAAAAGTTCATATTAAATCCAAATTGCGAAATTTACAATACTTCAAGTAGACAATAAAGCATGGATGTAAACTATCATTTCATTAGAATGATTGCTAATCAACAAAACTAAAAACATAACGAAAGCTAACTATTTATAAAAAAGCCCAAAACCAGAGAAAATTAAAACACAGTATCCAAACAGCGCCTTACGCTTAATTCACAGATCTAAGCACTAGTGAACTTCGTAACCGCCTTCGTCCCCTCCGAAACAGCGTGTTTCGCGAGCTCACCAGGCAACACCAATCTCACAGCAGTTTGAATTTCTCTGGAAGTAATGGTCGGTTTCTTATTGTACCTTGCCAACTTGGACGATTCATGGGCTAGCTTCTCGAAAATGTCGTTGATGAAGCTGTTCATGATCCCCATCGCCTTGCTCGAGATCCCAATGTCAGGGTGAACCTGTTTAAGAACCTTGAAGATGTAGATCTTGTAGGTCTCGACGTTTTTCTTCGACCTCTTCTTCTTCTTGTCTCCGGCAGCGGCTCCTCCGTCCTTGGGGAGCTTCTTCCCGGCCTTGGGCTTCTTCTCCGCCGGAGCCTTTTCCGCCTCCGCGGCCTTCTTCTCCTCCGCTGGCTTTTTCTCGGCCGGCTTCTTCTCTGCTCTTGGTGCCATTTCAGTCACGGAAAAGTGGGAATAATTGGGAAATTGGAAATCTTAGGATTTGATTGAGGGAATTGTTGTTGAATGAAGTAATGTGTTGCAGTAATTTATATAGTGGAGACGGATGATTTTGATTGGTGGATATGTGTGACGCGGATTTTGAATGTTTGCCGTTGATTAAAGTGTGATCTGACGGTGCGGAGATTTTGGCGGTACTTACTTTGTTATTTAATGACGTTTTATATTGATTGGTTATAATTGGGGGACGTGGATCCGCAATATAGTCCGTTGATTATGATACGGATCGACGGTATAGATTTTAGTTGAAAGGCGGGAGTGTTTGTTTCCATGCGGGTAGAATTTGAAATATTTTCAATTTGGGGAGATTTTAGTCCCTTTTATATTTTGGCGGCCATAATGGCTTGGTAAATTTTTTTACTTTTTTTAGAAAAAATGGCTTGGTAAATTGTAGAAACCCACAAATGATATTTTAATATACGTACCCAAACTTAACATAATTCATCATCGTGTAATTAAATAATTTGGAAAATAACACGAAGGCTTTTTCGAAACACTGTTTTTATTAATTATTACTAGCAAAGTCACTGTTTTAAAATTGTTTCGATTTCACATAAAAACATTTTGTTAAATTGGATAAATCAAACGTATTTCTTTTGTTTTGAGAAGAGGAAGCATTTTATTGATCAATTAAATTTGAAATACAACTGCATGTTAATTTCTCCAATAATAAAATAATAGTCTCAACACAAACAAACGGGCAAGAGCCAAGAGTATATGAAAAATAAGCAATTTACAATGTTGTTCACTTATACGTCCAGACTTCAAAAAGCATCTTGATGGGAACGACATACACCAATCAAAAACACCAATGAAATTGTGTTTGTCAATTTGCTTGGAAGTGTGAGTGCTGCATTATGTTTTTGTCAATTTGTTTTCCATTTTGCTCTTATCAATTGTTGTTATTTTGATCATGATGGTAATTTAAGTGAGCTTCCCACTTAAAGCATGGTATATTTAAGTGAATAAGTGAGTATGTTTCTCAATTGCAGTCTTAGGCTACGATTGGTAGGCCGTTATAGGGCCTAAAAGTGTTGATCCACAATTTTAGTGGGCTGATTAATAGCCTACATAACAAAACCTCCGACCCATCAATTACCGGCCGACCCGCTGCTATTTATAAGCCCAAACACTGTTCACAAGTGTGTTAATAATACTACCAACTTGGTGGTATTATTTTAAATGAACTTCTACAGTGTTTTGAGAATGACCAAAAATACCCCCACTTCATCCCATATAAAATAGAAAAAGACAAACCAAATTCTTTCTTTTAATTTCCTTCTTCCGTAATCTTCTCTCCAAACCCTACACGAAAAATTCACAATCTCGGCTGTAAATCTGCAAAATTAGTCGTAAAATTTCAGAAATCGATTAAACAAGAGATGATGATCATAACATGTTTGTAGTCGTCTCCGTTGTCCCAATTTTATTGAGTCGATTTGTACGATGTGAGATGTATTTTCACAATACCCAATCGATTTTGACGATTTGTTTTCCCGTTTGTGGTTTAGGTGACGATTTTGCGTCAGGGTTCGAAGTTCGTCGTCTTCGGTGGCTGATTTAATATTTGAGTCTTTTTGGTTGATTAGGGCTCCCCCAGTGAGTTTATACAATGTTATTTTTAGGGTTATTTTTGGGCAAAACAGTATTTATTTCATGCGATTAATGGGTTTGTTTGTTTATGTGTTGTATATGAATGGTTCGCAGATATCGATTTTGCATCTCTTGCTTTCGCCGATTCCCGTTCGCAGAAAAGGTATAAATATTTGACATGTTTTTACTGGTATTACATTTGTCAACCTGAAGTGGGCATTTTTTGAACAACCTGAGAATTAAATTGAACAACTTGAGATGCTTTATGGTTCAATATTTTCATGTGAGGCCATTCGATTTACATAACTTTACAGAAAAATAGGGATTTATTATCAGGATATTTGAGTAACATTTCCTGTTTAATTTGCGATTTTACATTTATAAGTGGTTTGGGTGTTTAAGTGGATTTGTTACTTGTTTTGTTTGTTTGTAATGGGTTATTGCTAACTTACACACAAATTAGTGCATAATTTCACTGAATCTTTGCTTCGATCTTTCATGTGTACTCCTCTTTTTCTGAACTTCAGACCAATTGGGGGTCTGTAAACTCTTTTCTTGTTGTGTAATCAAAAAATTCAACAATAAAAATTTAGAGTTTGGGATAGGGGTTATAAGTTTATTTGTTACTCGTATTGTGAGTTTGTAATTGGGTTATGGCTATGTTAAATAAAATTTCACTCAATCATAGCTCTAATCTTTCATAATTTGTTCTTGGTCTGTAAACTATTTTGTTGGTCTGTAAACAAAAAATTGCTTCTATTCTAGCTTTGTTAAACAAAATGCAGACCAATTATTGGTGCACATTCACGCCTTCTTTTCAATGTTTACATAGTAATTGGAGTTATATTGTTGATTTGTTATTGGTATTGGGAACTGGAGATCAATTGTTGTTCTGTAAAATGCTGTTCCAAAGTTTGTATACAAAAATGTTCAACTTTTCTTGATCCCTTACTGGTATTGTGAGTTTGTATTGGGTTATTGTTGTGTATTCACAAATTTTCACTCAAACCTTGCTCTAATCTTTCATAGTTTGTTACAAATATTGTGAACTTCTACACTGCGTTTATAAGTTTGTTATTGATTGTCTTACAATTTGTTTGTTTCAATAAGTTGTTTTCTTTGGATTGATAATTAATGGTGGGTTCATCATTTGTGGAGATTCTTGTATTTTAATTTATACATACACTTATGTGACTCTCTGAGTTTGTTTCCTTGTGTGGTTGTGTATACCCTTTGCATATGCAGAAATTGATGTATATCTTCCTAAAAATAGAATGCCCCCGTATTTAGTATTGTATTTGAGTAATATATAATCATATTGCTAGGATAATGTGTGTATATATATATATATACATAGTTTGATAGAATTTTCAATCTCCCAATGTAGATTCTGTACAATGTTGTCCTCAGTTATGAGAAAACTTCTTATTTTTTTAATCCTAGAACGGATAATACTTCGCAACAAAATTCTGACCCTCATTTTAGTACACATTGTCAAAATCAACCTTAGGAACAGAAATCTCCCTTGTCGTTGTGCTCCACAGACTTATTCAATGATAGGTAGAATGCATGATCAAAACGCCGAGCTTAGCACAGTTGTATTTTGAATCTGGTACAAATTCCTGTTTTGATAATCTCCATATTACTAAAAACGTTTTTGCAAAATTGTGTTATTTATTGAGTGAATTGGGAGGGTTAAGGCACCAAAGGTATATGACCGTCCAAGAACAAGTGTCAATGTTCTTGTCAGTTTTAGGTCATTGCAAAAAGCAAAGCGCTATTAAATTTGATCACCATAGATCGGGGCAAACTGTGTCACACTATGTGAACCTTATCCTGAAAGAGCTTTTGAAATTGCACACAATTTTCTTAGTTACTCCCACACCTGTACCTGATGACTCAACTGATCCAAGATGGAAATGGTTCAAGGTAACAATTGATAATTTTTCTTAGTAACATACATTCATAAAGTTGTAATCTTGATAAATCTGTTTTGACTGTAATAGGGTTGTCTAGGTGCTCTAAATGGGACATATGTGCATGTGAGTCCTAAGGATAGGCCCTATTTTAGGACTCAAAAGGGTAAAATCTCCAGTAATGTGCTGGAAGTATGTGATTCAGAAATGAGATTTATATACTTTTTACCTGGTTGGGAAGGTTCAGCAGCTGATGCTAGAGTACTGCAAAATGTCATTTCTAGACCCAACGGGCTGCAAGTCCCAAAGGGTATCCTCAACTTCTTTGTGTAGATACAACTTAATTACCCTTTTTAATTTCACAAATTAACTTATTATAATTTATGTTAGGGAACTACTACTTGGCTGACAATGGGTATGCCAATTTTGAGGGATTTCTCGTACCTTATAGAGGTAGCAGATATCACTTGAAAGAGTGGGGACCAACAATGGATCGTCCTACGAACCCCCATGAATATTTCAATATGCGACACACTAGAACACGTAATGTCATAGAACGTGCCTTTGGTGTTTTAAAAAAACGATTCCCAATCCTCAGTCATCCATCATATTTCCCAATAAAGACTCAAGTTAGGCTTCTAATGACTTGTTTCCTACTCCACATTTTCATTCACCAAGAAATGCCTAATGATCCAATTGAACAGCTACTTGACGAAGATAATCCTCCGGAACTTGACTCTCAACCGCCTGAAATTATTGATACGGTTGAGTAATCACCGAGTTTAATCTATTCCGTGAAGAGTTGGCACAGTCTATGTATGATATTTGGATGCAATAGTGAGTAGTTTCACTTTCACCACTTTATGTAATTACATTTGCTGAGTTTGAGATTTTACAATTTGGATACTACCCTTCAATTTTCTGTTGTGATGTATGGATTTGTGTACACTGATAATTTGTCTTCATGCTAATTATAATGTTCGACATGTTGGTTTAATTTATTCTTATCACTTTTTCTTTGGAAATAATTTACACCGCAATGCTATTGCGGCAATGGTCGAATGATCCTAAGATGTGCAGGTCATAGCTCTATGCATCCAGGTAGATATTACTACGTTTATCCAGCTAATGGTCGCCACAAGAAACAGTTTATTTAGTTTGATGATTTCCACAAACTTCCATGCCCTACATCCGGATCAACTTTAGAAAGAAATAAGGCCAAATTTAGGTCTCAGATCAACATTACATTCATCTGCACAATTTCTAACTACTTCTACCCTTGTGAATGCATCTGGTGGTCCAAGTGATTATCTGTTATGGATTTTTATGTCTATTGTTATTATCTTCTTCTGTGTTGTGTTGGTGCTGCTAGGTGTGATATTGGGGATGTCAATGTGAGTACTGCTAGGTAACGTGCTCCTAAATGTAGGTATTAGATGGACTTTGTATTTGTAGTTATTTATATTTTTCTCCAGTAGTGGAAAGTACTATGTTATGTATTTTATAAGCATGTGTGAAGTTGATATGTCATCTTTATTTATCACTCTGATGAATTTGTCACAAGTGGATTGAATGCTTGTAATGTTGGAATCTATTTTGGCTTTATTGACTACTGATTTTCGCATATCAATAATCTACTATCTCCAATGTCAATTTTGTCATGATGCATACAAACCCAGATTCTTTATTTGTTATCAAGCATACTAAACTCCAATTGCAAAATGACAAAAATCTGCATCCCTATCCCACAAGCTATGTGATAAAGATGTACCCATAATGGTATACAAGCCATGCATGAGTCAATCAAAAAATTAATATGTTTATATCCATCATTATCCAATGGTGCCATCTTGTGACTAATGAACAATTATTTTAACTCTAATCATTTCAAGTATTCACCCTCCATAATTCACCCTATAAAAAGCATCGATTAGTAAGCTCTTTCAAATACTACAACATATCCAATCAATTTCACCTATTAACTAACTTCATCAACATGACCATAAAAAATATTCCATCCCAAGAGTCATTATTCTACATTTGGAAGTGGACCGAAACAATGGATCATTATTTTGTGTCCACGTTGAACGAGCAACTTGCGCTAGATAATTGGGGGGGACGGTTCGAGCTCAATTATCATGCTATTGCAACGGCTGTTAGGACCGTGAACGAGAGATTTCGTATACACTTGTCATGGGAGGAAGGTGTAACACGTCGAAGGTTTCTTGAGGAACGTTTTGATTGTTTCACTGATGTGGTAGCATGTCCACAAATCTATTGGGATAGTAACGAGAATGCCATCTATGGAGACGATTCCACTTGGCGTTTCTTGATTAAGGTTACTTATATTTCCTATATTTTATATAACTATCTTTACAACATGTAAATGTCGATTTTAATGCATATCATTATTTTTCAGAGTAACAAACTTGCTCGGGCCTATTACTATAGTCCCAAGCCGTTATTCGATAGCATGACAGGATTGTTCACGAAGCTAGAACCAGATATCCCGGATACTCCGCCTGAAGTCGTAGAGATTAGTGACGATGTACCCAACACTAAGCCCATTAGAAATCATTGCCATGCCACCATCGTTCTTTCAGACTCAAGTGGAGAGGTTGTTTCTCCACTACTTCCAAAAACGTATGAGATCGTAAGAAGGTTGTTCGATGAGTTAGACTCCCCACCTAATCGTGCTCGTCCTAGTGGGAGTGGTCGTCAAAGGTTTCCACCTAGGAACTTCGGTTGTCCGTCGCCAAGTGTCCGTCCAAATCCTAGCTATCCGCCTTCCCCCGCTTCTCAAGCATCGGATGAAGCATCCTGTAGCCCCACTAGGTGGTTTTATTTCATTGATGGGAACAAGTGAAAAAGGGTTTATGGGGCTTGTTTTGCATGGGTTATTCGGCTAGTGTGTTGCTTAGTGTGCTTGTTTGATTTGATCATTTCTTGTGTTTAATTTACTGTATTTCTTTGTGTGCTTATTTATTTTGTATCCCATCGGTTTTATTGTATTGTATTTGTTATGTTTGCATGTGCATGTTTATGTAATGATATTATAATATTCACTTTTCCACTATAATTGTTGTTATTGCCTTTAATTTAATGTGTAGAGCCAATGAGAACACAAGTTACACTTATGAGAACATTGGAATAAAAAAATTACATAAAAATAAAGATATCCGGATACAACCACAATTTGTTTAGCCAACCACTACGACAACTACCCAGTAAACTTTATGTTATCTTCCTGAAACAATTCATAACAATACCTCTTCCGAAATTCGTCAATCATTTCCGGATCAATCTCAGTGATGGAGCGTCCACATGCAAGACATTCAAGGATCTTAATACAAAATATGTTGCATGAGTCTGAATCCTTTTGTTGTGGAGTTTCTGGACACGAGATTACTTCCCAACTTCTCGTTTTCGCATTGCATTCACCACCCATCAAATTCTTATAAATGCTTGGCATTTGCATTGCTATTTTTCGAATCTCATACAAGTGCCTTGGATTTGACCTCCTATTCCCTCCTGAAAGAGAGTCGTATACGGTGATGACCTTATCTGCAATGCAAATATCATATAACACCCAATGATTTTTGTTAACGTGCGCTACACCAAACACCCTTTCTGTTTGTGACCACGACAAATATGGACCGTGGAGAGGGTATTTACCTAAGACGTAATCTGAAATGAACTTTTCTTCATTGACCCAATCATACTCTGCATGTTCCATCTTTGATCCCTTGCTCCAATTTTTGAATACACCTCTAGTAATGTGACCCTGCAAATTTAAAGTACTTGTAAATACAAATCAACTGGTTGTTATGAGGAGGGAAATATTTTTAGTGGCCCACTTACCCAAAACATAAAGTCGACCATTGTTCATCCTTGCAAGAATAGTTTTGGCCATTTTTTAGATTTATACACCACGAGGTAAATGAGTGC
The DNA here is from genome assembly GCA_037126765.1 of Stenogyne calaminthoides. Lineage (NCBI taxonomy): Eukaryota > Viridiplantae > Streptophyta > Magnoliopsida > Lamiales > Lamiaceae > Stenogyne > Stenogyne calaminthoides. The sequence continues at coordinate 23,305,408 of JBBCBC010000019.1, forward strand.
ATCCAGGTTCTACATAAAATGGATCATATAATTATAATATGTAAAAAAATTAAATTTATAAAAGCATTTTAATGTACCAGATCATTATTTTAATACCTCACTGCAAAGCCAACCTCTAGGATTCCAAATTCTCTCGAACCATTTCCTATTGGTTTCTGGGTATTCTCCAACAAATAAATGGATCGAAGGACTAGTCTTATTCAAAAACCAGTTCATAAATACAGAATCTACTCCAACAAGTGGTTCAATGGACACAGGATTGTAAAATTTTCCCTGTTTCACTTTGATATCTTCAGATTTATGCTCAATATCATCATCACTAGTGGTATAAGCATCAATTTGTAACAATAACCGAAGAAGATTACATCACAATACATAACTTCCCAAACATCGACATTATTAATTCAACAGTTACACATATTATAAGGTGCCTGTGATTCGTCTTGACAAAATGAACTATTTTGAACAGTGACTTCATCGTGTGCTTCATCTACTTTTTCAAACTCTATCATTTCTATCCCATCCTCATGTTCGAAACACCCCAACCTAGCCATTATTAACCTTTGATTCTCTAGGATGCGGTCCAATTTATTATCAATCTTCATATGCTTCTGATTCAATTTCCCAATTGCGCCAACAATGTCGTTCAAGATGATTTTTTCTTCACTTTTATTCGGCTCACATTTATTTATTTGAGGAGACTTAAAGTCAGAGTTATCAATATCATGAGATTTCACATCGATATCACTATACCCATCGGTCCTTTTTCGTTTCATGGTCTTTTTGGTTCTTGCAGTACTACAATCCTCAACACTCTTATAATATGTTGTGCTTTTCTCTTTCGATGATGGAATTAAATTTGGCAACACTATGATCTACTTTTAAAAAAGATGCCCATTAGGAATCACTTGAGTGAAATATACATAAAAATATGATTAACTAATATTAGGAAAACACAATTCATCAGACAAACCTAGATTACGTCATTCAATGTACTTGGGAAGCAGTTAAGTGTTAACTCTGTAAATCTGTAATACGTAGTAGCTTTCCATTGTAGCATACGTGGGATTACATCATCGGACATTTTATGTGCAGTAAAATTCCCCACGCACGGTATGACTTCAAAACTCCAAAATTGTAGTGCATATGTACTACCATGAAGATCAATGTGTCTCCTCGGTTGTTTCTTCTTACGAACTACACCTTTCTTAGGAAACTAACTTAAATACATGATTTTCCTAATGTCCCTCACAAGCAACTCATAACCGACTGATCCTCAAGGGTACTTGTTGAATTTCCTCAAGATTATCTACCAGATGTACATAATCCATATCAATTCTCCGCTTTGTCTTTTCCTTCGACAATATAATACCATACAAGACCCATAGATATGTGAGTTTCAGACTAACTTCCCCATCGCCTTTGTGTTTATCATCACAAAATGCCTCCTCGATGTCTTGAAAAACTAAATATTCTGGGTTGGTTGTTCCCCATACTTTCTTGAAGAAAGCTGATATTTGTGGGATAGGAGGGTTAGAACCGAAATGTAATCCAGTAATCAATGCAAACTCGTTGGGACCAAATTCAGTTTCAGCCTTGTTCACATGAAATACCAGTTTATCTCCTCGAAGGTGTTTGGCTTGCTTGAAGAGTAGATGAAGGATTAACTACCCTTGGAACTGGATTTTTTTAATCAACTTCATAAAATCGCCAAAGCATGAGTTATTGAATTTGACCTGGTTCTTTTTTGACAACTTTTCATTAATGGCACTAACAATTTTAAGATCGATACGACAACTTAGACTTGTATCGAAGTAATCTTTGGGTTCAAGAACTGCCATCTGAAATCAAAATTTACAACAAATATAATGAGAGGTTACAGAACCTGAACACAATAAATTTACACGAAATTGAATCTATTTTGAGCAATAAACTCCAAATTTAGCAAAAAACACAAAAACCCATTGCATTTTAGACCCAATCAGATTCAACAATGCAACAATCAGGTTCTATAATATCCATTCGTAAATTTTGTCCAAATTCCTAAATCCACTACATAAAAAAATCTATTTCATACAACATTAGAATGCCAACAGATATACAAAACCGCGATGTGGTACCTGGATTTAACTCTAACTGATAGTGATACCTGATATAAGGGAAAGTAGAGTATCGATTTCCTTTTCTCTTCAAAATTTATGTTCTTGTTATTGTGCCCGTCGTCGTGTCCTTTATAATGGAGAAGGCTTCGCCGCTTGGTAGGAGGTGTGACGTTTGAGTAGCACCTGTTCAGGATTAAGTGATTTCATGTTTGAGTAGAGACATTTCAGAGACAATGTGTTCCCGTGTTTAAGACCATCTTTTGTCGATGTTCTCAACGTTCGGATGGGTGACGGTTTGAATTTTCAGGGGCTGAAGAAGGAAGATGAAGGGTAGCTTTTTTCAGTGCAATTAACTCACAAGTGTGGTTGTATTTACGAGGGAAATTTTGTATATTTTATTGGTTTATATGTGAAATATGTGAATGGGGAATTTTGTATATATTATAATGATTCTAGAAGGAAAAATTTGTATCATTGAGAAGGGAGATTTTGTATATTTTAACTTCGATTCAGTTGTATTTATAGAAGGAATTGAGACAAATAGAGGTAATTTTAGACTAGTTACATATGATACTAAAATATAATTATGAAATCAATAAGATGGGTTACATGAAATAATTTCATATGATGCCATATGATATGTAAAATAAAATAATTACATATGATATGTAAACTATGGGGAAATCAGTCATGCATTGGAACCTTTCAGATTGCAATACCCGTTATGAAAATCCCCATGTGGAATAACTCAAACTTCCCAAAAGGAATTGTTAATCCGATCATCAATTGCAATATGCTAATTTCATAACTGCCAATATCCATTCACTCATATAAACACAAACAATGCTAATACAATAGACAAAATATATGACCATTCAACCATAGTGTTAATAACATGCAGCACCTCTAGATTACAAGTTCAAGGACAACATAAATCCAAACATAAACCATCTTAATGTACCAACACATAAGTTTTTAACAAAAACCATAAAGCTGAGAAATTAAAAGTTCAAAATGAAAGCATCTCCAAACTGATCAAGCTTTAAGTCGATGCATTTCCCCCACTGAAATCCCCAGCTAGCAACTTCTGCACATAACGGTAACGAGCTCTTTCGGGAAGTCCCATGAACATACCAAGACGACGCGTGTTCATGCAAAGCATGTCAGTAACAGTGAGACATTCATCCATTGATAGCTCTGGAATGCTTTATAATGGTGTATACCTCATTTCGATTCATGGCCAACTTTGCCTCGTATCCAATGACATTAGCGATGTTCTCAAGGCGATCATCCGAACATTTAAACAAACCTCCAATGGCTTCAATGAGCTCTTTGTTTTCACCACTGCTATCCTCAATTGCAGATGACTTTCTCTTGCCAGTCTTTGGGATAGATGTAGTTTTCCGAACACTGGGGCTCTCACTCGTCACTTCCATGTCACAAGAATCATCTCCATTAGGATCACATTGCTCTCTCCTGGTTCAGTTGCAGCCTTCCTCTTCTCATTATCCTCCTTAAAAAGAGTGTTAACAACATCCATAAGGTTCTCAGAATTATAACCATTAGCCCTATCATTCCCAAATACCTCTAGCCAATCTTCATAATAGGGCCATAGCTTATACCGCATCGAACCAATCGACGAGTCTTTCTATAAAATAATTAATAGAAACATGTTATCTCCTAGTTATATGAGTATAACATATTTGTAGACCCAATTCACAACATAAAGATATGTTAAATAGATACAGAGTATAACATAATAGCCGTACCTTCAACACTTTAGCCCAAGCTATATCAGAGACGTCCAAAATCTTAGTAATAGTGTTAAACCCGCATTCGGTATCTCCTAGAGCAGTCTGTAGGCAACCATGGAGTTTCTTCCAGGTATGTATCATTGAATTTATATGAGGCGTTGCACGGATATCGGTACTTGGGAGCCTTTTTATCATCCTCTCTTCTAGCTTATTTGCATAGCCTGGTCTAAACCCATTCTCACATTTCCAACATCCCAACACAACAAGTTCTTTTAACTCAGCCATCAAAATGTCCTCCTCTTTCTTATTCCATGTTCTTCGGGTGCCACCCGACTTTCGCACTCTACTAGGGCCACTACTGCTTGTTGAGGTTATACTGGAAAGTATGCTTTTACTTTGTATAACCAAACTGAATTTCTGTCTTATTTACTGAAATAAATTATTTATCACTGATGCTTTAAATATCATTGAATGTTACATATATTTACTGCATAACTGTTCAATAAATAGTACGTGTTACATTGTAGTTAATTTAGTGATACCAGATCACAGAAGATTAAATTAACAGTCCCTTGTAACTAAAAGTACACTGTTCACGACCTAGATGGAAATGAACAATCCATCGTGAAAGGTTGAAGTGTAAGACTCAGATTGGCTTGTCTTGACCAAGAGATTACACTAGTGCATAACTGATGCACTGAATAGGACCTACAAGAGGATAAATTCTTCAGCACTAAATTAGGAATAATTAGACCTCAGTGGTTCGTTATTTCTTAATCTTCATCCCTTAAATAGGATCGTGTGTGGTTAGTAATTATTGCTTTGACTTATGACGGATAGAGAATCAATGAGATTCAATACTTTATATCTTGGGCAATATTATTGGTCACATGCGATTTCTAAGATTTAATACGAAGAATCGTGTGCAAGTAAGCTTGTTCGATTTTCCCCCTTGGGAGGTTCATAAGATTTATCATACCAAATCTTGCAAGTGGAATTAGTTTCCGGTATGGATAATAATGTTGAACCGTTCCTTGACCAAGGACAAAAGATATTAATTAATGGAAAGCTATTTCAGTGGCTTGAATTGATTAATGGGCTAGATAATCTTAAACACGGGAAATAATAACCGGGAGCCATATTAACAGTAATATGGGTTAAGATGGATAGTGCAATATTAATTATGTAGTGGGATTAATTAATATTTATGGACTTGAATAATATTGTGGCTCAATATTAGATATTCAAAGTCCATTAGAAGGTCCAATCTTAATTCTCCTAAAGGCCCCTCAAGTAGCCCAAACATAATGTCCAATAATTGAAAATTTTGTTTAAAATAAAATAAATTATTGTTGTTATTTTTCCTCTATTTTTCGAAAACAATGAATAAAAGAGGGAGAAAGATTTTCTTTGAATTTTTGTTATGGAATGAAGATATGTATTCTTGAAATACAAGATTATCTCATTAAATTCAAGAAATCTCCCATTTGGTTATTTACTGGGCAAATTTTCAAAAATTTAGAAAATAAAGGGAAGGAAAGATTTTCTTGTTTTTCTTGAAAAGATGATATGGAAGATATGTATTCTTGCAATACAAGAATATCTCATAAATTCAAGAAGATCCAAATCTTGGATTCCTCATCCCATTATTTTCGAAAATAACCATAACAAGAGAAGGTGAGATTTTTATGGAATATTTTAATTATGGAGAAAAGAATATATGAGATATATTCAAGATTTCTTAGAGATCAAGAAAAAGATTTTCCCCTCCTATTCCATGAAGAAAAATCGGCCACCTCCTCCTCTATAAATAGGGGATGAGTTTTTCATCCCCAAGTGCAATTCCATGTGTTGAAAAAATTAGAAGTCCACAAAGGTGGTGCAACATAATTTTATTTTTCATTTTGTTAAATTGTTCGCGAGTTCCTACCACCGGATTGTTGAACAAGGATAAGGTAATACTTGAGAAGGTCTTTTGGTGTGTTCGTGTGAACGGGATCCATCTTCTCAACGGTTGTCACTCCGAGATGTTAGTTCACGTAAACCCGTAGCAATTCCGCATGCGTAGGATTTATGTGAACTGTTTATATGCATGATTTGTTGTTGAATTATTATTTGAATTAATATAGGATTAATTCATGCTAGTAATAATTGTTAGAATTAAATTTGTATTTAAATATTCATCCCGAATAGATCCGGGCAATTAATTCCCCAACAACTGGTATCAGAGCCTCGATTTCGGGCTCTGAGTTTTAAAATGTAATTTAATTCGTTTTCATTAAATTTGAAATTGGATAGTAGAATTGCTAGATCTTTTTTGCAGGTATCCAATTGTCATGGTATTTGATGAATGTTTATATTTATGCATGCATATAAATTGTAGTTTTTAATTCGATTAGCTTCAATTCGCTTTTGCCTCATGAGAAAATCCACGAGTAGATTAGGATTTGTTTGATTCGTTCAATGTAATAGACTAGTCTAGATCTAGGTTTATTTATTTTTTGTAAATAAATTGTAACCGGATCGTGAGCCAAGACGGAGACGATGAATTAAAGGCGGATGGATCCTAACCGGCACGGGCAAATGTAGGGCATCGATTAAACATGCCAAGGAGGCACGCGGTGATGCAGACACACGCAGTACGCACGGGCGCTTGGCGAGGCCGCTGGCCGAAATGGGCGCGGATCGGGCACGGGCGCAGCGATCAAGGCTGATGAAGGCGTGGGTCGCACGATCCGGGCGATGGGCGGAGGCGGACTCGCCCTGGCAGAGACGCGATACGATCGCTGGGCACGAAGTTGGGATGCGATCTGCCCTGCCGAGATCTACCGAGAAGATCCGAAAAATCGCTAGCGACGCGGCCGGACGCTTTTATCTTGCCTTCGCGGGCGCCGACGACACGGCCGGGAAGTGCAAGGCACGCGACCGACCATGAAATGGGTTGATGATGTTGCTTGACGTGGTGATTTTATTCGAGACAATCAAGTGGGAGCTTTTCGAGAGGAATGATGAAGGCTATGAAGACGATTTCTCAAGATCAAGACATGACAAAAATTAACCGTGACAATTGGATATATGTGCCCAATGTGTTTTTTTTTTTTTTTTTTTTGATATTTTGCATTATCCTGTGCTTATTTAAATTGTGTTTAAATATGCGATGCATGAGAAAGTATTTTGAAAAATCTCACCTTCGAAAATTACTAAGTATGTTTAAATAATTAATTGACAATTTTATTCCGGATAATAAAATTGAATTAATTTTGACCTCCATGATTTATTTATTTGTGAGTTTTTTTGGAGAAATTCCCCCCACGGGATGACCAAAATATGGCTTTCACATGAATAAATTCCAAACGGATGATTGTGGATTATTATTAGTGGCGACGATGACCCTCCCCACGAGGCTCGTTCAAAGCGAAATAATAATTATGTATTTAATCATGATTATTACTTAGGTATAAAATTGATATGCATATACTTCCCCGAAGTCCCTGTCAATTTTATATTGGTCAAGTGGGAGCTAACTATTAATCTGGATATTAAAGGTTTGTAACTGTTTTCTTGTTTGTAACATGCTTGAATGTGTTTAAATAATGATCCACCCCACGTGGCTTATTTAAACTGTTTTGAGATGTTGGCTGATGCATGTTCATATTTTTTTTGAGATTTTAATATGATACATGTGATCGAACCTTGTGATATGTTTGTGCTTATACAAATTGTTATTTATTTCAGTTCAGCATGTCGTAACCTTTTAATCTACTGTTCAATATACTTAAAGACAATTTGCTTACTGGTGAAAACTTTGTTGATTAGAGTCGTAAACTTACTATTGTCCTCACTGCACAAAGCCATAACTGGGTTCTCACTACACCTAAACCAGAAAAGACAAATGATGAGTCAACTAAAACGGTTAAGAAAGAGTATGCTGACTGTGAGCGTTCCAATGAAATGACAAAGTGTACCATCTTGGCTTCAATGTCAGATGTGTTGCAACACCAACACCAAAATGTTGAGACCACTGCAGACATCATGACTAGTCTTAAAGCGATGTTTCAACATCAGAACCGTGTGGCTCGTCAGATCACCATGAGGGACTTGCTCTCTATGAAAATGGGGGAGGGAACGCCCGTAACGGAGCACGTTCTCCAGATGATGGCTCACCTTAACAAGCTTGAGGTGTTTGGCACTGAATACGACATCGAGGCCCAAATCGATTTCATGCTCCACTCTCTGCCGAAAAGTTTTGAACAGTTCAGGCTGAACTACCAAATGAATAATCAGAAGTTCTCGATGCCTGACCTGTTGCAAGCTTTAGTCTTGAGCAGAGGCGATATTGGGGCAAAAGAGCCAAGCCTTGGTGGCAAATGGACCTTCTTCTTCTTCTAGACCAAAGGGTGGTAAGAATAAGAAAAAGGATAAAGGCCACAAGTAAGTGAACTCAAGTGTTGCCAAGGGCAAAGAAAAGGTGAAGGGAGGTGGAGGAGTGAGTAAACCAGCTAAGGGGAAGTGCTTCAACTGCGGTGAAAAAGGACATTGGAGGTCAGCCTGTTCCAAATCTAAGAGGAATAGAAAGAAAGGTAATTCTCACGCACTAGTTGTTGAAACTTATTTAGCGGCGTATGCCTCCCATTTATGGGTGGTGGATACGGGATCCACTGATCATGTTTGTTTCACTTTACAGGGGTTCAAGCGGACCCGACAACTTAGTGGGAGTGAGATCCTCATCACACTGGGTGATGCTACGAGAGTGGCAGCTGAAGCAGTGGGAGAAGTGCACCTGTCTTTTGAAGAAATAGTTTTAATTTTAAGAGATGTTCTTTACGTTCCTAGTTTTAGAAAGAATTTGATTTCAGTTTCTAAACTTTACCTTGATGGATATTCGGTTACTTTTGACAAAGTTGTTACCATTTCTCTTTATGATAAATTTATCTGTCATGGAACGTTGTCGAATAATCTCTATGCAATTAACTGTGCACACCACTCACGAAATGCATCCTATAACACATCAACTGTTTCCAATAAAAGAAAACGTTCATCAGACGTGAACGAGACACTTCTATGGCATCTCAGATTGAGACATATTAATCAAAAAAGGATTCAAAGGTTGGTAGAAGATGGTTCATTGGAGTCTCTCTGGGTTGAACCAATTCCAACTTGCGAATCATGTTTGGAGGGTAAAATGACCAAGAGGGCATTCAGAGCAAAGGGGAATAGAGCCAAAGAAGTGTTAGAAATCTTTCACACAGACGTATGTGGTCCAATGTCAATCAAAGCAAGAGGAGGTTATGAGTATTTCGTCACTTTATTGATGATTACTCAAGGTACGGCTATATTTTCCTTATGAAGCATAAATCTGAGACCTTTGATAAATTTAAAGAATTTAAGGCTCAAGCAGAGAATCATAGGGAAAAACGTATCAAGTCTTTATAATCTGATCGTGGAGGCGAGTACCTCAGCGATGAGTTTTTGAACTACTTGTCAGATGAAGGGATTGTATCCCAGCTAACTGCACCCGGAACCCCTCAATAAAACGGGGTTGCAGAGCAAAGAAACAGAACTCTTTTAGAAATGGTTAGATCAATGATGAGTTATGCAGATCTACCCAAGTCGTTCTGGGGTCATGCCTTGGAAACAGCGGCTTATATTATGAACTCGGTGCCATCCAACTCGGTTCCCAAAACTCCCAAAGAATTGTGGACCGGGCGCAAGCCTAGTTTGAGACACATGAGAATTTGGGGTTGTCCGGCCTACGTGTTGGACAAGGAAGCCAGAAAATTGGATCCTCGATCAGAATTAAGGCTGTTTATAGGATACCCCGAGGGAACAAAAGGGTGTATGTTCTATGGTCCCGAAGATCAAAAGGTGGTAATAAGCACCCACTTTAGATTTTTGGAAGAAGACTATATGAACGAAAGAAAACCCAGGAGTGAGATTACCTTAAATGAGCTAAGGGGGCTAACCTCAGTGCCAACTGTACAAGATGTTATACCAAACGACACACTTACACAACCGGAACCTCGTCGTAGTGGGAGGGTTGTAAGACAACCCGAGAGATTCATGGAGGTAGGAGAGTCCTCGAACTTAGTCCCCGGTCAAGATGAATCAGACCCATGGACTTACGACGAGGCAATCCAAGACAAGGATGTGGTTTCTTGGCAAACAGCAATGGAAGCCAAAATGGGTTCTATGGATCATAACAGAGTGTGGGAGCTAGTCGAACCACTTAATGAGGTCAAACCCATTGGTTACAAGTGGGTATACAAGAGGAAAAGAGGACCAGACGGGAGGGTGGAAACCTTCAAGGCAAGACTTGTGGCGAAAGGTAATACTCAGAAAGAAGGGATCGACTATGAGGAAACTTTTTCACCTGTAGCAATGCTCAAGTCCATCCGAATTCTCTTGTCGATTGTTCTTGTCTCTCGACTTTGAAATCGGCAACCGGATGTCAAGATGCGGCTTTCCTTAACGGAAGTCTTGAAGAGGAAATCTATATGCAACAACCCCAAGGCTTCATTGAAAAAGGCCAAGAACACCTAGTTTGTAAGCTCAAGAAGTCCATTTATGGACTCAAACAAGCATCTAGAGCTTGGAACCAATGTTTTGATCAAGTAATAAAGTCTTATGGGTTTGATCAAAATGAATACGAAAGTTGTGTGTACAAGAAGCGTGTCGGAACTACATTGGTATTCTTAGTACTATACGTAGACGACATTCAGCTCATCGGGGATGATGTAAAGGTGTTGTCAGACGTAAGGGCATGACTTTCAAAATAGTTTGATATGAAGGACTTAGGGGAAGCCGGGCACATCCTCCTTGGGATCAAGATCACCGAGATCGCAAGAAAAATGATGATAGGCTTATCGCAAGCTTCATACATGACACCTTTATCTTGAAGCGATTCAAAGATGCGATTCCAAGAAAGGCTTCAGTACCTTTTCGACATGTAATCCATCTATCCAAGAAAATGTGCCCTAAGACACAAAAGGAGATAGATGACATGAAAGACATTCCTTATGCTTACTGTTTTAAGCCTTATGTATGCAATCTTTGTGCGAGACCCGATATCCGCTTTCAGCTGCCATGGTAGTGAGATATCAAAGTAATGTCTGGGAAAAGAGCATTGGACAACTGTTAAGAACATTTTGAAGTATCTGAAAAGAACTCGGGATAGAATGTTAGTTTATCAGTCAGATAGTCTAATCCCCATCGGTTACACGGACTCTGATTTCCATTCAGACTTAGATTCCGAAAAAATCTACCTCACGGTAGTGTGTTTTGCATGGGGGGAGGAGCCATGATATGGAGAAGCGTTAAGCATAAATGCATCGCCGATTCTACCATGGAAGCTGAATACATAGCTGCTTGTGAGGCAGCGAAAGAAGCGGTTTGGCTCAAGAACTTCCTAGTGGACTTGGATGTAGTTCCGAATTTTCCCAAAGACAATCAAGTTCTTGATAATAATGCCGATCGATTGCAAATTCAAGGGAACCAAGAGCCCACAAGGCCAGCAAACACATTGAAAGGAAATACCGTCTTATACGAGAAATCGTTAATAAAGGAGATATAGAGGTGACAAAGATCGCGTCAGAAGACAACCTAGCAGATCCATTCATAAAGGGTCTGCCTCAGAACACATTCGAGAGACATGTGGAAGGAAGGGGTGTCAAGACCGTTGTCAATCTGCTTTGAGTATAAGTGGGAGATATTATTAGGTTAGTGTAGGTGACATTAGATGTCACGACAGGAACTACACGAGATATGCTATAGTATACTTAAAAGCAGACTTTGAGTATAAGTGGGAGATTGTTGGGGTTATACTGGAAAGTATGCTTTTACTTTGTATAACCAAACTGAATTTTTGTCTTATTTACTGAAATAAATTATTTATCAATGATGCTTTAAATATCATTGAATGTTACATATATTTATTGCATAATTTGCTTCAATAAATAGTACGTGTTACATTGTAGTTAATTTAGTGATACCGGATCACGTAAGATTAAATTAACAATCCCTTGTAACTAAAAAGTACACTTGCTCACGACCTAGATGGAAATGAACAATCCAACGAAAAGGTTGAAGTGTAAGGCTCAGATTGGCTTGTCTTGACCAAGAGATTACACTAGTGCATGACTGATGCACTGAATAGGACCTACAGGAGGATAAATTCTTCAGCACTAAATTAGGAAGAATTAGACCTCAGTGGTTCGTTATTTCTTAATCTTCATCCCTTAAATAGGATCGTGTGTGGTTAGTAATTATTGCTTTGACTTATGACGGATATAGAATCAATGAGATTCAATACTTTATATCTTGGGCAATATTATTGGTCACATCCGATTGCTAAGATTTAATACGAAGAATTGTGTGCAAGTAAGCTTGTTCGATTTGCCCCCTTGGGAGGTTCATAAGATTTATCATACCAAATCTTGCAAGTAAAATTAGTTTCCGGTATGGATAATAATGTTGAACCGTTCCTTGACCAAGGACAAAAGATATTAATTAATGGAAAGCTATTTCAGTGGCTTGAATTAATTAATGGGCTAGATAATCTTAAATACGGGAAATAATAACCGGGAGCCATATTAACAATAATATGGGTTAAGATGGATAGTGCAATATTAATTATGTAGTGGGATTAATTAATATTTATGGACTTGAATAATATTGTGGCTCAATATTAGATATTCAAAGTCCATTAGAAGGTACAATCTTAATTCTTCGAAAGGCACCTCGAGTAGCCCAAACATAATGTCCAATAACTGAAAAAGGTGTTTAAAATAAAATAAATTATTGTTGCTATTTTTCCTCTATTTTTCGAAAATAGTGAATAAAAGAGGGAGAAAGATTTTCTTTGATTTTTTGTTATGGAATGAAGATATGTATTCTTGAAATAAAAGATTATCTCATTAAATTCAAGAAATCTCCCACTTGGTTATTTATTGGGCAAATTTTTGAAAATTTGGAAAATAAAGGGAAGGAAAGATTTTCTTGTTTTTCTTGAAAAGATATTATGGAAGATATGTATTCTTGCAATACAAGAATATCTCATAAATTCAAGAAGATCAAAATCTTGGATTCCTCATCCCATTATTTTCGAAAATAACCATAACAAGAGAAGGTGAGATTTTTATGGAATATTTTAATTATGGAGAAAATAATATATGAGATATATTCAAGATTTTTTGGAGATCAAGAAAAAGATTTTCCCCTCCTATTCCATAAATAAAAATCGTCCACCTCCTCCTCTATAAATAGGGGATGAGTTTTTCATCTCCAAGTGCAATTTCATGTGTTGAAAAAATTAGAAGTCCACAAAGGTGGTGCAACATAATTTTATTTTTCCTTTTGTTAAATTGTTCGCGAGGTCCTACCACCGGATTGTTGAACAAGGATAAGGGAATACTTGAGAAGGTCTTTTGGTGTGTTCGTGTGAACGAGATCCATCTTCTCAACGGTTGTCACTCCGAGAGGTTAGTTCACGTAAACCCGTAGCAATTCCACATGCGTAGGATTTATGTGAACTGTTTATATGCATGATTTGTTGTTGAATTATTATTTGAATTAATATAGGATTTGTTGGTCCTAGAGAATAATTGTTACAATTAAATACACGTGTTCAATGATTTTAAAACTTTTTCTTATCCGAATATTCATTGCTCTCGATAAAGTCTCAGACGGGATCCCGAAAATTAAATCCCAACCGAAGTCCCGAAGTGTCAGATCCCGAGTTGCTTGGATCGATATAACTAACTTCTTGAATCCTCGGATGAGAGTTCGGTTTGGTAACTATCTGTTCTGCTACTTTCCGTCTTGAATGGTTGGCCCTTAGATTATACTCAACTTAAGCTTTGTTTAAAAAAAAAATGAAATAGTGATTAGGCAATATAATTACATATGCAACTTTCGGTTGGATTGATTCCAACTGAATATCAATGAAAAGTATGCTTTCCAATCAAGTTGATCCAAACAATTAAGCACAAATAAGGAAAGCGATAAAGAACAAACATTATAGTGGTTCGAGACTCAAGCTCCTACATCCACTCTCCCCGACTCTTCAGAGAAATTCACTATCAAACGAGCTTTTCGACTACCTCGTAGTTTATTACTTTCGGCCCCGAGTTTTACATCTCCACGTGGTTTACTTACTCAACCCGACCTTGAGTTTTGTTTACCTCCGTAGTTTACTTACTCAATCACACCCCCTAGACTACCCCACTAGCTTACTAACTTCTTCTCTAGAGTTTTCGATATAAACTAACTTTCTACTTACCAACAAACACACTCCAACTACCTTCTCAAGGTTTGGGGTTTTTTCTTGGTTGGTTTCAACTAGGATGAGATATCCTTTACAATAAAGCACAATGCAAAGGGTTAGGATATCTCGACTAAGCTTTTGGATAAAACTTATCACGCTAGGCTTAGTAAATTGAGCTCTTTCAATATAAAAGCACTTGGGAAATTCAAGGTGTTTCGAGTGCTTTAACTTTTCAAAAATAAGTTTGAGCTCTTGTTGCGTATAAATTTCCCGTAACCTTACTATGTAGAGGGTCACCAATATTTATAGGCATACACCAAAGTCACTCTTGAAAACTATCCGTTGGAGAGATAGCTTGAGTTCCCTCTTATGGTGTGTGAGAAAAACGGTATATTTAGAGTTTGAAACTCCCTAACACGCTTTTAGGCAATAACCTTTCATGTAGCCGGTCTTCACTTTTTGCGAACCGGAACTTTCGTTACATCCCGACATCTTTTTTTTTTTTTTTGAGAGGCTTGTCACCGCATTGTCGGTATAGATGCAGTGTCATCTTCCTTTTTTGACTTTTGTCTTGATTAAGGGTAGACACCTTTTAACGGCTCTTTTGATCACAAACTCCGAGTTTGATATAACCTTAACAATACTTGACTTAGTTCCTTTTATGCGCATTTGAATGTCTTGGCAATATCTAACTTTTTAAGGCATCGCGTTTCTCTCAAATATTAAATCCTTCGATAGATATATTCGATGCCTTGGAACATTCAGTTCATCTTGATAATCGATATATTCTTGAAGTCTTGATAATTCTTGTGCTCTTAGTTTTTCTTGATCTTGAATACTCGGTCTTGATCTTGCATCTTGAGTCTTACGAGTCTTGAGTCTTAAAGTCTTTAGATTTATCTTGGCTTGTCTTTTTTGAGTCTTCATCTTTGAGTCTTGATCCTTTCGATTTCATCTTGAAGTCTTGAGAGACTATTACGAAACTATATCTGGCGACTTATACATTTTGCGAGATAACATCCGAATACTCTAACCGAATCCGGACTCAACTATCAAGATCATTCTTGAACATGTCATACTCTCGGGGTTTTGGGATCTTAATCAAAATCATATAATCTTTTATTTAAATTCATCTCCCAACAATTTCCCCTTTTTGATGATGCCAAAACCTATCTTGTTACAAGTATATAACCTATTCTCGTTTTCAGTTTTTATCTATTACAAGATTGGTTATGTCCCAACAGTTTCTGAATCGAGAAATCTCCCCAAAAAAATTTCGGAGAGTCTCCCAAGCATTTCATCACCAAACAATCGATGTCGGGCATATCAAAAGACATGTAAAAAATAAGATAATGAGGTATTATCTTTTGAGCATAATGATAAGTCTTCATTGATGATAAGTGTTGCTTTTGATTCCAATGAATTTATCAAACAAAATAAAAAGACAAACACTTGAAGAAACACAAAATCTTCTGAGTCTTCATTTTTTTTTTTTTTTTTTGTTCTTCAGATTTGGCTCTTCAGTCTTCTGCTCTGTTTGCTTCATTTTCGATTTCATTAGTGGGTACTTCCAGATCAAACATTCCGAAGTATCTCTTCTTGACTCATTTCTTTTCACGATGATGTCCGGATCTTGTTTCGATTAGTCCCATCGACCCGTAGATCTTGGCAATTTCTTGCGTAATGGCCTTTTCATTTACCAAGCCATTACCAAATTTCGGAGGAGGATAGGAATATGGACCGGGGGCTACTATCTGTACTCCACCTTTATCCATAAGATTAATCCACTTTTGTAGATACTTTGGATAAAAGGTGAGAAGATGTTCAATAAAGCTTAGCTACGATCGAGCCTTCCCTTCTCCATTCCCAGAACATCAAAATTGAACCGAAAGGTTCTCTTCACTTCTTCCCACATGTCGTTGAGTTTAATGGGCATCCATTTATCAACATGGGGCCACCTCAGCCGCTTTTCGATGTTCCTTCCTCTTGCTTTCATAAACTTTACGAAGTCACTCCTTTACGCTCTTCGCCTCATCTCTTTTCTCGATCCGAAAAGTTCCCGAGATCAAGCATTAGCTTTCTTAGCTTGTTCTTTTTGGAGTGTCATCGAGCCTCTCTGAGTTGAAGACTTTCTTCCGAGGTTGAGACTTCGGTTCTTCTTCATTTTCGAAATCGGTTTTTCTCTCACGCACGCTTTTGCTTACAAAGTTGAACAACGTCGAGGCTTTCCTCTTCATAAAGCGATTCAAAGACCACCGGCTTGTTCCAACCTTAGTTCTATCACTTTCGGTTTCTCTCTTGCAACCTCAAGCTTGGTTTGCTTAGAAACTTCGAATGTAGACAAAGCTTCTCTTTGAGCAAATTTTAACTTCTCAAGAGCATCGACTTCTTTAAAGGCTTGAGCTAAATTGTACATTTCAAATCTTTCCATGAGCCTTCTTTTCCAAAAGTCGTGCCATGAACTCCCGAGGTCTCGCACCTTCCCTTTCCCCTTCTTGACCGTAGTTTGGAAGAAGTCCGAGAGAGAGCCGTGTCCATATGATCTTGTTCTTTTTTCACACAATGGATCTCTCTCCCGCTAAGATCTTGCTCATCTTCCATTCTTCTAATGTGGTTCTTAGCCAAGACGCTTCTTCAAAATTGAGCAAAGGCGGAAGTACATCTTTAAGCATCTCTGTCATCTCTTGGTCATGAGCATTTGCCAACAAGCCAGTTTGATCTTGCTTCAGTTCTCTGTCAGTTTCTCCTCTAGTAATTCAGTCGACTCCTGGTGCTTTTGTTTCATTTCATCACTTATCTCTGCATTGATTCCCTCCAGCTTTTCTTTTAGCTTTTCTTCCATGGAGGTCATCTGAGTGGTCAGAGTGTTTTGTATTTGCACTAGCTCTGAAGAATGACTAAGTCCTTCCATTGTCTGGGCTTGATTGGCCAATGTTTCTTCCATCCGACAATTTTTTGATTGCCATTGGCTCAATCTTTTCAAGTTTCTCCATTACGAAGAGTGAGATCAATCTCGGCTGACCTTCTTCGCTACATCTTTGTTTGATCATCCTGAGCTTCTGCTTTATCCTGAGCTCCATCCTCCAGTTGAGCCTCAGTCTGTTTATCAGACATTTCAGAATTAAAGATAGTACTTTCAGTAACTCTGGCATCATTATCAATAGTGCCAAAAGGTACCTGAAGAGTGCTAGCTTCAGTCTGAGGTTGATCAGCGACAGAAGTCTCTATTTCTGTTTGAGACTGATCCTCAGCTTCTCCCTGTTGGTCCCCATCTCCATCTTTGGATTTGTCTCCATTTGCTCGGGCACCAACCTCATTTGCTTTCTTCTCGGCTAAACTTCAACCAACCCGGCTCATCAAAATCGAATTTTTTCAATCGAGCTTTGTCCTTCAACCACGAGAAGTCGGTCGGGGAAGGCGTCTCCTCATTCCACCGTCTTCCCCCTCCAATCTGACAATATCAAGCATCTCGGGAAGAGTCGATTGAGGATATACTGCTCCGGCGTCCTTAATCAAAGAATATATCTTACGATCGGGGTATGAAATGAGCTCGATCCTCAATCGAGGATGAACCGATCCCTTGTCCTCCATTCGCCAGATCCTCCCTTCCGATATCGGGCTCTGGTTCGATCCAGAAGCCTAAAGAAGATCAAGCGGTAAGTCACTTATCTCATCAAGTAAATTTTGCTCAGCCTCAGATCGTATCTGAAGTGCATTCATCCCCGGGAAATTGCAACAAACGAAATTAAATGAATTTTTCATTAATAAAGACCCGGGTCGAGTTATGTGCACATCTTGATATGACTCTCTTCAAGGCTATCTTCAAGAGGTAGGCATTTAGGGTCTCGACAAGAATCCCCCGGATGTCTCCAAACCATAAGAAGACCTAAGCCAACCCTCCCCATTGTCCTTGAGAAGAGAGCGAGTTGTAATGGTGAACTTTGAAAGCATTTTCAGGTTGTCTCTCGATCCGAAATCATCAAGAATCGTCGGTGAGAACCACCAATCTTCTGCGCTTTGGGCGAGGTTCTTCATTCAAGCAGGTTTTGCTCCTTGCTCTATTTTTTTCCTTCAATGAGAACCTTCCCCAGTGCATTTGAATCTCTTTCTCGGCGGCAATCAAGGTGATTCTACCTTCTTTTCTCTTTTCCTCGAATAGCACGCTTCTTCACAAAGAATAAACGTTTGAAGAGAATTTTGGATTTAGGGAATGGGGTTGAGTTGGCGAAGATATCCTCTTCCTCTTCGCACATCTCCAAAATATAGGCAATTTTGGTGGCATGGTGGATCTTGCCTTTCATTGTGATTTCCCCATTGACTCTTTTTATGATCTTGGCTTGCTCAGAGCACCATCCGGACTAAATTTCAGCCCGGTTGAAGTCGGTGGTGGGAGATACCTCGATCGCCGCCATCGATCGAGCTTGGGGAACTAATGCGCTCAAAAACTCCCCATGAAGACTCATGACGCTCTTTGCTCAAATATCCATCGGCCTGCGATATTGTGGCTTTAGGTGCTTCTTGTTCAAAGTTGCCTCAAACTTCACGAGATTCTCGGAAATCCTATCTAGGTATTCCCACCTCTCTTCCCTATACATATACATTGCGGGATCCTCTCCTCTATCACATAGCTCAAACACATCATTCGATTTTTTCGAATAATGCACACCTCCTCTCTCAAAATCGTTTATTTTGATGAGTGATCTAGATGAGATACGATGTCGAAGAGTGCATACAATCTTCTTCATCTGTTTTTCAAATTGCGGATGAATTCGATTACCTCCTTTATGAACTCTCTGGTGCAGTCGACTTGCGACTAGATGGGTGAGTTTGGCCATCGGATCATATTGAGCCTCCTCTTACGGCTTTGAGTTGGTTGAGCTCTCAAGTGGGACAATGAACTTCGTACCATGGCTTATTGGTTATGACCAATCTCTACGTATATGGTTGGAGCCATTTTAGAATGTGATTGAAGAATTTGAAGCTTTAGGGTTTTGCTATTTCTAGGCAAAGGGGATTTTTAATTCTGAGTATTTGGGAACGAAGGGTTTGATAAAATTTTGGCTTGAATGGCTTGAAGAGGTATAGATAGCTTGAGATCGTGGGGAATCGTGTAGGTTAGGTGAAAAGTAATCTGGTTGAGATTAATCTCTCGATTAATGGGTATATGAACCGACGATCTCCCGAAAAGTAAGCCGCCAAAATATCCTCTTAATTCAATAATGTGACAATGAGCATTAAATGACTAATCTTCTTCGAATTTAAAACGATCCCGAAAAACATTCCTCGGTGTTTTGTATTTATTACACATGATTCTTGAAGTTTTATTTAAGCAATAAATGGCTCACATGAGTCATTACCTCTTCGACTAATTTTCTTCTATCAGGTCTTCTTGAAAATTGACCTTGATAAAATGTCAATATAATATCGAAAATCTTGAAAGGTTTAAAGATTCTTCGAAAGACTATCGATGCGTCTGAAGTTTCTTGAGACTTAGTTCAAGATTTCATTTTATCCCGAGTTTTCAAGAGAATTTTGGAAAGCTTCATGTATCCGAAAATCTTCAATTTTCGATTTACTCTATACACTGTTCTAACATCCCTAATTCAAAAAGTTCACGAAATCTTGATTCACCAAAGGTTTAGTCAAGATATCGGCTCTTTATATCAAGATGAATTTTCTCCATCCTTATGTCCTTTTTCTCACATGATCTCTGATGAAGTGATGTCCGATATCTACATGCTTGCATCTCTTGTGCAATAACGGGATTTTGTGAAATAGCAATGGCACTATTATTGTCACAAAATATTGGTACTTCATTGGCCACAACTTTATAATCCCTTAATTGTTGTCTAAGCCAAAGAATCTGAGCACAATTTCCTGCAGCCCATGTATTCAACTTTCAGAGTATCTTGGTTAAAGGTCCTGCTTTTTGAAAACCAAGATATCGGTTTGCTTCCTAGAAATTGACAAGTTCTGTTGTGGACTTCATCAATTCTGCAACCTCCATAGTCGACATCGAAGTAACCCGATTAATTCAAGGTTATCATCACCGGATACCATAATCCTCTATTCATCGCGCCCTTAAGATATCTCAAGATCTTTTTAGCGACCTCCATGTGACTAGTCTTAGGATTAGCTTGGTATCTTGCACATACCCCAACAAAGAAATGTTATATCTGGCCTACTTGATGTGAGATAGAGCAATGATCCAATGATTCCTCTATAATCAGTATGATTTACTGATTTGCCTTCTGAATCAGGATCCATCTTGTAGTTAGTATTCATAGGAATTCTAACTGCATTGCAATTTTGTACACCATATTTTTGCAATCGGATCTCCGGTGTACTTTGCTTGGTTGATGAATATTCCTTCCTTTGATTGTTTCACTTGAAGACCTGAGGACAAAATTCATCTCTCCCATCATTGACATCTCAAACTTGCCTTTCATCGGTGTTGAAAACTTTTCACACGGTGATGGTTTGGAGATCCAAAAATGATGTCATCAACATATATCCGAACCAAGAAGATATCTTTCCCATCCTCTATCCTGAAAAGTTCTATCAGCAGTTCCTTTGACAAAACCATGGTCGAGAAGAAAGCTGCGAAAAGAGTATCATACCATGCTCGGGTGCTTGCTTGAGACCATACAAGGCTTTTCATCGAGCTGTAAACTTGGTAATTTTGTTTGAACCCGGAGGTTGTTCCACATAAACCTCTTCTTTAAGTACACCGCTTCAAATGCACTTTTCACATCCATTTGATAGATCGTGAACTTCATGTGGGCAAAGATATGCAAGAAACAATCGATGGCTTCTAGTCTTGCAACCGGTGCAAAAGTTTCATCATAATCCAAGCCTTCTTCTTTGGGAATAACCTTGTGCAACTAGCCTTGCCTTGTTTCTTACAATGTTGTTGTTTTCATCTCTTTTATTCTTGAAAACCCACTTGGTTCCAATGACATTGTGCCTTCCAGTCTATCTACCAACTCCCATACTTCATTCCTTGAGAATTGATTCAAATCATCTTGCATAGCAAAAATCAATCTGAATCTTGTAGAAACTTCACCAATCTCTGCGGGTTCTTTCTCTCGATAGGAAGCAATGAGAATAGTGCACTTTCGCCATGGAACCTTCTTGTCTTAACACCTTCAGTTAGATCACCCACAATCGACTTGTAGGATGACTATCTAACCATTTCCTTCTTGATGTTCCCCTTCAATAGTATCCTCAACATTTGAAATGTTAGGTTCGATTATGTCGAGAAACTCGGGGAACAACAAAAAAGGAGAAAGTGAATCATCTTCCTCGGGGAAATTCTATTCGAACATTGTCGAAAACATTTGTTCCCCTTGGTTGATAGATTCAGAATTTGCCTCACCAGACCACATCTTCATTGGCATCACATACCGAAGTCCGAACTTGTGTCTGCTCGGATCAACCTTTAGAGGCTGGGTTTTCCCGAGTCTCACCATCCCGATTTCCATTAAAACTTCTTTATCCGAGTCCGAGTCACTCTAATCATAGATTGTGGTGACCTACCTTTCGAGTTCGATAGATGATTTTTCTTTTTTTTGTTTTGAGGCTTAATCTGGTGATCCTCTTAGTCGGTTCATCCCATCATGTTCTGTTTCTTCCGAACACAAATAGTTTCATCAAAAAAACAACATGAGGTGTTTCCTCCACAATAAAGAGTCCCTAAAAACTCGAAGGCTTTTTCGACTTGAATATCCTAAGAATATTCCTTCATCGACTTTACTATCAAAAGTTTTCAACCGATCTTTACCATTATTGTGTATGAAACACTTGCAACCAAACACACGAAAAAGAAAAAAACAAGAGGCTTCCTTTCATTCCAAAGCTCATAAGGTGTTTTGCCTTGACTCTTGAGTCAAGATGGATCTATTCTCGTGAGTAGCATGCGGTGTTGACAACTTCATTTCAAAATCTTTTAGGAATATCGACCCATTATCATTGTCCTTGCGAAACTTCTTTGAGTCCAACATTCCTTCTTTCAAAGAACACCATTTTGTTGAGGGGTCCTTGCGGTGATGTTTCATGAGAAATTCCATTTCTTTGCACAATAATCGATATAATATGATTTATAAATTCATTTCCTTTGTCGATCTCGATTTTGACCACACTCGATTCTTCTCAATCTTGAGCCTTTTTTAGTAGCTCTCCGCGGTTTTTATTCGAGTCTCTTTCTTACTAAGTAAGAATATGACCCAAGTATATCTCGAGTAGTCATCAACTACTACCAATGTGTATTTCACCGCCATTTGTACTCACATGTGTTATAGGACCAAAGAGATCCATATGAAGTAATCAAGTATTCTTTTCAAGAGAAACCTCAACTTTACTTTTAAATGATGCTTTTATCTGTTTTTCCTTTTCCGCACGCATCACAAATATGTTCCTTCTTGAACACTTTGTTAGGTAACCCTCTCACAAGAGCTAATCTTGCAAGCTTGTTCGGGTTTTGAAATTTAGGTGATTCATTCTTTTTTATGCCATAACCAATTTGGTATCTCGTGGAACTTTTAGCAACTAAACATGTATCTTTTAGGAGTTGAACTCCAATCGCCAAAGATACACATTCCCTTTTCTTGTACCCGGTCAATAATACTTTTTCGTGATGTATCATCCTTCACAAAACATAAGTTCTTAGAGAACTCAACATTAAAACCTTTATCACGAGAATTGGCTAATTGAAAGCGGGTTATGCTTCAATCCGAGATACATATGAAACACCATGGATATGAACTCGAGTCGATTTCCAAAGTTCCATATCCTTGATGGATCCCTTGGAGTTATCTCCAAAAGTGATCTCAAATGGCCTCTATGTTCAACATAGTCATGAACTAGCTTCTTGTATCTGTCATATGTCTTGAACATCCACCGTCAAGATACCATATATCGAGAGTTTTTTCATCTCGGCTCATCGGTGCCATGTGATCTTTAGTCGGTTTAGTGCCCTTGTTTTCCTCCCGAAAAACAAATTAATTCTTAGGTACCCAATTTGTGTAGGGTCCTACAAGGTTAGATGTACCTTTGAATCCAAATCACACAACTCTCATTACTTTAGAGTGGCTGATCATCTTCCAGAAACATCAACATATACATCCACTACTCATCGTGCCTTAGCGGTTTTAGATATATGTGTGCTAACTTTAGCTTGAACATGTGCCTTTGAATTCTTCTTTGGTTCAGCCTTACGCTCGAGATGCTTATGCTTTTGTGCGATTAGTCTAAATCTTTGTTGATTCGGTTTGAATAACCTTTACCTTTAGGCAAGTAAGGTTTAGGTTGTCATCTTGAAATCTGGGCCTTTCGAAGATTGAGGACTTGGTCTCTTCATTGAGAATATCTCTACAAGGTGTTTCTCTTCTGAAGATTCCTCCGATGGTTCAAAGTAGATCCTTTCAAGTTTGCATTCTTAGCATGAGGCTTTGAAATACACTGCTGAAATTTTCTAATCGACCGTTTCGAGTTTTCTAGCCTTCACCGAGGTTTGGGCTTTCTAACTTTGATCATTCAATTTTTTTGAAACCATAGGTCCTTTTCCCTTATCTACAACCTTGGGCATTACTTGATTTTGAAGTGTAGGTGCCAATCGTTTTACAAAGATTGTCTTCTTGCTACATGATCTGAAGATTCGGATGACCTTGTGAGGTTCCCCCGGAATGTATCCCAATCCAGATTTTATAGTCCGAGATCTCTCTGGTAACTCTGAATTTCATCTATTACTTTAGATGCATTATTCAATAGAGTTAACTTCTTTTGCACTATCCTCACAGATTCACGAGAGAGTTTCATGCTTCTCGGAGAGAGGTCATTGAACTTAGTTACGATTAGTTGAGTTTCTTGAGATTTCTCTAACTTTTCAAGGGTTCTATCAAAATTCTCTTTTTCGAGAGTTGTACTTTTCGAAACATCTAGTTCATCAAGAGTCCCATAAATTGAGAAGTGATTTCAGTTTTGCTAGAGTCTTTCCATTTTAGATTTTCAAAGATTCGGTTCCTTATTACGCTCTTGAGTTTTATTTAGCGATCCTTGCAAAACAAAGATAGTCCTTTATCGATTCTCAAAAGAATCCATCGGTCAAAATACCTTTTCGGTGGAACTTGAAAACTCTTGTGCTAATGTAGGAGCAATAACATGTAAGAGTTTACCTCCTCAATGGCCATCGCAAAGGATGTCATCACTATCACCGCCCGAGAATATTTCATCCCCAAGAGCTAGATTCTTCCTCGAGAATGTTCTTTTTTCGCAACCATGGCCTTTGAGAACTTAATCTCTCTTTTTAACTTGTCTTTCTCTTCTCTCCTTAGCACTCAACTCGACAATCATCTTTCCAAGTGACCTTTCTTCCGACAATTATAGCATCTGTTGGCATCATCATCCCGATCATTTTTCTTCTTTGGACTTGAAGTCCTTTTTTCTCGATGAAGATCCTTCGACTTTTGTCCTTCTTCTTCTTCTCGGTTGATCCGTCCTCGGTTTCTTCCGGTACTGTTGTTCTTCGCGTAGAAGCTTTTGTATTTTCCAAATCTACTATTAAGTCTGTCAAACCTCCTTGCCATCGATCTTTAGCTTTTCCTCAAGCTCATCCCGATGTTTGGCATGGGGGTTCTCGAAGATCTTTAGTTTTTTAGGCTTTTAAAGCCACATTTTTACTTGATGAAGAATCATCTTTCTTTGTCGGCCTTTTTGGATTTCTTATCAATTACAAATTCATAGGCTTTTCGATTCGAGAATACTTGTTGGTATGGCATTGAGCTAATGTTCTTGGTGTTTTCAATCACCACTGCATGAATATCCCATTTCTTAGAAAGACCTCTAAGAATTTTTAATGCCACTTCTCTTTGTGGATATTTCTTTCCAAGTGCATTTAGATCATTCATGATGCTAGTGAATCTGACTTCCAATTTGTCTATTGATTCACCATCATCCATTTCAAAACTGTCAAACTTTCCAATTGCTACTGAAAGTTTGTTTTCTTTTATATGATCTGTGCCTTGGCACATAACGGCTAGTGTATCCCATATCTCTTTAGCAGTATTACAGTGAGAGATCATTCCCATCACACCATCATCAATTGTACTATATAGTGTGTCTTTTGCCATGTAGTCTAGATTGACTAACTTCCTCTCCTCAGGAGTTAGTTGGTCATCAGACTTAGGAAATTCTTCTCTAGGGTCAATTCTCTCCTCCTCTGTAATTCTGGGATTCACCACAGTAAATTTGAATGGTCCTTGAGAGACCACTCTCCACATACGCTCATGTTTGGAGTACAGATGTGCCTGCATTCTCAATCTCCATAGATCATAGTTCTCTACTGAGAACATGGGAAGTTTTTTAGAAGACATTTTTCTGATCTTTTGAAAAGAAACGAATTTCAGCAAATAAGATCAGTTCAGATAGACCACAAGTATTTTTGAAAATAAAACTTTGGTCAACATGAACAATTGGTCAAGTTGAACCACTGCTCTGATACCACTTGTTGGTCCCGGAGAACGAGTCTTACACATGTATGGGGGGGGGAATACACGTGTTCAGTGATTTTAAAACTTTTTCTTTCATCGAGGTCACTTGGGTGAAAAATCCTCAAGATTAGGTTCCAGAAGCACAGATTGCTCTCGAGTCAAAGTCTCAAAGATGATCCCGAAATAACTTTCGGATACCTCGGATAATCCCAAATCCGCGAAGTCCTAGTGTCAGAGATCCGAGTTGCTTGGATCGGATAACTAACTTTCTTTGAATCCTCGGATGAGAGTTCGGTTTGGTAACTATCTGTTCTACATTTCGTTCTTGAAATGGTTGGCCCTTAGATTATACTTTCGTTTTAAGCTTTCTTTGAAAACCTTCCCCTTATGAAATAGTGATTAGGCGTTGAATTACATATGCAACTTTCAAAGGATTGATTCCAACCAATATCAATGAAAAGTATGCTTTCACAATCAAGTTGATGCAACAATTAAAAGCACAAATAAGGAAGCGATAAAGAACACAAAGATTATTGGTTCGAGACTCAAGCTCCTACATCCACTCTCCCGACTCTTGAGAGAAATTCACTATCAAACGGAGCTTTACGACTACCTCGTGAGTTTACTTACTCAACTCGCCCTGAAGTTTTTCGACTACTCCACGTAGTTTACTTACTCAACCCGACCTTGAGTTTTACGACTACCTCCGTAGTTTACTTACTCAATCACACACAAGCTTTCGGACTACCCCTAAGAAGCTTACTAACTTCTTCTCTAGAGTTTTTAAACTACTCCGCGTGGTTTACTAACTCTTTACAACTCTACTTACCAACAAACACACTCCAACTACCTTCTCAAGGGTTTGGGGTTTCTTGGTTGGTTTCCAACTAGGATGAGATATCCTTTACAATAAAGCACAATGCAAAGGGTTAGGATATCTCGACTAAGCTTTTGGATAAAACTTATCACGCTTAGGCTTAGTAAATTGAGCTCTCTTCAATATAAAAGCACTTGGGAAATTCAAGGTGTTTGAAAGTGCTTTAACTTTCGCAAAGAATAAGTTTGAGCTCTTGTTTATGATAAATTTCCGTAACCTTACTATGTAGAGGGTCACCAAGATTTATAGGCATACACCAAGGTCACTCTTGAAAACTATCCGTTGGAGAGATAGCCGTGAGTTCCCTCTTATGGTGTGTGAGAAAGCGGCTATATTTAGAGTTTGAAACTCCCTAACACGTTTTTAGGCAATAACCTTTCATGTAGCCGGTCTTCACTTTTTGCGATCAACTTTTCGTACATCCTATCTTTTTTTTTTTTCGAGGGCTTGTCACCGTCATTGTCGATGATGGCGGTGTCATCTTCATCTTTTTTTGACTTTTTGTCTTCGCTTAAGGGTAGACACCTTTAATCGGCTCTTTTTGATCACAAACTCCGAGTTTGATATAACCTTAACAATACTTGACTTAGTTCCTTTTTGTCGCATTTGAATGTCTTGGCAATATCTAACTTTTTAAGGCATCGCTTTCGTTTCTCAATGATTGCATCCTTCGGATAGATATATTCAATTGCCTTGGAACATTCAGTTCATATTGAAGCATTCAATATTTAATGAGTCTTCGATAATTATCGGTTTTAGTTTTCTTGATCTTCAGATACTCAGTCTTCAGTCTTGCATCTTCAGAGTCTTCAGAGTCTTCTGAGTCTTTAGATTTATCTTGACCGCTTTTTTATTAGTCTTCATCTTTGAGTCTTGAAAATTTCGGTTTCATCTTGAGTCTTCAGAGACTATTCTGAAACTATATCTGCTGACTTATACATTTTGCAGATAACATCCTAATACTCTAAAACCTCCATCCTCGACTCAACTATCAAGATCATTACTGAACATGTCATACTCAGGGGTTTTGGGATCTTAATCAAAATCATATAATCTTTTATTTAAATTCATCTCCCAACAGGATTAATTCATGCTAGTAATAATTGTTAGAATTAAATTTGTATTTAAATATTCATCCCGAATAGATCCGGACAATTAATTCCCCAACACTGCTACCATCACCCTCCATATCTCAACTAATACAAAAAAAAAAAAACTGTAGCATTACAAGAATTATCATCAACTTTACCCAGAACACATAAATCAACTCTAAATAAACAACACCCATACCACCTAAATCAAGCGAGTAACAAGTTGTATATTTTCTGATTTCATCCAAGTACTGATATTGTTTAATA
This sequence comes from Stenogyne calaminthoides, assembly GCA_037126765.1. Lineage (NCBI taxonomy): Eukaryota > Viridiplantae > Streptophyta > Magnoliopsida > Lamiales > Lamiaceae > Stenogyne > Stenogyne calaminthoides. Next base: position 23,333,246 of record JBBCBC010000019.1, read on the forward strand.
CAGATTAGAAACAAGTAGTAATATAAAAACTTTTCATCAGCATAACCTGTGTGTTGTAGCATGGAAAAACCCGACCTCCCTCCTAGGCACGAAGGATCCTAAACAATCCAACAAAGACTGCATGAAGCAACCTCGGCAAGGGACCAAGGATCAAAAAACCCGTAATTCCCACAAGACCAAACCTTCAAGTCACAAAGGTCAAGAACTTGGGTAGTCGGCGGATGAGTTTATTCCTCATTTATATCTCAAGTCGGAGCGACCGACTTTTAACTATACAGCTTAACGTGGTCAATGATAGCCTCGACACGCCACTAATCCGCCCTCCACATCCGCTTCCACGATTGGCGACGTCAAGATGGATGATTTCTAAAGTTTTTTTTCATGAGATTAATGGTTCCCGATATTGTAGCCCTTTCATAGGCATTATTCCTTATGTAAATTCCCACCCAAAAGGTGGGAGTCATAATATAAATAGGCCACCATGGCCACCTCTCTCGAATGAAAGTCGAACAACTTATACTTCTAGGCATATACATACATCCTCTCCTCGGCTTGACGCCTTTTTTTTTCTCCGATTCCAAAGATGAACCAGTCACCAACTTCTTTGTCTCTTTCTATTTTATTGCCTTTAGCATACGATTTTCACAATAATTATTGTTTAACCACGTAGATAAAAACCGGTTATAACAATTGACGTTCTGTGGGAACACATTTCTTGAGAAATTTCAACAATTCTCAAGGAGACCTCACTTTCCAAACTCTAAGAAAAACAAAATGGCAACCAACCAGGGCAAAGTCAGAATCGGAAATGAAACCGACGTTAAGGATGGCGTCGAGGTTTCACCGAGTTCTCAACCCACTCATCGGGAAGCCCCGATTACGGTTCCCCGAGATGGAATCTTGTCCGCATTTAAAAAAAAGGATGGCCGCCCTCAACAAAAACGCCTCAATTTCGGCATTAAGGAGGAATAACCCCGATCAAGAAAATAACCCATGACATATTTGATCCAAAGGTAAATGCGTTATGATGGAAAAGGATATCCCCACGGGCCAATATGCGTCTAACGCGGCTAAACCATCATCGACGGAACCACCGCCCTCGGATGCAACCGGCCCGGGTTCGAATAGTTATTCACCCGCCTTTTAAGTTGGCGGAAGGACCTCAAGGGGGCGAGGACGAGGCTCACTCTCAACCACGCCATGATGAAGATTGGAAAGAGATCTTGCCATGGCCACGACATGCACCATTGAATCGCCGAGACATTCGGCATACCACCATGGTCACGGGCGGGGCCAAGAATACGCCAGTCTCGGCGATTGCTAGGATTGTTGGAAAAAGGAAATATGGAACATTTGGGGGACATACCTTTTCATCCCTTATTTTAAGTATGATCCTATATTTTGTAATTTTACATTATTATTCGCTAAAAGTTATTTTATGTCCATATTTTTGAATTTCAATAACCCAATATGCATTTTTAGACTTTTCTCCCCGTGTTATAGTTCCCATCTGTGGTATCAATATTTTGTGATTGATATTTGTTCAACTAATGATTTTTTAAGAAAAAAAAATTTTGGCGTTTTTTTTTGGATTAAAAAACATTGCTTGAAAATTTTTTTCGATCCTAATTTGATAAGATTTCATGCATCATTTACCACCCCAATTGACAAGGCCATTTTTGGGCCATTCGGCCTCGGATTTTAAGCTTTCATTTCTGCCGAGCCACGCCGATTTTTTATGAAAAGGGCCAACTTGTCCATACCATGGAAGACCATTTCCGAGACAAATAAGTTGAGCCCAAGAAAGGTTCCAAGAAAATCGGGGTCATTACAAGACACCCGACAACTTCAAACCATTTGAGGTGTCCATTCCGGTGAAAATGAGGCTCAATGACACCAGTAACGCGATACCGGATCCAGGATGAGACATGTTGCAAGCAAAATTCCCATGAAAGATAAAAGCCGGCAAAACCCGAACAAGTATTGCCACTATCATGACCCGAGAGGGGACACTACACCAAATGAAAGTGTCGAGATGTCGAAGTTGAGCGGTTGTGGATGCTTTATGAAGATGGTCGGCCGAATGATTTTGTCAAGAATCCTCGGGCCATAATAATGGGGGGGCAAGGTCGACAAGATGACCGCCAACACGGGCAGATCGGGGTGCAAAGAGAGCCCGGATAGGGGCGACAGGCATGGAAACCGCATGCGCCATCCATACCCGAAAGGGCATAGGAGGTCTCGTCATCCACACCATCTCACCCTTAACGATAGGGGGCCTGTCTCGGCCTCCTCATCAAAGCATCGCCTAAAAAGTCGCAAGGGAATGGAGAATGCTCAAAGAATAGTTCTGCCCATCTTGGCTATGACCAAGAAACACGCAAAATTGAGTTCGGGAAATAGACAAAAGTCCAGTCGTGTACCAACATAGACCCATTGGTCATAAAGGCCAATATCATAGGGACGATCAGTATCTTTGAATGTTTGTCGACCCTTCGCAACATTCCTTAAAAAACCCTAGACCAACTCGGGGATTACGAAGCATACATCACCCCATGCGATCACACGATTGAAGGGCTTCTAAACGCAATAGTCAAACCTCATGGTCCGCTTTGTTCCGTGGAGCTCAGATTCACCTTGATGAGAAGGTTAGAAATACTAGGCTCCTAGATTTCCTTGTAATCAACCTCCCGGGCACCTATAACAATTCCCTGAGGCCATTTGAGCACAATTCGAGGCAAACCCTCCACCTATTATTTTTGTGTAAGTTCCCCACCAAGGGTGGGCTGGTTGGCACCGTTAAAGGTGACCAAGTGGATGCAAGAGGAAAGTAAGAAGAGGAAGCGTGACGAGTTTGATCCGAGAATGGGTCCCAAACCCAAAGATTTTATACTCGAGGCCGAGATAGATGATCCACGACTCGGGGGACCCAGAGAGGTACCCGGGGAAGAACTCGAAAGGGTCAAGGTGGACCCAGCCCAGCCAGACCTGGAGATCATCATTGGATCCAAGATCCCCGATGACACGAAAAATTGAAGGATAAATCTCCGAACCATTGGTTAAAAGACTAACCAAGTTAAGTGGAATCATTGAGTTAGGAATCTCAACCGATCGACGAAACGAGGAGCCGATCCGAAGTTCGATAAGGAGCAGATTAAAGTCGATAAGTAATGCGATCCGAAGTTCGATTAGGAGCAGATCGATTCAAGACATATCGAAAGGGAACCGATCGATTGGAAGATTACTTTATAAGTCGATTAAAGCTGCAGTCAACAAGCAAGTCAAATTAAAGCTACAAATCGCATAAGTCAGAAGAAGCAACACAACAATGAAATAACATAATTTTTCATTAATAAAGACCCGAGGTCGATTTTACAAGTTACAAGTGATATCACAAGCTACAAGTGCTACAAGCTATCTTCAAGTGGTATTACAAGTACAAGAAGACCCGGAGGTCATAAACCATAAGCCCTAAGCCAACCCTAGGTAGGGAAGAAGAGAGAGAGTTCAAGGTATGATGCTCTCATTTTCCCTCGATCCTAAGAAGGGGCGTCAGAGAGGCCTCAAGAATCCTGAGCCAATCTCAAAAGCTTCGGAGTGAGGAGCGAGAGAGGCTTTGAAGGATGTCCAAGCCAGAGCCCTCGGGCGTGAAATCAATCTGGCTCTCCAAATTGAAATGTGACCGCGATTCCCGCGGGTTTGGTCACAAGGATCAAACGGACACTAGTGTCGATGTAAAAATTGAGCTTGATATATGGAGATCACCGGTGACATGAGCACCATATACCAAACTCATGTTTTGTTTCAGACTGAGTCTGTTGATGCTAATTATGTCATCTCGATAGGCGCACAAGGTGCATACGGTTAGGAGAAGTGCCTTCTCATTTGCCTTAGCAGATCCGCCTCCATGGTGGTAAAGAAGCTTAGCATTGATCGTATGTGAAATCTTAGATGAATTACAAAGCGGTGTGAAGAAACAACACAGGGTTGATTTGAGAAATTTGAGTTCATTGGAAAAGGGTTAAAGGTTCCCACCTAAGTTTCACCCCATAATAAGGAACTCATCAAAAAAGCATGAAGTATATGCTAAAAGAAGATGAATGGTTTATGTTGTGTTGTTTGCCTAAACACCCCAAAATTTATAGAAGAAAATTAGGGGTATAAATGCAAATTTATTTTCTCGTAAGACCTTAAGAGAAATTTGCATCGACAACGCCGTAAGGAACACGCTAATTAATGGTTGGATGAGTTAACGGTGTGATTAATCACAACGTATCTATGCCATTATTATGGAATTTCAAATCGCGCCGATTTGGGAATCGAGATGACTTTTGGACTCCCCGAAGTAAAAGTTTTGGCGGGAGTTGACTTCATAAATCTGAAATGATTAGAAGAAGACCTCTGGATAAAGAGTATCAAATAAGTGGATCAGATAAGTAACGAAGTGTTTCAAGCAAGAATCGATCAGATGAGTGAGATATTGTTGGGAAATGCTTAAGGCTACCATCCAGTAAAGTCAACAAGTACCAGATCAGATCACAAGTGGTAATTGGTTGATTACAATATCAATCGATCGATACATTCTCTTATTTATCCCTTTCAATACCTTACATCGTTATTTAAATAAAATGTTTTACTCGTTTCATGACGCATGCTCTGCAAAAACTTTTAATGCAGACTTGGAAATGTGTTTTTTTAATGCGTTTTATTGCTAATTTTTCGAAGTCCAAATACGAGAAGACTATTTTTTCTCAACCGTCGATCAAAATACTTTTTGGCCGACTAATCTCGAATGACCGATTTCAAAACACGGATACTTGAGTACTTTGGAAAGTTGTGCAAAAAGGTTTTCCCTCGTATTCTATAAAATCCAAATCTTTTCAGAAAACCTCTTTCCACTACTTCGTCTTCTCAAAGTTCTTAAAAGATCAAATTCTTTTTCAAAAATCTTCAGAGAATTACTTTCGAGATCAATTGATTCTACTCTTTCGATTTCTAAATCTTTCGAATCAATTTCTTGTAATTTCTTGTTTAATTAATTGCATGATCTCAATTTCTCTCTGGTACCTAGGTTTACAAATCGTGATGATATATTTATGTAATTTTTATTAGATCTAAACGCTTATTTGCTAAATTGATGCTAAAATTACTAGTTTGACTGAATTTATTGAAATATCTTACTCAAACTAAACATCAATTTGCATATCGTACAGAAATGACATATCTTATTCCACGACCAGGCCAAGGGAAAAAGTTCTGCAATTTTTCATCGATGAAGAAAGACATCATTGATGAAAAGTACGTAGTCTTCACCACCACCTCAGATCCTGAATCGCCGAAATTTCGAGTGCTTATGGCGTGTGGACTTGAACGCTATTGCTCTACACATCGTAACATCGTCCACGCATTATGAAGCTCGGAGTTTCCATACAATCTGCAGAGGGATGAAGACATTGATGTTGACCGATTTCTTCCGTTGGAGGACCGGAAGTCGCGAGTGTCGAATGACGATCTCGCAGGATATTCGCCTAACTTCGAGGAAGCATCAATCTAGAGACCTACACGACTGATGTAGGAGAAAAGGGATTTCTTGAAGCCGAGTTGTTGAGACACTCGCAAACAAGGAGAACACGACGAAACGCCAAAGCCTCCTATCTCGAAGAAAAATATCGCCTTCTTCTTGAGATTGTTCGAAGGTGATCATGTGCTCAACCTACGATCTTGATGCAACCCTTTCAGACAAGATAAGTGACATGGCTTCACTAATCAAGAAGGCTTCGAGATATCGATTGGTTGGGTATGGTCAAAGCAAGATCGAGAAAAGACTCGGGAAGTTCGAATCTACCCGGAGCAATGAAGTGTGCTTATCTTCCAAGTGCTCATTCATAAACAAAATCTCTATCATTCTGTCAGATAAGCTGCCACGGAATTATAAATGGAACGAGAATGGAGCGAAGATATACCAAGCAAATCACAAGGCCATATTGGGCAAAGATGAGTCCCTACCTGGACAATCTGATGAGGATCCGACTCCTTATGTGCCCAAACCCAAGGGAGAAAAGAAGGGGAAAGATAAGGCAACCGTGATCGTCTCGGAAGTCTTGAGGAAGAGGCTATTCCACAGAAGAGGATGAAGAGGAAGGATCGGCCAAGAAACCAGATGCTCAATGAAACGCCGGAGTCTCATCTCCTCTCCGAAATCGCTCCAAGTTCTCGCCAAAGAAGTCGCCAGAACGGGAACTGATGCAACTAAGATCAGAAGAAGAGATAGCAGTCCGCTCTGAGCCAACTATCAGAGAAGTAAGGGAAGATTAGATGATCGCAGCAGAAGGAGAGAAATCTGTCAGAGGGACAGAAGTGGAGCAATCTGAGGAAGAATCACCATCTGATTCTCTGCCTCTCACCAAGATCTTCCAAAGAGAAAGATCGTCAACGCCCACTTCCAAATCACCATCACCCTCTCCTCAAAAATCATCATCACCTCCCCACAAACCCTTCTCATCCTCACCCTCACCTATCAGATCACCAAGATCTCCCACACCACCAATCAATTAACCCGTTCAGGAAACTGAACACCCTCAAAACGCTAAAAACGAACCACACATATCCCCACAAATTTCCCAATCTCCAATCAAGTCACAGGAGCTTGAGAGATCCGACAAGCGAGTGTCCATCTCTCATAATCCCTTCAATACTAGAATCGTGCTTGCTTCACCTGCTCCAGAAAGCACCATCATAAGGATAATGAAGCAACATATCAAGGAGTATCTGCTGGATCTATGCCCTGAATTGGATCAACATCCTGGCATCCAGCAACATATAGAAGAAATAGTGTTCTGGAGGGATATCAGACTAAAAAGCATTGAAGAATTTCTGATTCTCATGACAACTCTGGGATCAGATTTCTTTGTAGACTTGGATTTGAAGTGCTTGAACACTGCTGGGATTGAAAGTGCTGTTGAATTGGCATCTGACGATGATATCAGATGGTTAATTCACGAAAGGTTCGGGATTGCTGATAACAGGGAGGAAACCGTTCAACCTCATACAAATCATGAGGGAGCTGCCGATGAACCAAGAATGGGTGCTGCAGATGAGACCCAACTTGGCAAGGCTTCAACATCTGACCAGACTGCTACGATGAGCTCTGATACCCTAGATCATTATACTGAGAAGATTCAGGATGGGATCAAGGCTGCATTTGAAGACAAATTCGCAGCGCTCACAGCAGATCTGATGAAGCGATTTGAAGATGAGCAAGCAAAACTAGTTGACAAGGAACGAAGTCACACAATTGGGATGCACAATGCCATCCTTGCTGAAGTAATGCAACTAGTAAATCCTCTTGCTGAGAAGCTCAAACTCCATCCGACAAACTCACAGTTCCAGACAGAGATGCTCAATCAGACACATGTACTTTTGGAAAGTGTCCGGCATCCTCGACAAGACTAACAACCACATGGATATGGGTTGAAACATTTTTCTAACTTCTCTACGAACGAGCAAGACATGAAATCGAAATCGCTCATCGACGCTTTCTTCACTCCTCGCACCTTCGCCACCGCTCAGACATTCTCTTGTTGTCGAGGAACTCGCAGAGGAGATCTCACGACAATTAATCGCTTTCAAGAAGATGTCCAACCTCTTTGATGAAACCAAAAAGGAGGAAGGAAAAGAGAATAAAGAGAAGGAAGAAAAACAGACACAATTGGTAACAATTTCATCTTTACCAAAACCATCAGATTCGATTTTGCCCACTCCATCATCGATCCCGCTCTTTGAAGTGAAGGAAACCGTGGAGAAACATAGCAAAGATATCAATCGAAGGTAAAACCGCTTTTTTTCGAGATTACCGCCAGAGTCGACAAGATTGAAGACTTTTTCTTCGCTCAGACAAAAAGAATGGAAATCGATGATCGGCCAAGAGCCTTGAACTCGCTAAGAAGTTAGTTTGAAGAAGACGCGACAAGATGAACTCGGAAGCGGACTCGAGGAGAAAGAAAGGCAAAGGCAAGATGGTGAAAGCAATCATGAAGGTCGAGAGACAAGGCCACCTATTCTCTACCAAAACCCGGATGACTCTAACAAGTTCAAGAGCAAACACGACTGAGAATAAGAGAGGTTCCATCAAGAAGCGAGTTTTTAGCAGAGGCTAAGGGATCAACATCGCTTACATCCGGAAGGAAGAGGAAAACGAAGCCGCAGAGAGGAGATTGCTTGGGAGAAGAATGCCCTTCCTAAGACTGTTAAAGACATCCTCTCGTACGGCTATATTTGCTTCCGAATGGGATCGGATCGAGGAGGAGAATGGTTATGTGACGCCTACATCCTCGAGAAGATTCCAATTCATCAAGATCGACCGAAAATGATGATGAATTTTAACCGGTTAGAAACAAAGTATCCGACTTCTACCGGGATGGTGATGAAAGAAGGCAAGATCATGTCACTAATACCGGAAGCTCCACCTTTGAACTACTCCTTCCACCTTTAAGTCCGCACAAAAAAAGCTAGATCCTCAAAGTTAAAAAATACCTACTATGGATTTGGTTTGAAAAGGAGGGATCCATAGAAGAGAAGAAATTTGGACAAACTAATGCAAAGGATGTACGGGATGTTTGCATCCCCAAAGAACTACAAATGTTCAAGTACACCGAGGAAGACAACTTGGAATCGATGATAGGTACGCTTTTCATGTATTCTATAATGCACACACCTATCTCAATGAAATATTCCATCTCACCGATTCTAAGACAACATCTCATTGTCTTCCGGGGTATGTCTTCGCTTACATTATCTACATTTCCATTCATGGTATTTGTTTTTCGATTAAGTGTTTTGGTTCCATCAAAAGGGGGAAATTGTTGGGAAATCAGATTTTAGTTTTGATGGAAGTTCCAAAACAAAGTTGTAATAGGTCTAGTCGGACATTTAGATTTAATCGATGTCTTAGAATCGATTAAGATGACCAAATTAAAATGTATAGATAGTCGATGTAAAGATAGGTCACATATTGAGGGGGAACTCAATATGTATAGGTCGTCGAAGTATCGATGACCCAAATAAGGTCGATGATCGTAAGACTAAGAACAAATCGAAGACAAGAAGTCAAGATCGGTGAAGACGAAGACACCAAGACGGATGAACTCAAGACTCGGATGAACCTCAAGACTCGGATAGACATCAAGACTCGGATGAACTCAAGACTCGGATAAACCTCAAGACTCGAAAATAAAACCTCAAGACTTCGAGATGATTGAATACACCGAGGCTCGAGACACCAAGATCAAAAGACCGAAGACCTACATTCAAATAGTCTGTCCGATATTGAGCTAAGACAATATGCATCGAAGACTCAACAAGGTAGACCGATCGCCATCTAATCAAGTCATTCACATCCGTGACAATCAAAAATATACACCAGACAAGACGAATCTTCTACAAAAGGAATATCAATCGTCTAACGGACAAATTACTGAAATGCCACCTCGCGAAGCCAAGGAGAAAGCGACACGTGCACAAAAAGAGCTGACAATGCGGGATACGACGCTGCGGACAAAAACGGCACAAATCATGCCTACGGCCACACCGATAATCGGAGCACGTCACAATCATATCCTACAACCTACCTAATATAGCCCGAAATTCAAATTGCTCTCCAACGGCTCTTTGATTTCGAGGTCTATAAAATGGGATTGCTCGAAAGGAAGAAATAGAGACCAACAACTATCACATGAACAATTGAGCGAAGAGGAACAACATCATTAACGCAGATTCTCAAGAAGCAAAAAGCCTTCAGAATTTCCGCTCGAAGAACACCATATTTGAAGATTATTCTTAGAGTGTTCATCCCATTGTTCTTAGCAAGAAATCATATCCACTAGCATTTTGGCTACCTAAAACACCAGCATAGATTTCCAGTTGGAACCCTCAAACATTCTTTACCAAAACGCAAGTTAGGTTAAGTTTGTTCCCGGAAGATTTCAGACTAGGGATTCTAGTTTTCTGATTTCTAGTTCGGTTGAGTGTGAACTCGATAAACATCTGTAGAGTGTGAACTCAATAAACATCTCGGCCATCCCGTGAGGGATATAAGTCCCACAGGTTAAGCTCGATTAAGCTCGGTTAAGTTCGGTTAAGGTTCCCCTGTGTTAAGGAAAGAGTGGACGTAAGACGGGTTTCGTCTGAACCACTATAAAAAGTCTTGTGTGCATTTACGTGCTTTCTTATTGCTTTACACTATACACACTACTGAGTTTAAAACTGCATACATATTCTAAGTTAAGCTCAGTCTGCACCAAGCAACTGATTTGATCAGGTTGACACCTTAGTCAGCTGGTTGAAAACTGACTTAAGAATCTGATTGATAAAACTGGTTTTTCACATGGGTTAAAACAAGCTTCCGCACTCTCAGTTAAACTGACAGATATCAAACTGATCTGCCTTCAGGAACTCAGTAAGATTGAACATCAGTCCAAACTGATCCACTAGCACTCTGATCGGGAAATCTGCAAATCACACCTGATCCGCACGAAAAGTTTTGGAAGTCTATTCACCCCTCCCCTCTAAAATTCCACCATCACAAAACCCCTTCGGGACCTACAAGGAAGACATTATCCTCATTCCTTTAAAGGATTTAAGAAGATTCTAATTCTTCTGAAGAAACAAGCTTCACTAATGGCGATTTAGAGAAGACTTTGATTTAGCACATTCCAGCAAAATGTGGCTACAGTATCAGACAAAATCAAATTTTGTCATTGCTTGCATCAGCAGACAAAGTACTGTTCATGAATAGTAATTACTATTCAAACTTTTTTTTTGTCTTTTTGTGGCTTTGTTTTTTCTGCACTATTTCTTTTTTATTTTGAAATCCGGGGTTTGATGTCCGGCTCTTTCATCTATAAATAGGCTTGTATTTTCTTTTCAGAGGCACGCTCGAGTTTAGACTCGCCCCCTCTTTCTCTCTCTAAATCCCTCTCTTGTGTGCAACCTTGTAACCTTGTAATATTATTGTTCATAAACTGGTTTTTGCTTGTGGCTTTTTAAAGGTATATTGTTATTTAAATTCTGTATTTTAAATTTTTATTTCTGATGATTGCCGCCTCAATGGTCGGCTAAATTACTTGTATTGAATCATGACCTGACTTAACTATACTCTACTATCATGTGCATTTGGAATTATATTCCTATATTGATCTGTAATTTGATATATCAAAGGTAGAGTTGGTTTAACCGGTAGGTTTGAGCTTTGCAGTGATATTCATGAGTTAACCATGTGGGCTAGCCCTTTTTTCCATTTTGCCGTTGAATAGGCGCAGGCGTTTTTGGGTGTTAAAGCTTTTTTCAGGTTAACTCATGGACTATGGAATTTCTCAATAATTTCCTATCCGTGTTTGTAAAAGATCCACAGGATACTATTGATATAGATCTTTGCACGATCCAAGAACCTTATGTTAATATATATATATATATATAAGATTGTACTTTTTTTAAGTTTATTGGTAATAGATATCAACGCTTAATATGAGAAGACATCTTAATTAAATAAATATTGAAATAAGCATAATTGAAAAGGCCTATAAGGGAATCAAGATTCTAATTTAAATAATAACAAAAAAGGAATATAAGATAATCAAGATCCTAAATTAAATAATAATAAAAAAGGAAAAAAAAGGACAAATAGGATTAGAAATTAAAGAACATGGAAGATGCTGGGAAAAACATTAGGAATAAAAAGAAAAGAATGAGAAAAAAATTATTGAGAGAGTGTTTGAGTAAAATATTATGCTTTTTTTTTTTCAAGAGGATATTTTAATTTGATTTCTTCTTTTAAGTCTCGAGTTCAAAGGCCTAGGATCAATTGTTCACCATCGAACATGTAATTTTGAGTTTATTGTTATTATATTTCTAATTAGTTGATATAATAACTTCGAGCATGTTTTATGTTGATTGAAGATTAATTATAGAATTTGGAATCCTAACAATTGCTTATTATTTTATGTATGACTTTAATATTTATTTTAAAGTTTTTTTTATGAATTAGATATGAATTATTTGTTTAATTCTTTATTTTTAACCAAAGTTGAAGCTCATTAAAACTTACCTCTTATCAACCACACATGAAAGATTGAAAGCAAAAACTTGTATGAAATATTGTATACAAGTTATATGTGCAATTGAGCCTTTTTTTTCCTTTTTTTTTTCTCGCGGTCAGCGGAGCGGGATTTAGGGCGGATTGTTGGTGGGCCAATGACCCATGTTACCTTATGAATATTTATGTGTTACGATATATTTTATTACGTGTTACGTAAGATATGAAGTTTTTTCAATATAACAATGTAGTAACACTTAACCTGCGACCAAATTTATTAACAACAAACCTGAACCACTAGGCTACAATACATATTTGATAAAGATATTCTTCTATAAATACATATCCACCAAATACCAACCCGAAAACCCAAACCCCCGACTACTGTCTTGTCTTTGACCCATTCGAAATTTGGACCATTTTTGCCTTATTTTATGTTGTATTGCACATAAAACTAGTGTGCAATATTTCACACAAGACCTTCTCAAGATTGAATGAGTTACATATGCTATCACGAGAAAGGAATTATTGAAGAACTTGATTATTTTGACTTGATTAATACTTTTGCCGCAAAAACTGTTTAGCGAGTTGTATTTATGTAACCTTTTGGGGACATAATTTTTATATTATTTTAAGTGTGATAATATATTTTGTAATTTTACATTATTATTCTTTTAAAAATTATTTTATGTTATTTTTGAGTTTGTAAGAATATGAAGAGGGCCTCGTGTTATAGTTCGATTCAGGCATCAATATTTTTAGGACCGACTCTGTTTGTTCAACTAATGTTTTTTTTAAGAAAAAAAAAAACTTTCTGGTTTTTTTGTGATTAATGTGAAAATTGCTTGAAAATCTTGTGTATAATTTGATAAGATTTCATGCATTATTTACCATTAAATTGACTGTTGGGATATTTTAGTTTTGATTATTTATGCCAAAACATTATGTAATTATTAACTTGTATTATTTAAGTTCATTTCTACAGGTAACAAGTTGAGGGGGAAGTGAACAAGTTGAGGGGGAACTGATTTGAAGTCTCCTGAGAAAATAGGCCTGAATGGAAAATAGGCCCGAGGAAAAGCGACTTGAATGGAAGAAAGCTGAGTCCAAGATCGTTTGAACGCCATATGGCCCGAAAAGCAAATCTCGAATCTCGAATCTTTGGAATCCACGAGTATTGAGTCTTTGGAATCCTGAGTAATCGAAAGTCTTTGGAATGCCGAATTATGAGTCTTTGGAATCTGAATCTTTGGAATTCGAAAAGCAAATGTTTGAATCTCGAATGTTGATTTCAGAAGGCCTGAATGCTGACGTGGACCAATCAGATGAGGTCAAAAAGCCTGCCAAAAAGCTGCAGAAATTACAGAATAGTATGGATTTGAATGTGACTTTCTCCAACGGTAACATTCAAATCCACACTATAAATACAAGCTCTTCCATCATTTTAAGATTGGAAAAATGCTAGCAAGCTAAGAGCCATATCTTCAAGCATTCCCACCATAGAACACAAATCTGTAGATATCTAAATACATCCATGAGTGTTCTAAACCCAATCTAAGCAATACATGTTATATCCTAAGCTTAGAGAGATTTTCCCAAACTTAGCATAAAAGTTAAACCATTGTAAGGGAAAAACTCAACCTAGTTGGAGACAACACCAAACCCAAACCCCATTATTGAGAGAGAAGTAGTGGTTAAGTGAGGTAGCTGAAGAGGCAATCTCGTGGAGGGTGATAAGTCCAGAGGCGAACCCATGAGGGTGATAAGTCCAGTTGAGCGAGAACTCATTAAACATCTGTAAGCAATCCCGCATGGGAGGGTAGGCAATCCCGTGGAGGGAGATAAGTCCCGTTTGAGTGAGAGCTCTATAAATATCTGATTGTACTGTGTTGACTAACACAATAAACTAGTCTAGTGATTTAAAGGAATTTTCCTGCGGATAAGGGAGAGTGTGTTAGTGTTAGTGTCCTAGAGACAATCTATTGTAAGGACATAATACTCGATGATATTCAGTTTGATTTAATATTATAGTTCATTTAATATTAAATGTATGACATTACACTTATTAGAATATTATGTTTGATTGTTTGCATTTGTTCTTATTGTTCGGAAATTAGGGTGCCCGGATCTATTCGAGATGATTTTTAAATACATATTTAAATTAAATAATTAATTACTAACATGAATTAATCCTAAATAAATTCAACATAATAATTAAACATGCGTACACATAATTCACGTAAATCCTAAACATGCGGAACAAGGAGTTACATGATTACTAACCTCTTGTAGAGACAACATTTGAGACGATGGATCAACCCAAAAAGACTTCCCAAATATATCCCAAAGTCCACGAACGTAACCCGGTGGGAGAATTCGCACGAACAATTTTAATGGGAGAGAAATTAAATATATTTCTACCACCTTCGTGGATTTCTAATATTTCCAACACATGGAATTGCACTTGGGAATGAAGAGCTCATCCCCTATAAATAGGGAGGAGGGGGGCGAAAATTAGGGTTAGGAAAATAAGGAAGAAAATATTTTCTTGGTCTCCAAGAAATCTTGAATATATCTTCTATATTCTTTTCTCCTTAATTAAATTTTCCATAAAAAATTATTTCCCCTCTTCTACCTCATATTTTCGAAAATTACAAGATATTAGGAGTCAAGATTTGACTTCTTGAATTTATGGGATAATTATGTATTCCTACAATAATTATCTCTTTCCACAAAATATCTACAAGAAAATCAAGACAATCTTTTCTTCCTAATTAACTACAAAATTTCAAAAATTACAACTTGGAAATATAGCAAGAATATTTTCTTCTCTCTCTCAATAATTGAACTTTATTTTGGGCTATTTGAGGGGCCTTTAGGAGAATTAAGATTGGACCTTCAATGGACTATGAAGCTTTAATATCCGGGCCAAATATTATTCAAGTCCATTAATATTAATTTACTCCACTATAAAATTAATATTGAATTATCCATCTTAACCCATATTACGATTTCACATATAACATGGCTCCCGGTCATTATTTCAGCGTTTAAGATTATATTAGTCCATTAATTAATTAAGCCACTGAACAAGCTTTATATTAATTAACATCTTTGTCCTTGGAGTAAAGGTAGCTCAACATTATTATCCATACCGGGATTAAATTTCCACTTGCAAGATTTGGTATGATAAAGGATATGAGCCCACCAAGGCGACAAATCAAGTAAGAAGTACTTGCATGCGATTCTCCGTATTAAATGTCAGTAATCATCATGTAATTAATAATATTGCCCAAGATATAAGATATCGAATCGCATTGACTCTCTTCCCATCATAAGTCAAAGCAATAGTTATTAATTTCACACGATTCTATTTAAGGGACTGAGATTAAGAAACAACGCACCACTGAGGTCTAATTCTTGTATATTCAGTACCGAAGAATTTGTCCTCCTGTACGTCCTTATTCAGCGCACCCAAATGCGCTAGTGTGATCCCTTGGTCAAGACAAGCCAATCTGGGACTCACACTTTAACCGTTCATGATGGTTCGTTCATTTCCATCTGGGTTGTGAATTTGTACTTAATTACGAGGACTGTTAATTTGATCTTCAGTGATCTGGTATCACCAAATTAACTACAACGTAATACGTACTGACTTATTGAACGGGTTTGCAATAAACATATATAACATTCATTCATATTTAATGCATCAGTGATTAAATGATTTATTTCAGTAAATAAATAAGAAAATTCAGTTTGGTTATACAAAGTAAAAGCATACTTTTCAGTATAACCCCAACAATCTCCCACTTATACTCAAAGTCTGCTTTTAAGTATACTACAACATGTCTCGTGTTCTATGTGACATCTAATGTCACCCTACACGAGCCTAATAATATTTCTCCCACTTATACTCAAAGCAGATTGACAATGTACTTGACACCCATTCCTTTCACATGTCTCTTGAATGTACTCCGAGGCAGACACTTTCCAATGCAATCTTAGCCACCTCAATGTCTCCTCTCTTAACGATTTCTCGTATGAGATGGTATTTTCTTTCAATGTGTTTGCTGGCCTTGTGGGCTCTCGTTTCCCTCGAATTTGCAACTGCTGCGGCGTTATCACAGTGAACCGTGATTTTACCAGGCAAATTTGGGACAACGTCCAAGTCCACCAGGAAGTTTTTGAGCCAAACCGCTTCCTTTGCTGCTTCACAAGCAGTAACGTACTCGACTTCCATGGTAGAATTAGCGATGCATTTCTGCTTTACGCTTCTCAATGTCATGGCTCCTCCCCCATGCAGAACACACTACCCGAGGTAGACTTTCTGGAGTCAACGTCTGATTAGAAATCCGAGTCCGTGTAACCAATAGGGATCAGACTGTCTGACTTATAAACCAACATTCTATCCCGTGTCCTTTTCAGGTACTTCAGAATGTTCTTTACTGCAGTCCAATGCTCTTTCCCAGGATTACTTTGATATCTTGCCACCATGCCACCGGCAAAGCAGATATCCAGTCTCGTACACAGCATTGCATACATGAGACTTCCCACAACCGAAGCATAAGAGATACCTTTCATGTCATCTATCTCTTTCTGTGTCTTGGGACACATCTCTTTGGACAGATGGATTCCGTGTATGTAGGGCACAAAGCCTTTCTTAGAATTCTGCATGCTGAAGCGCTTCAAAATAGTATCTATATATGAGGCTTGCGAAAGCCCGATCATTCTTTTCCTGCGATCTAGAGTGATCTTGATCCCTAGGATGTGATCGGCTTCCCCTAAGTCCTTCATATCGAACTATTTTGACAGCCATGCCCTTACGTCTGATAACACCTTTACATCGTTTTTGATGAGCAGTATGTCGTCCACGTACAGTACCAAAATTACCAATGCAGTTCCGTCACACTTTTTATAAACACAACTTTCAAATTCGTTTTGATCGAAACCGTAGATTTTTATAACTTGATCAAAACACTGATTCCAAGCGCTGGGATGCTTACTTCAGCCCATAAATGGACTTCCTTAGCTTGCAAACCAGATGCTCTTGGCCTTTTTCAATGAAGCCTTCGGGTTGTTGCATATAGATTACTTCGTCAAGATTTTCATTAAGGAAAGCTGTCTTGACGTCCATTTGCCAGATCTCAAAATTTAGATGCGCAGCAATCGACAAGAGAATGCGGATGGGCTTGAGCATGACTACGGGTGAAAAGGTTTCCTCATAATCGATCCCTTCTTTCTGAGTGTACCCTTTCGCCACTAGTCTTGCTTTGAAGGTTTCAACCCTTCCGTCCGGTCCCCTTTTTCTCTTGTATACCCACTTGCATCCGATGGGTTTTACCCCATCAAGTGGTTCGACTAGCTCCCACACCTTGTTGTGATCCATAGAACCCATCTCGGCTTCTATTGCTATTTTCCAGGATTGAGCATCTTTGTCTCGGATCGCCTCGTTGTAGGACCATGGATCTGACTCTTCTGCGGAGATCAAGTCTGAAGACTCTCCGATCCCCAAGAATCTCTCGGGTATTCTGATAACCCTCCCACTACGACGAGGTTCCGGTTGTGTAGGTGTGACGTTTGGTATTTCATTTTGTACAGTTGGCAATGGAGTTGGCCCCCTAAGTTTTTCTAAGGTAATTTCACTTCTAGGCTTTCGACTGTTTATATAGTCTTCTTCCAAAAATCTAAAGTGGGTACTGATCACCACCTTTTGATCTTCGGGACCATAGAACATGCATCCTTTAGTTCCTTCGGGGTACCCTATGAACATCCTTAATTCCGAACGTGCATCCAATTTACCGGCTTCCTTGTCTAGCACGTATGCCGGACACCCCCAGATCCTGATGTGTCCAAAACTGGGCTTGAGCCCCATCCACAATTCTCTCGGGGTTTTAGGTACCGATTTGGATGGCACTAGGTTCAGAATATAAGCCGCTCTTTCTAATGTGTAACCCCATAACGATTTTGGTAAATCCGCATAACTCATCATTGACCTCGCCATTTCTAAAAGCGTTCTATTCTTTCGTTCTGCAACCCCGTTTTGTTGAGGGGTACCGGGTGCAGTCAACTAGGATGCAATCCCCACTTCCGATAAGTAGTTCAGAAATTCATCGCTGAGGTATTCGCCTCCACGATCAGATCGTAGAAACTTGATACTTTTTCCCTTATGATTCTCTGCTTGAGCCTTAAATTCTTTGAATTTATCAAAGGTCTCAGATTTATGCTTAATTAGGAAAATGTATCCGTAGCGTGAGTAATCATCGATAAAAGTAATATGCTTTTGATCTGCTGTAAGGTTTCTCTTTATGTTTATTTGTACTCAATTATGCAATTGTATGTTCGTTGTTGGTGAACTATTTATTTCCGCTGCGCATGTATTACGTGTTTACGTGCCTCAATATTCCAACAGTGGTATCAGAGCATTAGTCTCTTCGTGTTTAATTGCATAATTAAAAGGGTTTATTTGAATAAATTAATTTTTTTTATTCTTAAGTGGGGCACGGTATAAACCGCACCCCTTGTTTTTCCTTATTCACAGTTTTTGGTCGTCTCCCTCATTTGAGCACGAAAACCCCAAATAAATTTAGGGTTTCCTCTAGGAGGAAATGGCCACCACCGATCGGACCTTTTCGGCGCGATGTCACGCCACATCGCTCGAGGCCGACGATAGGCATCATGGGCTCGCGATGCGTGCGACTCGTAGGTCGATTGGGCCGATACTTCTCGCCGTGGTCTTCACCGTATCACCTCCGTTCCATCTCCTTTTGTGGTGGTGCGCCCTTGACTTGAGTCGAGGCGGCGCGCCACCAGAATCGAGATGAATTGAAGGCGTCGCGCTGCCGATTCGGTCGTCTTCGTCATCCTCGCGACTCTTGTTTTTGAGACTGGTTTTGCCTCTCTAGTTCGCGGTGCCGCGCGTGACTCATGGTCTTCAAATGCGCGACGCCAAGCACGGTGATGAGTCGCCCGCATGTTAAGGCGGCGGAGGTGACTGGCACCATCCTCTGGTTTCGGCTTTGCGACATCGTCGCTTCGCCTCTGTTTCTGGTTTTCGTACGACGAACACTCGATGAACTTTTTTGGGTTTTCGTTGCTTGTTTCACATGATGCTTGAGCTCAATTGTGTGATTTTGGTATCAATTGCTTCTGGAATTTGACAATTCTAGGAATCGTCGATTCCAGCCTTGCGTGTTACTGATTTCGTTCGTTTTGGGTTACATCCTTGCGCTGATTTCGTTTCAATTGGATTGAGTGATGAAATTCTGACAAAATTGACTAATTGAATCAGTTAATTGGATTATCCTTGATGAAATTGCAGTTGAGATTATTGGTATCGGTTGTCCCAATTGATGGATGGTTTTGGGCAGTGATGAGGGAGGGGCCGTGTTGAAATTAGATTTCCAACGGACCCCTCAGTGCAAAGTTATGACAATTGCACTTGAGCCCTTACGAATTAAATAAAACAAAATGGTTTATTATAAATTAATTGGATTAATTTAAAATCTGAAATAAAATTAGATTTTATTTAAAAGATTAATTGGATTAATTAATTATTTTAATAATTGTAAATTAAAATTTGAAATTTGGATTTTGATATTTAATTTAAGAGGATTATTAAAATCCCACTGTTAACTTATTTATTATTTAAATTCGTTAACGCTTTTACGTCCGCATTATAACTGTTTGGGTTGGCGGCACCCAATAATTGATGGACCGTATTAATTATTTGGGTAGACGATGCCCATATAAGTGTTAGTCCGTATTAAGTCATGTTTGGGTAGGAATCGTCCAATAATTGCTCAAATGTGATATAGATTAACATGTTCGGATCTCGATTAAGCAATTAATACCCCGCCTTTAAAATGTTCCTCACTAAAATATGGGTTTTCATTAAATTGAAACGATGTCTTCCATCGAAATTAAAAGTAAACCCGAATTTTCGTTCCAATGGGTATTTAAGACCAAAGTCTTTTGCTCGGATCTACATTCAACTGGACTTTTATAGGGACACGTAGTGTCGCCGCTTGATGGTTGTAAACCAACTTAACTTTGTTTGACCAGCTAAAACAGGACATCCGATTGAACTAGGTTCAATCAACTAGGAGTTGCAGTTTTGTAATTGGTTGGAGACCTACCAGTTCTGATATTATAGTATTCAGCCAAAGCTGGGATTATGATAGTAGGAATGTGGATCCTAGCCCATTATGATTTATATTGGATATAAATTCGTATTCTTCCGATAAGGTCGTTGAATATGTGAAAATAATGGAAACTAAATAAACTTAAAAGACCATGTTTATTTTGATTGCTGAATATTGATCATAGGAATTATGTGTTTAATTTCCATTTTTTATTTTATTTCTCTTGGTTAGTTGAAATGTATAACTGTTATTGAGATGTGTTTTGGAAACAAACTAAATTGGCTAGGCCAAATTTTCTGTACTGGTACCGAAATATGTGTTTGGTGTTAAGGAAAGAAAAGATTGAGTACGTGTTGGACACGATATCCCCCGACACCCTTAAAAATTTGGTACTTTAAAAAGCAACCCACGTTTGACGTAGAAGACCTCGGAAGAAAGCATCAAGAGGATGCTTCCCGACTTAGTATGTGATGTTGCTTCGGCATGACTCCCGATGTACATACATAAAATAACATGAGAAAAATGGGTCCCTTCTTAGTACTCAAGCATCTGAAGGATCTCTTTGATTTTGAATCTCGTTATGAGATTTATGAAGTAATGAGAGATCCGTTCAAATCTTAGGTTAGCTAAAGGAGAGAAGATTTTACCTCGTGTGCTTAAGATGATAGGCTGTCGAAAAAACTTGGTAATTTAGGCTTTGAGCTAAAAGACCAATATTTTCATTTATCTTTATCCTCCAATTAAACTCCCCTCTTATTTTAGCTTCATTGTGAACTACAACATGAATAAGACGGATGCGACCATGCCTGAACTTCACAACGTGCTCAAGACTTTTGAGTTCACTATCACTAAGATGGTGTTCAAAGGAAGGAGCGAGTAGACAAGGATGTGTGCTCTACTATAAGTAGAAGATGGCACTGGAAGAAGGACTATGAGGTTGTAGTTGCTAAAAGGAATGCACTAGGTGCTTCTAGCACTAAAACATGTATGTTTGTTATTAAGATAAATATGTCCACTAATAGCACTAACTGCTTGATATTGGATACTGGATTTAGCTCTCACATTTGCACTAATGTGAAATGGCTCAGGTGTCATAGGGCAGTTAGGACGGGTGAAGTCGTCTTACACGTGGAAACGGAGCAAGAGTTGCTGACTGAACATGTGGGGACTTATGTTAGACTTACCCTTTGGATTTAGATTAGAACTTAATGATAGTCATCTAGTTCTTTCTATTACTCGCAACATGTAATTGTTGCATTATGGATATGATGTTCTTAATATACAAAATAAAAGACTCAAATTTAGTAATCATGAAAACCCGACTTACTTATGGCATTGTAGAACTTGATCATGTAAATGAAAAAAAATTGCAAGGTTAAGAAAGTTAGACTGCTTAACCCCATTCGACTGTTTGTGGACCATTGCCTACTCTAGCTAGGGGTCACTTCTGGTACTTCATCATTTTACTGATGATTTCTCAAGAAACGGATATGTGTATCTTATGAAACAAAAACCCAAATCTTTTGAGAAATTCAAAGAGTTTAAGGCTGAAGTAGAGAAGCAACCTGGTAAGAGTATCAAGACTCTTCGATCAGATCGAGGAGGTGAATACCTTAGCCACGAATTCACTGATTACTTGAAGTTATATGGAATCCAATCACAATGGACTCTTCCCGGAACACCTCAGATAAACGGTGTGTCCGAGAGAAGAAACCAAACCCTGTTAGACATTGTGAAGTCCATGATGAGCTTTTCTTGTCTTCCAACATTCTTATGGGATACGCGTTACAAACCTTAATTTACATTATGAATAGGATTCCATCTAAATTGGTTGAGCATAAACCATATGAACTATGGTGTGGCAAGAAGCTAACTTTTACACATATCAAACATGGGGTTGCCCCGTGATTGTGAAAAAGATGCTTACCGATAAGTTGGAATCCAAAGGTGAAAAGGGTTACTTTGGGGGATATCCTAAGGAAACTAGATGATATTACTTCTATCTACCGGAGAAACAATCAGTGATTGTTTCTAGGCAGACCAAGTTTCTAAAAGAAGACTATGTCTTTTAGGAACAAGGTCGTAAGTTGATAGAACTTGAAGAAATTCAAGAACCACAAATTAACAAAGAGACTGATATCTTGTCAAAACAACATGACAAGGAATCAGTGGGAGCATTCAGCAACTTTTACGGTGGGAGTCTTTCACTAGGTGATCATCTTCCAGCCAGTGGGAGCGTAATTGGAGTAGGCTTGCCAGTGCAAGAACCTCCAAGTGGGCTGAATGAGAACAACATAGTTCAAACTCCCGCCCAAGAGGCATCTGAAAGTGTAGCTCTTGAGGACTCTTCGGACATTGATGAAATCGATGTACCACAATTTTTTTCACGATCAGAATGTACAGTCTGCACAACCACAGCTCCATAAGTCAATTAGGAATCGTAATCCGCCCATTAGATACGGTTACCTCTTGGAGGAACTCATTAATGTGGACATACCGGATAAGAACTATCCCAATACTTACTCTGAAGCAATATTAGATATTGATTCAGGGAAGTGGCATGAAGCCATGAAATCCGAGATGGACTCGATGTACACCAATCAAGTCTGGGACTTGGTTGAGTTGCCTAAAAGGGTTAGACCCATTTGCAAATGGCAAAGTACAAACCTACAAAGCTAGGTTGGTGGCGAAGGGTAATAGTCAACGCAAAGGCACAGACTATGATGAGACCTTCTCACCAGTTGCAAAGATCAAGTCCATTCGAATTTTACTTGCGATAGCAGCACACTATGATTATGAGATTTGGCAGATGGATGTCAAAACAACTTTCCTCAATGGAAACATTGATAAGGAAGTGTTTATGACTCAACCAGAAGGTTTTACATCTAAGCTAAATTATAATCTAGTATGCAAGCTAAAGAGATCCATCTATGGATTGAAGCAAGCTTCTAGGAGTTGGAATATCCGATTTGATGAAGCTATCAAGTCTTTTGAATCCATCAGAAATTCGGAAGATCCATGTGTTTATTGTAAACACAACGGGAAGAATATTTTTTCATAATCGTGTATGTCAATGACATATTGATTTTGGGAAACAATATCCCATTAATGCAGTCATTTGAAGATTAGTTATCGAAGACCTTCATGGTGAAGGATCTTTGTGAAGCCTGCTACATCTTAGGGACCAAGATCCACACTGATAGATCCAAGAGGATGTTGAGGCTGTCACAGTCCACCTATGTAGACAAGGTGTTGAAGCGTTTTGCAATAGAGAACTCTAAGAGAGGGTCTCTACCTGCAAATCATGGGATAAAGCTGTCAAAGAAGGATTGTCCTTCTGTTGAAGCTAATATCAAACACATGAAAGATGTCCCATATGCATATGCAATTGGGTCAATCATGTACTCCATGACTTGCACGAGACCAAACGTGGCCTACGCTATCAACATCACTGGTAGATACCAACAGAATCCGGGTGAGTCTCACTGGATTTCTGTCAAGACCATTCTGAAGTATCTTAGACGAACTAAATAATGTTTCCTTGTCTATAGTGGACAGTCAGAACTAGTAGTCACTGGTTATGTTGACACAAGTTTCCAATCCGACTGTGATGTGCACATCACAGTCGGGTTAGTTTTCACTCTCAATAATGAGGCGGTCTGTTGGAATAGTTCCAAGCAAAACGACCAAAGATTTAACAACCGAAGTTGAGTACATTGCTGTATTAGAAACCTCAAGGAGGCTATCTGGATTTCATAGTTCTTAAGAGAACAAGGGGTAGTTCCAAGTACCAGTTGTCTAATAAAATGTTATTGAGACAACGCTGGTGCGATTGCGCAAGCAAAGGAACCGAGATCAACAAGCATAAGCGAGCATGTACCTAGAATTATCTTTTGATCCGAGAGATCATAAGGATAGGAAAAATATAATTAAAATATATTCCCACATATTTAATTTGGCAGACCCTTTCACCAAAACACTGAGTGTTCATGTACACACTAGACATTTGATGGTCTAGGGGTTAAACATGTGGGTGATTGACTCTAGTCCAAGTGGGAGATTATTAGTGTTAGTGTCCTAGAGACAATCTATTGTAAGGACATAATACTCGATGATATTCAATTTGATTTAATATTATAGTTCATTTAATATTAAATGTATGGCATTACACTTATTAGAATATTATGTTTGATTGTTTGCATTTGTTCTTATCTGTGTTCCCTTGAATCACTGCTGTCATTGAGTACGTGAGAACTCATATGACTTAAGCATGATTCTCAAAAGGCCCTGATCAAGGATCATCGAGAATGGGATATCGATGATGCAATGGAGATCGGTGTGCGATCTGCATCATACTCTTAGAGAGTGTAGTAAGATCTCACTTACTACGAGATACTGGGTATCTCATGATGGATGCACAAATACCTTAGAGGGTATTGGTATACCCATCCGAGCAACCGTTTGATGTAGTTCCACTATATGTATCTACGGATGTCTCGGTTAGTGGGAGCGATGCGATACTCCTTTGACTTGAGGTCAATATGCACGACATGTGTGGAGTGATGAACTTTGACTATGACCGACGCTTACACCCTTCCATGGGTAGATATGTCTTGAATTGGGTTCATCACGAAATGCATGTGCGTGGTAGTTGAACCAAGATAAGGATTCATTCCTCAAAGTGGATTTAGAGAGAATACTCATCTTCTCGTCATAATTGGATCAAAGTCATTGGCCAATGCACGTCACCTTGGACTTTGTGACCAAAGGTGACACGAATGATCAATTAGTGATTCAAGATAAATTGATTAAGCTATTTAAATAGACACTTCATCATGTTCAAGGCTAATCAGAGTATTCGTGAATAAAAGGAGAAAATTGCAATAGCCCATGTTACAGTTACAGGTAGTTGCACGTTTCTCGCAACGTACCTCATATATTGAGATTGTCTGATTTATTGTCTAGGGTTCAATTAAGACCGTTAGTTTAACTAATCGCTCGATAAATGAGGGCCTATGGGTCACACAACAAGTAACTCCCGTGTACGGATTAGAGTTGGTTGATTAAGTATTAAATTAGATTTAATATTTAATTTATGGAGAATTAATAATATATTAATTTGGAATTAATTATTATTATTATTTAATTAAATTAGATTTAATTAAATAAGAATCCCAAAATAATATTATGGAATATTATTGTAGGAAAATATCTGTAGGGAAAAACATATCTTTGAGATATGGTTGTCAAGATTAGGAATTATCTTCCTAATAAAGATTTGCTTAAGATATAAGCTAATCTCTCCCTATATATATGAGGTCCCGGGATTCATTATTTACTACAACAAGAAAACCTAGTTTCTCCATAAAATCTAGCATAGGAGTTTTCCTAGCAAATTCCGTCTCAGATTCAACACTGGTAGATCAGTGCAAATCTGTCCACGGGGATTACGTGGATACCATAGTTGAGAAATCTTCTTTTGATCTGCTGTAAGGTTTCTCTTTATGTTTATTTGTACTCAATTATGCAATTGTATGTTCGTTGTTGGTGAACTATTTATTTCCGCTGCGCAAGTATTACGTGTTTACGTGCCTCAATATTCCAACAGAGTGGACGTAGGAGCTTGAGTCTCCGAACCACTGTACTTTGTTGTGTTCATTATTGCTTTATGTTCTTGTCATGTGCAAATGTTTAATAACTAGCAAAGCAATTTTGTAAGAGAAAATAAAACTTTTTAAAAAAACCACATTTTTCCCCTCCCCTTTTTTTTCATAAAATTAAATTATTTTTTCGGTACCAACATTAACTCAGTGTTCAATTGACAATAAATGTAGTGTTTAGTTATTTTATGAGATAATGAGGATTTTGGAACAAAATGCGTGCCTATTTTTTGTGGAGTCAATTGAAGGAATAAATCTAGAAAAAGAGAAAGGGTTTTATGAAGAAATTGAATAGGATTTATTTCTCTAAAAATGAAAAGCCCAATGTCAAGGCCCACTTCCACGGTTCAAATTCAAGAATTGAAAGCTCACCTCAGTGGAACTTCATGCTCTATAGAAAATTGAAAATGGAATTATGCTTTATACAATTTAAACAACCTTAATTCTGATCATTGATCCAATTTATCAACTTCCTTGTCCAACACGTATGCCGGACACTCCCAGATCTTCATGTGTCTTAAACTGGGTTTGCGCCCGGTCCACAACTCTTTAGGGGTTTTGAGAACCGATTTGGATGACACCAAGTTTAGAATGTAAGTCGCTGTTTCCAAGGCGTGACCCCAAAACGATTTGGGTAGATCCTCATAGCCCATCATTGATCTGACCATTTCTAAAAGAGTTATGTTTCTTCATTCTGCAACCCCGTTTTGTTGAGGGGTTCCCGGTGCTGTTAACTGGGATACAATCCCTTCGTCTGTCAAGTAGTTCAAAAATTCATCGCTGAGGTATTCGCCTCCATGATCAGATCGTAGAGAATTGATACTATTTTCCTTATGATTCTCCGCTTGAGCCTTAAATTCCTTGAATTTATTAAAGGTCTCAGATTTATGCTTCATAAGGTAAATGTATCTATATTGCGTGCACGCCTTGGCTCGCGTACGTCCGGACACTTGGTCGTTCGTCTTTAATTTTTTGTCTCCGTTTTCATTCTCGATCCGATTATAATTTATTAACAAAAAATAAATAAACCTAGATCTAGACTAGTCTATTACATAGAACGAATCAAACAAATCCTAATCTACTCATGGATTTTCTCACGGGGCAAAAAAATTTCGAACGAATCGAATTAAAAACCACAATTATATGCATGCATAATTAAACATTCATCAAATACCATGACAATTGGATACCTGCAAAAAAAGATCTAGCAATTCTACTATCCAATTTCAAATTTAATGAAAAACAAATTAAACTATAATTTAAAAAATTCAGAGCCCGAAACCGAGGCTCTGATACCGGTTGTTGGGGAATTAATTGTCTGGATCTATTTGGGGTGGATATTTAAATACAAATTTAATTCTAATAATTATTACTAACATGAATTAATCCTATATTAATTCAAATAATAATTCAACAACAAATCATGCATAAAAACAAGCCTCATAAATCCTACGCATGCGGAACTGCTAGGAGTTTACGTGAACTAACCTCTTGGAGTGACAACTGTTGAGAAGATGGATACCCGTTCACACGAACAAACCTAAAGAGCCTTCTCAAGTATTCCCTCGTCCTTGTTCAATAATCCGGTGGTAGGTTGCTCACGAACAATTAACAAAAGGAAAAATAAAATTATGTTGCACCACCTTTATGGATTTCTAATTTTTCCAATACATGGAATTGTACTGGGGATGAAAAATTCATCCCCTATTTATAATAAGTGGGGGGGAGAAAAATTTTAGGGTTTATGGGGCATTGGGAAATTTCCTTGCTTCTTCTCCAAGAAACAATCTTGAACATATCTAATATATTCTATTTCCCAAAATAAATCCCAACAAAATCTTCTCCTCCTTATTATCTTGAAATTTTCGAAAATTTCATAATTAAGGGCAAGAAATAAGATATTTGACTTTTCTTGAATTTATGGGATAATCTTGTATTCCAAGAATACACATTCCATAAAAATTTTCCAAGAAAATCAAGAAAATATTTTCTGTCTCCTCCTTAATTATTTTCGAAATTAATAGGAAAAATAGGCAACATTAATTTATTTTATTTTAATCACCTTTTTCAGTTATTGGACTCTATTGAGCTACTTGAGGGGCCTTTAGGAGAATTAAGATTGGACCTTCAAATGGACCTTGAATTATCAATATTGAGCCACAATATTATTCAAGCCCATAAATATTAATTAATCTCACTACATAATTAATATTGCATTATGCATCTTAACCCATATTACTGTTAATATGGCCCCGATTATTATTTCATGTGTTTAATATTATCTAGTCCATTAATTAATTTAAGCCACTAAATAGCTTCATATTAATTAATATCTCTTTCCTTTGATTAGGAATGACTCAACATAATTATCCATACTGAAAACTAATTCCACTTGCAAGATTTAGTATGATAAAACTTCTGAGCCTCCCAAGGGGACAAATCAAGCAAGACGTACTTGAACACGATTCTCCGTATTAAATCTTAGCAATCGTCATGTAACTAATAATATTGCCCAAGATATAAAGTATTCAATAACATTGATTCTCTACACATCATAAGTTAAAGCAATAATTATTAATTCCACACGATCCTATTTAAGGGAGGGGGATTAAGAAATAACGAACCACTGGGGTATAATTCTTCTATATTCAGTACTGAAAAATTTGTCCTCCTGTAGGTCCTATTCAGCGCATCACAATGCACTAGTGCAATCTCTTGGTCAAGACAAGTCAATCCGAGTCTTTACACTTGAACCTTTCACGATGGATTGTTCATTTCCACCTGGGTTGTGAATTATGTACTTTATTACAAGGAACTGTTAATTTAATCTTATGTGATCTGATATCACTAAATTAACTACAATGTAACACATACTATTTATTGAACATGTATGTAGTAAATATATGTCACATTCAATCATATTTAAAGTAACAGTGATAAATAATTTATTTCAGCAAATAAGACAGAAATTTAGTTTGGTTATACAAAGTAAAAGCATACTTTCCAGTATAACCCCAATAATCCGGTGGAAGCGGGCGATGGGTCGCGCCCTGATGCAGCAGTGGGCAAAACATTGGTGGGCGGCACGGTGCTCAGCACCGTGGGGCTGGCTGAGCGGGAGGTTTTAGATAGGGGCGCAACAGTGAGCGGGATGGGCCTGACAGGTGACACGACAACTCGGGATGGGATAGAGCTGGACCGGACAGTAGTAGGCGTAGAAGCAGGAGGCATTGTCAGAAGCAAGGATGGTGTTGTAAAGGGAAAGACCTTTTCAACGAATCAGACGTGCCGAGACTTGTAGACTTTGTTAGTGAGAGGGTCTAAGCACAAGTAGGCATGGTGGGCAATGTCATAGCCAAGAAAAACACATGCGGTAGATCGAGGCTCAAGTTTAGAGGAGGCGTAGGGGCTTAGCCAAGGAAAATAAAGGCAACCAAATTGGCGTAAGGAAGTGTAGGATGGGGTTTTTGAAAAATTCATCCCTATTTATAAAAGTGGGGGGCGAAAATTTTAGGGTTTATGGGGCATTGGTAAATTTCGAAACAATCTTGAACATATCTAATATATTCTATTTCCCAAAATAAATCCCAACAAAATCTTCTCCTCCTTATTATCTTGAAATTTTCAAAATTTCATAATTAAAGAAGAAATGATCTTTGTTTATAAGATAAACATCCATATGAAAATCAAAAAAAAATATTTTCTATCTCCTCAAAAGGCCAATAAATTTTATTTTAAAGGAACATAGGCTTGATGCAATAGTGTATGGGCGGTTTCAACAATGTTACGATGACGACTGTTCGGCAGTGCCATTATGCTCTGGAGTGTAGGGCGGGTGAGGCGATGAGTGATACCAAGAGAGGCGAGGATTTGGGAATGCGCAAGTGGTTCGACTAGCTCCCACACTCTATTATGAAACATAGAACCCATTTTGGCTTTCATTGTTGTTTGCCAAGAACCTGCATCCTTATCTTGGAGTGCCTTTACGTCATATATCCATGGGTCTTTATTACATTAATTTAATCTTGTCCGAAATCAAATCCGAGGACTTTCCTATTCCCATGAATCTCTCTTTCGCTGTCTAACAACCCTCCCACTATTACGAGGGTCTGATAGAAAGTGGCGTGGGCATGACGATTGGTATATCATCTAGTACAATTGGCATTATCGAGGTTTGCCCTCTAAGCTCATTTAAGGTAATCTCACACTGGTTTTCTTTGGTTCATCAAGTTAAATTGGTGCCGATGACCACCTAGGATTTTTGACAAAAAGTCTTGGACTATAGAACATACACCCTTTTCTTCCTAAAAAAACCTTAATAAAGTGGATCCAATTTTAGTTTTCCTTATTATCCAACATATACCCCCAAATTTCTTTTGATCTTTGGGACTATAGAACATACACCCTTTTTCCCTCGGGGATCCTACATCCAAGATAATGAACTATAATTCCTTATCTCCTCGTCGATAAATATCTTGATCCAATTTCCGGATTCTATGAAAGTGGTGGCTTCGAGCCATCCAACACGAGTGAATATCATTTGAACTACACCCTTTGGTTCATATTTCTTAATGGTATTTCATACTATATTGATTGAGCAAACAACCTTAATCCACCTTCTGCCTTCCTTAATATTTATTATTTGATCCATATCCCTTTGGGAGTTTAGGAATCGAATTTGGATAGCAAGAAGTTTGAAACAACGATCCATTAGAAATGAACACCAATACTAATATACCCTCTTGAAAAATCGCGACTTCTTTCGGGAAGATCCATAAAGTGAATGTCGTTAACTCATCATTTAATGATCTAACTAATTTCCAAAAGAATTTTATTATTTCCATTCCGGAAATGAATGTTTGGAATCCATATTATGTTTTATTGAGGGTTCGACGCATGAATGTTTGGAATCCATATAACTCATCATTGATCTAACTATTTCATCAAAAAAAGAATTCAATTTCTTCGCCTCTTAACCCCGCTTTTATTGAGGGGTTCCTTCATCAATCCCTTCATCGATAAGCGCTTCAAACTCATTCTTTGAGGTATTCACCTCCACGATCGGATCGTAGAGAGACTTGATACGTTTTTCCTATGATTCTCTGTTTGAGGCTTAAATTCTTAGAATTTCTCAAAGGTCTCAGATTCATGCTTCATAAGGAAAATGAAACCGTACCTTGAGTAATCATCAATAAAATTACTCATAACCTCCTCTTGCTTTGGTCGACATTGGAACACATACATCTGTGTGAACGATCTCTAACACTTCTTTGTCCTTATTCCCCTTGGCTCCAAATGCCCTCTTGGTCATATTACCCTCCAAACATGATTCGCAGGTTGGAATCGATTCAACTTGGAGACGCTCCAGTGAACCATCTTTTACCAACCTTTGGATCCTCTTTGGATTTATATGACATAATCTTAGATGCCAAAGAAGTATTTTTTTCACGCTTTCTTTTGTTGGAAATAGTTGATGTGTTATAGGATGCATTTCATGAGTGGTGTGCACAGTTTAATTGTATAGAGATTTTCCATCAATGTCCCGTAACAGATACACTCATCATTTAAAAAATGATGTCATTCTTATTAGAAGAAACTTAATGTCCTTTAATCGAATTTTAGAAACTGAAAGTGAATTCTTTCTAAAACTGGGAACATAAAGATAATCTAAAAAAACTTTATCTTCAAAAGATAGGTGCACTTCTCCCACTGCTTTAACTGCTACTCATGTAGCATTGCAATGTCTGCTACTTGCGTAGTATTGCAATAATCGTTACTATCGTAGCATTGCAATATCTGCCACTTACGTAGCATTGCAATGTCTTCTACTTTCGTAACGTTGCCCAGTGTGATGAGGATCTCACTCCCACTAAGTTTCCGGATCATTTTGAACCCGTGAAGCCAACATGATTAGTGGATCTCGTATCAACCACCCACGAATGAGGAGTATACGCCGCTAAACAAGTTTCAACAACTAATGCGTGAGAATTACCTTTCTTTCCGTCCCTTTCGGGGTTGGAACAGACAAAACCTCCATTGTCCTCTCTTACCGCATCTTAAGCACTTCCTCTTTGGATTTTCCTTGACACAACAAACATTCCTCATCTTACCATTGCCCTTGGCAACAGTTGAGTTTTATTGCTTATGGCCTTTGGTCCTCTTCTTTATCTTGCCTACCCTTGGCCTAGAAGATGAAGACGGACCACTTGTCGTCAAAGCTTGAGTTTGGTGCCTTATCATCATTTCTGCCGAGACCAAAAGCTTGCAAATAAATTAGCTAAGCGAGGCCAAAATGCTCAAAAACTTTTTGGGCGGAGTGAAGTGCCAAATTCATCCGAGTCTCGGATCATAATCTGCGCTCGAGAATCTCAAGTTTGTTCAGATTGGGCCATCTATTTTGAGGACGTAATCCTTACGGGTTTGCCCTCCACCATTTTCACGACATCTCTCGAAGGTGATCCCGGTGAGAGTCCCGCGTGTTTTAACTTCGTCGGTTGGCTCATCGATTTTGGTGTGTCAAGAATCCACTTGTGTTTTTGTGCAGTTAGGACAATTATAATTTTTTGTTTCCAATATAGTTTCCAATACATATTGTATTGACTTTAAGTATAATAACAGTGGATTAAAAAGTAACGACATCTTTGAATTGAAATAAAAAACTATATGCAATAGACAAGTATATCACAAGATTCGATCACATGCATCATATTTAAAATCTCAAAAAATATGAACAATTCATCAACTAACATCTCAAAAACAAAGTTTAAATAAGCCACGTTGGGTGGGTCATTATTTAAACACATTCAAGAAAGTTACAAACAAGAACGATTTTAAAAACTTTAATATCCAGATTAATAGTTGGCTCCCTTGACCAATATAAAATTGACAGGACTTGGGAAGTATATGCATATCAATTTTATACCTAAGTAATAACCATGATTAAATACATGATTATTATTTCGCTTTGATCGAGCCTCCTTGGGAGGGTCATCGTTGCCACTAATAATAACCCACAATCATCCGTTTGGAATTCATTCATGTGAAAACTATCTTTTGACCGTCCCGTTGGGGGAATTTCTCCAAAAGAATTCACAAATAAATAAATCATGGTGGTCAAAATTAATTCAATTTTATTATCCGGAATAAAATTT
Organism: Stenogyne calaminthoides; assembly: GCA_037126765.1. Taxonomy (NCBI): domain Eukaryota; kingdom Viridiplantae; phylum Streptophyta; class Magnoliopsida; order Lamiales; family Lamiaceae; genus Stenogyne; species Stenogyne calaminthoides. The sequence continues at coordinate 23,366,286 of JBBCBC010000019.1, forward strand.
TCAATTAATTGTTTAAACATACTTAGTAATTTTGAAGGTGAGATTTTTCCATTTGGCAACCCTCATGCAAACACATTTAAACAAGTTAAATAAAGCATAAGATAACACAAATAAATCAAGCAAAACAGAAAAATAAACATATTGGGCACAAATTATCCAATTGTCATGGTTTAATTTTTCTTGGCTTGATCTTGAAGAAACACGTCTCGAATTTCTCCCACTCGTTCGTCTCAAAAAAAAATGCTTAGTCTCGAAACGCCATGCTGTTTCGCTTCAATGGATGCACGGATGATCCGATCCGTCCGCCCATGGCCCCTAGACCGGCCTCGGCGGCCTTAGCACCGTGGTGGTCCGTGCCCCGGTCTCGGCACGCCTCGGCACCGTCAGCCGGCTACTCGGCGGACGGCGCGCATCGTCCTTCGCCGCCCCGCCCGCCGCCTCACCAGCGACCTCGGCCCCGCGTCACTGCAGCGCCCGCGTGCGCCCGCCCGGCTCCGCTTGGCGATCGCGCCGCGGTACGCGTGCACTAGCGCCCGACGTCTTGTATGACCTTATTCCCTAAGCGGCGGCTCGGCTGCCCCCTGCGCCCTGCGCCGTCGCGTGCCGGCGCCCGCGCCCACGCGCCTCCCTCGCCGGTTACGGATTTTGTCCTTTAATTCTTAAATCTCTTAGATTTCGTCCGGTTTACAATTTATTTACAAAAAAATAAATAAACCTGAATCTGAACTAATCCATTACATTGATCCAAATCAAACAAATCTGGTAGTACTGCGTGGATTTTCTCCGCGCGAAACTAATCGAGCCCGAAAACGAAATTAAAACCACAATCTATATGCATCGTAAATAAACACATTAAAAAAAAATCCATGACAATTGGATACTTGAAAAGCAGAATCTAGCAGTTACTATCCAATTTCAAATTTAATGTCCACAATTAAATTACAATTTAAAGAATTCAGAGTCTTAAACCGTGGCTCGCGGCGATACTCGATTTGTTGGGGAATGAGTTGCACGATCTATTCGGGATGAATATTTAAATACAAATTTAATTCTTTAATTATTACTAGCATGAATTAATCCTATATTAATTCAAATAATAATTGCAACAACATATCATGCATATAATAAGCCACGTAAAACCTACGACGCGGAATCTACGGGTTTACGTGAACGCATTCTCTCGGGATGGTAGTGAATTCATTGGACGGACTAACCAAAAGGACTTCCCAAGTATTCCCTTAGCCCTTGCTCAACTATCCGGTGGAAGGACACTTGTCGAACAATTAACAAAAGGAAAAAAATAAACTTTGTTGCACCACCTATGTGGATTTGATAATTTTTCCAGCACATGGAATTGTACTTGGGAATGAAACAATCATCCCCTATTTATAGGAGAGGAGTGGTCGAAATTTCTAGTAGAAAATCAATGTGGGAAAAGACTTTTCTTGATCACCAAGAAATCTTGAATATATCTCCTATATTCTTTTTCCCCATAATTAAAATATTCCACAAAAAAAATCCACCTCCTCAATTATGGATAATTTTCAAAATACTAAGCAAGATCCCAAGATTTGGATCTTCTTGAATTTATGAGATATTCTTGTATTTCAAGAAATACATATCTTCCATAATATCTTTTCAAGAAAATCAAGAAAATCTTTCTTGCCCACTATATTTCCAAAAATCTCGAAATTCCTTAATGAATAACCAAGTGGGAGATTTCTTATTTAATGAGATAATCTTGTATTCCAAGAATACATATCTTCATTCCATAACAAAATTCAAAGAAAATCTTTCTCCCTCTTTTATCCATAAATTTCAAAATAATTAGGAAAAATTAAGCAACAATATTTATTTTATTTTAATCACCTTTTCAGTTAATGGACTATATGTTGGGCTACTCAGGGGGCCTTTAGGAGAATTAAGATTGGACCTTCTAATGGACCTTGAATATATAATATTGAGCCACAATATAATTCAAGCCCATAAATATTAATTAATCCCACTACATAATTAATATTGCACTATCCATCTTAACCCATATTACAGTCAATATGGCTCCCGATCATTATTTCCCGTGTTTAAGATTATCTAGTCCATTAATTAATTAAAGCCACTGAAATAGCTTTTCATTAATTAACATCTTTTGTCCTTGGTCGAGGAACTGTTCAACATTATTATCCATACCGGAAACTAATTCCACTTGCAAGATTTGGTATGATAAAACTTATGAACCTCCCAAGGGGGCAAATCAAACAAGCGTACTTGCACACGATTCTTCGTATTAAATCTTAGCAATCACATGTGACTAATAATATTGCCCAAGATAAAAAGTATTGAATCTCTTTGATTCGCTACCCATGATAAGTCAAAGCAATAGTTACCAATCCCACGTGATCCTATTTAAGGAACAAAGATTAAGAAACAACGAACCACTGAGGTCTAATTCTTCCTTGTTCAGTTCTGAAGAATTTATCCTCCTGTAGGTCCTATTCAGTGCATCAGTCATGCACTAGTGTAATCTCTTGGTCAAGACAAACCAATCTGAGCCTTACACCTCAACCTTTCGCGATGGGTTGTTCATCTCCATCTAGGTCGTGAATGTCGTACTTTTAGTTACAAGGGACTGTTAATTTAATCTTCTGTGATCTGGTATCACTAAATTAACTACAATGTAACACGTACGAATTATTGAACAATTATGCAGTAAATATATGTAACATTCAATCATATTTAAAGCATCAGTGATAAACAATTTATTTCAGTAAATAAGTCTGGAAATTCAGTTTCGATTATACAAAGTAAAAAGCATACTTTTCAGTATAATCCCAACAGCTCTGGAGTGTAGGGCGGGTGAGGCGATGAGTGATACCAAGAGAGGCGAGGATTTGGGAATGCGCAATAAATTCTCCCCCACCGTCAGTGTAAAGTTGTTTTTCAATGCCACGCACAAAAGAGGGAAACAAGGAAGCAACATCCGACTTAAGACGTAAAGGAAAAAAACCATATATATTTCATAAAATGATCAATAAAAATAACATAGTAGTGAAATCCATTAAAAGAAGCAACATGACTAGGGCCCCAAACATCGGAATAGAAAACTTCCAAGGGAGCCCGACTCTTAATACTGGAAATATTAAATGGGAGTTTATGACTCTTATTACTAAGACACGAAATGCAGTGAAATGAAGCCGGGAGGTAATCGGCTAGGAGCTGGTTCATCGTTTGAGGGGGCGGATGACCGAGACGACTATGCCACAACAATGGAGATACTCTGGTAATGGCGAAAAAGACAAAACTAGACTTGGGGCATATAGGGGGTGGCGGCCACTCGTAAAGATTACCCTTAGCTTTGCCACGAAGGAGGGTGGCTTGGGTATGTAGATCCTTAACAACAAAGTAAGATGGAAAAAAATCAATGGAAGAAGAATTGTCACGACAAAATTGAGAGACATAGATAATATTACTGTGCATGGAGGGAACATGAAGAACTTTTGATAAAGTAAATTTATTAGAGAGAGTAGTTGAGCCAATGTGAGAAATACCAAGAGTAGTGTCATTACCTAGGACGACATCACCGGGACCATTATAGAGATGGTGGTACGAAAGGTCCAAGAGACTCGAAGCAACATGATTTGAGGCACCTGAATCAAGGAGCTAAGGGGACGACGATGGCTGAGCAGTTTCTAGAGTGGACGTGTGGGTTGTGTTGACGGACAGATTTAGAGTCGGCAAGTACGTCTCATGGTCGATCAGTTTATCGAACAATTCTTCAAATGGAATAGATGTGTCTCTAGTACGAAGGGCAGCAATAACCTCCTTATAAGTAAGACCAAGGCGGGTACAGTAAATTAACAGATCTTCATCGCCAGGAGGGGCACCAAGGGTGGCGAGTTCATCAGCAATAGTCTTAACTTTCAACAAAAATTCAGAAACAGGCAACTAGCCACGAGAGAGAGATGATAACTTATCTTTGAGATGGATGATGTGAGATTGTGAATGCTTGGAGAAAACATGTTCAAGACAACTCCATGCATCATGAGCCGAGACAGCAGAGCCAATTAGTGGAATTATGGGCTCATTTAGAGAGGCGATGATTGCATGGAGAATTAGTTGATCTTGACGACGCCTGTGACGAAACACCGGGTTGGTGGAGGTGACGAATTCAGTGAGTATTGTTTCAGGGGGAGGGGCTGTCGTACCGTCTAGATAACCCATGAGATCCAGACCGAAGAATAAGGACGCAAACTGAAGCTTCAATGAGACATAGTTGGTGGAGGTGAGACGGATAGGCAATTGGGTGAGGGCTCTGAGTTGGACGAGGGGTGGGAGGACGGCAGTGCCGCCTTCAGTGGTGGGGGAGGAGTTTTCGTCGGACATGGCAAAAGAGTAGGCACTTGGGGAAAAAGGGTCTTGGGACCAAAAAATAGAGAAAGAGGACGTGAGAATTCTGGAAAGAAAGGGACGTGATTTAGAATGACCTTTTTAGGATGATACCATGTAGAAAATAATATTTCTAAATGCACACTTTTATTCATTCAATAGTACAATTATATATACAACTCATAGGCATATCTCTGGTGAATCTACACCTAATTTACACCGCATATACAAGGAAATAATATCATAATGAATCTTAAAATTAATGATAAGATATTTATAGGTCCCGAACGGGTTCCAGTGAAGTGTAAGTCTAGAGGGCAGGGGTCAATAGACTTCCAAATTTTTTTCGTGTGATCAGCGTGTAAGATCAGATAAGTGTTGATATCGAGTGCGTGTGATAAATCAGTACACCCTGATATTAAACTTACTGACAACTTGTAAGCATATCAGTTAGGTGCCTATTAGATCAACTGAAGTGCGGAAGCTAAGTTTTAACACGTGTGAAAAAACAGTTCAGTAAATCAGATTCTAAGGTTTTCTAATTAGAAGACAAAGTGCCAAACTGATCAGATCAGTTGCTTGGTGCAAATCTGATCTTGACTTAGAATATGCATGTTATCTTTATCAACCAGTAGTGTGTTAGTAGTGTAAAACAGATAAAGCACACAAGATTTATAGTGGTTCAGACAACTTGTCCTACGTCCACTCTTCCCTATCAGCAGGGGCACTCACTTAACCAACAAGACTTAGTTTAATGTGTTAGTCCAACACATTACAATCAGATGTTTATGGAGTTCTCACTCAACAATCCCAGAAATCAAGACTAGAAACCCTAGCTTGAGATCTTGCAAAACAAACTTATCCTAACTCTCGGTTTGGGAAAGATTTGAATGGTTTCCAACTGGAAATCTATCCTAGTATTTAAGTAGCCTAAAGCTAAAGGTTGAGATTTCTACTAAGAAACTATGGAATGAACACTTATAATAAACTTGAGTTCTTGGTGTTCTTGTGCGAAAATAGCTTGAGCTTGTGCTTGTGTATTATTTCTGTAACCTTACTCTGAAGGTTGGATCCCAGATATTTAGGCACGAAATCGAATTAGCCGTTGGAGAGCAATTCGAATTTTGGTCTATTTGAGGTAGGTGTGCAGGTCTGATTTGACGTGCTCAGTACCGTCATGGCCAAATGCGTGCTTGTTGTCCTTTATAGCCGTTTGACTGTGATACGCCGAATCCTGCACTGTCAGCTCCGTACATACGTGTCTTGCTCTCATTGGTTATCCAATACACTTTATTCAGCGTTTGGTTTACCAACTTAGGTTGACATTCTTCTTGTGTGATGAGGTCGTATGACTTTGGTGACCCTTTGGTTGTCACCTGATTGAGCTGACCTGATCAGTTAAATCTGATCAGTCTACCTGATTGAGTCTTCTGATGTAGGTTGCCTTAGTACAACTTACATACTCTTTTGTGTTCTTCTGATGTAGGTCATCTGAGGTCTTCTTGGTCTTGTTCTCTGGTAGTCATCTGATCTTCAGGTCTTCTGAGTCTTCAGCTTCATGTCTTCACCTGATCATCTGACTATCTGATCTTCAGATCTTCTGGTCTTCAGATCTTCTTCAAGACTTAACCTATACATATTGAGTTCCCCCTCAATATGTGACCTATGTAATACATCAGCTGTCTATACATCTCAGCAGGTCATCCTATCCTGATTTCTAAGTCATCAGTCAGCTAATAGGTCTGACTGGTCCTATTACATCTGTTTTGGAACTTCCATCAAAACTATAAATTTCCCAACAATTTCCCCATTTTTTATGGAACCAAAACAATTAATCAGAAAAGCAGATAACAGAAATGTAAAGAACACAAACAGAAATCAGAAGACAATGAGAGGTTGTCTTAAGATCAGAAAGGTAATGCATTTCATTAATAAATATGTCAGATATCAAGTACATGAAATGTCAAGCAAGATTACCTTACCTCTGATCTAGGAAACCATCTTCTGATCTTCTCACTCAATGTTCCTCGGACCTTCAGAGATTTGAAAGATGTTATGCATCCTTCTCAGTACTTCCTTCTCTCTCTCTTCCTCGATAATGTCTCCTCTTTCCAGTGCCTGATATTAGGCTTCTCTGAATGCCACTGGATCGAAGGTCTGTTTCTTTATGAGAGGTGGCACTAAGTGCTCGTACTCGGGTGCAGTGGGTCTCATCTGCATCTTCTTCCCTTCCTTCATAACTTTCTTGTAGAATGCCAGGTATTTAGCCTCCAACCAGTTAAGAAAGAGTTCAACAAATTTGTCTTCATCTTGCTCTTCAGGAACTCTCTGGATCATGAACACATCACAGAGCCAGTCTATTGGTCCCGAAAAACCTGATTTAAAAGTTGTAAAATCTCAATGGGAGGTGACTTTAAATTTTTTACGAATGTGTTATGAAGATTTGCTAAAGTATGTATGACAGTTAATATGAAAGCAAATAAGAACACACATATTTTTATAGTGGTTTGGAGTTCAACTCCTACATCCACTCTTCCCTTCATGGGACACTTCCTTAATCCAAAAGAAACCTTAGTTTACGGTGTTAAGCACACCACCAACATATATTTATGGAGCTCTCACTCAACGGGACTATATCTCCCTCACGGGATCGCCTATAGATGTTTAATGAGTTCTCACTCTCTGGACTTATCTCCCCCACGTGATTGCCTACCCTCCTTTACGGGATTGCTTCTTAACTACCTCACTTAACCACTAATTATCTCTCTCAAGAAAGGGTTTGGGTTTTGTGTTATTTCCAACTAGGTGAGATTTTCCCTTACATTGTTTTAGCCTTTAAGCTAAGGGTGGGAAAATCTCTCTAAGCTTCAGATATGAAATTTATGCTTAGATCTAATGTAGAACACTCTTGGGTAAATTTGGATATTTAATGCTTTGTATTCTTGAATGGAGATGCTTGAATATTTGGCTTTAATTTTCACTTTACAACATCCTCCATTATCTTTTTTTGAAGATAGTGCAATGTATTTATAGCGTGGATTTAAATATTACCGTTGGAGAGTGATATTCAAATCCATACTAATAAACTTTCAGCTTTTCTTTGTCCTTTTGCACTGTTGTTTGCAGCTTTATGTCACATCCATATATGTGTTGTCATCTTCTCATTGACCAACTTTTTGTGTGTCTAATCGGATCCGATCACTTCCGATTTACGGTCTGAGATTTACGGTCTCAAGAAATCTAGTTGCCTGATATGATTAGCAAACATCGGTCAAGAACATCGTCGATTCAGATCAAGATCGTGATCACCAACGATTATTAGCACAAATCAAGATCAAATCTTCTTGTTCAACTCATCAGTTTACATGGAACTCATCAGTCTCGTTTTTTTTATCAGTCTCGTCTTCTCTTGATGAGTTCCCCCTCAACTTGTTACCTGTAGGAATACAACTAAGTCTAGAAAGGCAAGCTTTCTATACAACTTAGCTTGTCCTATTACAAGGTGTTTTAGCATAATAATAAAAACTAAAATTATCCCAACACAGTCTGTCTTGATTACCCTCCAAGGCTCATGTAGATCCTTTCTGCATACCAGAATATCATCGATTGTAGCAGGAAGAGCATTTTCGACCCACCTCTCGTCTTCCTCCGCAGATGCCTTCTTCTTCTTCTGTCTTCTCTTGAAGGCTCTGTTCAGTCCAGCTGCTTCTCTTAGCTTCTTTCTCTTAATAGCTTCATCAATAACCTTCCTTCTCTTAAATGTCCTCCTGTTCCCTAATATGTTCCCGGGGCCGAAGAATCGTTCCCGACACAGTTTCAATCTTACGAATAGGTCATTTGACCTGCTTTCCTTTCTGTTGCTTTCTCCTCTCTGCCTCTGCTTCTTCTGCTTCAAGCTTTTTGGCCAGTTCCAGACTCCTTGCCTGATCTTTTCCATGCATCCTCTTCTGAACAGCTGAGGAGAAGTCCTCAATTTTGTCAACCCTTGCAGTCAGCTCTACCATAGCAGTCTTATGTTCATAAAGGGTTTTGTCTTGAATCTCCAGCTGTTTTATGTATTCTTCAATGGTTGTGAACAACTCGGCCAATTCAGTATCCGGAACCTCAGAACCTTCAACAACAATTGTAGTTACCAGGGTCAGTTGACCTGCTTGGGCAGCCTGTTTTTCTGATTTATCTCCTTCCCCCTTTTTTGTTGAATCAAAGAGGTGTGAGAGTTTATTCTCCAGGTTTTCAAACTGATTAAGCATTTCCTGCTTGAGGTCTTCTACCTCCAAAGGTGTGATCTGGACAGATGAGGTAGAAGTAGCAGGGCCAAACATCTTTGAGATAGCATCCTCTAAGGCTTTCTTGGCAACAGACATGGAGGCTTCAAACCGTCTCCAGGCAGCATCAAAACTAGTATATGCCTGCTTCAGGGATTTGTAGACTTCCTCAAGAAGTATCCTGACATTAGATAACGTGGAGACTTCTAACCCAAGCTTTTCCAGAAGCAATTCCACTCGCTTCATTTCTTTCTCAGCAACCTCAGAGTGCATTTCCAGCAATTTTGTTGCAGTCTGATTCCTCTCAGATTCAACTAGCTGTTTGGTTCTTTCCTCCATCTGAATCATCAGATTTGCTGCTAGAATGTTGAACTGAGATTCCACAGATGTCTTCACCCCATCTTGAATAGTCGTTGAAAATTGATCTAGAGTCTCAGGCGGAATCACAACCACTGATGCAAATGTTTGTGCCTCACCAGTTAGGGTCTCATCTGTTCCACCCTCAACTGGTTCATCGGCAGCTTGCTCAGATTCTGCATATTGATGAGCGATGTCCCAGACAATCTGATCAGTCTCGTCAACATCTGGATAACCTAACTTCTTGTTCACTAACCAGGCAATATCCACATCAGTTGCCAACTCCGCAGTACTAGTTACTCCTGCCAGCTTCTTCATCCTTAACTCCATATCCACAAACTCAACATTCCCCATTGCTTCCAGTGAGAGCAAAAAATCTTCAATATCTTGTAGCCTGATATTCCTCCAGAATAGAATATCAGCTACCTGCTCTCGGACTCCTGGATGTTCGACCAGATGAGAAAAATTCTTGTTCAGGTAGTTGTCAACTCTCCCCCGCAAGAATTTGATCACTGGCTGTTGGGGTTATACTGAAAAGTATGCTTTTTACTTTGTATAACCAAACTGAATTTCTTATTTATTTACTGAAATAAATTATTAATCACTGTTGCATTAAATATGAATGAATGTTATATATATTTGTTGCAAACCTGTTCAATAAGTAAGTACGTGTTACGTTGTAGTTAATTTGGTGATACCAGATCACAGAAGATCAAATTAACAGTTCCTCGTGACTAAGTACAAATTCACAACACAGATGGAAATGAACAATCCATCATGAAGGGTTGAAGTGTAAGGCTCAGATTGACTTGTCTTGACCAAGAGATTACACTAGTGCATTATGATGCGCTGAATAAGACCTACAAGAGGATAAATTCTTCGGTACTGAATATACAAGAATTAGACCTCAGTGGTTCTTATTTCTTAATCTCCGTCCCTTAAATAGAATCGTGTGAAATTAATAACTATTACTTTAACTTATGATGGGAAGAGAATAAATGCGATTCGATACCTTATATCTTGGGTAAAATTATTAATTACATGACGATTGCTAAGATTTAATACGGAGAATCATGTGCAAGTACGGCTTGCTTGATTTGTCCCCTTGGTGGGCTCAGAATCTTTATCATACCAAATCTTGCAAGTGGAAATTTATTTCCGATATGGATAATAATGTTGAGTTGTCTTTACTCCAAGGACAAAGATATTAATTAATATAAAGTCTGTTCAGTGGCCTAATTAATTAGTGGACTAAGATAATCTTAAACACGGGAAAGAATGACCGGAAGTCATATTATTGTGAAGTCGTAATATGGGTTAAGATGGATAGTTCAATATTAATTTTATAGTGGAATAAATTAATATTAATGGGCTTGAATAATATTTTGGCTAACTATTAAAGTTTCATAGCCCATTGGAGGTCCAATCTTAATTTTCCTAAAGGCCCATCAAATAGCCCAAATTAAAGTCCAATTAATGAAAAAGAGAAGAAAATATTATTGCCTATATTTCCTAGTAATTTTTGAAAATTGTAGGAAAAGAAGAAGAAAGATTTTCTTGATTTTCTTGAAAATATTTTTATGGAAAAAGATAAGTATTCTTGGAATACATGATTATCCCATAAATTCAAGAAATCAAATCTTGATTCATTTTTCCTTGTATTTTTCGAAAAATATGGGATAAAGGGAAGTGGGATTTTTATGGAAAAATTTAATTATGGAGAAAATAATATATGAGATATATTCAAGATTTCTTGGAGATCAAGAAAAAGATTTTCCTCCTTATTTTTCTAGTGAAAAAATCGGCCACCCTTGTCCTATAAATAGGGGATGAGTTTTTCATCCCCAATGCAATTTCATGTGTTGGAAATATTAGAAATCTACAAAAGTGGTGACAAAATATTTTATTTTTCTCCTTTATTAAATTCGTGTGAATTGACTTGGTCGGATTTTTAGCAAGCAAAAACAATGAATTCTTGCTACTCCCCCGCAAGTGCACGGGATCATCGTAGTAGAAAAATGAAGTATAGAGATCAAGTAGTATCGAACCACGAAATTTAGGAGTACGGTGTGGCCCTAGTGCTATGTGTTGTCATGCTATTGTAGTTGCGAACCAAGATGCGAGAAAAATAAAAACAAGCAAGAAAGTAAATAAACAAGCCAGGGGCACCCAACTAGGTAGGATAAAGGAAAGAGGAACGTGAATTTAGCTGATGATCAAATTGCAAAAATCAAACAAATGAATCAATAAAAGTATCCTAGTTTATTTCTCAATTGCGTGATAGAGACTTAATACTCAAGACTACTAATAAGCATGATAGAGTAAAAAGCTATAGAGGACAACTGTTTCCCTTCGGGTAATATAGCCTTGCAATAAGGTGTTCCCAAGCCCGGTAGTAAAGTCTCCCTCCTATCCCTCATTTTTCGCTACTTAATTTTAATCTCAAGTGTCTAACTATGGGGGTTCTAACACTAAATACTCTCTCTCGAAATGGATAAGAAGTGTAATTAACGCATTTAATCGATTCTCAACTCACAAATTTGCACTTAATCGTACTCACGCAACTCTCGTTTGTAGCAAGCATGATTTCGCACAAAAAATAATAGAAGACAACCAATCAAAGCACCATAAAGCCCATAATATAATCAACATCAACTAAGAAATAAACTAACAATAATTAAATCAAAACATAAGTTCAATATTCACAAAATCTCAACACCAAAAGACACAAGAGTACTAGCCCATCAATTTACATCTTCAAATTCTTGCAATCTAAAGCTCAAGAAATCAAATGGGAATATTAATTGAAATTCAAAAATAAAAGAAAATCAAACCCTAAAAGACATCTTAAGGTTGAATTCTTGAATCTTGAAGCCCAAAAATACTCCTTCCTCATTCCCCCACCTAGTGGGTGGGAATTTGTGTGGAGACTCTCAAACCTAGCTTCTTTTTCTCTCCTCTAAAATTTTGCAAAGTGGCGAATTGTTTCTGTTGTCTCCAGGATCTCCAATGAGCTGCTGCTGCTGCCCTTTTATATCACGCCTTGCTTCTCCTTTTTTCTTCCTGATAATGGATCACCAATATGGGCTGCTATAATTAATGATTAATGGGCCTTGAACCTTTGTCATTCAACAATTGCGGCTGGACTTTGGTAAAATGATGTGAATATTTGGACATGGAATTAATTCCATGCGCTGAACACCAGGCCGCCGAAATTGGGCTTCGAAAATATGGGCCTTTTTTCTTTTCTTTTAAATTAATTTCCCTCGAGCCCAATTCTTCTTCTCTTCGACTTCAACTCGTTTCTCGATTTATTTCTTTGATTGACCTCAATTAAATATAGGCGCGTGTTTTGCTCTAAATAATCCTCATTTCACCTATAAAATAACAAAACACTACCTTTCTCGACAATTAAGCACAATTAATCCATTTAGTATAAAAAATGCATGAAATCCTATCAAAATAAGCTAATAAAGAACATGAATTTCGAGCAATTTTCACACTAATCATGAATCCTTCCACCGAATTACGTTCGTGGACATGGGACATACTTTGGAAGGCTCTTTGGGTTGATCCATCGTCTCAACGGTTGTCTCTACAAGAGGTATGTAATCTCGTAACTCCTAGATTCCGCATGCTTAGGATTTAAGTGGATTACGTGTACGCATGTTGCTTATTTGCTTGTTTAATTATTATGTTGAATTGATTTAAGATTAATTCATGTTAGTAATTAATTGATTAATTTAAATATGTATTTAAATTCATCTCGAATAGATCCGGGCACCCCTAATTTCCCAACACTGGCTTCACCTGCTCAGGTGAGTCTGGTTCTAAGATGGTTCGAGTGTTAAATGGGTTGTGAACAACAGATACAAACATGGATTTTTGTCTGTCTGTTTGGATCTCTGGAGTGGGTTCTCTGATTGGCTCAGGTTGGACAGGCTCACGTTCTGGTTGCGTAGATGGGGGTTGTTCACGTTGAGCAGTTTTAGGTTGGGGTGGCTCAGATGTGGGCTGTTCAGGTTGAGCAATTGTTTGTGTGGGAGAGGATTGTCTGATGGGTGAGGGTGATTTGGATTTGGCTTTTCTGGTGTGAGTGATGGGGATTTTGAAGTAGGAGTAGGGGATCTGGGTAGATGGGTTGGTTCACGAGCTTTGAATAAAGAGGTCAGGTGAGCAGAGTCAGATGGCTCTGATTCACCCTGTACCTCTTCAATCCTTCCTTCCTCTTCTCCTCCTTCACCTTCACCTTCTCTTTCTCTTTCTCTTTCACCTTCTCCTTCAGCAATCACAATGATATCCAACTGACCAGTTCCCTCTTTTGTGGCAAGTTCCCTCTCTGCACTGACTGTTCGCTCAGAACACAACAGTCTCTCCACCAACTTCTTCAGCAATGAGTTCCTCCACCTGTTCTTCTAAACCCAGAATCTCCACATCACTGTCTTCATCTCGCAGTCCACTAGAGGGCATGCCTATCTTCTTTGGAAGCATAGCTGTGAGCTTCTTCTGCTTTTTCTCACTTGCATCTTCAGCTTTCCGAGCTGGTCTGGTTGCCATCTGCTTCCTTTTCAGGGTTCTCTTGCGAGGTTGACCCTGGGCCTCCGACTGCACAGATGAAATTTTTTCCTTGTCCTTCTTCGCCTTGGGCACATAGGGTTCAGGGTCATCATCCCTTTGGCCTGGGATCTTAGCATCCTTCCAGAGAAGCGCCTTGAATTTTCTCAGATACAGTTTTCTTCCCTGGTCTGACCATCTGTAGTTTGGAAGTTTGTCGGCCAAGATGATAGAAACCTTGTAAATGTTGTAGATCTTCTTAGACAGCACAACTTGATTCTTTTCAACGACCATGAACTTATCTGTTTCGTGTAACAGTCTATGCTTGAAAAGTCCCAACCAGTTCATGTCTTGAGCCTTTTCGATAATTGCGGTCATTACTCGTTACTTTTGTTGAGTCAAGGCATCTAAGCTAAATGCAACACCCAGGATTACCTTTGAGACAATCTCAAACTGTAATCGGTACTTTCTCTTCAAATAGGGTTGCTTCACATTCGTTGTATGATCGTTGTTAGCTGGCTTTAGTAGAACCTTTTGAAGATATTCCTTATCACTCATTCTAGTCGTGAACTCGTCAAGAGCGTTCCTTCCCTCTGGTAATCCAAAGATTCTTTGCAGATCGTCATTCGAAACTTCAATCTGCGTCCCTCCAACAGATGATATAAGTTCCTTGTTGTTTGTTTCCTTCAAGTTCCGCAAGAATTCCAAGGATTCAATTGTATAGACACTGTCTAAGTGTCTATAGCAGAATTGCTCTAAGCCACAAGCACGGATGCCGGCCAAAATCTCCCGGGATTCAGGATCTGTTGTAACAGTGAATATGACGTACTTCTCATCGATGATGTCTTTCACCATCGAAGCATAGTTGCACACTTCAGGTGTAGCTTTTGAAGTTGCCATTTCTGAAACAAAATACAGCACCCTAAATTAGGTTTTTAAAACCTATACAGTTTTGTGCAAAATGAAATACAATAGAGCATTTTGTGAAACATTTACTCAATTAATAACCCCAAATATACGTATTGTTCATAGTTGCAAAGCATATGAGCACATAGCAGATTAAATCATACATATGAACAGTACGACATACATACACCCTATAATCCTAACGCATAATATTTATAAGCAATAAAATCACAGTAGACAAATTACCAGAAGAGCGATTTGAAGATTTTGAAAGGAGTTTGAATCGCTAGATGAATATTTGGAAAGCTTTCTGGATAAGTTATGAGTCTTAGAAATTTTGAGAGAAATAATGCAAAAAGTTTTCAGACTAAGGTTTAGGGTTTAAATAGGTGGGAGGAAAAACATTTTGCACGAATTTTTGAGTGTACTTGAGTATCTGTGTTTTAAATCGAACGGTCAAAATTAAGAGGTTGAAAAGTAATTAAATCGTGCAATTGAGAATTAAAAACGACCGACTTTTGGACTTAAAAACTCGCAATTAATGCATTTAATACATAAATCCCACGCCCACATTTAATGCTTGTAGGCATGACGTCATAAAGTAAAGCGCACAGTAATGATCACACAAACAAGATAAACTCAGATAAATAGAATCAAAAAACATATTTGACTGATTGATGTTGTAATCAATCAGTTACCACTCGGTCGAGTCTGGCTTGTCTGATTCTTGTTGATCTTACTGATTGTAGCCTATACCTCAGAATTTTTCCAACAATGTCCCACTTTTCTAATCAGGTCTCTCCTGATCCTATCCTATCAGTTGAAGTCCCCCCTTCAACTGTTATTCCTTCTCTGATCAGTTCCTGACTGATCCTACCTGATCAGTTGAGGTTCCACTACTCAACTGATCTTTCTTACCTGGTCAGTTTCTTAACCAACTGGTCTTGGAGACCAATCCACCAAAGAAATCTGGCGCATCTTCTCCCAAGTCTAGAAGCCCTAACTCAACTGATAGTTCTCTGAACCTGACTTCAGCTAGTTGCTTGGTTAAGATATCAACTCTTTGCCTATCAGTATGGATCTTTTCCATTATGATGTTCTTCTTTTCAACATGATCTCTGATGAAGTGATGTCTAATGTCCACGTGCTTGCATCTGGTATGTAGAGCTGGGTTCTGAGTGATTGCAATATCACTATTACTGTCACATAATATAGACACATTCATAGCTATGATGTTATAATCCCTCAGCTGCTGACTAAGCCAGAGCAGTTGGGAGCAACAGCTTCCTGCGGCCATGTATTCTGCTTCAGTAGTAGATGTGGCAACAGATGTCTGTTTCTTTGAGAACCAAGAGATCAGTTTACTTCCCAAGAACTGACATGTACCTGAGGTTGATTTTCTGTCAATTCTGCAGCCTCCATAATCAGAATCAGAGTACCCACTAAGCTCTAGATTATCATCTGATGGGTAGTATAACCCAAGGTTAACTGTCCCCTTCAGATACTTAAGAATCCGCTTAGCTGCTTCCAGGTGGCTTTGCATTGGGTTTGCCTGAAATCTGGCATATACACCTACTATAAATGTTATACTGTCTGCTGGCAGTCAGGTATAGCAGTGATCCAATGAGGGCCCTATACTCTTTCTGATTAGTTTTCTGACCATTCTCGTCTGGATCCATCTTGAAGGAAGTTATCATTGAAATTCTGGCAGTCTTGCAGTTTTGAATTCCATATTTGGCCAACAAATTTCTGGTATACTTGGCCTGACAGATGAATATTCCTTCATTATTTCGTCTTACCTGAAGACCTAGGAAGTAGTTCATCTGACCCATCATGGACATCTCGAATTTCCCTTGCATCAGCTTGCTGAACTTCTCACATAATTTCAGATTGAGAGATCCGAAGATGATATCGTCCACGTAGATCTAAACCATCAGAATATCATCTCCATCTTCAATTCTGAACAAGGTTCTATCTACCAGTCCCTTAGTGAACCCGTTGTCTATCAAGAACTTAGATAGTGTATCATACCAAGCTCTGGGAGCCTGTTTCAGTCCATAAAGAGTTTTGCTTAAACGACACACCTGGTTGCTCATTTCAAAGCCAGGAGGTTGTTCGACATAAACTTTCTCCACTAGCACCCCATTTAAGAATGCACTCTTTACATCCATCTGATACACAGTAAACCCTCTATAGGCATCATAAGCCAGAAACAGCCGAATGGCTTCTAGGCAAGTGACTGGTGCAAAGGTTTCATCATAATCAATCCCTTCTGATTGTGAATATCCCTTAGCAATAAGTCTTGCCTTATTTCTGGTTATCACATTGTGCTCATCCTTCTTGTTCTTGAAAACCCACTTAGTGCCAATCACATCTTGGTGAGTTGGTCTGTCTACAAGTTCCCAAACTTGATTCCTTTCAAACTGTTCTAGTTCTTCTTGCATGGTTAGAATCCAGTTCGCATCAGCTAGAGCTTCTTCAACAGTGAGAGGTTCCTTCAAAGACAGATAACAACAATATATTGCACTTTCACCAATCTGATGTCTAGTTTGAACTCTACCAGATGGGTCTCCGATGATCAGGTCAGTAGGATGGTTCTTTAACCAGGTCCTTCTTTCCTGAGTTTCATCAGTTTGGAGATCATCATCCTCTTCTGATAGTGAGTCACTAGAGACTGGGAGAGGTACTGAAGTAGGATCCACTTGGCATGGACATATCTCAGCTGATGTTGGACTCATCATGTGCTGAAGTCTGTCCGCCGGAACAACAGGTCTTCCCTCTAAACCAGATGGTTCAGTTACTGTCTCAGTTGTACCAACTTCTTCATCGACAGTTGTACGTACCTTAGGGTCTGACTGACCTGGTGAATCATCAAGATCAAAGTTAGGAGCATACACTGTGACGTGATCTAATTCCTTTCCTTTGGTACTTAATTGATCCATTTTCTGAGCATCAGGTACTTGTTTATCTGGTAGGGCTTGTTATGAGGTAAATTTCTCCTGTTCAGATGCTGACTCATCAAAGACCACATGAGGTGTCTCCTCCACAACTAGGGTTCACCCGTTGAATACCCTGAAAGCTTTCCTGGTAGAGGAATATCCTAAGAATATGCCCTCATCTGACTTAACTTCAAAGGTTTTCAACTGACTCTTCCCATTGTTGTGAATGAAACACTTGCACCCAAAAACATGGAAGTAAGAGACACGAGGTTTTCTGGCCTTCCACAATTCATAGGGTGTTTTGAAGTGAATCTTAGTCAGAGAACATCTGTTCTGAGTGTGACATGCAATGTTAATTGCTTCTGCCCAGAAACGGTGTGGAGTTGCATGTTCAGCCAACATTGTGCGAGCAGCTTCCTTGAGTGTTTTGTTCCTTCTTTCTTCTACACCATTCTGTTGTGGCGTTCTGATGGCTGATGTCTCATGATGTATCCCAAACTCCTTGTAAAAATCAGATATGAAAGAATTCAAGAATTATGTTTCCTTATCTGATCTGATTTTTACAATACTGACATCTTTCTCATTCTGTAATCTCTTGAGCAGCTCAGGTATCTTTGTTGTAGTTTCATTCTTCTTATACAAGAATACAACCCATCTGAACTTGGAATAATCATCCACGATCACTAGAGTGTATTTGCATTCGCTAAGTGGTGTAACTGGTCCAAAAAGATCCATGTGGAGCAGTTGTAGTACTCTGTTGAATGGTGGTGAAGGAATCCCTTTGAATGAAGCCTTGACCC
Organism: Stenogyne calaminthoides; assembly: GCA_037126765.1. NCBI lineage: Eukaryota > Viridiplantae > Streptophyta > Magnoliopsida > Lamiales > Lamiaceae > Stenogyne > Stenogyne calaminthoides. Next base: position 23,384,490 of record JBBCBC010000019.1, read on the forward strand.
GCTTTCCCTTCTGACATGCGGCACATGTATGATCCTTAGAGAAAACTTCATTCTGGAGTCCCTCAACCAAGGACATCCTTGCTATCTTGTTAAGAGTCTTAAAGTTCAGATGGCTCATCCTCTTGTGCCAGAGACAACTACTGCTTTTGGAACTCTTAACAATCAGGCATGCATTTTCTTTTCTGGAACAAGTCAGCAAAATCTGTTGAGTAGCTCGATTCTTGATTGTGCACTGATCAGTTGAGAACTCAACACTAAATCCGTTGTCGCAGAATTGTGAAACAGGTTATGCTTTAAACCATGGACATATGAAACTCCAGAAACTTGTACATCATCATTGACTAAGGTTCCGAATCCTCTGGTAAAACTAAAGTTATCGACACCAAAGAGTACACATGGGCCTTCTTGTTCTATGTATGAGCTGAGAAGATGTTTGTTGCCAGTCATGTGCCTTGAGCATCCACTATCGATGTACCAGATAGTTGCTTGTACACCTCCTTTATTGGCCAAACCCACGCGAACCTACAATCAAATCAGGCTTTAGGTACCCCAGTAGGATTGGGTCCTGAGGGTTTAGTGTTACCTTTCGGGATCCAAACAAACAGAGCATTTCTATGGTAATCATCAAGATCATAAGGCCTAATTTGTCTCCCATAAGCATCTACATAATCATACATCTCTTCATGTGCTTTCTGGTCAGTATGATTATGAGTGTGAACCTTGGATAAATTAGAAGACTTGGAATTTTTTTGATTTGTCTGTCTTCTTTTAATCCAGTGTGGTTCAGGTGCAGATGTCCTGTATTTCTGGTTAAAGGGATAGGCACGACTGCTACCATCAAAAGATTCATATCTCTTTTGCACAATTGGTTTCATCAGTTTACCCTTAGCATGCTGGTTAGGCAGCTTGACCTGATCTGATTTCAGCTGTGACTGTCTCTTGCGAGATAGTTTAGGCTGATTTCTGATCTGCTGATTGGGTTGAGGTCTCTTCAGAAGAACTGAGTTCTTCTGTTGATTACTCAGCTGATGTCTGATTAGTTGGGGTCCATTTCCGTTCCCTTTCTTTTCAAATACTTGCCTTGCCAGAACAACTGGTCTTTTTCCCTTATCTGATACAGATTTAGCATAATGTGCATTCTTTCCAGAAATCTTCCTAGATTCACTTTTGGAATGTGAACCAGGTTGAACATATGAGGATTCAGATGGGCTATCAAACCCAATACCCTTCTTATCAGTTGGCTTCCGAAAGTAGTTAGTTATCTCATCAATATTTTTAGAAGCTTTTCCAAAAACCTCTACTTTCTTTCAAACTGTCCTCACTTTGTTTTAGACTCTCATGCAGTCGGAAGAGTTCATCAAACTTAGCTTGTAGGACTTTAAGATCATCAACTTGTTTTAGATTGAGAGTCTGCTGTTCCTTAACCAGTTTACCCTGATTAGAAGTATTGACTTTCAAAAACTCCAGTTCTGTAGTCATCTTCTGAACAGTCTCAACTGATTTCAGTTCAGCTGCTTTCATTATGGCATTCTCCTTTACAAGCCCCATGTTCTCAGTCTTTAGCTTATCTTTCTCAGCTTCCACTATTGTATAAGTGTCTACTGCAGCAGAGAGATCATCAAGCAATTGCTCATTGGCAGTCTTCAGATATTTGATTTTCTCGCGAGTTGTCTTGTCCACCGTCTTCATGATGATATGCTTCGCAACAATATCCAGATTATGTAGCTTTCTTTCTTCAACATCCATCAAAGTAACACTTTTCTGAACCATAACTCCAGTTGGTTTTCCTGCATCACCACCAGTAGCAGGGTTTTGCTAATATATGATGATGGGTCCTCATTCGATAACCTCCATCATTCTAAAACTGATTGAATCCAGATGGTTCCCCAAAAGAATGGTCCAGTCTGCATACTCATCAACAAAAAACTTAGGCAGATCATGATACATGCCAGTAGTGTTATCCATGTTGAATGTGTGAATTTAAAAACCAATGAGTTTTAAAAATAGGTTTTTCAAAGATCTGTTCAAGTGACCACAATGGTTCTTCCTCAAGAACCGATGATACTCAAAGCCAGTGGTCCATAGAACCACTGCTCTGATACCACTTGTAGGTCTCGAACGTGTTCCATTGAGGTGGTAGTCTATAGGGACGGGGTGAATAGACTTCCAAAACATTTTCGTGTGATCAGCGTGTAAGATCAGATAAGTGTTGATATCGAGTGCGTATGATAAATCAGTACAACCTGATATTCAACTTACTGATAGCTGGTAAACATATTAGTTAGGTGCCTATCAGATCAACTGAAGTGCGGAAGCTAAGTTTTAACCCGTGTAAAAAACCAGTTCAGTAAATCAGATTCTAAGGTTTTCTGATCAGAAGACAAAGTGCCAAACTGATCAGATCAGTTCTTGGTGCAAATATGATCTTGACTTAGAATATGCATGTTATCTTTATCAACCAGTAGTGTGCAGGTAGTGTAAAATGGATAAAGCACCCAAGATTTATAGTGGTTCGGACAACTTGTCCTACGTTCATCCTTCCCTATCAGCAGGGGCACTCACTTAACCAACTGGACTTAGTTTAATGTGTTAGTCCAACACAGTACAATCAGATGTTTATGGAGTTCTCACTCAATAATCCCAGAAATCAAGACTAGAAACCCTAGCTTGAGATCTTGCAAAACAAACTTATCCTAACTCTCGGTTTGGGTAAGATTTGAATGGTTTCCAACTGGAAATCTATCCTAGTATTTAAGTAGCCTAAAGCTAAAGGATGAGATTTCTACTAAGAAACTATGGGATGAACACTTAGAATAAACTTGAGTTCTTGGTGTTCTTGTGCGGAAATAGCTTGAGCTTGTGCTTGTGTATTATTTCTGTAACCTTACTCTAAAGGTTTGATCCCATATATATAGGCACAAAATCGAATTAGCCGTTGGAGAGCAATTCAAATTTCGGTCTATTTGAGGTAGGTGTGCAGGTCTGATTTGAAGTGCTCAGTACAGGCATGGCCAAATGCGTGCTTGTTGTCCTTGTTGGAATATTGAGGCACGTAAACACGTAATACATGCGCAGCGGAAATAAATAGTTCACCAACAACGAACATACAATTGCATAATTGAGTACAAATAAACATAAAGAGAAACCTTAAAGCAGATCAAAAGCAGATTTCTCAACTATGGTATCCACGTAATCCCCGTGGACAGAATTGCACAGATCTGCCAGTGTTGAATCTGAGACGGAATTTGCTAGGAAAACTCCTATCCTAGAGTTTATGGAGAAACTAAGTTTTCTTGTTGTAGTAAATAATGAATCCCGGGACCTAATATATATAGGGAGAGATTAGCTTATATCTTAAGCAAATCTTTATTAGGAAGATAATTCCAAATCTTGAAAACCATATCTCAAAGATATGTTTTTCCCTATAGATATTTTCCTACAATAATATTCCATAATATTATTTTGGGATTCTTATTTAATTAAATCTAATTTAATTAAATAATAATAATAATAATTAATTCCAAATTAATATATTATTAATTCTCCATAAATTAAATATTAAATATAATTTAATACTTAATCAACCAACTCTAATCCATACACGGGAGTTACTTGTTGTGTGACCCATAGGCCTTCATATATCGAGAGATTAGTCAAACTAACGGTCTTAATTGAACCCTAGACAATAAATCAAGCAATCTCAATATATGAGGTACATTGCGAGAAACATGCAACTACCTGTAACTGTAACATGGGCTATTGCGATTTCCTCCTTTCATTCACGAATACTCTGATTAGCCTTGAACATGATGAAGTGTATATTCAAATAGCTTAATCGATTTATCTCGAATCACTAATTGATCATTCGTATCACCTTTGGTCACAAAGTCCAAGGTAACGTGCATTGGCCACTAACTTTGATCCAATTATGACGAGAAGATGAGTATTCTCTCTAAATCCACTTTGAGGAATGAATCCTTATCTTGGTTCAACTACCATGCACATGCATTTCGTGATGAACTCAATCCAAGTCATATCTACCCATGGAAGGGTGTAAGCGTCGGTCATGGTCAAAGTTCATCACTCCACACATGTCGTGCGTATTGACCTCAAGTCAAAGGAGTATCGCATCGCTCCCACTAACCGAGACATCCGTAGACACATATAGTGAAACTACATCAAACGGTTGCTCGGATGGGTATACCAATACCCTCTAAGGTATGTGTGCATCCATCATGAGATACCTAGTATCTCGTAGTAAGTGAGATCTTACTACACTCTCTAAGAGTATGATGCAGATCGCACACCGATCTTCATTGCATCATCAATATCCCATTCTCGATGATCCTTGATCGGGGCATTTTGAGAATCATGCTTAAGTCATCTGAGTTCTCACGTACTCAATGATAGCAGTGATTCAAGGGAACACAGATAAGAACAAATGCAAACAATCAAACATAATATTCTAATAAGTGTAATGTCATACATTTAATATTAAATAAACAATAATATTAAACCAACACTGAATATTATCTTAGTATTATGTCCATACAAATGATTGTCTCTAGGACACTAACACTAACAATCTCCCACTTGAACTAGAGCCAATCACCTACATGCCTAACCCCTAGACCATTGAAATGTCTAGTGTGTACATGAACACTCAAAGCCTTGGTGAAAGGATCAACCAAATTATCTTCTGTGGGAACATGTTCTAACTCTATTTCTCCTTTAGCGATTATCTCTCTAATCAAGTGATAACGCCTCGGCACATGCTTGTTTCTGTTATTGGATCTCGATTCCTTAGCTTGCGCAACCGCACCAGTGTTGTCACAATATAACTTTATTAGACTGCCGGCACTCGGAACTACCCCTAGTTCATTTAAGAACTGTTTTATCCAGACAACTTCTTTAGCAGCTTCAGCCACAACAATGTACTCAGCTTCAGTTGTTGAGTCCGCGGTAGTCTCTTGCTTGGAACTATTCCAATTAACCGCCCCACCATTGAGAGTGAACACATAGCTTGACTGAGATTTGTAATCATCACTGTCAGATTGGAAACTTGCGTCCGTAAAGCCAGTAGCCACTAGCTCTGACTGTCCCCCATAGACTAAGAAGTATTCTTTTATACGTCTGAGGTACTTCAGAATATTCTTGACAACAATCCAATGAGGTTCACCCGGATTCTGTTGGTATCTACCAGTGATACTAACAACAAAGGCCACATCTGGCCTAATGTAAGTCATGGCGTACATGATGGACCCAATTGCTGATGCATATGATATGTCCTTCATGTGCTTGATATCATTGTCTATGGAAGGACAATCCTTCTTAGACAGTTTTATCCCATGACATGCAGGTAGAGAACCTCTCTTAGAGTTCTCCATCGCAAATCGCTTCAACACCTTATCTACGTAGGTGGACTGTGATAGCCCCAACATCCTCTTGGATCTATCCCTATGGATCTTGATCCCTAAGATGTAGCAAGCCTCACCAAGATCCTTCATCATGAAGGTCTTTCACAACCATTCTTTCACGGACTGCATGAGAGGGATACTGTTTCCCATAATCAATATGTCATCAACATACACAACTATGAAGACAATATTCTTCCCATTGCACTTACAATAGATGCACAGATCTTCCGAGTTTCTGATGAAGTCAAATGATTTGACAGCCTCATCAAATCGGATATTCCAACTCCTAGAAGCTTGCTTCAATCAATAGATGGATCGTTTGAGCTTGAACACAAGATTAGATTTTGGCTTTGAGATAAAACCTTCTGGTTGAGTCATGAACACTTCCTTATCAATGTTTCCATTGAGGAAAGTTGTTTTGACATCCATCTGCCAAATCTCGTAGTCGAGGTATGCTGCTACTGCAAGTAAAATTCGAATGGACTTGATCTTAGCAATTGGTGAGAAAGTCTCGTCATAGTCAATGCCTTCGCGTTGACTATAACCTTTCGCCACCAACCTAGCCTTGTAGGTTTGTACCTTTCCATTTGCATCGGTCTTACGCTTGTAGACCCACTTGCAACCTATGGGTTTGACCCTTTTTGGCAATTCAACCAAGTCCCAAACTTGATTGATGTACATCGAGTCCATCTCGAATTTCATGGCTTCATGTCACTTCTCTGAGTCAACATCTAATGTTGCCTCAGTGTAAGTTTTAGGTTCGTCCTTATCCCGGATCTCCACGTCATCTTGTTCCTCCACGAGGAAACCATAATATCTGGTGATCGGATTACGAACTCTAGTAGACTTACGGAGTTGTGGTTGTTCAGGCTGCACATTCTGATCGTGAAAATTTTGTGGTACAGTGATTTCATCGTTGACCGGGGAGGCCTCAAGATTGATGCTTCCGGACGCTCCTTGATCACTTCCGGATGCCTCTTGAGCGGGAGTTTGAACAATGCTATTCTCATTCAGCCTACTTGGAGTTCTTTGCTCAGCCACTCCAATTATGCTCCCACTGGCTGAAAGAGGATCACTATGTGATAAACTTCCACCATGCGAGCTACTGAATGCTCTCACTGATTCTTGGCCATTTTTCTTTGATAAGATATCAGTCTCTTTGTTAATTTGTGGTTCTGGAATTTCTTCAAGTTCTATCATCTTACGGCCTTGTTCCTTGAAGACGTAGTCTTCTTCGAAGTAACCTGGCCTGCCTAGAAACAATCACTGACTGTTTCTCCGGTAGATAGAAATAATATCCTTTAGTTTCCTTAGGATATCCCACAAAATAACCCTTTTCACCTTTGGATTCCAACTTATCGGTGAGCATCTTTTTCACAACCACGGGGCAACCCCATGTTTTGATATGCAAAAAAGTTGGCTTCTTGCCACACCATAATTCATATGGTGTATGCTCAACTGATTTGGATGGAATCTTATCCAGAATGTAGATTGAGGTTTGTAACGCGTATCCCCATAAGAATGTCGGAAGAGAGGAAAAACTCATCATGGACCTCACCATGTCTAATAGGGTTCGGTTTCTCCTTTCGGACACACCATTCATTTGAGGTGTTCCGGGAGGAGTCCATTGTGACTGGATTCCATGTAACTTTAAGTAATCAGTAAATTCATGGCTAAGGTATTCACCCCCTCGATATGATCGTAGAGTCTTGATACTCTTACCAAGTTGTTTTTCTACTTCAGCCTTAAACTCTTTGAATTTCTCAAAGGATTCAGATTTGTGTCTCATAAGATACACATACCCGTATCTTGAAAAATCATCAGTAAAAGTGATGAAGTATCCGAACTGACCCCTAGATAGAGTGGGCAATGGTCCACAGACATCACTGTGGATCAACTCTAGAACTTCTTTGGCACGAACTCCTTTCCCAGAAAAGGGTTTATTGGTCATCTTGCCCTTGAGACAGGATTCACAATTACCATAAGACTCAAAGTCGAATGGGGTTAAGTAGTCTAACTTTCTCAACCTTGCATTCCTATTCTCATTTGCATGACCAAGTCTACAATGCCATAAGTAAGTTGGGTTTTCATGATTACTAAGTTTGAGTCGTTTGTTTTGTATATTAAAAATATTATGTCCACAATGCAACAAATATAAACCATTCGATAAAGGAGCATTCCCATACATATCACCATTAAGCGAAAAATAACAATTATTATTTGCAAAATGGAAGGAAAACCCTTCAATGTCTAACATAGGAATATAAATAATGTTGCGAGTAATAGAAGGAACAAAATAACAATTATTCAGTTCAAGTATAAAACTAGAGGGTAAATCTAAAACATAAACGCCAACACGTTCAACAGCAACTATTGCTCCATTCCCAACGTGTAGGGCGACTTCACCCGGCCTAACTGCCCTGCTATGCTTGAGACCCTGCACATTAGCACAAATGTGTGAGCCACAACCGGTATCCAATACCCAGCAGTTAGTATCATTTGTGGACATGTTTATCTCAATAACAAACATACCTGTTCCAGTGGCTGAGACACCTTGTGTCTTCTTTTCAGCTGCTAGAACCTTACAGTCCTTCTTCCAATGCCCCTTCTGCTTGCAGTGGAGGCATACATCCTTGTCCACCCTCTCCTTCTTTTGAATTCCACCTTTGGGCTTGAGGAAGTTTGGCTTGGAGCCTTTCTTTGCTTTGCCCCTTCGCTTCTTCTTTCCTTTCGGAGCAGAAGAAGTAGAGGCACTCACCATGAGCACGGGCTTTTCCTTAGCAGTGGAAGAATCAAAAGTTTTTAGCATGTTATGCAGCTCGGGCGTAGTCGATTCCGTCTTATTCATATTAAAGTTTACCACGAAACTTTAATATGAATCGGGAAGCGACTGAAGAATGGCATAAACAACAACTTGGTGTTAAGCTCAATGCCCAAATGACCAAGTTTCTCGATTAGCCCAATCATCTTCAATACATGAGGAGAAACCTTCTCTCCTTCAGACATCCGGCATCTAAACAGATCTCTCATCACTTCATAAATCTCGGAACGAGATTTAGAATCAAAGAGATCCTTCAGATGCTTGATCATCTCGAAGGGAAACATCCTCTCATGCTGCCTTTGCAACTTGGGAGTCATCCCGAGGAGCATAACACACTGAGCCTGAGAAGCATCATCTTGATGCTTCTTCTGAGCTTCGGCATCAAACGCCTCGGCTTCTTCAGTACCAGCCTCCGGGGTAGCAGGGATTGGTGTGTCCAACACGTACTCAATCTTTTCTTGCCTGAGCACCAAACGAACGTTTTGGTGCCAGTCGAGAAAGTTTGGCCCAACCAATTTGTTCATTTCCAAAACGCTTCTCAATGACAAGTTATTCATTTCAACAATCCTAGAGAAATAAAATAAAAAATGGTAATTAAACACATAATTCCTATGATCAATATTCAGCAATCAAAATAAACGTGGCCTTTTAAGTTTATTTAGTTTCCATTATTTTCACATATTCAACGACCTCATCGGAAGAATACGAATTTATATCCAATATAAATCATAATGGGCTAGGATCCACATTCCTACTATCATAATCCCAGCTTTGGCTTAATACTATAATAGCAGAACTGGTAGGTCTCCAAACCAATTGTAAAACTGCAACTCCTAGTTGATTGAACCTAGTTCAATCGGATATCCCTTAACTTTCGTTTTCCTGCTTTGGCTGGTCAAACAAAGTTAAGTTGATTTACAACCATCAAGCGGAGACACTACGTGTCCCTATAAAAGTCCCATTGAATGTAGATCCGAGCAAAAGACTTTGGTCTTAAATACCCATAGGAACGAAATTCCCGGTTTACTTTTAATTTCGATGGAAGACATCGTTTCAATTTAATGAAAAACCATATTTTAGTGAGGAACATTTTAAAGGCGGGGTATTAATTGTTTAATCGAGATTCAAGCATGTTAATTTATATCACATTTGAGCAATTTTTGAGCGCCGCCTACCCAAACATGACTTAATACGGACTAACACTTATATGGGCGTCGTCTACCCAAACAATTAATACGGTTCATCAATTATTGGGTGCCGCCTACCCAAACATGACTTAATACGGACTAACACTTATATGGGCGCCGTCTACCCAAACAATTAATACGGTTCGTCAATTATTGGGTCTTTTACCCAAAAAACCGATTATAATGCGGACGTAAAAACGTTAACGAATTTAAATAATAAATAAGTTAACTGTGGGATTTTAATAATCCTATTAAATTAAATATCAAAATCAAATTTCAAATTTTAATTTACAATTATTAAAATAATTAATTAATCCAATTAATCTTTTAAATAAAATCTAATTTTATTTCAGGTTTTAAATTAATCCAATTAATTTATAAAAACCATTTTGTTTTATTTAATTCGTAAGGGCTCAAGTGCAATTGTTGTAACTTTGCACTGAGGGGTCCGTTGGAAATCTAATTTCAACACGGCCCCTCCTTCATCACTGCCCAAAACCATCCATCAATCGGGACAACCGATACCAACAATCTCATTTGCAATTTCATTAAGGATAATACAATTAACCGATTCAATTAGTCAATTTTGTCAGAATTTCATCACTCAATCCAATTGAAACGAAATCAGCGCAAGGATAACCCAAAACGAACGAAATCAGTAACACGCAAGGCTGGAATCGACGATTCCCAGAATCGTTAAATTCCAGAAGCAATTGATACCAAAATCGCACAATTGAGCTCAAGCATCATGTGAAACAAGCAACGAAAACCCAAAAAAGTTCATCCAGTGTTCGTCGAACGAAAACCAGAAACAGAGGCGAAGCGACGATATTGCAAAGCCGAAACCAGAGGACGACGCGAGTCTCCTCCACCACCTTAGCACGCGGGCGACTCGTCGCCGCGCATCAAAGACCATGACTCACGCGCGGCGCCGCGGACCAGAGAGGCGAAACCAGTCTAAAAAAACCAGAGTCGCGACGAAGACGACCGAATCGGTGGCGTGCCACCTTCGATTCGTCTCGATTCTGGTGGTGCGCCACCTCGACTCAAGTCAAGGGCGCACCGCCGCGAAAGGAGATGGAACGGAGGCGATACAGTGAAGACCACGACGAGAAGCATCAGCCCGATCGACCTGCGAGTCGCACGCATAGCGAGGCCACGACGCCTAGCGTCGGCCTCGAGCGATGTGGCGTGACATCGCGCCGAAAAGGTCCGATCGGTGGTGACAATTTCCTCCTAGAGGAAACCCTAAATTGATTTGGAGTTTTCGTGCTCAAATGAGGGAGACGACCAAAAAATCGTGAATAAGGAAAAACAAGGGGTGCGGTTTATACCGTGCCCCACTTAAGAATAATTTTTTTTAATTTATTCAAATAAACCCTTTTAATTATGCAATTGAACACGAAGAGCATGATGCTCTGATACCACTGTTGGAATATTGAGGCACGTAAACACGTAATACATGCGCTGCGAAAATAAATAGTTCACCAACAATGAACATACAATTGCATAATTGAGTACAAATAAACATAAAGAGAAAGCTTACAGCAGATCAAAATCATATTTCTCAACTATGATATCCACGTAATCCCCGTGAACAGAATTGCACATATCTACCAGTGTTGAATCTGAGACGGAATTTGCTAGGAAAACTCCTATCCTAGATTTTATGGAGAAACTAGGTTTTCTTGTTGTAGTAAATAATGAATCGCGGGATCTCATATATATAGGGAGAGATTAACTTATATCTTAAATAACTAGGTTTTCTTGAAAATCATATCTCAAAGATATGTTTTTCCCTATAGATATTTTCCTATTCCATAATATTATTTTGGGATTCTTATTTAATTAAATCTAATTTAATTAAATAATAATAATAATTAATTCCAAATTAATATATTATTAATTCTCCATAAATTAAATATTAAATATAATTTAATACTTAATCAACCAACTCTAATCCGTACACGGGAGTTACTTGTTGTGTGACCCATAGGCCCTCATATATCGAGCAATTAGTCAAACTAACGGTCTTAATTGAACCCTAGACAATAAATTAGACAATCTCAATATATGAGGTACGTTGCGAGAAACGTCCAATTAGCTTAATCGATTTATCTCGAATCACTAATTGATCATTCGTGTCACCTTTGGTCACAAAGTCCAAGGTGACGTGCATTGGCCAATGACTTTGATCCAATTATGACTAGAAGATGAGTATTCTCTCTAAATCCACTTTGAGGAATGAATCCTTATCTTGGTTCAACTACGATGCACATGCATTTCATGATGAACCCAATCCAAGGCATATCTACCCATGGAAGGGTGTAAGCGTCAGTCATGGTCAAAGTTCATCACTCCACACATGTCGTGCGTATTGACCTTAAGTCAAAGGAGTATCGCACCGCTCCCACTAACCGAGACATCCATAGACACATATAGTGGAACTACATCAAACGGTTGCTCGGATGGGTATACCAATACCCTTTAATGTATTTGTGCATCCATCATGAGATACCCAGTATCTCGTAGTAAGTGAGATCTTACTACACTCTCTAAGAGTATGATGCAGATCTCACACCGATCTCCATTGCATCATCGATATCCCATTCTCGATGATCCTTGATCAGGGCCTTTTGAGAATCATGCTTAAGTCATCTGAGTTCTCACGTACTCAATGACAACAGTGATTTAAGGGAACACAGATAAGAACAAAAGCAAACAATCAAACATAATATTCTAATAAGTGTAATGCCATACATTTAACATTAAATAAATAATAATATTAAACCATCACTGAATATTATCTTAGTATTATGTCCATATAAAGGATTGTCTCTAGGACACTAACACTAATAATATCTACCCATTGACGGGTGCAAGCGTCGGTCATGATCAAAGTTCATCACTCCACACATGCCGTGCGTATTGATATCAAGTTAAAGGAGTATCACATCGCTCCCACTAACCGAGACACCCTTAGACACATATTGTGGACTTACATCAAACGGTTTCTCAGATGGGTATACCAATACCCTCTAAGGTATTTGTGCATCCATCATGAGATACCTAGTATCTCGTAGTAAGTGAGATCTTACTACACTCTCTAAGAGTATGATGCGATCGCACAACAATGACAAGCAATGACTCATGGGAACACTTGCATGAATAAATGCAAACAATCAAACATAATATTCAAACAAGTGTATGTCCATACATTAATATTAAATGAGCTATAATATTAAATCAAACTGAATATCATCGAATATTATGTCCTTACAATAGATTGTCTCTAGGACACTAACACTAACAATCTCCCACTTGGACTAGAGTCAATCACCTACATGTCTAACCCCTAGACCATTAAATGTCTAGTGTGTACATGAACACTCAATGTTTTGGTGAAAGGATATGCCAAATTAAACATGTGGGAATGTATTTTAATTCTATTTCTCCTATCGTTATGATCTCTCGGATCAATTGATAAGTCTGGGTACATGCTTCTTTCTGTTTGTTGATCTCGGTTCCTTAGCTTGCGCAATAGCACCAGCTTTTTCTCAATATAACTTTATTAGACAACTGACACTCGGAACTACCCCTAGTTCTCTTAAGAACTATAAAATCCAGACAGCCTCGTTGAGGCTTCTAATACAGCAATGTACTCAACTTCGGTTGTTGAATCTTTGGTCGTTTTGCTTGGAACTATTCCAACTGACCGCCTCATTATTGAGAGTGAAACGTAACCTGACTGTGATTTGTAATCATCACAGTCTGATTGGAAACTTGTGTCAGCTTAACCAGTCACTGCTAGTTCTGACTGTCCACCATATACAAGAAAACATTCTTTAGATCGTCTGAGATACTTCAGAATAGTCTTGACAACAATCCACTGAGACTCAGCCGGATTCTGTTGGTATCTACCAGTGATATTGATAGTGTAGGCCACGTTTGGCCTAGTGCAAGTCATGGCGTACATGATTGACCCAATAACATATGCATATGAGACATCTTTCATGTTCTTGATATCTGCTTCAACAGAAGGACAATCCTTCTTTGATAGTTTTATCTCATGATTTGCCGATAGAGATCATCTCTTAGAGTTCTCCATCACAAAATGCTTCAACACCTTGTCTACATAGGTGGACTGTGACAGCCCCAACATACTCTTGGATCTATCCTTGTGGATCTTGATCCCTAGGATGTAACAGGCTTCACCAAGACCCTTCATCATGAAGGTCTTTAACAACAAATCTTTAACGGACTGCATTAACGGAATACTGTTTCCCAAAATCAATATATCATCGACATACCCGATTATGAAAACAATATTCTTCCCACTGCGTTATCAAATCGGCTATTCCAACTCCTAGAAGCTTGCTTCAATCCATAAATGGATATCTTTAGCTTGCATACTAGATTAGAATTTAACTTAGATGTAAAACCTTCCGGTTGAGTCATAAACACTTCCTTATCAATGTTTCCATTGAAGAAAGCTATTTTGACATACATCTGTCAAATCTCATAATCAAAGTGTGCTGCTATCGCAAGTAAAATTTCAAATGGACTTGATCTTTGCAACTGGTGAGAGGGTCTCTTCACAGTCAGTGCTTTCGCATTGACTATAACCCTTCGTTACCAACCAAGCTTTTTAGGTTTGTACTTTGCCATTTGCATCAGTCTTACGCTTGAAGATCCAATCACAACATATAGGTCTAACCCCTTTAGGCAACTCAACCAAGTCCCAGACTTGATTGGTGTACATCGAGTCCATCTCGAATTTCATGGCTTCATGCCACTTCTCTGAATCAATATCTGATATTGCTTCAAAATAAGTATTAGGATAGTCCTTATCCGCTATGTCCATATTATCGAGTTCCTCCAAGAGGAAACCGTATCTAATGGGCGGATTACGATTCCTAATTGACTTTCGGAGCTGTGGTTGTGCAGGCTGTACATTCTGATAGTGAAAATTTTGTGGTGCATCGATTTCATCAATGTCCGGAGAGTCCTCAAGAGCTACACTTTTAGATGCCTCTTGGGCGGGAGTTTGAACTATGTTGTTCTCATTCAACCCACTTGGAGGTTCTTGCACTGGCAAACACACTCCAATTACGCTCCCACTGGCTGAAAGACGATCACCTAGTGAAAGACACCCACCGTGAAAGTTGATGAATGCTCCCACTGATTCCTTGTCATGTTTCTTTGACAAGATGCCAGTCTCTTTGTTAATTTGTGGTTCTTAAATTTCTTCAAGTTCTATCAGCTTATGACCTTGTTCCTTAAAGACATAGTCTTCTTTGAGGAACTTGGTCTGCCTAGAAAAAATCACTGATTATTTCTCAGGTAGATAGAAGTAATATCCTTTAGTTTCCTTAGGATATCCCACAAAGTAACCCTTTTCACCTTTAGATTCCAACTTGTCGGTAAGCATCCTTTTCACAATCACAGGGTAACCCTATGTTTGATATGTGTAAAATTTGACTTCTTGCCACACCATATTTTATATGGTGTATTCTCAACCGATTTAGATAGAATCCTATTCAGAATGTAAATTGAGGTTTGTAATGCGTATCCCCATAAGAATGTCGGAAGAGAGGAGAAGCTCATCATGGACCTTCACCATGTTTAACAGGGTTCGTTTTCTCCTCTCGGACACACTGTTCATCTGAGGTGTTCCGGGTGGAGTCCATTGTGACTGGATTCCATCTAACTTCAAGTAATCAGTGAATTCATGGCTAATGTATTCACCTCCTCGATCTGATCGAAGAGTCTTGATACTCTTACCAAGTTACTTCTCTACTTCAGCCTTAAACTCTTTGAACTTCTCAAAAGATTCGAATTTGTGTTTCATAAAATACACGTATCCGTATCTTGAGAAATTATCAGTAAAAGTGATGAAGTATCCGAAGTGACCCCTAGCTAGAGTGGACAATGGTCCACAAACATCATTATAGATCAACTCTAAAACTTCTTTGGCATGCACCCCTTTCCCAGAAAAGGGCCTGTTGATCATCTTGCCCATGAGATAAGATTCACAATCTCCATAAGACTCACAGTCGAATGGGGTTAAGTAGTCTAACTTTCTTAACCTTGCAATTCTTTTCTCGTTTACATGATCAAGTTCTACAATGCCATAAGTAAGTCGGGTTTTCATGATTACTCAATTTGAGTCTTTTATTTTATATATTAAGAACATCATATCCATAATGCAACAAATACATGTTGTGAGTAATAGAAAGAACTAGATGACAATCATTAAGTTCTAATCTAAAACCAAAGGGTAAGTCTAGCACATAAGTCCGCACACGTTCAGTTAGCAACTCTTGCTTCATTTCCACGTATAAGACTACTTCACCCGCCCTAACTATCCTAAGACACATGAGCCCTTTCACATTCTTACAAATGTGTGAGCCACATCCGGTATCTAATACCAAGCAGTTAGCGCTATTAGTGGACATGCTTATCTTAATAACAAACATAGATGTTCTAGTGCCAGAAGCACCTAGTGCCTTCCTTTTAGCAACCAGAACCTTATAGTCCTTCTTCCAGTGCCCTCTTCTACTTACTGTAGAGGCACACATCCTTGTCTACCCTCTCCTTATTTTGAACACCATCTTAGTGATAGTGAACTCAAAAATCTTGAGCACGTTGTGAAGTTCAGGCATGGTCGCATCCGTCTTATTCATATTATAGTTCACAATGAAGTCATATATGAATCCAGGACCAAATGGAGGATAACATAAATGAAAACATTGATCTTTTAGCTCAATGCCTAAGTTACCAAGTTTCTCAATTAGACATGTATATATAGTTGAGATGATAAAATTTAATTAAACCCTCTAAAATTGTTTTTAAAATATGATCGATATATATATATATATTGAACATATCGAGAACATAGAAAAGATGGAATCAATTTGCAAGCATTGTCTGTTAGCATATATAGTACGTAGTAGAAACCCGAGCGAATCTATAAAATTAGTGAAGGCAATAATAACGCAGAATGCAATGAAGAAAGTAAGAGATAACAAATATTGCAAAAAAAGGGGGGGCCTTGGTGATGTGGGATAGTAGGCACATTTAGATCCAAAATTGTGTAAAGCTTGAGGGTTAATATTCTTTTAAGAAAACTTTAGAACACTTCTTTCTTAGTAAAAACACGTCTTCAATATTTTATTTTACTTGTAATTAGACACAGATGTGATTATTTTATTCAATATTTAGGCAATGGCTCCCGGAGGCAAGAGACAAAAACGCGTCTTTATTGAGAGAGGAGATATTAGGGAACATCTAAACAAAGAAAATGGATCTTCATGTGTTTTGAAGAACAATACACAAGAAAAGAGGACTACAACAAGTAAATTTTTTATTTTTGGTATTTTTATGTTTACTTGAGTATCTAATTATTTTTTGGTTTTAAAAAAATGTCCACATGTAGCTTCTGGATCTAAGAAAAGAACTCGAGGTCAAACAGTTGGCAAGGGACTACTGAAGTACTTTGAATCTAATAACGTTAAAATGAAGATAAACGTAGATCCATCGGTTGGGAGACCTCTAAATGGAGACCAGTTTTCAAAACTTTCAAGCCAAATTGGCGTAGTGACTAAGAATGTGCTTCCAGTTCCAAAAAAATGGAAAGAAGTTGATGAAGAAAATGGATTAGATCCGGTGTTCGATCATCTAAATGTATGTGTTCAAAATTGATCCCATTTTTTTTTCTTGTTTTAATCTAATGTATTGATATGAAATGTAGATGTTCATGGATGTCAACGTTGATGTTCTTGGTGTGAGAGACAACATAATTGAAAAGCTGAAGATTAGCTCTCGAAATCAACACCACAGGTTGCACAATCACTTCAAAAAGTATGCAACATTGCAAGAGACAAAGAACAACAAACCAACTACTTGTAATACCAAAGAACAATGGGAAGAGCTCTATGATTATTTTGCATCAGACAAATTTAAGGTAATAATCCATAAAACCATATTTTATGCTTAAATCTTATGATAAAATTATGTGTCAAAATTCTATGTATTAATTTTGTTGTTCTTGCAGCATGTAAGTGAGGTGAATAAACAAAATAGGAGTAAATTGCGATGCAAGCATATTTGCGGAAGAAAGCCCTTTACAGTAAGGAGCCATGAAATTGTGAGTATTATAATATTGTACTTGAAAATAATTTTTAGACTTTATATAAGGGCTATTGATAATTTTTAATGATATTAATTTATTAACTAAACATGTTTATTTTTTTGCAGTCTCAACAAGAGCTAAATGGAAAAGAGTGTGATAGAATTGAATTGTATAAGCGTACACATTCTACAGATAAAGATGGTTGGAAATCAAGTGCGGCTGAAGAAAATTAGGTACGTCATGTAAACATCTATTTACTTATGATATTTCATTGGGCTTACAAAAATTAATGTTAATTATAATTTTCATAATAAATGATCACATAGGATAAAATGAAGAAGAAGCGAGATAAATACAATGAGGAAGGGATTGATAAAAGTTCGGAGGAAATTGTTCTTGAGGTCTTAGGCCATGGTACTGGTTATAGAAAAGGTCTTGGGTATGGTCCGAAGCCTCCAAGGCAATGTTTCATATGATACATCTAATGAATTACAAAGAAAACTACATGAAACACAAGAAAAGTTGGATGCATCTGAAACTCAAGTAGATGAACTCAAGACACAAGTGAGTGATTTTAAAAGCCAGCTCACGGAATAAGGTGTAGAAGTAACTACCTTGAAGGACCAACTAAACAAGGTTATGAGTTTGTTATTCGATATAAAGGGGTGAAACTTTAAGATTTAGGAGAATGTTTTTTTCTTTATGTTCTTCTTTCTAGGTATCTTTTTATCTTCTATTTATTTCGAACTCAAGATATGTTTGTTGCTTTCAACCTTTGGTACAATTTACTTCATTGAATTTCTTATCATATTATGCAATTTAAATTTATGATCTTTAATTTAATGTTCGTAATAGATATCAATTTATTATAATTTAGAAATTAATTAGTTTATCATGATAATTATTTTTGTTAATTATAAATATATTTAAATTATATATATATATATATATATAATATATATATATAAAAAATAATAATTTAATGACGAGCTATGTGCTAATTAGTAATGACGATATATGTTTTCACTATATCTAATTTTTTCGTAACAATTACCAATTTCGTCACTTAATAATATTTATTATGACAAAAATATTTCATTATTATTTATATATCATTTAGTGACAACAAATGTTTGGTCATTAATGTCTTACTTTTTGTTGACGAATTGTGTAGTCATACTACATATAAATATAATGACGATAAAATTGGTCACTATATTGCAATTATTTCGTGACGAAATGTATGACGTCACTGTATTTTAAACATTTAGCGACAATTATCATATTCGTCACTGGATAATATTTTTTGTGACAAAATTAGTTCATCACAATTTCTACATTATTTAGTGACCACAAAGCTTTTGTCACTGAATCTTACTTTCTTGTGATGCATTGTGTCGTCATTATACGGGGACATATAACAACGACCAAAATTTAATCACTAAATCTTAACTCTTTAGTGACGAACTATACAAAATATAACGAATTAGTTAACAAATTGTGACAAAAATTGTGTCACAAATTTTTTAAAAAGTTGGCACTAAATGGATAATCGTCACCAAAAATTAATATTTTAGTGGCGGTAAATCAAATTCGTCATGTAAAATTAAACTTTTAATGACGAAACACCAAAATTTGTGACGAAATTAGATTTCAAAAGCAATGATTTATTTGTCACTATAGGTAAGATGATATAGTGACGATATATTTTAGCGTCATCATAAGATAACTTTAGGTGACGAATCCAATTAACGTTGCATTTACCTAATACGACGCGCTTAAAGCGACGTTCTTTGTGAAAAAAAAAATTCATCACCAAACACCTTTTGTGACGAAAAATGATGTTTTAGTGACGAATTTTATCGTCGTGATTTCTTAAAATTCTTGTAGTGATCATTAGCACATGAGGTGAAATCTTCCCTTCTGTAGCTAACCGACATCTGAACAGATCTCCTATCACTTCATAAATCTCAGAATGAGATTTAGAATCAAAGAGATCCTTCAGATGCTTGAGCATCTAGAAGGGACACATTTTCTCACGTCGCCTATGTTCATCGGGAGTCATCCCAAACAAGATCGCACACTGAGCCTGGGAACCACCCTTTTGATGCTTCTTTCGAGCTGCTACATCAAATGTGGCTGCCTCAGAGTACCAGCTGCAAAGGTAACCGGGATAGACGTGTCCAACACGTACTCAATCTTTTCTTGCCTTAGCACCAAACACATGTTTCGATGCCAGTCCAGAAAATTTGGCCTAGCCAATTTTGTTTGTTTCCAAAACACATCTCAATAACAGTTATACATTTCAACTAACCAAGAGAAATAAAATAAAACGGGGATCAAAATACATAATTCCTATGATCAATATTCAGCAATCAAAATAACATGGCCTTTCTTTTGTGTTTATATTGTCTCCATTATTTTCACATACTTAACGACCTCATCGGAAAAGTACGAATTTATATCAAATATAAATTATAATGGACGCTGATCATTACAATAACATAACTGGTAGGTCTCTAAGCCAATTGCAAAACTGCAATTCCTAGTTTGTCGAACCTAGTTCGACTGATGTCCCTTACCCTTTGTTCCCTGCGAGGACTAGCGAAACAAAGTTAAGTTGGTTTACAACCATCAAGCGACGACATTATATGTCCCTATAAAAGTCCCGTTAGGTTTAGATCCGAGCAAAAGATGAGGGTCTTTAAGTACTCATTGGAACGAAATCTCCGGTTTACTTTTAATTTTGATGGAAGACATCTTATCAAATGAATGAGAAACCCATATTTTAGTGAGGAACGTTTTGAAGGCGGGGTATTAATTTCTTAATCGACATCCAACATGTTAATCTACATCACATTTGAGCAATTATTGGGCGCCGCCTACCCAAACATGATTTACACGGACTAACATATGGGCGCGTCTACCCAAACAATAATAATGCGGACTATAAATGCGTTAACAGAATATAAGATACGTTAACCAAGTGGGAATTAATAACTCGTTTAATTCTTTAAACCATAATTTTAAAATAAGTTTAGTAATTAAATTAATTATTAATATTAGCTTTTAATTAATTCAATTAATTAAGTCCGTCATTAGTCCAACTAATACTTTTTATTAAAATAATTAATCAAGTTAGATTTAATAATTCTTTTAAAAATGAATTTTAAAATCTAATTTTAAATTCAATTTTAAAATTATTAAACATCAATAATTAATCAAAATAATTACAAATAAAAGTCAGAATTTTATTACTAATTCTTAAAATTAATCTTATTAACTTAAAAATCAAATTTTATTTATTGGTTTGCCAAGGGCTCAAGTGCAATTTTCCAAAATTTGCACGGAGGGGGCCTGTTTGAAATCCAATTTGCAAAACAGCCCCTCCTGTTGGAATTTTGAGGCAATTAAACAAGTAATACATGCGCAATGGAAATAAACAGTTCACCAACAACGAATATAATTGCATAAACGATTACAATAATCATAACGAGAAACCTTATAGTGATTCGATAGCAGATTTCTGAACTATGGTATCCACGTAATCCCCATGATCAGATCTGCACAGATTTGCCAGCGTTGAATCTGAGACGGAATTTGCTAGGAAAATTCCTATTCTAGATTTTATGGAGAAACTAGGTTTTGAAAAAATTACAACTAGATACAAGATTGAGTAAACCATTACAACCAGATATAAATTGCAGAAATTTGAACTAAAGTACGTGGCACTTTAGTTCAAATTTGAACTAAAGTGCAGAAATTTTCTGCACTTTGTATCTAGTTATAAGTTTTTTGGTGACTTTGTAATGGAATGTTTTTCTCCCCTAGGTTTTCTTATTGGTATATATAATGAATCCCAGGATGTCATATATATAGGGAGAGATTGACTTAAATATTAAGCAATCTTTATTAGGAATATAATTCCTAAGCTTGCAAAACAAATCTCAAAGATATATTTTTCCCTACGGATATTTTCCTACAATAATATTCGATAATATTATTTGGGATTCCTATTTAATTAAAACTAATTTAATTAAATAGTAATAATAATTAATTCTAAATTAATATATTATTAATTCTCCATAAATTAAATATTAAATCTAATTTAATATTTAATCAACCAACCATAATCCGTACACGGGGGTTACTTGTTGTGTGATCCATAGGCCCTTATATATCGAGCAATTAGTCAAACTAACAGTCTTAATTGAACCCTAGACAATAAATCAGACATTCTCAATATATGAGGTACTTTGTGAGAAACATGCAACTACCTGTAACTGTAACATGGGCTATTACGATTTCCTCATTTCATTCACGAATACACGATTAGTCTTGAACATGATGAAGTGTCTATTCAAATAACTTAATCAATTTATCTCCAATCACTAATTGATCAATTGTGTCACCCTTGGCCACAAAGTCCAAGTTGACGTGCATTGGCCAATGACTTTGATCCAATTATGATGACAAGATGAGTATTCTCTCTAAATCCACTTTGAGGAATGAATCATTTTCTTGGCTCAACTACCACGCACATGCATTTCGTGATGAACCCAATCCAAGCCATATCTACTCATAGACGCGTGCAAGCGTAGGTTATGGTTAAAGTTCATCACTCCACACATGTCTTGCGTATTGACGTCAAGTCAAAGGAGTATCACATCGCTCCCACTAACCGAGACACCCATAGACACATATAGTGGAACTACATCAAACGGTTTCTCGGATGGGTATACCAATACCCTCTAAGGTATTTGTGCATCCATCATGAGATTCCTAGTATCTCGTAGTAAGTGAGATCTCACTACACTCTCTAAGAGTATGATGCAGATCGCACACCAATCTCCATTGCATCATCAATATCCCATTCTTGATGATCCTTGATTGGGGCTATTTGAGAATCATGCTTAGGTCATCTGAGTTCTCACTCACTCAATGATAACAATGATTCACGGGAACACAAATAAGAACAAATGCAAACAATCAAACATAATATTCTAATAAGTGTAATGCCATACATTTTGATGGTCCCGTTTTGAAAACCCATTTTTACGCGAACAAAACGTTTGAATATATAAAAAAAGCAACATGAATATTCCAATTTTTTTTTGCTTTTAAGAACGATGTATGTTATGCTTATAAACTAATGCATAAGGCAAGTAATAACATAAAGCAAGAAAAGAACACACAATTTTATAGTGGTTCGGACAACTCCCCTACATCCACTCTTCCTTCATGGGGCACCAACTAAACCAACTTAACCAATCTAGACCACCCTCAAAATGTTTACCGAGTTCACACTCAAACGGGACTTATCACCCTCACGATTGCACTTTCAAAGATGTTTATCGAGTTCCCACTCACCTACAAACTTATCCTATCAAACTGATTTGGGTAAGGTTTGTTTTGTTTCCAACTAGGGTGAGATTTTCCCTTACATTTGTTTAGCCTCAATGCTAAGGATGGGAAAATCTCTCTAAGCTTAGGATATGACATTTTTGCTTAGATACAATGAAGAACACTCTTGGGTAAATTTGGATATGTAATGCTCTGTGTTCTTGAATGGAGTTGCTTGAATATTTGGCTTTTAATTTCACTTTGCAGATCCTCCATTCTCTTCTTTTTTGAAGATAGTGCAATGTATTTATAGTGTGGATTTGAATATTACCGTTGGAGAGTAATATTCAAATCCATACTAATAATCTTCCAGCTTTTCTTTGTCCTTTTGCACTGTTGTTTGCAGCTTTATGTCACATCCATATATGTTGTTATCTTCTTATTGATCAGCTGCTTTTGTGTGTCTAACGGATCTGATCAGCTCGCCGGATTACTGTTCATTGCTTCGATTCGATCTCTTTCCGTCCGAATCCTTCAGATTTATTTAGAAATTATCGTCATCGAAAATCAAATCATCATCGATCTTTGAAATTACCTTTTCATCCGAATCTTTTCCGGTTGATTCATCGGCCGATTTCATCGAAGTTTTTCCAACTCATTTTCTTGATTCATCGGTCGATTTACGTTTCCTTCATCGCGGGTTAGACTATTTCAGCAAATCTGCGTAAAAATTGCCCGAAAGTTGATGTCGGTTACTCTGATGTCGCATTGGGAATCGCTCAGACTTGACTCGATGATATTCTTCTGATCTTTACATGATAAAATCGCATCGAAAACCGCATTGCGGTCGGTTTACCTCGTCGCTTAACTTTAACTCATCCTTCTCATCCGATCTTGATCGCATGGTCACCCTCGTCGATCTCGATCATCTTCGTCTGATTTCATGAGTTCCCCCTCAACTTGTTCTTCCGTTCCCCCTCAACTTGTTATCTGTAAATTAGCTTCAAAAAACACAAGTTGATAATGTTTTGGCATAATTAATCAAAACTAAAATATCCCAACACATTTAATATTAAACAAACAATAATATTAAACCAACACTGAATATTATCTGAGTATTATGTCCTTACAATGGATTGTCTCTAGGACACCAACACTAACAATCTCCCACTTGAACTAGAGCCAATCACCTACATGTCTAACCCCTAGACCATCAAAATGTCTAGTGTGTACATGAACACTCAAAGTCTTGGTCAACGGGTCACCGAGATTATCCTCCGTGGGGACACGTTCTAATTCTATCTCACCTCTAGCGATTATCTCTCTTATCAAGTGATAACGCTCCAGCCGCCAGCGCTAGGGTTTCCTTCGTCAATCCGTGATTCTTGCATTTGGATATGCTTGCCTTGCTTACACCCCGCGATATCCGTGCCATTAACTGACTGTATCTTTACCATGTTTATCTCTTCATAGACTTCCGTTCGAAGTCGATTCCGACCTGTGGTTTCTTCAAAGTCGCTCAGTGACCTTCGTATATTTCCAGGTCGCTCCGCGACCTTCTCAACTCAAATGAAGTCGCTCTGCTGCCTCCCGATACCCAGTGAAGTTGCTCCAACTGATTGACTCATGAGAGAGAGTTACCTCAACGGGTTAGATTATTTCATGCTACAACAATTGCCCCTCAAGTTGAGGTCGCGTGCTTGCATTGGGACCTGGACTTGACTCGTTACTTGATCGACCATGGCGAGTCGACCTCGGCTGCCCCGAGGGTGCATGGTCACCCTCGGGGAGGCCGAATCGTTACCTCGGTTCATAACATAGATTTGATGGGTTTGCCATGATGATTCTGCTGATGATGATGTCATGCTACCAAGCCCCTCAATCGGTGATCGTATTAACTATCGGGCTAACTTTGCGCGACCGTTTCTCACGGGAAGGGTCCGAATTATGCCCTTATTGCACTCGATATTCCTTCTATAAGAAGGCTGCCCTTCAATGCTGCGTCCATTTCCTTCTCCTCGAGCCAAAATCCTCTCGAATCCAAGCATTTCATCTCGTAACTTCAAATCTCCGGCGAGACTACATTCACCACCCCTTTTCAACATATTCTTTCCATGGCCTCCGATCCCGGCGCTGTGTTACGTCCCATGGTTTTTCGCCCTCGAGGAGGATAACATAACGATAGCACCCTCATTCCCTATAGATCGCCGGTCGCTCATGAGGGGCGGATCCCAACACATCGTCCGGAGACACCGAAATCGTTGATGGCGATTTTGCGGGAGTTGGAGGATATCACTCATATCCCTCCCCGGATATCGATGGGTCCGGCCCAATAACAGAATGACCTGACCTCGTTCTCGACTCAGTAATTATGGGGCCTATGGCCTATCGACTATCATTCCTATAAGGCCCCATACAAGCGACACGAACGCAGCAGTATAGGAGGTCGGCTAGTTCCTACATGGCTCCGACCTATCCAAGGTAAGTCGGTTTTATCGATAAAAAGCGTCTGCCCTTGTATAAGGTGCCCTAAGACGTGCACTTCTATGGGGCGACTTCTGACGAGAGTGCCGACCAGCCGCCTCCAGGGATGATCGCGGTTAACGAGCACACCATGGAGGTGGGGATCCACTTCTCCCTTCACCCAGCTATCTCCCAACTGTTGGCGGCTTGGAATCAAAGCCACACCCAAATCACCCCAAACGGTTGGAGCTACATAATTTCCACCATAACCGTGCTGGGGCAGGCCGGGCTAACTCGAATGCCGATCCCTGACGAGGTCGCTTACGTGATGATGCCAATAATCTTAACTGGCGTCTATAATGCCGTGCGACTTTGCAAGGGTCAGGAGATCGTGAGTGGGATCCCGAACAAGGTCGTTGACTGGAATCGGAAGTGGTGGTTTGTTGGGGGTGTTGGGAATCAACGGACCCTTCGAGTACATAACGCCTATCGGGTTCCTACGGATTCGCTGTGCCAAAGTCGAACCGCATATACCTTTTTTTATACTCCCAAGGTCGTACTGATCTAATTCTCATCTTCTTTTGCAGTGTTTACACCCTCGACCGCCGACCTCTACTGGGACTTCCTAGAGGCTTTCAAGATCGTTCGCGACACCGTCCCCAGCCTTCGCGACGTCAACACCCTCAACTCTGAGCTAGATCAACTAAAGGCCGTGCTCTACACCTATCCTCGCCACTTGAAAATTCCTTGTGAGTACCTGTTTTTATGCATTCGACCTTCTTTTTTTCCATACTTTGTGGCTGATTTTTTTTTTTTTGTGCGATTCCCGACATTCCCTGCTCATCACCGGCCATCCCCTTCCCGTGATCGATCATGGCCTCTAGGAAGAAATCGGTGCTGGGCCAGATGAAGCATGTGGTGGCCGCTGATGTCCCTCCTCCAAGCTCGACCTATGCTGATCCCTCCGTCGGTGACAAGGGGAAGAAGAGGTCGAAAGAGCCGGCCTCTTTGGTTTAAGCCCGCCTGGAAGAAGGCGAAGAGACCAGACTGAGGGATCGGGAGGTCGAAACCTTACCTTGCCCCCCATGACCGCCTCTACCCCCCGAGGGGATCGTCTTCCGGAGGATGATTCTGGTTGAATGGGGCCACCGCGTCGTCGAGTAAGTTTTCGACATACCTATTTACATGCCTGCTATCTCTTTACTTGATCGACTAACGTGTACTTTTTGCAGCCCGAAGCTTACCCCGCACAAGTTCGGCCCTGAAGCCCTGAGCTTTTTGAGGTCAAGTCATGTCGTCCCGGCCAGGGTCCCCGTGAGTCAGGTCTACTATTCGGCGGGTCTCAGATGCTTGACCTTGGTGGATGCAAATGGACCATAGTAATGCTTGGTTTGCCAGGCGTGACGGGCAACTTGTACTCGGCCCTTGCCCACTCTCAGAGGCGGTCTTCTATCTGGAGAAGACCAGCGCGCAATTGGAGGCGGAGTTGGAGGAGCTGAAGAAGGCCCAGGCGAGGGTCTCCTATTAGGCTAAGATGCTGATCTCCGCGGCTGATGCTCAAAAGAAACTGGAGGCCTCTAACTCCGATCTGATCCAATGACTTTCCGACATTGAGGGACGTCTGGTGGAGGTCGAGGGCAAGCTGAGGGCCGAGAAGGCAAGCGTGGTCTGGCTGGAGGGCGAGCTGGCTGAGGCTGGGAGGGCACTGGTCGCCAAGGAGGATGAATTTAAGAGGACCGACGCCAATTTCACGTACGTGATGGCCTATGTCAGGGCCATCCGGGTCTTTCACAAAGCCAACCCGGTTGGCAACCTCGCCCCTTTTTTCACGGAGCTATCCGATTATGTTTACGACTACCCTCCTGCCCCACCGTCCTTCTGGAGTTTAAGGACTTGGAAGACATGGGTGTCGACCTTTCCTTTTTCACCAATCCGAGTCGGATTGTGCGCCCTGTTCCTGACCCGGAGGGCTTCCATTTGGGGTCGGAGTCGATTCCTGAGACTCTTTTGCTGGAGGTCGTGGAGGGGAATGCTGGGGGGAGGCCGAGCGACAGTTCTGCAGGGCCTTGACAGGAGGCGACACTTTTGATTTGCTTTGTTGTACTTTTTTTTCTTTTTTCGATGTATGAGCCTTTGGGCCCCCCTTGTTAATGTTAATGAAATTTCCTCCTTTTCGTATTCCTTTGATGTGTTGACTTGATTTCCTTATGCGACTTGATATTTTCTTAGTCCTTGTCGTCTTATTGTTAGTGCGACTTTATATTGGACTTTATTTTTAGTCGTCTTATAAAGTTGGGGAAGGTCGCCCCTCAAGGGGTGTCGATCCTTCCCTCGGTATGTCGAAAGTCGTACCTCGGGTAATTTATGTTCTCTTTACATAATCCCTTTGGGTTTTACACAGGAATTTTGAAACGAAGAAAATACATTATTATTGATAAATGGTTGATTACAAGGGTGTAAACCTATTGATAATATTTCCTCAAGTGTGTTGCATTCCATGGGTACGGAGCCTTGGTGCCATCTGGTCGTTCGAGCTCGTAGGCTCCATTTGGTAGGATTTTTGAGATCTTGAATAGACCCTCCCAGTTTGGACCGAGGGCTCCTTTCGACTCGCCGAGTACCTTCTGTTGGAATTTGGAGGCACATAAACACGTAATACATGCGCAGCGGAAATAAACAATTCACCAACAATGAACAATTAATTGCATAATTAAATATGAGTAAACGTAAACAGAATTCTTACAGTAATTTGTATACCGTTTTCTCTACTATGGTATCCACGTAATCCCCAATCACGGACTTGCACGGATTTGCCAGTGTTGAATCCCGAGATGAATTTGCTAGGAAAATTCTAACTCTAGATCTTATGGAAAAAATATGAATTAACGTTGTTTGTGAATTCTCAAGAGCTCATATATATATGGAAGGCCCAGCTTAAATCTTAAGCTAACCTGATTGGGAAATAAAATCTCTAATCTTTATTTAAATAAATCTCTACGATTTATTTCCCCATATAAAATCTCTACGGATTTAATTCCCATGTATATCAAATCTCTACGGATTTGATTCCATATATATTAAATCCTATAATAATATTCCATATATTATTATTGGGAATCCTATTTAATTAAATCCAATTTAATTAAACATTAATAATAATTAATTCCAAATTAATCTATTATTAATTAATTCTCCATAAATTAAATATTAAATCCAATTTAACATTTAATCAACCAACTATAATCCGTAAAAAAGAACTACTTGTTGTGTGACCCATAGGCCCTCATATATCGAGCGATTAGTCAAACTAACTGTCTTAATTGAACCCTAGACAATAAATCAGACATTCTCAATATATGAGGTACATTGTGAGAAACGTGCAACTACCTGTAACTGAAACATGGGCTATTACGATTTTCTCCTTTCATTCGCGAATACTCGATTAGTTTTGAACATGATGAAGTGTCTATTCAAATAACATAATCAATTTATCTCTAATCACTAACCGATCATGTATGTCACACTTAGCCACAAAGTCTAAGTTGACGTGCATCGACCGATGACTTTGATCCAATTATGATGAGAAGATGAGTATTCTCTCTAAATCCACATTGAGGAATGAATCCTATTCTTGGCTCAACTACCACGCACATGCACTTCGTGATGAACCCAATCCAAGTCGTATCTACCCATGGAAGGGTGCAAGCATTGGTCATGGTCAAAGTTCATCACTCCACACATGTCGTGCGTATTGACCTCAAGTTAAAGGAGTATCGCATCGCTCCCACTAACCGAGACACCCGTAGACACATATAGTGGAAATACATCAAACGGTTTCTCGGATGGGTGTACCAATACCCTCTAAGGTATTTGTGCATCCATCATGAGATACCTAGTATCTCGTAGTAAGTGAGATCTTACTACATTCTCTAAGAGTATGATGCAGATCGCACATCAATCTCCATTGCATCATCAATATCCCATTCTTGATGATCTTTGATCGGGGCTATTTGAGAATCATGCTTAAGTCATCCGAGTTCTCACAACCTCAATGACAACAATGACTCATGGGAACATTTGTATGAATTAATGCAAACAATCAAACATAATATTCATACAACTGTATTGCCATACATTAATATTAAATGATCTATAATATTAAATCAAATTGAATATAATCGAATATTATGTCCTTACAATAGATTGTCTCTAGGACACTAACACTAACAATCTCCCACTTGGACTAGAGTTAATCACCTTACATGTCCAACCCCTAGACCATCAAATGTCTAGTGTGTTCATGAACACTCAGTGTTTTGGTGAAAAGATCTGCCAAATTAAATATATGGGAATACATTTTAATTCTATTTCTCCTATCGTTATGATCTTCCGGATCAAATGATAAATCTGGGTACATGCTCATTTATGCTTGTTGATCTCGGTTCCTTTGCTTGCGCAATCGCACCAGTGTTGTCTCAATAAAAACTTTATTAGACAACTGGCACCCCTAGTTCTTTTAAGAACTATAAAATTCAGACAGTCTCCTTGAGGCTTCTGATACAGCAATGTGCTCAACTTTGGTTGTTGAATCTGCGGTCCTTTTGCTTGGAACTATTACAACCGACCGCCTCATTATTGAGAGTGAAACGTAACCTGGCTGTGATTTGTAATCATCACGGTCGGATTAGAAACTTGTGTCAGCTTAACCAGTCACTACTAGTTCTGACTGTCCACAATAGACAAGAAAACATTCTTCAGTTCATTTAAGATACTTCAGAATGGTCTTGACAGCAATCCAGTGAGACTCACCCGGATTCTGTTGGTATCTACAAGTGATGTTGATAGTGTAAGCCAGGTTTGGCCTAGTGCAAGTCATGGTGTACATGATTGACCCAATTACATATGCATATGGGACATCTTTTATGTGCTTGATATCAACTTCAACAGAAGGACAATCCTTCTTTGATAGTTTTATCCCATGATTTGCCGATAAAGACCCTCTCTTAGAGTTCTCCATCGCAAAATGCTTCAACACCTTGTCTACATAGGTGGGCTGTGACAACCTCAACATCCTCTTGGATCTATCCCTGTGGATCATGATCCCTAGGATGTAGCAGACTTCAACAAGACCCTTCATCATGAAGGTCTTTAACAACAAATCTTTAATGGACTGCATTAACGGGATATTGTTTCCCAAAAATCACTATGTCATCGACATACACAATAATGAAAATAATATTCTTCCCGCTGCGTTTACAATAAATGCAAGGATATTCCTAATTTCTGATGAAGTAAAAAGGATTTGATAGCTTCATCAAATCGGATATTCCAACTCCTAGAAGCTTGCTTCAATCCATAAAAGGATATCTTTAGCTTGCATACTAGATTAGAATTTGACTTAGATGTAAAACCTTCCGGTTGAGTCATAAACACTTTCTTATCAATGTTTCCATTGAGAAAAGCTGTTTTAACATCCATCTGCCAAATCTCATAATCATAGTGTGCTGCTATCGCAAGTAAAATTCGAATGGACTTGATCTTTGCAACTGGTGAGAAGGTCTTATCATAGCCAATGCCTTCGAGTTTACTATAACCCTTCGCCACCAACCTAGCTTTGTAGGTTTGTACTTTACCATTTGCATCGGTCTCTCACTTGAGAACCCATTTGCAACATACGGGTCTAACCCCTTTAGGCAACTCAACCAAGTCCTAGACTTGATTGGTGTACATCGAGTCCATTTCGGATTTCATGGCTTCATGCCACTTCCATGAATCAATATCTGATATTGCTTCAGAATAAGTATTAGGATCGTACTTATCTAGTATATCCATACTATCGAGTTCCTCCAAGAGGTAACCATATCTAATGGGCGGATTATGATTCCTAATTGACTTACGGAGCTGTGGTTGTGCAGGCTGTAGATTTTGATCGTGAAAATTTTGTGGTGCATCGATTTCATCAATGTCCGAAGAGTCCTAAAGAGCTACACTTTCAGATGCCTCTTGGGCGGGAGTTTGAACTATGTTGTTCTCATTCAGCCCATTTGGAGGTTCTTGCATAGGCAAGTCAACTCCAATTACACTCCCACTGGCTAAAAGACGATCACCTAGTGAAAGACTCCCACCGTGAAAGTTGTTGAACGCTCCCACTGATTCCTTGTCATGTTGCTTTGACAAGATATCAGTCTCTTTGTTAATTTGTGGTTCTTGAATTTCTTCAAGTTCTATCAGCTTACGACCTTGTTCCTTAAAGACATAGTTTTCTTTGAGGAACTTGGTTTGCCTAGAAATAATCACTGATTGTTTCTCAGGTCGATAGAAGTAATATCCTTTAGTTTCCTTAGGATATCCCACAAAGTAACTCTTTTCACCTTTGGATTCCAATTTGTCGGTAGGCTTCCTTTTCA
Organism: Stenogyne calaminthoides; assembly: GCA_037126765.1. Taxonomy (NCBI): domain Eukaryota; kingdom Viridiplantae; phylum Streptophyta; class Magnoliopsida; order Lamiales; family Lamiaceae; genus Stenogyne; species Stenogyne calaminthoides. The sequence goes on from JBBCBC010000019.1 coordinate 23,416,262, forward strand.
CAATCACGGGGCAACCCCATGTTTGATATGTGTAAAAGTTGGCTTCTTGCCACACCATAGTTCATATGGTGTATGCTCAACCGATTTAGATGGAATCCTATTCAGAATGTAAACTGAGGTTTGTAACACGTATCCCCATAAGAATGTCGGAAGAGAGGAGAATCTCATCGTGGACCTCACCATGTCTAACAGTATTCAGTTTCTCCTTTCGGACACACCACTCATATGAGGTATTCCGGGAGGAGTCCATTGTGACTGGATTCCATGTAACTTCAAGTAATCAATGAATTTATGGCTAAGGTATTCACCTCCTCGATCTGATCGAAGTGTCTTGATATTCTTACCAAGTTGCTTCTTTACTTCAGCCTTAAAACTCTTTGAATTTCTCAAAAGATTCGAATTTGTGTTTCATAAGATACGCGTATCCGTATCTTGAGAAATCATCAGTAAAAGTGATGAAGTAGCCGAAGTAACCCCTAACTAGAGTGGACAATGGTCCACAAACATCATTGTAGATCAACTCTATAACTTCTTTGGCATGCACCCCTTTCCCAGAAAATGGTCTGTTGATCATCTTGCCCATTAGAAAAGATTCACAATCTCCATAAGACTCACAGTCGAATGGGGTTAAGTAGTCTAACTTTCTTAACCTTGTAATTCTTTTCTCGTTTACGCGATCAAGTTCTACAATGCCATAAGTAAGTCGGGTTTTCATGATTACTAAGTTTGAGTCTTTTATTTTGTATGTCAAGAACATCATATCCATTATGCAACAAATACATGTTGCGAGTAATAGAAAGAACTAGATGATTATCATTAAGTTCTAATCTAAAACCAAAGGGTAAGTCTAACACATAAGTCCTCACACGTTCAGGAGCAACTCTTGCTCCGTTCCCACGTGTAAGACGACTTCACCCACCCTAACTGTCCTATGACATATGAGCTCTTTCACATTAGTGCAAATGTGAAAGCCAAATCCAATACCAAGCAGTTAGCGCTATTAGTGGACATGTTTATCTTAATAACAAGCATACATGTTCTAGTGATAGAAGCACCCAGTGCCTCCTTTTCAGCAACCAGAACCTTACAGTCCTTCTTCCGGTGCCCTCTTCTGCTTACAGTAGAGGCACACATCCTTGTTTTACCCGCTCTTTCTTTTGAACACCATCTTAGTGATATTGAACTCAAAAGTCTTGAGCACTTTGTGAAGTTCAGGCATGGTCGCATCCGTCTTGTTCATATTGTAGATCACAATGAAGCTAAAATATGAATCCGAGAGCGACTGGAGGATAACATAAATGAAAACGTCGGTCTTTTAGCTCAAAGCCTAAATTACCAAATTTCCGAATTAGGCATATCATCTTAAGCACATGAGGTGAAACATTCCCTTTTCAGCTAACCGGCATCTGAACAGATCTCTCATCATTTCATAAATCTGAAAACGAGATTCAGATTCAAAGAGATCCTTCAGATGCTTGAGCATTTTGAAGGGACCCATTTTCTCATGTTGCCTTGAGCAATTCGCGAGTCATGCCGAGCAACATCACACACTGAGCCTGGGAAGCATCCTTTTGATGCTTCTTCTGAGCTACTACGTCAAACGTGGTTGCCTCAGAGTACCAGCTTTAAGGGTAACCGGGATATACGTGTCCAACACGTACTCAATCATTTCTTGCCTTAGCACCAAACACATGTTTCGGTGCCAGTCCATAAAATTTTCCCTAGCCAATTAGTTTATTTCCAAAACACATCTCAACAACAGTTATTCATTTCAACTAACCAAGAGAAATAAAATAAAACGGGAATTAAACATATAATTCCTATGATCAATATTCAGCAATCAAAATAAACATGACCTTTCTTTTGTGTTCATTTTGTCTCCATTATTTTCGCATACTCAACTACCTCATCGGAAGAGTACGAATTTATATCAAATATAAATTGTAATGGACTAGGATCCACATTTCTACTATCATGATCCCTGCTTGTTGGGGAATAAGTTGCGCAGATCTTTTCGGGATGAATATTTAAATACAAATTTAATTCTTATAATTATTACTAGCATGAATTAATCCTATATTAATTCAAATAATAATCCAACAACATATCATGCATATAATAATTCACGTAAAACCTACGCATGCGGAATTCTACGAGTTTACGTGAACGTACCTCTTGGGATGGCAGTGATCTGGCAGATTAGAATAACCAAAAGAACTTCCCAAGTATTCCCTTAGCCCTCGTTCGACTATCCGGTGGAAGGACACTTGTGAACGATTTAACAAAAGGAAAATAAATTATGTTGCACCACCTTTGTGGATTTACTAATTTTTCCAGCACATGAAATTGTATTTGAGAATGAAAGAATCATCCCCTATTTATAAAGCACAAGGTGGACGAAAATTTTGTGATAAAACAATGATCTCCAAGAAATCTTGAATATATCTCCTATATTCCTTTTCCCATAATTATAATATTCCACAAAAATCCCACCTACTCTATTTTATGGAGTTTTCGAAAATATAGGGTACCAAGAATCCAAGATTTGGATCTTCTTGAATTTATGAGATATTCTTGTATTTCAAGAAATACATATCTTCCATAATATCTTTTCAAGAAAATCAAGAAAATCTTTCTTGCCCATTATTTTCAAAAATTTTGAAACCTCTATTATAGATAACCAAGTTGGAGATTTCTTGAATTTAATGAGATAATCTTGTATTCCAAGAATACATATCTTCATTCCATAACAAAATTCAAAGAAAATCTTTCTCCCAACTTATCTATAAAATTCGAAAATATTAAGGAAAAATTAAGCGACAATATTTATTTTATTTTAATCACCTTTTTCAGTTATTGGACTATATGTTGGGCTACTCAGGGGGCCTTTAGGATAATTAAGATTGGACCTTCTAATGGACCTTCAATATCTAATATTGAGCCACAATATTATTCAAGTCCATAAATATTAATTAATACCACTACATAATTAATATTGCACTATCCATCTTAACCCATATTACAGTCAATATGGCTCCCGGTTATTATTTCTCGTGTTTAAGATTATCTAGCCCATTAATTAATTCAAGCCACTGAAATAGCTTTCCATTAATTAATATCTTTTATCCTTGGTCAAGGAACGATTCAACATTATTATCCATACCGAAAACTAATTCCACTTGCAAGATTTGGTATGATAAAGCTTATGAACCTCCCAAGGGGGCAAATCAAACAAGCGTACTTGCACACGATTCTTCGTATTAAATCTTAGCAATCACATGTGACTAATAATATTGCCCAAGATAAAAAGTATTGAATCTTGTTGATTCTCTACCCATGATAAGTCAAAGCAATAGTTACCAATCCCACGTGATCCTATTTAAGGGACGAAGATTAAGAAATAACGAACCATTGAGGTCTAATTCTTCCTTGTTCAGTTCTGAAGAATTTGTCCTCCAGTAGGTCCTATTCAGTACATCGGTCATGCACTAGTGTAATCTCTTAGTCAAGACAAACCAATCTGAGCCTTACACTTCAACCTTTCACGATGGGTTGTTCATTTTCATCTAGGTCGTGAATGGCGTACTTTTAGTTACAAGGGACTGTTAATTTAATCTTCTGTGATCTGGTATCACTAAATTACCTACAATGTAACATGTACGACTTATTGAACAGTTATGCAGTAAATATATGTAACATTCGATAATATTTAAAGCATTAGTGATAAACAATTTATTTCAGTAAATAAGTTTGAAATTGTGTTTATTATACAAAAGTAAAAAGCATACTTTCTAGTATAATCCCAACAATCTCCCACTTATACTCAAAGTCTGCTTTTAAGTATACTACAACATGTCTCGTGTAGTCTGTGACATCTAATGTCACCTACACGAACCTAATAATTTCTCCCACTTATACTCAAAGCAGATTGGCAACGGTCTTGACACCCATTCCTTCCACATGTCTCTCGAATGTATTCAGAGGCAGACTCTTTGTGAATGAATATGCTAGGTTGTCCTCAGACGCTATCTTTGCCACATCTATATCTCATCTCTTAACGATATCTCGTATAAGATGGTATTTCCTTTCAATGTGTTTGCTGGCTTTGTGGGCTCTTGGTTCCCTTGAATTTACAACTGCTCCGGCATTATCACAATAAACAGTGATTCTGCTGGGCAAATTCGGAACCACATCTAAGTCCACTAGGAAGTGCTTGAGCCAAACCACTTCTTTCACTGCCTCTCTAGCAACTACATATTCGGCTTCCATGGTAGAATCTGCGACGCATTTCTGCTTGACGCTTCTCCATGTCACGGCTCCTCCCCCCATGCAAAACACACTACCGGAGGTAGATTTTCTGGAGTCTATGTCTGATTGGAAATTCAAGTCCGTGTAGCCAATGGGGATTGGACTATCTGGCTGATAAACCAACATTCTATCCCGAGTTCTTTTCAGATACTTCATAATGTTTTTAACTGCCGTCCAATGCTCTTTCCCCGGGTTACTTTGATATCTTGCCACCATGCCTACGGCAAAACATATATCCGGTCTCATACACAGCATTGCATACATAAGGCTTCCGACAGCCGAAGCATAAGGAATGCCTTTCATGTCATCTATCTTCTTTTGCGTCTTAGGGGACATTTTCTTGGATAGATGGATTCTATGCCTGAAAGGTACGAAGCCTTTCTTAGAATCTTGCATGCTGAAGCGTTTCAAGACAATGTCTATGTATGAAGCTTGCGATAAGCCTATCATCATTTTCTTGCGATCTCGAGTGATCTTGATCCCAAGGATGTGTCCGGCTTCCCCTAAGTCTTTCATATCAAACTGTTTTGAAAGCCATGCCCTTACGTCTGATAACACCTTTACATCGTTCCCGATGATCAGAATGTCATCTACGTTAGTACTAAGAATACCAATGCAGTTTCGACATGCTCTTTATACACACAACTTTCGAACTCGTTTTGATCGAACCCATAAGACTTTATAACATGATCAAAACATTGGTTCCAAGCTCTGGATGCCTGTTTGAGTCTGTAAATGGACTTCATTAACTTACAAACTAGGTGTTCTTGGCCTTTTTCAATGAAACCTTGGGGTTGTTGCATATAGATCTCTTCATCAAGACTTCCATTAAGGAAAGCTGTCTTGACATCCATTTGCCAGATTTCAAAGTCGAAATGCGCAGCAATCGATAAGAGAATACGGATGGACTTAAGCATGTCTACGGGCGAAAAAGTTTCCTCATAATCGATCCCTTCTTTCTGAGTATAACCTTTTGTCACTAGTCTTGCTTTGAAGGTTTCCACCCTCCCGTCCGGTCCTCTTTTTCTCTTATATACCCACTTGCATCCAATGGGTTTGACCCCATTAAGTGGTTCGACTAGCTCCCACACTCTGTTATGAAACATAGAACCCATTTCGGCTTTCATTGCTGTTTGCCAAGAATCTGCATCCTTGTCTTGGAGTGCCTCGTCATATGTCCATGGGTCTAATTCGTCTTGTTTGGGAATTAAGTCCGAGGACTCTCCTATTCCCATGAATCTCTCGGGCTGTCTAACAACCCTCCCACTACGACGAGGTTCTGACGAGGTTCCGTTGTATATTCTAAAGATTTTGGTAAAGTGGGTGCTCATGACCACCTTTTGATCTTAGTCTTCTTCCATAGAACATACACCCTTTTGTTCCCCTTTTAATCTTCGGGACCATAGAACATACACCCTTTGTATCCTCCTACAAACAACCTTAATTCTCGATCGAGGATCTAATTTACCGGCTTCCTTGTCCAACACGTGGGCGGACACCCCCAAATTCTCATGTGTCTCATACTAGGCTTGTGCCCGGTCCACAATTCTTTGGGAGTTTTGGGAAACGATTTGGATGGCACCAAGTTCAGAATGTAAGCTGTTGTTTCCAAGGCATGACCCCAAAAAGACTTGGGAAGATCCGCATAACTCATCATAGATCTAACCATTTCCAAAAGAGTTCTGTTTCTTCGCTCTGCAACCCCGTTTTGTTGAGGGGTTTCGGGTGCAGTGAGCTGGGATGCAATCCCTTCATCAGATAAGTAGTTCAAAAACTCATCGCTGAGGTATTCGCCTCCACGATCAGATCGTAGAGACTTGATATGTTTTTCCCTATGATTCTCTGCTTGAGCCTTAAATTCTTTGAATTTCTCAAAGGTCTCAGATTTATGCTTCATAAGGAAAATGTAACCGTACCTTGAGTAATCATCAATAAAAGTGACAAAATACTCATAACCTCCTTTTGCTTTGGTTGACATTGGACCACATACATCTGTGTGAACGATCTCTAACACTTCTTTGGCTCTATTCCCCTTGGCTCCAAATGCCCTCTTGGTCATTTTACCCTCCAAACATGATTCGCGGGTTGGAATTGGTTCAACTTGGAGAAACTCCAGTGAACCGTCTTTCACTAACCTTTGGATCCTCTTTGGATTTATATGACCCAATCTTAGATGCCAAAGAAATGTCTCGTTCACGTTTTCTTTTGTCGAAAATAGTTGATGTGTTATAGGATGCATTTCGTGAGTGGTGTGCACAGTTAATTGTATAGAGATTTTCCATCAATGTCCAGTATCAGATACACTCATCATTTCAAGAAATGATGTCATTCTTATTAGAAGAAACTTAGTGTCCTTTAATCGAATTTTAGAAACTGAAAGTGAATTCTTTCTAAAACTGGGAACATAAAGATAATCTCAAAAAAAACTTTATCTTCAAAAGATAGGTGCACTTCTCCCACTGCTTTAACCACTACTCATGTAGCATTACAATGTCTGCTACTTGCGTAGTATTGCAATAATCGTTACTATCGTAGCATTGCAATATCTGCCACTCACGTAGCATTGCAATAATTGCTACTTTTGTAACGTCGCCCAGTGTGATGAGGATCTCACTCCCACTAAGTTGCCGGATTAGTTTGAACCCGTGAAGCCAACATGATTAGTGGATCTCGTATCAACCACCCACGAATGAGAAGTATACGCCGCTAAACAAGTTTCAACAACTAGTGCGTGAGAATTACCTTTCTTTCCGTCCCTTTTGGGGTTGGAACAGGCAAAACCTCCACTGTCCTCTCTCACTGCATCTTAAGCACTTCCTCTTTGGATTTTCCTTGACATCACAAGCATTCCTCATCTTACCATTGCCCTTGGCAACAGTTGAGTTTAATTGCTTATGGCTTTTGGACCTCTTCTTTATCTTGCCTTCCCTTGGCCTAGAAGATGAAGACGGACCACTTGCCGTCAAAGCTTGAGTTTGGTGCCTTATCAACATCTCTGCCGAGACCAAAAGCTTGCAACAAATTAGCTAGCGAGGCCAAAATGCTCAAAAACTTTTTGGGCAGAGAGTGAAGTACCAAATTCATCTGAGTCTCCAGATCATAATCTGCACTCAGAATATCAAGTTTTTTCAGATGGGCCATCTATTTTGAGGACATAATCCCTTACGGGTTTGCCCTCCACCATTTTCAGCGATGACATCTCTCGCAAGGTGATCTGACGAGTCCCGCATGTTTTGACTCGTCAGTTGGCTCATCTAATTTTGGAGTGTCAAAAATCCACTTGTGCTTTTGTGCAGTTAGGACAATTATAATTTTCCAATCAATATAGTTTCCATATTGTATTGACTTTAAGTATAATAACAGTGGATTAAAAGGTAACGACATGCTGAACTGAAATAAATAACTATATGCATAAGCACAAGTATATCACAAGATTCGATCACATGCATCATATTTAAAATCTCAAAAAAAATATGAACATGCATCAGCCAGCATCTCAAAACAGTTTAAATAAGCCACGTGGGGTGGGTCATTATTTAAACACATTCAAGCAGGTTACAAACAAGAACAGTTACAAACCTTTAATATCCAGATTAATAGTTGGCTCCCACTTGACCAATATAAAATTGACAGGGACTTCGGGGAAGTATATGCATATCAATTTTATACCTAAGTAATAACCATGATTAAATACAGGATTATTATTTCATTTTGAACGAGCCTCGTGGGGAGGGTCATCGTCGCCACTAGTAATAACCCACAATCATCCATTTGGAATTCATTCATGTGAAAGCTATCTTTTGACCATCCCGTGGGGGGAATTTCTCCAAAAGAATTCACAAATAAATAAATCATGGAGGTCAAAATTAATTCAATTTTATTATCCGGAATAAAATTGTCAATTAATTATTTAAACATACTTAGTAATTTTGAAGGTGAGATTTTTCATTTGGGCAATTCTCATGCAAACACATTTAAACAAATTAAATAAAGCATAAGATAGCATAAAATAAATCAAGCAAAACAGAAAAATAAACATATTGGCCACAAATTATCCAATTGTCATGGTTTGATTTTTCTTGGCTTGATCTTGAAGAAACACCATCTTGAATTTCTCCCACTCGATCGTCTAAAAAAATAATATCTCTCGAACGCCATGCCCGTACCAAACTTCGCGGTAGGGATCCTATCCCATCCGGTATTTCTTGGCGAGTTCAACTTCTCAGCGACCTCGGCGAGGGCTAGGCAGCTCTCGGCGGGCGGCGGCGATCGCAAGAAGCGCATCTTGCAAGATTTGCCAAGCCGTGCCTCGCCCACGGTTCGGCAGCACCCTTGCGTTCATGCCACGACCCGTATCATTCGCCTCCGTCTGCCTGGTCCGCTCGTCAAATTACGCGTCGGTAAGTCTTTAAGCGCCCTAGCGCCTCGTGCGTGGCCGGATCCTCGCGCCCTCGGCCTAGGCCTCGCCCGGCGCCCGTGCGTGCCTGCGCGCGTGCCTCCCTTGGCACGTTTGGCACGACGCACGCCGCCTACGCCCGGTTCTGGATTTTATCCTTTAATTCTTCGTCTCTGTCCTCGTTTTTGATCCGATTATAATTTATTTACAAAAAATAAATAAACTTAGATCTAGACTAGTCTATTACATTGATCAAATCAAATAAATTATAATCTACTCGTGGATTTTCTCACGAGGCAAAACGAATCAGAACGAATCGAATTAAAAACCATAATTTATATGCATGCATAAATAAACACATTAAATTCCATGACAATTGGATACCTGCAAAACAGATCTAACAATTCTACTATCCAATTTCACATTTAATGTCAATGAATTAAATTACAATTTAAAAAATTCAGAGCCCGAAACCGTGGCTCTGATACCAGTTGTTGGGGAATAAGTTGCACAGATCTATTCGGGATGAATATTTAAATATAAATTTAATTCTTATAATTATTACTAGCATGAATTAATCCTATATTAATTCAAATAATAATCCAACAACATATCATGCATATAATAATTCACGTAAAACCTACGATGCGAATTCTCTACGAGTTTACGCGTGAGCATTACCTCTTGGGATGACATTGATCTGGCAGATTAGACTAACCAAAAGAACTTCTCAAGTATTCCCTTAGCCCTCATTCGACTATCCGGTGGAAGGACACTTGTGAACGATTTAACAAAAGGAAAATAAATTATGTTGCACCACCTTTGTGGATTTACTAATTTTTCCAGCACATGGAATTGTACTTGAGAATGAAAGAATCATCCCCTATTTATAGAGCACAAGGTGGACGAAAATTTTGTGATAAAACAATGTGGGAAAATCTTTTCTTGATCTCCAAGAAATCTTGAATATATCTCCTATATTCCTTTTCCCATAATTATAATATTCCACAAAAATCCAACCTACTCTATTTTATGGAGTTTTCGAAAATATAGGGTGCCAAGAATCCAAGATTTGGATCTTCTTGAATTTATGAGATATTCTTGTATTTCAAGAAATACATATTTTCCATAATATCTTTTCAAGAAAATCAAGAAAATATTTATTGCCCTTTATTTTCAAAAATTTTGAAATCTCTATTATAGATAACCAAGTGGAAGATTTCTTGAATTTAATGAGATAATCTTGTATTCCAAGAATACATATCTTCATTCCATAACAAAATTCAAAGAAAATCTTTCTCCCAACTTATCTATAAAATTCTAAAATATTAAGGAAAAATTAAGCAACAATATTTATTTTATTTTAATCACCTTTTTCAGTTATTGGACTATATGTTGGGCTACTCAGGGGGCCTTTAGGATAATTAAGATTGGACCTTCTAATGGACCTTCAATATCTAATATTGAGCCACAATATTATTCAAGCCCATAAATATTAATTAATCCCACTACATAATTAATATTGCACTATCCATCTTAACCCATATTACAGTCAATATGGCTCCCGGTTATTATTTCCCGTGTTTAAGATTATCTAGCCCATTAATTAATTCAAGCCACTGAAATAGCTTTCCATTAATAAATATCTTTTATCCTTGGTCAAGTAACGATTCAACATTATTATCCATACCGAAAACTAATTCCACTTGCAAGATTTGGTATGATAAAGCTTATGAACCTCCCAAGGGGGCAAATCAAACAAGCGTACTTGCACACGATTTTTCGTATTAAATCTTAGCAATCACATGTGACTAATAATATTGCCCAAGATAAAATGTATTGAATCTTGTTGATTCTCTACCCATGATAAGTCAAAGCAATAGTTACCAATCCCACGTGATCCTATTTAAGGGACGAAGATTAAGAAATAACGAACCACTGAGGTCTAATTCTTCCTTGTTCAGTTCTGAAGAATTTGTCCTCCCCCCAGTCCCTATTCAAGACATCGGTCATGCACTAGTGTAATCTCTTGGTCCGCATAAACCAATCCGAGCCTTACACTTCAACCTTTCACGATGGGTTGTTCATTTCCATCTAGGTCGTGAATGACGTACTTTTAAGTTACAAGAGACGGTTAATTTAATCTTCGTGATCTGGTATCACTAAATTAACTACAATGTAACACGTATGACTTATTGAATGTTTATGCGAGAAATATATGTAACATTCGATAATATTTAAAGCATCAGTGATAAATAATTTATTTCAGTAAATAAGTTCGAAATTCAGTTTCGATTATACAAAAGTAAAAAGCATACTTTCTAGTATAATCCCAACACTGCTTTGGTTGGATATCACAATAACATAACTGGTAGGTCTCCAAACCAATTGCAAAATTTCAACTCCTAGTCGATTGAACCCAGTTCAATCGGATTTCCCTTAACTTTCGTTTTCCTGCTTTGGCTGAATAAACAAAGTTAAGTTGGTTTACAACCATCAAGCGGAACACTACGTGTCCCTATAAAAGTCTCGTTGAATGTAGATCCGAGCAAAAGACTTTGGTCTTAAATACCCATTGGAACGAAATTCCTGGTTTACTTTTAATTTTGATGGAAGACATCATTTCAATTTAATGAAAAACCATATTTTAGTGAGGAACATTTTTAAAGGCGGTGTATTAATTGCTTAATCGAGATCCAACATGTTAATCTATATCACATTTGAGCAATTATTGGGCACCGCCTACCCAAACATGATTTCATACGGACTAACACTTATATGGGCGCCGTCTACCCAAACAATAATATAGTCCGACAGATATTGGGCGTCGCCTACCCAAACAATTATAATGCGGACGTAAAATGCGTTAACATAATATGAAAAAATACGTTAACTAAGTGGGAATTAATAACCCTTTTAATTATTTAAACCATAATTTTAAAATCCAATTTTAAAATCAAGTTTTAATAATTAAATTCATTATTAATATTTTGACTCTTAATTAATCCAATTAATTAAGTTCGTCATTAGTCCAACTAATATTTTTTAGTGAGATTTAATATTTCTTTTAAAATGAATTTTAAAATCTAATTTTAAATTCAATTTTAAAATTATTAAACTTCAATAGTTAATTCAATTAAGTTTGTCCAATTGTTGGTCCAACCAACAATCCGATTTTGAAATCATTCAAAATTTTATTAAATTAAATCATATTTTTAATTATTTCGTCTAAGGCTCATGTGCAAATTTTCAAAATTAAACGAGAGGGACTGCCCAAAATCCAATTTCGGCACAATCATCTCCCTCATCATTGCCCAATTTCCAAAACTATTTTCCGATCGGGACTATTCATCAAAACTCAACAATTCATCACTTGTTCTTGCGTATTGTTCCAAACAAATTTAAGAACACGAAAACCAGTTCGTTCAACGCACAACAAGTGCCCGCAAGTTGCCGCCGCCACTAGGCGCGTGCGGGCAACTCGCTGCCACAATCGAAGCTTACAATCGAAGCTTAGGAGGGACGCGCGGAGTCGCGACCTATTCAAAACAGGGAGTCGGCCACGAGTTGACTGGAACTGATGGCACGCCTCCACGACTCGGGTAGATTACAGAAATGCTTCGCCTCGAATCGTGCAGAAATGTAGAGTGTCGCCTGAATCGATACGAACCGGCGGCACACCATCACAAGTTCGAGTCGAATCGTCAACGCATCGTCGCGAATCAGAGGAGACGAAATGATGGTCAATAAATCAAGCGAGTCACGCTGCCGCGGATCTAATCTACCGTCGCGCGCGATGTCGAGGACTCGCACGAGTGTCGCGAGTCGCTGCGGGCAGCCACAGACTCAAGCGGCATCGCGTTTGCCTGCAAAACACCGGGCGGCGCAAACCGAGGGACAGAGGATGGCAGAGGCAGGTTTCCCAAAACCCTAGGTTTTGTGGAGAAGACAAGCCGACAAAAATAAAAAAATACATACACCCAAAATAAATATGGTGCGGTTTGTCAAACAAATAGGCTAGCCGTATGGTTTAAAAAAAACTTTTTAAATTAAACCAATTATGCAATTAAATCAAGAGCCTGTAGCTCTGATACCACTGTTAGAATTTGGAGGCACGTAAACACGTAATACATGCGCAACAGAAATAAACAGTTCACCAACAACGAACAATTAATTGTATAATTAAATACGAGTAAACGTAAACAGAATTCTTATAGTAATTCGTATACCGTTTTCTCTACTATGGTATCCACGTAATCCCCAATTACGAACTTGCACGGATTTACCAGTGTTGAATCCCGAGATAAATTTCCTAGGAAAATTCTAACTCTAGATCTTATGGAGAAAATATGAATTAACGTTGTTTGTGAATTCCCAAGAGCTCATATATATAGGGAAGGCCCAATTTAAATCTTAAGCTAACCTGATTGAGAAATAAAATCCCTAATCTTTATTTAAATAAATCTCAACGATTTATTTCCCCATATAAAATCTCTACGGATTTAATTCCCATGTATATCAAATCTCTACGAATTTGATTCCATATATATTAAATCCTATAATAATATTCCATATATTATTATTGGGAATCCAATTTAATTAAATCAAATTTAATTAAACATTAATAATAATTAATTCTAAAATAATCTATTATTAATTAATTCTCCATAAATTAAATATTAAATCCAATTTAACATTTAATCAACCAACTATAATCCGTAAAAGGGAATTACTTGTTGTGTGACCCATAGGCCCTCATATATCGAGCGATTAGTCAATTTAACGGTCTTAATTTAACCCTAGACAATAAATCAGACATTCTCAATATATGAGGTACGTTGTGAGAAACGTGCAACTACCTGTAACTGAAACATGAGCTATTACGATTTCCTCCTTTCATTTGCGAATACTCGATTAGTCTTGAACATGATGAAGTGTCTATTCAAATAACATAATCAATTTATCTCTAATCACTAATTGATCATGTATGTTTAGCCACAAAGTCTAAGTTGACGTGCATCGGCCGATGACTTTGATCCAATTATGATGTGAAGATGAGTATTCTCTCTAAATCCACATTGAGGAATGAATCCCATTCTTGGCTCAACTACCACGCACATGCACTTCGTGATGAACCCAATCCAAGCCGTATCTACCCATGGAAGGGTGCAAGCATTGGTCATGGTCAAAGTTCATCACTCCACACATGTCGTGCTTATTGACCTCAAGTCAAATGATTATCACATCGCTCCCACTAACCGAGACACCCGTAGACACATATAGTGGAAATACATCAAACGGTTACCAATACCCTCTAAGGTATTTGTGCATCCATCATGAGATACCTAGTATCTCATAGTAAGTGAGATCTTACTACACTCTCTAAGAGTATGATGCAGATCGCACACCAATCTCCATTGCATCATCAATATTCCATTCTTGATGATCCTTGATTGGGGCTATTTGAGAATCATGCTTAAGTCATCTGAGTTCTCACAACCTCAATGACAGCAATGACTCATGGGAACATATGTATGAATAAATGCAAACAATCAAACATAATATTCATACAAGTGTATTGCCATACATTAATATTAAATGATCTATAATATTAAATCAAACTGAATATCATCGAGTATTATGTCCTTACAATAGATTGTCTCTAGGACACTAACACTAACACCTTCTTAATACCAAGTCTCCTTCTTTGAAGCGTCGTAGTCATACTTTAGAGTTATAGTACCTCTCCGACCTTTGCTTGTACCTTGCATTTCTCATGTTGGCCTCCAACTGCCTTTCTTCGAGTAGGTCTAGGTTCCTAGCCAAGGCCTCGTCGTTGTGGTCGAAGGTGACCTGACTGGTGTGAAGATTGGGGAGGTAGACCTCCGCGAGAACGACCACCTTGGTCCTGAAAGCCAGTGAGTCAGGAGTTTCTCCTGTCGAATTTTTGCAAGTCGTTCTGTAGGCCCACAAAACATCTGGGAGCTCGCTAGCCCATTTTCCTTTGCCCCCCTCAACCTTGGCCTTGAGAGTGTGTTTGATGATTTTGTTCACTACCTCGACCTGACCGTTCGACTGTGGATGGTACGGAGTTGAGAAGAGTTTTGCGATCTTCCACTTTTTGAAGAAGACTTCGATTTTGAGGCCGTCGAATTGTTTACCATTATCGGATATGATCGCTTGTGGTAAACCAAATATGCAGATGATATTCCGCCAAATGAATTTGATGACGTGATCCTGGTCTATGGTCGCTAGTGCCTCAGCCCGACCCATTTTGTAAAGTAGTCTACCGCCACCAGGGCGTATTTGACCGAGCCCGGAGTTGTTGGGAGTGAGCCAATAATGTCTATCCCCCATTTTGCAAATGGCAAAGGACTGAGGATGCTTGTGAGCGCTTCTGGGGCACTTTTTATGGAAGGAGCATAGTTTTGACATCTATGGCATTTGCGGGCGAAGATGATGGCATCGGCCCTTAGTGTGGGCAAAAAATATTCGTGCCTTGTGGCTTTATGGGACAGCGATTCTCCCCCGGTGTGGTTTCCGCATGCCCCTTCGTGTATTTCGCGCAGGACCACTTGTCCTTGTTCAGGTGTGATACAACGAAGTAAGGGGATGCTGAAGCCACGCTTGTACAACTCATCGTGTATCATTGTGTATCGTGCGGCTCGTATTTGCAATTATCGAGCTTGCACTCGATCAGCTGGCAGGAGACCTGTTGTCAAGTATTCAATGATGGGTGTCATCCAGCTCGATGTTGGGATTTCCAAGGTCGTGACTCTTGCGTGTGCAGTGGATGGGTGTGATAATGTCGTGATGGTGACATCCTTCATTTCTAGTGACCCCTCAGAAGTCACCAGCCGCGCTAATGCATCGGCTCGCGTGTTTTGTTCTCTCGGGATTAGTTTGACATGAATTTGGTCAAATTTTTGACATAGCATTTTTACAATCTCTTGGTAGGCTGCCATCCTGTCGTCTCGTGCCTCATATTCCCCCGAGACCTGGTAGGCCACAAGTTGGGAATCTGTATGGACTTGCAGTCTTTTGACACCCATGGCTGTCGACATTTCTGGGCCGCTGATGAGTGCTTCATATTCGGCCTCGTTGTTAGTTGCGGGAAAATCGAAAGTGATGGCATTTTGGAAGGAGGTTCCCTCCGGGCTTATCAGGACTAGACCGGCCCCCGATTTGTGGGAGGTCGCAGACCCGTCCACGAATAGCTCCCACAGTGGGCTGTTTGAACATTCAGCCTCTGATGAGAAGGTGAGCTCCACGATGAAGTCGGCCAGTGCCTGGGCTTTAATGGCAAGTCGGGGAGCGTATGTTACCCCGTATTGTCTGACCTCAATTGCCCACTTGAGGCATCGGCCCATTGTATTTGGTTGATGCAACACATTCCTTAGGGGTGTGGAAGTGAGGACCTCGATTTGATGATCGAAAAAATATGGCCTTAGTTTTCTCGCGCTCATGACTAGTGCGTATGCTAACTTCTCCAGCACCGGATATCGCTACTCTGTTTCATTCAGTGTTTGGCTGATGAAGTAGATTGGAAATTCATTCATGTCCTCTACTCGGACGAGGACTGCACTTAGAGCCATTTCGGAGGTCGCGAGGTATATGAACAACTTTTCCTACGTCCGCTAGGTAAGGTTTAATTTTATCCAGAACTTCCTGGCTTTCAGGTGTCCACTCGAATTTTGATTTCTTCCAGGATTGTGTCGAATAGTGGTTTGCACTTGTCCCCCATTCGGGAGATGAATCTGTTCAAGGCCGCCAGACACCCTGTGAGCCTCTGTACTTCTTTCACATTTCAAGGTGCTCCCATGTCTAATATTGCCTTGACTTTAGTGGGATTCGCCTCTATTCCTCGCTTACTTACTAGGTGTCCCAAGAATTTTCCCGATTCGACCCCGAAATTACATTTCTTGGGGTTTAGTCGCATGTTGAATTTTCTTAGGATGTTAAAAGTTTGTGCCAGGTGAGTTAGGTGGTCCTCCGACCTCAGACTCTTGACGACTGTATCTTCCACATAAACTTCCACCAACTTGCTGATGAGGTTGGCAAACATGTGGTTGACTAGTCATTGATATGTTGCCCTTGCGTTCTTTAGACCGAAAGGCATCCTTTTCCAGCAATAGATATTCTTTTCTGTCAAGAACGAGGTATGCTGCCGGTCTGGCTCATACATGGCTATCTGATGGTAGCCTACAAAGGCATCCATGAATGAAATCATCTTGTGGCCTGTCGTGTTATCTATCAGGTGGTCGATGTGGGGCATTGGGAAGAAATCATTTGGACAAGCGTTGTTGAGATCGGTGAAGTCGATGCAAAGTCGCCAAGTCCCATTCGACTTTTTCACTAACACGGCATTAGCCACCCACTGGGGTTGATTGGCCTGTGTGATCGGTCGTTGTCTAACAATTTCTTTACTTCCTCGGCTAGTGCTGCATACTTCTCCGGGCAGAATTTTTGCCTTTTTTGGGCTATCGGCTTCCTAGCTAGATCTATGAGCAATTTATGACAAGCGACTTTTGGGTCGATCCCCACCATGTCTTTGTGCGACCATGCGAAAACATCCAAGTTCTTTTTGAGAAAGTCGACGACTTTCCCCTTCAGGTCGTCCGGCATCCTGGAGCCTATGATTACTTCAAGATTCAGTCGGGCTAGGTCTATCTTGACTCTCTCGAGGTCTTCCCCCGGGACGGCCCTTAGGGTATTTTGTCGAGGGTCGTCTATCTCTGCTTAAAGCAGGAATTCTTCTGGTTTGGGCCCCATCCTCGGATCGAGGTCGTCACGACTTCTTTTCTTGTTCATCTTGTTATTCAAAATTTCGCATTCTTTTTCGCTATCTATTACAAGTATTTGTTTGCTAGATATTGGTGCGGAATTGAAAAGAGATGAGGAATAAATCAAACAACCTCTTGCATCAACTTGGTCACCTTTAACGGTGCCGACCAGCCCACTCTTGGTGGGAAACTTCACACAAAAATAAAAAGTTGAGGACGCAGCCTCGAATTCATGTTCAAAGGGCCTCCCGAGGAAACCATTATAGGAGCTCGGGAGGTCGACAACTAGAAAATATAAAAGCCTAGTGGCCCTAACTTCTTCATACAAAGTGAAAATTAATTCAACAGCTAGGCGGATCATCCCTGTCGGCTTCACAGTTGCATCTCCAAAACATTTCACGACGTGGTCGCACGGGGTGATGTAGGCGTCATAGTCCCCGAGCTGGTCTAGGGTCTTCTTGAAGAGGATGTTGCAGAAGGCTCCTCCATCCACCAGCAAATGACATACGGTGGTGCCCATAATATTGGCCTTGATCACCAAACGGTCGACATTCGGATAGACTATGCGGCCTTTATCCTTTTCGCCAAATTCAATCGTGTTGGTCTCCTCCCCTATCATGAAAACCGGTAGTACCATCTTTCTGGCATTTTCAATCTCCCTTATCTCTGCCTTCAATCATCTTTTGGATGATACGGTCATTGAGAGCCACCCGACCGTTCCGAGTGGGGAGAGGGTGTGCATGATGCGACCTCCCGCTCCCTCAGGCATGGGTGGTACTGGTCGTTCCCCCTGGCCGGCGTTCCCTGAAGTGGGTTCTGCCTGCCGAGGTCGGTTATGTCGGTGGCCTCTCTGGGCCTGCTCTTGATTCATCTGAGGTCTTGACGAACTCGTCCAAAAGCCCATCCTCGTATAGCCTCGCTCGTGTAATGTCCTATCTGTTCATGGAAGTGGCAGAACTTGTTGGGATTCAACCTACCCTTATTCTTGATAGGTCGCGGTGGGAGGAGCAACTCTCGGTCTCTAATCTGGTTGTAGACATATCCGGGCGTTATGCCTAATGCCTCCATCTGTTTTACTAGGATATTCTCTTCGAAAGGCTTGAAGGTACCGGGTGCCTTATAGTGACCCTCGGTTTTCATTGAGCTTTTCTTTGGATCTGCGACCTCTCTGTCATCGGAGAGTCTAGATTCCAGAAGTTCTGATGCATGGATAATATCGCTAGCTCGCCTTCGGAAGTCGGTATAGTTGATCGGGTATTCGGTAGTCATGCGCCGCCAGTTTGGTTCCCTTTTTGAGGCCGGAAATAGCCTCGAGTACCTTGGCTTCGTCTCCGATTGGGTCCCCTTCAAGTATGAGTTTATCGATCCTTTCAATGTAGGATCGATCAGACTCGTTGTCCACTTGTTGGGTGTTCATCAGTCGCTGCCTGGTCACAGGTCGCGGTGCCAAGGCCGTGAAGTAGGTTAGGAATAAACTGGCGAGATGCTCGGACGTATCCACCTAGAAAGGTGGAAGCGAAGTGAACCACTGATGAGTCCTGGTCACTCAAAGTTAGGGAAAACAACCTGCATTTGGTGGCATCCATCGCGCCCATGGAGGCCATGTAAGAGTTGTACTTGGCTATGTGGACCCTTGGGTCCTTGTTGCCGCTATAGCGATCTAGAGCCGCTGTGTTGATTTTTCGTTGAGTGGGGCCAAAGTGACCATGGTCCCGAGGGGAGAGTCTGGGATGGTGAGATTATGGTCTGCTCCAGCCGGACCACTTTGATTCTCCGCCCGCTCAAGAAGTCGCTGGACCGTCCTGGCCAGCGCGTTGATTTTTACATCGCGATGATCCTTGGGGGGAAAGGTCGTTCGTGGATCACCCTGGTGAATCGCTGAGCCCCTCGTAATTCATCATGATGCATGTTCAGAGCCATAATGAGGTCTCGATCCACTTGGTCGGCGAGTCGGGGCTGAGATTGTGCCTCGTCCTCGATGGCCAATGGGGCTTTCTGGGCCTCCTGACCCCCGAGTCGACCAAACACGTTGCCCGATCCCGCCGGCCTTTCCAGGAGCCTTCGATTCCGAATGATGGCGTGCTTTGCTGGGTCATACGCCAGTTGGCCTGTGGAGTGCCCTTTTTTGACAAGGGCAATTTTTCTCTTAGAGGCCCCTGCGTTGTGCGCCGCCTTCTTGATCGGCGGCTGCTCGTCTTCGTGATCGAAGGCGAGGCATTTCTTGTGGAGGACGGCCAGTACGGCCTTTGCATCCTCTGGTGTCTATACAAGGTTCTACCAGTCGGGGGTGGCTTCTGGGATGACGGGGTGAGACCGTTGTGAACTCATTGAGGCCTCGACACCATCACAGAGATCTGTCTCGTTTCTAGTAGCGTTACCTTGGTTGATCGCCATTGACAAAAGCTGGGTCTCCTGAGGATTTATGAGTAAATCAACAGAATAGTTTCCCACAGACGGCGCCAAATGTTGTAACCTAGATTTTACGTCTACGGCAACACACATACAATGAATCGGATCAAACAAGTAACGAACAATAAATATAAATTATGCTCAAATTTGGTTACCCAGTTCGTCTTTTGAATAAGACTACGTCTGGGAGCGCCCAAGCCAGGAGTATTATATTAATTTCTGCCTAGAGTTCTAAGGTTTTCGTCCCTTTACAATGAATAATACATGTTATATTTATAGAGAAGAAACTAGGTTGCAGATCTTCATGGGCTTCCTTCGATGGGCTTGCAGAGGCTCCAGCCGCCAGCGCTAGGGTTTCCTTCATCAATCTGTGATTCTTGTGTTTGGATATGCTTGCCTTACTTACACCCCGCGATATCCGCGCCATTAATTGCCCGTATCTTTACCATGTTTATCTCTTCATAGACTTCCGTTCGAAGTCGCTTCCGACCTGTGGTTTCTTCAAAGTCGCTCCGCGACCTTCGTATATTTCCAGGTCAGTCCGCGACCTTCTCAACTCAAATGAAGTCGTTCTGCTGCCTCCCGATACCCAGTGAAGTCGCTCCAACTGATTGACTCATGGGAGAGAGTTGCCTCACCGGGTTGGATTATTTCATGTTACAACAGGTACATGCTTGTTTCTGAGAAACAATCTTTGGTATGTCTAAGGTACTAGCTCTGACTGTCCTCCATAGACAAAGAAACAATCTTTGGTACGTCTAAGGTACTTAAGAATGTTCTTGACAGCAATCCAGTGAGGTTCACCTGGATTCTGCTGGTATCTACCAGTGGTGCTGACAGCAAAGGCCACATCTGGCCTAGTGCAGGTTATGGCGTACATGATGGATCCAATTGCAGATGCATATGGTATATCCTTCATGCGCTGGATATCAGTGTCTGTGGAAGGACAATCCTTCTTAGACAGCTTTATCCCATGACATGCTGGCAAAGAACCTCTCTTAGAGTTCTCCATCGCAAATCGCTTCAACACCTTGTCTATGTAGGTTGACTGTGACAGCCCCAACATCTTCTTGGATCTATCCATATGGATTTTGATCCCTAAGATGTAGCAGGCTTCACCAAGATCCTTCATCATGAAGGTCTTTGACAACCATTCTTTCACAGACTGCATGAGTGGGATATTGTTTCCCATAATGAGGATGTCATCGACATACACAACTATGAAAACAATATTCTTCCCACAGTATTTCCAATAAACGCACGGATCTTCCGAATTTATGATGAAGTCAAATGATTTGACAGCCTCATCAAAATTGATATTCCAACTCCTAAGGATTTGTCAGCCTCATCAAAATGTATATCAAATCTCTAAGGATTTGATTCCATATATATTAAATCCTATAATAATATTTCATATATTATTATTGGGAATCCTATTTAATTAAATCCAATTTAATTAAATATTAATAATAATTAATTCTAAATTAATCTATTATTAATTAATTCTCCATAAATTAAATATTAAATCCAATTCAACATTTAATCAACCAACTATAATCCGTAAAAGGGAACTACTTGTTGTGTGACTCATAGGCCCTCATATATCGAGCGATTAGTTAAACTAACGGTCTTAATTGAACCCTAGACAGTAAATTAGACATTCGCAATATATGAAGCACGTTGCGAGAAACATGCAACTACCTGTAACTGAAACATGGGCTAGTACGATTTCCTCCTTTCATTCGCGAATACTCGATTAAGTCTTGAACATGATGAAGTGTCTAATCAAATAACTTAATCATATTATCTCTAATCACTAATTGATCATGTATGTCACACTTAGCCACAAAATCTAAGTTGACGTGCATCGATCGATGACTTAGATCCAATTATGATGAGAAGACGAGTATTCTCTCTAAATCCACATTGAGAAATGAATCTTATTCTTGGCTCAACTACCATGCACATGCACTTCGTGATGAACCCAATCTAAGCCATATCTACCCATAGATGGGTGCAAGCGTCGGTCATGGTCAAATTTCATCACTCCACACATGTCGTGCGTATTGACCTCAAGTCAAAGGAGTATCGCATCGCTCCCACTAACCGAGACACCTGTAGACACATATTGTGGACTTACATCAAACGGTTTCTCGGATGGGTATATCAATACCCTCTAAGGTATTTGTGCATCCATCATGAGATACCTAGTATCTCGTAGTAAGTGAGATCTTACTACACTCTCTAAGAGTATGATGCAGATCGCACACAAATCTCAATTGCATCATCAATATCTCATTCTTGATGATCCTTGATTGGGGTCATTTGAGAATCATGCTTAAGTCATCTGAGTTCTCACAACCTCAATGACATCAATGACTCAGGGGAACATTTGCATGAATAAATGCAAACAATCAAACATATAATTCAAACAACTGTATTGCCATACATTAATATTAAATGAGCTATAATATTAAATCAAACTTAATATCATCGAGTATTATGTCCTTACAATAGATTGTCTCTAGGACACTAACACTTGTTGGGAGATATTTTGGGAAATAGCCCAATTTAAAGTCCAATTAATGAAAAGGAAAAGAAAATATTATTGCCTAATTTTCCTAATTATTTTCGAAAAAAATGAGTAGGAGAGAGAAAAAGATTTTCTTGATTTTCTTGGAAATATTTTATGGAATAAGTATTCTTGAGATACAAGTTTATCTCATAAATTCAAGAAAGGAAAACGATCTTATCTCTTCCTATTTTATTTGATATTTTTGAAAATAATGGACAAGAAGGAGAGGAGAAGATTTTGTTGGGAGATATTTTGGAAAATAGAATATATTGGATATATTCAAGATTGTGTCTTAAGGAAGAAACAAGGAAATTTTCCAATGACCCAACTAGACATAAATTTCGTACCCCCCTAGTCCTATAAATAGGGGATGATTTCTTCATCCCCAATGCAATTCCATGTGTTGGAAATATTAGAAATCCACAAAGGTGGTGGCAAAATATTTTATTTTTCTCTCTTGTTAAAATCATTCATGTGAATCCTCCCACCGGATTACGTTCGTGGACTTGGGACATATTTGGGAAGGCTCTTTGGGTTGATCTAATGTCTCAACGGTTGTCTCTACAAGAGGTACGTAATCTCGTAACTCCTAGATTCCGCATGCTTAGGATTTACGTGGATTATGTGTACGTATGATTGTTTATTTGCTTATTAATTATTATGTTGAATTGATTTAGGATTAATTCATGTTAGTAATTAATTGATTAATTTAAATATGTATTTAAAATCATCTCGAATAGATCCAGGCACCCATATTTTCCCAACAACACTAACACTCGGCACACCCTCTGGGCGGCCTCGATAGTCACTCCTGGTTGGTGGAATCTTGTTCAGACATTAGAGGACTCAAAGGTCGATATGGTCGTCTACAACAGGAAGAGCCTCATTATCGACGGCGAAGAAGAACAACCCCCAGTCAAAAAGATCGCTCATGATGCCGGGACTTCAAAGGGTAAGGGTGTCTTAATCAGAAAGAGACATTCAGCGGGTTAACTGACCTACGATCCGACGAAGCACGCCATCATCCGAAACAGCCGCCTCCAGGAGAAGCCCACGGGGTCAAACACTGTGTTTAATTGCCTTAGGGATCAAGAGACTCAGAAAGCCCCAATGGCCATCGAGGACGAGGCTCAGTCCCAACCTCAGCACGCAAACCAGGTGGAGCGCGATCTCACTCTAACTCTGAATATGCACCATGGAGAAGTGCCAAAAGGCTCGGCTATCCACCATGGCGACAGATAGGTGGTCTTCCCCTTGGGGGATCATCGCGATGTCCAGGTCGCCGCATTTACCCGGACAGTCCAACAACTGCTCGAACGAGTGGAAAATCAGAATAGGCCAGTGAGGACAGACAATAACCTCATCGTCCCAGATTCTCCACTCGGGACTCTTGTTACTCTGGCACCCTCCCAGAGAAAAATCAGCATAGCGACTCTTGATCGCTACAGTGGGAACTCAGATCCAAAGGTCCATGTGGCAAAGTATAATTCCTTCCTGGCCTCCATGGACGCATCCGATGCGACCAAATGCAGGTTGTTCTCACTGACCCTAAGCGACCAGGCTCACATGTGGTATACCTCACTTCCGCCCTACTTGGTGGACACTTTCGAATAGCTCGCCAGATTGTTCCTGAGCCACTTCACCTCATTGGCTCCCCGACCTGCGACTAGGCAGTGCCTCATGAATGCACGATAAGGCGAGACCGAATCTGATCAATCTTACGTGGAAAGGATCGACCAACTCATCCTTGAAGGAGATCCCATAGGGGATGAAGCAAAGCTACTGGAGGCCATTTTCGGCCTCAGAAAGGGAACCAAGTTGTGGCGGCGTATGACCACCGATTACCCGACAAGTTACGATGACTTCCGAAGGCGGGCCAGTGACCTCATTCATATAATGGAGGTCTTGGAATCCCGACTCTCCGAGGCGAAGCAAGTCGCGAAACCAAAGAAAAAGTTCCAAGAAAACTGGAGGCCACTACAAGGCACCCGACAGCTTCAAACCCTTTGAAGAAAGTATCCCAGTGAAGCTAATGGAGGCCCTAGGCATGATATCCGGTCATGTCTATACCCAGATCCAGGGATGAGACATGCTCCATCCGCCTCGCCCCATCAAGGACAAGAGTACGTAGAACCCCAACAAGTTCTGTCACTACCATGCGCAAAAGGGTCATTACACTAGCGAATGCAGAGACCTACTGGAACAACTCTGGAAGCTATATGAAGATGGTCGTCTAAATGAGTTCATCAAGCGTCCTCGGGAGAATAACGATCGGAATGCAAGAGGTCATCAGCAGGGTTACCGCCCTAGACAAGGGGAGCAAGCTCCGGAAAACCAAGTCCCAGGGGTCGGTCAGGGAGAACTGCCGGTCCCTCCCATGCTCGAAGGTGCGGGACGTCGTGTTATACATACGATATCCTCACTCGGAACGGTGGGAGGTCTCTCTTCGACCTCCTCATCAAAGCGACGCATGAAGGCCGAAGTCAGGGCAATGGAGAACGCCCAAAAGATGGTCCTGTCACTCCTTACTGTAAACGAAGAGACCAACAAGATCGAGTTCGGGGAGAAAAACAAGGCTGGAATTGTCTACACAAACATCGACCCTCTGGTAATCAAGGCCAACATCATGGGGACGACTGTATGCCTGGTACTGATCGATGGAGGGGCGTTCTGCAACATCCTCTTCAAGAAAACTTTAGATCAACTCGGGGAATATGACACATACATCACCCTGTGCGACCACTCTGTGAAAGGCTTCGGGAATACGATTGTGAAGCCGCTCGACATGATCCTCCTGTCCGTCGAACTGGTATCTACCTTAGATGAGAAAGTTAAGAACACTAGGCTTCTTGATTTCTTTGTAATCGATCTCCTTAGTACCTATAAAGGGTTTCTTGGGAGGCCATTTGAGCATGAGTTTGAGGCTGCGTCCTCTACATTTTATTTATGTGTAAAGTTCCCCACAAAGAGTGGGCTGGTCGGCACTGTTAAAGGTGACCAGGTAGATGCAAGGGGTTGATTTCTTTATTCTTCGTCTCATTTCAATTCTGCACATAAATCTAGCAATCACATACTGGTAGTGGATAATGAGTGGAATGCCGAAAAGACTAATAAAAAGAGAAGCCACGACGACCTTGACCCACGAATGGGGCCAGAACCTGAAGAATTCATATTAGAGGCCGAAATACATGATCCCCGGAAAGATGGTCCGAGAGCCATCCCAGGGGAAAGCTTGAGAAAGTAAAGGTGCATCCAGCCCTCCCTGATCTCGAAGTCATAATAGGCTCCAAGATATTGTTGGGGAATGGATTGCCCGAATCTATTCGAGATGAATATTTAAATACAAATTTAATTCTAACAATTATTACTAGCATGAATTAATCCTATATTAATTCAAATAATAATTCAACAACAAATCATGCATACAAAATCGTCACATAAATCCTACGCATGCAGAATTGCTAGGAGTTTACGTGAACTAACCTCTCGGAGTGACAACCGTTGAGAAGATGGATCCCGTTCACACGAACACACCAAAAGACCTTCTCAAGTATTCCCTCGTCCTTGTTCAACAATCCGGTGGTAGGATGCTCGTGAACAATTTAACAAAAGGAAAAATAAAATTATGTTGCATCACCTTTGTGAAAATATCACATTAAATAGGGAAGAAATAGGATCTTTGACTTTTCTTGAATTTATGGGATAATCTTGTATTCCAAGAATATATATACCATAAAATCCTTCCAAGAAAATCTTTTCTCTTTCTTCCTTTAATGTTTTTCGAAAAAATTGAAAAATTAGCAACAATAATTTATTTTATTTTAAACACCTTTTTCAATTATTGGACTTTATCTTTGGGTTACTTGAGGGACCTTTAGGAGAATTAAGATTGCACCTTCCAATGGACCTTGAATTTCTAATATTGAGCCACAATATTATTCAAGCCCATAAATATTAATTAATTCCACTACATAATTAATATTGCACTATCCATCTTAACCCATATTACTGTTAATATGGCTCCCGATTATTATTTCCCGTGTTTAAGATTATTCAGTCCATTAATTAATTTAGGCCACTGAAATAGCCTCACATTAATTAACATTTTTTTCCTTGGTCAAGGAACGACTCAACATTATTATCCATACCGAAAACTAATTCCACTTGTAAGATTTGGTATGATAAAACTTCTTAGCCTCCCAAGGGGACAAATCAAACAAGGTGCACTTGCACACGTTTCATCGTATTAAATCTTAGCAATCGTCGTGTAACCAATAACATTGCCCAAGATACAAGGTATTGAATCTCACTGATTCTCTTCCCATCATAAGTCAAGGCAATGGTTAATGATTCCACACGATCCTATTTAAGGGACAGAGATTAAGAAATAATGAACCACTGAGGTCTAATTCTTCTATATTCAGTAATGAAGAATTTATCCTCCTATAGGTCCCATTCAGTGCATCATAATGCACTAGTGCAATCTCTTGGTCAAGACAAGCCAATCTGAGCCTTACACTTCAACCTTTCACGATGGTTTGTTCATTTCCATCCGGTCGTGAATTTCGTATTTTTTTTATTCTGAAGATTGTTAATTTAATCTTTTGTGATCTGGTATCACTAAATTAACTACAATGTAACACGTACTATTTATTGAACATTTATGCAGTAAATATATGTAACATTCAATGATATTTAAAGCATCAGTGATAAATAATTTATTTAAGCAAATAAGACAGAAATTCAGTCTGGTTATACAAAGTAAAAGCATACTTTCCAGTATAACCCCAACAGATATCAAGCGGGGAAGTCATCGACTTTCTCAAGAAAAATTTGGGTGTGTTTGCATGGTCACATAAATATATGGTCGACATCGATCCTGAAGTCGCCTGTCACCGATTACACATCGATCCCGAATAGAAATCGATAGCCCAGAAAAGGAAAAAAATCGGCCCAAAGAAGTATACGGCACTTGCGGAAGAGGTGAAGAAATTATTAGATAAGACCTGATCATTCAGGCCGATCAACCACAATGGGTAGTCAATGTGGTCTTGGTAAAGAAACCAAATAGCACTTGGCAACTCTGTATCGACTTCACCGACCTCAACAAGGCATGCCCAAAAGACTTCTTTCCTATGCCGCATATCGACCACCTGATAGATAACACAACTGGCCACGAGATGATGTCATTCATGGATGCTTTCTCAGGCTATCATCAAATAGCCATGCACGAGCCTGACAGACAACACACCTCTTTCCTAACAGAGAAAAATCTTTACTACTGGAAGAGAATGCCTTTCGGCCTAAAAAACGCAGGAGCAACGTACCTAAGGTTAGTCAACCATATGTTCGCCGACCAGATTGGCAAGTCGATGGAAGTCTACGTAGATGACATAGTGGTCAAGAGCCTTAAGAAGGAAGATCACCTCACCCACCTCACTGAGGCCTTTGACACCCTAAGGAAGTTCAATATGAGGCTCAATCCTAAAAAATGCAACTTTGGGGTAGAGTCGGGGAAGTTCCTGGGGCACCTGGTCAGCAAACGTGGAATAGAGGCGAATCCAACGAAGGCCCAGGCCATCCTGGATATAGGAGCCCCTCAAAACGTGAAAGACGTACAAAAACTCACAGGTTGCCTAGCCTTTTTATTTTTAGGTCCTAACAAATATTAATTGAAAATTCGTTAGATGTTTCGCACAGATGGCGCCAATTGTTGTAACATAGATTTTCACGTCTATGCTACAAACAAATAATTAATAAAGTAATGAATGAACAATCAATGAAAACGCAACGAAGACAAGAACTTGTTGACCCAGTTCGTTCGGAAGAACTACGTCTGGGGGCATACCAAGCCAGGATTATTTTTCTATCTTTTTGTGTGTATTTTCGTCTGTCTTTTCTCTTGGGGTTTGTCCCCTATTTATAATGATTACAATGTACAAAGACAAAAACCCTAATGGGCCATCTAATGGGCCTTCTAAACAAGGAAATACAAGATACACTAAATCTTCATCTGGATCTTTAATTAATGTGTAAGATCTCTCTTCCCATAACGAACACTGGGAATCTTGTTTGTCTTCGATATAAGGATGCCGACCTTGCTCGTGGGGCGACCTCGAGGGAGGTCGCCCAGTACACCTGCCTTTATTCTTCTCTTTTCGACCTCGCTTATGGACCGTCCTCGGAGGAGGTCGCTTGCTAAGGCGAGCTCGATCTTCTCTACTCATCGCCAGGTCGCCCTATGAGGGCCGAACTTGGTATTCTCGTACTCTACTGCTGAACTCGGTTTTGGCTGCCACGTCACCACCATTTTCCACGTCATCACTATCTACCATGTGAAAGTATGCTTTTACTTTGTATAACATATGTATTAAACACTTATTTACTGAAATAAATTATTTATCATTGTTGCTTTAAATATGATTGAATGTTATATATATTTATTGCAAACCGTTCATATAATAGCACATGTTACATTGTAGTTAACGTGGTGATACCAGATCACAAAAGATCACGTTAACAGTCCCTTGTAAACTAGTGCGTGTTTCACAACCTAGATAGACCCGAACAGTCTATTGGTAGAAGTTGATGTGTAAGTCTCAGATTGGCTTGTCTTGACTAAGAGATTACACTAGTGCATTCGATGTGCTGAAGCGGACCTGCGGAGAGGATAAACTCATTCGCACTGACTTATGAGATGAAGAGTTAGACCTCAGTGGTTGTTGATTTCTTAATCTCTGTCACTTAATAAGGACCGTGTGCGGTTATTAATTATTACTTTGACTTATAAATGGGAAGAGAATCATTGAGACTTCGATACCCTATATCTTGGGCAATAATATTAATTGTAAGACGGTTGCTAAGATTAATACAGAGAATCATGTGCTTGCAAAGTTTTGCGTGATTGGTCCCCTTGGTGGGCTCGGAACCTTTATCATACCAAATCTTGCAAGTGGAATTAATTTTCCGGTATGGATAATAAAGCTGAGCTGTCCTTACTCCAAGGATAAATATATTAATTAATATAAAGCTTTTCAGTGGAATAATTAATTAGTGGACTAAATAATCTTAAACACGGGAAATAATGACCGGGAGCCATATTACCGTAATATGGGCTAAGATTGGATAGTGCAATATTAATTATATAGTGGTATTAATTAATATTAATGGGCTGAATTATATTGTGGCTCAATATTGGAATTCAGAAGTCTATTGGAAGGTCCATCTTAATTCTCCTAAAGGCCCCTCAAGTAGCCCAATTACAGTCCAATAAATAAAAGGTGCTTAAAATAAAATAAATTTTGTTGCCTAATATTTTGAAATTTTCGAAAATATTAAAGAAAGAGGGAGAAGAAATTTTCTTGAAAAGATTTTATGGAAAGGATATAAGTATTCTTGGAATACAAGATTATCTCATAAATTCAAGAAATCTCCCACTTGGTATCTTTAATAGGGGATTTTCGAAAAATATGTATAAGAAAGGGAAGGAAGATTTTCATGATTTTCTTGGAAAGATTTTATGGAGAAAGATATGTATTCTTGGAATACAAGAATATCTCATAAATTCAAGAAAGATCCAATCTTGCAAATCTCCTTCATAATTTTCAAAAATTAGGGGCTAAATAAGGGTGTGAGATTTTTGTGAAAAAATACAAATGGAAAGAATAATATATAGGATATATTCAAGATTTCTTGGAGATCCAGAAAAAATCTTTCCTAACCCTAATTTTAACCTAAATTTCAACCTCCTCCCTCTTATAAATAGGGGATGAATTCATTCATCCCAACACCAATTCCATGTGCTGAAAATATTATAAATCCACAAAGGTGGTGCAACAATTTTATTTTTTCTTTTGTTTTATAAATCGTTCATCGGAGAACCTCCCACCGGGTTATTGAGCGAGGACTTGGGAATACTTGAGAAGGACTTTTGATTGGTAGCTAGATACTTGATCCTGTCCATCTCAGATTGTCTCTCCAATGGGTACGTTTACGTAAACTCCTAGAAATTCCGCATGCTAGGATCTTTTACGTGAATTTTATTTGCATGTTGTTGTTGGAGTAATTATTATTTGAATTCACTTAGGTAAATTAATGCTAGTAATAATTGTTAATTTAAATTTGTGTTTATGAGGTCATCCCGATAGATCCTGGCAAATGTTATCCCAACAACTGGTATCAGAGCCCTGGTTCGGGCACTGGTCTTTTAAACTGTAATTTAAATTGTTGTTCATTAAAATTTGAAATTGGATAGTAGAACTGTTAGATCTGTTTTACAGGTATCCAATTGTCATGGTATTTTAATGCTTATTTACATGCAAATAAATTATTGGTTTTTAATTCGATTCGTTCGGATTCATTTTGGCTCGTGAGAAAATCCACGAGTAGATTAGAATTTGTTTGATTTGTTAAATGTAATAGACTAGTCTAGATCTTGGTTTATTTATTTTTCGTAAATAAATTACAACCTGATCGTGAACGAAGACGGAGACGGAGAATTAAAGACGGACCTCCAAGTGCTTGGACGTACGAATGTCAAGGCGGAGCACGCGGGCTAGGCCGAAGGCCTAGCGACCGCGCGCACCACTCGGCAGATGCACACGGGGCAGGCCGGTAACGAGCGCAAGGATGAGGCTTGGACGACGGATGTACTGCACGCGACCGCGCGCATGGGCATGCGGAAGGCGCGCGCTTGGGGCGGGCCGTTAAGGCGTGGGGCGAGGGACCCCGGACGCGGCGCGTCGGCGATGTTCGCAAGATGTGCCGTGGGCGACAGGCGAGATGGCCGAAGCCGACCGACGCACAGCGCCTAAAGACGCGACTCGTGTTCCGGGTCGTTAGCTACTCATTTTCCGGATGTCGTCCTAACCCAAGACGAGGACACCCGTTAAAGAATTGTTGCGGATTCAGTGGGAGCTTTTCGAGACGAACGATGAAGGCAAAAGAAGAGACGATTTCTCAAGATCAAGATATGAAATTTAAACCATGATAGTTGGATATATGTGCCCAACTTGATTTATTTTATCTTGATGCTTGTTTTAAATTCGTGCAATTTTATTTGTTAAATGTGTTTGCATGATTTAAAATTGTCTAAAGAAAATCTCACTTTCGAAAATTACTAAGTATGTTTTAATTGACAAATTTTATTCCGGATAATAAAATTACGTCAATATTGGCCTCCATGATTTATTTATTTGTGAATTCTTTTGGATAAATTTCCCCAACGGAACGGCTAAAAGATGGTTTTCACATGAATAAATTCTCAAAAGAATGATTGTGAATTATTATTAGTGGCGACGATGACCCTCCCAACGAGGCTCGTTCAAAGCGAAGTAATAGTTCTGTATTTAATCATGGTTATTACTTAGGTATAAAATTGATTTGCATATACTTCTCCAAAGTCCCTGTCAATTTTATATTGGTCAAGTGGGAGCTAACTATTAATTTTGAATTAAAGGTTTGTAACTATTCCTGTTTGTAACCTGCTTGAATGTGTTTAAATAGACAGATCACCCAACGTGACCTATTTAAACTGTTTTGAGATGTTGGCTGATGCATATTCATATTATTTTGAGATTTTGGTATGAATAATGTGATCGAATTATGTGATAAATTTGTGCTTATACAAATTGTTATTTATTTCAGTTCAGCATGTCGAAACCTTTTAATCCACTGAAATATATGCTCAAAGAACATCAACTTACTAGTGATAACTATATCGTTTGGAAATGAAAAATGAAAATTGTCCTTGGTTCACCGAAGCACATTTGGGTTCTAACGACACCTAAGCCTAGCAAACTAACTGAAAGATCAACTGATGCGGAGAGATCTTTGTATAATGACTGGGAGCATACCAACAGACCTGTGAAATGTATAATCCTGACATCCATGTCTGAAGATTTGAGATACATTCACGAAGGGGCTGAATCTGCTGTGGAAATTATGCAAAGCCTCGAAGACATGTTTTTAAAAGAAAATCGCATGATCAATCGATTTAATCGCGATGGCGTGGCAATGCTGCATATGACAGAGGGAACACCCGCGAGGGACCATGTTCTCAAGGTCAAGCGTCATTTTGACAAGCTTGCTTATCTCGGTGTTAAGTATAGTGATGAGGCTCATGTCGACTTTGTGTTCCTAACTCTTCCAAAATGCTTCGATGAGTTTTACTGTAGTTGTGTGATGAGTGATCACATGTTGACTATGAAAACTCTACCAGAAGTTTTGGAGACGATAGAGAAGCATTTGGGACAAAAGGACCAAGCTTTGGTGACTAAAAATCTCTTATCAAAATCTAGGCCAATGAAAGGCAAGATTGATGAAGAAATAAATTGTCGCAACCAAAGAAACCTCAACACAAAGAACAGTAGAGATAAGACGGTCAAATGGATGGGTGTCATAAAGAATCCAAAGGGGAAGTGTTTCAACTGCGGTGAGAGAGGACATTGGAGGCCTGCCTGTCCCAAGCCTAAGAGGAATGGGAAGAAAGGTAATTCTCACGAACTAGTTGTTGAAACTTGTTTAGCGGCATATGCTACCCACTCGTGGGTAGTGGATCCACTGATCATGTTTGTTTCACATTACAGGGGTTCATATTGACCCGACAACTTAGTGGAAGTGAGATCCTCATCACACTGGGCGATGCTACGAGAGTAGTAGCTGAAGCAGTGGGAGACGTGCACCTGTCTTTTGAAGACAAGACTTTAGTTTTAAGAGATGTTCTTTACGTTCCTGTTTTTCGTAAAAACCTTATTTTAGTTTCAAAACTATTTATTGATGGATATTATGTTCGTTTTTCTAAACAAGTTACTATTTTTCGTAAATATGTGTTTATCTGTCATGGAACGTTGCGGAACAATCTCTATACTATTATCTGTGCAAACCACTCACAAAATGCATCTTATAACACATCGACTGTTTCAAGCAATAAGAGAAAACGTTCAGAAAAGGTGAACGAGACACTTCTTTGGCATCTAAGATTGGGTCATATTAATCTAAAAAGGATCCAAAGGTTGGTGAAAGATGGTTCATTGTCGGACCTACAGATGGAACCATTTCCAACCTGCGAATCATGTTTGGAAGGTAAAATGACCAAGAGGGCATTTGGAGCCAAGGGGAATAAAGCCACAGAAGTGTTGCAAATCGTTCACACTGACATGTGTGGTCCAATGTCAACCAAAGCTAGAGGTGGCTATGAGTATTTCGTGACGTTCACTGATGATTACTCAAGGTTCGGGTACATTTTCCTAATGAAACACAAAACGGAAACCTTTGATAAATTCAAAGAGTTCAAAGTCAAAGTGGAGAATCATATGGAAAAGAGTATCAAGTTTCTACGATCTGATCGTGGAGGCGAATACCTCAGCGATGAGTTTTTAAACTACCTGTCAGACGAGGGCATTGTTTCCCAGTTGACTGCACCAGGAAACCCCTCAACAAAACGGGGTTGCAGAACGAAGAAACAAAACACTCTTAGAAATGGTCAGATCCATGATGAGTTATTCAGATCTTCCCAAGTCGTTTTGGGGTTATGCCTTGGAAACAACGGCTTATGTTCTAAACTTGGTGCCATCCAAATCGGTTCCCAAAACCCCTAAAGAGTTGTGGACCGAGCGCAAGCCCAGTCTGAGACATCTTAGGATTTGGGGGTGTCCGGCATACGTGCTATACAAGGAAGCCGGTAAGTTGGATGCACGTTCGGAACTAAGGTTGTTTATAGGATATCCCATGGGGTTGAAAGGGTGTATGTTCTATGGTCCCGAAGATCAAAAGGTGGTAATAAGTACGCACTTTAGATTTTTGGAAGAAGACTTTATGAATAATAGAAAGCCCAAAAGTGAGATTACCTTAGACGAAATAAGAGGGCAAACTCCTATACCAACTGTACAAGTTGATATACCAAGCGTCACACTGACATAACCGGAACCTCGACGTAGTGGGAGGGTTGTTCGACAACCTGAGAGATTCATGGGGATAGGAGAATCTTGGATTTGGTCCCGGGATAATGAATCGCACCCGGTCCTCAAGGAGGCGGTCCAAGATAAGGATTCTGAATCCTGGCAAACTGCGATGGAAGTCGAGATGGGCTCAATGGATCATAATCAAGTGTGGGAGCTAGTGGAACCACCCAGTGGGGTAAAACCCATTGGATGCAAGTGGGTCTACAAGAGAAAAAGAGGACCGGACGGGAAGGTAGAGACCTTTAAAGCTAGGGTTGTGGCAAAGGGATACACTCAAAATGAGGGTATCGATTATGAAGAAACCTTTTCGCCTGTAGCCATGTTTAAGTCCATCCGTATTTTCTTGGCAATAGTTGCGCATCTAGATTTTGAGATCTGGCAAATGGATGTCAAAACAGCTTTCCTTAACGGGAGTCTTGACGAAGAAATCTATATGCAATAGCCCGAAGGCTTCATCGCGAAAGGCCAAGAGCACCTTGTTTGCAAGCTAAGGAAGTCCATTTATGGACTAAAGCAAGCATCTCGGGCTTGGAACCAATGTTTTGATCATGTAATCAAGTCTTATGGGTTTGATCAAAACGAGTTTGAAAGTTGTGTGTATAAGAAGTGTGATGGAACTGCCTTGGTATTCTTAGTACTATACGTAGACGATATTCTGCTCATCGGAAACGATGTAAAGATTTTGTCAGACGTAAGGATATGGCTGTCAAAATAGTTTGATATGAAGGACTTAGGGGAAGCCGGTCATATTCTTGGGATCAAGATCACTCGAGATCGAAAGAAAAGAATGATCGGCTTATCGCAAGCTTCATACATAGACACTGTTTTGAAGCGATTCAGCATGCAAGATTCCAAGAAGGGTTTTGTACCCTTCAGGCACGGAATCCATCTATCGAAAGACATGTGTCCCAGGACACACATGAAAGGCATTCCTTATGCGTCGACAGTAGGGAGTCTTATGTATGCAATGCTGTGTACGAGACCGGATATTTGCTACGTCGTTGGCATGGTAACAAGATATCAAATTAATCCCGGAAATCAACACTGGACTGCCGTAAAGAACATTCTAAAGTATCTGAAAAGAACTCGAGATAGAATGTTAGTTTACCAGTCGGACAGTTTATTTTCAGTCGGATACACGGACTCGGATTTCCAATCAGATATAGATTCCAGAAAATCTACCTCGGGTAGTGTGTTTTGTCTGGGGGAAGGAGCTGTAACATGGAGAAGCGTTAAGCAGAAATGCATCGCAGATTCTACCATGGAAGCCGAATATGTAGCTGCTTGTGAAGCAGCGAAGAAGCGGTGTGGCTCAAGAACTTCCTAGTGGACTTGGACGTTGTTCCGACACCATCACAGTTTTATGTGATAATGTCGGAGCCGTTGCAAATTCAAGGGAACCGAGAGCCCACAAGGCCAGCAAACACATTGAAAGGAAATATCATCTTATATGAGAAATCGTTAAGAGAAGAGATATAGAGGTGGCAAAGATTGCATCGGAAGACAACCTAGCTGATCCATTCACAAAGGGTCTTCCTCTGTTAACATTCGAGAGACATGTGGAGGGAATGAGTGTCAAGAGCATTGCCAATCTACTTTGAGTATAAGTGGGAGATATAATATTAGGTTGATGTAGGTGACATTATATGTCACTGTATAATACATTAGACGTGTTGTGGTATACTTAAAAGCAGACTTTGAGTATAAGTGGGAGATTGTTGGGTTTATACGTGAAAGTATGATTTTACTTTGTATAACCTATGTATTAAACACTTATTTACTGAAATAAATTATTTGTCACTGTTGCTTTAAATATGATTGAATGTTATATATATTTATTGCAAACCGTTCATATAATAGCACATGTTACATTGTAGTTAACGTGGTGATACCAGATCACAGAAGATCACGTTAACAGTCCCTTATAAACTAGTGCGTGTTTCACAACCTAGATAGACCCGAACAGTCTATTGGTAGAAGTTGATGTGTAAGTCTCAGATTGACTTGTCTTGACCAAGAGATTACACTAGTGCATTCGATGTGCTGAAGCGGACCTGCAGAGAGGATAAACTCATTCGCACTGACTTATGGGATGAAGAGTTAGACCTCAGTGGTTGTTGATTTCTTAATCTCTGTCACTTAATAAGGACCGTGTGCGGTTAGTAATTATTACTTTGACTTATAAATGGGAAGATAATCATTGAGACTTCGATACCCTATATCTTGGGCAATAATATTAATTGTATGACGGTTGCTAAGATTAATACGGAGAATCGTGTTCTTGCAAAGTCTTGCGTGATTGGTCCCCTTGGTGGGCTCGGAATCTTTATCATACCAAATCTTGCAAGTGAAATTAATTTTCAGGTATGGATAATAAAGCTGAGCTGTCCTTACTCCAAGGATAAAGATATTAATTAATATAAAGCTTTTCAGTGGAATAATTAATTAGTGGACTAAATAATCTTAAACACGGGAAATAATGACCGGGAGACATATTACCGTAATATGGGCTAAGATTGGATAATGCAATATTAATTATATAGTGGTATTAATTAATATTAATGGGCTGAATTATATTGTGGCTCAATATTGAAATTCAGAAGTCCATTGGAAGGTCCATCTTAATTCTCCTAAAGGCCCCTCATGTAGCCCAATTATAGTCCAATAAATAAAAGATGCTTAAAATAAAATAAATTTTGTTGCCTAATATTTTGTAATTTTCGAAAATATTAAAGAAAGAGGGAGAAGAAATTTTCTTGAAAAGATTTTATGGAAAGGATATAAGTATTCTTGGAATACAAGGTTATCTCATAAATTCAAGATATATCCCACTTGGTATCTTTAATAGGGGATTTTCGAAAAATATGTATAAGAAAGGGAAGGAAGATTTTCTTGGAAAGATTTTATGGAGAAAGATATGTATTCTTGGAATACAAGAATATCTCATAAATTCAAGAAAGATCCAATCTTGCAAATCTCCTTCATAATTTTCGAAAATTAGGGGCTAAATAAGGGTGTGAGATATTTGTGGAAAAATACACATGGAAAGAAGAATATATGGGATATATTCAAGATTTCTTGGAGATCAAGAAAAGATCTTTCCTAACCCTAATTTTAACCTAAATTTCGACCACCTCCCTCTTATAAATAAGGGATGAATTCATTCACCCCAACACCAATTCCATGTGCTGGAAATATTAGAAATCCACAAAGGTGGTGCAACAAATTTATTTTTTCCTTTGTTTTATAAATCGTTCATTGGAGAACCTCCCACCGGGTTATTGAGCGAGGACTTGGGAATACTTGAGAAGGACTTTTGGTTGGTAGCCAGATACTTGATCCTGTCCATCTCAGAATGTCTCTCCAACGGGTATGTTTACGTAAACTCCTAGAAATTTCGCATGCTAGGATCTTTTACGTGAATTTTATTTGCATGTCGTTGTTGGCGTAATTATTATTTGAATTCACTTAGGTAAATTCACGCTAGTAATAATTGTTAATTTAAATTTGTGTTTATGAGGTCATCCCGATAGATCCTGGCAAATGTTATCCCAACAGATTGTTCATACTTTGATAATAATACTTCTGATATCAAGTTTGGATTTTCGACTTCAAACTTGGATGTGTTTTAGCGGGCTTGATTCTCCCTCATGCCCCCAGGTCGGGGGTCCATCTTGTATTCACTGTTTGTCAGGAGGTTCATCTAAAATTGCAACTTGGTAGGTATTTGATTTTCTTTACTTGTGCTCGTACTTTGAGGTGAGCCTCTTTGTACGAGTCTTTTCTGTGCTCGCACTTTGAGTTGAATCTCTTTGTGCGAGACTTTTCTGCGCTCGTCGACGACCATTTCTGGTCGAGCGGTTCGCGACTTGATGTAATTAACCTTTGGACCTTCCGCCAATGAAACTCATTTCTTTTTTTACCTTTAGCATGCCGACTTGATTTCCTTACGCGACTTTAAAATTGCATATGTTCTTGCCGTCTTATTTGGATGCAGCTTATTTACGAACTTCGCTTAGTCGTCTTACAAAGTCGGGGGAGGACCGCACCTGCTAGGGTGGCGATCTCGCCGCTAGTATGTAGAAAGTCGTACCTCGGGGGTTCAATGTTTATTCATGCGACCTCCTTCGGTTTAACACCCAGGATTTATGAAAAGAAAGGTAACATTTTATTTGACTTGTATTGGCTTACGATAGATAAAACCAGTGAATCTCGTCGAAATAGGCGGAAAGCCGACGCCGAAGAGGCGGGCAGGTTGACGCCTTAGAGGCGGACTAAATCATCGCCACGAAGGCGGAATGCCAGCGCCGAGGAGGCGGGCTGGTCGACGCCTTAGAGGCAGACAAAAAATCATCGCCACGGCTT
This sequence comes from Stenogyne calaminthoides, assembly GCA_037126765.1. NCBI lineage: Eukaryota > Viridiplantae > Streptophyta > Magnoliopsida > Lamiales > Lamiaceae > Stenogyne > Stenogyne calaminthoides. Next base: position 23,455,058 of record JBBCBC010000019.1, read on the forward strand.
AAATGCCGTGAGCCGAGGATGAGGGTCGGGTCGACGCCTTTAGAGGCGACAAAATCATCACCACGAAGACGGAATGCCAAGACCGAGGCGGTGGTCGATGCTCGAGATGGACTTTAGAGACGGACAAAATGATCGCCATGCCTTTGAGACGACAATAATGCCACGCCCGCCGAGGACGCGGGCTGGTCGACGCCTTTTAGAGACGGACTAAATCATCGCCATCGGCGGGAATGTCGCCGCGAGGAGGCGCCATTGGTCGACGCCTTTAAGGCGGACTAAATCATCGCCATCGGCTGCGAATGCCAAATACGAGAGGCGGCTACTGGTCGACGCCTTTAGAGGCGAATCCAAATCATCGCCACGAAGGCAATGCCGCCAGCCGGAGAAGGCGGGTCGGTCGACGCCTTTTGAGGCGACTAAATCATCGCCATGAAGGCGAATGCCAACGCCGGCGAAGGCGGTTGGTCGACGCCTTTGAGGCGGACTAAATCATCGCCACGAAGGCGGAATGCCAACGCCGAGGAGGTGGGCTGGTCGACGCCTTAGAGGCGGACTAAATCATTGCCACGAAGGCGGAATGCCAGCGCCGAGGAGGCGGGCTGGTCAACGCCTTAGAGATCGACAAAATCATCGCCACGGCGGATGCCGAGGAGGATAAAAATCATCGCCACTGAGGAGGACAAAATCATTGCCATTTATATGAATGCCAAGGAGGAGGCTGGGGGGTCGACGCCTTAGAGGCGGACAAAATCATCGCCACGAAGGCGGGGTGCCATAGTTTGTTCTACTATTTGAGGAAATTCTTTGGGAAGAGGGATTTAGGTTAAAAGACCTTTGAAAAATTTGTAAAGATATTATTAGGAGGTCAGAAAATGTTTCTGATATTTTTTGGTAAAACTGATTTTTATCAGTGTTGAAAAGGAGACTTGAATTTTGAGATTATTAACAAGATCTCTTTCGATTTTTGTTTTATAAAATAACCTTTGAGATTGCTGGGGTTTTGCCTCCCAGGATTGGGTTTTAATATATGTTTAAAAACATCTTTTATGGATGTGCGAAGGTTTGGGATCCCTAGGGTCTTGCCCCAGGATCGAGATTCGATTCTCGTTTGTTTAGATCGTCTGTACCAGAGCGATTTGTTGTTTAAAGAATGTGAACGAGGGTTGGCACATAGGTTTATAGTCATTTTCGGACTGTTTGCTAGTGACTTGAATAACTTTTGCGACTGTGAATCGAGTTATTTTCTTATCGACTTATTTACATTGCGATTTAAATGAACTTGTTCTTTGTCGTCTTATGAAGTCGTGACAAAAATCGAGCCCTTAAGGCCGCGACCTCATCGACCTTGGGATTCGAAAGTCATGGCTACGATGTGAGCTGGAGGATATTCCTATATGTGACTTTAACCAAGTGTTTTAACCCGATGTCAATTTGGATTGAGATATTCGTTTGATATGAAATGGTCATCTTTCGAAATCGTTTTATTGAGGTTACAACTCTCTTTGACTTGTGATTTGAAGGACTTATTTTGTCGTCTTACTTAAAATGCGACTTTATTGCCTTCTGGTTTGACCATTGCGCCTGTCGAGGTCGACAGGGTCATTTTTTGGAACTGTGACCTTGTTAATTTGAGGTCGTCGGGTCTTATTTGTTTAAGACCGCGACTTCATGATTTTGACATTGTCGGGTCTTCTGGTTTGAGACCGCAACTTTATGAATTTGAGTATTTTCCATAATCGTTTGAAGCGATGTAAGTTCAAAGTCGGATTATAAGTTCGCTTCATCTGTATGAGACTTTTGAGTGCTCGTAGATGAATTTTGTGATGGTCCCTTTTTGAGGGTTTATGTTATTAGTAAGGATTTGGAGTTCGTTTTAAATAACCCTCCAAATTTAGACATACTAATTTGAGTCTTTTAACGTCAACTAGTGTTTTGAAATTAACTCGAATAGCTCGAGATATGAGCACATATGCCCCTGCCTTTTAATATATATGAAAGTATGAACACTGTAACATATATTAAAAGAAAGTAAATAGATAGAGCACGAATGTGAGTGAAATTTAACAACCCCGCCCGATTCTCTCGAGTTCTTTTTGGCCCTTTCCCGTGCAATGTATTTTTCCCCACGTATTAAGTCAGGCCCATCCATCTAGGGCGGCATTAGCGGGAGATCAGATTCCAGGCTTTTCTCAGACGCCTAATTAGTGTAGATACGGTAATCGAGGCGGCGGTTTTGGCTCTCCTCCCCAATTCTCGCTGCAAATTTCGTTCCGGGATCATCTTCCCTCTAATTCACGCTGCAAATTCGCCTATTCGGTGAGAAAATTTCGCGAAGATGCTTCTTCCCCTGCATCAATCGAATCAGGGCGGCCTCCTTTTGGCGGAGGGAGGCAGCGCGGCCTCGGGCGACGGATCGATGCAGCGAATCGAGCTGAAGATTCGTGGCGAAAGGCAAGGCTTCAACGTTTCTGGGATGCCGGTGGTGGTGATCGACGTCGATCCAGAAAGCGATGCGTGGTCTCGGGCGTGGATGTAATTGGCGGCGCGAGAAAACCAGCGGCGAGTCGCGGCGGTGCGGTGGGAGCGATGGAGTGACAGGTCTTTGACCCTGGCTCTTGGCAGAGCGTCCCATCTAGGGGGTGCGATGGAGATGGTGGAGTGGCCGGAGCCGGTGTGTGTGACAGGGAGACTTCTGGCATTGGCGTGAGGTGACGCAATTTCAGGTGAATTGAGGCTTGATGACCCAGCGATTTTGGCGAAAATGAATCAATTCATCGAATGTGTGACGAAGTTGATTTCTTCGCTGGGAATGTTGGGTGACCATATAGCGAACGATTTTTTTTTTTGCTTTGATTTTCAATCTTGAATTCATCAAAGACCTTGCCCCTGTATCTCTTAAGAATATGTATCAAGTGAATTGGTGGCTTCGTATTACGTAGGGCAAGAATCCTTGTATGTAAATCTGGGACAAATGGGTTTGATTTTTGATAAAAAAAGGGGATTTAATTTTCGATGGCAGTGTATCGATGTAAGGGAAAAAATATCTGAATGATTTTTGGTTTTTTGCTTGGATGAATAGTGAGTGTTTCATCCAGACTTTTTATTTTTTGGTCCTAACAAATATTCATTGAAAATTCGTTAGATGTTTCCCATAGATGGCGCCAATTGTTGTAACATAGATTTTCACGTCTATGCTACAAACAAGTAATTAATAAAGTAATGAATGAACAATCAATGAAAAAGCAACGAAGACAAGAACTTGTTGACCCAGTTCGTCCAGAAGGACTACGTCTGGGGGCATACCAAACCAGGATTATTTTTCTATCTTTTTGTGTGTATTTTCGTCTGTCTTTTCTCTTGGGGTTTGTCTCCTATTTATAATGATTACAATGTACAAAGACAAAAACCCTAATGGGCCATCTAATGAGCTTTCTAAACAAGGAAATACAAGACACTAAATCTTCATCTGGATCTTCAATAAATGTGTAAGATCTCTCTTCTCATAACGAACACTGGGAACCTTGTTTGTCTTTGATATAAGGATGACGACCTTGCTCGTGGGGCGACCTCGGGGGAGGTCGCCCAAGACACCCTTTTTATTCTTCTCTTTTTTCACCTCGACATGGACCGTCCTCGGAGGAGGTCGCTTTCTAAGGCGAGCTCGATCTCCGTATCTGAAAGACCCACGGCTGAAGAGCCCATCTCCGCCGTCGACTCAGGCAAGACGGCGTGGCGGGAAGGAAAATCCAGCAGTGGTAAATGAGTAATAGTCCCAAGCTCCGCCAAAAATTATTCGTCAATAGACTCGTCATTACCATCATCTTCTCGGGCCTCATCCGGGGCAATGACGACTGAAGTTTCCCCAACATTCCCGATGGCAAACGATGGACCAGGGTGGCGATAGAGTTTTGAGATGAAAATAGCATCATCGTCCGAAGACGACGACGCCATGGGTTGTGCTGTCGGGGGAGTGTTTGAAGATCCGGTAGCCATGGCACGAGAAGAATCAGAGAAAAAGTAAGAATTTTACCTTAGAAGAATTGTTGCTGGAACACTCTGAAAATCCGGCGAAAGGGGCAGAATACACGAAGGGAAATTATTTGCAGAGAAGAAAACTTTCAAAAAAAATCTAAAACACTCCCGCCTATTTATAGAAGGAAGAGTAGGGGTTAATTTGCAAATCTGCCACAATTCGGGCCCTACCCGGAAATAAAATTGCAGATTCGTGCGTGGATGGCACATCGACTCCCCATTGGTGCGACATCATTTTGAATCCGCAAATTCGAGGTTAGACTGACACACCGATTCATATAATCGAGGCGACGATTTGCCTGCCCGAGGATATCGACTCTCCTCAACAGTCCCTCTTTACCGACTCATCACAAGTCGGGTGAAACTCAAGTCAAGTCAAAGTCCCGATGCGAGCACGTGACCTCGACTTGAGGGGCAATTGTTGTAACAAGAATAAAACCATTCTGGAAAGGGTTTAAAACCCATAGTCTGCTATCCCCCCAGGTCAAAGATTGATTGGGAACCGGAGATCCAAGGGAAGCCACATCTGGACCATCAACATGCCCGAGTTAAGGGTATTATGCTCCCGTTCACCATTAGCAGGTCGTGGGGCGACTTGAACATAGGTTTCCTCGGGACAGCGATCAACTTTCGAGATATCATGAGAACTTCAGGTCACCGATCAACGAGCCAGAACGGCCATCTTCCAGCGACCTTCACAGGTGGTCGCAGGTCGTGGATATGGAATGGATTCGTGACAACCAAGGTAGCGGATTTTCAGGATATAACTATGGAAGGCGTATCTGTTAGCGAAGATCTCGCCCCGAACGGGATTTCCTTCTCAAGATAGCTCGTCCAGCAGTCGGCCCCCGAGGGCTACTCGAGAAAGCCCATGAGGCTCTTTGACCTAGTTTGTAATCTATAAGTATTAGTTGTGTAACACAATGTAAAGGATCGAAAAATCTTAGCTCTTAGGCATATACATATTATACAGAAACCTGGCTTGGGCGCCCCCGGACGTAGTCTATTTCATAGATGAACTGGGTCACTAAATCTCTTGTTCATTTTATTTGCTTTGATAGTCTTCTTTGTATCATCAACCTTTGAATTATTGTTCGTTCAGTCCAAAATATAAACCGGATACAACATGCAACATCACGGCCATTGACTGGAACTAGGATTCACTAAGAAATCAGTGATTTTAGAACATGTCCGATTACCTTCATATAACTGTTTTTCCGGTTAAATCGGGATAAACTGGTCGGAACCAGATAAAACCGGTGAAATCGGCAAACCGCCGGACCGGTAAAACCTAATTAATTTTTTTTCTCAGCCACACATCTATCTCTCCACGTTGTTACCATCGGTGTCCCCGCGTCGTCTGCGTCTTCCAACTCGCGTGACTTCTCTCACTCGCGGCGGCGTCGCCGGTTTTTCTCAAGCAACTTTTTTCTTTTTCGAACTTGTCTCTTTCTCTTTTACTCGATATAAACATACATATATTATAGGGATTTAAATCGAAATGGTCCCGTATTGAAAAGGTCCCGTATATATCACATGTTTCAATTTAGTCCCGTATGTTTTCAATTTGTGCCGATTTCGTCCCAAATAGCCGAAAATCGGTCAAACTACCCAAAAACGACGTCGTTTTAGGGGCGTGTGATACACGCGCCCCTAATTTCGGCCGGGAATTTATCATAAAACGACGTCGTTTTGGGTAGTTTGACCGGTCTCCGGCGATTTGGGACTAAATCGGCACAAATTAAAAACATACGAGACTAAATTGCAACATGAGATATATACGAGACCTTTTCAATAAATGTGCAAAGTTACGGGACCATTTCGATTTAAATTCCTAAATTATATATATACAGTGTGCCATTTTGTGTGTGTGTGTGATATTCGAACCGATCTCTCTCTTTTACTCAATATATACGTACAAATATTATATATATGCGTGTGCCATTGTGTTTGTGTGTGAGAATAGTGGTACAGGTCCATGGATAATTGTGCCAACTGCAAAGTTTGTAATTTTGTTCATATCCTTATAATTTTAGTGGGTGCGTGTGATAGGAGGTAATAGTTTAATTAATTTTATTAACTTAATAGCTTATGTGTATGTTAATAGTTTATTTAGAATGTTAATTACCTATTCAATAGTAGGTATAGTTTGTTAATTATTAATCAGAATGGTTATCCTTAATAAGAAAATTAAGAGCGTTGGAATTTAATAATTTATCATTATTATTTTAAATGAATTTTTATCAAGTGCTCAACATTCTAATATTTTAATCTAATACATTAAACGATTGAACCACTGATCTAACCGATTGAACCGGTTGGACCGACAACCAGTGCCCAATCCGGTTTGGTCACCGTTCGGTTATGAAAACATTGTTTGAAATAGCTATTCCTCCAATAATTATCTTGGTTAGGAGGTTTTCCCACAAAATGGGATAAACCGGATCTATGAGAGCTAAAATAGTAGAATTCGTATTTTCGTTTCAGGTCATGATGAGTTTGGAACATTTCGGGGTGGGCTCTCCCCCATTTGTTTTTAGAATCATGAAAAAGCTAGCATTAACCTAATGGCAGAAGGATTGAGTTGATTTGTAGGTATTTTGTACAAGTTACAAATACCATATAGATAAGGATGGATCGGGAATCTCAGACCAGCGCTCAACTGAGACGCCCAAAAAGCAAGGGAAGGAAATGGCAAGTTATTAGACCCATCTTCCGGAGTGGGATGAGTAATGTCATAATTGTGGCAAGGGTATAACAGACTCCTAATACTTGAGAGGTCACGGGAATTAAGATTTGTAGCCTCAACTGCGTCATTCCAATTGGCCTTGCGAATGACAATCACTGGCCTATTGGAAGGACCCGAACCCTCAGCCCTAGGGGATTTCTGGAGACGGGCCCTATGGGAGGAAAGAAGGTTGGACATGGGCGAGCTCATGATTTTTGTGGGTTTTTTTTAGAGGATATATTAACGAGGGGACTGTACTTAGGTCTTTTCCAGACAAGGGGTTCGTCGGAATACAACGACGATGACATTTGACCAAATGAAAATACATATAGTAAAATTGCTAAAATCAAATTATTTAGTGGAAAGAGTGTTAGTGTTAGTGTTAGTGTTCTAGAGACAATCATTTGTAAGGACATAATGCTAAGATAATGTTCAGTATTGGTTTAATATTATTGTTTATTTAATATTAAATGTATGTCGTTACACTTGTTTAAATATTATGTTTGATTGTTTGCATTTGTTCTTACCTGTGTTCCCATGAATCACTGTTGACATTGAGATTGTGAGATCTTATATGACTTAAACATGATTCTCAAAAAGTCTCGATCAAGGATCATCAAGAATGGGATATTGATGATGCAATTGAGATTTGTGTGCGATCTGCATCATACTCTTAGAGAGTGTAGTAAGATCTCACTTACTACGAGATACTGGGCATCCCATGGTGGATGCACAGATACCTTAGAGGGTATTGGTATACCCATCCGAGAAACTGTTTGATGTAGTTCCACTATATGTGTCTACTGGTGTCTCGGTTAGTTAGAGCGATGCGATACTCCTTTGACTTGAGGTCAATACGCACGACATGTGTGGAGTGATGAACTTTGACCATGACCGACGCTTGCACCCTCCATGAGTAGATATGACTTGGATTGGGTTCATCACGAAATGCATGTGCGTGGTAGTTTGGCCAAGAATATGATTCATTCCTCAAAGTAGATTTAGAGAGAATACTCATCTTCTCATCATAATTGGATCAAAGTCATTGACCAATGCACATCAACTTGGACTTTGTGGCCAAGTGTGACCTAAGTGATCAATTAGTGAATAGAGATAATAAGATTAAGTTATTTGAATAGACACTTCATCATGATCAAGACTAATCGAGTATTCGTGAATGAAATGAAGATATCGCAATAGCCCATATTATAGTTACAGGTAGTTGCATGTTTCTCGCAACGTACCTCATATATTGAGAATGTCTGATTTATTGTCTATGGTTCAATTAAGACCGTTAGTTTGACTAATCGCTCGATATATGAGGGTCTATGGATCACACAACAAGTAATTCCGTTGTATGGATTATAGTTGATTGATTAAGTATTAAATTGAATTTAATATTTAATTTATGAAGAATTAATTAATAATATATTAATTTGGAATTAATTATTATTACTGTTTAATTAAATTAGATTTAATTAAATAGGAATCCAAAAATAATATATGGAATAATATATTAGGAAAATATATTTAGGGAAATCATATCTAAGATATGATTTGCAAGATTAGAAAATATCTTCCTAATAAAGATTGCTTAATCTTTAAGCTGGACTTCCCCTATATATAGGACATCCTAGGGATTCATTAAACACTACAAGGAAACATAATTTCTCCATAAAATCTAGAGTATGAATTTTTCTAGCAAATTCCGTCTCAGATTCAACGCTGACAAATTTGTGTAAGTCCGTACGAGGGGATTACGTGGATACCGTAGTAAAGGAAATTGCATATGAATTACTGTAAGATTCCTCGTTATGATTATTTGTACTTGTTTATGCAATTAACTGTTCGTTGTTGGTGAACTATTAATTTTCGCTGCGCATGTATTACGTGTTTACGTGCTAGTATATTCCAACAAAGAGTGTATGAGGACGTTATCTCGAGATAGTGTAAGAAGAAAAGTAGAAAAAAGCCAGAATGGGCGGCAAGAGGAAGACCGTCGGAATTCTGTAACAAACTGATGAGGAGAGGCGAAATACTTGGTAAGAAGAAGAGAAAGTGGAGAGATGAATTCAAAAGTAAGGATTTTTCACGATTTTCAATAGAGAAAGGCGAAAAATCCTAGAATTGCCTGCATCAGCTAAGACACGTGTACGCAGCAGATGAAGCGGGTATAAAAGTTAAAAGGATCGGATGATGAGTAGACATCACTAATACACATTTGAGCTTGGACAGCTGTGAAAAATGACTTTGGAGAGCTGTTATAACCGCTCTCCAAGTAACAGCTGTCCAAGCTTGGACAGCTGATAAAAAACCGCTGTCCAAGAAATCGCACTTGGACAGCGATTTTCAACCGCTTTGCAAGATTGTGCTTGAGTGCATCAATTATTAAGAGCAAATATTGAGAGCAAATTATTAAACACCTTGAGTGCATCAATTATTAAGAGCAAATATTGAGACTTAAATGTATTTCAATTAGTTTGAAAATGAAGAACAGGCCCTGCAATTAATTAGATACACTATAGTAGAGATAAATACTGATTCAAGTTGATTGAATAAAATAAAACTCACATTACGAAGAATACATGTGGGAAGCAGCAGCAACGTTTGACATTAAAGCTAAAAAAATGCACACACAAATAGTGTTTGGTCAATGAAAATCCAATGTAAACATTATTTCGAATGAGACATCTCAATTTTGATATGGCTTACTAATAAATACAGGTCAAAACTACATAGAATTCTAATATACAGTGTTTCTCTTCAGTTTTTTATGCAAGAGGAATGCATGGTATACCTTACATGTACAAAAATAAAAGTAAATTCTTACATTTCAAGAGAAATAAAGCAAGCAAATTCTTACATCTCAAAAGAAACAAAGCAATCAAATTTTGTTTATGAATGTTATTTAAATAGAGAATGATCATACACTCAAATCTAATTCAAATTAGTACAATAATTAGTTTGGTTCGACCACAAATTGTTCAAGCTAAACCATTAATTTCGGCCCAACCAAAATACTCATGCAGCATTTTTATCCAAGCCCAAAGATTAATATTGAATATATTACTAAGACAATAAAAAATTAAATCGTTTATTGCCCATTGGGAGTCACCTCTTTGGTAAGTAGCCCCACTTATTCTTCGACTGAAACAATATGGGAAGAAGAAGCTAACAAGACTCTAAATACAGAAAAGAATGGAGAACCGACTCATAGCAAACAAACTTAAAAAATGAATGCACACCACGTATTCTTTGATCTTAATTCTACTATAAACTCATCCACAAAGTTCAATACTCCACATGTCATCCAGTACGATTAAATACCTTCTACTGCATAAAAATTACCTATGGAAGGATAAAGCTAGGCGGCGGCGGTAAGGGAGCTTGGCAACAAAGGCGGCCAGCCCATTGTAGGGAGGACGCGCAAGGCGATGGTTCGATTTGGGGAGAGGGAGGAGGAGGCTAGGGCTTCGATATCACCGGTTCGCGATTTTGGGTGTATATATATTAATTTATCCGAACACTTGGACAGTTTTTGGAACCACTTTGTCCAAACTATTCCCTTGGACAAATGGTTCAAAATCGTTGTCTAAACACTTGCACACAAATGTTCTCAACCGCTTTCTAAAGAAACTTGGACAAATGCGGTTTTGAACCTCTGTCTATTCTTTTCTTTTTTTTAATTAAAACCGCTCTCCAAGCTATAGCTTAACTTGGAGAGCTGTTTGAAAAAAGGGCTGTCCAAGTGCAGCTGTGCAAGCTCAAATGTGTAGTAGTGCATGGCGGTTCCTAATTCAAATTATAGAAGAAATCTATCTTATTTATTGTGTATCATCCATACCTGGGCATAGTACAGACTTGAAAGACAAGTTTTGGATTACTATCTACTCTAAGTCATAAATCGAGAATTTATGATACTTAGAGTAAGGTTGTTGATATGAGATAAATGAGACTTACTATCAATGAATCGAGAATTGAAACTTGTCTGTCTCACCTTAGAGTTCTTATTACAGAGTTAGAGTTAGACATCTCTAATATCTGAATTATGTCCCAAGAGATGAATCTCTTTGAAACTTGTATATATCCACCCCAATATTCTTATGTACGCTAACATGAATAAAATGGAACCATTTTAGATATGATACGAAAGCAGCTCTAGGTAGTTGACTTGATTGTGTCATTATGGGAAGAGCCACTTCTGAGAGACATAGTTGGCTTCTTGTCATATCTTAAACCTTAAATCGCCATGGAAGGAGTCGTTATCCTTTTTGTGACATCAAAGTGTATGAAAAATCAATTGTGTCAGGAAAATGACATGTTTCCCTGCCAAAGTCGAGTGGAAATCCATCCACTACCATTGTAGTCCCCACCAAACTGTTAGGCTACACGATGCAAAAGACTGAAATACCCTTCGAGGGGATTGATATTCCATTTTTACCCCTCAAGGAGACAAGGTATACAAACAAATTCGTTTGTATTGCAAGGTAAATTACTCATATTTTACACACTAAAATGTGTTTTGGGTGTTCTTGTTGAACATTTAATTGCTTGTTGAATGCGAGCTGACTTGAGCATCAGAGGATCATTGCCCCCAATTTTGTGTAGATATTCAGGTGACATTGACGGGAGCCTTTGGTAGCACTTTCTGGAGGTGTCTGTGGTCTAACTGTTACTTAATTCCCTCCATTTTCACTCTTTGAGGCATGCCCTACATGTTAGTGTTAGTGTCCTAAAGACAATCTATTGTAAGAACATAATACTTTATGATATTCAATTTGATTTAATATTATTGTTGGAATTTAGAGGCACGTTAACACGTAATACATGCACAGCGAAAATAAACAGTTCACCAACAACGAACACGTAATTGCATAATTGAATACGTATAAACATAAAGAGAAACCTTATAGTAAATCGTACGCATATTTCTCTACTATGGTATCCATGTATTTCCGAATCACGGACTTGCACGGATTTGCTAGCGTTGAATCCCGAGATGAATTTGCTAGGAAAATTCTAACTCTAGATCTTATGGAGAGAATAATGAATTAACGTTGTTTGTGAATTCCCAAGAGCTCATATATATAGGAGATGCCCAACTCAAATCTTAAGCTAACCTGATTAGGAAATAAAATCCCTAATCTTATAAAATAAATCTAAGCATAAAATCTTATAAAATAAATCTAAGCATAAAATCCCTAATCTTATAAAATAAATCTCTTAGATTTATTTCCCATATAAAAAATCTCTACGGATTTAATTCCCATGTATATAAAATCTCTATGGATTTGATTCCATATATATTAAATCCTATAATAATATTCCATATATTATTATTGGGAATCATATTTAATTAAATCCAATTTAATTAAACATTAATAATAATTAATTTTAAATTAATCTATTATTAATTAGTTCTCCATAAATTAAATATTAAATCCAATTTAACATTTAATCAACCAACTATAATCCGTAAAAGGGAACTACTTGTTGTGTGACCCATAGACCCTCATATATCGAGTGATTAGTCAAATTAATGGTCTTAATTGAATCCTAGACAATAAATCAGAAATTCTCAATATATGAGGTACGTTGCGAGAAACGTGCAACTACCTGTAACTGAAACATGGGCTATTACGATTTTCTCCTTTCATTCGCGAATACTCGATTAAGTCTTTAACATGATGAAGTGTATATTCAAATAACTTAATCATATTATCTCTAATCACTAATTGATCATGTATGTCACACTTAGCCACAAAGTCTAAGTTGACGTGCATCGGCCGATGACTTTGATCCAATTATGATGAGAAGATGAGTATTCTCTCTAAATCCACATTGAGGAATGAATCCTATTTTTGGCTCAACTACCACGCGCATGCACTTCGTGATAACCCAATCTAAGCCATATCTACCCATAGACGGGTGCAAGCATCGGTCATGGTCAAAGTTCATCACTCCACACATGTCGTGCGTATTGACCTCAAGTTAAAGGAGTATCGCATCGCTCCCACTACATATTGTGGATTTACATCAAACGGTTTCTTAGATGGGTATACAAATACCCTCTAAGGTATTTGTGCATCGATCATGAGATACCTAGTATCTCGTAGTAAGTGAGATCTTACTACATTCATTAAGAGTATGATGAAGATCGCACACCAATCTCAATTGCACCATCAATATCCCATTCTTGATGATCCTTGATTGGGGCTATTTGAGAATCATGCTTAAGTCATCTGAGTCATTGCTGTCATTGAGGTTGTGAGAACTCAGATGACTTAAGCATGATTCTCAAATGGCCCCGATCAAGGATCATCAAGAATGGGATATTGATGATACAATTGAGATTGGTGTGCGATCTGCATCATACTCTTAGATAGTGTAGTAAGATCTCACTTACTGCGAGATATTAGGCATCTCATGATGGATGCACAGATACCTTATAGGGTATTGGTATGCCCATATGAGAAACCGTTTGATGTAGTTCCACTATATGTGTCTACGGGTGTCTCTGTTAGTGGGAGCGATGCGATACTCCTTTGACTTGAGGTCAATACGCACGACATGTGTGGAATGATGAACTTTGACCATGACCGATGCTTGCACCCTTCCATGGGTAGATATGGCTTGGATTGAGTTTATCACGAAGTGCATGTGCGTGGTAGTTGAGCCAAGAATAAGATTCATTCCACAAAGTGGATTTAGAGAGAATACTCATCTTCTCGTCATAATTGGATCTAAGTCATCTGCCGATGCTCATCAACTTAGACTTTGTGGCTAAGTGTGACATACATGATCAATTAGTGATTAGAGATTACTTCATAACATAGAATTCATAGAACATAGCATGTAGTGTATCATACCATGGAACATAACACGTAGGAGACACATATTTAACAAAACATGTAGAACATTAAACATTGAACAACTTGTTCTACTAACCACTGTAGAACATCAAAAGAAAATCCCATCTCGAATATGCTTGCAAGAAATAATAGGTTGAAGCCTCGTACAAATATGTCCTCAGTCCTCGTAATTGTCGTTGCCTTGCATTGATAATTGTATAAACCTTTGCCATTTGAGATTTAATACAAGTCTAAGGTCACAATAGCAAAGGTTTAAAAATAGCTAAGGCCTTAATTATAAATCTGGACAAACAATTTAGGACAAAAAAAATCCCTAATTCAAAATCCTAGATCCCCAAATCAATTTAACATGGTTTATAGAAATGAAATCAGACTTCAGTCCCAAAAATAATAGAGGGACATGAGAAGCTTTACAGAAACATTCAAAATACTATAATAGATTCAATAAATATCAATCTCAATAAAATAATAAAATAAAACTAAATCATGGTATCATGATATCTCTACTTTCTGTTTTAGGAAACAAATAGAGTAGTTAAATCAATTCCTCAAATTACTGTCTTATCTATGCAATTTGTTTAGTAAAATAATTAAACATTCAAATACATGGCTTTTGGAGTTGTTGCTGACATTTTAAAAGAATAAGAAAATTGGTGACAACCAAAGTTGCTTAAGACATGAGAAATCTTTATATAATCAGTCAACCCTCAATCCAACATTTCACAGATGCGCAATTATTATCTCAAAGCAAATTTGGGATCAGAAAATAGAGTATTAAAATTATAACTAAAGAAATAGTGGAGAAAAGGGATGTACAGATTACCTTCCAGCAAAATTTCAAAGGAAAAACAAGTAGTGAGGAACGAGGGGAAGCAGCTGTCTTTTGTTTTAAAGAGAACCTTTTGGTGGAAGAGAGAACCGACAATCTTTTTGTGTGAGGGAGATAATGAGAGAAGGAATGAGAGAGAGACCCTTAATTAAGCTTTAAAATTGGTTGTTTCTTTTACCCATTATCAAAACAGTAACCGCAGGATTATGGGAATATCAATTTGAAGTGGCAGTTAGGGCTGAGTATTGTAACTTAAAATTTTGAAAGCTGATTAAATAAAAAAAGAGGTATTAATTCATAGAAAAGTAACGGGTATTAGAAAAGGGATCAAAAAATCGAGGAGAAAGTTCTTCTTATCCACCACCGGCCCAACAAAAAGAAAGCAGAGAATCATTGTCAATGGAGTATCCCCACAACGTCGAGGGTACTGTATTTCCCATCAATGGTAACTGCATATGCAGATGATCCATGTGGTGGATACAACCTCAACTTGACTTCATTTGGGAAATTCCACGTGGACAACTAACTTGATCGGAATTTTTCGTTAAATATTTTTCTGTTCTCCCGTAAGAGTACGTGATCATCGTAGTAGTGAAAGTAAATTTGACCAAGTAGTTATAAAACCCAAGAGACTAGGAGAGGAGTGGACCCCCAAAATTATATGAATTCATGATATTATACGTGCGGTTAAGATTGTTTTTGGAATTTTAATAAAAATCAACTCAAGTACCAACTTTTAACTAAAGACTACTAGAATTAAACCAAAAATTAACTACTAATTAAGTAATAAAAGAACAAAAATAATAAAGTAATTAAAACTAACTTTTGAGGAAAAGAACAAGGGCAAGAGAATTGCTTCGAGTGTTTTCTTTATGTGGGGCCACTAACAAGTTCACAAACCAACTACTCAATTATGTCATAAGTGGTGATTTAGCTAGGACCAATCACTAAAATGTGTAGACCAATCATTTTTAAGGTTTAAGTGAACATCGTGAATTAATTAGCCCCTAATCAATCTCATAAGCTCCTAAGATTGTGGTGAATAGGTGATTTCAACACGGTTATTAATACCTAGACCTCGTCTCCTCACCAATCTCCTAGACGACCTCTAATTGATTGGTGTCTATTTTTGTCATTCTAGCCACTAGCCAACTTGTGGTTGAACTAGTTATTAAGTAACATCAAAATACCCAATTGAGACTCATGCTCACACCTTATTCATGAATACCCAACCCTAGTTGCAATATACATAAACAAGAATGCTAGCTAATAAAATCAACAAGATATATGAAGCAATAAACACACAACAATAAAAATTATAGAAAATCACTCACATAGACATAGTCAAGAATTTTGTTTACAAACCCGTCATAGTCCCCCCATAATTCACACCCAAAGCAAATAAAGTTTAGCCCATGTTTCTTTGATAGAACCCATGGCTAGAGTGAAGAAATATAACAAACTCATATGAAAATGATGATCAAACAAGAGATTATAGAAAGATATTACTTCAAAAGATAAAATCGACATAAAACTTGAAATATAAAGCATAAAACTCCTTCAATCCTTGCTTCACACGTAAATAAAACCGAGAACTAAAATAATCTGTAGATATCTATGGATTCTATGGAGAAAAATATGAAAAATGACAAAAGGTATTACTTCAAAAGCTGAAAAATATCACTTGAGAGCACTATGTATTGCTAGGTATTAAATGGGTGGAGAAGTCCCCTAAAATCTGATGGGAATGCTCTATTTATAGCTTGGATGAGGGTTTTGAGACGATATTTGCGTTAGCCCTTGAAAACTCGAATTTGTAAAAATGAGCAAGCAACATGCCGACTTGGCCGGATCGAGTCAAGTGACTCGTTCGAGTCACACCCTTCTATATAATCAAATTTCTACTATATCGGGTCGAGTCAAAATGGCCGAGTGGGATGACTCGGCAGAGTCACTCAGTCACACTCTGCTCCAATCTTCAATTTTTATTTTATTTATATCTTGAGCTCCCGAACTCCGATTGACTTGATTCTTTTTGCGTTGCGATCCTCTTTTCAAGATCTTTCACATGGTACAAAAATTTACTCGAATTCATTCATAAATGATCTTGTGTTGTGCTTTCAAAATCCTTCATTTTCTTCCACTTTCCTATAATTTTGCTTCACTTTCACATAAAAAGGATTAATAACATAATTTATATCAATTCAAGCTCAAATCTCATCAAATCATCCCTCAACAACTTCGAATAGAATATGAAAATCATGCAATCTCACCCCTAATCACTACCTCAAACTTAAAGTGTTGCTTGTTCTCAAGCAACGAAAGACAAAACATAAGGGGAAATAAGGCTTAGGATGGTACTTGATTCACCACATTTAAACCAGTGAGACTTGAGCTTTGTGAATTGAAACATAACCCGGTTCATTACTTCTTGTGTGTGTCATTCACAATTTTGGATGCTAGAACTTACTCTTGTGACTTGCTTGAAACAACTAGATCTAAGTGGAAGTTGTCAAATATAATAAGAGGCATTTCATTTTTTTGAAAGTCACATAGTCAAAACAATCCTACCAAAAGATGCATTTCCGTAGTTAGCCCCGTTGAGCCGTAAAACCATTTTCTTGGCAAGCTACAAATGTAACCAATATACCATTTTTCTTGAGCCCACTTGAACTTAAACCAAGCTGTTGAATTTCAATTGTTGGTATTTGGTTAAGAAAGAAATGAGAGGATTGTTTGGGAAATTAGCCATGTTTGAAAAGAGAAAGAAAGAAATAAACAAAATGAGGAGTTGAGCAAGGAGGAAGAAAAATATATATAAGCCTTGAGTTAAAAAGGAAAGAAGAAAAAAATTATGAAAAAGAGAAATAAGGCTAGAATAAGAGCTTAAAAAAAATGTTCAATGAAAAAGAAAGAAAGAAAGATGAAAGTTGTGAGTGAACATTTGTAAATCTCCAAAAACAACTTTTGTTGCACTATAAGTGGAATGAACCACTACTCCCAATATTCACCCTTCCATAGTCTAAAAATCCTACATTACAACCTTATGAAGACTTCCTTGATTGGTGATTTATCCTTAGATAAAAGGTAGAGAGTTGAGTACAATAGCAAACATATGGACGTTTCAACTTTGTGGATTGACTTTGAGTGAACATATGTCCCATA
The DNA here is from genome assembly GCA_037126765.1 of Stenogyne calaminthoides. Classification (NCBI taxonomy): domain Eukaryota; kingdom Viridiplantae; phylum Streptophyta; class Magnoliopsida; order Lamiales; family Lamiaceae; genus Stenogyne; species Stenogyne calaminthoides. The sequence goes on from JBBCBC010000019.1 coordinate 23,472,684, forward strand.
AACACTTATGTATAGAGTCAAACACTCTTTGTGAGGATAGTGATTTGGGTACTTGAATTTACCTTTGTGGATTGACTTTGAGTGAGCATAACTTGTATAGAGTGGTAGAGGAGTTCATTAGTTGATGAAACACTCATTGATGAATAGCTTGAATTTACCTTGCATTGTGTTCATTTTTATATTCTAAGCAATCCTCAGGCAGACCATCTAACTCTGATAACTTTATACAAATTGAAGTGCAAAAGGTTGGCCAAGTGGTGTAGGCTTGGGACTTAGGAGTATGTTTCTCTCTAGGTCTCAGGTTTGAAACCCGTTAGGTGCGATCAACACTTGAAATAGGTCAGTCCATACAGAGCTTTGCTCTGGCTTGAAATGGGGCCTCGCTAGTGGACGATAGGTTCTGTTCCCCTGAATTAATCGGTGTTTGAATCGAATACCAAGTTATAAAAAAATAAAATGCAACACAATGTAGTAATTAGCAAAGAATTAAATATTCCAAATAGAATTAATTTTTATAACAAAACACCAATTACCGTGATTGATATTGCACTCGAGTCACCTAAATTAGTTCATATGCTCTAATCACAAATAATAGATCCATTACACTAAACCAACCTGAAAAATAAAATATAAAAATAATAATATAATAATACACTGACTAAAACATGATTAATTGGTTCTCACCTCTTTTTTCGATCTACTCAATCTACTCAATGGTTGCATTAATTAAGATTTTAACAAAGAAGTGGAGGAAGACGATCAAATATAGCAAAATAAACTAGAATAAGATTCAATAAAATTTGTCGGTGCAACTGTGGTCCACATCTGCACCAAAACAGTTCTTGGTGCGATCAACAACTTCTATAAATAGATCACTCAAAAAGCTTCCAATTTAAATCGCACTCATGTGGAAAGCCATAGCCAAGTCGCTCGACGAATGGGGCACATGGTGCTTAAATTGCTCAGTAACTCCTCAAGATGAGGCCAGAGTTGGTCTCTATAAATTTTAGGCTTGGGGCGAAAAAAATAGAGACATTACAAAATAATAAATCAATACATTGAACACATGTATAGAAAATAAGAACGAAATTATAAAATAAGATCTAAAATGACTATTTAATTTTTTTAGTCATAATACATTAATATCCATATTTTAAGTTCAATTTGTATTTTCTGACAATCTAAAATAAACTATAAAGATAATAATTCTATAATTACTAATAATAATATAACATGTGTTGCATATTTTATTGATATTCACATATAATGATTGTGTATAGGTCTTTAAGTAGGTAGAATACAAACGATATGAGCAAATTTCATGCACGTTGCATGCGTACATATACCGTGCAGATTTTATGCATAATCTTTACGTACACATTTTGTAAAATTTTCGTGCATCATTTCTACATGCACGGTTTTTGCACATGCATAGTTCATGTTTATTTTAAAAAATTAGTAACTATTTACATTATATTTTAATAAGTCGAAGATAAAAAACATTAATTAATAAATAGATTCAAGGTCTTATAAAGATCTTATTTTGTTAATAAAGTTTAAAATTAATAAGCTTATGTTCAATTATTATATTAAAATTTTATTACATAATATATATATATATACTAGTTAAAGTAGACACCTAAGATTTAGGGGCCGGGGCAGTCGACCTTCACGCCCCACCTCAGGGCCACCCTCGGATGAGGCCATCCTCTATACTAAGCAGCACGCCTTGGGGAAGTAACCAAAATACGCTCATTTGTATGGGACCGAACGCGCTTCTTTAGTGTGAGCTATTGTTGTCAATCTCTCTCTCTCCACTAAAGCTCCTATTAAGATTCCTACCATTGTAAGAAATATCTCAAAAACGATGTCAATGCTTGTTATTTCTACTATGCATGTTCCTTCTCTTTTTAAAATTTTGACATATACGTACAAAAAATTCCGCCACAATGGTTAATATACTTCTTCCCGTGGCTCATTATGCGGCTCATACTTCCGCCTTGAAGCATAAAAAATTTGGGTGTTTGGGCCTTGAATAACTTAAATTAAAACCATGGATGTTACCTATAAAATGGATAACATGCACCAGTTAGTTCCACCCGTCACATTTGGCCTTTGTGAGGGCATCCTAAATCTGTAAACCCCCTTTCCACCATAAGAAAAGACAATTGCAATGGCCATGGAAACCACTAGCGCAAGGTAAGTGTACCCTGACAGCTAATCACGCAGTATGTAACTGATGCCTAAGGATAACAAAGTAATAAAAAAACAATCATAATCTACATTGAAAGTAATAAATATGTGAATTAACATAAATTTTACGAGAGGGTATAAAAATAATCTGCAACAATATAATAAATTACTTTTCCATTAATTAAAAAAATTGATTTAATTAAAGAAATAGAATTGTAACATGTAGTTAATTCAAAAATTCAATTACTAATTTTAAAAAAAAAAAAAAAATAGAAAGCTTTGAATTTCGATAGTAATTAAATTAACACAAACTCTCATGTGAGACTTATTCATAGCATTAAACTCATACAATAACACTTATAAACTGATACCACTACTCTTATAAAATAATAATTATAGCATTTAATATTACTATGATCTAAATTTATACGTGTAATGATATCAATTGATAAATATAGTGGTATAAATTTTATAATATGAACAAGTTTCACCTAAAATCTACTCTTAATTAATACATTTTACATATTTGAATTACCACTTCAAATTTTAATTGACCTAATACCGTGTTTTAATTATTTCCCCAAAAATAAAAAAAGTTACCCTTGATTTAAATTATGCGAAAATACCCCCGAATCCCTATACTACCTTGATATATATAGGCTATTTCGATAGTTATTAATTGAATTTAAAAAAATTGAATATACAGAGTAAAATTTCATCTTCAACAAGTAAGATAAAAATAAATAATTAACAGATAGACAAAAATACTAATTAAATTAAAAAAATCATAGCTATAAAAAATGTGGTGGGTTAAAAAATATTATAGCTCCTTGTTCTTCTTCAATGCTTTATACTTTACTTTTTTGGGAGAGGAAAAAAAACGGGGAATCACTCGACACATTTATTGGACAATCTCAAAAGAATGCTTGAAAAAATCAAAGATTAGAATGCACCACCACCACATTCGGCCCGAAAAGGGCCTTTACGGAGGAATCTAACACTTTACAGGGCCTTCAACAGTATAACGGGCCAACCCGAAAGCCCAAAAATCAAAGAGGAAGAAGTGATATCAGTCATTCCAATGCAGGATGAGGGCTCCGAGAATTTCTACCAGACTATCTTCTTGAAAAATTCTGAACAAGGGGCGGATTATGAGGTGGAGTTTTTAAGAAACTCGATGATGAATTGAACAAAAGTGTTGAAGTTTTATGAGACCAAAGTTGGAGGAGTTAAACAAGAGGCGCAAGAATTATTTTATTTGGGTCTGGACTCAATTTTTTTGTAAATCAACAATGGACTGGATTCAAATAATTAGGAGTTGCTTCTCAAATATAATAATCGATGGGCTTACCGAACTTATGGGAATGGATCACACAATAAAAAATATTTTGGGTACAACATTGTTTCAATTGACAATTACGGACAAAAATCAACTTTTTAGACTCATGGCAACCTAAATTAAGTACAAAAATACACATTATGATCAGAATTTGGTTGTAATTAGTTTACACCAAATTATATTTGCAGGTTTAACACGGATCGACTGTTTACAATAATTGTAATTGTTCCATTCAGTGTGAGTTTGAAGAGATATTTGTATTGACCAAGCATAATAGAGAAAGAGACGTTTAGATATTAATGTAGACCTGAATATTAAAATTAGATAGGGAAATTCAGTTGCACAAATTTTAAATCCGTACAAGTAGTTCATATATTTAATGAAAAAGAAAGTGGTCCCTTCGATAATTGATCAATACGAATATTAAACCTTATTTTCTCATACTAGGCTAACTTTATGATAATCGATTAGAGCTGGTCCTAACAAGTTTTAGGCCCGTGAAAAATAATGTTCTTTTTTTTTAAAAGAAAAAATAATGTTCTTTAAAATAACAAAATTAGAATTAGTAAATCAACCTATCAACGTAACGTAGCCATAAAAAAATATAAATCGAAGTATAAAATAACTCATCTAAAATAACTATTTCAAAATATTCGTAATAATGCATTAATATCAAGAATTTTAAGTTTGATTTGTATTATCTTACAATTATACACAAGTTATAATGAAAATAATTTTACAATCACTAATATTAATATAACGTATGTTGCACATTTTTATTGATAGTTCACATGTAATAATTGTGTGTAGATGTGTTAGTAGGTAAGAATACACATGATCGTGCAGATTTCGTGCATGATCACGTGTATATGTTGTGCGAATTTCGTGCATGATCTGTACAAGCATATTTCGTGCATATTTTAATAAATTAGTAACCGTACACATATATTTTAATTGGTAGAAGATAAATTATATTAATTAGAAATAGATTGAAGTTTTTAAAATGTGATTTGTATGTAGTTTACATTTTTTTCCTATTCATCTTATCTCTTTACTTACCGATCTTATAATCCTTTCTCGTTCTGTTTGTAGTGATTGAACTCACTAAAAAGATGGTCAACTTTATGACATCGACAATCTGATATAGTGTCTCATAAATGTCATGGATTTAAAGAAAGCACTATCACTAATTTTTAGGGAGGCGCCGCGGGAGTAGCTCTTCTTGTGGGAGCTATCATAGACAGTACCTTCACCAGACAACAGACTCACCAACATTACGGTGTGTTCGTTGGCTTACATAACGGTATGACATTTGCATTGTTTGAAAATATGCATATCTTTTTAATATTTGATTCCACATGCAGTTTTAAAATCTAAAAAATTTGGTGTTCGAATTTCATTTCAATTTTTAGGAAAAATAGCGCTAAAACTCTAATAAATAGCTAGATTTTCACTAACAAATACCATTCAATATAATTAGTACTACCTCTCATCCCTAGTTGTTTACCCCTTTCAAAAAATAGTAAGCCACAACATCTCAAAATTACATCTCATATCATTATTTGAACCCAAAAAAAATATCTACTTTAGTAATAAAATAGAAAGAACTACAATACCCTCAATCAAAAACCACTTTATCACATTAAATACTACTTCCTCCATCCCAATTAAAAAAATAGTGTCAAAAGCAAAGGGGTAAACAACTATGGGACGGAGGGAGTAAAATTTTTTACTAACTAATACCCTACAGTATATTTAGTGGTGCCTTCCACTTATTATAAATAGGAAGGAACTTCCTCCTATTCATTTTTATCGCGTTGTATCAACATTTCATAGAAAACATTTTCTTTGTAACAAACTTTAGATTTTTCATTCAATTTTTAATTCAAGAAGTACTGTTTGTAGTGTTGTGGGAGCTCTGCCCTTGCAGACTTTTTTATTAATACATAGTATATATACATATATATTATTAAATTAAAATTAACTTAACACTAATACCTGCTATATACATATATATATATATATATATATTATTAAATTAAAATTAACTTAACAATAATGTTGCTCCCTACATACATATGCATTTAAAATTCATTTACAAAAAAACATAAAAACGTAAAATAATATAGGGTTTCTTTGACAGACCAGTGATTAAGAGCGTCTACTAAAATATTGGCTAATTCTTTTATGCACCACATGCAACGTGCACTTTATAGTGTATTTTAGAACTATACAACTTGTTGCACTGAAATATGAAACTTGTTACACTGAATCGTGCAACTATTAATATGAAAAACAAGTTGCACCGCTTAATGTAAATAAATTGCATAGTTCTAAAATACACTATGAAGTGCATGGTAGGTTCGGGTTGCGTTGGGTTGGATTCGGGTCGTGCTTGGTTGGCTCGATGGGATAGGATGTGGTAGAGCTTTTACAGTTTTAGTAAAATAAGTTGGAATAATTATTAGTTTTTTGGAACTTATAAACTCTAAAGAACTTATTTTGAGATCTTATAAGATGTTAAATATATTATTTTACCAAATAAAATTATTAAGCTTATAAATTACTAACAATTTATAAATTATTTTAAAGGGCTTATAAGCTGAGCCAAACAGAAACAAGCTAATTAATCATTCAAAATATTTAATAAATGAAGCTTTTTGTTTGTTTATATGTTCGCGCCTGTACGTCTATTTTATTAATGATTTGTTTTTTAATCATTATTTATATAATTAAACACTAAATAATGAAATACATCATTATGTTTTTTTTTTTATATTTTGCGGTAATTTATTCTTCAATAGTCTCTCCACATGCTATACTGAAAATAAACTTGAATTTGTGACAATTACAAATATTATTGCAGATATAATTTGGTGTAAACTAATTAGAACCAAATTGTGATCATATTGTGTATTTCTGTAGTACTGAATATAGGTTGTTAATTAGATGAAATTCTGCTGCATGCAAATGATCATTTTTGTCTTAAAACTATAAATTAATAACTAGTGCTAATTAATAAAAAAGTAGATGGACAAAGATAGATAAATTTAATTTAATAAATATAATTTAGTGATGTGAATGAGGTGGATCATGGCCGGTTCATGCTAAAAGAAGGGTGTGAGAATGGATATTACTCGCTTTTAGTGGAAGTATATTACTTAAGCTTGTTCAATTATCTTTCTTTGCATGAATAATTATTAATTTGTAGCTCAAATTAACTACGCAATGTGTATATATATATAAACCTTTTCTTCTGCACATTAGCTATGGAACCAAATCCGCTCACTCTCTTCTGTGACGTGGTCAACGTGCAAATAAAATATTTACTCAGCTTCCAATGCGGACTGCACTAGTATAAAATCAGGTGCCAAACTATTAGCCCAATGCTCCTCAAAATACTCTAAAACTCCTTTCGATATCAAGCCCTCGATTGTGGCATATAGAATGTCTTGTGAAAGGACCCGATATTATATATGTATGTATTTATATAATATAATAGAGTCAAGAGAGCTCTTCATAAAGGAGCATATTTTCAGTGAAGTTGGAACCCTTCAGGTTCAACATGACTATTTGGTAAAGTTGCATTTTTTTGAGTTAAAGTTGCAACAATTCGGTCAACATGACTCTCCAATGAGTTGCAACTGTTCAGTGCAACCTTTGAGTATCTATAAATACTCAGTAAGTGTGGAAAGTTGAGAACATTGAGAATTAGACTTTCTCGAGACATGGGGAAATCAAGTTTCTCTAAACACTGAAAGTCGAGTCTCTTTATATGTCGAGTCTTCTATTTTGAATTTTATTTATACACTAGTGACTTTTGCTTTTAAAATTCGTTAGAGTGTAACTATCGAATTTCCTTGAAATAGGTTTTTTTATCCTAGAAGGTTAATTCTTTGTGAATCATTTACATTTATGTGTGGGGATTAATACCTTTATAGATAGCATTATTTTTCGACGTGTCTAACCTATCATTAACTCCATTACCTACACAAATATACAACACCCAAAAAGCACTAAGATCGCTACACCCAATTTATTATGCTTTGGAACCCTTTTTCTTTTCACTATCTCTGACATAATTATTCTTATGAGTCCGAGAATTGTTCCTATTTTTGTTCTGTTTAGAAAGTTGTTGTCTCGTTTCTCATTTGTGGTTCTTCCTGAAAAGAGAACCACACATTTTTCGAGGAGAATACAATGTTCGACACTGAAGTAGAAGGTAGGCAGACAAACAAGGTAGGTCGAAGTTCGATCCCGCGAACAAATCTATTCATGAGATCACTCTAGAACACAAAGAGTGTCGGAATTTGAACTATATAATCCAAAAACTATGCATGTTTTTAACCACAAAAGGAATAACATGTGCACCGGTTGATTCTAAGGGGTGGATTTAGATTTTAGTTGAGTCGATCTTGACAAGTTTTAGGTTTTCGACAAAAAATAAAAAATAAAAAACAAGACCCTATAAACGACGACATTAAAAATAATAAATCAACGTATTATCAAAAATAGGACCCTATACTTTTTTTTTTTTGGTAAATACTATCAATTTTTATTTTTTTTATAAATACTATCAAATTCTTCTATTAATCAAAATTTTCAAAATCACTAATTTTAATCACTTTTTAAAAAATATAATTTTATGCAAACACACACAGAATCACAGCTATGTACAACTTAGATATGGCTATAAATCTACGTCACAAATGAGACAAGGTATCATGAAATCTTAGCTTTACAATACGCCAGGAAGAAACATTTTCACCTGCTATCTATCTTCCATTCCCAATCTTCGTCGACAAAGAACTACTCGCGGGCATGTGGCCGACGAACAAGGCCACATGTCCCATGAGCTTATCCTTCCGTGAAAAGGTCGTCCCACACGAGCACAGCCACTTGAGATCCCCACAGTGCTTCTCGTGCGTCCTCAAATCGGACAGCACGGAAAACTGCTTCCTGTTGCATCTCTTGCAAACGTACATCTTCGGACAATGGCTTCTCTTGTAATGATTCTTCACACATATCATAGATTTCAATGGCTGAAACTTCGCGTGCTTCACGTTCCACCTGCACCCTTCTTGAGGGCACGAGTACTTCCGCCTCTCCCCTGATCCGGTACTACTCCATCCACTATTCTTCAACGGGTTGCTAAGCGCAGTGCTTGTTTTATACTCGTCCCCGTGGGCCCTCATGTGCATCCGAAGATTCGCGTCGCGCTTAAACCCTTTCCCGCACACGTGGCAGTAGTGCGTGTACTTTGCAAGAAGATCAGCAGCTTCCAATTCGATAATATCGTAGTTCTCTGTTTCGAACTTCTATGCCGCATTTCCACAAACACCTTCCGTGCAATTATTCTCTGTTTCACTTTTCTGTGGCGCATTTCTACAAACACCTTCCGTGCAATTTCCATCACCACGATCCTGACTCAAATTACGATTGTACCCATCTCCATACACCCATTGATCAATTTGAATCGTGATGATTGTGGAAAAAAACAGAGTCCCCTGTTTCCGGGGCGGCGGAATTGGTGGCCGGAGGTGGGAAAGAGACATCTGTTGACAAGCGAACATCATTGACGAAGCTGTGACGATGAGTTCTTGAATTAAAGTAGTCATCGTTGGTACGGCTATCGCCGTTGACTCGGGGGATAAGAAAACGGTGGATACTGATTCTATTTGCAGGATTTTGTCTTTAAGAAGGGAGAGATTGTAGAGAAATGAGGTGGGGTTTGTTTCTTGAGATGAAGAAGTTGCATGATCAAGAGAGGATGAAGAAATTAAATCTTGATGATTGGAAAATCCATGTAATGGGCCCCATTGATCATCATGGATGTAAACAGAGATTATGATTTCTTGTTTGTTTGTTTGTTTCCGTTTTCTCAGATTCTTGTTTTTGCTAGATTTGTTTCAAATCTTTCCTTAACAAAAACCATGGATGGATATATATGTGTGTTATTGTGAAAAGAAAAACAAACATATATACATGGTGAAACAGACCTTCTGGTTGACATATTGCAAATCAATTTGTTTTATGATTTGTTCGTGAAATTAAAAATGAGTGCATATTCCCGTCCAAAAAAATAAATAAAATAAAAATGCATGGTGATTATTTTTAGGGTAGCTCTTGTGTGCATCTAGGTGCACCGTGCACTCATAGTGTATTTTTAGAACCATACAACTTCCAATTTTGAAAAATACAACTTATTTACGCTGAATCGTGCAATTATTAATATGAAAAAATAATTGCATGATTCAGTGTAAATAATAAGTTGCATATTTCAGTATAACAAGTTTCATGATTTTAAAATGCATTATGAGTGCACACAGTGCACTGGGGTGTACATGAGACACACTCTTATTTTTATTAATCATTTAATAATGGTAAATTCAAATTATGAAAGATTTTTTGAATAATGATAGAGGTAAAATTGAGGAAAGAAGGGGTGAAAGTTTTTGGTTTAAAGTGATTTTTAAATTTAGGAGTTTTTAATTTAGGGGATTTTAAAATTCGTGTTTGTTTTGATTTTTGATTACGACAAGATTTAAGTTTATGTATTTCATATCATTTGTTGGTGTGATTGTAAAAATAATTATTAAAAGTTTATAGATTATGTGTAGAGGTTAGGAACTTAGGATTAGATTTTTGAAAACCAAAATTTAAAAACTCAATGAGTTTAAAACTTTAATATCCAAAACCAGATTTTTAAAACTAAAAAAAAAAAAAACATACCCTAAATATTTTGAAACAAGAAAACTTTTTAAAACATCACTTATTTTGAATCGAATGGATTATATATTTTAACATATGAAATATCACGTTACAATATACGAAGCATCTCTATTTAAAAATATTTGATTATAGTATATGTTATTCTTCTAATAGTCATTAAATATTAATATGTCGTATATTAAATAGTATACTACTTTGTATATATACTGAACAATAAATCGAGTTCACCAGAAATTTTTCGTGAATGTAATTCCTATTAATTTTTATTTTGCATGTATCATTGGTGTAGAAAGGCGATGGTGTAGGAGAGTATTTCTTGAACCAAGGAAGTCAACTTTCGAGCTTAAGTTCATCACCACTTAAGACCTCCCTTTAATGCCACCGATTTCACGTTTAGACCAATTATGCTTTGTTTTTATTTTTTGAATTAGCATGGGATAGGCTAAAATAATGATAATGCACAGCGGTTATATATTTGTTTGCTCAAGTTGGCATTATTATTTTAATGTATTCAACCTCAATATTTTTTTGGTAGGGTTTGTGGCGTCAAACATCACTTTTCAAAATTGCAAGAACATTTATCTTGACTTTTAATGCTGACCTTGTTCTGTATGATTCATGACTGCTCATTGATTACACTCATGTACCAAATGTTTAAATCGGGATAAAATATGACGCATTTTTTTGTGGGTTGACAAACCTTAAGCAATACGACGTCGTTTCTTCTTCTATAGCTTAATAACTGGGTGGTATTTCCTGTCGCAAATTTATTTTAACACCGTTGTCCAAAACGACCACATCGTAGCAAGCCCGTCTCTAATTTTTGCGGGTTAATAACTTGTCGCAAATTTCCATTTTTTGTAGTGAAAGGACGAGAAAGATTTATAAATTTAATGTTTGAAAAAGTTGAATTAACCGTAAAAAGACTAGAAAATTGAATTTGGTAAATTTAAGATATTGTTTCAAAGTTGAAAAAGTTAGTATATTAAAATAAAAATTAGTGAAAGTTAAAGAATAAAAAATGAGTAGATCTTCTGTGCACTCGGTACACTGTGCAACTCAATCGCATTTTTAAAATGTACAACTTATTGACTAAAAAGTTTTTACCTAGAAATCTATTAATTAAGAGACTAGTGAATAATCAATTGTAGTCTTTACTTTCCACAATTTTTATTAAATTTAACACATTTTTTTTCCTTATCAAAACAATGTAAAATGATCAATTATAGTCTATACTTTCCACTCTTTTTCAAAAAAGAAAAATTTAAACCTAACGCATGTTTTTCTTTTCTTATCAAAACATTATACATACTTCCAAATTTTATTTTAAACACAACATCCGTTCAAATAAGACAAACTTTTATATGAAATATTTCTCGGATCTAGGATTAGTGAAATATGACTCGCGGGTTAAATTAAATATATAGCGAAAAATTTACGGATCATGTGCGACCCGAACTGGGTCAAATTGATATTTCTTAAAAAATCATGCAAAGGTAGAATAGCAAAACACACTTCCAAGATTTGTGTTATTATTAGGGCAAACATGTGTTACCGTAAATATATGTATGTGTTACTGCAAAGAATGATCCTTGAACATGGATCACAAGGAGAAAAGCATAAATACAAAGGTAAAAATTCGGGAATTTTGTGCGGGTCGAATTGGGTCAAACACAATTTTTTTAAAATTCACGCAAATGCAAAACAACAGAACTCCCTCCGAGATCTGTGTTACTATAAGGGAAAACATGTGTTACTGTAATCACATGTATGTGTTACTGCAATGACGAATAACACATACATGTTTTTCAGTATACGTATGTCTTTAAGATATTGAAAATTGTGTTACTCTATGGTCAAAATGTGTTACTGTGAAGAGAAATGTGTATTACTGTATGAACAAAATGATACTCCCTCTATTTAATTTCATCTGCTTCCCCCTCTGTTTTTTATCTGCTTCTCCTTCTGATTTGTGACCAATTGTCCTAAGTAAATGTCCAAACAACCAAATTACACCATTGAATTAGTAAAAATATTTTTTTTATCACCACATATATAGTAACACATAATTGTCCTTAAAGTAACACATTCATATCCTTATAATAACACAATCTTGGAACTAATTTTCCGTTTTACATTTGCAAAAAATCCGTTTGATTCTGTTCCACTCGAACAAGATCCGCGAATTTTCAACTCGCTGTCTTATTTTAACATATATTTCATAGGAAAATACCCCTTCAGTAAAGGGCATTGCATGGACCACCGAATTTCCATGTTGTCAGCTGGTGTGACATAAGAGAAATATCAAGTAATCAATTTTATCAAATATTTTTCACCTTTTAACAATTTTAGCCATATTATTTTTATGAAATAACTACCCATAAAATAATGAATTTCGTTTAAAAATTATCTTGTTTCTTAAAAAAGGCAAATCACAAAATAAACTAAAATTAGAGTTGATATAACTTTTCAAAATTATTTTTTGTCCTATAGAATATTGTCTTTATTGCCCTTAATTTTTTAGCATATTTCCTTTCCATCTTTGAATTTATTTATACGTGTATTTTCTAAAAACTGCATAATCAGCAGATTTATTTAATTAAGGAGTATATTAACATACGATTCTGATTGTCCATATTTTTTTTATCAGACAAAAGGAGGTTTCATTACATGAGTACAAGAAGTACTTACTCTGCAGTACATAAGATCTGGTTCTTTCAACTACGTTACATCAGGACAAATATATCACTCAAACTACTCAAATACCACAACACAATTTTGGGTCACCAAGTCAATTTTGAAAAGAAAAAAGTCCTAATACTCGGTACCTTAGTTGTTAACCACACGATCAAAGTCTTACCTTTTAACACTTGAATCACCCTTTCAAGCATAGGGGTAACATTACTGAAAATAAGTTCGTTTATGCACTTCCATATCGTCCAAATCACACCAATCCAAATAGTAGAGGCAATTCTTTTTGGAGAACCTAGACCCAATAGTGCACAGAAGTAAAGGAAAATTGGTGATAGGGCTCTGTGCGATACCGAAGAAAGATTCAGCCATGCAAGCAAATTGGACCAGATTTGTAGACGAAGAAGAGATGGCTCATAAGTCGTCCTGGTCTGCGAGTACTCTTTTATTCCTCAACGAATCTCTAGTTGGCATTCTCATTTTCAAAAAGTTTCCAAGCAATAGTTTGAACTCTCCCGGGGGAATAGCTATTCCACAAAAGTTTGAAGATCTCCTCTTATTGATTCTCCACATCTGCATCTTCAACTGTGTTGACCACTTTGAGTACGCATGACACCTCTCACCCAAAATTTGAACATAGACAAAAACCTGTATAGACTTTCATGCTATGAACTCGGGTCAAACCTAACCTATACACTACAAATGGAGATTTTTTTTTTTTGGTCCCATAACATATGCACTGTCCATTTTTCGTCCCAAAAAAATTTAATGTCCAATTTTAGTCCCATAACTAAATGGATTGTCTAATTTTGGTCTCATTTTCATAAAAAAAAGTTGGAAAAAATGCCTCCGTCCCAACTCTTTATTCACATTTACTGTTTTCTCGTGTTTTAGCGAATGAGTTTTTTATTAGTATTTAAAATGATAAAATATTTTTTAAGTACACATAATAAGGAGATGTAGATCTATCATACCCCTTCTTAAAAGTCACTTTATCATTGCAAATACTAATAAACAACGCGCTCGCTAAAACACGAGAAAAAAGTAGGTGTGAACAAAGAGTTGGGACGGAGGTAGTATAACATTTTGAGTTCATTTTTTTCGCGGATCTCTCTTTTCTACTACTGTTCCCGATTTCGCAGTCACCATCGCAGATGTTGGGTGTTTGAATCCTATCAACGGGTACCAACTGTTCTGCCGCCAGCCGATTACGACGGTGCTGCAGAAGAGACAATCAGTTATTCTGCTCGATTCGGGTATGGCGGCGGCATACCGGTTCAACCAGATGGGTATGGGGTTCCGACGCGGCGGCGTATTGTGGAGTGAGCCTAATACGTCGTTGGTGGTGGATGAGAACCATGTTGACAGGTTTGATGCAAAAAGAGGGTTGGGTCTCGATCTCAACATGCCCCCTACCCATTTAAGCTTGAATTCGATGATAAAAACTATCACTGTTACTCAGAAAAACTATCACTGTTACGCAGAAAAACTATCATCGTCACGTATGCTATACTAATTATCACTGTTACATGCATAAACTATCACTACTATGTATAATGTACAAAAAGATACTCTGTAATGTTATTAAATTATCACTGGTATGACAAAAAAAAAACTATCACCAATACACACAGAAACTATCACTGTTACTCAGAATAACTATCAGTGTTACTAAAAAAAATTATCACTGACACTTATGCTCTACTAAGTATCATTGTTACACACATAAACTATCATTGCTTTGAAGAAAAAATATTACTGTTCCGCAAAAAAGTTATTATTGTCACTAGTGAAGGCACAATTATTGTGTGGAATGAGTTTTAATACCTATTGTGAAGTCTTTTCCTCCATCTTCATTGCTTATCTTCATTGCGTGATGTGAATGCGTGGAAGAGCGTGGTGCAGCGGCGGCGCGAGAGCGGAGAGCAGTGGATGGAGAGTGGCGGACAAAGAGCGGAGAGTAGCACTACAACGTGGAATGAGATGGAGCGTGCGAAGCAAGCGTGAATGGATTGGGGAAAAATTCGGGTTAACCCATACTTTGAAATGGGTAGTATTAAATTAGGGTTGACAAATTCATAACAAATTAATAATAGTTTTAAACACAAACTGAATATGAACTATTAATTAATGTTATGAGGACCTCAAAATATAATTTTGAAATTATATTAGACTAAAATCAATTCGTGCAATTTATCAAAAATAATAAAGGTGTAATAAAGAGAATATATATTTTATAGGATAAAAATAAGTTTATTTTCCTAAAAATATATTGATTTTAATTTAATTTTAATTTGTGATTTGAAAATTTTGAAAATTATATACTTTTAACCAATTTAATTATATTTACGTATTCAGTAAAAAATAATACGTGTTAAAATAATTAAAATATAAATAAAAACTCTGATAAATAATCATTTATTATTTCTCTTATACATGCATGTGAGACAATGTTAAATAATTATTTCAAAAACATTCTTAATTTAATGAATATAATTAATTTAATGCTGCTTATGCTAGACCAAACAATCTAAAATTATGCTTGAGGGATTTTGAAATAATTGCAAGTTATGTAGAAGCTAATTATATAGATTTTGATAGATTCTATACTGCCAATATGGGAAAACTATTCATCAATTTGTACTAGAAAAATTAAAGGTATTCATCTATAAAGAACCACCACCATTCCTCATTGAAAATGAAAATGAAAATGGCAACCATTGCGGCGGCGCTCCTCCTTGCAGTGGCGGTTCTGACCACCCCCGCCCTAACCGTCGCGGAAGAAAACGCGACCACCGATGCACCAATCTCCTGCCCCTGCCAGTTCCACCACCACCACCACAAAGAGCCACCGGTTTGCAAATGTGATCCCCCAAAGCATGCCCCATCTCCGGATGCACATCCCCATCATCATCATCATGAAGGCCATGCACCATCTCCGGATGGATATACACCATCTCTAAATGCACATGCCCCTTATAATGCACATGCACCATCCCCTAATCATCATGATGATGAGCCATTCCCATATGCGCCCAAACCGGTGAAAGATCTATTGGTTTTCTGGTACCGATTTCTTACTAGCTGAAAATGTCATGAGCTAATTATTATATAGCTAATTATTGATGTTTATGAATGAATAGAGGGATGAAGCATATTTTTTGTACTGAATTTTCCTGAGCTTGAATAATTATACACATAAATATGTCTTTATTTCAGTTATCAAATCATGTCTAAGCTGGTTTTGATAAATAGAAGACAATTTTTTACACTTGTTCATGAAATGTAACTTGATCCATACTAATATCATGATATTCATTTACTCATATCATTACTCTTATTAACATTTACATATACATAAATGCTATGAGTTATAGTTGTTAGAATCAATTGATAAGTATTATAATATTAATTTAATTTATACGTGTAATGATATAAATTTTATAATGTGAATAAGGAGAGACAGACTTTTTATAATATATAATTTCGAATTCCACCAAATTTGCATCGAATAAGTTACATGATACTCCTTGGGACCAATTTTATTTGTCATATAAATATATTACACACAGATTAATTAAAAAAGTTATTAAATAATAAAAGTATATGTGTATTAATTGTGACCATTTTACCCATTTATTTCTTTACATGATCATAATAGCATCCTATCACAAAAAAAAGGCAAAAATTTGGAATATAATATTAATTTAATTCTCGTATATTGATACAAAATGATACTCCCTCTATTCCATTCTTATTTAAATATTTACTATTTACACGGGTTTTAATGTAGGAACTGTTTATTATTAATAATAATAATAATAATAATAATAATAATAATAATAATAAAAAGGATAAAATTAATTTTTAATTGGGGTTAAATGGTAAAATAATGATATTATATTAAAATAGATAAAGTTGACTTTAGTGTGGAAAAAGTAATGACATAGACTGTAGTATTGAGATGTTTAAGGGGTATAAAAGGGAAAATAATTGATTTATTGCTATTTATAGAAATGTTCAATGAAGTCTGGAACAAACGTTTTTAACAAATGTTCAAATAAGAATGGGGCGGAGGGTGTAATTGTTCAAGGTAAAAAAATGTTGACAAACTTTCAAATACAATATTATACGGATCTTAGATACGTACAATATGCCCATACCCGTTCCATCGATCCTACCCATTAGGCAGAAAATTCGTGGGGTCCTTTGTGGGTCGAACTGGGTCAAACATGTTTTTCAAGAAAAAATCGCGCTAATGCAAAATAGGAAAAACTCATTCCCAAATCTGTGATACTAGTGTATAAGGGCAAATATGTGTTACTGTAAATACAAATATATATGTGTTAATGTAAGAACAAGTAACACATATTTGTCTTTTTAGTATACATATTTGTTCTTATAGTAACCATGTAAAATATTAAAAATTGTGTTATTATATGTCTACTTTAGAACTCTAAAAAATTCTTTAGAAGCACTTATTTTAAAGTTGTTAGATACAACTTAAAAAAAAAATGCTTTTACCTTTTTAGTTGAATTTCAAAACACTACATATATAGATACAAATGTATTACTTTAAAGAGAAATGTTTTTTACTATATGAGAAAAACAACACTCCCAAAATCTCATCCGCTTTTTCCTCTATTTTTTATTTGATTCTCCTTTTGATCAGTGATCAACTGTTTTAAGTAAAGACCCAAGTCATCATATTACATTATTGAATTAGTAAAAATATATATTTTTTCTCATCATCACGTAGTAATATATATTTATCTTTATAATAACACAGTTTAAAAAAGAGATTTTTATTTGTCTTTAAATTCGCTTGACCTGCAGGATCCACGAATTTTCAACCCCTTTCTATTTGAATTAATATTGTACAGAAAAATCTCTCAAAAATTCTTCTATAGTTAAACAAATAAAGTGGGAGGATCAAGGAAGTATTTGACAAACTTACATATATTTTCAAATATTGTCAATAATACATTGGTTGACTACTCTTGATCTATGGAATTCTTTTGCATATATCTGCATCTAGAGACGACCCAAGAATTGCACAGAGTAGGGCTCAATTTATAATATATTTTAATTTAATACACTTTTAAATTTTTTATATATTTTTGAAAATTATTTGGTTTAAATATCTTTATATTAATTGAGTCAAATATATTTAATATACATATTTAAAATATGAACTATACATATTTCTTTCTCTCTTTTGCTCCCTCTTCCTCATTTGAAGAATAATAAGAAAATTTACATGGAAAAAGAAGACACACTTTGAAATTAACCAAAACCCTCCAACCTAATCAAATTAAAAATAAACAATTATATATATATATATATACTAGTATTTGAACCCATGCGATGCACGCTTAAGATGTATTAATCTCTTATCTGTATTCAACTATCTTTCTCAATCTTGACTTTGATCAATATATCTTTTTAGAATTTGAACTTTCTATATCATTGTTGAAAGAAAAAAAAGATTCTTTCGCATAAATAACGCTAATAAAATTCAAATTTATGGAACTTAAAATTTAGCATATGATGGTCCCGGTGGAAAACCCATTTTGCGTGTGCGGAAGCAAACATTTCATTTTAGTGCATATAAAAACAGGGGAGAAGGAATGGTGATTACAGATTTTTTCGTTTTAAGCTCATGTGTTTTGTTTTGCTTATAATCGAATGCATATGACAATATAAGAACGTAAAGCAGTAAAGAACACAACAAAGTATAGTGGTTCGGAGACTCAAGCTCCTACATCCACTCTCCCTGTTCCTAGGAAAATTCCTTCCAACTGGACTTATCACCCTCTCGGGCTCGCCTCTTAGATGTTTACCGAGTTCACACTCCAATCGGGACTTATCACCCTCCACGGGATTGCCTACAGATGTTTACCGAGTTCACACTCCAACGGGACTTATCACCCTCCACGGGATTGTCTACAGATGTTTACCGAGTTCACACTCCAACGGGACTTATCACCCTCACTCGGGATTGCCTACCCTCCCTTTCGGGATTGCTAGATGTTTACCGAGTTCACACTCACCTACAAACTTAACCGACTGATTTGGGTAAGGTTTGTTTGGTTTCCAACTAGGTTGAGATTTTCCCTTACATTTGTTTAGCCTCAATGCTAAGGTTGGGAAAATCTCTCTAAGCTTAGGATACATCGTGGGTTGCTTAGATTGGGTTCTAGAACACTCTTGAACATATTTGTATATCTACAGACTTGTGTTCTAGGGTGGGAATGCTTTGGGTATAACTCTCTTTGGCTCTGTAGCATCTCGTGATATAATCTCCACGCATCCACACATTAGAATGATGAAAGACCTTGTATTTATAGTGTGGATTTGAATGTTACCGTTGGAGAGAATCACATTAAAATCCATACTATTCTTGTAAGTACAACAACTTCTTCAGGCTGGTTGTCTTCCTCTCATGGGTCCACGTCAGCTGATTCTAACGGCTATATTCCTCAGATTCCTCGCCTTGGAATCATTCAGGATTCTCTGAGTCTCAGTATCTTCAGAGACATACTGAGTCTTCAGTTCTATCTGAGTCTCAGATTTCTCATCTGAGCCTCAGGATACTTGATTCAGCAGACTTCTCTTCAGCGGACCTTGTCTGATCAGACATACTGACACTCAGGCTGACTGAGTTCAGTTCTCTGAATTCAGACATCCTGACCTTCAGGTCACTTTGACTCAGGCTATCTGATTTCTTCTTTGCCTGATCTGATCAGCTCGACTGATCAGATCAACACATCTTCAGATCAACATCTCAGGATAGCATCAGGTCAGTACATTAGGTTTAGCATATCAGTTTAGCACATCTGATCTCAATCACGTCTGATCTTGATCATCTGCTCATCTTCATATCTGATCTCGATCAGTCTCATCTGCTCTTCTTCTGATCTACAACCTTCTCTTCTGATCTTCTGGTCAGTTTCTTTCTGATCAGCTTGTCTGATCTTCTGATCACCATATCAGCTCGACTTTTCGTCTGATCAATTGATCAAGTCTGTTCTGGTCATCTGATCTTCTGATCAGCTGACTTAGCTTTTCTTCTCTTCTGATTTTGCACAGCTCATCAGTTAACTCCGAACTCATCTAACTCATCTGATCTCGATCAGTCTCGTCTGCAGCCTCATCTGATCTCGATCATCTACGTCTGATTTTGTGAGTTCCCCCTCAACTTGTTCTCTCGTTCCCCCTCAATTTGTTATCTGTAAATTAGCTTAAAAAACACAAGTTGATAATGTTTTGGCATAATTCATCAAAACTAAAATATCCCAACAGCATATAAGGTTGAAATTCTTTATTTTAGAAAAAAAAATATATTTAAATATAGATTGAGATTAAATTTAAAATGAAATATTCTACATATTTTTTTAAAAAAAGTGTTTCCTAATCTGTTCTCTTGCTATCTCCTTTTGGGTTTAGGATATTTTGTAAATTTTGTCTAGGGTTTAAGACTTATTATTATTGATGATTTGCGCGTAAATTACTTGGGGGCAATGCGTTTTTTTTCCTCAAATTCTGAAAGTTCGAATAGATATATGAATTGATTTGTATGGGTCTTATATAAAAATATTAGTAATAAATTTGGAAGAAATCTAATGCAAAATATTTTGAGAAATTAATAAATTTGATCATGATTTGCGTATATTTTTTATATGGAGAAATTTTCATTATTATTATTTATTTCAAAGATTTTTCTCAATTCATTATTATTTGTTAATATTTTTTTCAAATATTAGTTTCCCAATTTAGCACTTATTTTTTACGAAAAAATTAAAGGTTTTCAAATTTGGGCTGATTTCTGCTAGATTTGATAATGATTTGTGTATATTTTTTATATGGCGAGTTTTCCATCATTATTATTTATTGATATTTATTTTAAATATTCATCTCAATCCATTATTATTTGTTAATATTTTTTTTAATATTCTCAATGATTTTTTTTAATATATTATTATTTGTTAATTTTTTTCCAAATATTCGTTTCCTAATTTAGCAATTATTTTTGGCGGGAAAATTCAATGGTTTTCAAATTTGGGGCGATTTCTGCTTTTATATATAGATATATAGAAAGTTCAAGTGGGGTCAGGGGGTCAATAACCCCCTTGGCCATACATAGGTCCGTCCTTGTCCGCATCCATAAATCAACATCTAAAATAAGTCTTTTCTTTTCTTTAAATTCGATGTTCGTTTATAAACATGACAACATATTACTTGGAGCAAGTATAAATCGGAAAAAAAAATCCTAAAATTTCTCAACACATTGTAAAAAAATTATAATTTACAATAGAAAATCAAGATCCAAAACTCTAATGATTATTTGGAGAAAGCAAAATAAATAAACATAGTTTTGTTGGGCTTATCAGACCCCACTGGCTAAGCCATGTTATGTTTAGGCAGACCTACATAGGCCCAACCCAAGTTGTCAAATATTTTAATGTAAAACTATTCCGGTAAAAAAAAAAAAAAGTTATAAAATAGCTGAAGGTCTGAAATTAGGTTCAATGGGTTTATCATTTTATGTTTTTGTTTCGAGGAAATTATTGTATTCCTAAAAATGTATAACTTGACTCGGTAACAGTATGTCAAAATTTGGAATCAAATTGTTTCATGTGAGGAAACATCCATAATATATTACACTAAGGGGGTGTTTGGTTGGACACTTTGAAGTAAAAGGAATAGCAATGGAATGAAAAATTGTGTTTGGTATGGTAAAGGAATGTGAATGATTCCCCACTTTTGAGGAATCTACAATTCCTCCCAATTTGGTGAGCTATGGGTATCATTCAACTCTACAATGATATCCATAGTATTTCTCATTCCTTCATTTTTACCAAGCATGTCATGTCCAAATTTTGAGTGCTACAGCGCTTGTTGGATCATTTTCTATGAGAGCTAAAACATTGTCATGGCTATTGAAAAAAATAAATATTTTATAAAATTAGTATATTATAGATAGAATCACTGTTTTCAGAATCGGGTTTAACTGGGAACCGGTCATGAAACCTGTCTGATTACTCTTAAAAAATTGTTTTTACGGTTGAACCAAAAAAATTGACCAGAACCGAAAAAATCAGTAAAACCTGTTGAACCGGTCTTTTGTTATTTTTTTAATTAATTTAAAACTTAATCTTTATTTTTATCATCCTTATTTTAAATTGTATTTTGTTGTCTATGATTATATTGTGTTTATTTTAAAATGAAACTTATAAATATATAATTTTAAATTTTAAGTGCACATTTATTTTATTTTTAATGTAATATAGAGAATATTTTAAAAATATTGATAAGAATCATTTTAATGGTTGAACAGTCGATCCGACCGTTCCAACTGGTTGAACCGCCAACCGGTACCCAATCCAATTTGATCGTCAATTCGGTTATGAAAACACTTGATAGAACTAGTGAAAAATAACAATTATGCAATATATGATATCCTGGGCCATAAAAGAAACTAGCCACTATTTTGGTTTTGGGCCCAAATATTCGATCTCAAACTTAAATTTTTATTTTTGTTTAAAGTTAAAGGGCGTTGGTAAACACAACTAGCAAGGATATAATTTTTTTTTTAAATTTTTCATCTCAGTATTTATTTTCATCACGTTTCATAACATATTCCTGCATGCATTATCAAAATTTTAACACTCTTACCTGTGATAAAATTGTAAAACCAAGTTGATAGTTTTAACAAATACAAATACATTTGTGACTCATGCACCTATATATAAAATGAAATAATAAAATAAAATATTAAAGGGATACCTACATATAAAATGAAATAATAAAATAAAATATTAAAGGGATACGAATGATATGAAACGGTGGATATGTATCGGAATCTTGATCTGCTATTTCATTAAAAAATTGAGAATCCGCTTGGTATGATAGAAAATGAGAAAGATAATTGGTATCTGGATTCTGAATTTCATACTACTAATGAAGTAATTGGGCCGTTAGCTATTTTTGAGATGGAATCTAATTATTTTGGGCATTTAAATGATGATGACTATGATGGTCAAATTGGGCTTCATTTTTTGCTTAAATTCCATAACTATTATTTTTTTCATAAACAATGATAGTTATTTTGATACTTCTTTAAAAATGCTTATCGTCTCAAGACTTTAGGCCAAATACGTACCGCAGATGTGTTTGAAGTCAAAGATCGTGAGGAGTTAATTGATTTCACTTTTCCTGGGGATGAGCATGTTGTCGACTCTGTTATGCTGATGGAGATAAGATTCATTCAGATTCGAGGACGAATCTTTTCGAAGAGGGAGAGAATGATGGAGATAAGATTGCATTTTAGTTATTATTATTTATTTAATAGTTTTAGAGTTTTTATTCATGTTTTAAATAATTGTTATGGGTCGGGCTTTTAGGGCTTGCACGCCTAAAACCCTAATTATCTATAATAAATAAGAGTCCAGGCATATTGTAAAAAAGCTTTTGATGAAATTAAAATATTGTTGAGAGAGTTTTCTCTTATTTCATCTTTGTCAGCATTCCTATGGGAATCAACGGAGATTGAGAAGATATCCAGTATCACGCCTTCCGTGCTGCATCAGTTGGTAATCAGAGTCATAACGATTCTGTGGAGTATCAATGATGACACTAGACTACGATACGGAGGAGGAATTTGATTTCCTCTGGTCGCAATTGGCTGCTGCAATCGCTGGAATTTTCGACTGCTACTGTCAATATGACAAACCCCTGGATTTGCCGGCACCATTACCGTCACCATCTCTAGTTTTGGCAGTCCTGATTGCTGCTGCAACAGAACCGCCATCGGATCTCGATCCAGCCCCTGTCACACCACCTGCTTACCCCATTATTTCATCATCACCTTCACTCGCCACCGCCGCGACACCGTGAATGTGCGCCGCTCAAGCGGAGGCACAACCTCCCACCAAACGGCGCTTCCCCCAATCTGCCGCATCTCACGCGACCTCCGCGCACTATCCAACGCCTACTGCCACCAATGATCCCAGCCATTGGTTATCTTTGTCCACCACCAAGTCCAGCGGCGCCGCTTTGCCCCTCAGTGAGGTTGAGGTGATCGATGTTGATGCCCTTGCAGGATTTGGGCCTACAACACATTTGGGATATTCTTAGAATCAACAGAATTAGTGTGTTTTGTGTTCTCGTATTTATCTTCTTTATTATACGCTCTCGCTGCCTACATCAGTTGGTATCAGAGCCATCATAGCCACCTCCAAAAACTATCTTCATCTTCTTCGTCAAAAATTGGTGGGCCATCATAGCCATCATCACCAAAATCAACCGAAGTGTTAATGTACTCGTTGAAAATTGATGGTTCATCATAACCACAATCTTCATCAGGATATACATCGAAAATTGAAAGTCCATCATATTCACCATGGAATATATGATCATAACCCAATAAATCGATATTTTGGCGGATCTGCGTATTATCATCTCTATACGTTGACTGTTCATCATGAAAAGTATCATAAACCGATTGAAATCTCGAAACATCATCGAGAATCGTAACTGGTCTCTGATTACCAACTGATGTAGGCAGGGAGAGCGTATAATAAAGAAGATATACGAAGAACAGAAGAACACACTAATTCCGTTGATTCCTAGAATATTCGGAAAAGTGGCAAACTCAAATTACGTTGATTCTCACAAGAAGAATAGCGTAAAAGAGATACTGAGATAAACTCTCATTTTTCATTAATCAATTCAAATCATTTTTACAATAATAAGAACATCTATTTATAATACTAAATTAACTTAGGGAACAAGAAACGTAAATAAATCCTAAATATTGCAGTATCAAATGAAATCCTAAACATAAATAAATAAATCTAATTATACCATAAATATAATAATAAATATCTTTGAATATATTCATCCATATCTCCATCAGTATCATTGTAGGGTCAATTACTAAGGATTATTGATTACATTGTTATTGTTTGTTTACAACATCAACAATGGGTATCATGTGAAGTGAGTTGAGTAGGTGAAGACAATCAATTGCTTAATTTTATTCTCATTACCAATGTATCAAACCTACCAAGTAACATCAATAGAAGTAATTTTCATTATCTACTTCCATTACCCCAAACAAAACGTGCCCTGAATGTTTCAATCTATAAATAAATAAATATCATTTTTTAATTTAAAAAGAAAGTTATAGACCATCTTTGATTGATAAAATTATTGAGCAGGGATATTAAGATAGAGCAGTGATATAGAACCAACTATCTGATTTTTTTATAAAACCAGATGAATGAGGTGTCATGTCAACTCATCATCCACATAATTAATTCTACTTATATAAATTATAGAATATTTTATAATATACTATACCCTAAACCATGAACGCTAAACCCTAAAACATGAACCATTCGGGTCGGGTGAACCATGAACCATTCGGGTCGGGTTCAGGTTTGTCCGGGTTGGGTCCGGGCAGGGTAAAGAATTTTTTTTTTTTTTTATTTCAGTTCAGTTCAATTTTTTTTTACCCGCCCCGAGTGGTTCATGATTCACCCGACCCAAATGGTTCATAATTTAGGGTTTAAGGTTCATAATTTAGGGTATAATATATTATAAAACATTCTATAATTTATTTGAGTAGAATTAATTATGTGGATGATGAGTTGACATGACACTTCATTAATCTGGTTCAATAAAAAATCAGATAGTTGGTTTTATATCACTACTCTATTAAAATAATGATCATAATCTTTATCCTTAATTAATTAATTATTAATTAATATATATAAAGATAAACTTTTAGATAAAATCAAAGTACCCTATTTAAAAATCTCTCTAATTTCATTATCTCTATTCTTAAACTTTGTCAACTCTATATCTAAAGATTTTTTTAAAAAAAAAAATCTCAACCTTACAACTTAAATTCCAAATTCTATAAATTTCAATTTTTATATATTATTTCATTCTCCTATTTTGTCTACCTTTTATTTTATAATTTTCAAATTTTATCCTATATCCTTTCTTTCTACAAGATTCTTAATTTTTGTATTGCTTTGAGGATGTATATATACATTATTATTTTTCATTATTACTTTCGTTTTTTTATTTTTTTCAATCGCATGAAATCTTAATCTTAATCTTAATACTATATATTAGTAAACCTGATTCAGCTTTATGTGGCGGAACCACGTTAATTTGAGCAAAACCCAATTCAATAAGATTATTCCGTTATATTAGTAAACCTGATTCAGCCTTCTATGTAGCGGAACCACGTTAATTTGAGCAAAACTCAATTCAATAAGATTATTCCGTTTTAAAATCGTGAGTTCTCATTAAAAGTTATATAAAATAAATTCTTAATCTTAATATTAATATTATAATCTTAGTCTTATCTTAATCTTAATATATTTCTTAATCTTAATATATATATATTTATATACTATATTCATATATACTATCTTTTCTTCTCCATTGTTGTCGAGGATCAACGATTGTTTATCACGTATATTGCAGAAATTGATTTAACAAAAGTATGCACATATATAATCCTCCGTATACGATAATTTAGTTCTTTGGGCTGAATTTATTTCTTTTGGTTAGCAATACTTGGGTTCACAATTTACAGTTAATTTAATTTTATGTTGTTTATCTAATCTAATTTTATTTATTTTTTATATTGCAAAAATTACTGAGGTAAGTAATTTAGTTTGATTTGTTATTTTTCTTTTTCGTTAATAGCAATTCTTTTAATTTGTATATTTTAATTTAATGTGATTTTTTTTATTTGATGAATTTATTAAATTGATTTTGTTTTTTTATATTTCAAGGAGTATTGAAGTACGTATTGAGGAAAGTAATTAGAGTTTTGAATTGATACGTTTATAATAATTGTGTAATTATTTTGTATGCTGCAGGGAGGGTTTTTTATATTATAGGGAGTATTGAGTTAAGTAATTTGAGTGTTGAATTAATTGTGGATGAGTTTCTTCTAATTTGTTCATAGCGATTAATATTTCACGTTTTGTATATATTGCAGGGAGTATTGGGGTAAGTAATTTGAGTTATGAATCCGTTTCTAATTTTGTGAATTTTTTAATTTTATTTTTTGTTGTATATTTAATCTGATTTTATTATTTTATATTGTAGGGAGTATTGAGGTAAGTAATTTGAGTTATGAATTGATTATAAATGTTTATTGCAATTGTATAATTATTTTATATATTGCATGGAGTTTTTTTATTGCACAAGAGTAATGATGTAAGTAATTTGAATGTTGAATTAATTGTGATGGAGTTTGTAATCTGTTCGTAGCGTTTAAAGTATCTACGTATATAATCCTCCGTATACGATAATTTGGTTCTTTGGGCTGAATTTATTTCTTTTGGCATTGGTTAGCAATACTTGGGTTCACAGGTTACAGTTAATTTGATTTTATGTTGTATATATCTAATCTAATTTTATTTTTTATATTGCAGAAAGTTTTGTGAGTAATTTAGATTGATGAGGTTTTTTTTTCGTTAATAACAATTCTTTTAATTTGTATATTTTAATTTAATGTGATTTTTTAAATTTGATGAATTTGTTAAATTGATTTTGTTTCTTTATATTGTAAAGAGTATTGATGTAAGTAAGTATTGAGAAAAGTAATTAAAGTTTTGAATTGATATGTTTATTATAATTGTGTAATTATTTTGTATATTGCAGGAAAATTTTTTATATTATAGAGAGTATTGAGGTAAGTAATTTGAGTGTTGAATTTTTTATGGATGAGTTTCTTCTAATTTGTTCACAGCGATTAATATTCACGTTTTGTATATATTGCAGAGAGTATTGAGGTAGATAATTTGAGTTATGAATTCGTTTCTAATTTTGTGAATTTTTAATTTGATTTTGTGTTGTATATTTAATCTGATTTTAAGGAGTATTGAGGTAAATAATTTGAGTTATGAATTGGTTATGAATGTTTATTGCAATTGTGTAATTATTTTATATATTGCAGGGAGTTTTTGTTTTATATTGCATAGAGTAATGAGGTAAATAATTTGAGTGTTGAATTATTTTGAAGGAGTTTATTCTAATATGTTCATAGCAATTAATATTTATATTTTTTATATATTGCAGAGAATATTGAGGTAAGTAATTTGAGTTATGAATTGGTTATGAATGTTTATTGCAATTGTGCAATTATTTTATATATTGTAGGGAGATTTTTTATATTGCACGGAGTATTGAGGTAAATAATTTGGGTGTTAAATTAGTTGTGGATGATTTCTTTTAATCTGTTCATAGCGATTAATATTCACTTTTTGCATATGTTGCAAGGAGTATTGAGTTAAGTAATTTGAGTTATGAATTCCTTTGCAATGAGTTTTTATATTGCACGAAGTATTGAGGTAAGTAATTTGAATGTTGGATTAATTGTGGATGATTTTCTTCTAATCTGTTCATAGGGATTGACATTCATGTTTTTTGTATATTACAGTGAATATTGATGCAAACAATTTGAGTTATGAATTCATTATGAACATTCATTTGTAGATTGCCCTGTGACATGGTAGACACTTGCATTCAGATGAATAATTTTTATATATATTGGTAATAGCGTAGAAAGTTTTGCAGGCAACTTCAAACCTATGCCACTTTGATGACTGTATTTGAGATTTGCCTTTATTTCCTTCATATTTCTCATCAAACTCAATGATATAGCAATTATATCAACTATAAATATTTGTTTTTTTTTCCCACCTCACTTATGATATTGGTCCTATTGACTTTTTTATTTTGATTTTCGTCCTGTAACTTACAAAGTTTTTGTCCAAATTATCAAGTGAAATATCATATTATTCCCAAGATGTTAAAAATAACATTTTAATCTGCATGTTAAGCGAATATAAAGATAACTTTGTCATTTTTTTTTATCTTGATCCTATATTTATAATTTTGATTTTTATTCTGTAACTTACATACTTTCGAATATTTTATATGAACTTTTAAATCTTGATTTTTGCTCTACAACTTACATAAATTAAACCAAAAAATGTGAAAATAAAGATAACTTTATCTCAGTACTTCATATAGAACGACTTCAATATACTTTTTTATTTATATATCAAGGTGTGTGTGTATATATATACATACATATTCATTTACGTAAAGTTAAATATGTCATATTAACTTATTTTTGCCTTATCATAATATTTTTTCCTTATAATATTGAAATAATTTTACAAATTTTCCCGTAAATAAACCATAAATTAAAAATCTCAAGTATATCATTTTTGTATGAGGATATGATTTTTATGTTTACATACCAATTAATTAGTATAACAATTAGATTTTTCAAAGATAAAATTATATATCAAATCTTGCATAGATATGATTAGTTATAACTCTTTAAAACTGTTCAAACAATTAGATTTTCTAGAGAATTTTTAAAATATACACACAATTAAATTTTATTTTCAAATATATTGTATAATAAATATTTATCTGAAAAAAAATATTGTATCAAATTTTGCGTAGATATGATTAACTATAAATCTTTAAAATTCTTCAAACAACTAAAATTTTTGAATAATAAATATTTGTTATTCATGATAGAAATAAATAATTCTCATTTCTGAATTGAGAAATCTTTCATAATAAATAAATAAAAATATAAGAATTTCTTTTATAATATTAAAATTATTTTTTCAACCCCGCGTAATACGCGGGTTTACGTACTAGTTAATATATATATATATATATATATTGAAATTGTAATTTATAAAAATAAAATTGGTAATTGGTAATTATAAGATATCAAACATAATTTTAAAATGTGTGAACCCTAAATTGATAGTTTCTATTTTTAAGGTCCCAAATTGATAATTTTTTATCTTTCAAGCTCTGAATTGATAGAAAAAACCGTGTAGGCCTTAAATTGATAGTTAAACTATCTTTCACGCCCTGAATAGATATTAATTTTGTATAGTAAACAATATTAATACTTTTTAATGTATGTCTCTTGTACACCAGTTGTCAGTGCAACTCTACACAACTAATATTATTCAGTAAAAATAATTAATACTGACCAACTAATATTGTTAAATAAAAATAATTAATATTATTTAAAAATACGCTTAAGTTACGTTGTGCACCTGATGTATACAAGACTATCTACTTTTTAATAGACAAACAATTTACACGAAAAAACAAAATATTTGCTTGACTGAAACTTTATTTACCAAATGAGGTTAAAATTGCATCAACTGTACAGTCCAACTAGTGAGTCCAAGTATCACTCGTAAAATGATTTTTTTTTATAAGATATAAAGTCTTGTAAATCCTTATCTCTATCGAAACTACATATATAATTTGATGTTGAATTGGTCTCATGTGCACAAATTCAATCGTGTAACGAATGCACAACTATAACCATTTAGTAAATATTTATATAGTGGAGTAAATATTTTTTTAATTAAAAAATTAATATTTTTTAGTAAAATAATTAATATATTTTCTTTCATAAGTGTACATTAGGTGCATCGTTACACTAATGTGTACGAGTTTTTGCTTTTGATATGTAACTCGCCAAAAATAGTTTATCGAATACAAATAAAATATTAAAAACTATAAACAAAAACTTATATGAAATGACCATCGGTACAAAATGTGATACTTCTATAAATTTTGTAATACTTAAAAAAATAAGTATGACAAAATCAAACAAAAATATCATGTATTAGCATCCCATTCCCATATATCAACATTTCCTCAAACTCAAATAAGTACAATACCTGTGCTTAGCTGTATTATTATTTCAATAAATGAAATTTATATTTGGATAATAACTTTTTGTGTATATAGACATTATCCATATTATATCATATCCAATGATATATATGCTTTGATGTACGGGCCACTTTATATTTATTTGTATATATTAAGGGGTGGTTTGGCGACCCACCCTTTTAAATTAATTTTCTACTTTTTTTATAGAGCATTACCAGAACTTTTTAAAATTAGTTTACTTTAATGGAGTATTATTAGCTAAAAAAGTCTTTAGCCTTTGTAATTTGTTATTTGTCTTCAATTATTCTTCAAGAATGATCATTAATATGGTTCCATTACGGCTCAAATTAATACTACTGGCCGTATTTTTGTCGAAGTTATTTTTTCTCCTTTATAATTATATTGCGAAGTGGAAAATGAAAATAATTATCAGATAAGAAAAATAATTCCATCATTTTGAACAATTTTATCTTGGAGATATTACAATAACTAATTGAAGTATGTACTAAGTAAATTATACACAATTTACATATGTATTTAGACATAAATATATATTTAGAAATAATATCTGATGGGTTATGAGGCGTATTCAAATTAAAAATATTTTATTAATTTATTCATTAATGATTTAATTTTTCTATACTATTTAATAAATTTCAATTTTTTTACATGAGAAGGTCTCATCATTAGGGATGTAATAACCCTAGAGGGTTTGAATTTGGTCCATTCATTTTCAAACTGAGCTCGAGCTTAATTATCAAATATTTAAGATTATTTTTGAACTTAATCAAGTTTATAGAAGTCTAAACTAGCTTAGTAATATCAATTTAAAATTTGATTATTCATCAATTAATTATAAAGTTAAAATTATATATTTTTTAAATTCTATATATCCATCAAATTTAATAAATTTATTTAATTACATACTTTTATATTTATCACATGTATTTAGTATGAAAATTATAAATTATCATCAAATTAACTAACACATTATAGTATATACTAGCTCCTCACGAGCTTACAAATTAATGAGCATCTTCACTAACTAATTAACGAACCAAATACATTAATAATTCATCCACTATAATATAAATTTGCATAAATTAATAGATCAATATTATAATCCATTACTAATTCATCCACAGTAATATATATGTATTACACCCTCCAAATTAATCCATATTGATCATTGGCTGGCAAATATTGTTAAACAATATTTTGCGTGTATGCTACTAACTTTTCCATCAATAATCACGACCATAAGACCTGAGCTGTCTCAAACATTGTAACACACACGCATACTTAGGATGTATTTTATTAGTTTTCAGCTGAATGTAAGTAATATTAAAATTAAGGCTAAGATTTGTACGTATGCATCCACGTGCACTGTGATAATATTAAATTTAGGGCTAAGTTTGTACGTATGCATCCACGTGTAAAATGCATTCATAGTGCATTTTAAAATCATGTAATTTATTATACTGAAATATATAACTTATTTATATTGAAACGTGCAACTGGTTTTTCATATTAATAGTTGTACGATTCAATATAAATAAGTTGCATATTTCAGCATGACAAGTTGCACGATCCAAAAATACACTATGAGTGCACGGTGCACCTGAATGCACATGACTCACTCTAAAATTATTCCCTAACAAATAGAGAATGCGATCACATATTTTATAGTTGGTGTTCCACTTTGTATTTCATAATATGGATGAATGACACGTGGAATAATAAAAAAATATCCAACGAACTACCATACTCTGGGTTCATGTGTTAAACGATTCAGAAGTGTGAAATACCGATGAAATACGAAAGGAGAATCGAAACAAACAAAAAGCCGCATAATGTATAAATAAGCTCCTAAAATTAAATTAGAACCACTTCACTCAAAAACTTCAATAGTAAGGTGGGTAAATTCATGCCCAGATAATAGACCAATAAATTAATTATATAGTTAAATTTGCACGTATCAAATTAAATAAGATATGTATAAAGTTTCTTCCACAAATTCTGAAAAAAGGCTACGAGACCGTCTCATGTAAATTTTTGTCTTCTGAAAATTATGTGGGGATAAAATCTCGATTTGGCAAACCAACTTTCTCCTTATTTATTCTCTCTCTTTCGTTACAAAGAGCAAAATGTCGAGATTCAAGAAGTACTTAGGACTTAGATTTGACTTATAAGTGTATTTCTAGTTACATCTAATTTTCTAGCAAACACTCCAAATTAATTATATCGTTACTGACATGGTACTATATGAAAGACACAAAGGTTGCGAGACAAAATTTCCATTGAAATATTACGGGGGTTTGTTCTGAAGATTGAAGATCAGTTGACTCTCTCCCACAAATGTCTATTATCTGTACACATCTTTCGATTTACAACCCGCCCATCTGAAGAGCCAACGACACGAGTGGGGAGAATTTCTCATTTCTTCTTCATAAAAAAAATATATAAAAAAAGAACGTTAGATGAGCTAAATGTAATTAATTGCAAATTTGCAATATACGTGTCATTCATCTAAATAGTGTAATAAAAAATATTACACCATTGCGTAACGAGAGATCTCATCCTGGTGTTCTCTCTAAAGTCTTGATTTAATTTAATTTATTAGGAAGTGATTAAGATAAAAGATTTAGATGATTAGTAGACAGGGTAGTGCCTACTAACATGTTTTCAAATTGAAATGAAGTGTGCACATGGAAGCTTAGTCTTATCAAATGACTTAATGAGCTAAGTCACTTAATTAGTCCTAACCCCACCCCACCTTGTGGTGTGTGATTAGATGGATTGATTATTATTACCTCTAATTAAAGATTAAATGCAAAATGAGATTTATTAAGTTGATAAAACCATGACAAGATAGTTGAACCATAATACAGACTGATCATGAGGTTATACTTTACCTAGGTTTAATTTTTTTAATTAACGTTGCTTGTTTCTGTTTATCCAAATAATACCTTTATCCTTAATTGTGACCTTATTTTCATTTTATAAACGTTCTAAAGTAAAATTTTATATTTGTTAAAAGAAAAAATTAAAAAAATAAATTCTTAGTACTTAAGTACTTTATCTCTGGACCTCTATTTTTAAGACTTTAAACACTTCTACCTGTTGGGGAATAGTGTGCTCGGATCTATTCGGGGTGAATTTAAATACAAATTTAATTCTGACAATTATTACTAGCATGAATTAATCCTATATTAATTCAAATAATAATACAACAACAAACCATGCATACAAGTTCGTCACGTAAATTCTACGCATGCGGAATAACTAGGAGTTTACGTGAACTAACCTCTTAAAGTGACAATCGTTTAGAAGGCGGATCCCGTTCACATGAACACACCAAAAAGCCTTCCCAAGTATTCCCAAGCCCTTGCTCGTCAATTCGGTGGAAGGACACTCGCGAACAATTAACAAAAGGGAAAAAATAAATTTTATGTTGCACCACCTTTGTGGATTTCTAATTTTTCCAACACATGGAATTGCGTTGGGGTGAAAAATCCATCCCCTATTTATAATACAAAGGGGGGGGGGACGAAAATTTGGGGATTTAGGGAGATTGAGAAATTTCCTTGCTTCTTCTCCAAGAAACAATTTTGGATATATCCAATATATTCTATTTCCCAATATATCTCCCAAATAAAATCTCCTCCTCCTTAAGTTATGGAATTTTCGAAAATTCCTCTTTGAATAGTCAAGTGGAAGATTTCTTGAATTTAATGAGATAATCTTGTATTCCAAGAATACTTATCTTCATTCCATAACAAAATTCAAAGAAAATCTTTCTCCCTCTTTTATTCATATTTTTTGAAATTTTAGGAAAAATTAGGCAACAACAATTTATTTTATTTTAAACACCTTTTTCAGTTATTGGACTTTATGTTTGGGCTACTTAGGGGGCCTTTAGGAGAATTAAGATTGGATCTTCCAATGGACTTTGAATTTTCAATATTGAGCCACAATATTATCCAAGCCCATAAATATTAATTAATCCCACTACATAATTAATATTGCACTATCCATCTTAACCCATATTACTATTAATATGACTCCCGGTTATTATTTCACGTGTTTAAGATTATCTAGTCCATTAACTAATTCAAGCCACTGAAATAACTTTATATTAATTAACATCTTTTTCCTTGGTTAAGGAATGACTCAACATTATTATCCATGCCAGAAATAAATTTCACTTGCAAGATTTGACACGATAAATCTTATGAGCCTCCCAAGGGGACAAATCAAACAAGTGTACTTGCACACGATTCCCCGTATTAAATCTTAGCAATCGTCGTGTAATCAATATCATTGCCCAAGATACAAGGTATTGAATCTCAATGATCCTCTTCCCGTTGCACACGATCTTATTTAAGGGACGAAGATTAAGAAATAATGAACCACTGAGGTCTAATTCTTCTATTTTCAGTGCTGAAGAATTTGTCCTCCTATAGGTCCTGTTCAGTGCACAATGATGCACTGGTGTAATCTCTTGGTCAAGACAGGCAAATCTGAGCCTTACACCTCAACCTTTCGTGATGGTTTGTTCATTTCCATCTAGGTCGTGAAAGTGTACTTTTAGTTACAAGGGAATGTCAATTTAATCTTCTTTGATCTGGTATCACTAAATTAACTACAATGTAACACGTACTTCTTATTGAACAGTTATGCAGTAAATATGTGTAACATTCGATGATATTTAAAGCATCAGTGATAAATAATTTATTTCAGTAAATAAGACAGAAACTCAGTGTGATTATACAAAGTAAAAAGCATACTTTCCAGTATAATCCCAACACTACCAAATTACAATATTATCAATATATATAAAATATTTTTCTAAAAAAATACATGCATATCATGTTGTTGGAAAATGTGTTTAGACGAAGATGATGTAGGACTGACACAGTAAGTCGAGACAAGAGTTTGACCATTTCTCTATATATATAGCGATATTATATTCTGGTGTAATACAACAAATTCAAAACTTCACAATCGTTGCACTACGAATCGTAAGCTACTGGGCGAACATATTCGAGTACCCAGAACTTTCGGTCTCGACTCTAATGATCCAGATCTAGGATTTCTAAAATATTTTTGTATACACTGATTGCTTTGATGATTGAATGAATTCGAAATGCAATATGGGGGGTTAGGTATAATAGTTAAAGAGTTTTGGTGTCTTCTGATGAAGATTGCATACTTCTAGTCTGAATGAATTTGAGCCCTCTGATCGCGCCTCCTTGATGAGATTCAAATATGATATGTTAGATTGTAACCGTTTGCATGGTCCAACCCGTGTATGCAATAATCTAGGGTTGAGTCGACCGGATGTGTCTGCACATGAACCGATGCGGCACCCAAACCCATTTAAGTAGTGCGTCCAACCCGAGATCATATCAATCCTGTTGCACCTCATCGTGAGTTTGATTCTTGCATCTCACATCTAATTGTCCAAGCCTGTCACAAATTGTGTGCCGGTTAAAATTTGGGGTTTCTAAGCTCATAGTTGACGTGGACCCTGATGTGGATTTTTTTCCACTTTTTACTCGATTTTAATTTACAACTAGCTAGGTAAATAGATGAATAAAATAAAATAATAAAATAAAAGTGAAAATAAAAAAAAATAACTTTGACATATTAATTTGACATGAAGATAAATCATTTCATATTTAAATCTTTAAAAAAAATGCACATTATTACTCCCTATTTGTTATGATTTGGAAATCCAAATTTCAAAAGAGCAAGTCTGCGGTGAAACTTGTTCATATTGTGAAATTTATATCGTTATACTTATAAACTAATACCACAAAACTTATCAACTGTTACCACTAAATTTATAAAGCAATATGATAACATTAGATGCATATGAGTGTTAGTTTATAAGAGTAATGATATCAATTTACAAGTGTAATGAGTTTGTGATTTCAAATTCCTCAGATTCCAAATTACATAACCTAACATCAAAAATACATTATTAAATTATTCTCAACCCAACTCGAAAATCTAATTCAATTTTTATACTTTAAATTTTTAATCTTCTGGAAAATATAATATTGAGAAAGAATATATTATTAAATTATTTATTTAAAATTAATATAGATAATCAAAAAAAATTACATATATAAAAATATATGCACACAGAAACATATAAATATATACATAAATACATAGACATACAATTTGGGAGATAAATATGTCGTCATTTTCCTATTACATGCGATAAAATCATCAATTCCCTGATTGGTGTTCTACTTTGTGTTCCATGATATGAATGTATGATCACGTGAAATAAAAAAAATTTAAACGAACGGATATATTCTGGGTCCATATGTTGAAGATTCAGTAAGGTGAAACACCAAGTGGAATGTGAAAGGTGGTGCTGAGAGACACTCACAAAATTAAAATTGTGTTTATTTATCTAATGAACTCAAGATCAGGATGAAGTATTTGTACAGTGAATTGGGAAACCGCCCCCAACTGTAACTTAACCAACTAACTAGATTGATTAACCCTAACTAAAGAGTGGTTAAGCTAAACAATACTTTAGTAAAGAAGCCCATCGTATACACGTGCTCTGTGTAATTGTAATATGTTGTGATTGGTTATGGAATATCGGAAGACCCAATACTAAGAGAATCTCGAAGCTGCAGAAAATGCGTAGGTGACAAGGGCTTAGTAAAAAGATCAGCCGGTTGATCTTCAGTGGGAACGCGTAGGCGACAAGGGTTTAGTTAAAAAATAAAATAAAATCACATTCTACAAACTCACACCCCACACTTAAACAAGTACTAGTTCTCAAGCACAAAACTACAAGGCATAGTAACATGTAATTTGCAAGGGAATGAAAGACATAGAGTAAAACGACTTTACCCATTTCAATGGTCTCAGAGGTTGTTGTAGTTGTATCAAATATGATCACAACACTGACGGGTTAGTGTTGGTATGATCCTTCTAAAATTTATTCCAAGTAAGGCAATCCATGATTTCGCCATACAAGTACTCTCTACACACTTTCATGGGACCTATAGAAACACTATGTTTACAAGAAAACTTATTAAGCAACAAAAATAAAATAAAAACAAGATGAAAATTAAATACTAAAACTTAAAATATTGGGTGACTTTGTAGTGGAATGTTCTTCTCCCTTTATTTATTGTCACTGGCTCGACAAAAGAAGTCTATGCCAATCAAAACAGAATACTGATGGGGCCAATGTTATTCACGTTCTGCTGCAACAAAATTAATAGCATGTGTTAACCTCTTCCCATATTTTTTTTAATAAAATTTTAAAATTTATTTAACACGAAAAGTTCAACAAAATTATAACTACTCGACAACGACACCAAAATTTGGTGTGCTGTCGCAGGCACCCATAAATATAATATTATATCTTCACTGATTCACTAATATGTAGTACGATAAGTAAGGCTCGATCCCACGAGAAGTAGCAAATTATATTGAACAATTCGTGTAATTAGAAGCAGGGGGAGTTGGATGGTTGTTTTTAAAACAACTAGAAAACA
Source organism: Stenogyne calaminthoides (assembly GCA_037126765.1). Classification (NCBI taxonomy): domain Eukaryota; kingdom Viridiplantae; phylum Streptophyta; class Magnoliopsida; order Lamiales; family Lamiaceae; genus Stenogyne; species Stenogyne calaminthoides. The sequence continues at coordinate 23,510,943 of JBBCBC010000019.1, forward strand.
ATAAAAAGAGAAATTCTAGTTCTTGGATTTGTTTCCCCTTGAATAATTTTCATACACAATCAAAATTCACGGAAATTCCAACTCTTCTTTGAATCTTGCCCCTAGAACAATAGTACGATCAGACTAGTCCTAATTATTTATTATGTTTAATTAATTAGAAGGTATGACCCGCAATTAACCTCTTTCAATGAATATCACCAAGACATGTACTTGAGATTCAATTCCTAAAATACTATAACGAACCAAAACAATGGAGCAAACTAGACTATGAAAGTGAAATGTTTGAATCATACAATCTAGACTTCGTTATCCCTAGGGCATTTTGTCCTATTTGCCACTTTGATTACACAAATATAACAGTTACATATTATAAAGCGTAATCTAGCTAGAAATAGTTAACTAATAAATTTGGATGATCAAACCAAATAAACTTAGTAATTAGACAGGCATAGTATTGGTCCTAAATAGTACTTAGATAGAGAGTTTTGAAGTCTTGATGGAGGGGGGGGGAGGGTTGAATAGACTTCGTAGGCCCAAAACATATTTTTCAACAAATGAGGCTAAGTACACACAAGAAGAAGACGATGTCTTAAAGTTCAGAGAACAACTAGGTTTTCAAAGTTTTGCTGTTATGCGCGGAAACGTTTTTAGAAAGATGAAAACCCTCTTTGAAAAGCTTGAGATAAAAAAAAAAGTAAATAAACCAAATAAAGTGCATACGGATTTTATAGTGGTTCGGAACTCATGTCCTACGTCCACTCTCCCTTTCGTCAAAGAGGACTTCACTAACAAACTCACTTTCGTCCTGAAATTTACAAGTACTAATTCCTTGTTTTACAACAACCCTATCGAACTTCAAATAGTAGTTCAGGGCAAACACTCAAACTATCTTGTAATGATAATTTATAAGGTTTTTATTTCACAACTCTTCTAAGCTAGATTATGCATGTAAGCTCTAAAGTGATTGTGTACTGATCTCGTGTATTTCTCTTATGTTTATCTAGTCGTGTAAAGTGTATATTATGTGTGTGTTCTCTCTCCTGTACTGCATTCTCACTTGAGCTATTTATAGATGATGACTAGAACTAGCCGTTGGAGAGCTAGCAGTTTGATCATCTATAATTAAGGAAGATAATCAATTGTTGATTGATTATGTGATCAGAAAGTCTTGATTTGCATGGTTGTTTGACTTCGGTCTCAAAGATTACAGATTTGTCTCAATAGCAACAATCATTTTGTCTTGATTGATCTTCATTTTCGGCTCGCATTAATTCTTCCTTGTACTCTCTGCTGGTCTTATTCTATTTTATCTTCCAACGACGAACAAGTCTTCTGACGCTTAGTATCAGGGACTTGCTTCAAGGATTAATTACCAGATGACTTTCATGTCTTCTGGTCTTCATTGTAGAGTCAGCTGGCCTTCGACCTTAACTTCCCTATATTCTTTTGTCTTCAGCTGGTATAGCAAGTCTTCTAGTAGATCTTCTAGCAAGTTTTCTGATCTTCCGGTAAGTCTTCTTGTCTTCTTTACTTTGTTCCCCCTTAACCAAAGAACCTATGCTAGACCTATACTAGATGCTGACTAACATGCTCAGATGGTCCCATTACACTATGAGTTTTAACATCTTCAAAACATGAAATATATCCTACATATAACATAAACCAGACACCGAAGAAATCAAAGAGAAGAGATAAGAAATTCGTTACTAAATCATTGAGAATCAATAATTCAAGGTTCTACTCCTCCTTGAACAAGAATAAATAATTAACTACCAAACATGAGTAATAAAGTAACATAATCATAAAGTACCAATGTTTTCCAAAAATCTCTATGATCCTAAAAAATCTTGTCTTTAATCAACAATCCCTTAATCATGGCTTAAATTAATGCTCATTATTCATAGCTCAAATCAAGATTCCTCATACATGACTCAAATCAAGGCTCTTCATTTATGGCTCAAATCAAGGCTCCTCTTTTTTAGCTCACATGGCCAAATACTTGGTCATCAATAATAAATGGAGTAAATTACGTGCCTGGTTTCTTAGTTGAAATATTATGCTGCAATTAACGTTGCCCAATGTTAGCCCATTTTCTTCAGTTTTGGTCCACACAACTTGCATCCATAATGCTTTGTTGTATCAAGCTAACAAAAAGGTTCCAAAACAACCTAAATTAATGGAAATTACAACATCAAAGTAATCGAGAACAATGAATTAATAACCAAAAAATGATCACAATAAACACATAAATAACTCACTAAGCTCGACTTATTATGAGATCTTCACCTTATATAAATGACCAATATCCACCTGATACAACCCTTGATTAAGCACATCTCTCAGAAGGATCTTATTTGTTTTCAAACCCTTGATGAAATAACAATTAGAATGAAAATTCAATTATGACATCATTATCTCTATCAAAAAAATTATGACATCATTTGTAACATCCGTCCCAAAATTAAATAAAAGAACTCTTTAAAATAAATATTTATGTGTGCTTCTTTTCCAAATAAGTTTTAGAGCGTGTACATTTGCTAAGATTTTATTTTAGGGAATCGAACGAGTATTTTGAGCAAGAGCACTCCTAGTATTTAAGAATGAAATATTTAAACAAAGATGTTACCATAAGTTATTAAATAAAAACATTCTAAGGAAAAAATATTTTAAATAATTAAGGTTTTGGTATAAAAAGCGGAAATCTAACGAATAATAAATACGACGATGGAAAAATCCTCTTCGTCTAACTAAATTAGAATTATTGAGAAAGTTAAGAAAAATCGAATTTTTAATTAAATAAATAATTTTTATCTCGGAGCGTGACATAATCGCTAAAAAATCTAAACAATTAATCCTAACAAATTCGTAAATTTTAATTAACAAAATTACAAGCTTACAATACATATGTGGAGTGGGGTTAATACCGAGTAGTAATAAACATCACACTAAGTAAATAGCTTCTACAAATTCGTTTTTACCCACATAAAAGTTTTGGGTTAATCTCCGCCAAATACTACTTTTACTATTCAAATGAAGCTTTAACTCAAAGAATTAAAACAAAAAGTTATTCTCCTTCCAGACATGTAACCATCAATGCCCCTTTCTATAAATAGCATTCATTCCAATCAAACCACCTGCTAATTTTCACTCAAAGCATAGAAACGCTGCAGAAATCCATCCACCACCACCATCAAAACTCATCACCATCCTTCATCAACCACCATCATCCAAGCTCATCATCACCATCGACAAGGCTATCGTCATTATCGTCGAACCCATCATCATCATCAAGCTCATCACCTTCTCCAAGCCAAAGCTTGTCTCCATTCAAGTATGCATTTTGAGGTAATTTTGAAACCCATGAGAAATAAGAACACTATCTTGATTCCTCTTATTTTTCTTCATTTTGCTTAATTCCAAGTCAAGATCATCTTCTACAAGCTGTTAGAAAACCGAGCTATTCTAATCTGCTAGCAGAAAACAGGGGAGAGGAATGACAAAGATGAAGTGCTGCTGAAACAAATACTCGGACGATCACCACCACGCTCGAACTCTCAAAACCAATTTCAAGTCTTAACTTTTCTAAGTTAACGAGGTGGGTGTCATTACTGTATTTTCTTGAATGTTATATGGATTGTTGGTGTATTCCATACTGAACTAAACAAACACAAATCTATAACTAAGAACACAAGAAAATAATTAATAAAATAGACAAGCTTATGAATGATATAATATGTATCTTACGAGATACATAAGATGCGATTTCACAAAGGAGGTGGGAAGATGAAAAAGGAAATTGCACGTGGTAGCTGTTGCCAGTGTTCCACATGATAATTATCATGCGATGTAGGCTGGAAGCGACAAGGGTATTGCATGTGGTCGGAGCAACCAGTGTCCCAAAATGAATCTAAGGATCAAAATGAAATGTTTATGATCAAATGATCATGATAAATGATATCTTATGAATATTATCAATGTTTAAGAAATTAAGCTACTAATAAGATTACCATAAGAAACCAAGTTGTGAACGAGTCTACACAAAGACTCCATACAATCCTCCAAAAATCATCAACGCAAAAGCGTATGAATAATCTTTTAATAAAATATCAAGATAATTATATTTCTACAGATCTTTAATCAATCAGATATAGAAAATAAGAAGATGTCCATACGTGAGAAGTAGCTCACCCCCCCTTTTTAATACCATTTCAGATTTCGACTTCGAGAGGCCAGAGCAGCAGCAGGGATGACACGGAGTTTCCTAAACATTAATAATATTGATGCATATATATATATATATATATAATGCTTCGCTTTTATGTTGGGCGAATTTATTCATACGCCGAGCAACAAACTCCTTAAAAGTTGCTCGATGATTAAAATGTATGCTATCTTATAAACGATTGATTTTGTTATAATATCATAATCTAATTTTAAACAAACGGGCCCACACTATTTTGTGTTTTATATCTTTTACTCAATGTATTACTTTAAAAAGATTTTTTTTTAATTCGGATTTCTGGTTACTATATGTGACAACTCGGATTTAGAATGTTAAAGCGATAAAGGCTTCATTCCGGATTCGCGGCGTTACATCATTGTCTTTGGGAAATGGAGAAATACTTAAAAGAGTCTTAGTAATATCTGGTACATGTAGCACATTATTCAATGCAACAGATCTGTGATGCTGAATACAAGGTAAACTGAGAGAAGCAACATGTGTAATAGAAGCCTCAAAACTATTACCAATAGTAAGGGTTTGAAGTACCTTGATAAGGAGTGTAGATTTCCAAGTTGAGAGGTGATGTGGTGTGTAGCTCCACTCTCTACAAACCAATCTGAGGTATTGTGAACCTAAGAAGTAGACGCTACCTCATGATTGTTTGAAAGAGAATAAGACTGGGAAGGAAAAACATTAGGAGAGAGAGAAGTGTGAATGGGTTAGGGATTCAAAGTGTTAGCAATGTTTGGTTGATATGTGTTACCAGTGTATGAATTAGACTAATTATGATGATTCTAAACCTACTCAAGGCCTTGAAAGCTAGAATCAAACCTCTAGAAACATTTTGCAGCAACGTGGTTGATCTTACCACATAATTAACATATGATTTTATGTTTAGGAGGAAACTTAGACATTCCTCTAGGCTTGCCACTATCCGAAGAACAGAGAAAACCTATAATAAAAAAATGAAGGGGAAAACGAGAAATTGACAGAACAAACAAAAGAACAAGCGGAAAAAAAGGATCTATTGATGAAACAAAAATAAATAAAGCAAGAAACGAACATCAAACGATAACGCTCGTCGATCAATTTCGCACAACTCCAACACATAAATCAAAAGAGACCTTTTGGGCTCAAGATACCAAGAGACACTCACAAAATCAAAATTGTGTTTATTGATCTAAAGCTCAAGATTAATTATTTATACCGTGAATTTAGAAACCGCTCCCAACTGAAATAAAGTGATAACAATTTATACCCACGCAAATTATCGTTGAAATCACTATGCTGAAATTTCTATGCATTAATGGTATCAAGTTACAAGAGCACATATTAAAAAAAATGATACAAATTGTATTAATTTATTTTAGCTATAATTGTTGCTACTGCAATTAAAAATTAGTTAGTGTAAACTAAACATAAAAGTTAGTCTTAATTTATAATTATATTCTTAGAGTTGACATCATAATTTTTGGTTTAATATGGAGTTATTTTATTAGGTGAGAGAGTACTAGTAATAGGGTTAATTAATTATAAGTTAGGAAAAATATAAAATGGATAATTGAGATTAGTCGGTCGAATAATTAGGTGGATGAGAGGTACAAGTGAAGTGAGATAACAATTTAAAGGTAGCAAAAAACAGCTTAGAAATGCACATATTTTAAGAGGACGTAAAATGGGGATACAGATAGATATACAGATGGGGTGGGTTTGGCACTTTACTAACCCATCATTCCTATCCATTTTTTATTTTATTTATTTATATCATATCATTCCTATCCATTTATTAATTCCTCGTCATTTAATGGAAATTGGCAACAAATACCCATCAAACCAGGTTTTTATTTTGCTTTTTCTGTAATCAAATCAAATAAAACAAACAGAACCTAATCCATGACTTTTGGTTATGCTGCTTCTCATGTCTGTATACAGTATTGCATAAATCAAAGATGATATATTATGCTTCAAATCATACACACATGTATGTATCACTATATGGATATGTATTTGTTATAGATTATTATTATAATAACACATATTTATTATATATATTAACACATATTTATTTTTATAGTAATATAAATTTATGTGTGCATTTTATTGTTTGTTTTGAGCGATTTTTTTGAGAAGATTCAATTGAGTCGATTAACACATGAACGATCTGCAAATTTATTTGATCTTTCTCAAATATGCTAATATTGCACATGCAATATTACATAGGAGCGCCCATCATTTTATTTTTGATATATTTTTTAGAATATTTTAATAATGGCCCATTACATCCATAGTCTCTATTTTAGTTGTGATGTGTTGTATTTATTAAATTATATTATTAATTATTTTGAAATTGTTTATTTATCTAAGTATATTATTTTATACATATGTTACACACATTTATGATATTTTAGTATATTTTTTAAATCTAGTTTTAGAATTTTATAATGTGTATATATATATTATAATTTTGTTATATAAATTATATTTATTAAAAAATATATTCAAATTATTCGATTTTATTTCAACGATTCAACCAGTCGAATTAGTGATTCAGTTATCTAATTTATTGTCCAATTCAATAACCTGTCCGAATTTAAAAATATTTATCTAATAAATATAAATTCAGTTTTACAGTGAACGTGTGGACATGAAAACTAACTTTTGAACTATTATTTCATCATGTATGCATATTATTGTGTCTTTATACACATTCACGTAATGAGAAATAATACACAACTTTTCTTGCAAATGAATGGCCACAAAAGTATATGCCGTCGAAATTTAAAATTTAGAACTAAAATTATTTCATCATGAATCATGCATATTATTTTCGTGTGAAAGGCTTTATGAATAATAACCACTTTCAAATAAAAGAATTCATTTTCCAAATAAAATAATCAATCAAAATGTGGCCTTTTCCTTTCAAACCAAGCAAATGAATGGCCACAAAAGTATATGCCGTCGAAAAATTTAAACTTTATTAGGTTGAACCAAAAATAAAATTATAAAAAAACGTTTTTTTTTTTTTTTAATTAATTTATATTAAATATTTAAAATTTTAATCCCTCACTTTTTCTCCAACACTTTCGATGTAAATGAAAGGCTACTAAAATTTATAAAATATGATACTTGCTCAAAAATATAAAAATTTTTGTAATATTTATTTTCCAAATAAAATAATCAATCAAAATGTGGCCTTTGCTGGCCTCCTTCAAACCATTATACCAATAAAATAATAATTAATAACGAATTATGTGATTGTGTAATTTTTTAAGAGAAAAAAAAAAAAGAGAGGATCAAAACACATAAAATTAATTATTTGTAACAAATAATTATTCACACTGATCAAACCGTCAACCTCCTATAATTCTAATAGTGACAATCCACCAGCGCCGCGGCGGAGAATACCGCCGGAAACTGATCTTCGGGCGGCGCCGGCAGGTTGAGATCCAACGCCAAAATATTTCTCGGCTTCTCAAAAACTTCACGCGACGACGTCGTATTAGCAGCAGCTACTCTATGTCTCCTCATGTGCCCGCCCAGCGCCTGACCCGACCCGAACTCCGACCCGCAAATTGAACACTCATGAATTTTATGCTTCCCCTGTCCGTTATAACAAACCCTGTCAATTACCGAATTTGTTAAATGCGCCGGACGAAAATGCCCCTCCTCGTCCCCCTTATTATCCGGCGGCGGCGGAATCTTTTTCCGATCATCATCCGCGGCGGTTTTGGGCCTCTTATGGCTGGCCCGGTGGACGCCCAGTTCTTGTAACGACGGGAAGGCTCTGTTGCACGTTTTGCACTCGTAAATGTAGACGCCAACTTTCCCGGCGGCGGCGCCGGCCACCGCCGCCGCCGCAATTTTTTCGGATTTTGAAGGGGAGGAGCCACGTGCGAGGAGAATCAAACAGTGGGCCATGTCATCGTCTTCTTCTGTAGTTGTGGATGAGGTCGTCGGAGAAGAAATCGGGAAATTGTAGAAATCGCCGCCACAGCCGGTGGAGGAGGCGGAGGACGATGGGCGGCGGCGCTTTGCGCGCTTGCCTTTAACGATTATTTGATCGCTGGAGCCTGATAATTCTTCCATGAATTCCAATTTCATCATTGATTTCCAAATCCAATGAGGTCCAATTAATAGTATTTGTAATTTCTCTGTATGTATATATATTGAAAGAAGAAGAGGATTGAAGAGAAATTGGAAAGAGAGGTGAAGTAGTGAGTGGAAGTGAAGAGTAGGGATGAGAGAAACTGTGAATGCGATAGTGAGGCTATAAAATACAAAAGATATATATATATACACACATACTCCCTCCATCTCATAGTTAACCGCATAGTTACTGTATGTCCGGGTTTAAAAAAAAAGTGATAAAATAATAAAGTGTTGGGATATAAATAGTTGTTTATTAGTATTTTATGTGATAAAATGATAAAATGATGAATTGTTGGGGTAGAAAGAGTTGTTTATTAGTATTTTATGTGATAAAGTGAGTATTTTCATTTAAGAGAATGTTTAGTTTAGTATAGGATGCCCAAAAGGGAAATAGTTCAGTTAAGTATGAAACGGAGGGAATATAATATAAGCAATTACTATTTCAAGCTAAGGAGAATTAATATAAATGAAATTATATGTTGAAACTTAATTTTAGAATATTTTTTTTTTGTGGTATTAGAAATTTTGAAATAAAATTTATTTGAACCTGAGTTAATGGTGAATTTTAATTTTTAAGATTATTATTATGCATAAAATTTATTATTATTTAAAAAGTAAATAATTTTTATACATAATAATAATAATTTTTATGCATAATAATAATAATTTTTATACATGATAGAGCACATTTATAAACTTGATTCACGGAAGTGTTATTTAAATTTTGGTTCATCCCACATCACAAGTTAGGTGAAATAATATTATCTCATTCAAAAATTCAAATTGATAGAGTGATGGATTCAGATCTGGTGCTGTACAACACCCTCCTATGCACACACACCATTTAATCATATACGCACACACACATACAACCGTGCGGGTGTGTGTTGTGGGGAGGGTGCACATCACCTTCCTGTACAACACCGAATCCCTTCCTTAGAGTGATGTGATTAATTCGTTCACGAATTTTATTTACCTAATCAAAGTCTAAATTGTTAAAAAGCCATTAATTTCGTTTCAAAAAAAAAAGTGATAGATTAATTTGTTAGGGCTATTTTCAACGGCAACTCATTATGATAGAAGTATTTTTTTATAAATTGGTGTGCTCCAACATTAAAAATAAACATTTTTAGCTTTTTATTTGTGTTCTAAAACATCCTAAGTGTTAAAAAATTAATATAAATAAATGAAGTTAGTACATCTCAAATTTATACATTTAAAAAGACTGACGTTGCCGGCCGGTCAAAAGTTTAGCATGAAGTAGTTTAAGTTTAAGCCAACCAATCTTGTGCTTGAGTTTACAACTAGCTACAAATTAAAGCATATATCTGTGTCCCTCGAACAATTTTAACTAGCGTGGGGTCTAATGTGCACTACGTAAACAATGGACTTTATAATATATTTTTTAAATATATAATATATGTATTCATGAAATATACTTCATTCGTACATTAAAATTGTGGTCATTTTTTTTTGACATGTTGTACGGAAAGGTAAATTAAGTACGTTTATGGACACAATTTTTTTTTATCTTTTTCGTCCAACAATCACTTAATTACTCAAGTTATCATTATACTTTACTCACAATCAATTATGTTATTCATAAATAGACTTAATTAACCTTTTCGTACAAAATGTCAAAACGAAATGAACACAGTTTTGGTGAATGGATGAAATATAATTTATTTATATTTAAATATAAATAAATTTTGTTAAATAAATTATATTTTAATATAAATATATTATATATTTCATTGCAATAAATAGTATATTTCAATATAATGCATTATGTAGTGCACGGTGTACATGATGCATAAAAAACCTAGCATTTTAACTAGGTAAGGTGGTGAATTTGGATTAATCGATGAACAGGTCTCATGTGCACCAGATGCACCGTACATTTTATAGTGTATTTTATAACCATGCAATTTTTTGTACTGAAATATAAAACTTGTTTACACTGAACCGTGCAACTTGTTTCTTATATTAATAGTTGCACGGTTCAGTATAAATAAATTGCATATTTCAGAGCAACAAGTTGAATGGTTTTAAAATATACTACTCCCCCGTCCCGCACTTGTTAATTTATTGTAGGCACAATATTTAACGTATAAATTATTTAGTAGTATTTGAGAGAATAAAGTGGTTTTTAGTTGATGGTATTATAAACCTTTCTACTTTATTGTAAAGTAAATGAGAGGATAAAATAATTTTTAATGTGTATAAAGTAATGACATAAGATGTAATTTTTAAGATGTAAGGAGGATATAGTTGTAAAATGCAATGTTGTTTTATTATCATTTAAGAAAATGTCAAAACAAGTGAGGGACGGACCAAAATGAAAAATGTACAAATAAGTATGGGATGAAGGGAGTACGAAATGCACGGTGCACCTGGTGCATACAAGACTTAACCTTAATTGATACTTCCTTATTTCAATTTTCTTTTAGTCTCCATTTGGATGGATGAGTTTGAAATCCATGAATTTCACACACAAATCATCACTCTCCAATGGATTTACAAATACTTAGATTTGAAAGTTTAGTTTAAAATGGAGGGATTTCAAATATTCATCAAAACCTAATTTGAAATCTCCTCCTCTCTGCCCCTTCCCTCTCTCTCCCCCCTTTACTCTCTTCACTTCTCTCTCATCTCTTGACAATTCATGATTTAAAATTTATGTAATTTTATATTTATTACTCACTCCCATTCCGCATCAGTTTTCACACTTTCATTTTTAGTTTGTCCTATATCAGTTTTCACACCTCAAAATGGACACATTTTATCCAACTCTCACCCTAAAAAAATACACTTATTTACCCATATGCCATTACGTTTTCTAACTTAATTAAAATAACTAAACCTACTTATCTTACTAACCCAGCCCATTAATCCATTTACTTGCTAATTAAATTCCCTAACCCAGCCCAAAAATAAAACCCAACCCAAAAACAAAAAACAAAAAACCCTAAATCAACCAACCCTAAATCCACCCCTTTTTTCTATTCTCTCTTCTCTTTCTTTCTCCCCTAATATTCTCTCTAAAATCTTTTTCTCACCCCTCTTCGTTTTGCCAATCTATGTCGAAGAAATCCCTAATCATCTTCACCCTAAAATTCTCACTGACGCTCTATCAAAACCCCACCCATACAAATGACCGAGTCTTCCACCTAACCCTATCAAAAACCTACCCCTATTTTTTGATGTACCTCATTTTTATCCAATCTATGTCGAAGGAAAATTCACCGACCCATCGATTGTAGAAGGGTTTATGATGAATCTAAAGGGCATATAGTGGGTGGAAACTCAATATCCATACCCTGGAGTGGAATCGAGGGCGCATTTACGTTCGATGGAGTGGGGTAACTCCACCTCTGCACCCGTCGGTAAATTCTCTGTTGTTGTCCATGTTTCAATGAAACTTTTGTCTTTGTTCGATAGTTCCCTATTTTGTTCTATCTTCTTTTCGGATTAATTTTGTGGCTCACGCGGTGGATGGAGCATTAATGTCACCAATTGTGGAGGACTCCATAGAGAAATGATCAATTTATCAAATGTCTTGGGGTATGGTGTACTGCTGTGATTAGGTATAATTTATGATACTTGAATTTGAGGCTTTAATGTCAATCCTTGAATAGGCTTTATGGTGATGAATTGGCTTTATTGTGATCCCCTCTGTGTTACCCTATGATGTTTAGGGGTTTTGATGAATGTCACCAATTTGTGATATGATGGTGTTATATTGTGATCCCCTCTATGATACCCTATACTTGCATTAATGTCACCAATTGTGAGATTTCCCTTTATTATGTTTATGATGACATTGTTATTTGATTTATCTTGTGATCCCTCCTGTGATAATGCTATTGGGTACATTCTGATAATTGTTATATGGTGATACTTGCTTATTGTTTGAGGGGACATTCTGGCTATATTGTGAGTAATTTGTGATACTTGCATTAATGTTACCAATTGTGAGAATTCTCTGATTTAGGAGACTTAATGTCATCCCTATGATGATATTATTTTTAGGGACTTTGATGATTATCTTGTGATACTTGCATTATTGATATGATACGGGGGAAAATTGTATTTATGAGTAAGAAGTTATATTTATGGTGGACTTTAATGCTTGTAAACTGTTTCTCTTATTGTTTATATAATATGGGGCCTGTTGAGTTGATTCCTTAATCACTAAATTAACAAAAAGTTGATTTGACAAGTTTGCCCTCCCTGTAAAAATGAATATAGGCATATAGGAGAATTCCTTGGTTTGAGAGATGAGATTCTGTGGGATCACTGTTTGATTGTTTATTCTGTGATTGTATGGGTTGGGTTTTATTTTTTGGTGGTAATTATGTGCTTCTTCATAATCCCAATGATGAATGTATCACCAAATTAAGTTGATAATGGCACCATAGAAGTAAATTGCATGTTTGCTTTATTTTGGAGACTTATTATGACTTTAAAATTCAAACAATTCTGAAGGATTGCAAAAGGTAAGCATTAAATTAAATTGTTAAGGCATTACATGCAAAAAGACCTTACATATTCCATGTTTACAACCTAAGCAAGACCTAGATGACTGTTTGGCTGTATGTTTATGTTGTAAACATGAACAAAAAGTAGACAAAAGTAAACATGAACTCCTAAACCCTCCACTAATCATAACCTAAACTTGACATAACAAGTCCTAGTGATATTGTTGCTCCTTCAATTTGTCCCTCCTGTAGCAAGTGATCTATGCATTCTCTCACAAGTTGGTCATCCACTTCAAGTGTTAAAGTTAGCCTCCCTTCTCTAGATAGCTTGTCTTTGTCCATGTGGCTTTGCTCATATTAATTGTGACCCTTTATCTTTATAATATCAATCATGTTAGTCTGCAAACTTAAGAATACCTTGTTTAGGCTATATGGTTCCATCTTCACATATGCTTCTTTCACATTCTTCAACAACACATCCACATTGTATGATGATGTGTCTACTTGTAATGATTGAATGCTTCTAAACCACCCCAAATCATTGATGTTCAATTTTGATGAGTTGGGTGGTTGATACACCAGTTGGATGTTGAAACCATCTGAACTTGCAACAACCCTAAAATCTTGATCATTGTTGTTGATATGTGGCGTTGTATTATCTTGCTGTATGAATATGTTCTTTGATGCATGTGCAGGCCATTTTGCCTTAATTGCTGGTATTATCTGAAATAAAATGAAAGTAAATGTACTAATGTAGGTAACTAGTAATGTCACCAATAGGGAAATGACTTTTTCCCTATTTGGAGACTTACTTATGTAACTAAATGATGACAATGCTCTGATAGTTACCTGGTTTATGAGACAATCTTTGATGACCTCCTTGGTGATACTGTCTATTGGTTTTGTGACATCTGTTCCCCTTACCCTGTTTATGATGTTCCTTTGTGCTGGTACATTTTTTATGAATGGGAATAGCCCAATTTTTCCATCAAACAAAAGTGAACCATCAGTGTTCCAGATTGGTCTAGAAACTGCAGACGTGAACATCACTTTGGGGATGAACTTCTTGCTCTTGCATGCTCTATATGGTGCAACTTCTATTGGTAATTTGTATCATCTCTCTAATGCTCTTGTCATGTAGTTCAAATCAATTTTAAAAGTTATTTTGAAAGTGATTTTGTTGTAGTTCAAATCAATTTCCAACTCATTCAAAGCAAACCTGAGCCTTTGTTGCATGTTTACCAATGTTATTGATGGCTTTATTGCATTTGTGTGAGCCTTAATTTCCCCTCCTTGAACCCATCTGCAAATGGTACTCTTGCTGATTTTCAACTCATGGACTAAGTTTCTGATGGTTGTTCTCTTCTCAAATGGAATAGCCATCATTGCATCTCTGTCTAAGGTTTTTTTGCTGGTGAGATTATGCTCCAAACCTAACTTCCCACTTTGAAAATTGATTAAGCCAGCTTTTGACCTTTGATCTTTTTTAGCTTGTCAGACATACTGCGCAATTCTTCTATGGACTCCAAATGATGCAGAAATCTCAGCAAGCTAACCTCTATTAACAATACCACTGGTGTTGTTTGCAAGTAGGATTTGAGCAATGACATTCTTCTCCGATGGAGTCAGATCTGTGGGTCTTCTATGTTTCCTCATTTAATGAAATTTTTATGACTTTGTTTTTGTTTGGTGACTGAAATTACGAGCAGGAAGTTGTATTTATGGTGGACTTTAATGCTTGTAAATTTAGGAGGGACAAAATTCCTTTTGTAATTTTGGATAGATCACCATTAAAAAGTGATTAAACACTCGTACTTTCCAGCTTTTAGAAATTTAGGAGGGAAATTTTCATTGTAATTTTTGGAGGGAAATTTTTCCTCCAAAAGTATATTCAGATTTTAATTTTCCAACCAAGTGTAGGATTTATTTAATGTTGTTTACTGTTTCCAGCAAAATGTTGGACTTATTTAATGTTTTTTACTGTTACTCTTACTGTTGGGCGCCTCCTGAGTTGAGTCCTTAATGACTCAATTAGCAAAAAACTAGAATTGGCTACTCTGCCCTTCCTGCAAAAAGGAATAAAGGCATAAAGTGCAATATTATTGGTTTGCGGTCCCAGATCAGTGTGAAAACTGATCTGGGACGGAGGAAGTATTTTTCAAATCCATTAATTTCAAATCTCCGTTTCAAATGGAACCTTAAAGAATTTGACTTTTGAAAAAAAAAAGGATAAACACAACGAGGGGTGGCAATTAATTAATGATCGAATATTACCAATTCTCTCCCGTATTTAATTAATCCCGTACCACACTTTATTAAGAGTGTATCATCATTAATTTACCCCGTACCACACACTATTAAGGTTGTACCACCATTAATTCACCTCGTACAACATTTTATTTAAGCTCGTACCACCATTAGTTCACCACGTACCACATTTTACTTAAGCTCGTACAACCATTTTCTTCACCCGTACCACACTTTATTGAAGCTCGTACCACCATTAATTCACCACGTACCACATTTTATTTAAACTCGTACCATCATTAATTCACCTCGTACAACCATTTTTTCACATGTACCATACTTTATTGAAGTTCGTACCACCATTAATTCACCATGTACCACATTTTATTTAAGCCCGTACCACCAATAAGAACTAATCTTTTTAAAAAAGAGTGATGAGGGTATAGTTGGTAAAAAAAAATTCTCTTTGGCTAGAAAAGAATAAAATTAAAATTATTAACAAAAAAAAACTTTTTAAAATAGAATTGACTAAAAATTGGGATTCTGTCTTAATTTTATTGTTCACCTCCTAATACAAGGTGTAAGACGATCCACCACATACAAATTTAATTAATTATACTTACTAGTTTACTTAACAGTTTCTACAAACAAATATATAATTAATTGTTAATTATGCATACTCTTAATATAAATAATTGAAGGTAGCGAAAACGAGTAACTGGAAAATATATAGAAGGAATATATATAGTGTTTTTTCTAAAATATTTTGTGAAATTAGTAACTCAGCTACTCAGCTTGGATGATAGAGTCAATTAACTTGGGTTCAAAATTCATAAAACAATTAAATTTGAGCGCGTATAAATGAACTTGAGAATTCTACTAAAATTTGTAAATTTATCCGTTGGACTTTTATCAAACATAGCTCAGGTACGATAGTCCTAAACCCTAGATTATACTTGTTTTATATTGATTTTTTATTTTCTGCATTAGAACATAATTAGATGCTTATTGACTAAGGAAAATGCAATCTTTCGAAAAAAATTGTTGAGTTGGTCCGTTCAAAACAACTTTGAATGCTTATGTGAATATGTATGTATGTCGATTAATGATCAAAATGCAACACAATATTTTTATATTGGTTTGAAAACTTCTGCACATTCAATATTCTCTATCAACAGGGGAAATCTTATATTTGGTGTTTTCTCATTAATAAGGACTAGACTACTAGAAGTTTACTGAGTTTTAAATCTCTCTTACAAGTTATCTTTTATACTAAAACTAATTCAACTACTTAACAACTCTTTGAACAAACTAATTTAATGATTCACTCAAATATAAGTGAGAATATTTTTTACATGATAAGATCAAACGTTAGGGCATGATTCTCTTCTAAGCTCTAATATTTTGTGTAAGCTCAAGAATGCAACTTGAACACAAGAATGATAAAACACTTGGGTAGCATCTTAGATCGAGTGTTTATTGTTTGAATGCTTGAGTAAATGAATGCATGTGTTTGTTAGATTTTCGACTAGTTAAATTTCTGGTAATACTGAATCAAAGGAAGGATTATAGAGAGAAATTTGATTATATTCTTTGAAGATATAATTCAAATATCAATCTCTATTATTGATAGGTAATGTGCTCGAGACTAGGTTGTTAATTCAACATTTTCCTAGAAATCCGCCTTAAATTATACCCAAAATATTGATTCTTTAGATAATATTCATGATAATTGTCGATGTCTTACTATGTTGTCGACTTTTCATTGGTCCATATCAATAGTTTAGGTACAAATGTGAACGACTCTTTTAAGTAAACTATTTGTTCATTATTTACTATTAAATCTGAATATTCTTTTTGTCTTGTAAATCAGACGACTTTTGTCGTGTAGTTCACAAGGTCTTCAACGACTACCAAAACAGATACTCTCTTTGTATTTGTACTGCAACACTTAGTCAATTTATGATTAACTTTAGTTGTCAACAGACGACGAATGCTAAATCCACATATTAACAAACTCGATTTGATGGTTTCTGTCGCACGACCGATGCGACACAGAGGTTGTCTGTCGCATGGTCAACGCGACAGAGAAGGCATCTGTCGCGTTGACAACGCGACAAATTTTTTAAATTTTTTTTTAATTAATTTATAATTTATTCATTATTAGTCAAAATTAATTATTTCATTAATTAAATATATATTAACTAATATTATATGATTAATTTAAAAAGTATTAATTATTTAGTTATAAAGTATTAGTTCTTTTATTGAAAAATATTATAGTTGTTTGGTGATATAGGATTAGTTCATCAAATGAAAAGTATTAGTTCATTCATTGAAAAGTATTAGTTCATTCGTTGAAAAGTAATAGTTATTTTGTCAGAATTTTTTTTAAATTAATTTATAATTTATTCATTATTAGTCAAATTAATTATTTCATTAATTAAATATATATATTAACTAATATTATATGATTAATTTAAAAAGTATTAATTATTTAGTTATAAAGTATTAGTTCTTTTATTGAAAAGTATTATAGTTGTTTGGTGATATAGGATTAGTTCATCAAATGAAAAGTATTAGTTCATTCATTGAAGAGTATTAGTTCATTCATTGAAAAGTAATAGTTATTTTGTTATGAACTATATTATAGTTCAGTTAATATGTATCAATTATCAATTTACACTTGAAAAAATAAATATACACATTAAATGAAAAATAAATATACACATTACAAGAAAAAATTATATTTTTCGTTATTTCAATAAAGTTGCTGCTATAAATATACAATTACATGAATTATGTTGAATTAAAAACATGAATTAAATACTAAAATAAATTATAAAAATGTGGTTGATCGTTATCTCTAGACCTATAATTAGACTCACGTCGCGGTGCATCCAAGTCGGTAAAGCTCTATTCTGCTTTCAAATTCTAAATCTAAACCATCTACAGAAGGGTCATGATAGTTTTTCCAGTATGCAGATAAAAATGGTACTGGATGGTCCTCGGTTGCCATTTGCAGCTGAAATTATAGTTAAAAAAATACAGTTATAATTCAATTCAATAAAAATCATAAATTTTAAAAAAAAATCTAAAATAACATCAATATAGTTTTTCGTTACCAATATCCAATTCAAATTGTTGTTCACGTTCCCCAAGACCACTGTTGATTTCGGACGTCGTGGATAGGCATCTATTGTTGCGGGAAGGCAAAAATGTGTTCTTGCTCAACAACGTGCGCAACGAAATGAAAGTGCACAACCATTTGAATTTCCACAAAACAATGTCGATCAGAGAAACTTTTCTTGGAGTTCATTCTTAGGTTTCGATCTAAACACCCCTGCTCAACCACAATATAATGACCAGGAGTCTATATAGGTGCAGTATGGTTCACATCCTTGCACCTACACACGCACATAATGGTTACATGACCAACATGAATCCTAATATCTCCCCAATAGGATTCCCCAATTTAGACTCACCCGCCATTGATTTGTTCATCTCCTCCTACACTATGCCGCAAGAGTCTACATCTCATATGGGCGCGTCTACATCTCATCACTCGATTCCCTCTCACCACTCCAGTCCCCATGTTCCCTCTACGTCTCATCACTCCGCTCAACAAGAGTATGAGGATGAATACGAAAATGTTCCGCAAGCAACACAAGCGTCATTCTCATCCTCGCGACGACGTAATGATTGGTTGACGACGACGGCCATGGACGGAGGACCTACTAATCCAAGTGTCTTGTGTGCTTTCAAAACACACAAAGCCAAAAAAATATGGGATGATCCTGTAAGTAAAATACTTAATTTTTTTAATTTTAATATATCATACGATTACGATATGTAAATTAACGAGTTAATTTTTATGTAAAAAATATGTAGACGTTTCTTAAGGTCCTTGGTTCCCAGACTTAAGTGAGATCTCTTGATAGATGGACGCATAATCCATTCAATCAAGGCCATCCTTTCTTTCAATTAATTCAAAATTCTGGATTGGAGGGTCTCGGGCAATACATGTTGCGTTCCCACAACATGCCCCTCATTACAGCATTCGTCGAGCGGTGGCACCCTGAGACGAACACGTTTCATATGCCTTTCGGGGAGATGACGATCACACTCCACGAAATTAATGTTATTCTTGGTAAACTGAAAATGAACTTTATTTTTAATAAATCAGATTTTGTACATTCTCATTAATTAATTTAATTTGTAATAAAAATAACTTTTTTCCAATGTAGGCTTGAACATAAATGGCCTTCCCGTCGTCGCAAGAAGTGGATGTATTGACGATGCATTGGTTGCTAGATGCGGGTATAGGGGAGATAACGAATGGTCAAATGTACTCCATTCGACAGTCCATCGTCTATCCCGCCGGTATCATTATTTCATGGATGCATTCATTTTCTTGACTTCACCGAAGGGTATATGCCGAAGAGGGTTGAAAGGCAATATGGGAGAGTTCAGTCCATACCCCCATCACCGTTCGACTTCGATCATAATCTTTCTAGATTGGGTGCCAAGGAAAAAAGCTATAGAAAGGTGCATGGGCCTACGGTGGCATATTGGAACGAGATGGCAAATCATAATTACCATCTCGGGCAGCTTGGTGACGTAGCTATAGTGCCGGATAGTACAACGTCGGATTATCCGATATGGTACACAAACATATCACATGCGAGAGTGCACAACCCTGCACACGGTGAAAACAATGTTTATGTCAATGCTATGGCGGGGTCAGCGCAATAAATGTTGGGACACGTGAGGCAACGCACACATACATTGATGAATCAAGCTCGTGATGATCCACAGTGTCCAGATTATATAATTCCTGGACTTAACGTGATTGCCCATCATGCCGGTACCGCACCAGTCCCCAATCCTGCATATTGGGGACAACAACATGCATATGCCCCTGAACAATTCGCCCAAGAAATACCTCCTAGTTGGTGGTGGGACGGAGCCCAATTTCAACAATATTACCAAAACCAACCCAACAACCCCGATGACGATAATAACAATCAGTAGTACACTTATTTTTTTTTATGTTAGATGAATTATTTATTTCTACTTAATTGCTTCATATGATAAATTAATATTTCAATTTTTTATCTCTTGTTAAATAGTGTTATTTATTTATACTGAATCGTACAAGTATTTTATTTCTTTTAATTTTGAATCATTTGCATTGATATTTTCCAAAAAAAAACATTAAACATAAATTAATAGAAAATATATTTTGATTAAAATATTTTAAATCGAAGCACTATATAAACTGATTACTAGGATTTTTATCTCACCTTATATAACTCATTCTACCGTCACAAATTGCCTCTGCAAAACACTCATTTCACTCTTTTGAATACACTTTTAAATTTAAAAAAATGTCAAAAAATAAATTAAAAATTAAAAAAAAAAAAAAAATTATGTCGCATAATCAACGCGACAGATGCATTTTCTGTTGCGTTGACCACGCGACAGACACCAACTCTGTCGCGGTCGGCACGCGACAACAACATTGCCAAATCGGGTTTGTTAATATGTGGAAATAGTTCAACTCTCAACAGACTAATATTGTCAGTCGAGGCTGACACTTTTGTTCTTAGAACAAAAGCTCCTTATCCCAATGTTATCAATTGATCGCTCAGATTATCATCTTTCAATGGTTCTCCATCTTCAAATTTTGTCCAGGTCTACTCAATTCAGTTGAGTTTCCCATCAACTGAATCCCTGCTAACAAATTAAGCTAAATTCTGTACACATCATCATCCAATGACATTTATCTTATTTTGACATTCAATCAAAACTATGAATTTTATACTCATAGTTATACACAAAAAAAAATCCATAGAGAGTGCGATAATTTTATAGACAATGAAAATGATGTTCTGTTTTGCATCTCATTATTATGAGTGTACTATAATTCTAGAGTATTTAGTGATATGCCTGTTGGGGTTATATTGAAAAATATGCTTTTACTTTGTATAATTAAACTGAGTTTTCTTATTTATTTACTGAAATAAATTATTAATCACTGTTGCATTTAAATATGAATGAATGTTATATATATTTATTGCAAACCTGTTCAATAAAGTCAGTAAGTATTACGTTGTAGTTAATTTGGTGATACCAGATCACAGAAGATCAAATTAACAGCTCCTCGTAATTAAGTACAAATTCACAACCTAGATGGAAATGAACAAACCATCATGAAAGGTTGATGTATAAGACTCGGATTGACTTGTCTTGACCAAGAGATTATACTAGTGCATTTGGATGCGCTGAATAGGACCAACAGGAGGATAAATTCTTCGGTACTAAATATACAAGAATTAGACCTCAGTGGTGTGTTGTTTCTTAATCTCCGTCCCTTAAATAGGATCGTGTGAAATTAATAACTATTGCTTTGACTTATGATAGGAAGAG
The DNA here is from genome assembly GCA_037126765.1 of Stenogyne calaminthoides. NCBI lineage: Eukaryota > Viridiplantae > Streptophyta > Magnoliopsida > Lamiales > Lamiaceae > Stenogyne > Stenogyne calaminthoides. Next base: position 23,532,474 of record JBBCBC010000019.1, read on the forward strand.
AGTCATTGCGATTCGATATCTTATATCTTGGGCAATATTATTAATTACATGACGATTGCTGACATTTAATATGGAGAATCGTGTGCAAGTACGTCTTGTTTGATTTGTCCCCTTGGTGGGCTCAGAACCTTTATCATACCAAATATTGCAAATGGAAATTTATTTCCGGTATGGATAATAATGTTGAGCTGTCTTTACTCCAGGGATAAAGATATTAATTAATATAAAGCTTGTTCAGTGGCTTAATTAATTAATGGACTAAAATAATCTTAGACACGAGAAATAATGACCGGGAGCCATATTATAGTAAAGTCGTAATATGGGTTAAGATGGATAGTTCAATATTAATTTTATAATGGAATAAATTAATATTAATGGACTTTGAATAATATTTGGCCCAATATTATAGCTTCATAGTCCATTGGAGGTCAAATCTTAATTATCCTAAATGCCCCTTAAATAGCCCAAAATAAAGTCTAATTAATAAAAGAGAAAAGAAAATAATTTGCCTAATATTTCTATGAATATTTTTGAAAAATATGTTGGAAAAAAGAAGAAAAGATTGTCTTGATTTTCTTGTAGATATTTTATGGAAATAGATAAGTATTGTAGGAATACATAATTATCCCATAAATTCAAAAGTCAAATCTTGATTCTTTTTGCCTTGTTATTTTCGAAAATTAGGGATAAATAGGGGAAGAGATTTTTATGGAAAATTTAATTAAGGAGAAAAGAATATAGAAGATATATTCAAGATTTCTTGGAGACCAAGAAAAGATTTTCTCCCTCAATTTCTTGACCTAAAAATCGACCCCCCTCCTTCCTATAAATAGGGGATGAATTTTTCATTCCCAACTGCAATTCCATGTGTTGGAAATATTAGAAATCCACAAAGGTGGTGGCAAAATATTTTTGGTTTTCCCTCTTATTAAAATCGTTCGTGTGAATCCTCCCACCGGATTACGTTCGTGGAATTGGGACATATTTGGAAATGCTCTTTGGGTTGATCCATCGTCTCATCAGTCGTCTTTACAAGAGGTTAGTAATCTCGTAACTCCTAGATTCCGCATGCTTAGGATTTACGTGGATTACGTGTACGCATGTTGTTTATTCGCTTATTAATTATTATGTTGAATTGATTTAGGATTAATTCATGTTAGTAATTCATTCATTAATTTAAATATGTATTTAAAATCATCTCGAATAGATCCGGGCACCCCTAATTTCCCAACAACTGGTATCAGAGCCCTGGTATCGAGCTCTGATTTTTAAATTGTTATTTAAATTATGTTGGACATTAAATTGAAAATTGGATTGTAGAATTGCTAGATCTATTTTGTAGGTATCCAATTGTCATGTATTTAATGTGTTTAATTCTCATGCGTATGAATGAATAGTTTTTAATTCGACTCGTTCGAATTTATTTTTTCTCGTGAGAAAATCCACGAGTAGATTATGCTATTTGATTTGTTCAAGTGTAATAGACTAATCTAGATTTAAGGTGTATTTATTTTTTGTTAAATAAATTGTAACCTGATCAAAGACGAAGACGGGGACGAGGAGTTAAAACGGATCCAGAACCGTACGTGGGTGACGTGCATCGCACGAAACATGCCAAGGGAGACACGCGCGCGACGCGGACGTCGCTAGATGAATGGGCCTAGGCGCACGACGCCGGGCGGAATCGGCCCTAGACGCACGCGCGGGCTCGATGGGCGATCGCGAGTCCGGCCAAGGCATGCGGGCATGCTGGTGGCACGCGAAGGTTCGCCGAGGCCGCCGACCCGCGGAGGGGCAATGCGCGATCGCTTCTAGGTGCGCGGGCGCGGTCGCTCGACCAAGTGGCCGGTCGGATGCGGGCGTGCATCCCGGCTGCGAGTTGCTTGGCGTGGCGTTCAAAGACGGAACTTTTTTCTAGACGAACGAGTGGGAGAAATTCAAGACGGTGTTTCTTCAAGATCAAGCCAAGGAAAATCAAACCATTACAGTTGGATAATACGTGCCCATTGTGTTTATTTTCTGCTTTGCTTGATTTATTGTTATTTTTTTTCTTATGCTTTATTTAATTTGTTTAAATGTGTTTGCATAAGAATTGCTCAACGAAAAATCTCAAACTCAAAAAAACACTAAGTATGTTTTAATAATTAATTTGGTTTTGAATCGAATTAATTTTGACGTCCATGATTTATTTATTTGTGAAATCTTTTGGAGAAATTCCCCTACGGGACGGTCAAAAGATAACTTTCACATGAATAAATTCTCAAAAGGATGATTGTGAATTATTATTAGTGGCGACGATGACCCTCACACGAGGCTCGTTCAAAATGAAGTAGTAATTCTGTATTTAATCATGATTATTACTTAGGTATAAAATTGATATGCATATACTTCACCGAAGTCCCTGTCAATTTTATATTGGTCAAGTGAGAGCCGACTATTAATTTTTGAAATTAAATATTTGTAAATGTTATTGTTTGTAACCTGCTTGAATGTGATTTAAATGATGACCCTCCCACGAGGCTCATTTAAATTTGTTTTGAGATGTTGGCTGATACATGTTCATATTTTTTTGAGATTTCAATATGAATCATGTGATCGAATTATGTGATTTTCTTTGTGTTGATCCGGATATTGACACAAGATACATGTTTATTTTCAGTTTCATCATGTCGCAATCTTTTAATCCACTGAAATATATGCTCAAAGAACACCAACTCACTGGTGAAAACTATGTCATTTGGAAACGTAATATGTCTTTTGTCCTCACTGCACAAAAACATCATTGGGTTCTTGGTGGACAAAAACCTGAAAAACCAACTGAAAGGTCATCAAGTGCAGAAAGATGTATGTACAAAATTTGGGAGCAAGCAAACGAATCAATGAAACTCGTAATCTTGACTTCATTGTCTAATGATTTGAGACTCATTCATGAGGGGGTTGATTCGGCTGCGGAAATTGTACAAAGTCTTGAGGAAATGTTTCCTCAGAGAGCAATATGGCCAAAGAGTTTCATCAAAATGGTGTGGAAAAGCTGAAAATGATCGAAGGAACGCCCGTGAGGGATCACATTCTCAAGATTAGATGCCATTTTGAAAAACTTGCTTACCTCGGTACTCGGTACTGTGATGAGGCTCAGATCGAATTCTTGTTCCTAACTCTTCCAAGGTGCTTTAATGAGTTCTATTGTGGTTTTGTGATGAGTGATCACTTGTTTACCATGGATACTCTGCAAGAAATCTTGGAGACGATAGAGAAACACTTGGGACAAGAAGACGAAGCTTTGGTGACTAAGAAACTTCTCTCGAGATCTAGGCCAATGGTGGGTAAGATCGTTGAGAAGATGAATGGTCCGATCCAAAGCAAGGCCACTAAGAAAAAGGGTGAGAAGGCCAGTTGGCTAAAGGTCCAAAAGAAACCAAAGGGAAAATGTTTCAAGTGCGGTGAAGAATGACATTGGAGGTCAGCCTGTCCCAATCCCAAAAGGAATGGAAAGAAAGGTAATTCTCACTCACTAGTTGTTGAAACTTGTTTGGTGGAGTATGCTACCATTCGTGGGTAGTCGATACGGGATCCACTGATCATGTTTGTTTCACGTTACAGGGGTTCAAGCGGACCCGACAACTTAGTGGAAGTGAGATCCTCATCACGCTAGGCGATGCTACGAGAGTGGCAGCTGAAGCAGTGGGAGACGTGCACCTGTCTTTTGAAGACCAGTTTTAAATTTTAAGAGATGTTTTTTATGTTCCTGTTTTTTGGAAAAAAACCTTATTTCAGTTTCTAAACGATTTGATGATGGATATTTTGTTCATTTTAATAAACATGTTACTGTTTTTCGTAACGATGTGATTATCTATCGTGGAATTTTACGGAACAATCTCTATATTATTAACTGTGCACACCATTCACAAAATGCATCGTATAACTCATTTACTATTTCATGTAAAAGAAAGCATTCGGCTAACGTGAACGAAACACTTCTTTGGCACCTAAGATTAGGTTATATTAACCCAAAAAGGATTCAAAGGTTTGTTCAAGATGGTTCATTGGTGTCTCTCCAGGTTGAACCATTTCCAACTTGCGAATCGTGCTTGGAGGGTAAAATGACCAAGATGACATTTGGATCCAAGGGGCTTAGAGATAAGGATGTTGGGGAATTAATTACCCGGATCTATTCGGGATGAATATTTAAATACAAATTTAATTCTGACAATTATTACTAGCATGAATTAATCCTATATTAATTCAAATAATAATTTCAACAACAAATCGTGCATATAAACAGTTCACATAAAACCTATGCATGCGGAATTACTACGGGTTTACGTGAACTAACCTCTTGGAATGACAATGGTCTCGTCGATGAAAACACACCAAAAGACGTTCCCAAGTATTCCCTAGTCCTTGCTCGACAATCCGGTGGAAGGAAGCTCGCGAACAATTAACAAAAGGGAAAATAAAATTTGTTGCACCACCTTTGTGGATTTACTAATTTTTCCAACACATGGAATTGTACACTCACAATTGACGTTTTTCGAAAATACACAATCTGTCGACGTTTCAAAATATTTGATATTTTATCTACGCTGATATTTTTCCGAAAAACCAATTTTCGTGTTCCTTGGGGATGAAACATTCATCCCCTATTTATAATAGAGAGAGGGATGAAAATTAGGGACCAAAATAGGGCTAGGAAATATCTTTTCTTGATTTCCAAGAAATCTTGAATATATCCCATATATTCTTCTTTCCATGTGTATTTTTCCACAAAAATCTCACACCCTTATTTAACCCATTTTTTCGAAATTAATAGGAGACTTTTCAAGATTGGATCTTTCTTGAATTTATGAGAAATTCTTGTATTCCAAGAATAAATATCTTTTTCCATAAAATCTTTTCAAGAAAATCAAGAAAATCCTTCTTCCTATTATTACTCTATATATTTAGAAAATTACAATTAAAGAAATCAAGTGAGAGATTTCTTGAATTTATGGGATAATCTTGTATTCCAAGAATACTTATCTCCTTTCCATAAAATATTTTCAAGAAAATTCTTCTCACTCTTTTTCTTTAATAATTTCGAAATTCAAGGAAAATAATGCAACAAAAATTTATTTTATTTTTAAACACCTTTTTCAGTTATTGAACTTTATGTTGGGCTACTTGAGGGGCCTTTAGGAGAATTAAGATTGGACCTTCCAATGGATCTTGAATTATCAATATTGAGCCACAATATTATTCAAGCCCATAAATATTAATTAATCTCACTACATAATTAATATTGCACTATCCATCTTAACCCATATTACAGTTAATATGTCTCCCGGTTATTATTTCCCGTGTTTAAGATTATCTAGCCCATTAATTAATTCAAGCCACTGAAATAGCTTTCCATTAATTAATATATTTTATCCTTGGTAAAGGAAAGATTCAACATTATTATCCATACTGGAAACTAGTTCCACTTGCAAGATTTGGTATGATAAAACTTATGAACCTCCCAAGGGGGAAATCGAACAAGCGTACTTGCACACGATTCTCCGTATTAAATCTTAGCAATCGCATGTGACCAATAATATTGCCTAAGATATAAAGTATTGAATATCCTTGATTCTCTACCCATAATAAGTCAAAACAATAGTTACTAACCACACACAATCCTATTTAAGGGACGAAGATTAAGAAATAACTAACCACTGTGGTCTAATTCTTCCTAGTTCAGTTATGGAGAATTTATCCTCCTGTAGGTCCTCTTCAGTGCATCAGTCATGCACTAGTGTAATCTCTTGGTCAAGACAAACCAATCTGAGCCTTACACTTCAACCTTTCAAAATGGATTGTTCATTTCCATCTAGGTCGTGAATGGTGTACTTTTAGTTACAAGGGATTGTTAATTTAATCTTCTGTGATCTGGTATCACTAAATTAACTACAATGTAACACGTACTATTTATTGAACAGTTATGCAGTAAATATATGTAACATTCGATGATATTTAAAGCATCAGTGATAAACAATTTATTTCAGTAAATAAGTCCAAAATTCAGTCTGATTATACAAAGTAAAAGCATACTTTCCAGTATAATCCCAACAAAGAAAGTGTTAGAAATCGTTCACACTGATTTGTGTGGTCCAATGCAAATCAAAGCTAGAGGTGGCTACAAGTATTTCGTTACGTTTATCGATGATTACTCACGGATACATTTTCCTAATGAAGCATAAATCTGAGACCTTCGATAAATTCAAAGAATTTAAGGCTCAAGCAGAGAATCATAAGGAAAAAACTATCAAGTTTCTACGATCTGATCGTGGAGGCGAATACCTCAGTGATGAATTCTTGAACTACCTGTCGGAAGAGGGGATTGCATCCCAGTTGACTGCACCCGGTACCCCTCAACAAAATGGGGTTTCAGAACAAAGAAATAGAACACTTCTAGAAATGGTAAGATCAATGATGAGTTATGCAGATTTACCAAAATCGTTCTGCGGTTACGCTTTGGAAACAACAACCTATATTCTAAACTTATTGTCATCCAAATCAGTTCCTAAAACCCCGAGAGAGTTGTGGACAGGGCACAAGCCCAGTTATGGACACATCAGGATCTGGGGGTATCCGGCATACGTGTTGGACAAGGAAGCTGGTAAGTTGGATGCACGTTCGGAATTAAGGCAGTTCATTGGGTACCCCAAAGGGACGAAAGGATGCATGTTCTATGGTCCTGAACATCAAAAGGTCGTAATCAGTACGCACTTTAGATTTTTGGAAGAAGACTATATGAACGACAAAAAGTTTAGAAGTGAAATTACCTTGGAAGAACATAAGGGGCCAACTCCATTGCCAACTGTACAAAATGATATACCAAACGTCATGTCTTCACAACCGGAACCTCGTCATAGTGGGAGGGTTGTCCGACAACCCGAGTGATTCTTAGGGATTGGAGAGTCTTAGGACTTGATCTCAGGCGAAGAATCAGATCCCTGGTCCTACAATGAGGCGATCCAAGACAAAGATGCAACTTCTTGGCAAACAGAAATGGAAGCCGAAATGGGTTCAATATCACAATAAAGTGTGGGAGCTAGTCGAACCACTTAATGGGGTAAAACCCATTGGATGCAAGTGGGTATACAAGAGAAAAAGGGGACCGGACGGAAAGGTTGAAACCTTTAAGGCAAGACTAGTGGCGAAAGGGTACACTCAGAAAGAAGGGATCTACTATGAGATAACCTTTTCGCCAGTAGCCATGCTCAAGTCCATCCGCATTCTCTTGTCGATTGCTGCACATTTACACTTTGAGATTTGGCAAATGGATGTCAAGACAACTTTCCTCAATGGAAGTCTTGACGAAGAAATCTATATGCAACAACCCGAAGGCTTCATTGAAAAAGGTCAAGAGTATCTGGTTTGCAAGCTTAAGAAGTCCATTTATGGGCTGAAGCAAGCATCCCGTTCTTGGAATCAGTGTTTTGATCAAGTTATAAAATCCTACGGTTTTGATCAAAACAACTTTGAAAGTTATGTTTACAAAAAGCGTGACGAAACTGCATTGGTATTTTTGGTACTATACGTTGACGACATACTGCTCATCGGAAATGATGTAAAGGTGTTATCGGATGTAAGGGCATGGCTATCAAAACAGTTTGATATGAAGGATTTAGGTGAAGCCGGTTACATCCTAGGGATCAAGATCACTCGAGATCGCAAGAAAAGGATGATCGGGCTTTCACAAGCTTCATATATAGACACTATTTTGAAACGCTTCAGCATGCAAGATTCCAAGAAAGACTTTGTGCCCTACAGACATGGAATCCATCTATCCAAGGAAATGTGTCCCAAAACACAGAATGAGATAGATGACATGAAAGAATCCCTTATACTTCGGCTGTAGGAAGCCTCATGTACGCAATGCTGTGCATGAGACCGGATATCTGCTTTGCCGTAGGCATGGTAGCTAGATATCAAAGTAACCCGGGGAAAGCGCATTGGACTACGGTAAAGAATATTATGAAGTATCTGAAGAGGACACGGGATATAATGTTAGTTTACCAGTCAGACAGTCTACCTCGGGTAGTGTGTTTTGCATGGACTCGAATTTCCAATCAGACATTGACTCTTGAAAGTCTACCTCGGGTAGTGTGTTTTGCATGGGGGGAGGAGCCATGACATGGAGAAGTGTAAAGCAGAAATGCATCACCGATTCTACCATGGAAGCCGAAATACGCAGCTGCTTGTGAAGCAGCGAAGGAAGTGGTTTGGCTCAAGAACTTCCTAGTTGACTTGGACGTTGTCTCGGATTTGCCCAGCACAATCACGGTCTATTGTGATAATGCCGGAGCAGTTGCAAATTCGAGGGAACCAAGAGCACACAAGGCCAACAAACACATTGAAATAAAATACCATCTTATACGAGAAATTGTTAAGAGAGGAGACATTGAGTTGGCAAAGATTGCATCGGAAGATAACCTAGCAGATCCATTCACAAAGGGTCTGCCTCAGAGTACATTCGAGAGACATGTGGAAGGAATGGGTGTCAAGAACGTTGTCATTCTGCTTTGAGTATAAGTGGGAGAAATTATTAGGTTCGTGTAGGTGACATTAGATGTCACATAGAACACGAGACATGATGTAGTATACTTAAAAGCAGACTTTGAGTATAAGTGGGAGATTGTTGGGGTTATACTGAAACGTATGCTTTTACTTTGTATAACCAAACTGAGTTTTCTTATTTATTTACTGAAATAAATTATTAATCACTGTTGCATTTAAATATGAATGAATGTTATATATATTTATTGCAAACCTGTTCAATAAAGTCAGTACGTATTACGTTGTAGTTAATTTGGTGATACCAGATCACAGAAGATCAAATTAACAGCTCCTCATAATTAAGTACAAATTCACAACCTATATGAAAATGAACAAACCATCATGAAAGGTTTATGTATAAGACTCGAATTGGCTTGTCTTGACCAAGAGATTATACTAGTGCATTTGGATGTGCTGAATAGGACCTACAGGAGGATAAATTCTTCGATACTGAATATACAAGAATTAGACCTCAGTGGTGTGTTGTTTCTTAATCTCCGTCCCTTAAATAGGATTGTGTGAAATTAATAATTATTGCTTTGACTTATGATAGGAAGAGAGTCATTGTGATTCGATACCTTATATCTTGGGCAATATTATTAATTACATGAGGATTGCTGACATTTAATATGGAGAATCGTGTGTAAGTACGTCTTGTTTGATTTGTCCCCTTGGTGGGCTTAGAACCTTAATCATACCAAATCTTGCAAGTGGAAATTTATTTCCGGTATGGATAATAATGTTGAGATGTCTTTACTCCAAGGATAAATATATTAATTAATATAAAGCTTGTTCAGTGGCTTAATTAATTAATGGACTAAAATAATCTTAGACACGGGAAATAATGACCGGGAGCCATATTACAGTAAAGTCGTAATATGGGTTAAGATGGATAGTTCAATATTAATTTTATAGTGGAATAAATTAATATTAATGGACTTTGAATAATATTTGGCCCAATATTATAGCTTCATAGTCCATTGGAGGTCCAATCTTAATTCTCCTAAAGACCCCTCAAATAGCCCAAAATAAAGTCCAATTAATGAAAGAGAGAAGAAAATAATTTGCCTAATATTTCTATGAATATTTTCGAAAAATATGTAGGAAAAAGGAAGAAAAGATTGTCTTGATTTTCTTGTAGATATTTTATGGAAAGAGATAAGTATTGTAGGAATACATAATTATCCCATAAATTCAAGAAGTGAAATCTTGATTCTTTTTGCCTTGTTATTTTCGAAAATTAGGGATAAATAGGGGAAGAGATTTTTATGGAAAATTTAATTAAGGAGAAAAGAATATAGGAGATATATTCAAGATTTCTTGGAGACCAAGAAAAGATTTTCTCCCTCAATTTCTTGACCTAAAAATCGGCCCCCCTCCTCCCTATAAATAGGGGATGAATTTTTCATTCCCAACTGCAATTCCATGTGTTAGAAATTTTAGAAATCCACAAAGGTTGTTGCAAAATATTTTTGGTTTTCCCTCTTATTAAAATCGTTCGTGTGAATCCTCCCACCGGATTGCTTTCGTGGACTTGGGACATATTTGGGAAGGCTCTTTGGGTTGATCCATCGTCTCATCAGTCGTCTCTACAAGAGGTTAGTAATCTCGTAACTCCTAGATTCCGCATGCTTAGGATTTACGTGAATTACGTGTACGCATGTTGTTTATTCGCTTATTAATTATTATGTTGAATTGATTTAGGATTAATTCATGTTAGTAATTAATTGATTAATTTAAATATGTATTTAAAATCATCTCGAATAGATCCGGGCACCCCTAAATTTCCAACAATGCCGAGGAAGATTACACGGTGTAAATCTTAGCTGGAGAGGTTACAGAGGGGTCCTCAGACTGACGAGGTGGTACAACAAGCTAGGAGTGTTAAAAATAGATTAGCTGCTCTTATGAGGAAAGAGGAGTTATTCTCGTTCCAACGGTCTAGAGTTAGTTGGATAAGAAAAGGAGATGCAAACACAAAATTCTTCCACAAGATTTCGAGTGATTTGAAGAAGAAGAAGAATACTGTTGTGGAGATTAAGGATACTGTGAGGGTAAGCTGGAAGAAAGAGGAAGATATCAAGAAGGTCTTTTTTCATTATTACTCGGGTCTGTTCACCACCAGAGGCAACCTGAATATGAGAGGCAATTGAGGCTGTGGAACAAAGGGTAACTGAAGAGATGAATGAGAAGTTATCCCAGGCTTTCACTGAGGACGAGATTTCTAAAGCACTATTCCAGATGCATCCTACTAAGGCTCCTGGGCCTGATGGTATGCCTGCTATCTTTTTGATAAATTCTGGGGGATGGTGGAAATTCAGTTACTAAAGTTGTTCTCGAAATTCTGGGGCCTGATGGTATGTCTACTTGATCTGATGATACTCTTATATTTGGAAAGACAACTGTTTCTAAACTGGACGGGTGAAGGAGATATTGGCAATGTATGAGAAGGTGTCGGGGTAAGCTATTAATCTGAGTAAGTCTAACATCATGTTTAATGCTGATATTTTGGAGGAGAGGGGGGAGGGTCTAGCTGAGGTATTAGGTGTTCAAGGGTAGAACAACATGTTATCTATTGGGGCCTCCCTACGAAAGTGGGTCGTTCGAAAGGTGATGTGTTTCGATTACTACTTACCAGTGTCACTAAGAAACTAAAGGATTGAAAGACTAAAACTCTATCGCAGACGGGTAAGAGTACTTTAGTAAAGTCGATGGCCAAGGCAATTCCGACCTATTTCAGGATTTCCCAGGACATTATTTAGAAGATTGAGTAGGTGATTGCTCGTCTTCTGGGGGACATAAGTGTGATGAGAAGAGAGTGCATTGGTTGAAATGAGAGAAGTTATGCAGGCCAAAGAGGGAGGGGGGCTAGGATTGAGAGATTTGGGGGCTTTTAATAGAGCTTTGCGTGCTAAGCAAGGTTGAAGGTTGATTCAGGGAGGATTCTTTATTGTTTTGGGTGTTGAAGGCTCGTTACTACCTAGGGGGTCTTTCTGTACTGCTACACAAGTCTATTCTCCGAGTTATACTTGACAGAGTATCCCACAGAGGCAGAAACTTCCGAAGAGGGGTTGGTTTAGGTTGTTGGAGATGGGAGTCGATTAGTGAGGTGACGAATCTAAGGGCGAGGACTCTTGTGGGGGAGGGGCATGAGGATTTGAGGGTGTGTGATCTGTTGACTACTGACCAATTGGGACCTTAGGATGTTGAAGACCACGTTTGATAGGGGCGATGTGAACATGATTCGAACTGTTCCACTAGGTCTTTCTTATAGGCGTGATGTCCTATCTTGGAGGTTCACCAAGAATGACATCTTTACTACATGGTCTGGTTACTTTGATGCTTTTTAACGTGAGCTTTCCTCTAACTCCGGGACAGGGGATGAGACCCATTGGCACAAATTTTGGGTGCTCAGGGTTATCCCAAAGATTAGATTCTTTCTTTGGAACACTATACATTATATCATTCCTAATATGATTAATCTCATCGGTAGATTTGTTGATGTGGATCCTTTTTGCAAGAGGTTTGGAGTGGAAATGGAGACAACAGAGTATGGTTTTAGGGATTGTGGTTGGGCTCGTAAGGTGTGAGACTTGTGCCTTATCCGTACGACCTTTAGCGTGAGCTCTACAGACATTTGAGTGATGAGATGATTCACAATTTAGATGATGAGATTTTCTGTCTATTTGTGATTGTCTTGTGGACTATGTGTTTTGCTATAGATCTGAATGTGTTTTAAGGCAAGTGGATGAAGGAGAGGGAGGTGGTGGAAAGTGCGTTGGCGCATTGACAAGATTTTCTCTAAGGGAGGAGTGAAGTGGTACGCCTTTGACTCCGGGTCGTCTGAAGCTTAATAGTGATGCTTCAATTTGGGTTGGGCTTGGGGCGGGGTTGGGAGGTGTTCTTCGTGATGCAAGAAGACAAGTTTTATGGTGTTTTGGTGAAAGATTTGATATGGTAAATATAGGGGTGGCGGAGGCCTTAGCTATTAGACGTGGGATGGAGTATGCTCGGGATAATGAGGTTCGAGATTTGGTGGTTGAGTCTGATGCTCAAACTGTGGTCTATGCTTTGTTTTCTCCGAGGCTAGACCTCAGTTATGTGGGTGTGATTGTTCGAAATATATTATGGATATAACAACTGTTTTTTATCGCGTTATTTTTACTTGGACGAGGAGAGCTAGCAATTATGTGGCTCATTTATTGGCTCTCTTTGATTTTTCTTCTGTTTCTCATTTATTTTTGGTCCGACTTCCGAACCATATTGTTAATAATTCAAACACAATTTTAACGGTTTCTTAGTGTCTTTTATTTTTTCTGTCAAAAAAAGAAAAGAAAAAACTATGCAACAATATAGCCACCTACATTTTTACTTATCTTTAGCGAATTATATTGTAAATCACTAATAAAAGTAGAGAGTTATGTTTGGGTGTATGATCAAGAATAAAAATTATTAATATGAAGGAAGGTTGGTGGTAATTAGTTTACAAGTCAGTTTCAAATAATTAACAAATATGTATAAGTATATATCAATGTTGATATCACTCGTCACAATTTGCCAGCCAAATTGAGGAATAAAAACTGAAGCATTAAAGGAAGGGGGTTTGCACGTTAAAGGCATGCTCCACCTCACTCACTCACTCCATGTTTTCTTAAACTTAAAGAAAGGTATACATAATACACTCTAGAGAGAGAAATAAATTAGAATTGAGCAAAACAATGTAGATTCGGCTGGCTTTCAAGCAAACCCACAACTTCTTTTCATCAACTATATATTCCTTTTTATCACAATTTTGGGTCTCCACTACGTATCCACTACATATATACATATATTGGAGTAATTAATGATGAAATTTATTAAATTTTTTATTTTATTGGAGGTCTCCTCTATTGTTTTGTATATAGAAATTAATTAATGTCTCCAAAACTTACCTATACATATTAATTCGTAACATTAGTTCGCTTCATTTTTATTTGAACATTTACTTTTTGCACGAATTTTAATGTATAATTTGATTATTATTATTAAAAAGAATAAAATTATTTTTCAATGAAAGTTAAATAATAAAATAATGACATTTATTTAAATTAAATGAGATAAAATTGACTTTAGTATAAAAAAGTAATATCATAGAGTGTAATATTGAGATGTTTAAGGAGTATAGATAAAAGAGAAAAAAAATTATTTTATTAGAATTGATCTCCCATGAATGTATGAACTTAGATTATTTGACCCATTTCACTTATTTTCAACACATATTTCTAAACCACTAAACTTGACCCGTATTATATCCTGAGTAGAGTAAAATGTCATGAATTAAAAACAAGGTTTATAGCATGAATAAAGTCTATATAAAATTTTGTCATTTTATTATTATTTATAAAAATATTTAATTAAATTGGAAATGATTTTTTTTGACAAATGTTCAAATAAGAATAAGATGGAGGAAGTAACAGTTTTGATAGTATAATGTGTACAAGCTGATAATTAAGATATCTTAACAATACAAAGCACTTTTCTTTAATAGTGTAAAACACTTCAGCTTGGTTAATATTATAATCTACCTCGACGTAAAGTAACACTTCTGAGGATATTCAAAACCGTATTTAATTTAAACCAATTGTTTTTTTCTTCTTCTTTTAAGTCTAATAAAAGTGTGGTGATGAAAACTATGTATAGAAAAGGGGTTGTGGGAGAAGGACTGGTGTAGGGACAGTTGAGGGCACACTCAAGTGGGCTTATAACATATGGAGTGGAAAAGAGTGTGTGCACCATAAGCGTAACTGTCATATGAACACTTTCGTGACTTGTGACTATTAATTCACTAATTTTAAGTATCTCCAATTAAATATTATTTCACCCTTTTTTTTAATATTATAAACCCGACACTTCAATTATTAAGATTAATACCCTTCTATCATAGACAAAAACATGTATAAACCTGATTCATATTATAAACGAGTCAGATATATATATACTTGAGCCCACCGACCTCCCCTCTCCACCCAGAAACCCGCCGCAGCCACCCTCCCCATTGTCGCCGCGACTCCTCCCCTCCCCATTTACTATAATAAGATCACCATATAATATAAATTGTCAACGACACTTTGCCTTTATTTAAAAAAACTATCAATATTCTTTCGGAAAAATTATCATTTATTCTTTCATAAAAACCATCACTGTCATTATATGCTATAATAAGTTTCACTGTTACACATAAACTATCACTGCTATATATAAAAAATGTCATTGTTATTCAGAAAAACTTTGTTACTCAGAAAAACTAACACTACTATATATATGAGCGTGGAATAACCGTGAAACGGCACGGCGCGACAGTGCGTGGGCTGGAATGAGCGCGCGACGAGCGATGCGATGCGATGCGAGAGAGACAAAAGCGTGTGGGCTGGAACTAGCGAGAGACCGAAGCGCATTGACTGGTATTGAAATGAGTCAATTGAATTAGAATTCGTAGTGTGAACCTGGTTCACATGAGGATACCCTTTGTCATTTCCTTCATTCAGTTATCACTACCAATACTACTACTATATATAAGTCATGTCATTAAGTATTACGATTAGTACCTTTTTTGTAATAATAAGTCAAACACTTCTATTATCACGACTTGAATTCTTTAATAATATAAGTAATATCATTTAATCAATTTCACGGATTTTTTGTGTGAACTGTTTCTCTCTATATTTTATTTATTTGATATATATTAATATAACGAAATAGAGATATAGTTGGTTCAATATTATCATTTTTTTTATCAGGCAAAGAAACAATTTATTAAAGAGTAATCATGGTTATAATATATAATCAAGATAAACAAATTACATATACATATTTTTCAAAATATTAACCACCAAAAATTGGTCTAAGATTTTCTAATCATGTTTGTGTGAGGAGACGCATTACTATTGATTCCTCTACCCATCAGACACCAACTCCACAATTTTTTTTTATCTTCTTCGAGATCTATTTCGATTCAATATTATCATAATTTATATAGTCTATTGATGAGCGTGGATTTAAAAAAAAAAAAAAAAAAAGTGAACCTACATAACCTTGTTTTTCAACTTTAATTAAATATAAATGATTCATTAACCAAATTTGAATATTTATTTGTGACTAATCCGTAAATTTTAATATCTGTATCCCTCAACAAATTAAATGACATGTTGGCCTTGCAATCTACGCTTCCATTACAACTCAACTGACGTGCGCGTTAGTTTGTTTGGACAACTACCAGTTACCAGTTAACTATTGTGAGTTGTGAAACCAACAATAAATAATTGCCTGTTGCCAGGTACTTTTCTGCGTTGCCTACGAGAGGAAATTAAGGAAAACACTCTATTCTTTTCCTTTTTCTTAAAAGGGTGGATCCATGTAGTAGTATACTTCTTTCGTCTCAACTTTTTTTTAATATTATTTTTTTTATTGTGTTTTAACGAGTAAATTATTTATTAATATTTAAAATAATAAAATAATTTTTTTAAAAAGGGATATGATAAATCTATCTCTTCTCTATTATATGTCTCCTTAAAAATTATTTTATAATTTTAAATACTAATAAAAAATTCGCTTCGTTAAAACACCAAAAAACAGTAAATGTGAAAAAGGAATTGGGATGGAGGGAGTAATAAATTATGGTGAATTTGGGGGTATTCGAGTTTATGGTGATTTTTTTTATATTACTTTTGTACACAAAAAATTATCACTGTTGTGCAAAAAAATTATAAAAATTATTATTGTTTAAAAAATAAATAATAAATAATCTTTTAACGGTAATATTTTTTGTGCATAATAATGATATAGTTCATTTGTGGATTTGATTCACATGAATGATCCAACAACTTTTACTGAGCAATTATATTACAATGGGAAAATTGTTTTTAAGTCCTTTCACTTTATTTTTTTTTTGGTCTTATTGATTTTAAATTTTAATTTTTGTCCTGTAATTTACACAAATTCAACTTTTTGGTCATGTGACCTGCTATTTTAATTTACTTAGCAGGTCATATTCAATGTGACACTCATTTTTATTTTTTATTTATTTTACTACAACAAAAATATCCTATTGAGAGAAATTTGATTGGTTGATACTATATATCACTATTAACATTGAAAAATTATTAAAATAAAAAATTAAAGAAAAGTCACTCATCATATATCTAAACTATATGTTTAATAAATTCACAAATTAAGCCATACGCTGGAAACAACAAATCATACGAAGTCGACTCAATTTCCGTCAAAACTTGAAAAATTTGACCAGAAAATTTAAGACCCCAACGGAGAAACTATATCAACCAATCTATGATTTAATTTGTGAATTTATTAAACATATATTTTAGATCTATGATGAGATATTTTTCTTTAACTTTTATTATTTTAATAAATTTTCAATGTTAATAATGACATACATCCATCAACCAATAAAACTCCTCCATATCAGATATTTTTGTCTCAGTAAAATAAAATAAAATGAAAAATAAGTGTCACATTGGATATGACCTGATAAATAATCTGGAAGAGATGGTATGCTATGAAACTTGTTCACCGTGAAACTAGTTAATTTGTACACTTCAGTTATCACGACTACACCCTTTAGTAATATAAGTCACATTCTTCAGTTATCACGACTACACTCTTTGCTGCAATATAAATCACACTCTTTATTTTTATGAATAATACTCTTTATAGTAAAAAGTCACATTTTTTCTTTAGTAATATAAGTCGCACTCCTAAACCAGTTTCACCGTTAAATTTGTTCACTTTATACTTTGCCAACCTGAAATAGCAGGTCGTGGGATAAAAAAATCGAATTTGTGTATGTTACAGGGCGAAAATAGAAAATTGAAAGTCAATAGGACTAAAATAAAAAAGATGTAAAGTTAAACGACTAGAAAAACCATTTTGTCAATTACTTTTGATGTATATTTTTTATTAATATTCTTTGTTTCATTAAAAAAAATCTTAATTTAACAATGTCAATTGTTTTATTAAAAAGTACAGCAAGTCATTTTGTTTAACATACTGTAAATTGATAATTGCGAATTTGCATTAAAAATTGTTTTACATAACAATTCGTAAATCAGATAAATTGTGGAATAAAAACAGAATTGAAAGTTTATTCTTTATCTGCACTTCTAAAATATTTATATAAGCTTTTTTTGTAAAAATCGAATTGTCACCTGGACCTGATGTCAACTCGATCCAAATTTAAATTAACAAGTTGTTGATCAAGAAAAGAATTTGGGATTAAATTCAAAATGGTCTCGTAACTTATCATCTTTTTTAAATGGTCTCAAGAAAGTTTGACTAACACAATTAGTCCTTTTTTTTTGAATTGTACAATTTAATTCCAAAATTTATCGGAGACTCAACAACGTCGTTTCATGTCATGCGTCTGGCACGTGTGCCTCTTTCTCCTGTGGAATTGTTGACTGTGTTAATAATAATAATTTATATTTTTTTTAAAGACAAATATAATTTTTTAATTTCCACATCACTAATTCAACTAAAAGACTTAATCAATAATTTTTAATTAAAAGAAAACCCCCCAAAACTACGCGTTAAACCAGCCCATTCACCAATCTTGTATTCTTCTCTAAATTTCTTCCAAGTTACAGAAAAAAAAACCATAACTTTCCCAAAGGCAAAAATCTGGTGAGCTTCCACCATGGGTGGGGAGACGAAAATTCTCTCAGTTGATCGCAACATCAAATCTGATTCTCTGCTCACGAAGATAATTTAGAGCACATGATGCACGAGTATGAGAAGCGAGATTGAGGATTTTTATTTTTCAGACTCTTAATCAGAGCTTGAATTCCTCGCCTATAATTACTCAACCACCACAGCCACAGCCGCAGCCTCCTACTAATAATATTGATTTTTTATTTGGATTGGAGAAAGTAAATTTGATAAAACGTATTTCAATTGCACATGTGTATTTTATTACAAGATAAAACAGTAAATAATATTTTATTATGCCAGCAGTAAGTTTGCGAAAATTAAATTCATGTCCTTGTGCCTAATGGAGATACAACAAAAGGATGATGTATGACTTTACAAAATTTTAAAAATATATATGATAAAAGGTCATGGGTTTGTTTTAATTTTTTTATTAATATATGTGCTGAGGAGTGAGGATTATCTTATATTTTATTTTCACAATGTATCATAAAACCAAAATCAAAGAACATATAAATTAATGTAAAAAATAATTAAATAAAAGAAAAACCAGGGATCGAAAATGAAGAATAATCGTGGACCCAAAAATCATACTCCCTCCGTCCTATTATATTTGTCCAACTTCTTTTGGTTGAATTGTTTAAAAAATAATAATAAAACAATAAAAATGGAGGATAATTTTGGGTATTGAGAGAGAAGAAAAAAGTATGTGAAGTAATGAGTGGAGTAGTGAGTGACATTTTTTGTAATATTATGTGAAAATTGAAGATATAAAGTATGGGTAGTGGAGTTACATTTCCTTTTATTGAATGAGAAAATTATAATGAGACATTCATAAAAGGAAAGCGAGACAATTATAGTGGGACGGAAGGGGTATCATATAACTTATGAAAGTGTGTGTGCGTGTACTTTCAGAGTGTTGTTGAAAATGTTATGCAACATGTAAAACAACATATGACGCGGAAGTATTAAAAATGCAGTGCAAATGATTTCAAAATTGTGTATAGTCTGAAATCAGACTACACAAACCTCATGGTTAAAAACATCACTATAACAAGTAGTGAGATACACAAGAACCTCTTACAAGATCCTAAAAGGTGTAGTGAAAAATCACACACCAAAACAATCTATTAAATTAAGTAATTAGTGATCTTATTCAACCTAAAACTTGATCTAATAAGATAAACACAATACTGATGGGAAATGTTGGGATACACTTGACCAGTACAAATAGAATAACATCGACCCTCACACTCGACTCACGGTTGTGTCTCGGATGCTACTCTGTAGAGTTTGGAGTAGAGCAAATGGTATTTCACTTTTCCTCAAACTTGTATCTCGACCAATGCAGGGTATTTATAGACTTGAAGATCAACTGCATTGTCCTATCCACTAGGCTTAGATAGCCTTGAACTTCTCCACCACTATCTTCATGATCTTGGTGTAACCACCCATGATCTTTCTATTCTCACTCATCCACAATGCAACCGCCTGACAATATAACTGAATTATCTTCAACCTGCAATGTAGGAAACATAGAAAAATATATCTATTAAAATGGAGTCAGTGTTAGGAGAAATGATAAATTTATGATGTTGTGCAAAATGTTTTCCAACATATGGAACAACATCCGTGCAACATCAACAAACTCCCCCAATTTGGTCTTTCTACTACAACACACTTGATGTTAAAAACAACATCCAAACTTGTGTTACGAAAGGAACAAATAATAGTCATTCAGAGAACAACTACTATTCAATCAAATCATAATTTAAAAAACAAACAAACAAACACAGACACTAAGTACATCAGCAGTGTACTTAGGCCAAAGTATCCAACCAACATAAGTAAATGACATAAATATACACCTATCATCTCTATTTGTCCATTAACAGAGTTTATAAAATAAAGAACAGTAAATAAATAGATTACAACACATAAAAGAATTTTGATCATGAAATAAAGGGAAGGACTAGGACATTTGAATGGTTGCATCTCCATAGTCTGCACTTCCCCATACTTCAGAAACTCCCCCTATCTTTAATTTGTTCACCAGTTATCAGCACCATATAGCTGATCAATGATAGCAATACTCTTTGGAGACATACTCTACCTATTAGAAGTCTTCCTCAGATCATCATTAGAGTCATCAGGGCTATCATCATCAACAACTACATCTTCAACTAGTTCATTCTTCGCCATTTGTTCAGCATCAACGTCAACATTGAGTGCTTCCTCCGCAGCTTCCTTTACAGCTTCATCAACACCATCTTGTACAACATCATCAATCTCTCTGACATCAGCAACATTCTGATCATCATTTACAACACCATCATCAACATCCTCAGTAGGATCTTCAACATCATCCTTCTCACCTGCATGACCAGATGGACCAGCTCCATCATCACCACCATCATCAGGACCATCATCAGGTGATCCTTCCCCTGTTGGAGTAGAAAGTAGGCTTCTCTAGAAGGTTTGTTGTATAAGCAGATTATCTATGCTCTACTGGATGGAATTAATCAAATCAGAAATGAAAGAATTTGAAAAAGTGACAGAAGGGATACCAGCCCGTCTAGTGAATTTGTATTGAATGTTGCCAACAAAATGGACAACATTTTCTATTTGCTGTGTAGGATCTTTCAAGGGTAGATCAATTGTGCGGTTTTCAGCCTTCAGAACATGTGAGATTTCAAAACTTGGAACATAACCACTGATCCTCTCACCTCTGGGTCTCTCAAACTCCAGTCTATTCAATAATCGACAAATCAAGCTTTGATATGGACAGATACCACCTTCATCATGCTTACCAACAAAAGACATCATAGTGTCAAATATGATTTGTCCCATATTGAACTTATTTAGGTGTACAATCTTGTACAAGAATAATGCTTGTTCTTTTGTCAGCACAGTGGAGTTCTTGGAAGGTAGCCAATTATAAACTAGCAACGTATGCATCACAGAGTATAATGATGTCAGTTTGGTAGTAGAAAATGGCAATGTCCATTCAGGATACTTACCACCAGTAATGATAGACATTACTTCCCCTATTTCCAATTCAGCAATATCTTTCTCCATCTGTCTAGTCCTCAGGAAAATGTTTATAAGCCTAGGGTTAATGGTGACAACATTGTATCTGAACCTTACTTTTCCATAGTTTGAAGACTGCCTATTCCCACAACTTTTCTTCAAATTGGCATAAAACTCTGCAACCCAAGTGACATAATAAGGTTTTGCATATTGTAAAGCATGCAACAGAGATCTACTCTCTAAGAATCCTATCAGATTATTTGCCTCAAAATCAGGTACTTTTATGATCCTTTCATCAACAATAAATCTCTTAAGCATGGTTTAGCAACAACAGACTTCCTATCATACTCAACCTTATCATCAGGCTTAGAATCAAACATGATTACCTCATCAGAATCATATGAGTGATCAAATTCAGGAGCAGCTTGATAATCAGCATGATCATCCTCTTTCATTGTCTCCTCTGCTTCAAGATCATCTTCCTCTGAATCCTCCGCTTGAGGATCATCTTTTTCCTCTGAATTCTCACTTTGAGGATCATTTTCTTTATCTAAATCCTCAGATGATTTAGCAACATCTGCAGCAACATGCACAAGAGGATCATTTCTCCTTTTTGTTCTCATTTCTTTCTTGGCCATCAGCTTCTCCATGGTCAAATCATCATCAGAGTACTTTGGTTCAGCAGTATGGACTTCAGGAATCTCCATTTTCTCATCTGAATCATCCACCTGAATGGGATCATCAGAACCACCATCTGTCCTCTTTGGTCTCTTTCCAGTATAGTCCACCCTTTTACCAAGGTTTCTCTATGAATCCTCCTCTTTCCCCATCTACCAACACCTCTTTTTGGAGCTAATTACTTCTTTCTCAAACGGATGTTCTTGAGTTTCTCCCCCATTCCTTCAGAGTCACAGAAATCAGCCGTTTCCATCTCAACATCGACTGTTTGAGTAGGGTTGTTAGTAGGGTTTGGAGTGTCAGAAACAGGGGTTTATGTAGGAATTTCTGGAGCGGATTCAGAAGCCAAAGGTCTGGCTGAGAGATCAACATAATCAGACACATTGATCAGTTTGGAACCAAGATAGATATCAGGCAAAACAATAGGGTTTTGTTCGATGGCTTGTTTTCCAAGGAGATCAACTAAGGATTTTGGAGCAATATCAGGAATATGAAGTGCGGGAGGTTTAGGAATGGATGAAGATGATGATCCACTAACATTTGTGGAATCATATTCTGGGTTTTGTGCGGCCATTTCTGCGAGAAGATTGAGTGGGTTCGAAATTGTCGGAGAAGAAGGATTCGATGAAGGGTTTGAGTGAGGAGGGTTTCCGTGTGAGTGTGAACGATTAGGAGAAGTCGATACGATATGTTTATAAGTCATCTCACCATCCTATTTCACCCAATCAACATAACACACAAGTATTAAAATAATGTTATATGAAATATATGAGGGAAATTAAGGCATAAGACCGAAATAATTGAAATAAAATAAGTGTAAACAAAACAAACCTCGATTCCTATGTGCAACAACAAATATTTTTAGCTTTGGGTATGAAACACACAAATAAATCGACCTTAAGTAGAAATCAAAGTAAGGAGGTTATTACACAAACCCACAATGTTATGGTCCCACTATAATAATTCACTCACCATAGGGCGACAAGAGATGGAGCGCCAGGTTACGACGAGCACCCAGAGGGAAGTCGCTTAAGCCTGGTCGCTATAATCCAGCGACCTCCCTTGGTGCTAGTTGAGCAAGCAAGGGATAAAATCTAGGAGGCCGATAAAGACAGACCTCCGGGGCACGACTATGGAGTGCTTAAACAAAAGGCAGGATTACCGCCATTAAACGCGGGATTCGTCCCTATCCGATAGGAAACCCTGGTGAACCGAAGGCCTCGGCCCATGGGGGGCGGAGGAAACCTAATTTCTCATCTATAAATATGCATTGTAATATTCATTGTAAGGGACCGAAATCTTAGAGAATAGGCAGATATTATAGTGAAATTTCTAGCTTGGTACTGCCCCCGGACGTAGTCTTATTAGACGAACCGGGTCACCAAATCTTGTTCCTTTTCTTTGCATTCATACACTATTGTTTACTATTGTTGCTTTGTGAGTGATTGTTGGTATGTTAGTTCAAATCTGACTACAATAATTTGGCGCCATCTATGGGAAACCTCAATAAAACCCACAAATCTATAAAGAACTCACGAAGAGAAATGGCACAAGACAACGCTCGAATCGCTGGCAACGAGACCAACCCGCGCGATGGAATGGAGGCATCCTTGTCCTCGGGTTCAAGGCCCATGCAAGAGGAGACAACACGTGAACATAACTGGATCAAATATTCAAGACTCCGGCAGAGATGAAAAACGCATGGGAATACCTGTGCAAGCATAATCTGAATTTTGATGATGATGACCAACAACCCATCGTCAAAGCAGCCCGTCCCAGGATGAAAACAAAGGGGAAAGCCCAACTGGGAGGACAACTTGGACTCAACCAGGCTATCTCGGCCTCGAAAGGCAATCGGCCCCAAGATACTTTAGTATTCAACCGGTTGGGGGGCAACCAGGCAAACCATTCGATCTTCGATCTCTTAGGCAACAACCCGGTCTGAAAGCGAATCGTAGGAAGACGGGCCGATTCCCCACCCTCCGATCATGGTCGTCGGAAGCGGCAACCACCAAGACAAATTCATGTTGAACCACGATCTCTCGATGAGTCGATTATAAGCAAAACAACACCACATGAGCTTAAAACGAGCCAAAGATGCGAATCACTCCCGAGGCAAACCATCGAGCACTTTTTTAGAACGAATGGACAAAATGTTTTCGATCGCCGAAGTCAACCAAGTTGGGTTTTCCATTGTCACCATCAATTGGTATCAAGGTCGGGTAGTTCAAGCCAAGATCAATACCACCTCAATTGATCGATATGGCGGGGACTCTTTTTCGAACAAAAACCAAATATAATTCATACATGACATATTTTAAATGTGTTGACATTTTCCTCAAAATCCGAATGAGCAAGCACATAAGTGGTTCACATCCATTGTCCCCCAGTCCATAGACTCTTTCGAATAGCTGGGATGGCTTTTCATGGGACATTTCGTGGCCATTGCACCCAGGCCCGCGGGAAAACATCGATTAACAAATGTGGAACATGGTGAAGACGAGACGAATAGGGTGTACCTAGAAAGAGTCGACCGACTCATCCTAGAAGGAGAACCGGTGGGCGATGAGGCTAAGATTTTGGGCGCAATCTCCGGACTGAAAAAGGGAACCAAGCTCTGGCGAAACGTGAATGCCAACTACCCGGTGACCTACGTCGAATTCAGAACCCATGCCAGCGACATCATCAACACCATGGAACTCCTCTCGGCCAGGATGGGGGAAGGAAAGAAGTCGACACCCCCGAAGGGGGGCAAGAAGCCAGGACAATACAAGACCCCCAATAATTTCAAGCCTTTCGAGGATCCAGTGGCGGTCAAACTGGTAGATGCCTTTGGAGTATCCCCCGGATACATCTTCACACAGATCAAAGACAAACGATTACTGGGGGAACCCCGGCCCATAAAGAAGAGTGACGGCAGGCAAAGCGCCGGGAAATATTGTCATTACCATGAGATGGTCGGCCATAATACCAGCGAGTGTCGCGACCTCCTTAAGCAACTCTGGAAGCTCTACGAAGATAGGATGCTACACGAGCACGTGAAGCGGCCACATCACAAAGACAATCGCAACCGCGACAACATGCTACCTCAGCAAAACGAGATTGCGTAAAAGCAGGGAGAGCAGAAAGGAGGTCGACGGACACCCCCCATGCCCAAGAATAGCGACGAAAGGGTAATCTACACATTGTCCCTGCTAGGGGCAGTAGGTGGCCTTTCCGCATCCACTTCACTATCAAAGAGACGTCAAAAGGCTGAGCTGAGAGAGATGGCCAACACAATACAACTATGTCTGCCGATAAATGCCACCGCTATGGAGAGCAACCGGATCCAATTCGGCGAACAGGACAAGGCCGGCATCGTGTACCCAAATGCCGACCCACTGGTTATCTCGGCAAAAATCATGGGGGTGACTGTCAAACGACTGTTGGTTGACTACGGGGCATTCTGCAACATTCTGTTCAAGAAAACTTTCGACGAACTTGGCGACTATCACAGTTACCTCGAACCAAGCAAGCACCTGGTAAGAGGCTTCGGTGATGCAACCGTAAAGCCCCATGGGATCATCCGCCTGGCGGTAGAACTTGTCTCCACCATAGATAGGGCCATTAGGGCCACAAAACTATGTGACTTCCTTGTAATCGACCTGTCGTCGACCTTTAATGGGTTCCTCGACACGCCGTTTGAGCATGAATTCGAGGCTGCGTCCTCCACCTACTATTTTTGTGTAAAATTCCCCACTTCAGATGGGGTGTTCGCCACCGATAAGGGCGATCAGCTTGATGCAAGAGGATGTTCAATTTATATCCGGTCTCATTTCAATTATAGCATGCAAAAAGACATAATCTATCAAAGTAACCAAATGGAAATCGACCATAACAAACAAATAATCGAGGACTTCGAACCAAGGCTCGGACCCGAGCCACATGACTTCCTTATCCAAGGAACAATCGACGACCCGAGAGGGGACCAACATCGAGCAAAACCAGATGAAGAGCTCGAGAAGGTCAAAGTAGATCCCCGACAGACCTGAAGTCATAATCGAAAAATCTCAATAGAACTAAGAGGACAATTGGTCGACTTCCTCAAGGGAAACCTAGATGTGTTCGCCTGGTCCCACAAGGACATGGTTGGGATCGAACCCGAGGTCACCTGCCATCGACTCAACGTCGACCCCCTACAAAAAACCAAATAGAGAGTGAAAAGGAGGAAATTCACTTCCGAAAAATATAAAATTAGCCAAGGAAGTAAAGAAACTTCTCGATGTTCGATCTAATCATCATTCGATTAAAGCCCCACAACTCCAACGCCATCCTGGTCAAGAAGGCCAATGGAACATGGAGACTATGCATCGACTTCACCGATCTAAACAAAGCATGTCCGAAATATTTTTCCCCATACCTTTTCTATCGACCATCCGACCATCGAACATAAAGTAAATGACAAAGATACAAATATCACACATGAGGTAATGTCCTTCATGGACGCCATAAAGGCTACCATCAAATATCTATGCATAAAAGAAGATTACCAACAACATACCACTTTCCTCACTGAGAAGAACATTACTGCTGGAAAAGGATGCCATTTGGTCTCAAAAATGCCGGGGCCACGTAACAACAATTGGTAAACCAAATGTTCACAGAAGAGATCGGGAAATCCATGGAAGTATACGTGGATGACATAGTCGTCAAAAGCCTAAAAAAGGAAGATCATCTTGTCGATCTCGCTCGAGCATTCGACATCCCGAGAAGGTTCAACATGAAGCTCAACCCGAAGAAGTGTAACCCGGGATCATGAGTCGAAAAGTTCATTGGCCACTTAGTCTTCAAGGTAGGGAATAGAGGCTAATCCATCAAAAATCAGGGTAATCTTAGAAATGGGCAGCCCGCGGAACCCAAAGGAGGTCCGAAGCTCAACAGAAGTCTTGTACACCTCATCATTCATATCCCTCATGGGAGATAGGTGCAAACCATTCTTCATCATCATTAAAAAGAGCCAAAAAGGATTTTCAACATTTAAGAGGCATCATCAACATCCTTTGGATGGCATCAACAATCATCCTTCCAACCCGAAGGTACTACCCCATCCCCAGGAAAAACTCTTCCTCTACCACCACCATCAGACGGGACCATCATTTAGTCCCATCCTTCCCGAAGGGCAAGATTACCTACCGCTTCTATTTTGAGCCATGTTCTCAACGAGGCGAATCTAAGGTACCCTCTCGATGGAATTAATCAAATCGAAATGAAAGAATTTTCGAAAACCGTGTAGAACTATCGCCCCTCATTAACCCTAAGAAATTTGTATTCAATGTTGACAACAAAAGCTGGATGAAATGGGCATTTCTTCGTAGGTAGGATCTTTCACCCCAAGATCAATCAAGGCCATCGGCCCCGCCGATTTCATGGTAGAACTCACTTACCCGATTTCAAAACTTGAACAAAACACCATAACTCTGGGAGCTCTCACGTAGATGGATCTCGCTACTCAAACCCAAGAAATCAAGGATATAATCAAATACCACCTTCATCATGCATTCAAACAAAAGACATCATAGTCGTCTTTCGTGCCACCAAATAACGTCCCATATTGAACTTATTTAGGGCTTGAGATGTCAATGGCCATTGGGAGTAAGAATACTAAAAATACACACCGACTCACAACTGGTCGCATGTCGTTCGAGGGAGTATGAGGTAGATCAATTATAAACCACAACCAAGAGGTCGTCCGGTCCCTACTCGAGAAATAATGATGTCTATGTAGAATTGATACCCGAGACGAAAACTCCCAATGTCCATTCAGGATACATCATCGAAGGGCCGGTGGATATGAAAGACGCCACCATCACGGCTAACCCTCCCATCCACCATAATATCTTTCGCCACCATCCCAATGGATATCGAACCTCGAGGACCGGAGGACGCTAATAGTTGAATATCTAAGAATGGGACACCTATCTAACAACAACCTTACTTTTCCATAGTTTGCAAATGAGAGCTTATTCCCACATGTAATGATCAAATTGGCAACTTATATAAGTGAAGTTTGAAACCCCCGCTAATAATAAGGTTTTGCATATTGTAAAACCATCCCGAGGGAAATCTATGAGAGGATCTCTAAAACCATCATACGGAGGCCAATTACCCCACAAGACCGTGACTTTTAAGGATCCTTTCATCAACATTAAAAAAAGGGATGCTCTTACGCATGGGCATGCCACCGATGCAAAATATTCGCTCAACCTCAATCAAGATATCCCCAAGAAGAGTTAACAAAGATTACCTCCCATGGCCTTTATATGGTGGGGAAATCGACATCATCGGCCCTTACCCATCGCGCCCGATCATCCTCTTTCATTAGCCTCATGGCAATGACTACAAGATCACAAAATGGGCAGAGGCGAATCCTCGCAATGGTCGACTCATCAACGTGATAAAATGCATATGGAGAAAACATCATTTTTATCCGCTTCTCCCGCAGTTTATCGCAACATCCGACAATGGAAAGCAATTTGATGGCCTCAAAGTTCGACGATTCTTCAAAAAAAAAAGTGGAGGATAACAAAGCTCATCTCCACCCTACCACCCGCCGATCCAATGGGCAAGTTGAGGCAATCAATAAAATTATCAAGCATACGCTAAAAAGCACGACTTGAGGGGAAAGGGCATTTTCTCATCCCCAGATCATCCAGGTATTATGGTCATAAATAACAACCTGCAGGACCTCCACGGGGGAAACATCCTACTCCCTCACTTTCGGGACCCTTTTGATCCCAAGTCACCGTCCTGAATCATCTCCTCAAGCAACCATCAAGCCAAATGACAACAAGTTTGGATCTATCGAAGAAAAAAAAAGGTTGAAGCCAACCTAAAGAACTCCCCATTCAAGCGGCAAACGTAAAAATATTACAACTCAAAGATTAGGCTCCTAATTCAAGAAAGGCGACCTTCTCCTAAAAAGGTACTGGGGTACCCAAGGGAGTAATTTATGTAGGAATTTAGGAAGGCCCGTTCAGAATATCAAAGTGCCAGGCAAACGGGGCATACGAAATCGAAGACCCGGACGACACCCCAGCACAATATCCTTGGAACGCGGCCCACCTGAAGAAATACTATCAGTAGGGAACAAATGCTAGGGATTTTTAATCTATCCGTCACTACGTTCCAACTTACCATCTCTACGGAAAATAATTTATGAGAATTTACATTTTTGAAATGCTTTGTACGCTTTAGAATAAGTCGATTAAAGATCATCTTTTTAACAATCCGGACGACCAAGATTGAGTCGAAAGGAAGGTCGCCGAATGCGTAAAATGACTACCTGTGACTTAAAGCATAAACTCGGAACTCACGTCGACAAGGTCGTCACCACATTGGCCAACCAGCCAAGTCCGAAAACCTTCTTGAAGACAACACTATAACATGGCTAAGCCAAAGTTTAGATATGTCGCATAAGATAAGACGACCAAAATATAGTCTAACACATCGCACTATTTATTCAAACAAAGAATTAAGACATACAAGCAAGACCCATAATGTTATATGAGTTTATGATCAACCATTCATAAGCAAAACAAGGAACTAATGCAATAATACACAACGAAAAGACATGAAAAAGTAAACATTCCATTCATCATAGGCACAAGGCCAAATATTTTTAAAAAGGGCCCGCAAACACACTAATAAAGTTCTCACCCCAAGGGCATCAAAAACATAAAAAGAAAATAAAAACTCAAAAAGAAGGATCCACCAACAACCCAATAAACAGAGGCACTAAGCGCCATCGCCCGGAGCCATCCACTCTCCACCAGCACCCGTCATCCACCCGCGCCTTGCCTCTAGGAACCTCTCGCCGAGCATCCGCCAAGACAAATGGCCACCGTCTGTCACCTCTGTGGAGGCATTGGCATCACGATCGGGCCAACATGCGCCCCCAAAAGGAGCCCCCAAGATCGGGAACCTCCACCGGAGTGCTTAAACAAAAGGCAATTCGATTAAACAAATCGATGCCAAAGTCCCAAGTCCGACCGCAGGAAAACCACGTGAACTCCGCCTCGGCCCATAGAACAAAAAGCCTTTCTCATCTATAAATACCGCATTGTAATATTCATTGTAATACCGAAATCTTAGAGAATAGCCGATATTATAGTGAAATTTCTAAGGTATCATCGCCTTCGGCGAGGCCTAGTCTTATTAGTTCGGCGACCAGCCATAGTCAACCAAATCTTGTTCTTTTTCTTTGCATTCATACACTATTGTTTACTATTGTTGCTTTGTGAGTGATTGTTGACGACGTTAGTTCAAATCCGACTACAATAATTTGGCGCCATCCGCTGGAAAAACCCTCAATAAAAACCCATCAAAGATATAAAGAACTCCTCGCCAACTTCTTCTTATCCTCATCAAGGGCCGTCAATCGAAAATCTCCAATCCCGGTCGATGGAATGGAGGCATCCTTGTTCTCCTTATTATTCAAGGCCCATGATGGTCGAGACCAACATCGGAACATAATAGAATCAAATATTCAAGAATCAAATGAGATGAAAACGATGGGCATTTTCAACCAAGATAATCGCAACGGGATGGTGGAAAGTTCACAACCCATCGCCAACCGCTCGCAGAGGGGGGCACACATGAAAACAAACAAAAAGCCTGTGAATATCGAGGCAGAGAAACTTGGACTCAACGATCGACGCTCGGCCCCACGAAAGGCAATCACCCCAAGATAATTTTAGTATTCAAGGGGGGGTGGCATCGACCGAATAAACCATTCGATCTTCGACTCCAGTAACAAAGCCAAAGCCTCCCCCCCTAATCGAGGTAAGAGGAGGCCGGTTTCCCAACCTCACATTTGGTCGTCGGGCAACCACCAAGAGAATTCAGAATGAACCACGAATGGGCGGGGCGAGCACCCTCCCGCCCCTCTTTGCTCTTCCTCTTATCCTTTGACCGATCGGGCCGAGAAGCCCCCCGGTGTCTACCACCCCGCCCCCACGAGATGACAAGGTGGGACGCATCCCAGATCCAGTTCGAGAAAAATTGAGAGAGGGATTTTGGCGAGAAGCCATCTGTTCAACAGTGGGAGCAGTCGTTTAGACGGGTATGTACGGAGCTACAAGGAAAAGACTAAGGCGATTGAGAGACAAATTGACAAATCACAAAACTAAGATGTCCCGTAGGAAGAAAAAATCACGGCCTCGGCCGGTCTCACGGGATATTGTTTGCAGACCCTCCCCACAATCTCTCAAGAAGAATTGTAGAGTTCAACGTGATGGAGCTCCCAAGGGTAATCAAAGCCAATTCGTGGGGGCATAAAAGTCCTGGGTTAATTTGGGGTTCTCAGGCAACGAGCAAACCTATAAGAAAAAGAGGAAATTAGATCAGTACAGAGGTGATCGATTTACCTTCAAAATGGAATCTTCGAGAGCCCGCCTCGAAGTCGATGGGGATAAAATTTCCTAAAGACCGGGAGAACATCGCCACACCCCTCCCACAAACCACCATCCTAGATGCCAATTTTTAATCTTGTTAACAATTCCCCATAAATCCATCGACCAGATGGTTTTTAAGCGAATAATGGCCCTCCCGACCATGTTGGGCGACCAATGCCAATAATAGTTCACCTCCACGGGAGTAGAACCCATGGCCGGCTGACATCATCAACACCGTCGCCAGAGATAACTCCACCCATTCGAGTAATGGGAAGGAAAACAAGGTGCGAGCGGCCAACAAGTGGGAGATCGACCCACCTCCATAACCGCCTCGTGAATGGCGATCATTCATACGGAGGTCGGTCGAATAATTTTCAACAATCCGGCCGATAGAAAAACACATCGTTCGGAGTCTCGTATTCGCGATGGGCGATGTCCAACTCAGCCTCCATCATAACCGAGCGATACTTATCATCTTTTATGTAGAACTTGGACGAAATCGCTTGGATTTCGGGATCGAAGAAAGTCGATGATTTAGGTCAGCTCGGTAGGCCCGGGGAATCGAAGAAATCCGGATGGTCCCGATCTCGGCGAACCAAGGGTTCCGGAGCTTCATCACACACACGAGTCCGGCTCCATCGAGACCTAATCCAAGTCAATGTGCCCAAATCCATAGAGACCCAAACACGCTTAATCATGCTTTTACTGTTTGGGAAAATATGGGTGCCCAGATCTATTCGAGATGATTTTAAATACATATTTAAATTAAACAATTAATTACTAACATGAATTAATCCTAAATCAATTAAACATAATAATTAAACAAGCAATAAGCATCATTCGTACACGTAATCCACATAAATCCTAAGCATGCGGAATCTGGGAGTTACGAGATTACATACCTCTTGCAGAGACAACCGTTGAGACGATGGATCAACCCAAAGAGCCTTCCCAAATATGTCCCAAGTCCACGAACGCAATCCGGTGGGAGGAATCACACGAACGATTTTAACAAGAGAGAAAACCAAAAATATTTTGCCACCACCTTTGTGGATTTCTAATATTTCAAACACATGGAATTGCAGTTGGGAATGAAAAATTCATCCCCTATTTATAGGGACAAAGGGGGCCGATTTTTTCAATGAAAAAATAAGGGAGAAAATCTTTTTCTTGATCTCCAAGAAATCTTGAATATATCTCCTATATTCTTTTCTCCTTAATTAAATTTTTTCCATAAAAATCTTATTCCCCTTTATCCCCTAATTTTGGAAAAATACAAGGAAAAGGGAATCAAGATTTGACTTCTTGAATTTATGGGATAATTATGTATTCCAAGAATACTTATCTCTTTCCGTAAAATATCTACAAGAAAATCTTTCTTCTTCTTTTCCTACAATTTTAAAAAAATTCAAGAAAATATAGGAAATAATATTTTCTTCTCCCTTTCAT
The DNA here is from genome assembly GCA_037126765.1 of Stenogyne calaminthoides. Taxonomy (NCBI): domain Eukaryota; kingdom Viridiplantae; phylum Streptophyta; class Magnoliopsida; order Lamiales; family Lamiaceae; genus Stenogyne; species Stenogyne calaminthoides. The sequence goes on from JBBCBC010000019.1 coordinate 23,565,341, forward strand.
TAATTGGACTTTATTTTGGGATATTTGAGGGGCCTTTAGGAGAATTAAGATTGGACCTCCAATGGACTATGAAGCTATAATATTGGGCCAAATATTATTCAAGTCTATTAATATTAATGTACTCCACTATAAAATTAATATTGAACTATCCATCTTAACCCATATTACGACTTTACTATAATATGGCTCTCGGTCATTATTTCCCGTGTTTAAGATTATCTTAGTCCATTAATTAATTAAGCCACTGAACAAGCTTTATATTAATTAATATCTTTGTCCTTGGAGTATAGACAGCTCAACATTATTATCCATACCGGAAATAAATTTTCACTTGCAAGATTTGGTATGATAAAGATTCTGAGCCCACCAAGGGGACAAATCAAGCAAGAAGCACTTGCACACGATTCTCCATATTAAATGTCAGCAATCGTCATGTAATTAATAATATTGCCCAAGATATAAGGTATTGAATCATAATGACTCTCTTCCTATTATAAGTCAAAGCAATAGTTATTAATTTCACAAGATCCTATTTAAAGGAGGGAGATTAAGAAATAACACACCACTGGGGTCTAATTCTTGTATATTCAGTACTGAAGAATTTATCCTCATGTAGGTCCTTATTCAGTGCATCTAAATGCACTAGTATAATCTCTTGGTCAAGACAAGCCAATCTGAGCCTTATACATCAACCTTTCATGATGGTTCGTTCATTTCCATCTGGGTTGTGAATTTGTACTTAATTACTAGGAGCTATTAATTTGATCTTCTGTGATCTGGTATCACCAAATTAACTACAACGTAATACGTACTAAACTTATTGAACGGGTTTGCAATAAATATATATAACATTCATTCATATTTATTGCAACAGTGATTAATATATTATTTCAGTAAATAAATAAGAAAATTCAAATGGTTATACAAAGTAAAATCATACTTTTCAGTATAACCCCAACATGTTCCCCTCTATTTCGGCCGAAGCCCTTTGCCTAAATCCTCGCTCAAGACCACCGATGGAGGTTCCGTTCCAAAACGACCCTCACCGGAGACGAAGGCCCGGCGTGACCACCTGCTAGTCCCGACATGGCCAGCAAAGAAATTGGGAATTTGGTGGAAAATAAGGGTGAAGGAATGCTTACCAAAAGATGCGAAAGCCAAAACACTTTCAGAAGAACGCTCGGGAAGATAAACGTTCTAAGGAGGAAGGCGGAAGAGTCGATTTATAAGAAAAGGCGGGGACCCTGATGCAAAAACTTTTTCAAAAAATGGGGGTAGATTTGCCATATCCCGAAAGATCCGGGTGCGTGGCGGCTACGCGCCATCATGACTTTTGGAATGGCGCCACCTTTCTCCCTTTTCAAAACTATGGTTGGACTCATGGGACCCACGAACGAACCCAAAATATCGCGAACATGGACCAAAAAACCGGTGGACCATCTCACTAGCAACCCGAGGGGCAATTGTTATGGTCCCACTATAATAATTCACTCACCATAGGCACAAGAGATGGAAACCACCCGAGGTTCTTCACGAGCACCCAGAGGGAAGTCGCCTAAGCCTGGTCGCCATATTCCAGCAACCTCCCTTGGTGCTAGTTGAGCAAGCAAGGGATAAAATCTAGGAGGCCGATAAAGACGGACCTCCGTGGGTACAATGGAATGCTTAAAATGTATAAGGGATTACCGCCGTTAAACGCGGGATTCGTCCCTATCCGGTAGGAAACCCTAGTGGACCGAAGGCCTCGGCCCATGGGGGCGGAGAAAACCTAATTCCTCATCTATAAATATGTGTTGTAATATTCATTCTAAGGGACCAAAATCTTAGAGAATAGGAAGATATTATAGTGAAATTCCTGGCTTGGTACTGCCCCCAGACATAGTCTTATTGGACGAACCGGGTCACCAAATCTCGTTCCTTTTCTTTGCATTCATACACTATTGTTTACTATTGTTGCTTTGTGAGTGATTGTTGGTACATTAGTTCAAATCCGACTACAACACACAAAAATCGACAAGGAGTGGAATAAAGTAACCACCCACTATGTTGCAAGTTGTGATCGTGTGATGTGTAAGAAAACTGCCAAAAATATTTTCAAAACCTGGAAACCATATCCCAAATTAAATAGACACAAATTAAGTTCAAATAACTCTTTTAATCCACAAAATCGACTTAAGAAGAAATTTAAAAAAATTATGTATGTTGGGAAATTTATAGTTTTGATGGAAGTTCCAAAACAGATGTAATAGGACCAGTAAGACCTGTTAGCTGACTGGTGACTTAGATATCAGAATAGGATGACCAGCTAAGTTGTATAGACAACTTATGTAATAGATAGGTCACATATTGAGGGGGAACTCAATATGTATAAGGTAAGTCAGATCAAAAGATCAAATAAGTCAGGAAGTCAGGTGAGACATCAAGCAGAAGACTTGAAGACCAGAAGACCTTATGAAGACCTACATCAGAAGAACACCAGATGAGTCTGTAAGTTGATCTAAGTCAACTTACATCAGAAGACTCAACCAGGTAGACAAATCAATTGTAACTGATCAGGTCAGTTCAATCAGGTAACACACAAGTGTTTACTCAAGGCGTACAAGTCTATCCAACAAGAAGAATATCAACCTAAGTTGGTGAATCAAGCACCGAATAAGTGTACTTGATAGCAATGACAGCGAGACACGTACATATGGAACTAATATTGTAGGATAAAGCGGTTCAGAGTCAAACGACTAAATAGGATGACGAAGCACGCATTTGTCCATGCCGCCTCTGAGCACGTCAAATCAGACTTGCATACCTACCTTAAATAGAATGAAATTCGAATTGCTCTCCAATGGATAATTTGATTTCGTGCCTATATATATGGGATCAAAGCTTCAGAGTAAGGTTACATAAATAATTCAAATCTCAAACACAATCTATTTCCGCACGAAGAATACCAAGAACTCAAGAATATTTCTAAGTGTTCATCCCATAGTTCTTAGCAAGAAATTTTATCATTTAGCTTTAGGCTACTCAGAAACTGTTGGGGATTATACTGAAAAGTATGCTTTTTACTTTGTATAATCAAAACCTAATTTCCCTAAGATTTATTTATCAAATAAATTGTTTATGACCGATGCTTTAAATATGATTGAATGTTATATATATTTACATCAATCGTTCAATAATTAAATGACGTGTTAAATCAGAGTTAATTTAGTGATACCCATCACGTAAGATTAAATTAACAAAAATCCCTTGTAACTATAAGTACGCCATTCACGACCTAGATGGAAATGAACAAATCATCGCGAAAGGTTGAGGTGTAAGGCTCCATTGGTTTGTCTTGACCAAGAGATTACACTAGTGCATGACCGATTTGAATAGGACCTCAAAGGAGGATAAATTCTTCAAAAAACAAGGAAGAATTAGACCTCGGTGGATCGTTGTTTCTTAACCTTCGCCCCTTAAATAGATCACGTGGGATCGGGTAACTATTATCACTTATCATGGGTAGCGAAATCGTAGAGAGATTCAATACGCATTTTTATCTTGGGCAATATTATTGGTCACACGTGATTGCTAAGATTTAATACTGAAGAATCGTGTGTGCAAAAGCACGCTTGCTTGATTTGCCCCTTGGGAGGTTCATAAGCTTTATCATACTAAATCTTGCAAGTGGAATTTGTTTCCCATGTATGGATAATAATGTTGAACCGCTTTCTAACCAAGGACAAAAGATATTAATTAATGAAAAGCTATTTCAAATGGCTTGAATTAATTAATGGGCTAGATAATCTTAAACACGGAAATAATGACCGGAGCCATATTGACTGTAATATGGGTTAAGATGGATAGTCAATATTAATTATGTAGTGGGATTAATTAATATTTATGGGCTTGAATTATATTGTGGCTCAATATTAGATATTCAAGATCCATTAGAAGGTCCAATCTTAATTCTCCTAAAGGCCCCCCGAGTAGCCCAAATATATAGTCCAATAACCTAAAAGGTGATTAAAATAAAATAAATATTGTTGCTTATATTTCCTCATTAAATTAAAATTATGAATAAAAGAGGAGAAAGATTTTCTTTGAATTTTGTTATGGAATGAAGATATGTATTCTTGGAATACAAGATTATCTCATTAAATTCAAGAAATCTCCCACTTGGTTATTCATTAAGAGATTTTAAATTTTTGAAATTAGTGGGCAAGAAAGATTTTCTTGATTTTCTTGAAAGATATTATTAAGATATGTATTTCTTGAAATACAAGAATATCTCATAAATTCAAGAATATCCAAATCTTGGATTCTTGCTTAGTTATTTTCTTAAATTCTCCATAATAGAGGAGGTTTTTTTTGGAATATTTTAATTATGGGAAAGAGAATATACCACATATTCAAGATTTCTTGGTGACCAAGAAAATTCTTATCCCACATTGAAAAATTCACAAAATTTCGTGCTCCTCCTATCCTTAAATAGGGGATGATTAGTTCATTCCCAAATACAATTCCATGTCTTTGGAAATATTAGCAAATCCACATACGGTGCAACAAAGTTTATTTTTTTTTCTTTTTGTTAATTGTTCGTCGAGTATCCTTCCACCATTGTCGAGCAAGGGCTAAGGAAATACTTGGGAAGTCCTTTTTGGTTAGTCCGTCCGACCGAAGACATGCCATCCCGAGATTCCGTTCATCACGTAAACCCGTAGATTCCAAATACAAAGAAAACGGGCTTTTTATATGCATGATATGTTGTTGCAATTATTATTTGAATTAATATAGGATTAATTCATGCTAGTAATAATTAAATAATTAAATTTGTATTTAAATATTCACCCCAATAGATCAGAGGCAACTCATTCCCCAAAATCGTATCGAGCCATCCACTTTGCTCAATTTTTTAAATTGTAATTTAATTCGTGGACATTAAATTTTAAATTGATAATGAACCTGTTAGATCTGTTTTTGGCAGTATCCAATTGTCATGGATTTTAATGTTTGATTTTGCATGCATATAAACCGTGGTTTTTAATTGGATTCGCTCGATTTGTTTTGCCTCGTGAGAAAATCCAACAGTAGACTAGGATTTGTGTTGATTTGATCAATTAATAGATTAGTTCAGATCTAGGTTTATTTATTTTTTGTAAATAAATCAGAACCGGATCGGGAAATCTAAGAGATGAAGAATTAAAGGACTAAATCCAAACCAGGCGTGAGGGCGGCATATCGCATTTTACATTAGATTATCATAAAAGACGCGGGCGAGGCCGAGGTCGGGCGAAGTGAGAGCATAGGATTGTATTTCGTCGCTTATCCGAGGATGACTCAAACTGCTGCCGAGGCGAGCCGAGGCGCTGGCGGGCGGTCTCCTCGCCAGCGGTGCCGAGGTCGCTTAAATGCATCCAAATCATGGTACATCCCACTTATTCTCGGCTTCGAGATGAAGCCCTAACGAGGGAGAAATTCGAGACGGACTTCAAGATCAAGCCAAGAAAAAATCAAACCATGACAATTGGATAATTTGTGCCCAATATGTTTATTTTTTCTGCTTTTGCTTGATTTTATTTGTGCTATCTTATGCTTTATTTAATTTGTTTAAATGTGTTTGCATGAGGGTTGCCAAATTGAAAAATCTCAACTTCAAAATTACTAAGTATGTTTTAAATAATTAATTGACAATTTTATTCCGGATAATAAAATTGAATTAATTTTGACCTCCATGATTTATTTATTTGTGAATTCTTTTGGAGAAATTCCCCCAACGGGACGGTCAAAAGATAGGTTTCACATGAATGAATTCCAAACGGATGATTGTGGGTTATTACTAACCCCGCGGCGATGACCCTCCCAACGAGGCTCGATCAAAGCAAAATAGTAATCCTCAGATTTAATCATGGTTATTACTTAGGTATAAAATTGATATGCATATACTTCTCCCGAGTCCTCGCAATTTTATATTGGTCAAGTCACCCAACTATTAATCTGGATATTAAGGGTTTGTAACTGTTCTTGTTTGTAACCCGCTTGAATGTGTTTAAATAATGACCCACCCAACGTGGCTTATTTAAACTGTTTTGAGATGTTGGCTGATGCATTGTTCATATTTTTTTTGAGATTTTAAATATGATGGCATGTGATCAAACCTTGTGATATATTTGTGCTTATGCATATTATTGTTTATTTCAGTTCATCATGTCACAACCTTTTAATCCATCGCTCATTATACTTAAAGTCAATGCAATATGTATGGAAACTATATTGATTGAAAATTATAATTGTCCTAACTGCACAAAAGCACAAGTGGATTTTGACACACAAAAATCAGATGAGCCAACTGACGAGTCAAAACATGCGGGACTCGTCAGATCACCTTGCGAGAGATGTCGTCGCTGAAATGGTGGAGGGAAAACCCGTATTGATTATGTCCTCAAAATAGATGGCACATCTAAACAAACTTGAGATTCTCGAAAATCAGATTATGATCCGGAGACTCGGATGTTAATTTGGTACTTCACTCCACATCTCAAAAAGTTTTTGAGCATTTTGGCCTCGAGTTAATTTGTTGCAAGCTTTTGGTCATCAAAGCGAAATGATGAAGAGGCACCAAACTCAAGCTTTATCGGCAAGTGGTCCGCCTTTCATTTTCTAGGCAAAGGGTAGGCAAGATAAAGAAGAGGACCAAAGGCCATAAGAATAAAACTCAACTATTGCCAAGGGCAATGGTAAGATGAGAATGCTTGTTGTGTCAAGGAAAATCCAAAGAGGAAGTGCTTAAAATTGAGAGAGGACAATGGAGGTTTTGCCACTCCAACCCCAAAAACCACCATCTAGGTAATTCTCATACACTTGTTGTTGAAACTTGTTTAGCGGCGATACTTCTCATTCAGGGTGGTTGATTTTAGATCCACTAATCATGTTGGCTTCACCATTCTAAATGATCCGGCAACATAGTGGGGAGTGAGATCCTCATCACACCGGGTAACGTTATTTAAGTAGAAGACATTGCAATGCTAATAAATGGCGGATATTGCAATGCTACGATAGTAACGATTATTGCAATACTACGCAAGTAGCAAGACATTGCAATGCTACATGAGTAGTAAAAAGTAGTGGGAGAAGTGCACCTATCTTTTGAAGATAAAGTTTTTTTTTTTTGAGATTATCTTTATGTTCCCAGCTTTTAGAAAGAATTCACTTTCGGTTTCTAAAAATCGATTAAAGGACACTAAGTTTCTTCTAATAAGAATGACATCAATTTTTTGAAATGATGAGTGTACCAACTGGGACATTGATGGAAAATCTCTATAAAATTAATCGTTTACACCACTCACTTAAATGCATCCTATAACACATCAACTATTTCCGACAAAAGAAAAGCGTGAACGAAATACTTTTTGGCATCTAAGATTAGGTCATATAAATCCAAAGAGGATCCAAATGTTGGTGAAAGATGGTTCACCGGAGCGTCTCCAAGTTGAATCGAATCCAACCCGCCCCATGTTTGGAGGGTAATATGACCAAGATGGCATTTGGAGCCAAACAATGGGGCTAAAGAAGTGTTAGAGATCGCTCACAAAGATGTCACGTAGTTCAATGTCAACCAAAGCAAGAGGAGGTTATTTTAAATTTATTGATAATTAAACAATTACATTTTCTTAACATGAATTAAGACCTTTGAGAAATTCTAAGAATTTAAGGCTCAAACAAGCAATAAATCATAGGGAAAACGTATCAAGTCTCTACGATCCGATCGTGGAAGTCAATACCTCAAGTTATGAGTTTTTGAACTACTTATCCTCTTGAAGGATTGTATCCCAGAGACGACGGATCAACCCTCAACAAAACGGGGTTTGCAAATATGTCTCAAGTCCAATTCTTTTTGAAATGGTTAGATCAATGATGAGTTATCATCTTCCCGAGTCGATTTTAACATGCCTTGGAAAAAAAAATATTTTGCCACCAACTTGGTGCTATCAAAATTTCCAACCCCAAAGAATTGGGACCCAAGGCGCAAGTCTAGGAACACATGAAACTTTGGGGTGTCCGCCTATGTTGGACAAGGAAACGGGTTTTTGGATCCTCGAATAAGGGAAAGAAAATCTTTTCTTGATACCCAAGGAACAAAAGGGTGAATGTTCTATATTCTTTTCTCAAAAGGTGGACATCCGCACCCACTTTAGATTTTGGAAAAAACTATAGAACCAAAGAAAAACCCGTATGAGATTTTAAATGAAATAGAGGGCAAACCTCAAGATTTGATTTCTTGATATACCAAACGATAATTTCACAACCAAGCCTCGTTATAGTTAGGGTTGTTTCCATAAAATTCATCTAATAGAAAAGTCCTTTCTTTGATTCTTTTCCTATGGACATATTAAAAAAGATATGGATGCAAGAAAAACAAAGAATGAAATAATATTTTCTATGTTTCATAATAGATTAATCTAGTCGAACCACTTAATTTCAAACCCATTTGATGAAAGGGGTCTATAAGAGAAAAGAACCGGACGGGAAGGTTGAAACCTTTAAAAGCAAGACTAATGGCCAAAGGTTATTCAAAGAAAGGGATCGATTAATAGGAAATTTTTTCCATTATAAAATTAAGTCCATCCACTATTCTCTTAACCCATATTTTGATCTTTACTTTAATATGGCTCTCGGCAAATAGATGTCAAGACGGTTTAAGATTAACTTAAGTCTTGATAAAGAGATTATATGCAACAACCCCATGTTTTTATATTAAACAATATCTTTGTCCTAGTTTGTAAAGCTCAAGAGGTCCATTTACATTCAAAATTATCCATAACTTGGAACCAAAGTTTTGATCATATTATAAAGTCTTATGGGTTTTGATCAAAAAACGAGTTTGAAAGTCAAGTATAAAAAAACGTGTCCATTCTTGGTATTCTTAGTAAATCGTCATGTAGATCACATTGTGATCATCGGGATATATGTGAAAGTGTGATCGTGAATCATATGGTTTTCAAAAACATTTGATATGAAAGACTTAGGGAAAACCGGACAATCCTCATCAAGATCACAAGAAAAGGATGGTCGAGATTATCGAAATTTCATACATAGACACCGGTTTTGAAACAATTTAGCATATTCCAAGAAAGGATTCAGATTTATCCTCACTTGGAATCCATCTATCCAAGAAAATGTTCCCTAAGACGCAAAGGAGATAGATGACATGAAAGGTATTCCTTGTGCCAATCTGGAAACCTTATGTATGCATTCCTTTCATGATGGGATATATGCTTTTTCCATAGGCATGGTAGCAAGATATCGTAGTAACTTCAGGGAAATTAATTTGATCTTCCGTTAAAAACATTACCAAATTTACAAAAGAACTTAAACTTAGAATGTTGATTTATCATCGATACTCCAATCCCCATCGGCTTCATGGACTCGGATTCCAATCGATTTAGATTCGGATATTATCCATTGGTTTAGTGTGTTTCCATTTGGGAAGTTCCCATATCAAATGGACGAAAAGTGAAGCAAAATGCATCACTCGACTCAACCATGGGACTTCGGGTAAGTAGTCTTGACCCTCAGGAAAGAACCGATTGGGCTCTAGATCTTCTTAGTGGACTTGGATGGTGTTCTCAATTTGTTCAGCAGGAATATCTGGGTGAAGGAATGCAAAATTCAAGAGAACCAAGAGTCCAAAAGTCAAACAAACACATTAAAGGAAAGACATCTTATAAGGAGAAATCGTTAAGAGAGGAGATATAGATGTATAAAAAGATAAGCCCGAGGACCACCCTAGCAAATCCATTCAAAAAATTGGGTAGATTAACACATTCGAGAGACATGTGAGTGGAATGGGTGTCAAGACCGCGCCATCATGACTTTGAGTATAAGTGGGAGAAATTATTAGGTTCGTTTCAACATTAGATGTCACGGACTCATCGAGACGTGTTGTAGTATACTTAAAAAGCGGACTTTGAGTATAAGTGGAGATTGTTGGGGATTATACTTGAAAAGTATGCTTTTTACTTTGTATAATCAAAATCAATTTCCGGACTTATTTATAAATAAATTGTTTATCATATGCTTTAAATATGATTGAATGTTATATATATTTATGCGATAACCACGCTCAATAATTCGCCGTGTTACATCAGTAGTTAATTTAGTGATACCCCTCACGTGCTATTAAATTAAGCAAGCAAGGGATAAAATCTACGCCATTCACGACCTAGATGGAAATGAACAAACCATCGCGAAAGGTTGAGGTGTAAGGCTCGGATTGGTTTGTCTTGACCAAGAGATTACACTAGTGCATGACCTCATCGTTGAATAGGACCTACAGAGGATAAATTCTTGAGGCCCAAGGAAGAATTAGACCTCGACCGTTGTTTCTTAACCTTCATCCCTTAAATAGGATCACGTAATCGGTTCATTATTGCTTTGACTTATCATCTTAGAGAATCGGAAGATTTTATACGTTTTATCTTGGGCAATATTATTGGTCACATGTGATTGCTTAGATTTAATACGAAAGAATCGTTAAAGTAAAATCTCGCTTCCTTTTCTTTGGGAGGTTCATAAGCTTTATCATACTAAATCTTGCAAGCTTTGTTTGTTTGATTGTTGGATAATAATGTTGAACCGTTCCTCAACAAGGACAAAAGATATTAATTAATGAAAAAGCTATTTCCCACTATGCTTGAATTAATTAATGGGCTAGATAATCTTAAACACGGGAAATAATTTCCGGAGCCATATTGAAACCATATCCCAAAGATGGATAGTGCAAATTAATTAAATAACTCTTTTAATTAATATTTAATGGGCTTGAATTATATTGTGGCTCAATATTAGATATTCAAGATCCATTAGAAGGTCCAATCTTAATTTCCTAAAGGCCCCCTGAGTAGCCCAACATATAGTCCAATAACCTAAAAAGGTGATTAAAATAAAATAAATATTGTTGCTTATATTTCCTCATTAAATTAAAATTATGAATAAAAAAAGGGAGAAAGATTTTCTTTGAATTTTGTTATGGAATGAAGATATGTATTCTTGAATACAAGATTATCTCATTAAATTCAAGAAATCTCCCACTTGGTTATTCATTAAGAGATTTTCAAATTTTGAAATTAGTGGGCAAGAAAGATTTTCTTGATTTTCTTGAAAGATATTATGGAAGATATGTATTTCTTGAAATACAAGAATATCTCATAAATTCAAGAATATCCAAATCTTGGATTCTTGCTAGTTATTTTCGAAAAATTCTCCATAATAGAGGAGGTGGATTTTGTGGAATATTTTAATTATGGGAAAGAGAATATATGGGATATATTCAAGATTTCTTGGTGACCAAGAAAAGTCTTATCCCACATTGAAAAATTCACAAAATTTGGTGAATCCTCCTATCCTATAAATAGGGGATGATTAGTTCATTCCCAAGTACAATTCCATGTGGAATTGAATATTAGTAAATCAAATACACGCAGTGCAACAAAGTTTATTTTTTCCTTTTGTTAATTGTTCACGAGTATCCTTCCACCGGATTGTCGATCAAGGGCTAAGGAATACTTACCTAGTCCTTTTAGTTATGAAATCCGATCAAGACACTCCATCCCGATAATTTGATTTCACGTAAACCCGTATATTCCGGATCAAAGGTTTTACGTGGCTTTTTATATGCATGATATGTTGTTGCAATTATTATTTGAATTAATATAGGATTAATTCATGCTAGTAATAATTAATGAATTAAATTTGTATTTAAATATTCACCCCGAATAGATCTGTGCGAATCATTCCCCAACAGAAACTAGGATAGAATTCAAGTTGGAACAACTCAAATCTTATACCCAAACCAAGTGTTAAGTTAAGTTTGTTTAGCAAGATCTCAGACTAGGGTTTCTAGTTCTAATTTCTGGGATTGGTTGAGTGAGAACTCTTGAAATATCTGTTGTACTGTATTGGACTAACACGTTAATCTAAGTCCAGTTGGTTAGTTGGTGCCCCTGTTGACAGGGAAGAGTGGACGTAGGACAAATTGTCCGAACCACTATAAATCTTGTGTGCTTTATCTGTTTTACACTACCTGCACACTACTACTTATTAAAAGATTACATGCATATTCTAAGTATGGATCAGATCTGCATCAAGCAGCTGATCTGATCAGTTTGGCACTTCGTCCTATCTGTTTCAGAAAACTTAGAATCTGATTTGGTAAACTAGTTTTTTCACACGGGATAATCTTATCTTCCGTACATTCAGTTAAGCTGATACACACCAAACTCATCTGCTCTCAAGCGATCAGTAAGTTGTATATCAGTCCATACTGATTCACTCGCACTCTGATCAGGAAACTTGTCTTTCACACCTGATCTCACGAAAAGTTTCAGAAGTCTATTCACCCTCCCCTCTAGATTTTTGCCTCACTAAAACCCATTCGGGACCTACAAGTGATATCAGAGTAGTGGTTCTACGGACCACTGTCTTTGAGTATCGTCGGTTCTTGAGGAAGAACCATTGTGGTCACTTGAACAGATCTTGAAAAACCATTTTTTAAAACTCATTTGTTTTTCAAATCACATAGTCAACATGGATAATACTACAGGAATGAACCATTATCTGCCCAAGTTCTCTGTCGATGAGTATGCCAACTGGACAATCTACATGAGCGACCATCTGGGTGTTATAAGCAACAGGATAAAGGAAGTTCTTGAACAAGGACCAATCATTATCTACTGCACCAATCCAGCTGAAGGAGCGGATCGTGATTCAGATCATCCTACTGGAGCAAGGATCAGAAAGAGTCCTTCTTTGATGGACGCTGATGAAAGGAAGTTGTCAAATCTGGATACAGTTGCTAGACATCTCATCATGAAGACATTTGACAAGACTATGCGTGAAAAAGTCAAGTATTTGAAAACTGCTATAGAGGTATGGGATACTCTAGCTGAAATCTGTGAAGGTAATGACCTAATTAAGGATAGCAGACTGCAAGCTGAACTGGTCAAATTTGAGAAGCTTAAGATGCTGCCAAATGAATCTATCAATCAGCTTGATGGAAGGATTACTCAAGGATTCAACAGACTTCGTGATCTAGGACGAGTAATGTCAGATTGGAAAAATCATCAGTCAGATTGAAAAGATTGCTTTGCTGACCAGAAAACTTGAACGATCGAATGTTCAAATGGAAAAGTATAGGAAATTCTATCAAGACTATCAGAACAACAGAGGAAGAGATAGGAGATCTACTGATAGATCACAAGAAAGAAATCGTTCTGATGATAGAAGAGATGATCGAAGAGACCATCGCAGAGAAGATAAGAGAGATGATCTAAAGGATGACAAACGAGATGATAGATCAAATCGAAGAGATTCTGATTACAGGAAAACTGAAAAATCTCCTGACAAATCTTATCGGAGAAATGACTCACCCAATTGAAGAAATTTTGGAGAGTCTGGAGTATGCTTCAATTGTCAAAAACCAGGTAACTACAGTGTTGATTGCCCTGACCTGACTCCAAAGAAGAGAGAAAAAAAAGTAAAGCAGAAGAGAGCAACGGTACCGAGATAGAAAATCCATGCTTGCTGATACATCAGGTATCGATGACTCCTACCTGCCTTCAGATGACTCCGGGTATTCATCTGTTGAGGATTTTTGCCTGATGACCACTACTGAAGATGTCTACGATCTGAACTTCTCATCTGATGATGACATATGTCTGATGTCCAAGGAAGCTGACCAATCACTAAACCTTCTATGCTTTCTGTTTCCACACCTGCTGTGCTGAGCACACCTGCTGGAGAGATTGACCTGCAGCTCTACAATGAGCAATTGATTGAAGATCTCTCTGATGCAATAGATACTTATACACGTGTGGAAGTTGAGAACGATAACCTAAAGGATGTGAATGTTTGGCTTGTCAAGGATAATAACGCAAGTAGAGCTGTTGAACTGAAATCAGTTGAAATTGTTCAAAAGATGACCACAGAACTGGAGTTTCTGAAAGTCAATTCTTCTGATCAGGGAAAACTGGTTAAAGAACAGCAGGCTCTCAACCTAAAACAAGCTGGAGATCTCAAGGTCCTTCAGGCTAAGTTTGATGAACTCTTCCGAATGCATGAGAATCTAAAAGCTATTGAGGACAGTTTGCGAAAGAAAGTAGAAGTTTTCACGAAATCATCTAAAACTGTTCAGAACTTGAACAACTACTATCGCAAGACAACTGATAAGAAGGGTATTGGGTATGAAAAGCCTTCTGGATACTCAAAAATCCCGTCTGGTTCACATCAGAAAAGTGTAACCAAATGAGTTTCTGATAATGATACAAATTATGCCAAATCAGACGATAAGGGGTAAGGACAAACCGACCCGCAAGACAGATGCCCGATCGAAAAGGAAATGAAAATGGACCCCAACCGATCGACACCGCCGAGAATCAACAGAAGAACCCGGGTTCTTTCTTCTCAAGAGACCTCAATTTAATCAAAGAGTAAACACCAGCCTAGACCATCTCGCAAGGGACAGTCTCAGCTGAAGTCAACCAAGTCCAAGCTGCCTAACCAGCATACCAAAGGTAACTTGCCTAAGCCATCTGTGCAAAAGAGATATGAATCTTTTGATGGAAGCAGTCGTACTTACCCTTATAATCAGAAACCTAGGACAACTGCACCTGAGCCCCAGTGGATTAAAAGAAGACAAGCTACCATGAAAAACCCCAAGTCTTCTGACTCATCCAAGGCTCACACTCATAATCATAATGATCAGAAATCACATGAAGAGATTTATGATTATGTAGATGTTTATGGGAGACAAATAAGGCCTTCTGATCTTGATGATTATCATAGAAGTGCCCTGTTTGTTTGGATTCCGAAAGGTAACACTAACCCCTTAGGACCCAATCCTACTGGGGTACCTAAATCCTGGTTTGATTGCAGGTTCGCGTGGTTTTGGCCAATAAGGGAAGTGTACAAGTAATTATCTGGTACATCGATAGTGGATTCTCAAGGCACATGACTGGCAACAAATATCTCCTCAGTTCATACATAGAACAAGAAGGCCCACGTGTACTCTTTGGTGACGACAACTTTGGTTTTTCCAGAGGAATCAGAACCTTAGTCAATGATGATGTATAGGTTTCTGGAGTTTCGTATGTCGATGGTTTAAAGGATAACCTGTTACCGATTTCACAATTCCTCGACAATGGATTCAGTGTTGAGTTCTCGACTGAACAATGCAATATTAAGAATCGAGCCACTCAACAGATTCTGCTAACTGGTTCCAGAAAAGGAACGATCTACACTACAGATTGGGACAGTTATCCAAGAAACGAATTCCTAATTGTTAAGAGTTCCAAAAGCAATAGTTGGCTCTGGCACAAGAGGATGAGTCATCTGAACTTTAAAACTCTTAACAAGATAGCAAGGATGTCCTTGGTTGAGGGGCTCCCGAATGAAGTTTTCTCTAAGGATCAGACATGTGCCGCATGTCAGAAGGGAAAGAAAGTCAAGGTTTCATTCAAAGGGATTCCTTCACCACCATCCAACAGATTATTGCAACTGCTCCATATGGATCTTTTTGGACCAGTTACGCCATTTAGTTTCAGCGGACGCAAATACACTCTGGTGATTGTGGATGACTTCACCAAATTCACCTGGGTTGTATTCTTATACAAGAAGAATGAAACTACAACAAAGATACCTGAGCTGCTCAAGAGATTACAGAATGAGAAAGGTGTTAGTATTGTAAAAATCAGATTAGATAAGGGAACAAAATTCCTGAATTCTTTCATATCTGATTTTTGCAAAGAGTTTGGGATACATCATGAGACATCAGCCGCCAGAATGCCACAACAGAATGGTGTAGCAGAAAGGAGGAACAGAACACTCAAAGAAGCTGCTCGCACAATGTTGGCTGAACATGCAACTCCAAACCGTTTCTGGGCAGAAGCAATCAACACTGCATATCACACTCAGAAAAGATGTTCTCTGACTAAGATTCACTTCAAAACACCCTATGAACTGTGGAAGGGCAGAAAACCTCGTGTTTCTTACTTCCATATTTTTGGGTGCAAGTGTTTTATTCACAACAATGGGAAGAGTCAGTTGAAAACCTTTGAAGATAAGTTAGATGAGTGTATATTCTTAGGATATTCTTCAACCAGCAAAGCTTTCAGAGTGTTCAACAGGCGAACCCTAGTTGTGGAAGAAACACCTCACGTGGTCTTTGATGAGTCAACATTTGAACAGGAGAAATCTGCCTCAGAACATGCCGTACCAGATCAACAAGTACATGATGCTCAGAAAATGAATCAGTTGAGTATCAAAGAAACAAACCAGATCACATTACAGTGTATATTCCTAACTTTGATCTTGACGATTCACCAGGTCAGACAGACCTTAAGGTACGTACAACTGTCAATGAAGAAGCTGGTACAGCTGAGACAGTAGTGTTGAAATTTAGAGGCACGTAAACACGTAATACATACATAGCGGAAGTAAACAGTTCACCAACAACGAACATATAATTGTATAAACGATTACAATAATCATAACGAGAAATCTTATAGTAACTGAGAGCAAATTTCTCAACTGTGGTATCCACGTAATCCCCAATCACGGACTTGCACGAATTTTCCAGCGTTGAATCCGGAGATGAATTTGCTAGGAAAATTCTAACTATAGATCTTATGGAGAGAACAATGAATTAACGTTGTTTGTGAATTCCCAAGAGCTCATATATATAGGGAGAGGCCCAACTTAAATCTTAAGATAGCCTGATTAGGAAATAAAATCCCTAATCTTATAAAATAAATCTCTTAGATTTATTTCCCATATATAAAATCTCTACAGATTTAATTCCCATGTATATCAAATCTCTTCGAATTTAATTCCATATATATTAAATCCTATAATACTATTCCATATATTATTATTGGGAATCCTATTTAATTAAATCCAATTTAATTAAACATTAATAATAATTAATTCCAAATTAATATATTATTAATTAATTCTCCATAAATTAAATATTAAATTCAATTTAACATTTAATCAACCAACTATAATCCGTAAAAGGGAACTACTTGTTGTGTGACCCATAGACCATCAATATCGAGCGATTAGTCAAACTAACGGTCTTAATTGAACCCTAGACAATAAATCAGATATTCTCAATATATGAGGTACGTTGCGAGAAACGTGCAACTACCTGTAATTGAAAAATGGGTTATTGTGATTTTCTCCTTTCATTCACGAATACTCGATTAAGTCTTGAACATGATGAAGTGTCTATTCAAATAACTTAATCATATTATCTCTAATCACTAATTGATCATGTATGTCACACTTAGCCACAAAGTCTAAGTTGACGTGCATCGGCCGATGACTTTGATCCAATTATGATGAGAAGATGAGTATTCTCTCTAAATCCACATTGAGGAATGAATCGTATTCTTGGCTCAACTACCACGCACATGCACTTCATGATGAACTCAATCCAAGCCATATCTACCCATAGATGGGTGCAAGCGTCGGTCATGGTCAAAGTTCATCACTCCACACATGTTGTGCGTATTGACCTCAAGTCAAAGGAGCATCGCATCGCTCCCAGTAACCGAGACACCCGTAGACACATATAGTGGAAATACATCAAACGGTTTCTCGGATAGGTATACCAATACCCTCTAAGGTATTTGTGCATCCATCATGAGATACCTAGTATCTCGTAGTAAGTGAGATCTTACTACACTCTCTAAGAGTATGATGCAGATCGCACACCAATCTTCATTGCATCATCAATATCCCATTCTTGATGATCCTTCGGGGCTATTTGAGAATCATGCTTAAGTCATCTGAGTTCTCACAACCTCAATGACAGCAATGACTCATGGGAATACTTGTATGAATAAATGCAAACAATCAAACATAATATTCAAACAAGTGTATTCCCATACATTAATATTAAGTGAACTATAATATTAAATCAAACTGAATATCATCGAGCATTATGTCCTTACAATAGATTGTCTCTAGGACACTAACACTAACAAGTAGCAACTGAACCATCTAGTTTAGTGGGAACACCTGATGTTCAGACAGATAGACAACAACATTTGATGATTCAAACATCAGCTAAAATATGTCCCTGCCAACTAACGAACCTATACAAGTTTCTAGTGATTCTATTACTGGTGATGACGATGACCTCAAAGATGAAACTACACAGGCAAGAAAGATTTGGTTGAGAAATCATCCAACTGATCTGATAATCGGAGATCAAAGTAATAGAGTTCAGACTAGACATCAACTTGGTGAGAGTGCAATGTACTGATGTTATCTGTCTCTCAAGGAACCCCTCACTATTGAAGAAGCTCTAGCTGATGCAATCTGGATATTAGCCATGCAAGAAGAACTAGAACATTTTGAAAGGAATCAAGTTTGGGAAATTGTAGACAAACCAACTCACCAAGATGTGATTGACACTAAGTGGGTCTTCAAGAACAAGAAGGATGAGCACAATGTTATTACCAAAAATAAGTTAAGACTTGTTGTGAAGGGGTATTCACAATCAGAAGGGATTGATTATGATGAGACCTTTGCACCAGTCGCTCGCCTGGAAGCCATTCGGTTGTTTCTGGCTTATGCTGCTCATAGAGGATTTATTGTGTATCAGGTGAATGTAAAGAGTGCATTATTAAACGTGGTACTAGCGGAGGAAGTTTATGTAGAACAACCTCCTGGCTTTGAAATGAGCAACCAGGTGTACCATTTAAGGAAAGCTCTTTATGGACTGAAACAAACTCCCAGAGCTTGATATGATACACTATTCTAGTTCTTGATAGACAACGGGTTCACTAAAGGACATATAGACAGAACCTTGTTCGAATTGAAGACGGAGATGATATTCTGATGGTTCAGATCTACGTGGACGACATTATCTTCGGATCTCCCAATCAGAACTTATGTGAGAAGTTCAACAAACTGATGCAAGGGAAATTCGAGATGTCCATGATGGGTCTGATGAACTACTTTCTCGATCTTTAGGTAAGACAAAGTACTGAAGGAATCTTCATCAGTCAGACCATGTATACCATAAATTTGTTAGCTAAGTTTGGAATTCAAAACTGCAAGACTGCCAGAATTCCCATGATGACATCCTTCAAGATGGATCCAGACGAAAATGGTCAGAAAAATAATTAGAAATAGTATAGGGCTCTCATTGGATCTCTATTATACCTGGCAGCTAGTAGACCAGATATAACATTTGCAGTAGGTGTATGTGCCAGATTTCAGGCAAATCCAATGCAAAGCCACCTGGAAGCAACTAAGTAGATTCTGAAGTATCTGAAGGGGACAATTAATCTTAGATTATACTACCCATCAGATGATAATCTAGAGCTTAGTGGGTACTTTGATTTTGATTATAGAGGTTGCAGGATTGACAGAAAATCAACCTCAGGAACATGTCAGTTCTTAGGCAATAAACTGATCTCTTGGTTCTCAAAGAAATAGACATTTGTTGCCACATCCACTACTGAAGCATAATACATGACCGCCGGAAGCTGTTGCTCCCAACTTCTCTGGCTTAGTCAACAGCTGAGGGATTATAACATTGTAGCTACGAATGTGCCTATATTCTGTGACACTAATAGTGTTATTGCAATCACATAGAATCCAGTTCTACATACAAGATGCAAGCACGTGGATATCAGACATCATTTCATCAGAGATCTGTTGGGGAATGTATAATCCCAACAATATCATGTTGAAAAGAAGAATATCAGAATGGAAAAGATCCATACTAATAAGCAAAGAGCTGATATCTTATCCAAGCCGCTAGCTGAAGTCAGGTTCATAGAACTATCAGTTGAGTTAGGGCTTCTGGACTTGGGAGAAGATGCACCAGAATTCTTTGGTGGATTGGTCTCCAAGACCAGTTGGTTAAGAAACTGATCAGGTAAGGAGGATCAGTTGAAGAAGGGGGAACTTCAACTGATCAGTTAGGATCAATTTGGGAACCTGATCAGAAAAGGAATAACAGTTGAAGGAGGAACTTCAACTGATAAAATGGACTAGGTAATACTGATCAGAAGACTGGGTTATTGTTGGGAAAATTTTGAGGAATAGGCTACAATCAGTAAGATCAACAGGAATCAGACAAACCAGACTCGACCAAGTGGTAACTGATTGGTTACAATATCAATCAGTCAAATACATTTTTTGATTCTACTTATCTGAACTTATCTTGTCTGTATGATCATTACTATGCACATTACTTTATGATGTCATGTCTGCAAGCATTAAATGCGGACGTGGGATTTATGTATTAAATGCATTTATTGCGAGTTTTTAAGTCCAAAAGTCTGTCGCTCTAAAACCTTAACTGCACGATTTAATTACTTTTCAACCGCTTAATCTTGACTGTCTGATTTAAAATTACGGACACTCAAGCACTCTCAAAATTTCGTGCAAAATATTTTTCCTCCCACCTATTTAAACCCTAAACCTATTTTCTGAAAACCTTTCACATTATCTCTACTCACAAATTTACCAAACTTACCCAGAAAGCTTTTCAAATACTCAAATTAGCGATTTCAATCTTTTTCGGAAAACTCTCAAATCGCTTTTTGGTAATTGCTCACTTTGGTTATACTGTTTATGAATCTTATGCGTTATGGTTATAGGTTGTATGTATGTGGTATTGTTTATGTGTCTGAATTATTTCCTTAATTCTCAAATGCTTTTCGACTATGAACATACACACATATTAGGTTCTTGATTGACTGAATACTTCGAGATGTGTTGATTGTATTTCGATTTGCTCAATTATTGTACGTCTTTATAAACCTGATTATGACTGTATTTCTGTAGAAATGACAACTTCAACAGTCACGAATGAAGTATGCGACTATGCATCTATGGTAAAAGATATCATAGATGAAAAGTATGTCATCTTCACAGCCACAATAGACCCAGAATCACTTGAAATCCTGGACTACATTTGAGCTTCTGAATTAGAACAGTTTTGCTATAGATATTTGGATAGTGTCTATGCAATTGAGTCCTTGGAATTCTTGCGGAATCTGAAGAAAACTGCCAACAAGGAGCTCATGTCATCTGTTGGGGGAACATCAATCGAAGTTTCAAATGATGATCTCCAAAGGATATTTGGACTATCAACAAGAAGAAATGCACCGGATGAGTTCACAGCTGATTCTGTGATAAAGAATATTTACAGAAGGTCCTACTTAGACCAGCAAACATAGATCAAGTGACAAATGTGAAACAACCATACTTAAAGAGGAAATACTGATTATTGTTTGAGATAGTCTCAAAGGTAATCTTGGGGATAACTTTCAGTCCTGATGCACTAACCCAGCAGAAGCAACGGGTAATGACCGCAATAACCGAAAAGGCACAGGACATGAACTGGTTGGGACTCTTCAAACACCGGTTGTTGCAAGAAACGGACAAGTTCATGGTTGATGAAAAGAATTAGGTAGTGTTGTCAAAGAAAATTTGCAGCGTTCATAAGGTTTCCATCATTCTGACCGACAAACTCCCAAACTACAGATGGTCAGAACAAGGAAGGAAACAATATCTGATGAAGTATAAGGCTCTCCTGTGGAAAGATACGGAGATTCCAGGCCAGAGAGATGATGATCTTGCGCCCTACGTGCCTAAAACAAAGAAAGGCAAGGAACAAGCTTCATCTGTGCAATCAGAGGCCCAGGGTCAACCTCGGAAGAAACCCTTAAAATGGAAACATATGGCAACTAGACCAGCTCACAAAGCTGAAGATGTGAGTGAGAAGAAATAGAAGAAGCTCACATCCATGCTCCCGAAGAAAACAGGAATGTCATCTGGAGGGTTGATTGAAGAAGATAGTGATGTGGAGATATTGGAATCTACGGAGATGATAGCTGAGGAGCCATTGGTGGAGAAGGCTGGTGAAGAAACTGTTGCAGGCTCCGAACAGACAGTCAGCATTGAGCAAGAACCTGCTACAGCAGAAGAGACGGAGGCAGAAAAGGCCTTGGAAGGAGAAGGCGGAGGATGAGATGAGGAAAGAAGAGGTGAAGAGGCCCAGGAAGAATCTGAGCCATCTAATTATGCTCACCTGAGCTCTCTGTTTAAGGCACCTGCTCATGAACCAACCTATCTACCCAGATCACCAACCCCAACCTCAAAATCCCCATCACCCACACCAGAAAAATCCAAATCACCCTCAACCATCAAACAACCCTCTCCCATACAACCTGTTATTGCTCAACCAGAACAGCCCCCATCCGAGCAACCAGAACCTAAAATAGCCCGACTTGAACCATCCAGAGAACCAACTCCATAAATTCAAATAGAAAGACATAAATCAATGTTTGTTTCTGTAGCCCATAACCCGTTCAACACCAGAACCATACTAGAACCCGAGTCAACTGAGCAGGTGCACCCGGAGGTCAAATTTCTAAGGAGAAGAGTTGAGAATTACTTGAACAAGAACTTCTCTCATCTGGTCGAACACCCAGGGGTTAGACAACAGGTAGCTGATATCCTGTTCTGGATGGATATCAGACTACAAGAAATTGAGGACTTTCTGATTGTACTGGAGGCATTGGGAAATGCGGAATTTGTAGATATGGAGCTGAAGATGAAGCAACTGGCAGGTGTGAATAATGTTGTAGAGTTGGCTTCTGATGCAGATGTTGCATGGCTGGTGAACAGGAAACTGGGATATCCAGATGTGGAAGAGAATGATCAGTTAGTCTGGGATATTGCTCAACAATATGTTGAATCTGAGCAAGATGCCGATGAACTAGCCGAGGGTGGGGCAGATGAGACCCTAGCTGGTGAGGCACAAACATCTGAGAAAATGGTTGTGATTCCGCCTGAGACCCTAGATCTTATTTCGACTACTATTCAAAATGGGGTAAATGCAACCGTGGAAACTCAATTCAACGCTCTGGCAATCTCTCTGATGAATCAGATGGAGGAGAGAACCAAACAATTGGTTGAATCTGAGAGGAATCACACAGTAACAAAAGTGGCAGATATGCACACTAAGATTGCTGAGAGAGAAATGAAGAGGGTAGAGTTGCTCATTCAGAAGCTGGGAGTTGAGACTTCATCCCTATCTGAGGTGAGAATTCTTTTCGAAGAAGTATATAAGTCTCTCGTACAAGTTGATACCAGTTTTGATGCTGCATGGAGAAGATTTGAGAGCTCCATGAGCAAGGCCAGGACATCTCTTGAGAATGTTGTGACAAGAATGCTTGGACCAGCTACACCTACCTCACCTGTCCAGATCACACCCTTGGAGGTGGAGGAGCTGAAACAGGAGTTGATCAGGCTATTTGGTAACTGGAAAGGAAGTTCTCACACCTTTTTGATGCAACCAAAAATGGGGAAGGAGATATATCAGAAAAACAAGCTGCTCAAGCAGGTCAACTGACCATAGTAACTGCCACTGCTGCATCTAAACAAGCTACTTCCGCAGAAGGTGTTGAGGTCCAAGATACTAAACTAGCTGAACTATTCACGACGATTGAAGAACACAACAAGCAGCTAGAGATATAGGACAATGCCATGGGAGAACTCACTGCTCGAGTTGACAAGATTGAAGATTTTTCTTCATCTGTTCAGAAAAGAATTAATGCAGAAGATCAGTCAAGAAGCCTTGAGCTGGCCAGAAAGATAGAAGCAGAAGAAGCAGCAGAAGCTGAAGCTGAGAAGAGGAAACAACTGTAAGGGAAGCAGGTAAAAAGACCTATGTAGAAAACAGTTGGGACCAGGTCAGAATTATTGTTGTCTAAAGAACAGATAAGAGAGCAAGAATAACGAGCCAGAAGATAAAAAATTATGGATGGAGCAGTCAAAAGGAAGAAACTTCTGGAAGCAACTGGATTGGATAAGAGGTATGTTAGACGACAGAGATCAAAAGTTGCTGCTACTGAAGAAATGGACTGGGAAAAAAGAGCTTTACCTGCTCCGATGTTGAGCATTCTGATATGCCGTCAGAACCTGGTCCCAGAGTAGAATAGGATCAAGACTGACTGGCTAGTTGACGTGTATATTCTTCAGAAGCTGCCAGAAGAACAAGACCAAAGCAAGTTTGATGCGGACTTTCTGAATTGGCTGGAGATGAAGTATGAGGTATTCTACAATGCAGTAATGCACGAAGGGAAGATCATGATGCTGGTGCCAACTACACCCAGATCGGAGCCCATTACTTTTCCTCTCAGGCCAAATCTGACTTTTGTTGCTTTTAAGAAACTGTTCTTCGAATTTACTGAAAAAGGAGATATCATTGAAGAAAACAGGCAGAGGAAACTTCTGCAAAGAATGTATAAGATCTTTGAGATCCCTCCCAGCCAGAGGACGATTGAGATCTGATAAGAGATCAGAAGACTGTTTCTTAGGATCATATTTTTAGGTAATTTTGCTTGCTATTTCATTGTACTTGTAACTGACAAACTCTCATGAATGAAATGCATTACCTTTATGATCTTAAGACAATATCTCATTGTCTTCTGTTTCTTGTTTGTGTTCTTTACATTTTATGTTATCTTTTTTTCTGATTAACTATTTTGGTTACATCAAAAAGAGGGAAATTGTTGGAAAATTTATAGTTATGATGGAAGTTCCAAAACAGATGTAATAGGACCAGTCAGACTTGTTAGCTGACTGATGACTTACGTAGGTCCCGAACGGGTTTTGTGAGGGCAGAAGTCTAGAGGGGAGGGGTGAATAGACTTCTGAAAACTTTTTGTGCAGATCAGGTGTGATTGCAGTTAGCCTGATCAGAGTGCAAGTGAATCAGTTTGGACTGATATCTAACTTACTAATCGCCTGAAGGCAGATCAGTTCGGTATCTATCAGTTTAACTGATTGTGCGGAAGCTAAGTTTTACCAGTGTGAAAAACCAGTTTTAATAAATCATATTCCAAAGTCAGTCTTTCAACCAGTTGACTAAAGTGTCAAACTTGATCCGATTAGAAGCTTGGTGCTAGCTGATCTTAACTTAGAATATGTATGCAGCTTTAATTAAGTTGAGTGCGATTGTGTAAAACAGTTAATCAAAGCAGGTAAAAGCACACAAGATTTATAGTGGTTCGGACAAACCAGTCCTACGTCCACTCTTCCCTATCACAAGGGGCACCAACTAAACCAACTGGACTTAGATTTTTGTGTTAGTCCAACACAGTACACCAACAGATATTTAAAGAGTTCTCACTCAACCGATCCCAGAAATCAGAACTAGAAACCCTAGTCTGAAATCTTGCTAAACAACTTAACCTAACTTTGGGTTTTGGGTAAGATTGTTTTGGTTCCAACTTTGAAATCTTTTCTAGTTTTTAAGTAGCCTATCAGCTAGATGAAAAGATTTATGTGCTTAAGAACTTATGGGATGAACACTTAGAAAATAATCTTCAAGTTCGTGTTCTTCGTGCGGAAATTTGATTATAGCTTGAGCTTCTTGATAGTTTCCGTGTCTTCACTCTGAAGTGTAATCCCATATTTATAGACCTCGAAATCAAAGAGCCGTTGGAGAGCAATTTGAATTTCAGGCTATATTTGGTAGACTTGCAGGATTGATGTGACGTGCTTCAGGAACGGCATGGCCGAAAGCGTGAATAGTGTCTTTTATAGCCAAGTTAGAAAGCGGCACCAAATCCGTAATTGCGGCTCGATCATAATGCGTGTCTTGTCCTTATTGGTTAATGTAGCACTTTTCAAAGGTGTTGTTCTACCAACTAAGGTTGACATTCTTCTTGTTCGGATCATCGACGTATGATTTGGTGAAGCATCGATTTTCACACGGTGAGTCGATCCGATCAACAAACCGATCGATCTACGATAGAGTTTTCTCGTGCCGGTTTTCTTAGCTTCAACTAGCGGACTTCGGTGATGTAGGTCTTCCGTCCGATCTTCCGAAGTCATCCGATCTTCAAGTCTTTCAATTTGAGCTTCATGACTTGGTTGAGATATCGACTTTATCGATCGATCCGATCTTCCGTCCTTCTCTTGCCTTACGGCCCGTTTGGATATCACCGTTCTTCGAGATCTTGAACGGACCTATACGTATTGAGGTTCCCTCAATATGTGACCTATCTTCTACATCGGTTGTTCTATACAATAATTATCAACTGGTATCCTATAACCGTAATAAAAACATCGATCGACCAATGTGTCCGACTTGTCCTATTACATGTGTTTTAGAACTTTCATCAAAACTCTAAATTTCCCAACAATTTCCCCCTTTTTGATGAAACCAAAACACTTTGAGAAACCAATCACAGTTGATAAATATAGAACAAAGAAAAGCACATAATCGTAAGACAATGAGATTTTGTTTTAGGATCGAAAAATAAACTTTTCTTTCATCGATTTATCGATTACATATTACATCGAAAAAGTTTGAGTTTAAAAAACAAATGATCCTGAGTAGTCTTCTGATTCTTCAGTCTCTGGGCTTGTATCCTTCTGGCATTTCTCTTTGATCTTGAGGGATTTTGAAAATCCGGTATAGTTTCCATTTGACATCATTGATCTGCTGAGGATCAGTTATGCGCGCTTTGCTCAGGATGTCAAAATAGAACCTTTGAAATGCCAAATACAAATGAGCCATCCGCCTTCTTCGAGTAATCCAACACATCATACTCTTTGGCGAGATATTTTTACATTGATTATTTTGGCCTCATTTTCCGGATACTTCAAAAATCTGGATATTTGTTTTCCAACCAAATTGAGGAATTCTCATCCGGAGATTCTTCATGTGGAACAAGATCTAGAACAAAAGCATCCAGAAGCCATTCACTTCTGATCTTATTCCATTCCTCAAACATATCGGCGTGTCTGGCCGGTTTTTGGAATGATCTCATCAACTCTTCTTTGGCGATTGAGGTTCTCGTCCAGATTTTCCAACTTTTTTTTTTCTTCGCCCTCGATCTGTATTTCTTTTTTTTCGATCTTACGCCTCTGCCAATTTTTTTTTACTTTTTTTCTTCTTCACTTATTCCGGCTTCTTCTTCAAAGAATCGCTCTTTGGGCCGGTTTCTCGGCCGATTTCTTATCGGCCCGAATTTGGCTACCACGGGTCTTGTGGCTTTCTTAGTCCGAGTGGTAGTACAAGTTGTGATGTCCCAAAGACCAAGAAAAGAAATAACTTTCTTGCCTTTGACTTTTTTCATCTTCTCGAAAATTTCGTTTAAAGAGATCCGGATGGTCTAGTCTTTGTCCATAGAATTCAACTTTCTCAATCGGGTCTTCGTTGTTACGATAGTGTCGGTTGGTTTCTCAATCATCCTTCCCTTTTTTGGTTTGATCAAAAGAGCTTTGAGGTGGGAAGTCGAGATCCAAAGTCGATGATATCGCCTTTGTTAAGATCTTCAACAGATGAACATTGAGCTTGAGCAGATAGATTTTGAATCTTCGAGATCAGCTCAGTCTTGACAGATTCCACGGCAGTAGAGAGGGTAAGAATTAGTTTGTCAAGTTTCTCTTGATCATTTCTAGCTTTTCAAAGAGCATCGGAAAAAGAAACTTGTTGTTGATCAACTTTGAACTAGCTTGTCATCAACTCGACTTTTTAAACTCAAAGATCGGGTTGGTCACGGTTTGAGAGAATCGATCTTTGATTGCCTCAATCTGGGAAATAGCCAATTCGTTGATCCGTTATTTCTTTGAGGCCAATTTGCCTCTGATCAGTTATTGTGTTGCTAAGTTGATTAGCCAACACTCCCTCAACTTCTTCTTTCAGGAGATCTTTGAAACATGATCTGATCTCCTGAAGTTGATCAGCCGATGATGTGAGTTGTAGAAATGTTTTTAAATCACCGATCTCTTTCGGTTGTTTGCGCCTCCAAAGGTTGGTCCCGAATCGCACCACCAGTTCCACTATCATCGGCAGCTCCCACATCCTTCATAGAACATCTGCTTCCAGAGCTTTTTTCAAGAGCTCTAGTTCACCTTGTTCACCAACCCCAACTTCCCGTGGATCGAGCTTTGATTGATTCAAAGAAGTTATCGGCACCGTGGTGATCCTACTTGAGCAGATTTCTTCATATCGAAATCAAAATCTCACGAATTCATCAAAGACCTCCCATTTGTTTTATAATCATCATAAAATCGAGAAGCTCTTTTAACCGGAGATCTTTCCAAAAGCAGGATCTCCATAACTTCCTCTCTAATAACAGGGATGGGCTACCCCTACGATACATCTCATCAATATCTCGCTCAATTTGCATTTCGAACATTTTCCCCGTGATGGTCTTGGATGATCCGGACTCGAATTATTTGTTCGGATCGACCAGATTCCGTTGATGAGATGTAGAGGGTTCTTGTGGTGTCCGAGTAGGGAAGTTGGCTGATTGGCTGAATTTGCAGAGGTTACATTGTCGGGCAATTACGTCCCCAAGACTGCAGCGGTGATCTTTTTCGGTTCGCGAACCGATGAACTTCAAGTTCGCAAGCAGTGAAAAGAGAAGGAGAAATATGCTCTCGGCCCCCAAAGTCCGAAGCGGTGAATCATTTCGAGATTGAGGAGAAGGAGATCGTTAAATCTCTTGATCTTCCCTCGGAATGTTCTCGGGCGAGCTCTCAACTTGAGAAGCCCTGTCGATTTTTGGTGATTTTTGTGGCTCATCAGGTTGCTCTGGTACTCCTTCTTCATCTGACTCGTCGTCCAAAAACAGAGTCATGGAGGCCCTTTTTGCCTTCTTGACCTCTTCTCCCGAGCCTTCACCGGTTTTCTTTTTTTTTTTTGGGGAGCATCCGGTGTAGACGTGGGCCTTTTCCTTGGTTTTCCTTTCTTCACCTTTGGAGGGTGGGCATATCATCATCATCAATTGGCCCATATATGGTGAAGTGGTTGTGAGGAAGGCCTTGTAGGACTTCAATCCATTCCGATCCCATTCGGCATTTGGCATTTTGTTTTTAGAATAAGCGCAACCTTGTTGAGATTGCGATTCTCTTCTTCGATAGACACACTCGCTCATTAACTCCAAATTTTTCATGTTCTTGGAGCAGAATGTCCTTCGAGGAAGCCATGCCAATTGATATTCTTGGCTTCATCGATTATCGCAACCATCTTTGTATAATTTTCACGATGTTAGAGCATTCAATGAACGAAATACCCATGATTATTTTTGACAAGATGTCAAACAACAATCGGTATTTCCTTTTTTAACATAGGTCCGACAAAACCTACGGTCCGATGTTTGTCGACCTCTCAAGAGTTCGCTTCGATCACCATCTTCATTCTCCTCAGAGTGGCGGTGAAGATTCTTCCTTTGGGCAAGCTGAACAGACGGGTTATGTCAGCATTCGACAGTCTGATCTCCTCTCCGTTAATTGAAGAAATCAGTTCATCTCCAGGATTGTCCGTATCCACCTTCAAATTCCTTAAGAATTTGAGTGCTTCATCTTCGCATCACCGATTGCGGGAGATTGCAAAGAAGCGAAAGACATAATTTTTCAAGACCTCCTTTCTTTAGAATTTGTTCAACTTCCATGGATTCTGGATCCCGCGTAACACCAAACTGTACAAATTTGTCATCGACAATTTTTGTTGCCAGTTCCGCATAATTGCACATAATCTTTCCCATTCCGTGAGTGGCCATCTACAACAAGATAGACTCGATTAAAATTGTGCATAAACATAAAGGTATCATATATTGATTATCAGACCTATTCTCAGGTCTAGTAATCGATAAACACATACGGATATCAAGAAAAGATAAGGCATATCGCAGGATAACATATATAGACATAATCTATGTGATCAATGGATTTTAGAAAAGAAATTCATCAAATAACCAGAAATTACCAGATTCTATTTTTCGGAAAATGAGTTTGAATCGCAAGAAAACACTTTGAATCACAGAAAGTTAATTTTGAGTTTTCAGAGAATAAATCGCAAGATTTTGAGAATAAGAATACTCTGGTAGGGTTTTGATGAAACTTATAAGGTGGAGGAGGGAAAAACGAGATTGGAAGATCAACAGTTTGAAAAGTTTAAACGATCCAGATTGAGCGGTTTTGATCTTGTGGTCAGGAAAAGCACGTACGATTGCCTTTTGGATTTAAAAGCACATTTTGTGGTAATTAATACAAGTACCCCATGTCCGCATTAAATATTTTGCAAGAAATACGTCACAAAAGTAGTGTGTACAGTAAGGCAAATATTATCAGATAAAATCAGATAAGTAAGCAATAAACAAGGAAATAGAAAAGCGTATCTGGTTGACTGATATTGTAATCAGTCAATACCACTTGTAGTTGTTGATTCCACTTTGTTGATCTTAGTTTTCTGCCTAATCCTTATAATTTTCCAACTGTCCTTTTCAACTGATCCGCTTCTCTTTGAGTCTGATTTTTCCTTTTCTGATCCTCCTCGGTCAGTTGAAGTTCCCCCTTCAACTGTTATTTCTGATTTCTTATTGACTGATATATCTGATTTGTTGAGGTATCATACTCAACTGATCTTCCTCATCTGATTAGTCTCTTATCTAATCAAATTTCAGTTGACCTAATCTGATTCTACCCAGACCAAGCCAATTCTTGGGATAAGTGTTACCGCCAAAACTTAGTTCTTGAAGAATTGAATAGTAGTCTCGATTCCCTAAGTCGGCACGATTTGACATGTGTAATAGTAGTCTGGATACTTCGTAATGTCAAATCACCGTAAATTTATCCAATTATCAGTTGCGTGTTTCCTACACGTTGTCCTTGTGATGCAGATTTCTCTAAAAGGCTTTGAGAAATCAAATTTGCATTTTCACCCTTGCTTGGCCTCTATAAATTGGACCAATGATTTACACAACATAATCCATTCACCATACTTATCTTCTTTGTAAAATCATGGATTCCGTGAACCCTTATTTCCTAATTGAAACTTCCTAAAAAAACCTTTACCCATTTTTCAATGATTTCAGCTTCTCAAATCAACCCTGTGTGTCCCTTATTACTGTTTTTGTCGTCATCAAAGATTACACATACAATTGTTGCCAAGCTTCTCTACCACCGAGGCGGATGATATGTCGTCATGGCCGAGAAGACACTTCTCCTAACCGTATGCACCTTGTGTGTCTATCGAGATGACGGAATTAGCATCAACATCTCGACCGATATAAAACATGAGTTTGATATACGGGTCTTGATCGGACAACAAATGATCTTCGTATATCAACTCTATTTTTTTTATATGTGACACATGTGCCCATATGATCTTTGTATCACTTTCTTGGCACTTGTGTCCCATTTAACACCCGGAGAGCCCATTGATTTCGTGTCTAAGGGCTCTCGCTTAGAAATCCTTTCAACGCCGCTCTCGCCTCCTAACTCCAAAGCTCGAGGGTGGCTTTTAGGATTATTTCAAAGCCTTGTTAAGTGGGGGAAAATGAGAGCATCGATCTTAAAATCTCTCTCTCCCCCTCTTCTAGGGTTAGGTTTTAGGGTTTAGGGTTTATGTCTTGACCTCCGGTCCTTTTGTACTTGTAACTTGTAATGTAAATCGACCTTCTGTCTTTATCAATGAAAATTTCTATTATTCCATTGTTGTGTAAATCTCTGTTTTCTTATGCGATGTAAGCTTTAATCTTGTGAATCCTTGCTTGTTGAATTATCGACTTAATCGACTTACAAAGTGTGAAATAACCAAACCGATTTAATCGATAATCCTTTAATCTGATCGGTTCCTTTAATCGATTATCCGTAATCAATAATCGATCGCTCGATCGCCTTCTCATATCGGTTCCTTGATCGATCTTCCGATCGATTGAGATACCAAACTCAACCGATTCCTCTTAACTTTGTTAGTCTCTTAACCAAATTGGTTCTCGAGATCGATCCATCAAGCATTTTAGGTGTTTTTCTCCAAGATCCGAAGCCCTAGCTCATTGCATAATTCTCTCTATCGATCTCGACTAGTGGCTTGGTTAGAATATCGACTTTATGTATATCGGTTATGAATCTTTTCCATTTTGATATTCTTCTTTTCAACATGATCTCTTATAAAATGGTGTCCGACATCCACATGCTTGCATCTTGTATATAGAACGAGATTCGAGTGATTGCAATAAAGACTATTATCATCCACGTAATATAGGTACATTCTTAGCTACAATGTTATAATCCTCGATTGTTGACTAAGCCGAAGCGGTTGGGAGCAATAGCTTCATGCGACCATATATTCTCCTTCGATAGTAGATGTCGCAAATCGATGTCTCGCTTCTTTGAAAACCACGAGATCGGTTTACTTCTAAAAACGACATGTTCCCCGAGGTTGACTTCACATCGATCTTGCAACCTCCATAATCGTAATCGAAATACCCACTAAGCTCTAGATTATCATCGATGGGTAAAATAAACCAAGGTTTACATCGTCCCTTCAGATACTTAAGAATCCGCTTAGTCGCTTTGCTTCTAGTGGCTTTGCATTGGATTTGCTTCGAAAAATCGACACATACACCCATCGTAAAAAGTGATATCCGTCTCTGGCCAAATCGGTATAGTAAAGATCCAATGAGAGCCCTATATTCTTCCCCGATTGGTTTTCGACCATCCTCATCTCGATCCATCTTGAATCCAAATAACATTGGAATTTCGCTTCCTTACAGTTTTGAACTCCAAACTTAGCCAATAAACTCCTAGTGTACTTTGCTTGGTAGATGAATATCCCTTCTGAACTTTGTTTAACTTGTAGACCCAGAAAGTAACTCATCTGCCCCATCATGGACATCTCGAACTTCCCTTGCATCGAACTTTTGTGAATCTTTCACATAGACTCTTGTTGGGAGATCCGAAGATGATGTCGTCCACGTAAATCTGAACCATCAAAATATCTTCTCCATCTTCTATTCTGAATAAGGTTCTATCCACTATTCCTTTAGTGAACCCACCGCCTCTATCAAGAACCGAGAGTGTATCATACCAAGCTCGAGGAGCTTGTTTCGAACCATAAAGAGCTTTTCTTAAGCGGTACACTTGGTTGCCCTTTTCAAAGCTCCGAGGTGTTAGACATAAACTTCCACTACTAGTACCCCATTTAAGAATGCACTCTTTAGGTCCATCCGATACACTCGTGAACCCTCTCAGGGAAGCATATGCGAAAAACAAATTAATGGCTTCTAGGCGAGCGACTGGTGCAAAGGTCTCATCATAATCAATTCCTTCTGATTGTGAATACCCCTTAGCAACAAGTCTTGCCTTATTCCTGGTTATGACATTTTTCTCATCTCTCTTGTTCTTGAAAACCCACTTTGTGCCAATTACGTCTTGATGAGTTGGTCTGTCCACCAGTTCCCAAACTTGATTTCTCTCGAACTGTTCCAGCTCCTCCTGCATGGCTAGAATCCAAATGCGTCTTGTAGAGCTTCCTCTACTGTTGTTGGTTCCTTCATAGACAGATAACAACAATACATGGCACTTTCACCAATCTGATGTCTAGTTTTAACTCTATCAGATGGGTCTCCGATGATCAGATCAGTTGGATGACTGGTTATCCAGTCCTCGTTCTGTTCTGATTTGCATCGGTTTGGAGAACATCATCCATTTCTGATAGTAGTTCATTACTAGCGATTGGGAGTGGTGCAGAGTTATGATCCACTTGATAAGAACATGTCTCAGCTGATGTTGGACTCATCATGTGCTGATGTCTGTTCGTGGGAACTTCAGTGTTCCCCCGAACCGGATGGTTCGATTGATCTTTATCTCAAATTGTACCAGCTTCTTCATCGACAGTTTTTTGTACCTTAGGATCCGATTGACCTGGTGAATCAACTAGATCTGGAATGTATCTTTATTCGAGTTACGATCCTTTTTCTTTGATCGTTAGCTGATCCATTTTCTGAACATCAGGTACTGGTTGATCTGGTACTTCTTGTTCTGAGGCAGATTTCTCTTGTTCAGAAGATGTTTCATCAAAGACTACATGGGGTGTTTCTTCCACAACTAGGGTTCGCCTGTTGTAAACCCCCGAAAAGCCTTGCTAGATGAGGAATATCCTAAGAATATACCCTCATCTGACTTGGCCTCAAAAGTCTTCAACTGACTCTTCCCATTGTTGTGTATGAAACACTTACACCCAAAAACATGGAAGTAAGAAACACGAGGTTTTCTGGCCCTTCCACAGTTCATAGGGTGTTTTGTAGTGAGCCTTAGTCGAAGACATCTGTTCTGAGTATGGCATGCAAGATTGATAATACGCGCCTAAAAATGGCTTGGTATTGCATGTTAAAATTAACATCGTCGCGAAAGAAACTTCTTTGAGTGTTTCTGTTTCTCCGCTTCGCTACTCCATTCTGTTGTGGCGTTCTTGCGGTGATGTCTCATCTCAGATACCAAACTTAGAGCAAAAATTAGTAATAAAAGAGTTCGAAATTTCAGTACCTTTATCCGATCGATTTTTACTACACCCGACACCCTTTTTCATTTTGTAATCTCTTTAGCAAATTTCGGGTATCTTCGTTGTCGCCTCATTCTTCTTATGTAAGAATATAACCCGTAAACTTGGAATAGTCATCCACGATTACGAGTATATTTGCATCCGTGAGATCGACCGGGTGTAATCGGGTCCAAATAGGTCCATATGAAGCAGCTGCAATACTCTGCTGGATGCCGGTCCAGGGATTTCCTTGAATGAAGCTTTGACCTGTTTTCCCTTCTGACATGCGACACATGTCTGATCCTTAGAAAATACCTCATTCGGAAGTCCTTCCACTAAAGACATCCTTGCTATCTTATTAAGAGTTTTAAAGTTCAGATGGCTCATTCTTTTGTGCCAGAGCCAACTGCTACTTTTGGAACTCTTAACAATCAGGCATGCATTTCTTGGGCAATTGTTCCAATCTGCTGTGTAGATCGTCCCTTTACTTGAACCAGTTAGCAAGATCTGTTGAGTGGCTCGATTTTTTATAGTGCATTGATCAGTCGAGAACTCAACACTGAATCCGTTGTCGCAGAATTGTGAAACCGATAATAGGTTATGCTTTAAACCTTCGACATATGAGACTCCAAAGGACTGCATGCATCATCATTCTCTAAGGTTCCGAATCCTTTGGTAAAACCAAAGTTATCATCACCGAAGAGTACAAGCGGGCCCTTTTGTTCTATGTAGGAGCTAAGGAGATGTTTGCTTCCAGTCATGTGCCTTGAGCATCCACTATCGATGTACCAGATAGTTGCTTGTACACCTCCTTTGTTGGCGAGACCCTCGCGAACCTGCAATCAAATCGGGCTTTAGGTACCCTTTTGGATTGGGTCCCGAGGGTTAGGGTTGGTTTTGGGGATCCATACAAACAGGGCACTTCTATTGAGATCAGTTAGATCAGAAGGCCTGATTTGTCTCCCATACCTATCAACATAATCATATGTCTCTTTATATGCTTTCTGATTAGTATGATTATTAGTGTGAACCTTGGGTGACTTAGAAGACTTGGGATTTATCTTTGTTGTTTGTCTTCTTTTCATCCAGTGTAGCTCAAAAGCAGCAGCCCTAGGTTTCTAATTATAGGGGTAGGTACGACTGCTACCATCAAAAGATTCATATCTTTTTGGCATAGGTGGTTTTTGTAGTTTACCTATAGCTTGCTTATTCGGCAATGACCTTGATTGGGTCTCGATTAGACTTCCCTTTTACGGTTTGTCTTTTTCGATACCTAATATGTTGATCGAAGTTGAGGTCTCTTCGAAGAATCGGGTTCTTCGTTGATTCCTCGGCCGATGCTTTTTGCCGATTAAGGTCCATTTCTTCCCCTTCCGATTAGGCACATGCCTTACTTGCTCAATGTGTCTTTTTTTTCCTTACCGGATACAAGTTTAGCTTTTAGTGTATCTTTAGTCGAAAACTCGTTTGATTACACCTTTTTTTGAAGTGAATCAAACGGGGCTTTTTGAGGATGTGGAAGGGTTCTCATACCCAAGTCCCTTCTTATTAGTCGGTGTTCAAAAATAGGTGTTCATGTCTTGAACGGTTTTTAGATGACTTCGTAAAAAACCTCTATTTTCTTGCATAAAACTATCCTCGAAGATTTTAGACTCTCATGTAGTGGGAATAGCTCATCAAATTTAGCTTGAAGGATTTTGAAGTCATCGACTTGTTGTTTGTTGATTGCTAGCTGATTTTTTAGATCTGCTTCTCTGATCGAAAGATTTAACTTTCGAATGTTAAGTTCCTCGCCACCTTCCCGAAAGCGATTTGGTGATTTGATTTCATTCAAAAGAGTTTTTACCGAGAGTGTTCTCTTCAACAAAATTCGATTATTTATGATCCTTAGCTTGTCATTCTCATCTTCCACTATAGCATAAGTGTCTACTGCATTAGAGAGATCATCAATCAATTGCTCAGAGTAGAGCTACAGGTCAATCTCTCCAACAGGTGTGCTAATAATAACAGGTGTGAAAGCAGACAAAGCAGAAGGTTTGGAGGTTACCTCGATTGGTCCTCCTTGCCCATCGAAGTGATTTCATCATCATCCAAGAGAATATCGATCTTCATTCTCATAGAAGTCAATCAAGATCGCGCTTATCGAGACGAAGTCTTCTCTTGAGTACCCGGAATCTTGAGAGGGCGGATAGGAATCATCGATTCCGGATGTGTCGTGACCATGGCTTTTCTGTCCTATAACGTTGCTCTCTTTTGTTCCGCTTTTCTTCTCTTTCTTTTGGCGTCAGGTCTGGACAATCTGCGCTGTAGTGACCTGGTTTCTCACAGTTGAAACACGCTCCACGATCCACGGAACCTTTTCTTCCAGGTGAGTCACTCCATCTGTAGGATCTATCGGTGACTTCCCTTTTCGACAAGAATAACTCCTCATACAACTCCTTATCTCTTCTCTCATCGATCCAGTTATCTCTTTTTTTTCTTCTCTGTGATCTCTTCGATCATCGGATTTCTTTTCGGAGATCTCTCCTATCTCTTCCTTATGTTGATAATCTTTATAGAATCTGCGATACTTACCAAGTTGAATATTTGATTTTTCAAGTTTCTGGAGATCTCTGCTCTACTGACTTATTATGTTTCCAACGAGTTCATGGGCTTCTATCCTTTCGCTTGTTGTTTTATAATCTTTTAGGCGTTAGAATCTTTAGCGATACTTACCTCGTTTCATCTATTTCCTTTTTCGATTAAGTCAAACTACGTGAGCTTTAAGGCTTAGGAACAAGCTACTCGGCCGTCTTTGAAATGTCTTATCTATTCCAATGTCCCATTTCTTGGTGAGAGATCTTATTCTTTGTAGTTGATATCTTTGTACATCTCTCTACCAAGTTCCATCGAGCTTATTTATGACATAGTAATCCTTCCATGGTCGTTGATGGTCTCGTTGATCTCTTGATTTTTCAAACTTTACCCGGTTCGGCTTGTAGATGGGTCATCTTTGATCCGATCATTTCCTTCGTGATATCTCAGCTAGAGTATCCCATTGCTTTTTCGCAGCTTTTGAGATATTTTATCTTCTCCTTGGTGACTTTATCCATCGTCTTCATGATTATATGCCCCGGCGATTGTATCTAGAGTATCTGACTTTCTTTCCTCTCGCATCCATCGTAATTTGGGCTTTTTCGCACAAGACTTCCCGTGGCAAAGTCCGGATCTCCTCCAACCGCAAGGTTATCGTGATATATGATGATGGGTCCTCTTTCAATGACTTCCATCATTATGCCACTTATCGATCCTAGATGGTTGCACATATATATGGCCCAATCATACTCATCAATTGAGAACTTTGGCAAATCATGATACATACCGGAGGTATTATCCATCTTTGAGTGATTTGGAAAAATGAATGAGTTTTAAAAATGGTTTTTCAAGATCCGCTCAAATGACCACAAAGATTCTTCCTCAAGAATCGATGATACTCAAAGCCCGATGGTCCAGAGAACCACCGCCCGATACCACTTGTAGGTCCCGAACGGGTTTTGTGAGGGCATAAGTCTAGAGGGGGGGTGAATAGACTTCAAAAAACTTTTTGCGCAGATCGGGTGTGATTGCGAGCTTAGCTTTGATCGAGTGCAAGTGAATCGGTTGGATCGATATCTAACTTACTAATCGCCTCAATGCGGATCGATTCGATTCTATCGGTTTAACTGATTGTGCGGAAGCTAAGTTTTACCCGTGAAAAACCAATTTTAATAAATCGATTCCAAAGTCGGTTTTCAACCAAATTGACTAAAGTGTCAAACTTGATCGGATCGTAAGCTTGGTGCTAGTTGATCTTAACTTAGAATATGTATGCAGGTTTAATTAAGTTGAGTGCGATTGTGTAAAAAAGCAGTTAATCAAAAGCGGTAAAAGCACACAAGATTTATAGTGGTTCGACAAACCCCATCCCTACGTCCACTCTTCCCTATCACAAGGGGCACCAACTAAACCAAATCGGACTTAGATTTTTGTGTTAGTCCAACACAAGACACCAACAGATATTTAAAGAGTTCTCACTCAACCGATCCTGTCAATCGGAACTAGAAACCCTAGTCTCGAAATCTTGCCTTTACAACTTAACCTAACTTTGGGTTTTGGGTAAGATTGTTTTGGTTCCAACTTTGAAATATTTTCTAGTTTTTAAGTAGCCTTTATCGGTAGATGAAAAGATTTATGTGCTTAAGAACTTATGGGATGAACACTTAGAAAATAATCTTCAAGTTCGTGTTCTTCGTGCGTAAATCGATTATAGCTTGAGCTTCTTGATAGTTTACGTGTCTTCACTCAAAGTGTAATCCCATATTTATAGACCTCAAATCAAAGAGCCGTTGGAGAGCAATTTGAATTTCGGGCTATATTTAGTAGACTTGCAGATTGATGTGACGTGTTTTAGGAACGGCATGGCGGCGTGAATAATGTCTTTTATAGCCGTTAGAAAGCGACACCAAATCCCGTAATTACGGCTCCGATCATACGTGTCTTGTCCTTATTGGTTAATGTAAGCACTTTTCGTTTGTTCTACCAACTAAGGTTGACATTCTTCTTGTTCGAATCATCGACGATGATTTGGTGAAGCATCGATTTTTCACGGTGAATGACTTTGATCGATCAAAAAACGATCTACTCGATAGAGTCTTCGGTGCCGGTTGTCTTAGCTTCAACTAGCGCATTCTACCGATGTAGGTCTTTTGGTCTGATCTTCTGGAAGTCATCTAATCTTCAAGTCTTCTGAATTTGAGCTTCATGACTTCAGCTGAGATATCTAACTTTATCAGATCGATCTGATCTTATGTCCTTCTCTTGCCTTCTGGCCTGTCGGATATCAGCTGTTCTTCAGATCTTCAGAACGGACCTATACATATTGAGGTTCCCCTCAATATGTGACCTATCTTCTACATCGGTTTGTTCTATACAATAATTATCAACTGCTATCCTATAACTGGTAATAAAAACATCAGTCAGCTAATAGGTCTGACTGGTCCTATTACATGTGTTTTAGAACTTTCATCAAAACTCTAAATTTCCCAACAACTTAGATATCAGAATAGGATGATCAGCTGAGTTGTATAGACAACTGATGTAATATAGGTTACATATTAAGGGGGAACTCAATATGTATAAGGTAAGTCAGATCAAAAGATTAGAAGATCAGATAAGTCAGGAAGTCAGGTGAAGACTCAGAAGACTTGAAGACCAGAAGACCTTATGAAAACCTACATCAGAAGAACACCAGATGAGTCAGTAAGTTGAGCTAAGACAACTTACATCAGAAGACTCAACCAGGTAGACAGATCAGGTGTAACTGATCAGGTCAGTTCAATCAGGTAACACGTAAGTGTTTACTCAAGGAGTAAAAGTCTATCCAACAAGAAGAATGGAAACCAAAGTTGGTGAATCGAGCGCCGCATAAGTGTACTTGACAACCAATGAGAGCGAGACACGTACGTACAGAACTGATGTTGCAGAACAAAGCGGTTCAGAGTCAAACGACTATAAAGGACGACGAAGCACACATTTGTCCATGTCGCCTCTGAGCACGTCAAATCAGACATGCATACCTACCTTAAATAGATCGAAATTTGAATTGCTCTCCAATGGCTAATTCAATTTCATGTCTATATATATGGGATCAAACCTTTAGAGTAAGGTTACGAAAATAATTCAAATCTCAAACAAAAGCTATTTCCGCACGAAGAACACCAAGAACTCAAGAATATTTCTAAGTGTTCATTCTATAGTTCTTAACAAGAATTCTTATCCTTTAGCTTTAGGCTACTCAGAAACTAGGATAGAATTCCTGTTGGAACAACTCAAATCTTATACCCAAACCAAGTGTTATGTTAAGTTTGTTTAGCAAGATCTCAGACTAGGGTTTCTAGTTCTGATTTATGGGATTGGTTGAGTGAGAACTCTTCAAACATCTGTTGTATTCTGTTGGACTAACATATTAATCTAAGTCCAGTTGGTTAGTTGGTGCCCCTACTGATAGGGAAGAGTGGACGTAGGACAAGTTGTCCGAACCACTATAAATCTTGTGTGTTTTATTTGTTTTACACTACTTGCACACTATTACTTATTACTCCCTCAGTCCTGATTTTGATTATCCGTTTTCCATAAATAGTCGTCCTAATTTTATTTATCCATTTACAAATAAGGCAATAAAGCAACATTCAATACTATTTAATATTATTATTTCTCTCCACCAAACCCACTTTACCCACTTTACACAATTTAATACTATTATCTCCTACTTTTTCTTAATCTCCGTGTCTACAGTAAATGGATAATCAAAAATAGGACGTAGGGAGTAAAAGATTACATGCATATTCTAAGTATGGATCAAATCTGCATCAAGCAGCTGATCTGATCAGTTTGGCACTTCGTCATATGATCTGTTTCAGCAAACTTAGAATCTGATTTGGTAAACTGGTTTTTCGCACGGGTTAATCTTATCTTCCGCACATTCAGTTAAGCTGATAGATATCAAACTGATCTTCTCTCAAGCGATCAGTAAGTTGGATATCAGTCCATACTATTTCACTTGCACTCTGATCAGGAAACTTGCTTTTCACACCTGATCTCACGAAAAGTTTCAGAAGTCTATTCACCCCTTCCCTCTAGACTTTTGCCTCACTAAAACCCGTTCGGGTCCTACAATGTATGATAGATAAAGTTTGAATCACTTAAGGTTTCACAAAATATCGGCACACACATATCTCAAAACTTTATTTTTCATGAAATTCATTATCCAATGTTGCATATTTTGAATTTTTTTTAACACATGTTCACATTGATCCACCTTTTCAAGAGAGTACATCGTAGTTGTCAGCTACGTGCCCCATAATTACTCAGCGGATTGTGAATAAAAATAGATGTATATTTAATTACCTTTTGAAAAGAGAACATTGTAGTAGCGAGCTCCGTGTCCCATAGTTACTAAGTGATTACACATCTAAGTTGTGCTTTATTTTTAATGCATTTAAGAGATATATGCCCAGGACTCTGTATCTAAACCATGATTCAAACAATAAGATCATAACACTATCATTTAATGTTCAAAATAAGCAAATACGGTAGACAAACTCATTATCAGAACTACAATGTTGTTCCAAATGTTGGGAAACATTTGTCACAACGTCTAGTGTTTATTTTCAGATATAGCAAAGACCAAGAGATTTTCTAAGGGAAGAAAACCTCTCATTATCAAGGGCTTTTGTGAAAATATCAGCAAGTTGTTTTTCAGTAGAAATGTACTCTAACTTCACAACTTCTTTCTCTACAAGATCTCTTATAAAGTGATGTCTTATACTTATATGCTTAGACAAAGAATGTTGCACATGATTCTTGAAAATATTGATAGCACTAGTATTATCACAATAAATAGTCAAAATACCACTTTCCAACCAATAATCATCAAACGTCTTTTTAAGCTATAGGAGTTGAGTGCAGCAACTTTCAGCAGCAACATATTCAGACTCATTTGTTCATTGTCATACACAGTTCTGCTTTTTACTATGCCAGGAGATAATGTTGTTTCCCATGTAGAAACATCCTCCACAAGTTCTTTTTCTATCATCACAATCACCTGGCAATCTGCATCACTATAGCCAACTAAAGAGCAATTAATATCTTTTGAGTACCAAATACCTTGATCACACATTCCAGCCACATATCTTATAATTCTTTTTACATAATTAAGATGTGATTCCTTAGGATTAGCTTGATATATAGCACAAAGACAGACATTATACATAATATCAGGTCTACCATAAGTTAAGTACAAAAGACTTCCAATCATTGATCTACACAAAGTAGGATCAACATCTTTTTC
Organism: Stenogyne calaminthoides; assembly: GCA_037126765.1. Taxonomy (NCBI): domain Eukaryota; kingdom Viridiplantae; phylum Streptophyta; class Magnoliopsida; order Lamiales; family Lamiaceae; genus Stenogyne; species Stenogyne calaminthoides. The sequence goes on from JBBCBC010000019.1 coordinate 23,607,559, forward strand.
AATCAAGTCTTTTCTCAACTTTTGAGTTGAACCCATCGGTTTTCATAGTTTTAGCACTCTCAAGACCAAACCTTTTCACCAAATTCTTAGCATATTTATTTTGAGCAAAGAAAATACCATCTTTCATTTGTTTGATTTGAAGAACTAAAAAGAAATTTAGTTCTCCAACCATAGACATTTCAAAAGTACAAGTTATTTCTTTAACAAAACTATCAAGCATATCATTATAAGTTGAACCAAATACAATATCATCAACATATATTTGAACAACCATGATATCATTCTTAGCATTTTTAATGAACAAGGTTCTATCAGCTTCACCTCTCAAAATTCAAATCCAAATTCAAGTAAGAAATCAGTAAGTCTACCATACCAAGCTATAGGTGTTTGTTTAAGACCATACAAAGCTTTCTTTAACTTGTAAACATGATCAGAAAATTCTAGATTCTCAAAACCTTGAGGTTGTTCAACATAAGCTTCATCAGTCAAAATTCCATTAAAAAATGCAGCTTTGACATCCATTTGATGCAAGTTAATGTTAATGAAACATGCAATAGCAAGAATTAATCTAATAGATTATATTCTATCAACATGAGCAAATGTTTCATCAAAATCAATTCCTTCAATCTGAGTATAACCTTGAGCAACCAATCTAGCCTTATTTCTCAAAATATTACCAGATTCACCAGTTTAATTCTTGAATCCACTTTGTTCCTATGACATTAATATTAGAATTAGGTCTAGGTACAAGTGTCCAAACATCATTTCATTCAAACTGATTAAGCTCTTCATGCATAACATTTATCCAGTTTTCATCATTAAGAGCTTCTTTAACATTTTTAGGCTCAATTGCAGAATGATAACACTCAAAAGTTACCTGATTGCATATGGATGACATGCAAACTGATCTTACAAAGTTATTGATGTGAATACTCATTATTCTTCTAGTTTGTACACCAGTGGTAGCTTCTCCAATGATCTGATCAAATGGATGACTTTTCATTATCTTTGTTGAGGGAACCAAATGTTTTGGATATTGTGAATCTTGTGACAGACTTTCAGTATCTGAACTTTTGGGTAATGTTGTATCATATGTTGAAGGAACATTCTGATCTACATCCTTACTATCTTCAGTGTCATCAGTATCTTTGGATACTTCTATCAAATCTGATACATTATCTTCAGCACTTTTACCTGCAAGACTTGCAAGTTCATCAAATGCCACATTAACAGATTCTTGCATTATATCACTTTTCAAGTTATAGATTCTATATATATGTCTTGCAATTCTTAGAATATTTTAAGAAGAATCCTTTATCACTCTTTGAATCAAACTTGTGCAACTGATCTCTATCATTCAAAATGTAACAAACACAACCAAAAAATATGAAAGTATTTCAAATTTTATTTTTTCTTATTCTGAATCTCATAGGGAGTATAATTACTATCAGAGCGAATATAGACTCTATTCACAATGTGACAAGCAGTGTTTAAAGCTTCTGTCCAGAATTTCTTAGACAAACTTTTTGAGGTTAGCATAACTCTTGTCATTTCTTGCAAAGTTCTATTTTTTCTTTCAGCAATCCCATTTTGTTGAGGAGTTTTAGGTGAAGAAAACTCTTGCAGAATACCTTTCTTTTCACAAAAATGAGTAAATAAACTGTTTTCAAATTCTCTTTCATGATCAGATCTTATCCTACTGATCTTTAAACATAAAACAGTTTTAAACCTTTTGTAAAGAATTTTGAACTCAGAAAAGGTATCAGATTTTTCCTTTAGAAAAATAATCCAAGTATATCTAGAAAAATCATCTACAAGAACATAGGAATACCTCTTTTCACCTAAATTTTTTGTTTCCATAGGACCCATTATATCCATATGAATCAACTCACAATACCTGTTTATTGTACATGCTAACAACATTTGGTGTGTTGTCCTTACTTTCTTACCTTTCTGGAATGGTCCACAGATTCTTCATTTTTCAAAGTTAAGATCAGGTAAACCAACATCAGCACCCAGTCTATGCAGTTTATGAATAAATTTGTAATTAGCATGACCAAGTTTTTTATGCCATAAAATAATGTCATCTGCTTTAACACTTTTACAAGTATGGTTTGAACCAATCGAATAGCAATTATCAACAGATCTTTCACCAGTCATTAAGCAATCATCCTTTTTGTCAAGCACATAGCATGAATTTTTGTCAAATTTCACATGTAAATCATCATTACATAACTGATTAATACTAATCAGATTAGCAAATAAACCTTTTACATGTAACACATTTGTCAACTTTGGAAATCCAGGAACATTCAAAGTTCATTTACCAACCACTTTACCTTTTGAACCACCACCATAGGTAACATGACTACCATCACAAGATGTATAATTAGATAAATGATTTACTTGACCAGTCATGTGTCTAGAACAACCACTATTAAAGTACCAAGATCCAAGAACACATGCTTTCAAAGATGTATACACAACATTACATAACATGTTCTTATGAATCCATTTTTTTAGTGTTGTTAACGTGTTTTATTTGATGTTCAACTTTATCAGGTAAAACAATTCCAGCTTTTAAATCTCTTCTTAACTTAGAACAGTATGGACGAATGTGACTTACTCCAGCACAGTAAAAACAGATATACTCATACAAACAATCCAGCAGACTTCTTTTGTTTAAGATTTAAAGGTTTTGTCAAACAAGTTCCTTCCTTTACAAAATAAATAGGTTTACTTGAGATTGGAGTATCTTCAGAAGTTTTCTCAAAACCAAGGCCAGCATTATTTGTCTTCCAATCATTAAAGCATCATTCAATTCAACAGTGCTAGCAGAAATATTTTTAAAACTCAGAGTAGTACACTTAAGTTCATTTTTCAAAGAAGAAATTTACATATCTTTTCTTGTTAAAAGAACTTCAAGCTTTAAAAGATTCTCTTTCGAATCTGAATTGTCTAAAGATAAGGAACTCAACACCTGTTTTTGAGTTGCTAAATCAGTTTTAAACTTCAGATATTTAGAGTTACAATCAACAGAATTTGAAGTTTCAGCTTTCAGAATAGTTCAAGAAAAATAGTTAATCTCATAATCATTTTTACTGAATGTTGTTTCAGATGTTGTGATAACATCTGAATCTGCTTCAAACCAATAATCATCGAGATCATCATCAAACGTATCATCATAAACTATTCTAGCAGACATAGCACTTAGTTTACATTTACTAGTATCAGTTTCATCATCAGAATCATTACTTAAGGTAGCATTAAAGTTTATCTTTTTCCTAAGCATAGTATTAGCACATTCATCAGCATAATGACCATATCCAGAACATGCATAACATTTAACCTTTTTCTTGTACTCAGGATCATATTTGAACTTGTTATCCTTAGTAAATTGTCTAGATTGATTAAAACTGGAAGACTGACTTGGAACTAACTTTTCATCAGATAAGAATTCTGATAAACTTATCTTTTGGTTGAAAATTACCATTAGGCTTTCTGAATTTTCCTTTTAGAAAAGTTTTGAATTGCTTAGTGATAAGAGCAAATTGTTCAGAAATATTTTTATCACATAAATCAGAAACATCATCATCAGAATCAACTTCACTAACATAAGGATGCTTACCAACATGTAAAACAACATATGACAACGGAAGTATTAAAATCGCAATGCAAAGAATTTTAAAATTGTGTATAGTCTGAAATCAGACTATACGAACCTCATGGTTAAAAATATCACTATAACAAGTAGGGAGATACACAAGAACCTCTTACAATATCCTAAAAGGTGTAGTGAAAAACCACACACCAAAAGTAATCTGTTCAATCAAGTAACTAGTGATCTTATTCAACCTAAAACTTGATTTAATAAGATAAACACGCTACTGATGGAAAATATTGGGATACACTCGACCAGTACAATTAGAATAACATCGACCCTCACACTCCACTCACGGTTGTGCCTCGGGTGCTACTCTCTAAAGTTTGGAGTAGAGCAAATGATATTTCACTTTTCCTCAAACTTTTATCTCAACCAATGCAGGGTATTTATGTTGGGGAATTGATTGCCCGGATCTATTCGGGATGAATATTTAAATACAAATTTAATTCTAACAATTATTACTAGCATGAATTAATTCTATATTAATTCAAATAATAATTCAACAACAAATCATGCATATAAACAGTTCACGTAAATCCTACGCATGCGGAATTACTACGAGTTTACGTGAACTTACCTCTCGGAATGGCAATGGTCTCGTCGATGAAAACACACCAAAAGACCTTCCCAAGTATTCCCTAGTCCTTGCTCGACAATCCGGTGGAAGGAAGCTCGCGAACAATTAATAAAAGGGAAAATAAAATTTGTTGCACCACTTTTGTGGATTTACTAATTTTTCCAGCACATGGAATTGTACTTGGGAATGAAAGAATCATCCCCTATTTATAGATGGGGTGGTGGTCGAAAATTTGGGGAAAAAACAATGTGGGAAAATCTTTTCTTGATCTCCAAGAAATCTTGAATATATCTCATATATTCTTTTCTCCATAATTAAAATATTCCACAAAAAATCCCACCTCATCTTGTTATGGAATTTTCGAAAAAATTAAGGATCAAGATTCCAAGATTTGGATCTTCTTGAATATATGAGATATACCTGTATTCCAAGAATACATATCTTCCATAATATCTTTTCAAGAAAATCAAGAAAATCTTTCTTTCCCTTAATTATTCAAAATTTCGAAATTTACATATGAATAACTAAGTGGGAGATTTCTTGAATTTAATGAGATAATCTTGTATTTCAAGAATACATATCTTCATTCCATAACAAAATTCAAAGAAAATCTTTCTCCCCTTTTATTCATAATTTTCGAAAAATATGAGGAAAAATAAGCAACAAATTTATTTTATTTTTAAACACCTTTTTCAGTTATTGGACTTTATGTTGGACTACTTGGGGGGCCTTTAGGAGAATTAAGATTGGACCTTCCAATGGATCTTGAATTATCAATATTGAGCCACAATATTATTCAAGCCCATAAATATTACTTAATCCCACTACATAATTAATATTGCACTATTCATCTTAACCCATATTATAGTTAATATGGCTCCCGGTTATTATTTCCCTTGTTTAAGATTATCTAGCCCATTAATTAATTCAAGCCACTGAAATAGCTTTCCATTAATTAATATCTTTTATCCTTGGTAAAGGAACGGTTCAACATTATTATCCATACCGAAAACTAGTTCCACTTGCAAGATTTGGTATGATAAAACTTATGAACCTCCCAAGGGGGAAAATAGAACAAGCGTACTTGCACACGATTCTCCGTATTAAATCTTAGCAATCGCATGTGACCAATAATATTGCCCAAGATATAGAGTATTGAATCTCATTGATTCTCTTCCCGTAATAAGTCAAAGCAATAGTTACTAACCACACTCAATCCTATTTAAGGGACGAAGATTAAGAAATAACTAACCACTAAGGTCTAATTCTTCCTAGTTCAGTTCTGAAGAATTTATCCTCCTGTAGGTCCTCTTCAGTGCATCAGTCATGCACTAGTGTAATCTCTTGGTCAAGACAAACCAATCTGAGCCTTACACATCAACCTTTCACGATGGGTTGTTCATTTCCATCTAGGTCGTGAATGGTGTACTTTTAGTTACAAGGAACTGTTAATTTAATCTTCTGTGATCTGGTATCACTAAATTAACTACAATGTAACACGAATTATTCATTGAACAGTTATGCAGTAAATATATATAACGTTCGATGATATTTAAAGCATCAGTGATAAAAAATTTATTTAAGTAAATAAGTCCGAAATTCAGTCTGATTATACAAAGTAAAAGCATACTTTCCAGTATAATCCCAACAATCTCCCACTTGTACTCAAAGTCCCGCTTTTAAGTATACTACAAAGATGTCTCGTGTAAGACGTGACAACTAATGTCACCTACACGAACCTAATAATGTCTCCCACTTATACTCAAAGCAGATTGGCAATGGTCTTGATACCCATTCCTTTCACATGTCTCTCGAACGATTATTTTGAGGCGCACCTTTGTGAATGGATCGGCTAGGTTATCTTCCCGACGCGATCTTTGCCAATTTATATCTCCTCTCTTAACGATTTCTCGTATAAGATGGTATTTCCTTTCAATGTGTTTGTTTGGCTTTGTGGGCTCTTGGTTCCCTTGAATTTGCAATCGCTCTCCCATTGTCACAATAAATGTGATTGTGTTTGAAGCAAATTCGAACTACATCCAAGTCCACTAGGAAGTTCTTGAGCGAAACCACTTTTTTTTTTGCATCGCAAGCAAATACATATTCGGCTTCCATGGTAGAATCGCGATGCATTTCAAACCTTAACGCTTCTCCACGCCATGGCTCCTCCCCCATGCAAAACACACTACCGGAGGTAGATTTTTCCGAAATCTAAGTCCCGATTGGAAATCCGAGTCCGTGTAGCCGATGGGGATTAGACTATCTGAATGATAAACTAACATTCTATCTCGAGTTCTTTTCAGATACTTCAGAATGTTTTTAACTGTCGTCCAATGTTCCTTCCCCGGGTTACTTTGATATCTTGCTACCATGCCAAAGGCAAAGCAGATTTTCGGTCTCATACACAAAGATTGCATACATAAGGCTTCCGGCAAACCAAGCATAAGGAATGTCTTTCATGTCATCTATCTCTTTTTGTGTCTTAGGGAACATTTTCTTAGATAGATGGATTCCATGCCCGAAAAGGTACGGCCTTTCTTGGAATCCTCGTGATGCTAAATCGTTTCAATACGGTGTCTTTGTATGAAGCTTGCGATAAGCCTATCATCCTTTTCTTGCGATCTCGAAGTGATCTTGATCCCAAGGATGTGCCCCGGCTTCCCCTAAGTCCTTCATATCAAACTATTTTGAAAGCCATGCCCTTACGTCTGATAACACCTTTACATCGTTCCCGATGAGCAAAATGTCGTCTACTTATAGTACTAAGAATACCAATGCAGTTCCGACACGCTTTTTGTACACACAACTTTTGAACTCGTTTTGATCAAACCCATAAGACTTTATAACATGATCAAAATATTGGTTCCAAGCTCTGGATGCTTGTTTGAGTCCGTAAATGGACTTCATGAGCTTACAAACTTGGTGTTCTTGGCCCTTTTCAATGAAGCCTTGGGGTTGTTGCATATAGATTTCTTCATCAAAACTTCCGTTAAGGAAAGCTGTCTTGACATCCATTTGCCAGATTTCAAAATCGAGATGCTCAGCAATCGACAAGAGAATCCGGATGGACTTGAGCATTGCTACATGTGAAAAGGTTTCCTCATAGTCGATCCCTTCTTTCTGAGTATAACCTTTCTCCACAAGCCTTGCCTTGAAGGTTTCCACCTTCCCGTCCGGTCCCCTCTTTCTCTTGTATACCCACTTGCAACCAATGGGCTTGACCCCATTAAGTGGTTCGACTAGCTCCCACACTCTGTTATGATCCATAGACCCCATTTCTGCTTTCATTGCCTTTTGCCAAGAAACCGCATCCTTGTCTTGGGTTGCCTCATCATATGTCCATGGGTCTGATTCATCTTGTCCGGGAATCAAGTCCGAGGACTCTCCTATCCCCATGAATCTCTCGGGCTGTCTCACAACCCTCCCACTTCTGACGAGGTTCCGGCCAGAAAAGTGTGTCGCTTGGTATGTCATCTTGTACAAAAGCAATGAGGTTAGCCCCTTAGCTCACTTAAGGTAATCTCACTGGTCTTCTTTTCGTTCATATAGTCTTCCTCCAAAATCTAAAGTGGGTGCTTATTACCACCTTTTTGATCTTCGGGACCATAGAACATACACCCTTTTTGTTCCCTCGGGGTATCCTATAAACAACCTTAATTACGATCGAGGATCCAATATCCCGCTTCCTAGTCCAACACGTAGGCGGACACCCCAAATTCTCATGTGTCTCAAACCGGGCTTGCGCCGTCCCACAATTCTTTAGGGGAGTTTTGGGAACCGATTTGATGGCACCAAGTTCAAATTGTAAGCCGATGTTTCCAAGGCATGACCCCAGAACGACTTGGGAAGATCCGTATAACTCATCATTGATCTAACCATTTCCAAAAGAGTTCTGTTTCTTCGCTCTGCAACCCCGTTTTGTTGAGGGGTTCCGGGTGCAGTCAGCTGGGATACAATCCCTATCATCTGACAAGTAGTTCAAAAACTCATCGCTGAGGTACTCGCCTCCACGATCGGATCGTAGAGACTTGATATGTTTTTCCCTATGATTCTCTGCTTGAGCCTTAAATTCTTTGAATTTATCAAAGGTCTCAGTTTATGCTTCATAAGGAAAATATAACCGCATTCTTGAGTGGTCATCAATAAAAGTGACGAAATACTCATAACCTCCTCTTGCCATGGTTGACATTGGACCACATACGTCTGTGTGAACGATTTCTAACACTTCTTTGGCTTTATTCCCCTTGGCTCCGAATGCCCTCTTGGTCATTTTGTTGGGGAATGAGTTGCACAGATCTATTCGGGGTGAATATTTAAATACAAATTTAATTCTTTAATTATTACTAGCATGAATTAATCTTATATTAATTCAAATAATAATTGCAACAACATATCATGCATATAAAAGCCACGTAAAACCTACTCATGCTAAATCTACGGGTTTACGTGAACGTGCCTCTCGGGATGGCAGTGACTTCGGTCGGACGGACTAACCAAAAGGACTTCCCAAGTATTCCCTTAGCCCTTGCTCAACTATCCGGTGGAAGGACACTTTTCAAACAATTAACAAAAGGAAAAAATAAACTTTGTTGCACCACTTATGTGGATTTGCTAATTTTTCCAGCACATGGAATTGTACTTGGGAATGAACTAATCATCCCCTATTTATAGGAGAGGAGGGGGTCGAAAATCTTGTAGAAAAACAATGTGGGAAAAGACTTTTCTTGGTCACCAAGAAATCTTGAATATGTCTTATATATTCTTTTTCCCATAATTAAAATATTCCACAAAAATCCCACCTCCTCTAATTATGGATTTTTCGAAAATAATGCCTTGCAAGATTCCAAGATTTGGATCTTCTTGAATTTATGAGATATTCTTGTATTTCAAGAAATACATATCTTCCATAATATCTTTTCAAGAAAATCAAGAAAATCTTTCTTGCCCATTATCTTCAAATTTTCGAAAATTCTATATAGATAACCAAGTGGGAGATTTCTTGAATTTAATGAGATAATCTTGTATTCCAAGAATACATATCTTCATTCCATAACAAAATTCAAAGAAAATCTTTCTCCCAACATATCCATAAATTTTGAAAACATTACTTGGAAAAATTAAGCAACAAAATTTATTTTATTTTAATCAAGTTTTTCAGTTATTGGACTATTTGTTGGGCTACTCAGGGGGCCTTTAGGAGAATTAAGATTGGACCTTCTAATGGATCTTGAATATCTAATATTGAGCCACAATATAATTCAAGCCCATAAATATTAATTAATCCCACTACATAATTAATATTGCACTATCCATCTTAACCCATATTACAGTCAATATGGCTCCCGGTCATTATTTCCCGTGTTTAAGATTATCTAGCCCATTAATTAATTCAAGCCACTGAAATAGCTTTCTGTTAATTAATATCTTTTGTCCTTGGTCGAGGAACGGTTCAACATTATTATCCATACCGGAAACTAATTCCACTTGCAAGATTTGGTATGATAAAACTTATGAACCTCCCAAGGGGGCAAATCAAGCAAGCGTACTTGCACACGATTCTTCGTATTAAATCTTAGCAATCACATGTGACCAATAATATTGCCCAAGATAAAAAGTATTGAATCTCTCTCTGATTCGCTACCCATGATAAGTCAAAGCAATAGTTACCAATCCCACGTGATCCTATTTAAGGGACGAAGGTTAAGAAACAACGAACCACTGAGGTTTAATTATTCCTTGTTCAATTCTGAAGAATTTATCCTCATGTAGGTCCTATTCAGTGCATCAGTCATGCACTAGTGTAATCTCTTGGTCAAGACAAACCAATCTGAGCCTTACACCTCAACCTTTCGTGATGGGTTATTCATTTCCATCTAGGTTGTGTATGGCGTACTTTTAGTTACAAGGGACTGTTAATTTAATCTTCTGTGATCTGGTATCACTAAATTAACTACAATGTAACATGTACGAATTATTGAACAGTTATGCAGTAAATATATGTAACATTCAATCATATTTAAAGCATCATTGATAAACAATTTATTTCAGTAAATAAGTCTTGAAATTCAGTTTCGATTATACAAAGTAAAAGCATACTTTCCAGTATAATCCCAACACCCCCAAACATGATTCGCAGGTTGGAATTGGTTCAACTTGGAGAAACTCTAGTGAACCGTCTTTCACCAACCTTTGGATCCTCTTTGGATTAATATGTCCCAATCTTAGATGCCATAGAAGTGTTTCGTTCACGTCTGATGAATGTTTTCTTTTACCGGAAACAGTTGATGTGTTATAGGATGCATTTCGTGAGTGGTGTGCACAGTTAATTGTATAGAGATTACTTGACAACGTTCCATGACAGATAAATTTATCATGAAGAGAAATGGTAACAACTTTATCAAAAGTAACCGAATATCCATCAAGGTAAAGTTTAGAAACTGAAATCAAGTTCTTTCTAAAATTCGGAATGTAAAGTACATCTCTTAAAATTAAAACTCTGTCTTCAAAAGACAGGTGAACTTCTCCCACTGCTTCAGCCGCCACTCTCGTAACATCGCCAGTGTGATGGGGATCTCACTCCCACTAAGTTGTAGGGTCCGTTTGAACCCCTGTAAAGTGAAACAAACATGATCAGTGGATCCCGTATCCACCACCCATGAATGGGAGGTATACGCCGCTAAGCAAGTTTCAACAACTAGTGCATGAGAATTACCTTTCTTTCCATTCCTTTTGGGATTGGAACAGGCTGACCTCCAATGTCCTCTTTCACCGCACTTGAAGCACCTCCCCTTAGCTGACTTGCTCACTCCTCCACCTCCCTTCACCTTTTCTTTGCCTTTGGTAACACTTGAGTTCACTTGCTTGTGGCTCTTTTCCTTTTTCTTGTTCTTACCACCCCTTGGCCTAGAAGAAGAAGAAGGTCCATTTGCCACCAAGGCTTGGCTCTTTTGCCCTAATATCGCCTCTGCCGAGACCAAAGCTTGCAATAGATGAGGCATCGAGAACTTCTGATTATTCATCTGATAGTTCAACCTGAACTGTTCAAAACTTTTCGGCAGAGAATGGAGCACGAAATCGATTTGGGTCTCGATGTCGTATTCGGTGCCAAGTACCTCAAGTTTGTTAAGGTGAGCCATCATCCGAGAACGTGCTCCCTTCGGGCATTCCTCCACCATTTTCATAGAGAGCAAGTCCCTCATGGTGATCCGACGAGCCACACGGTTCTGATGTTGAAACATCGCTTTAAGACTAGTCATGATGTCTGCGGCCGGTCTCAACGCTCGGGTGTTGGTGTTGCAACACATCCGACATTGAAGCCAAGATGGTACACTTTTCCATTTCGTTGAACGCCCCTCAAAGATACTCTTTTTCTTAACCGATTTAGTTGACTCGCTATTTGGCTTTTCCGGTTTAGGTGTAGTGAGAACCCGCCATGGCTTTGTGCAAAGGAGGACAATAGTAAAGTTCGACTCCAATCAACAAAGTTTTCACCAAGAAGCAAATTGTCTTTAAGTATATTGAACAATGGATTAAAAGGTTGCGACATCTTTGAATCGAAATAAATAATAATATGCATAAGCACAAATATATCACAAAAATTCGATCACATGTTTCATATTAAAATCTAAAAAAATATGAACATGTATCGCCCAACATCTCAAAAACAGTTTTAAATAAGCCACGTGGGATGGGTCATTATTTAAACACATTCAAAGCAGTTTACAAACAAGAACGATTTAAAACCTTTAATATCCAGATTTATAGTTGGCTCCCACTTGACCAATATAAAATTGACAGGGGACTTGAGGGAAGTATATGCATATCAATTTTATACCTAAGTAATAACCATGATTAAATACAGAATTATTATTTTGCTTTGATCGAGCCTCGTGGGGAGGGTCATCGTCACCACTAGTTATAATCCACAATCATCCGTTTGGAATTTATTCATGTGAAAGATATCTTTTGACCGTCCCGTGGGGGGAATTTCTCCAAAAGAATTCACAAATAAATAAATTATGGAGGTCAAAATTAATTCTATTATATTATCCGGAATAAAATTGTCAATTAATTGTTTAAGCATACTTAGTAATTTTAGAAAGTGAGATTTTTTTCAAAATATTTTCTCATGCATCGCAAATTTAAACACAATTTAAATAAGCATAAATAATGCATAAACATCAAGACAAAAATTAAACATATTGGGCACATTTATCCAATGTCATGGTTAATTTTGTCATGTATCTTGATCTTGAGAAATCATCTTCATAGCCTTCATCGTTAGCCTCAAAAGCTCCCCACTGACCGTTTAAAAAACATCTTGTCAAGCGATGTGTCATCGACCATTTTTCATGGCCGGACTGCCCGCCTAGCACTCCCGGCCGTGTCGAGAGTAGCATCGTCTTGCCCGCGCCGCCCGTGCGCCGCCTCGCGACGCGCCAGCGTTGCCCTCGCCCTCACGTCGCCCGCCGCCCCGCCTCGGCCGCCGCATCGCCTCCTTCAAGAGACGCCCGCCACGCGCGCCTCGGCCATCGCCCGCCGCCCAGCCTTCAGCGTCGCCCGCGTCCCGCCCGAGCCCACGTTAACCGCTAAGCGTCCGCGTCGCGCGCGTGCCTCCCTTGGCACATTTCGCGCGATGCACGCTGCCTACGCCCGGTTCCGGATCCCGTCTTTTAATTCTTCATCTCCGTTTCCGATCCGGTTACAATTTATTTACAAAAAATAAATAAACCTAGATCTAGACTAGTCTATTACATTGATCAAATCAAACAAATTCTAATATACTCGTGGATTTTCTCACGAGGCAAAATGAATTCGAATGAATCGAATTAAAAAACCACAATTTATATGCATGCATAAATAAACACTTTAAATTCCATGACAATTGGATACCTGCAAAAAAGATCTAGCAATTCTACTATCCAATTTCAAATTTAATGAAGACGAATTAAATTATAATTTAAAAATCAAAGCCCGAAACCGAGGCTCTGATACCAGTTGTTGGGGAATTGATTGCCCGGATCTATTCAGAATGAATATTTAAATACAAATTTAATTCTAACAATTAATACTAGCATGAATTAATCCTATATTAATTCAAATAATAATTCAACAACAAATCATGCATATAAACAGTTCACGTAAATCCTACGCATGCAGAATTACTACGAGTTTACATGAACTTACCTCTCGGAATGGCAATGGTCTCGTCGATGAAAACACACCAAAAGACCTTCCCAAGTATTCCCTAGTCCATGCTCGACAATCCGGTGGAAGGAATCTCGCGAACAATTAACAAAAGGGAAAATAAAATTTGTTGCACCACTTTTGTGGATTTACTAATTTTTCCAGCACATGGAATTGTACTTGGGAATTAAAGAATCATCCCCTATTTATAGATGGGGTGGTGGTCGAAAATTTGGGGAAAAAACAATGTGGAAAAATCTTTTCTTGATCTCCAAGAAATATTGAATATATCTCATATATTCTTTTCTCCATAATTAAAATATTCCACAAAAAATCCCACCTCATCTTGTTATGGAATTTTCAAAAAAATTAAGGATCAAGATTCCATGATTTGAATCTTCTTGAATTTATAAGATATACTTGTATTCCAAGAATACATATCTTCCATAATATCTTTTCAAGAAAATCTTTCTTTCCCTTAATTATTCAAAATTTTGAAATTTACATATGAATAACCAAGTGGGAGATTTCTTGAATTTAATGAGATAATTTTGTATTTCAAGAATACATATCTTCATTCCATAACAAAATTCAAAGAAAATCTTTCTCCCCTTTTATTCATAATTTTCGAAAAATATGAGGAAAAATAAGCAACAAATTTATTTTATTTTTAAACATCTTTTTCAGTTATTGGACTTTATGTTGGGCTACTTGGGGGGCCTTTAGGAGAATTAAGATTGGACCTTCCAATGGATCTTGAATTATCAATATTGAGCCACAATATTATTCAAGCCCATAAATATTAATTAATCCCACTACATAATTAATATTGCACTATCCATCTTAACCCATATTACAGTTAATATGGCTCCCAGTTATTATTTCCCGTGTTTAAGATTATCTAGCCCATTAATTAATTCAAGCTACTGAAATAGATTTCCATTAATTAATATCTTTTATCCTTGGTAAAGGAACGGTTCAACATTATTATCCATACCGGAAACTAGTTCCACTTGCAAGATTTGGTATGATAAAACTTATGAATCTCCCAAGGGGGCAAATCGAACAAGCGTACTTGCACATGGTGTACTTTTAGTTACAAGGAACTGTTAATTTAATCTTCTGTGATCTGGTATCACTAAATTAACTACAATGTAACACGTACTATTTATTGAACAGTTATGCAGTAAATATATGTAACATTCGATGATATTTAAAGCATCAGTGATAAACAATTTATTTCAGTAAATAAGTCCGAAATTCAGTCTGATTATACAAAGTAAAAGCATACTTTCCAGTATAATCCCAACAATTTATAGACTTGAAGATCAACTGCATTGTCCTATACACTAAGCTTAGATAGCCTTGAACTTCTCCACCACTATCTCCATGATCTTGGTGTAACCACCCATGATCTTTCTATTCTCACTCATCCACAATGCAACCGCCTGACAATATAACTTAATTGTCTTCAACCTTCAATGTTGGAAACAAAGAAAAATACATCTATAACAACGGAGTCAGTGTTAGGAGAAAAGACAAATTTATGATATTTTGCAGAATGTTGTCCAACATATGGAACAACATCCGTGCAACATCAACAACTTATAAAGTCCAATACTGTCGTTCTTTCATGTTTGTACATCCTAATTCTAAAAAATAAAGTTTCCACCCCTCGAAAAGTTATAGAAGGTTATATAATGTCAATATGTAATCATGTATGGGTGGGTCTTATGTGCATCTAAGTACACTATGCACTCATAGTGTATTTTAGAATTGTGCAATTTGTTATATTGAACGGTGCAACTTATGTATACTGAACCGTGCAATTATTAATATAAAAAAATAGTTACAAGTTTTAATATAAATAAATTACATCTTTCAATGTTAAAAATTATAGAATTTTAAAATGTACTATAAATGCACGGTGCACGTGAATGCACACAAGGCTTAGCCGCGTCATGTATTATCTATTTGGTGAATTACACATTTACACTAACTATAGCATTTCTAGTGGCGATTAAATAAAATTAAAAGTCAAATGTTTGGAAAGCGAGTACTATGTATAATTACTACGTTAAAAGTGGACTTGCCATTAGTTTAAATAATTTAAAATATAAAAAAATACGTAAAACTAGATGGCAGAGAAAATCAAAGTGTGAGAGTTCAAAGTTCATTGATAAATCGGAAACAAACAATCAAATTCAGTTAGTGGATAAGATATATTTAATTTGGAATTTGTTAAATGATCTCTCTGACATTACATCTTATATAAAAAATTATGTAATGTCTCACATTTCAAAGGAATCTGAAACACTTAAATATATATTAGTATGAAATATTGATATATAATTTAAAGTTTTATAAATATGGTTTCTAGTAATTCTTTTTAAGAATAAGTGTATCATGATGTCAATTGTGACACGTATAAAATGTTAAAATAGTTAAATTGGAATATAGAAAAGTATTATGTAAATGTAATGTATAACAAATATTGCGGAAGACGAAAAGCATGAGAAGAAGTAAGAGAGGCCGAAAGACGATTCTTAGCGTAACATATTACAAATTCAACACAAGTTTGGTAGTGTGTGTAAACCACGTAACCTAATTTAGTTTTCTCTCAATATATCGTGTATAATGTTCAATATTATACTTTTATTATTAATATATAAACAATTGATATAATTTTTTTTAAGGTAAACCAATCATATAATTGATCTAAGGACAAATTGCAAAAAAAATAACTTATCTTTCAATTATTACATTTTAAGGATTCAACTTTAGACTTTAGCAGGGTACTTTAGACTTTGGTAGGGTAGGTAGTAAACTATTAGTTGTAAAAGAGTATTAAACTATAAATTTGTTATAAAAAAGGAATCGGGTAATTTTATAGACAAAAGAAGGAGTATTTCCCTCTTTTCTTTATTTTTATAAATCACTTTATATGATTATATTTCAAAAATAAAAATTATAATAAATATTAATATTAAGTTAATGACTTTTAATATTTTTTTAAACGTAAAATAAAGTAAAAGATAACTTTACAAATATTTAAATAATTACAGACAAGACCATACAAAAAAAATATCAAATAAACAGTTCAAAAAATTACATAGAAAAACTACTAATTAAATATTAAGTGACTTTGAGTTGGTCAAATGGGGGCAAACAAAAGTTATTACTATGTGCAATTACTTTACATATTTAAAAACAAAGAGAAATCAAGGAAGATAACTTGTATAAAAATAATTAAAGTACAACTTAGCAATAAAAGGAAACAAGCAAGAGAAAAGAAGATGTTTTGTATTCATCGCATTTCACCAATAGATTCAGTTCAATTAAACCCGACATAAAATTCGACTAAATTTATTAGAATTAAAAAAGTTCATGTGAGGAAGAAGCAAGGTCGAAGAGAGACTGACTTGGATTACTTCTGCAATTCGAAATGAAGATTTCGTCTTTTTCATGATTTCGTCTTTTTCATTGGCGTTGGGACAGCTACCACATTGCAACCGTAGTCTAAAACCACAATATTGCTAACCTAATATTTAGATGAATTTGAAAAATCCACAAATATTTTGGTGAAATTGAAATAATTTCATTTAAAATGTCTAAATTTTTGGCAAAATTTTGTATGCAAAAGGTGTATAATGTAAGTCAAGTGCATTTTAAAAGATGCAACTTGTTTCACTAAAACTTTCAACTTTTTCAATGAAAATAAGTTGAAATTTTCAAAAATAGACTTAAAGTACGCCTTGTCTTGTACTGGTGCACATGAGACAAACTCAAATTTTAAATCCTTCAATGTCCTTTCACCAAAAAAGAAAAAAAAAACCTTCAATGTAAACGCAGTTATAGTGTGTATCGACCATTCGATGTATGTGGCGTCTAGAAGATATCCAATGATATTTACCCTTTCACATACATAATAATTCTTAATGGTGAGTCAAAGGTGATTAGATTGTTAATGATTGTAATTAAGAGGTGTTGTGCAAGGCACTGCAATTCGACCTCCTAATTAGTGTTGTTAATTGTGCTTTATGTTGCAGTAAGACGTTGAAAACACATTGTGGAAGTGCACTTAATTTTTTTTTTTTTTTTTCTGAAAGGTAAAAGTGAAATTCATTCATAGAGTACAAGGGGTACTATAAACCCATAACAACAATCTCTCAACTAAGCA
The DNA here is from genome assembly GCA_037126765.1 of Stenogyne calaminthoides. NCBI lineage: Eukaryota > Viridiplantae > Streptophyta > Magnoliopsida > Lamiales > Lamiaceae > Stenogyne > Stenogyne calaminthoides. Next base: position 23,625,166 of record JBBCBC010000019.1, read on the forward strand.
CCATTAGGATATCAATTTTTTGGTATACAATCAAGCGGAAACGATTCCCAAAATGCTTCCGTAGCAATAAAAGACAATTTCCTCTAATCCTCTCCATCAAAACATACCAAATTGTCAGTATTAAAGTGTTTAATTATGCTTATGATAATTAGTGAGGGCAATATATTACACTCCCTTTGTTTAATAATAATAAATGTTCTTTTAATTTTATTTTCTTCTACAATATCAAAGGGCCCTTGTAGCCTTTTTGCACCATTTATCTCAATTTTATACTCTTTATTAAGGGATGTGGTAAAAAAAAGGGATGTGGTAAAAATAAATAAATAAAGAGATGTGGTAAAAAGAGTACTCATTAATTAAAAGATGAAATTGTCAATACATACCCCTTTTTAATTTCATCAGAAAAAGCAAAAAAATCACTTATTACAAAACAGAGGAAGTATTAAAGAGACACAACTACGTGAGACCGTGTCATGATGAGACAGATTATTATTTGAGTATTGTCGCTTTAACACTTTGAAAAAGATAGTTGTTGATTTATGTTAAATTGTACCCCGTCTCATGTATCTAAGACCGCCTAATACAATTTTTTATCTTAATTTAATGTGATCACCTTGAATACATCATTTATTAATTAAATGATTAGAAATGGAATGCTAGTTACAATCACAAAGTTTTACATAAATCAGTTTTACTGAGCAATGGATTTGTGTTAAAATATATTTTGTTGACGCGTTAAAAAATTATTAAATCTTCTAGTATAAAGTAATAATAGTGAACCAATAAACAGTGAAACTGTTTTACATAAAATAAACTCAATTATAAAATAATAAAGTGATAATTGTGAGCCAATGCACAATATAATTGTTTTACATAAGACCGACCTTCAAATTTTAATTAAATCAACTTTTTATCCTTACTCTCGTACAAAATACAAGCATTTCATTTCAAAAGAGGCATGGGAAAGGATGAACGATCAATAGTTACCATAAAAAGAGAAAACAACGAAATCAGCAGCTAATTAAGGCCTCAATATAATCATTATCACCCACTAGCTGAAGTAAATAAAAATTATATTCACCATTAAATTTTATCTATTTTTCACTTAATTATATAAGAGATTAATGACTATATTGCAAAACATTCAATCTCACATAAGTGTGTGTATATAGTACATGCAAGTGGGTTAATTAGTGATGTATAAGGAGAACCACTTGTGAAAGTGGTGATGTTGGGAAATTTGTAGTTTCGATGGAAGTTTCAAAATCAGATAGTGTAATAGGACCAAATGACATCATTGGTTAGAATGATCGATGATCTAGATATCATATTAGGATGACCAGCTGAGATGTATAGACAGATGATGTAACAAGATAGGTCACATATTGAGGGGGAACTCAATATGCAGAAGATCTAAAGACCTACATCAGAATAGGAAGAAGACGAGTCTGCAAAGTTGTGCTAAGACAACCTGCATCAGAAGACTCAATTAGGTAGGCTGATCAACTTAAGAATGATCAGGTCAGCTCAAATCAGGTGACCACCAGAAGATAATAAGGACATACGTATTCATCAGACACGAAGAATGTCAACCTAAGTTGGTAAATCAAACACTGAATAAGTGTACTTTATAACCAATAAGAGAAAGACACGTATGTATGGAGCTGACATTACAGGACAAGGCGCTTTAGAGTTAAACGGCTAGAAAGGACAAGCTTGCATGCTTTCGGCCATGCCGCCTCTGCGCATATCAAATCGGACCTGCAAACCTACCTTAAATAGACCGAAATTTGAATTGCTCTTCAATGGCTAGTTCAATTTTGTGCCTATAAATAAGGGATCAAACCTTCATAGTAAGGTTACAGAAATTATCATCAAGCTCAAGCACAAGCAATTTCCGCACAAAGAACACCAAATCGAAGATTTATTCTTAAGTGTTCATCCCTCAGTTCTTAGCAAGAATACTTATCCTCTAGCTTTAGGCTACTTAGAAGACAGATAGTATTCCAAGTAGAACAAAACAAATCTTATACCCAAACACCAAGTAGGGTTAAGTTTGTTATAGCAGATTTATATCTAGGTTTTGTAGATTAGATTTTTATTTGGATTGGTTGAGTGAGAACTCGTTAAATATCTGTTGGTTGTACTGTGTTGGACTAACACATTAAACTAAGTCCAGTTGGTTAAGTTGGTGCCCCTGCTGATAGGGAAGAGTGGATGTAGGACAAGTTGTCCAAACCACTATAAATCAGCAATGTGCCTTTAATCCCCTTTTTACACATACTTGCACACTACTTTGTTATCTCCATGCATATTTCGCATGCAGATCGATTAGCATCAAGCTACTGATCTGATCAGCTTAACACTTTAGTTATCTGATTCAAACCAGATTGGTCAGAATCTTTGTTTGAGTAAAATTGATTTTGACACGGGTTAACTAATCTTCCACACCATTAGTTAATCTGATAGACGCCAAACTGATCTGCCTACCAGATCAGTAAGTCGGATATCAGTCCAAACTGATCCACATCGCACTCTAATCAGACATACATAAAATCACATCTGATCCACTAAAATTTTTTTGAAGTCTATTCACCCCTCCCCCCCTAGACTTCAACCCTCACTGAAACCCGTTCGACCTACAAGTGGTATCAGAGCAGTGGTTCTTCCGACCACTGGCTTTGAATATCATTGGTTCTTGAGGAAGAACATTTGTGTTCACTTGAACTGATCTTTGAAAACCGTTTTTTTTTAAATCACCACAAGCATGGATAACACTTCATGTATGCATCATAATCTACCCATATTTTCTGTTGATGAGTATGCAAATTGGTTCATCGACATGAGAGATCATCTGGGAGTGATCAGCAACAGAATGGATGAAATTCTTGAGATAGGACCGATTATCATCTATCACTTTAACCCAAATTTTCCCCAGCAGACAAGATCCTACTCAACCAACTTGGAGCAAGAATCGTGAAGAGTCCCTCTTCGATGGATGCAGATGAGAGGAAATTGTCCAACTGATATCATTGCTGCATACACCTCATCATGAAAACTATGGATGCTACTACACGAGAGAAAGTGAAGTACCTGAAGACAGATAAGGAAGTTTGGGATACGCTTGCTGAAATCTGCAGAGGGAATGAACAGATCAAGGACAGCAGACTGCAAGCTGAGATAGTTGTATTTGAGAAACTTAAGATGCTACCGAATGAAACAGTTGATCAATTTGATGTAAGGATCACACGAGGAGTCAACCGACTTCGTGATCTAGGACGAGTAATGTCAATCAAGGATATCAACTACAAGATTCTCAGATCGTTGACTAAGAAATGGGATACCAAGGTGACCATGATTAAGGACTGTTAAGATATTGCTACCATGAAACCAAATGATCTAATCTTCAGTTTAAAAGCCCATGAGTTCGACCTGATTGAGAGAGGACAAGGATCAGATGATGTCCCTGTTGAAGCTTTACCAGAAACTCAAATCGTCGGTTGCATTCCAGGCAACCAATAGCAGTTCACGAATCGTGGAACCAGTTGGAAACATCATCAGCTAGGCCGAACTGATTGCTCTTCTAACGAGAAAACTTGAACGAATAAATGTTCAGATGGGCAAATACAAAAAGTTCTATGATGACTATCGACGGAGGAAGAGATCGAAGATCTTCTGACAGATCACAAGAGAAATATCGTTCTTCAGATGATAGGGACAACAGAAGAGATGACCGAAAAGATGATCACAGAGATGACCGGAAAGATGATAGGAGAGAGGATCGCAGAGAAAGCAGACGAGATGAAAGATCAGATAAGAGAGGTTCTGATTACAGACATAATGGAAAGTCTCCTGACAGATCATACCGAAGAAATGATTCACCGAATAGAGGAAATTCTTGAGATTCAAGGGTTTGCTATAATCATTTATTATTTAGAAACCGTGTCATTATAAAGGCCGATTTGTCCCGACCGACTCCCAAGGAAAGAGAAGAGAACAAAGGTATCGAGACAGAAAAGCCATGGTTGCAGACACATCAGGAATTGACGATTCTTATCTGTAGAGATGTTAATCCGGGGTCGCTAAATGGGCCAAATTTATTCTTTTGTAGAAATCCTCGCTTAAACCTATTATATACTGGTTAGGTCCGAGCAATGGTAGGTTTGTTTAAAGCCGGGCTTTTTGCCCGAACTCGAATTAGCGGCTAAATTTTAAATCAAGCTAGTCTGTTTGCTAACCCGCCAAACAAATTTGATTGCCCGCCTTTGTGTTATGTTAATATATATAATATAATTTTCTCTATAATTTTATAAGTTAGTCCAAGATTCATACCAAGTCATAACTAATTTATGAAGGTGGGATCTTGGAGATGTGACAGTAATTCCAAGATTAATACCAAGTCATGACTAATTTATTTAACTCTAAAAGGAAAAGGTCAAGTTATTCTTCATCTTCTTATTTTTATTGCATATTTCTTATAAATTGTGTTTGGACTTATGACTTATGATCTAGATGTTGGAGTATCAACTATCATCTGTTGTTTAATTTTGGAGAACTGGAGTATCAACTATCATCTGTTGTTTAGGTTTAGCCAAATCATCAGAGTAGGCCTCCAGTTCTTTAGTCATCTTCTGAACAGTTTAATTTTGGAGAACTGGAGTATCAACTATCAGGAAAAGCTGATTAAGGAACAGTTGACTCTCAATGAACGACAAGCTGGAGAACTCAAAGTCCTTCAGGCTAGGTTTGATGAACTCTTCCGAAATCGCATGAGACGAGAATCGAAATATCCGAGGACAATTTATGAAGAAAATAGAGGTTTTCACGAAATCTTTCTAAGACCTGCTCGTGATCTCGAACAACTATTTTCGTACACCAATTGAGAAGAAGGGAATTGGGTATGAGAACCCTTCTGGATCCTCAAAAGCCCCGTCTGGTTCACATCAGAAAAGAGTAACCAAACGAATTTCTGATCAAGATACACGAAAAGCCAAATCAGACGATAAAGGGAAAAGGATCACCGACCGTGCAAGGCAAGTGTCGGATTAGAAAGGGAAATGAAAATGGACCCCAACCGACGTACACCAAAATGTTGAATCAAATCAGAAGAATCTTGTTCTTCTAAAGAGACCTCAACCAAATCATCCGAGTAGCCTCGGATCACCGACCATCTCGTAAGGGACAGTATCAGCTGAGGTCAACTCAATCCAAGCTGCCTGACAAGCAAGCTAATGGTAAACTGCTAAGAGCATATATGCCAAAAAGATATGAATCTTTTAATGGTAGCAGTCGTACCTACCCTTACAATCAGAAACCTAGGACTACTGCACCTAAGCCCCATTGGATTAAAAGAAGACAAGTTTCAATGAAAAATCCCAAGTCTTCTGATTTGTCCAAAGCTCACACTAATAATCATACTGATCAGATTACATATGAAGAAACGTATGATTATGTAGATATCTATGGGAGACAAATCAAGTCTGTTGTGTTCAACAAAGGTGCCAGATTTGTTTGGATCTCGAAAGGTACTTCTAACCCCCTGTGATCCAATCTCTTTGGGGTACCTAAAATCATCGATTTGCTCGCAGTTCGAGTGGGACCAAGCTAATAAAGGAGGTGTACAAGAAACTATCTGGTACATAGATAGTGGATGTTCAAGGCACATGACTGGAAGTCAACATCTCCTCAGTAACTACATTGAGAAACCAGGACCACGAGTTCTCTTTGGGGACGACATCTTTGGTTTTACCAGAGGAGTTGGAACCTTAGTGAACGATGACCATCGTCAACATCATGTTACAAAAGTGTTTTCATACGTTGATGGCTTAAGGCACAACTCATTATCTCAGATCCGCGCTTCACAACTCGCGACAACGGATTTAGTGTTGAGTTCTCTTTAGATCAATGCACAATCGTAAATCGAATATGTGACTCAACAGATTTTGCTAACCGCTCCGTAAAAGGAACGATTTATACAAATCAGAGATTGGGGACATCATCTTGTCCAAGAAATGCATGCTTGATTGTTAAGAGTTCAAAGAGCTCCAAAAAGTCTGGCTCGCACAAGAGAATGAGCCATCCAACTTCAAAATTCTTAACAAGATAGCAAGGATGTCCTTGGTTGAAGGTCTCCTAATGAAGTATTCTTCTAAGGATCGCACATGTGCCGCATGTCGGGTGGAAAACAAGTAAAAGCTTCATTCAAATGGATACCTTCTCCTCCATCCAAAGAGAGTATTACAACCGCTTCCATATCGATCTATTTTGACCCGATTCACGCCTTTAGTTTCCGCCTCTTAGTTTAAAGGACGAAATACACTCTAGTGGTCGAGATGATTATTCTAAGTTCACCTGGTTGTATTCTTGTATAAGAAGAGTGAAACTATAACAAAGCTACACGAACTTCTCAAGAAGATTCGTAATGAGAAGGGTCTCAAAGATAGTGAAAATCGGATCGATAAAGGTACGTAATTTTGAACCAGTTTATATTTGATTTTTTGCTCGAAGTTTGTATACTGACAGATGAGACGCCACCGCCGTAACACCACAACAAATGGCGTGAAAGAAAAGAAGAAACAGAACACTTAAAGAAGTTCGCAAGACGCACCATGTTAGCCGAGCATGCAACTCAAAGTCGTTTATGGGCAGAAGCTATCAATACAGCATGTCACACGCAGAACAGATGTTCTCTGACTAAGATTCACTTTAAGACACCTTATGAACTATGGAAGAGCAGAAAACCTCGTGTTTTTTACTTCCATGTTTTTGGGTGAAAGTGTTTCATACATAACAATGGGAAGAGTCAGTTAAGAACCTTCGATGTCAAGTCAGATGAGGGTATATTCTTAGGATATTCCTCAACTAGCAAAGCATTTAGAGTTTTCAACAAACGAACCCTAGTTGTGGAAGAAACAACTCATGTGGTCTTTGATGAGTCAACATCTGATCAAGAGAAATCTGCCGCAGAACAAGATGTACCCGCATAAATCGATTCATCGCAAAAATGAATCGCTTAAGGCTCAAAGGAAAGGATCCAAAATACATTATCAGATATGTTCCTAACTTTGACCTTGACGATTCACCAGTCGATCGGACCCCAAAGGTAAGTACAACTGCGATTGAAGAAGCCGGGTGCAAATTGAGACAAGAATAACCAAAGATTCTCGTTCGTGGGGAACACCCGATGTTCTCGCGGATGACGACTTTAGCACATGATGAGTCCAACATCAGCTGAGATATGTCCATGCCAAGTGGATCTTACTCAAGTACCTCTCTCAGTCTCTATTGATGAATCTTTATCAGAAGAGGATGATGTTCTCCAATAAGATGATAATCAGGACAGAAGGACCTGGATAACCAGTCATCCAACTGATCTGATCATCGGAGACCCGTCTGATAGAGTCAAAACTAGACACCGGATTGGTTAAAGTGCTATGTATTGTTGTTATTTGTCTTTGAAGGAACCACTCACTGTTGAAGAAGCTCTATCTGATGCAAGTTGGATTTTGGCTATGCAAGAAGAATTAGAGCAGTTTGAGAGGAATCAAGTTTGGGAACTTGTAGACAGACCAACTCACCAAGATGTGATTGGAACTAAGTGGGTATTCAAGAACAAGAAGGATGAGCACAATGTAATAACCAGAAATAAGGCAAGACTTGTTGCTAAGGGATATTCACAATCGGGCGGATTGATTATGATGAAACCTTTGCACCGATTTAGATCGTCTTTTATTATACAAAGCCATTCGGCTTTTTCCTATCCATGCACTCATAGGAGATTTATCGTATCGATGGATGTAAAGAGTGCATTCTTAAATGGGGTACTAAACCGAGGAAGTTTATGTTGAACAACCTCCTGGCTTTGAAATGAGCAACCAAGTGTACCGTTTAAGAAAAACTCTTTATGGACTGAAACAGGCTCCAAGAGCTTGGTATGATACACTATCCCAGTTCTTGATAGAGAATGGATTCACCAAGGACTTGAATGATCGGACCTTATTCAGAATAGAAGATGGAGAAGGCATTCTCTTGGTTCAGATTAATGTGGACGACATTATATTTGGTTCTCCCAATTAGAAGCTATGTGAGAAATTCAGTAAGCTGATGCAAGGGAAATTTGAGATGTCCATGATGGGTCAGATGAGCTACTTTCTAGGTCTTCAAGTCATGCAAGCTCATAATGGGATATTCATCTGCCAGGCAAAGTACACTAGGAATTTGTTGGCTAAATATGGAGTTCAGAATTGTAAAGAAGCTTCCAATTCCAATGTTGAAAATTGCATTTAAGATGGACCCGATGAAGGTGGTAAGAAAACTAATCGAAAAGAGTATAGGGCTTTGATTGGATCTTTATTATACCCGATCGCAAGGCACTGATATAACCTTCGCAGTAGGTGTATGTGTCAGATTTCAGGCTAACCCCAAAAAAAGTCACCTGGAAGCAGCTAAGCGGATTCTGAAGTATCTGAAGGGTACTATAAACTTAGGTTTATGGTATCTAGCAGATGATAATCTAGGGCTTAGTGGGTACTCTGATTCTGATTATGGAGGATGTAGGATAGATTGGAAATCTACATCGTGCACTTGTCGGGCTTTTGGGAAGCAAAAACCGGGTCTCGCCGGTTTTCTAAGAAGAAGGACATTTGTTGCCACATCTACTTCATCAAGGCGACCTGATACGCATTAGAAGAATATATGGTCTGCGGTAGTTGTTGCTCCCCCCCGCCTGTAGAAATTCTTTGTCGGGTGCCGGTGATGGATTACAACATTAATGCTACCAATGTGCCTATCTTCTGTGACAGTAATAGTGCGATTGCTATCACTCAGAACCCAGTTCTGCACACGAGATGCAAGCATGTGGACATCAGACACCACTTTATTCGAGACCATGCAGAAAAGAAGAACATCAGAATGGAAAAGATCCATATTGATAAGCAAAGGGCTGACATCTTCATCAAGCCCCTAGCTAAAGTCAGATTCAGAGAATTATGTAATGAGCTAGGACTACTGAATTTAGGAGATGAGGCTCCAGAATATTTTGGTGGTCTGATCTCAAATACCAGTTGGTTAAGAAACTGATAGAAGGTAGAAGGTCAGATGAAGGGGGAACTTCATCTGATCAGAAAGTATCAATTGGGTACTGATCAGTTATAGGGAACAATTGAAGAAGGAACTTCAACTGATAAGGTTGGTGCAGAAGAGGGTCAATCTGACAAGATTACATTATTGGGAAAATTTACCAAGGCATAGGCTACACTAGATTTAACAAGAATCAGACTAGTCAGACTCGACAAAAGTGGTAACTGCTTGATTACAATATCAGTCAGTCATATATGTCTTCTAATCTTGTTCTCTTATTTTACTATCTCCTGATAAATATTATCTGATGTAACTAGTCAACTGAGTTTATCCATATCTGTGTGATAATTACTGTGAACATTACTTTATGAAGCAAACACTGCAAACATTAAATGCGGACGTGGGGTTTTTGTATTTATTGGCTTTTAATGCGTATTTTCGCGTCCAAATACCAACAGCCAAATTTTTATAACCACACGATCTTTTCACTTTACGGCCGCTTAATCTAAGTCGTCCATTTCAAAACACGAATCCTCAATTATTTGTGGGAACTCGTGCAAAATGTTTCCCTCGCACCTTTAAAACCCTAAACGATTTTCCAGAAAAACCTTTATCACTTCCGAAAATTATCTTACTCTCTAGAAATTGTCAAAATCCTCTGCATAAAACACGATTCTCTTGAAGCATTTCCAAATCGATCATTCAAAGTTTATCCTATTCGATTTCTGGTAATTACTGAGTGATCGTTGATTACTGTTTAAAGTGTTTTTCACTGTTCTTATTATGCATCGAAATGTTTCGTTGAACTGTGTCTTTCGATTATAATTTTCTGGAAATAGATCTCTAATTAGGTTTTTGAGAAATCTAATGTGTTTATGCTTACTGCATATCTTATGTATGATTGTATCGTCGTTGTCTTTGCATTGAACTGCTTCATAGCCCTAATTTGTTTTATATTTATGGGAATTACAGAAATGGCAACCTCTACAACATCCAGAGAGATATGCGATTATGCTTCAATGATAAAACATGTGATTGACGAGAAGTATGTCATATTCAACACTACCAACTATCCAGAATCAAAGGAAAAATTGGATTATCTTAGAGCGTGTGGCCTCGAGCAATTCTGTTTTTGGCACTTGAGCAGTGTATATATCATTGAGTCGCTAGAGTTTCTGAGAAACCTGAAGGAAACAAATAACAAGGAATTATACTCGTTCGTCGGAGGAAATAGAATTGAGGTCACCAACGATGATTTAGGTCGACTTTTTGGTCTGCCTACCGGACAAAATTATCCCGACGAATTCACCGCAGGAATGTCGGACAAAGAATATTTGCAGAAGGTGCTGCTCAGACCTGGGAACATTACCAACATCACCAATGTAAAGGTTCCTTATCTGAAGAGGAAGTGCAGGTTGCTCTTTGAGATCGTGTCAAGAGTAATTCTGGGAATTGCTTTCAGCCCAGATGCCCTAACTCAGCAAAAGCAGCATATCATACCGTGATTATCGAAAAGGCTCCAGACATGAACTGGATGGGATTATTCAAGAATCGGCTGCTGCAAGAAACTTCTAAGTTCGTGGTGAATGTAGATAACCAGGTTGTTCTATCAAAGAACATCTGTAACATTCACAAGGTGTCGATGATTCTGTCAGATAAACTTCCAAACTATCCTTGGTCTGAGGCCGGTAGAAAGCCATATCAGGAAAAATTCAAGGCTCTACTGCACAAAGACGAAGAGCTATCTGGTCAAAGGGATGATGACCCAGCTCCTTACGTTCCTAAAACCAAGAAGGACAAGGGTCCAGCTTTGTCAGTGCAATCAGCAGCTCAAGTCAAACCGAAGCCAAGAACACTCAAGAGGAAGCAGTTGGCGGCAAACCAACTAAGACAGCTGAAGATGTGAGTGAAAAAAGGCAGAAAAAGCTCACTGCTATGCTGCCAAAGAAGATTGGAATGCCATCTAAGGTCTCCAGGACGAGGACAGTGATGTTGAATTCCTGGAATCTGGTGGTGAGATGATGATTGAGCAGGCTGGTGAAGGGACCGTTGTTAGCTCTGAGCGAACGGTCAGTACGGAGCTTGAACTAACGATTGCAGAAGAACTTGGTCAGATGGAGGCCGGTGAACAAGAAGAGGTACAACCTGAGGAAGCCCAAGATGAGTCTGAACCATCTGACTCAGCTCATCTTAGTTCTCTATTCAAAGGGCATGAACCCACACATTATCCCAGATCACCTACTCCTCCTTCACCTCCCCATGATGAACCTTTACCCTCACCTCCCAGACAACCTTCCTCCCCGATTGAACCTGATCAACCTGAACCTCCTACATCTAAGCAGAGTCCATCCATTCAGGTTCAACATCCAGTACTTGCTCAACCCGACTTACCTCAACCTGAGACTACTGGATTGCAACTTGAACCCTCCTCCATTCCTCCTCATCCACAGACTACTGTTGAGCCTTAGCCATTCAGGGAAGCTACTCCAGATATTCAGACAGCTCAGCAGAAGGCCATGAAAATTGTGTTTGAATCTCCTGAACCAGAGAAGCCAATTGTCAAATTTCTGAGGAGAAGGGTTGAAAATTTTCTGACCCAGCACTATTCCTTTCTGGTGGATCATCCGGGAGTGTAGAAAATTGTCTCAGATACCCTATTCTGGAGGGATGTTCGTCTACAGCACATTGAGGACTTCCTGCTGCTCCTGGATGGATATGGGCGAGATGAGTTTGTTGATCTGGAACTGAAATGAAGAATCTAACAGGCGTTGGAAGTGCTACTGAGTTAGTAACTGACGCTGAGTCAACAAACTGATGGGTTATCCGGAGTTTGACTTCGAGGAAGAGGTTGGTCCTTCCGAGAAAGGGACATTCAAAAGTCTTCTGATGAACCAAAAAACAAAAGAGGGTGTACGGATGAGACCTCGACCGGTGAGGCACAAAACATCTCTGCTCCCCGCTTTCATAATTCAGCTTGAAACCCTAGATCAAGTATCTACAGTTATTCTGGATGAGGTGAAGGCATCGGTTGAAACTCAGTTCAACATTCTTGCTGCTAAACTGCTAGATCAGATGGATGAAAGAACCAAGTAACTGGTTGAAGCTGAGAGGCATCAGACTGCAAAGAAACTGACCGAAATTCACTCTACCATTGCTTTATCTGAAATGAACAGGGTAGAGTTGATGCTGCAGAAGCTAGGCCTGGAGTTCTCAATGCTTTCAACGGTCAGAGTCCTACTAGAGGAAGCATACAAATCTCTAATGCAGGCGGATTCCAGTTTTGAAGCATCCGTCAGAAAGTTTGAGGTCTCTGTCTCAGTCGCAAAGAAAGCTTTGGAAGAAGCAGTTTCCAAAATGCTTGGACCTGCACCTTCATCTTCTTCAAGTGTACGTATTCAATATATGGAGGCAGAGGACCTAAAGAAGGAAATGCAATCCCTCTTCCAGACCTTGGAGAAGAATGTCCGCCTTCTTTTTTATGCAACCAAAAAGGGGGAAGGACGGGACGGAGCTGGAACATCAGAAAAACTCCAACAAGGTCAAGGTCAGCTAACCATTGTAACTACTACTACTGCACCAACTCAGGCTACGGAACTGCCAGACACTGAGCTAGCTGAGATGTTTTCAACAATTGAGGAGCACACTAAGCAGCTTGATCTTCAAGACAAAGCCATTTCTGAACAAAAAGCTGCCATGGTAGATCTGACTTCAAGAGTCGATTGAGACCAAAGATTTTTCTTCAAATGTTCGTAAAAGGCTACAAATGTAAGAAGAAAAAAAAAAAATGAGTTTGCCGGAAGTTAGAAGAGGAATTAAACAAATCGCCAGGCGGTTTGGTGAGAGAAAAAAGATGCAAAAAGGAAAACAAGCTAAAGAAGTGAAGAAGAAGATAGTAGTGACCAGATCTGAACTGCTACTCTCCTCTGAGCAGATTAAAGAACAACAAGATCAGATCAAGAGAAGAAGGGTCATGGAAGAAGCTATCATAAGGAAGAAATTACGTGAAGTCGAGGTCCGACAGAGCCTTCGGGGATTGCGTAGAAGAAGGTCTTCAAATCGTTTCTGGCCCAAAGGTCAAGTTGATGAGAATTGGATTGAAAGAGCCCTTCCTGCCAGCATGGACGACACACTTATCTGTAGGGAAGATCTTCACGAACCTTGTAGAATCATAAAGACTGACTGGTTATGTGATGTCTTTATGATACAGCAAGTTCCAGAAGAGAAAGATGAAATGCTTTTTGATGAAATCTTTCTGGACTGGCTGGAAGTGAAGTATCCAGCTTTCTATCAAGAGGTCATGAAAGAAGGACAGATTATGACAATGAGACCTTCTACTCCTAGATATGAATTTCTGATACCTCCTCTGAAGAGAAACAAATACGATCCAGTGGCGTTCAGACAAGTTTATATCGATGCACTGGAAAGGGGGAACATTATTGAGGAAGACCGCCAGAAGGATGTACGACATATTTCAAATTCCTGAAGGCTTGAGGGACAAGAAGTAAACAGAAGACTGGTTCTTAGTTCAGGATGTTGGGTAATACCTTTTCCAAATCATTTATGTACTTGTAAGATATAAATATCTCAATGAAATGAATTACCCGTTTTCTGACCCTAAGACATCATCTCAATGTCTTCTGATTTCTTGTGTCCCTGTCTTTACTTTGTTTTTGTTTATCTATTTTGGTTCCATCAAAAATGGGGAAATTGTTGGGAAATTTGTAGTTTCGATGGAAGTTCCAAAGTTAAATAATGTAATAGGACCAGTCAGACCTGTTAGCTGACTGATGATCTAGATATCAGATTAGGATGACCAGCTGAGATGTATAGACAGACTGATGTAACAAGATAGGTCACATATTGAGGGGGAACTCAATATGCAGAAGATCTGAAGATCTGAAGATCAGAAGACCTACATCAGAATAGGAAGAAGACGAGTCTGCAAAGTTGTGCTAAGACAACCTGCATAAAAAGACTCAATTAGGTAGGCTGATCAACTTAAGAATGATCAGGTCAGCTCAAATCAAGTGACCACCAGAAGATCCTCAAGACATACGTATTCATCAGACACGAAGAATGTCAACCTAAGTTGGTAAATCAAACACTGATAAGTATACTTGATAACCAATAAGAGAAAGACACGTATGTATGGAGCTGACATTGCATGACAAGGCGCTTTAGAGTTAAACGGCTAGAAAGGACAAGCTTGCAAACTTTTGGCCATGCCGCCTCTGAGCATATTAAATTGGACCTGCAAACCTACCTTAAATAGACTGAAATTTGAATTGCTCTCCAACGGCTAGTTCGATTTCGTGCTTATAAATAAGGGATCAAACCTTCATAGTAAGGTTACAGAAATTATCATCAAGCTCAAGCACAAGCAATTTCCGCACAAAGAACACCAAATCGAAGATTTATTCTTAAGTGTTCATCCCTTAGTTCTTAGCAAGAATACTTATCCTCTAGCTTTAGTCTACTTAGAAGATAGGATAGTATTCCAGTTGGAACAAAACAAATCTTATACCCAAACACTGTTAGGTTAAGTTTGTTATAGCAGGATTTCTATCTAGGGTTTCTAGATTAGATTTCTGGGATTGGTTGAGTGAGAACTCGTTAAATATCATTGGTTGTTGATCTTTGTGTTGGACTAACACATTAAACTAAGTCCAGTTGGTTAAGTTGGTGCCCCTGCTGATAGGGAAGAGTGGATGTAGGACAAGTTGTCCGAACCACTATAAATCTGTGTGCCTTTAATCTTCTTTACACATACTTGCACACTACTCTTGTTATCTGCATGCATATTCTGTACCAGGATCAGATTAGCATCAAGCTACTGATCTGATCAGCTTAACACTTTAGTTATCTGATTCAAACCAGATTGGTCAGAATCTTTGTTTGAGTAAAACTGGTTTCCACATGGGGTAACTAATCTTCCGCACCATCAGTTAAACTGACAGATGTCAAACTGATCTGCCTGCCAGATCAGTAAGTCGGATATTAGTCCAAACTGATCCACATCGCACTCTGATTAGACATACGTGCAATCACATCTGATCCATTAAAAAGTTTTTGAAGTCTATTCACCCCTCCCCTCTAGACTTCAACCCTCACTGAAACCCGTTCGGGACCTACAAGTGACAATGCAAAAATAAATTAAAGCCAAAAATAGGCAAGATGAATTACCTATTAAGCTCCTACTTTTTTGTGATGCTCACTTTATATATGCCAACTCTACTACTTGCAACCACACCTCAACTTCTCAAACTTTCCCCTTCCGACTTATCAATTTTTAGTCAAAGCTTTAATAATACAAAATGAAATCACTTGTTTCATAATTGGTATTCCACTTTGTATTTTGTAATACGGAGGGATGATATGTAGAATAATAATAAAAATCAAACGAACTACCATATTTTGGGTTCATATATTAAATATCCACCAGAGTGAAACACTAATGAAATATGAAAAATGGAACAGAGAAATCGAACGATAATAGTACCTCTATTTTCCAAAAACACTTTATAGTATTGTACTATATAATCTATTATCCTTTTCTTTTTGGTATAATTAATTAATATTTCTATGTACATTCCATCATAATTTAGTTACATCATGTTCTTTTCTAATTTTTTTTACAAGAATTTGATTGTAAAGTGAAGGTCCCGATAATTTCGAGGAAAAACCCATGCGTGCGCGAAAAACTTGTGTAATGCATATAAAATAGGGGTGAGGGCAGAGTGATTCCAAATTATTTGCTTTTAAGAACGATGTGTGTTATTTTGCTTATAATTGAATGCATATGACAAGTAAGAACATAAAGCAGTAAAGAACACACAATTTTATAGTGGTTCGGACAAAACCCGTCCTACATCCACTCTTCCCTTAACACAGGGGCACCAACTTAACCTACTGGACTTAGTTTAACGTGTTAGTCCAACACCCAACAGATGTTTACCGAGTTCACACTCAAACGGGGCTTATCTCCCTCACGGGATTGCCTACCCTCCTTTTCGGGATTGCTAGATGTTTACCGAGTTCACACTCAAACGAGACTTATCTCCCTCACGGGATTGCCTACCCTCCCTTTCAGGATCGCTAGATGTTTACCGAGTTCACACTCACCTACAAACTTATCCTACCAAACTGATTTGGGTAAGGTTTGTTTGGTTTCCAACTAGGTTGAGATTTCCCCTTACATTTGTTTAGCCTCAATGCTAAGGATGGAAAAATCTCTCTAAGTTTAGGATATTACATTTGTGCTTAGATCTAGGGTAGAACACTCTTCGAATATATGCGTGTATTTCTAGCTCTGTGTTCTATGGTGGGAATGCTTGAGTATATGTCTTCTTAGCTCTGTAGCATTGTTTGCCACATTCTCCACACTTCCACACTTTAGAATGAAGGAAGAACTTGTATTTATAGTGTGAATTTGAATGTTACCGTTGGAGGAATCACATTCAAATCCATACTACTCTGTAGCTTTTTGCAGCTTTTTCAGGCTTGTCGTCTTCCTCTCATTGGTCCACATCAGCTGAATCTAACGGCTACAATCTTGATTTCTTAAAGTCTCGGGATCTTGATTATCTCGAGCCTTCAGGTTTATCTGAGCTATCCCGAACCTTCGGTTATCGACCTATCCAACCTTCGGAGTTATCCGAGCCTTCAGTTATCTAAGCCTCGGGTTTCTTGATTGACAAACTTCTCTTGGCCGGACCTTGTCGATCAGCATCTTGACACTTTCGGGCTTCTTCGAGTTCAAATCTTCCTCGATTCGGACATCCCGACCCTCGAGTCACATTGACTTTCAAAGCTATCGATTTCTTCTTTGCCGATCGATCGGACCGATCGGATCAACACTTCTTCAGATCAACATATCGAGATAGCATAGCATCAGTCGAGATACATCGTTATCATATCGATCTCGATCTCGTCTCATCCATCTCGCTCATCTTCATATCTGATCTCGATCACGTCTGATCTTGATCATCTTCTTCTGCTCATCTTCTGATCTGCAACCTTCTCTTCTGATTTGCTGGCTTTAGATTTTCTTCTCTTTTGATTTTGCTCAACTCATCAGTTGACTCTGGAACTCATCTAACTCATCTGATCTCGATCATTCACGTCTGCAGCCTCGTCTGATCTCGATCATCTTCTTCTGATTTCGTGAGTTCCCCCTCAATTTGTTCTTTCGTTCCCCCTTAACTTGTTATCTGTAAAATAGCTTGAATAACACAAGTTGATAATGTTTTGGCATAATTCATCAAAACTAAAATATCCCAACAATTTCCCCCTTTTCTATAATGACGCCAAACACATTTAAAATATATGCAATTATACATAGATCGGGTTTTTGTTTTAAAATAGACCCGTTCAGATGGTCACTTTGAAATCTGTGAACCTTTTGAACTCCCCGCTCTGATACCAATTGTAGGTATCAGTATAGATGTTCACATTGAAAAACAGTGACTTTTTGAACAATCCGCTCTGATACCAATTGTAGGTATCAGTATAGATGTTCACATTTAAAAACAGTGACTTTTTGAACAACCCGCTCTGATATCAATTGAAGGTATCAGTATAGATGTTCACATTGAAAAACAGTGACTTTTTGAACAACCCGCTCTGATACCAATTGAAGGTCCCGATAATTTCGAGGAAAAACCCATGCGTGCGAGAAAGACTTGTGTAATGCATATAAAATAGGGGTGAGGGCAGAGTGATTCCTAATTTTTTTCTTTTAAGAACGATGTGTGTTGTTTTGCTTATAACTGAATGCATATGACAAGTAAGAACATAAAGCAGTAAAGAACACACAATTTTATAGTGGTTCGGACAAAACCAGTCCTACATCCACTCTTCCCTTAACACAGGGGCACCTACTTAACCGACTTAACCGACTGGACTTAGTTTAACGTGATAGTCCAACACCCAACAGATGTTTACCGAGTTCACACTCAAACGGGACTTATCTCCCTCACGGGATTGCCTACCCTCCCTTTTGGGATTGCTAGATGTTTACCGAGTTCACACTCACCTACAAATTTATCCTACCAAACTGATTTGGGTAAGGTTTGTTTGGTTTCCAACTAGGTTGAGATTTTCCCTTACATTTGTTTAGCCTCAATGCTAAGGATGGAAAAATCTCTCTAAGCTTAGGATATTACATTTATGCTTAGATCTAGAGTAGAACACTCTTCGAATATATGCGTGTATTTCTAGCTCTGTGTTCTATGGTGGGAATGCTTGAGTATATGTCTTCTTAGCTCTGTAGCATTGTTTGCCACATTCTCCACACTTCCACACTTTAGAATGAAGAAAGAACTTGTATTTATAGTGTGGATTTGAATATTACCGTTGGAGGAATCACATTCAAATCCATACTACTCTGTAGCTTTTTGCAGCTTTTTCAGGCTTGTCGTCTTCCTCTCATTGGTCCACGTCGAAATTTGAATTTAACGGCTATAATCTTGATTTCTTACGAGTCTCAAGATCTTGATTCTATCCCGAGCCTTGATTTATCTGAGCTATCCCGAACCTTGAGTTATCTGAGCCTTGAGTTATTATCGACCTATCCGAACCTTTCGGTTATCCCGAGCCTCGGGTTTTCTTGATTGGTGACTTCTCTTCAATGACCTTGTCGTCGAGGCATCTTGACACTCGAGCTTCTCGAGTTCAGCTCTTTTGAATTCGGACATCGACCCTCGGTCACATTGACTCGAGCTATCGATTTCTTCTTTGCGATCGATCAAATCTTGATCGGATCAACACTTCTTCGAGATCAACATATCGGGATAGCATCGTCAAGACATCATGTTAGCATATCAAAGTTATCATATCGATCTCGATCCGCGTCGATCTCGATCGGTCTCATCTCATTTCATCTTCATATCTGATCTCGATCACATCTGATCTTGATCATCTTCTTCTGCTCATCTTCTGATCTGCAACCTTCTCTTCTGATTTGTTGGATTTAGCTTTTCTTCTCTTCTGATTTTGCTCAGCTCATCAGTTGACTCTGGAACTCATCTAACTCATCTGATCTCGATCATTCTCGTCTGCAGCCTCATCTAGATTTCGATCATCTTCTTCTGATTTTGTGAGTTCCCCCTCAATTTGTTCTTTCGTTCCCCCTAAACTTGTTATCTGTAAAATAGCTTGAATAACACAAGTTGATAATGTTTTGGCATAATTCATCAAAACTAAAATATCCCAACATAAAGTATCTCCCAGCTTATACTTTGAATTTTGTATTTTGGTAATGATGTTTTAGTCATAATTTTGTAATTTAGTGACAATTTGTTTTAGTTGTCTCCATTCTCGAATAAAATGTATAGCACAAAAAAGTAAGTTACTTTTAATGGTGAATTTTTTGTCCTTGTGTACTAATTTCTAATCAATATAATATAAAGATCTACATCAATGAATTTGATCAATTAAAATGACTTCATGAATATTTTGTTCTATATTATTGTTTTAAATATTTAAATTTTATCTTAGCCCCAAATATAAAAGTCTAGCTTCGCTTGGCAAATAACCAGCACCTAAAATAAAAAAAATAAAAAAAAACTAAAGCCATAAGTATACAGGTCATATCAGAGGCCGGAGGCCAACTAAAAACCTTGTTAGCTAGGGTAAAAACCCCCTTGGGGCAAAACTCCTAACGAAGGGAAAAAGGGTAACTCCTCTAAACAAAGAACTACTTCGAAAGGTCGAAGTAATCCTTATTCATATCAGAAAAAAGCAAGTCTGCTAGGATGTCAGGACAACCCCCAATCCATACATCATCACTATGTAATTTCACTAATCTATCATCGGGGAAATTTGTAGTTTTGACGGAAGTTCCAAAACATGTTGTAATTGGACCAGTCGGGCATGTTAGCTGACTGATGAATTAGAAATCAAGTTAGGATTACCAGCTGAGATGTATAGACATTTGATGTAATAGATAGGTCACATATTGAGGGGGAACTCAATATGTATAGGTTAAGTCTTGAAGAAGATCAGAAGATCGGCTAGTCAGATAACTAGGTGAAGATCAGAAGATCAGGTACATACTGAAGAATCAGAAGACCTGAAGATCAGATGACCACCAGGTAACAAAACTCAGATGACCAGAAGACCTACATCAGAAGAAGTGAAGAAGAGTCTGCAAGTTGTGCTAAGACAACCTGCATCAGAAGACTCCATCAGGTAGACTAATCAGATTTGACTGATCAGGTCAGCTCAAATCAGGTGACATTCAGACACGAAGAATGTCAACCTAAGTTGGTAAATCAAACACTGAACAAGTGTACTTGATAACCAATGAGAGCAAGACACGTATATACGGAGCCACATTGAAGGACGAAGTGCTTCAGAGTCAAACGGCTAGAAAGGACAAGCATACATACTTTCGGCCATGCCACCTCTGCGTACATCAAATCAAGCCTGCAATCCTACAAAAAATAGACCGAAATTTGAATTACTCTCTAACGACTAGTTCAATTTCATGTCTATATAAATGGAATCAAACCTTTATAGTAATGTTACGGAAATTATCATCAAGCTAAACCTATCCGCAATTTCCGCACAAAAGAACACAAAAATTAAAGATTATTTCTAAGTGTTTTCGTTTATCTTATTTACCTACTTTACACTACCTGCTCACTACTTGTTTGTATATTGCATGCATATTCTAAGTCTGGATTAGATTTGCATCAAGCAACTGATCTGATCAGTTTGGCACTTTGTCATCTGATTCAAAATAGATAACTTAGAAATCTTATTTGAGAAAACTGGTTTTTCACACGGGTAAAACTTAGCTTCCGCACATCAGTTAAATTGATAGACACCGAATCGATCTTAACCGCGAGCGATCAAGAAGTTGGATATCGATCCCAAATCGAATCACTCGCACTCTGATCAGGTAACTTGCTTATCACACCTGATCTCACAAAAAGTTTTCCGAAGTCTATTCACCTCTCCTCTCTAGACTTCTGCCCTCACGAAATCCCTTTCGGGACCTACAAGTGGTATTAGGGTAGTGGTTCTACGGACCACTGGCTATGAGTATCATTGGTTCTTGAGGAAGAACCATTGTGGTCACTTGAACATATCTTGAAAAACCTGTTTTAAAGCTCATTTGTTTTCAAAACTCACATTCAGCATGGATAACACTTCGGGTATGTATCACGATCTACCCTAGTTCAACGTCGATGAGTATGCCGACTGGAAGATCTTCATGGGGAACAATCTAGGTTCAATCAGTAACAGAATGATGGAAGTTCTTGAACGGGGACCTATTATCATTTATCATACGAATCCAAATGATGGTAACAGAGATCTAGATCATGTTGTTGGTTCACGTGTCAGAAAGAGTCCTTCACTGATGGATGCTGAAGAGAGAAAGTTATCCAATCTGGATACTGTAGCCAAACATCTCATCATGAAGACGATGGACCCGACAACAAAAGAAAAGGTCAAGTACCTGCAGGCTGCCAAGGAAGTATGGGATACGTTAGCTGAAATATGTTAAGGAAATGATCTGATCGAGGAAAGCAGTCTGCAAGTAGAGATGGTTAACTTTGAGAAACTCATAATGCTACCTAATGAGACCATCAATCAGTTAGATGGAAGGATCACGATGGGAGTCAATAGACTTCATGATCTGGGCCGAGTTATGTCAGATAAGGACATTAACTATAAGATTCTGAGGTCCCTGCCGAAGAAATGGGACATGAAGGTAACTGTGATCAAAGATATTCATGATCTTGCTACTCTGAAGCCAAGCAACCTGTTCCTCAGTCTAAAAGCTCACGAATATGATCTGAACGAGATGAATCCTGGAGCAGATGAAGTTCCTGCTAAAGCTGCATCAAATCCGTCAAAAAGCTGTTGCATTTCAGGCAACCAGTAGTAGTGCAAGAATGTTTGAACCAGTAGGAAGGATTGTGAGTCAGGCTGAAGAAATTGCATTGCTGACCAGAAAGCTGGAAAGATCGAATGTTCAAATGGGAAAATATCGGAAGTTTTATAAAGACTATCAGAACAGTAGAAGAAATAGGAGATCTACTGATAGATCGCAAGAAAGAAATCATTCTGATGACAGAAGAGATGATCATAGAGATTATCAAAGAGAAGAAAAGAGAGATGATTGTTCTAATGATAGGAGAAACAACAAGATTAGGCCAAGAGAAGGAAGGTTATGGATGACGCAATCAAGAGGAAGAAGCTGCGAGAAGCAGGAGGTCTTGATAGATCCTTCAAAAGAAAGCAGAAGAAGAAGGCTGTGGCTGAAACTGATGAGACCTGGGTTGAACGTGCCTTGCCTGCCAGCTTGGATGATATTCTGATATTCAGAGGAGACCTTCATGAACCCTGGAGAACTATAAAGACAGACTAGTTGTGCGATGTATTTATGATTCAGCGAGTCCCAAAAGAAAATGATGACAACCTGTTTGACGAGATCTTTCTGGATTAGCTCGAAGCAAAATATCCAGCATTCTATGAGGAAGTCATGAAGGAAGGTCAGATGATGACAATGAGACCATCTGCACCGAGGTATGAATTTCTGATGCCACCTCTCAAGAGGAACAGATATGATCCAGTGGCTTTTAGAAAGGCTTACTATGATGCACTGGAAAGAGGCAACATCATAGAGAAGGATCGCCAAAAGGAAGTGCTCAAGAGAATGTATGATATCTTTCAAATTTCTGAAGGCATGAGGGACAAGTCATGATCATAAGATGAGGCTCTAGGATCAGAGTTAGGTCAATTTTGATGTCAATCATTTCCTATACTTGTAACCTGACAAACTTTAATGAAATGATTTACCTTTTTTGATCTTAAGACATCATCTCATTGTCTTCTGATTTCTGTCTCTTATTTACATTTCTTGTTATCCGTTTTTTTGATTAACTGTTTTGGTTCCATCAAAAAGGGAAAAAAATTTGGGAAATTTGTAGCTTTGATGGAAGTTCAAAAACAGGTTGTAATAGGACCAGTAAGACCTGTTAGCTGACTGATGAATTAGAAATCAGGTTAGGATGACCAGCTGAGATGTATAGACAACTGATGTAATAGATAGGTCACATATTGAGGGGGAACTCAATATGAATAGGTTAAGTTTTGAAGAAGATCAGAAAATCAGCTAGTCAGATAACCAGGTGAAGATCAGAAGATCAGGTAACATACTGAAGAATCAGAAGACCTGAAGATCAGATGACCACCAGGTAACAAGACTCAGAAGACCTACATTAGAAGAAGTGAAGAAGAGTCTGCAAGTTGTGCTAAGACAACATGCATCAGAAGACTCAATCAGGTAGACTGGTCAGATTGGACTGATCAGGTCAGCTCAAATCAGGTGACAACCAGAAGTTCACCAAGTCATACAAGTTCATCAGACACGAAGAATGTCAACCTAAGTTGGTAAATCAAGCACTGAACAAGTGTACTTGATAACCAATGAGAGTAAGACACGTATGTACGGAGCTGACATTGCAGGACGAAGTGCTTCAGAGTCAAACGGCTAGAAAGGATACTCATACATGCTTTCAGCCATGCCGCCTCTACGCACATCAAATCAAGCCTGCAATCCTACCAAAAATAGACCGAAATTCGAATTGCTCTCTAACGGCTAGTTCGATTTTGTGCCTATATATATGGGATCAAACCTTCATAGTAAGGTTACGAAAATTATCATCAAGCTAAACCTATCCCCAATTTCCACACGAAAGAACACAAAAATTGAAGATTATTTCTAAGTGTTTATCCCATAGTTCTTAGCAAGAATTCTTATCCTCTAGCTTTTGGCTATTCGTATACTATGATAGAATTCCAGTTGGAACATAACAATTCTTATACACAAACCAAAAGTTAGGTTAAGTTTGTTTAGCAAGATTTCAGACTAGGGTTTCCAGTTCTGATCTCTGAGATTGGTTGAGTTAGAACTCTTAAAACATTTGTTGTACTGTGTTGGACTAACACATAAAACTAAGTCCAGTTGGTTAGGTGGTGTCCCTGCTGATAGAGAAGAGTGGACGTAGAACAAGTTGTCCGAAGCACTATAAAAATATGGTGTCGTTTATCTGATTTACATGCTTTACACTACCTGCACACTACTTGTTTGTATATTGCATGCATATTCTAAGTCTGGATCAGATTTGCTTCAAGCAACTGATCTGATCAGTTTGGCACTTTGTCATCCGATTCAAAACAGATAACTTAAAAATCTGATTTGAGAAAACTGGTTTTTCACACTGGTAAAACTTAGCTTCCGCACATCAGTTAAACTGATAGACACCAAACTGATCTGCCCTCAGGCGACCTGTAAGTTGGATGTCAGTCCAAAATGATTCACTCGCACTCTGATCAGGTAACTTGCTTCTCACACCTGATCTCACGAAAAAGTTTTCAGAAATCTATTCACCCCTCCTCTCTAAACTTCTGCCCTCATGAAAACCCGTTCCACACTTTTTTTACATCACCCATCTTCTATTTTACATCACATTTTATTTATGGTAATCTTCTCCCTTCATTATATTTGATTTATAAATTACAAAATTTCATATATATATATATATACAAGACAAAAATATCAAAATTTACATATCTAAAATGAGTGTTTACATATTTTCGTCTAAAATTAAAAAAAATTACATATTTTCGTCTTCTTCGACATGCACATATACACAAATATGCATGCACATATGCACAAAAACATGAACATATGCATATATATTTGAAAAAAAAAATCCAGAAACTTAGCAGACCCATCTTTATCTTCTTCCATCATCTTCAAATCTTCATCTTCTTCCACCGTCTTCATCTTCTTCCACGAATACATGAACATATGGATAACCCAAAACCCCAGATACATCTTCGTCTTCCATCAACCAATTTTTAGCAAAACCCAGTTCATAAACTTTGCAGGCACCAATTCATAAAACTTTATAAACACAAATATGTAATCCTTCAACATACAAACTCAAAATTTTATAAAAAAAAGCACAGATCTGTGAAATCTCAAATTTTAGATCTAAGAGACAAACTAACCCAAACAAAATTGATAGCCTTCAAAATTAAAGACTAAAACACGAAAACCCAACATCTAATCTATCATATTGAATGATAAGTTCAAGCAATGAGACCAAAACACCAATATTTTGTCATTGTCCACATTGCAATTTATCAAAATAAGACCCAAAAATTGAAACAAACATTAATATTAAAATTGAACAAAACTAGAGACGGACACTTCTTCTTTTTCCGACCATTGCTGCAAATCTTTCACTCCCAGCACTTCTCGTTTTAAGCAAGCGGTGGCGGCGGCGGTCCCAAGAACAGATCGGAAAAACCCATACCAAATCGATGCAGGGGCGGTGAATGGTCGGGAATGGGGAAGAGGGAGATGAAATGCATAGGTGGCGACGAGGAGGGGGCGACGGCGGCGGTCCCAAGAACAGATCGAAAAAATCCATACCAAATCGACACAGTGACGGTGAATGTGGGGGAGTGGGAGGCGGCGGCGGCGGGCGGTTGAGGGGGTGTTGTTGGGGGGTGTTGGGGAAGATGATGGCTGATTTGTTTTGAATTTTTGGGAGGGGAGGGGAGGCGACGGCAGCCGGGTGAATTTGGGTGGATTTTGATTGGAGAGAGAAAAGAAGAATTCTAAAGAAGCATTTTGAATTTGGGTGGGTTTGAATCTGACTTTCCCTATTTTATTTAATACACATTTTTAATAGTTGTAAGTGGGGGCAAAAAAGTCACAACAATAAGAATTGGAACATATTAGTAATGTAAAAAAGTCTTGAAACTTAATTGCAATAATAGTATTAAATTGGAACCTTATTGTCATTTTCTCTTTTTTTTTTCTTTACAGTCAGAACCTTATTGAAGAAAAGGTATAAATATTTTGTCAATTTTTTTACTGGTATTTTTGGGTATTTTTTGAACAACCTGAGATTTATCACTGATTAATGAATTTTTATTTATGAGATTTAAAAGTAAACAATTTGATATGCTTGATGGTTCTGCAATTTCATGTGAAGCCATTCGATTTACACAATTTTACAAAAAAATAGGGATTTATCAAATACATACAAAATTGAACATTATACTCACACATGTTGAGGATTATACTGAAAAGTATGCTTTTTACTTTGTATAATCGAAAACCCAATTTCGAACTTATTTATTTGAAATAAATTGTTTATCATCGATGCTTTAAATATGATTGAATGTTATATATATTTATTGCATAACGTTTCAATAATTCGACGTGTTACATTTGTAGTTAATTTAGTGATACCCGATCACGTAAGATTAAATTAATATCTCTTTGTAACTATAAGACGCCATTCACGACCTAGATGGAAATGAACAACCATCGCGAAAGGTTGAGGTGTAAGGCTCGATTGGTTTGTCTTGACCAAGAGATTACACTAGTGCATGATGATCTTGTTTGAATAGGACCTCTGAGGAGGATAAATTCTTCGTAATCAAACATGGAAGAATTAGACCTCGGTGGTTCGTTGTTTCTTAACCTTCGTCCCCTGAAATAGGATCACGTGGGATCGGAACTATTGCTTTGACTTATCATGGGTAGCGAATCGAGAGAGATTCAATCGTGCTTTTATCTTGGGCAATATTATTGGTCACATGTGATTGCTAAGATTTAATACTGAAGAATCGTGGTGTCAAGCACGTTTTGCTTGATTTGCCCCTTGGGAGGTTCATAAGTTTTATCATACCAAATCTTGCAAGTGGAATTAGTTTCCAGATGGATAATAATGTTGAACCGCTTCTAATTAAGGACAAAAGATATTAATTAACGGAAAGCTATTTCAAAGGGGCTTGAATTAATTAATGGGCTAGATAATCTTAAACACGGGAAATAATGACCGAGCCATATTGACTGTAATATGGGTTAAGATGGATAGTCTAATATTAATTATGTAGTGGGATTAATTAATATTTATGGGCTTGAATTATATTGTGGCTCAATATTAGATATTCAAGATCCATTAGAAGGTTCAATCTTAATTCTCCTAAAGGCCCCCCGAGTAGCCCAAATATATAGTCCAATAACCGAAAAGGTGATTAAAATAAAATAAATATTGTTGCTTATATTTCCTCATTAAATTAAAAATTATGAATAAAAGAGGGAGAAAGATTTTCTTTGAATTTTGTTATGGAATGAAGATATGTATTCTTGGAATACAAGATTATCTCATTAAATTCAAGAAATCTCCCACTTGGTTATTCATTAAGAGATTTTCGAAATTTTTGGAAAATAGAGGGCAAGAAAGATTTTCTTGATTTTCTTGAAAATATATTATGGAAGATATGTATTTCTTGAAATACAAGAATATCTCATAAATTCAAGAAGATCTAAATCTTGAAATCTTGCCCAAATTTTCGAAAATTATACCATAAAATAGAGGAGGTGGATTTTTGTGGAATATTTTAATTATGGGAAAAAGAATATATGGGATATATTCAAGATTTCTTGGTGACCAAGAAAAGTCTTTTCCCACATTGAAAAACCACCAAAATTTCGTGGCCCCTCCTCTCCTATAAATAGGGGATGATTAGTTCATTCCCAAGAACAATTCCATGTCTTTGGAAATATTAGCAAATCCACATAATGCAGTGCAACAAAGTTTATTTTTTTCCTTTTGTTAATTGTTCATGAGTATCCTTCCAATTCCATTGTCGAAAGCAAGGGCTAAGGAAATACTTGGGAAGTCCTTTTGGTTAGTCCGTCCGAATCAAGTCACCGCCATCCCGAGAGGTAATGCTCACGTAAAAACCGTAGATTCCGCGTCATGCCAGGGTTTTACGTGGCTTTTTATATGCATGATATGTTGTTGCAATTATTATTTGAATTAATATAGGATTAATTCATGCTAGTAATAATTAATGAATTAAATTTGTATTTAAATATTCACCCCTAATAGATCTCGCGAAATCATTCCCCAACAATCGCATCGAGCCGGTTTTCGCTCAATTTTTAAATTGTAATTTAATTCACGGACATTAAATTTGAAATTGGATAGTAGAATCATTAGATCTGCTTTTGCGTATCCAATTGTCATGGATTTTAATGTTTTATTTTGCATGCATATAAACTGTGGTTTTTAATTCGATTCGTTCGGATTTGTTTTGCCTCGTGAGAAAATCCACGAGTAGACTAGGATTTGTTTGATTTGATCAATGTAATAGACTAGTCTAGATCTAGGTTCATTTATTTTTTGTAAATAAATTGTAACCGGATCGAACGAAGAGATGAAGAATTAAAGGATCGAAATCCGTAACTGAAGCGTGAGGGCGGCGCGGCCGCCACTGGCACGCATGGGCTGCCAGTGGTGCAGGCCAGCGGACCGAAGGCT
The DNA here is from genome assembly GCA_037126765.1 of Stenogyne calaminthoides. Taxonomy (NCBI): domain Eukaryota; kingdom Viridiplantae; phylum Streptophyta; class Magnoliopsida; order Lamiales; family Lamiaceae; genus Stenogyne; species Stenogyne calaminthoides. The sequence goes on from JBBCBC010000019.1 coordinate 23,653,614, forward strand.
ACAGGATGCGGCACGCACAATGGCCAAGACGGCTAAGCGGTATTCTGTGCTCGCTGACGCCATGTGGCGCTACTAAGACGGGCGCTACATGAGACGCTGGGCGGGCCGATGTCGCTGGGCGGTATGGAGCGGGCGAAGGCTGGCCGCTGCCGCCGAGGATCGCCGACCAGCCCTCGGCCGGTGCCGTAGGCGTACGAGGCGCTGGCGGCACCCCGCCAGCGGTGCCGAGGTCGCTTAGGGTCGCCCCAGGCCAGCTGCCGCCGACGCTGGCGCATCCCGGCCGCGAAGCCGCCCATGTATGTTCGAGACGGGCATTTTTCGGTGACTAACGAAAGTGGGAGAAATTATGATTTGTTTCTTCAAGATCAAGCCAAGAAAAATCAAACCATGACAATCGATAATTTGTGCCCAATATGTTTATTTTTCTATTTTGCTTGATTTATTTGTGCTATCTTATGCTTTATTTAATTTGTTTAAATGTGTTTGCATGAGGGTTGCCAAATGGAAAAATCTCAACTTCAAAATTACTAAGTATGTTTAAATAATTAATTGACAATTTTATTCCTGATAATAAAATTGAATTAATTTTGACCTCCATGATTTATTTATTTGTGAATTCTTTTGGAGAAATTCCCAACCAGATTCGGCCAAAAGATAGGTTTCACATGAATGAATTCCAAACGGATGATTGTGGGTTATTACTAGTGGCGGCGATGACCCTCCCAACGAGGCTCGATCAAAGCGAAATAGTAATCCCAGATTTAATCATGGTTATTACTTAGGTATAAAATTGATATGCATATATTTCTCCAAGTCCCCGTCAATTTTATATTGGTCAAGTTTTTGAGCCAACTATTAATCTGATATTAAGGGTTTGTAAATCGTTTTGTTTGTGACCGGCTTGAATGTGTTTAAATAATGACCCACCCAACGTGGCTTATTTAAACTGTTTTTGAGATATCGTCGATGCATTGTTCATATTTTTTTTTGAGATTTTAAATATGATGCATGTGATCGAATCTTGTGATATACTTGTGCTATTGCATATAGTTGTTTATTTCATTCAAAGATGTCGTTACCTTTTAATCCATCATTATTATACTTAAAAGTCAATACAATTTGTATGGAAACTATATTTATTGGAAAATTATAATTGTCCTAATCGCACAAAAAAGCACAAGTGGATTTTGACACACAAAAAATCGATGAGCCAACCGACGAGTCAAAACATGCGGGACTCGTCCGATCACCTTCATGAGATATGTCGTCATTTGAAAATGGTGGAGGAAAAACCCGTAAGGGATTACGCCTCAAAATAGATGGCCCATCCCCAACAAACTTGAGATTCTCGAGTCGCAGATTATGATCCGAGACTCGATGAATTTGGTACTTCATTCTCTCGCCTGAAAGGTTTTTTGAGCATTTTGGCCTCGCTTCATAATTTGTTGCAAACTTTTGGACTCGGCAGAAATGATGATAAGGCACCAAACTCAAGCTTTGACGACAAGTGGTCCGCCTTCATCTTCTAGGCCAAGGGTAGGCAAGATAAAGAAGAGGACCAAAGGCCATAAGCAATAAAACTCAATCAAGGCCAAGGGCAATGGTAAGATGAGGAATGCTCATTGAGTCAAGGAAAATCCAAAGAGGAAGTGCTTAAGCTGCGGTGGAGAGAGGACAATGGAGGTTTTGCCTGTTCCAACCCCAAAAAGGGACAGAAAGAAAGGTAATTCTCACACACTAGTTGTTGAAACTTGTTTAGAGGCGATACTTCTCATTCGTGGGTGGTTGATACGAGATCCACTAATCATGTTGGCTTCACGGGTTCTAAATGATCCGCAAACTTAGTGGGAGTGAGATCCTCATCACACCGGGTAACGTTATTTAAGTAGAAGACATTGCAATGCTACGTAAGTGGCAGATATTGCAATGCTACGATAGTTGCAATACTACGCAAGTAGCAGACATTGCAAAGCTACATGAGTGGCAATTAAAGCAGTGGGAGAAGTGCACCTATCTTTTGAAGATAAAGTTTTTTGAGATTATCTTTATGTTCCCAGCTTTTAGAAAAGAATTCACTTTCGGTTTCTAAAATTTGATTAAAGGACACTAAGTTTCTTCTAATAAGAATGACATCATTTTTGAAATGATGAGTGTACTGTGCATGGGACATTGATAGAAGATCTCTATACAATTAATTGTGCACACCACTCATGAAATGTATCCTATAACACATCAATCAAGCTTCCGAGAAAAGAAAACGTTCATCGACGCGAACGAGACACTTCTTTTGGCATCTAAGATTAGGTCATATAAATCCAAAGAGGATCTAAAGGTTGGTGAAAGATGGTTCACTGGAGCGTCTCCAAGATTGAATCGGATCCAACCTGCGAATCATGTTTGGAGGGTGATATGACCAAGATGGCATTTGGAGCCAAGGGGAATGGGGCTAAAGAAGTGTTAGAGATCGTTCACATAGATGTATGTAGTCAAATGTCAACCAAAGCAAGAGGAGGTTATGAGTAATTTTATTGATGATTACTCAAGGTACATTTTCCTTATGAAGCATGAATCTGAGACCTTTGAGAAATTCTAAAGAATTTAAGGCTCAAGCAGAGAATCATATGGAAAAACGTATCAAGTCTCTACGATCCGATCGTGGGAGGCGAATACCTCAAAGAATGAGTTTTTGTACTACTTATCCGATGAAGGGATTGTATCCCACTCATCATCGGAACCCTCAACAAAACGAGGTTTGCAGAGCGAAGCAACATAACTCTTTTGGAAATGGTTAGATCAATGATGAGTTACACGGATCTTCCCGAGTCGTTCTGGGGTCATGCCTTGGAAAACAGCGACTTATATTCTGAACTTGGTGCTATCCAAATCGGTTCCCGTAACCCCAAAGAATTGTGGACCCAAGCGCAAGTCTAGTAAGAAACACATGAGAACTTTGGGGTGTCCAAATTTCACGTGTTGGACAAGGAAACGGGTAAATGGATCCTCGATCGAATTAAGGTCATTTTGTAGGATACCCCGAGGAACAAAAGGGTGAATGTTCTATAGTTCCGAAGATCAAAAGGTGGACATCCGCACCCACTTTAGATTTTGGAAGAAAACTATAGAACCAAAGAAAACCCAGAAGTGAGATTACCTTAAATGAGCTTAGAGGGCAAACCTCAAAGGCCGATCGTATTAGATGATATACCAAGCGTCGCTTTCTGGCCGAGCCTCGTTATAGTGGGAGGGTTGTTTGACAACCCGAGAGATTCATGGGAATAGGAGAGTCCTCGGACTTGATTCCCTAATCGCACCCATGGACATATAACGAGGCACTCCAAGATATGGATCTGATTCTTGGCAAACAAAATGATGAAAGCCGTGGGTTCTATGTTTTCATAATAGAGTGTGGGAGCTAGTCGAACCACTTAATGGGGTCAAACCCATTAGATGCAAGTGGGTATATAAGAGGAAAAGAGGATCGGACGGGAAGGTTGAAACCTTTTGAAGCAAGACTAATGGCGAAAGGTTATACTCAGAAAGAATGGGATCGATTATGTGGAAACTTTTTCGCCCATAGCCATACTTAAGTCCATCCGTATTCTCTTATCGATTGCTGCAAGATTTTCGACTTTGAATCGGCAAATGGATATCAAGACGGCTTTCCTAACTAAGTCTTGATAAAGAGATCCATATGCAACAAACCCCGCCATTGAAACAGGGCCAAGAACACCCGGTTTGTAAAAGCTCAAGAGGTCCATTTACGAACTCAAACAGCATCCGAACTTGGAACCAAAGTTTTGATCATATTATAAAGTCTTATGGGTTTTGATCAAAACGAGTTTGAAAGTTGTGTGTATAAAAAAGCGTGTTGAAACCGCGATTGGTATTCTTAGTCTTCGCACGTAGATCACATTGTGATCATCGGGAACGATGTGAAGGTGTGATCAGACGTAAGGGCATGGTTTTCAAAAATGTTTGATATGAAAGACTTAGGGAAAACCGGACACATCCTTGGGATCAAGATCACAAGAAAATGATGGCTCGGGTTATCGCAAGTTTCATACATAGACACCATTTTTGAAACAATTCAAAGATGCAAGATTCCAAGAAAGGATTCGTACCTTTCGGACTTGGAATCCATCTATCCAAGAAAATGTTCCCTAAGACGAAAAGGAGATAGATGACATGAAAGGTATTCCTTGTGCTTCTACCGGTTGAAACCTTATGTATGCATTCTTTCGTATGCGAGACCGGATATATGCTTTGCGTAGCATGGTAGCAAGATATCGAGTAACTCAGTGAAAGCGAATTGATTTACGCTTAAAAAATTCCAAGTTTCAAAAAGAACTTCGGGATAGAATGTTGATTTATCGATCGATACTCCAATCCCCATCGGCTACATGGACTCGGATTTCCAATCAGATTTAGATTCCAGATATTATCTGCCTCAGTTAGTGTGTTTCCATTTGGGAAGTGTAGCCATCAAATGGACGAGTGTGAAGCAGAAATGCATCACTGACTCAACCATGGGACTCGGGTAAGTAGTCCAGTGAAGCGAAGAAAAGAACCGATTGGGCTCTAGATCTTCTTAGTGGACTTGGATGGTGTTACAATTTGTCTAGCAATATCTGCGCTAGGGGGTTTGCAAAATTCAAGAGAACCAAGAGTCCACGAGTCAAACAAACACATTAAAGGAAAGACATCTTATACGAGAAATCGTTAAGAGAGGAGATATAGATGTGGCAAAGATAGCGTCGAGGATGACCTAGCGATCCATTCACAAAAGCGTCCCGCCTCTGAATACATTCGAGACATGTGAGTGGAATGGGTGTCAAGACCGCTGCCAATCTGCTTTGAGTATAAGTGGGAGAAATTATTAGGTTCGTGTATGTGACATTAGATGTCACGGACTACTCGAGACGTGTTGTAGTATACTTAAAAGCGGACTTTGAGTATAAGTGGGAGATTGTTGGGGATTATCTTGAAAAGTATGCTTTTTACTTTGTATAATCGAAACCTAATTTCCGGACTTATTTATCAAATAAATTGTTTATCATCGATGCTTTAAATATGATTGAATGTTATATATATTTATTGCATAAGCTGTTCAATAATTAAATCGTGTTACATCAGTAGTTAATTTAGTGATACCCGATCACGTAAGATTAAATTAATAAATTCCTTTGTAACTATAAGTACGCCATTCACGACCTAGATGGAAATGAACAACCATCGCGAAAAGGTTGAGGTGTAAGGCTCGATTGGTTTGTCTTGACCAAGAGATTACACTAGTGCATGACCGATCTTGTTGAATAGGACCTCTGAGGAGGATAAATTCTTGAGAATCAACATGGAAGAATTAGACCTCGGTGGTTCGTTGTTTCTTAACCTTCGTCCCCGAAATAGGATCACGTGGGATCGGAACTATTGCTTTGACTTATCATGGGTAGCGAATCGAGAGAGATTCAATCGTGCTTTATCTTGGGCAATATTATTGGTCACATGTGATTGCTAAGATTTAATCTACGAAGAATCGTTAAGCCGTCACGCTTGCTTGATTTGCCCCTTGGGAGGTTCATAAGTTTTTATCATACCAAATCTTGCAAGTGGAATTAGTTTCCGTATGGATAATAATGTTGAACCGTTCCTCGACCAAGGACAAAAGATATTAATTAACGAAAGCTATTTCAAAGGGCTTGAATTAATTAATGGGCTAGATAATCTTAAACACGGAAAAATAATGACCGGAGCCATATTGACCGTAATATGGGTTAAGATGGATAGTGCAATATTAATTATGTAGTGGGATTAATTAATATTTATGGGCTTGAATTATATTGTGGCTCAATATTAGATATTCAAGATCCATTAGAAGGTCCAATCTTAATTCTCCTAAAGGCCCCCGAGTAGCCCAACATATAGTCCAATAACCTAAAAGGTGATTAAAATAAAATAAATATTGTTGCTTATATTTCCTCATTAAATTAAAATTATGAATAAAAAGAGGAGAAAGATTTTTTTTGAATTTTGTTATGGAATGAAGATATGTATTCTTGGAATACAAGATTATCTCATTAAATTCAAGAAATCTCCCACTTGGTTATTCATTAAGAGATTTTCGAGATTTTTGGAAAATAGAGGCAAGAAAGATTTTCTTGATTTTCTTGAAAAGATATTATGGAAGATATGTATTTCTTGAAATACAAGAATATCTCATAAAATTCAAGAAGATCTAAATCTTGAAATCTTGCCCAAATTTTTTAAAAATTATACCATAAAATAGAGGAGGTGGATTTTTGTGGAATATTTTAATTATGGGAAAAAAAAATATATGGGATATATTCAAGATTTCTTGGTGACCAAGAAAAGTCTTTTCCCACACATTGAAAAACCACCAAAATTTCGTGCCCCTCCTCTCCCTATAAATAAAGGGATGATTAGTTCATTCCCAAGAACAATTCCATGTCTTTGGAAATATTAGCAAATCCACATAATGCGGGTGCAACAAAGTTTATTTTTTCCTTTTGTTAATTGTTCATGAGTATCCTTCCACCGGATTGTCGAGCAAGGGCTAAGGGAATACTTGGGAAGTCCTTTTGGTTAGTCCGTCCGAGGCAAGTCAACGCCATCCCGAGAGGTACGCTCACGTAAACCCGTAGATTCCGCATGTAGGTTTTACGTGGCTTTTTATATGCATGATATGTTGTTGCAATTATTATTTGAATTAATATAGGATTAATTCATGCTAGTAATAATTAATGAATTAAATTTGTATTTAAATATTCACCCCGAATAGATCTGTGCGAATCATTCCCCAACAACACACCCACTCTATTTACAGGATATTTGAGTAAAAAAATTCCTATTTAAATTGTGATTTTACATGTTTTGTTTGTTTGTAATTGTTATTGCTCTGTTTTTGGAAAAATAAGTGCATGATTTCACTGAATTCTTGCTTCGATCTTTCATTATTTTGCCTTTTTTTTGTGAACTTCAGACCAATTGGGGGTCTGTAAACTCTTTTCTTGTTGTGTAAACAAAAAATTCAACAATAAAAGTTTATTTATAAAAAAATGAACACCAATTCTCAAACTCTTGGGATAGGGTTATAAATTTATTTGTTTACATGATCTTCATTCTTTGGGTTATTCATATGTTACAAGATCTTCATTCTTTGGGTTATAAATTAGGATCTGTTCTTGATTTGTTAATAAAAATGCAGACCACTTCTGGGTCTGTAAAATGTATTATTTTGCCAATTTAAAATTTTATAATTGGGGTTGTAAGTTGATTTGTTACTGGTATTGTGAGTTTGTATTGGATTATTATTTTGTTAAACAAACTTTCACTTAAACTTGCTCCAATCTTTCATAACTTGTTACAAGTATTGTGAATTTCTACATTGTGTTTATAATTTATTTTGTTATTGACTGTTTTACAATTTGTTCCTTTCAATAAGTTGTTTTCTTTGGATTGATAATTAATGTTGGGTTCATCATTTGTGGATATTCTTGTATTTTAATTGATACATATACTTATGTGACTCTCTGAATTTGTCTCCTTGTGTGGTTGTGTATACCTTATGCATATGCCCAAATTGATATACATCTTCCTAAAAATATAATGCCCCCGTATTTTGTATTGTCTTTGAGTAATATATAATCATATTGCTAGGATAATGTGTATATATATATAAACATAGTTTTGATAGAAATTTCAATCTCCCAATGCAGATTCTGTACAATGTTGTCCTCAACCATGAGAAAACTTCTTATTTTTTTAATCCTAGAACGGATAATACATCGCAACAAAATTCTGACCCTAGTGTTAGTACACCTTGTCAAAACCAATCATAGGAACTGAAATCAACTTTGTCGACGTGCTCCACGACCTTATTCTATGATAAGTAGAATGCATGATCAAAACGCCCGACTTAACAGGTTGTATTTTGAATCTGGTACAGATTCATGTCTTGATAATCTCCGTATTACTAAAAACACTTTTGCAAAATTATGTTATGTATTGAGTGAATTGGGGGATTAAGGCACCAAATGTATATGACCATCCAAGAACAAGTGTCAATGTTCTTGTCAGTTTTAGGTCATGTCAAAAAGCAAAGGGTCATTAAATTTGATCACCATAGATCGGGGCAAACTGTGTCACACTATGTGAACCTTGTCTTGAAAGAGCTTTTGAAATTGCACACAATTTTCTTAGTAACTCCCACACCTGTACCTGATGACTCAACTGGTCCAAGATGGAAATGGTTCAAGGTAACAATTGATAATTTTTTGTAGTATCCTTTAAATCATAAAGTTGTGATCTTGATAAATCTGTTTTGAATGTAATAGGGTTGTCTAGGTGCTCTAGATGGGACATATGTGGATGTGCATGTGAGTCCTAAGGATAGACCCCGTTTTAGGACTAGGAAGGGTAAAATCTCCAGTAATGTGCTAAGAGTATATCAGAAATGAGATTTGTATACTTTTTACCTAGTTGGGAAGGTTCAGCAACTGATGCTAGAGTATTGCGAGATGTCGTTTCTAGACCTAATGGGCTGCAATTCCTAAAGGGTATCCTCAACTTCTTTGTGCAGATACAACTTAATTATGTTTTAATTTCAATGCTTAACTTATTATAATTTGATGTTAGGGAACTACTACCTGGCTGACAATGGGCATGCCAATTCTGAGGGATTTCTCGTACCTTATAGAGGTTGCAGATATCACTTGAAAGAGTGGTGAATGGATCGTCCTACAAACCCCCATGAACATTTCAATATGCGTCACACTGGAGCAAGTAATGTCATAGAATGTGTCTTTGGTGTTTTAAAAAAACGATTCCCAATCCTCAGTCATCCATCATATTTCCCAATAAAGACTCAAGTTAAGCTTATAATGGCTTGTTTCCTACTCCACAACTTCATTCGCCAAGAAATGTCTGATGATACAATTGAACAACTACTTGACGAGGATGAAACTTCGGAACTTGACTCTCAACCGCCTGACATTATTGATACGGTTGAGTCATCACCGGAGTTTAATCTATTATGTGACGAATTGGCACAGTCTATGTATGATATTTGGAGATACTAGTGAGTAGTTTCACTAGCAAACCTTTATGTAATTACATTTGCTGAGTTTGAGATTGTACAATTTGGATACTATGATACAATTTTCAGTTGTGATTTATTAGATTTGTGTATTGATTTTTTGTCTTCATGCATTTCATCATAATGTTCGACATGTTGGTTTTAATTTATTCGTATCACTTTTTCTTTGTAAATAATTTATAGATGACACCTGATGGAGACTCATTGTTACCACCGCAATGCTCATGCGGCAAAGGTCGAATGATCCTAAAATGTGCAGGTCATACTTCATTGCATCCAGGTAGATATTACTATGTTTGTCCAATTAATGGCCGCCACAAGGAACATTTTTTTAGTTTGATGATTTCCACAAACGTCCATGCCATAAATCCGGATCAACTTTAGAAAGAGATGAGGCCAAATTTAGGTCTCGTGTAGAAGAAGAGGTAACTGATACTAGTACATTACATTCATCTGCACAATTTCCAACTACTGCTACCCTTGTGAGTGCATCTGGTGGTCCAAGTGATTATTTGTGATGGATTTTTATGTCTATTGTTATTATCTTCTTATGTGTTGTGTTGGTGCTGCTAGGTGTGCTATTGGGGAGGTCAGTGGGAGTACTGCTAGGGAACATGCTCCTCTTTCTAGTATTTAGGTGGACTTTAAATTTGTTGTAGAATTATATATTTGTCCAGATGCTAAACTACTATGTTTTTTGTATTTTGTGAAGTCGCTATGTTCTTCCTATTTATTACTTTTTTTATTGGGACATGTGGTTTCATTGTGATATGCTTGTACTTTTGGAATATATTAACAGGCTTTATTGATTACTCAAATTTCGAAAACTACTCTTTTCTACAAGTCCAATTACTATTATTATGAAAATGCATATACTTACACATGGAGATTCTTGGAAATCTTATCATATTACTACATTCCAATAGCAAGAAGACAAAATTATGCCGCCCTATATCTCACTTTGTAAGATAAAGTCATGCATGAGTCAATCAAAGTTGTCCCTAAAATGGAATACAAGCCATGCATGAGTCAATCAAAGTTTTTGTAATTTTTTATGTATCATCTTGTAATGGTGCCATCTTGTGACACATAAATTAATGATCCCAACATGATTAAACACCACTATATATAATTCAACTTGTAGCAATATTATTCCAACTCTCAATTACAAAGCCACTGTAAACTATCAACCAACATGACTCTTAAAAACATTCCATCCCAAGAGGCAACATTCTACTCATGGAAGTGGACCGAAGTAATGGATAAATGTTTTGTCTCCACCATGGTCGAGCAACATACTCTAGGTAAGTGGGGTGGTCGTGGTGAGCTTAATTACCATGCCATCATGGTTGCTATTGGGACCGTGAAGAGACATTTGGGACGAGTTTGTCATGGGAGGAAGTCGAACACGTCGTCGCTTTCTTGAGGAACGCTTTGATACTTTCACCGACTTGATTGCGTGTCCACAAATCCATTGGGACACTGATGAGAACATTCTCTATGGAGACGATTCGACTTGGCACTTCTTAATTAAGGTTAATTAAATTTTCTTATTTTACCTCCCTAAAACTTTAGAACATGTTATTTATTTTACTCCACAAGTCGATATTGATGAATATAATTTATTAATTTTCAGAAGAACAAAACTTGCTCGGGCCTATTACTCTAAACCCGAGCCATTATTTGCCAACATGGGGCTGTTGTTCGTGAAGCCCATTAATGATGCACCAATTGAAGTCATCAAGATTAGTGACGATGTATTCAACACTAAGCCCAGGATAAATCGTGTTAAGGCCACCATCGTCATTTCTGACTCCAGTGATGAGGTTGTATCACCAATGCTTGGAAAAACCCACGAGACTGCAAGAAGGTTGTTCGATGAGTTAGAATCCCCACATAATCGTGTGCGTGCTAGTGGAAGTGCTTGTCCATGGTTTTCTCCTAGGAATTTTGGGCGTCCGTCTCCAATTGTCAATCGAAATCCCTCCCAACCCCCCTCTCCCACTTCTCAAGCATCGGATGAGGCATCGTGTAGCCCCATTAAGTGGTTTCATTTTAACGATGGGAACATGAGAAAAGTGGCTCGTTTGTAGGGGTGAAAATGGATCAAATATTTCTCGACCGAACCGGAGCCGTATCCGGTTGGTATCGAATTCGATATAAAAAACTAGTATCCGGGCGAATACGGATAGTTGACTTCGGATTCGGAATACATAATATTCGACCGTATTCGAGTCTTCCCATATTTTATCGGATATTATCCGGATAATAAATACGGATATCCGGATTTTTTTAATATATTTTATATTAATATATTTTATTGCTTCTTAGTTATGAAATCATAAGATCGAGAATTTTTGCTTGCTCTTCTCCCTTCTTTATTTTAAAATCTCAGTTAGCTGCAGTAGGCTTAAACCGTGCTTATACTTAGTTAAATTCTTATTCCAGATTCATAGTTAATGGCTTGTTGAAAAGAGTGGTGTTGTAGTCTCAACTTGAAAGTTCAGTATAATATTATATATGTCTTCTTAGGCGTTATGTTGTGCTGGAGTGGCGATGGTTACGAAGGATATAGCTTTTAGTTTCATATTATTTGCAGTAGATATAATTGTTATAATTTGCATTAGAACTTCTATGAAATATTACATAGGTAGTTTTTTTTTATGTGTTTCAATCACATTTTGATGATTTTTGTTTGAAATATACTATCCGATTATAGTTATTCGAATCCGGCCCGGATTCGTCCGATATCTGCCCCGTATCCATATACTGAATATTTTGAATTCGTATCCGAATTTGACTTTTCCATATCCGACTCCGAATTCGAGAAAAAATATGGTTTAGGATACGGTATAAGCACTATCCATCCGTATCCGATCCGTTTTCACCCCTACTCGTTTGTGGCAGCTGTTTAGAGTTTGTTCATGGGTGTTTTGCATGGTGTGATGTGGAAAGTGTGTTTTGCATGCATTTTAAAAGTGTGTGTGCATGTATTTTCAGAGTGTTGTTGAAAATGTTGTGAAACATGTAAAACAACATATGACAGCGGAAGTATAAAAATGCAGTGCAAAGGATTTCCAAAATTGTGTATAGTGTATAATCAGACTATACGAACCTCATGGTTAAAAACATCACTATAACAAGTAGTGAGATACACATGAATCTCTTACAAGATCCTAAAAGGTGTAGTGAAAAACCACACACCAAAAATCAATCTATTCAATCAAGTAACTAGTGATCTTATTCAACCTAAAACTTGATCTAATAAGATAAACACAATACTGATGGGAGAGATTGTATTCCCTCTACCAGTACAAATAGAATAACAATGACCCTCACACTCCTAAGGAACAATCACTCGGTTGTTTTCTCGGTTGTGTCTTGGATGTTACTCTCTTAAGTTTGGAGTAGAGCAAATGGGATTTCACTTTAACTCAAACTTGAATGTCGACCAATGCAGTCTATTTATAGACATTCGGACCAACTACATTGTCCTATCCACTTGGTGTGGACAGCCTTGAAGATCTCCTCCACACTCTCCATGATCTTGGTGTAACCACCCATGATCTTTCTATTCTTACTCCATCAGTGCAACCGCTTGATAATATCCGAAATTGTTTTCAACCTGCAATGTAGGAAACATAGAAAAACACATCTAATCAAACGGAGTCAGTGTTAGAAGAAAGGGCAAATTTAAGATGTTATTTAGAATGTTGTCCAACATCTGGAACAACATCCGTGCAACATCAACAAACTCCCCCAATTTGGCATTTCTACTACAACACACCTGATGTTAAAAAAAACATCTGAACTTGTGTCAGGAAAGAAACAAATAATAGTCATTCAGAGAACAACTACTATTCAACCAAATCATAATTTAAAAACAAACAACAAACACAAGCACTAAGTACATCAGCAGTGTACTTAGGCCAAAAAAAATATCCAACATAAAGTAAATAACATAAACATAAACCTATCAACTAATTGTCCATTAACAGAATTCATAAAGTAAAGAGCAGTAAATAAAAGATTGCAATACAGAAAGGATTTTTTATAGTGAAGTATAGGGAAGGACTGGGCCATTGGAATGGATGCATCTCCATAACCTGCAAATGCTCCCCCATACATCAAAAACTCCCCCTGTGTTGAATCTGTTCACCGATTGTCATGGCCATACATCTCATCAAGCATAGAAATACTCTCAGGGGACATATTCTCCCTGTCTGGAGTCTTTCTCAGATCTTCATCAGTGCTATCATCAGTTGTAGGGTCAATTGGTGCAGGTTCAGGAACAACTTGTTCAGCAGCAGCAGCATTGAGTACATCATTCACTGCATCCTCCACAGCCTCATTCACAGCATCTTGTACAGCATCCTCAACCTCTCTGTCTTCAGTATCATTCTGATCATCTTGTGCAGCAGCACCATCATCATCCTCAGAAGCATTATCACCAGCATCTGGTGCATCATCCTGCTCACCTGCATGGCCAGATGGACCAGCTTCATCATCACCACCATCTTCAGGACCATCATCAGGTGATCCTCCCCCTGTTGGAGTAGAAAGCAGGCTTTTCCAAAAGGTTTGTTGTTTAATTAGAGCATCTATACTGTGATGGATGGATTGAATTTGATCAGTAATGAAAGAATTAGTAAAATGAACAGAGGGTGTACCATCTCTTCTGGTTACTGTACAAGGAATGTTGCCAACAGGATGGGCAACACTTTTGGCTTGCGGTGCAGGATCTTCCAAGGGTAGATCAACAGTACGATTTCCAGACCTCAGCACATGTGAGATACCAAAACTTGGCATATAACCACTGATCCTCTCTCCTCTAGGTCTCTCAAACTCCAGTCTATCCAAGAGTTGATAAACCAAGCTTGGATATGGCAGAATGGTTCCTTCAGAGTGTTTACCAGCATAGGATACAGTGTTGTCAAATATGATTTGACCCATGTTGAATTTGTTCAGGTGTACAATCTTGTACAACAAAAATACATGTTCCTTGGTTAACACAATAGAATTCTTGGAAGGCAACCAATTAGAGACTAGCAGAGGTCAGTTTTGCAGCAGAAAATTGTAAAGTCCATACAAAATGTCTACCACCAGTGATGACAGACATCACTTCCCCTATGTTTAATTCTCCAGAATCATCTTCCATTTGTCTAGTTTTCAGAAAGATGTTTATAATCCTAGGGGTAATGGTAACAACATTGTATCTAAATCTTACTTTCCCATAATTTGAAGACTGCCTATTCCCACAACTCTTATTCAAATTAGCATAGAATTCAGCAACTCAAGCAACATAATAAGGTTTGGCATATTGTAGAGCATGCAACAGAGATCTACTATCAAGAAAACCTATCAGATTTTGAGCTTCAAAATCAGGCATTTTGATTATCCTTTCATCCACAATGAACCTCTTAAGCATGGATTTAACAATAGCAGATTTTCTATCATGCTCAACCTTATCATCTGAGTCAGAGTCAGAATCCATTACCTCATCAAAGAGTTGATAAAACTCATCATCAATTTCATTGTCAGCAGGCTCATCTTCCTGTACATCAGCTTCATCATTTTCTTCAGGGTCATCTTCCTCTGTTGGGGAATATGTTGCACAGATCTATTCGGGGTGAATATTTAAATACAAATTTAATTCTTATAATTATTACTAGCATGAATTAATCCTATATTAATTCAAATAATAATCCAACAACATATCATGCATATAATAATTCACGTAAAACCTACGCATGCGGAATACTACGAGTTTACGTGAACGTACCTCTTGGGATGGCAACGGTATGGCTGATTAGACTAACCGAAAGGACTTCTCAAGCATTCCCTTTAGCCCTCGTTCAACTATCCGGTGGAAGGATTCTTGTAAACGATTTAACAAAAGGAAAATAAATTATGTTGCACCACCTTTGTGGATTTACTAATTTTTCCAGCACATGGAATTGTATTTGGGAATGAAACAATCATCCCCTATTTATAGAGCATGAGGGGCGAAAATTTAGTGATAAAATAATGTGGGAAAATCTTTTCTTGATATCCAAGAAATCTTGAATATATCTCCTATATTCTTTTTCCCATAATTATAATATTCCACAAAATCTCACCTACTCTATCTTATGGAATTTTCGAAATTTATGTGCAAGATTCCAAGATTTGGATCTTCTTGAATTTATGAGATATTTCTTGTATTTCAAGAAATACATATCTTCCATAATATCTTTTCAAGAAAATCAAGAAAATCTTTTTTGCCCACTATATTTCAAAATTTTCGAAAATATCATTATGAATAACCAAGTGGGTGATTTCTTGAATTTAATGAGATAATCTTGTATTCCAAGAATACATATCTTCATTCCATAACAAAATTCAAAGAAAATCTTTCTCCCAACTTTATCCATAATTTTTGAAATATTATTGGAAAAATAAGCAACAATATTTTTTTTATTTTAATCACCTTTTCAGTTATTGGACTATATGTTGGGCTACTTAGGGGGCCTTTAGGAGAATTAAGATCGGACCTTCTAATGGACCTTGAATATCTAATATTGAGCCACAATATTATTCAAGCCCATAAATATTAATTAATCCCACTACATAATTAATATTGCACTATCCATCTTAACCCATATTACAGTCAATATGGCTCCCGATTATTATTTCCCGTGTTTAAGATTATCTAGCCAATTAATTAATTCAAGCCACTGAAACAGCTTTCCATTAATTAATATCTTTTGTCCTTGGTCAAGGAACGGTTCAACATTATTATCCATACCGAAAACTAATTCCACTTGCAAGATTTGGTATGATAAAGCTTATGAACCTCCCAAGGGGGCAAATCGAACAAGCGTACTTGCACACGATTCTTCGTATTAAATCTTAGCAATCACATGTGACTAATAATATTGCCCAAGATAAAAAGTATTGAATCTAACTGATTCGCTACCCATGATAAGTCAAAGCAATAGTTACCAATCCCACGTGATCCTATTTAAGGGACGAAGGTTAAGAAATAACGAACCACTGAGGTCTAATTCTTCCTTGTTCAGTTCTGAAGAATTTATCCTCCTGTAGGTCCTATTCAGTGCATCAGTCATGCACTAGTGTAATCTCTTGGTCAAGACAAGTCAATCTGAGCCATACACTTCAACCTTTCATGATGGGTTGTTCATTTCCATCTAGGTCGTGAATGGCGTACTTTTTAGTTACAAGGGACTGTTAATTTAATCTTCTGTGATCTGGTATCACTAAATTAACTACAATGTAACACGTACAACTTATTGAACAGTTATGCAGTAAATATATGTAACATCCGATAATATTTAAAGCATCAGTGATAAACAATTTATTTCAGTAAATAAGTCTGAAAATTTAGTTTCGATTATACAAAGTAAAAAGCATACTTTCTAGTATAATCCCAACATCCTCAACATCCATTTATTCATCAGACCCATCTGTCTTAGCTTCATCTTTCTCAGATTCCTCTCTCTCAGAATCATCTCTTTCAACATTCCCAGATGGTTCTGCAGCATCAGGAGCAACATTCACGGACGGTTCATTTCTCCTTTTTTGTTTGTTTCTCTTTCTTTGCCATCAATTCCTCCATGGTTAAGTTATCATCTGAGTCTTTTGGCTCAGCGACAGGAACATTTGAAACAACCATTTCTTCACCTGAATCCTCTACAGTGATAGGATCATCTATACCACCATCAATCCTCTTAGGACGTTTCCCAGTTAGTCCACTTTCTTTCCAAGGTTCCTTTGAGAGACTCTCCTCTTTCTCCATTTTTCACCACCTCTTTTTGGAGCCAATTGCTTCTTTCTTAACCGAATGTTCTTGAGTTTCTCCCACATTCCTTCTGAATCAGAGGAATCAACTTTGTTCTTCTCAACATTGGTCGTTTGAGTAGGGTTTTCAACAGGTTTTGGAGAAAGTTTATCAGGAATTTCTGTGGCTAAGGGTTTAGAAGAAAGATCAACAAAGTCATTAATGTTGACTTGTCTTTTGCCAACAAAAACATTAGGAAGAACGGAAGGTTTTTCTCGAGCATCTGTTCGATGATCAATCGAATCAGAGATTGAGGGGTATCTTCAGGAAATTCGTACGGAGTGGGTTTTGGTACGGATGAAGACAATGATCCACCAATATTAGTGGAATCATAATCTGGGTTTGAGTAGCCATTTCAGCAAGAAGATTCAAAGGGTTTGAAGTTTCTGAAGAAGAAGGGTTTGAAAGATGAGGGTTTGCGTGTGAGTGTAAATGATCAGAAGAACTTGAAAGGTTTTGTTTATCAGTCATCCCACCTCTTTTCTGTCCAATCACATAAAAAAGTAAAGACAATTAAAATAATGTTATATGAAAAATAATGTCTTTATCTTTCTCATGTTTATCATCATTTAACATATTTGAGTTAATCTCATAAGTTTTCAAAATACTAATCAACTCATTTTCACTCAATAAATTAGTGTTCTTAGCTTAGCCTCTTCTATTCCACATATTTTCGCATCAAATCGTTTAGGAACAGTTCTAAGTATTTTATTAACTAACCGAGTGTTGAGAATTGGATCACCAAGTGAGTGTGACTCATTGGCAATCTCACTTATCATTTCATTGTATGATGAAATGTTCTCATCATCTTTCATCTTCAAGTTTTCAAACTTGGTTCCCAACCTTCTGAGTCTAGTTCTTCGAACACTTTCTGATCCTTCACAATGTTCCTGCAATATATCTCATGCATCCTTAGAAGAAACACAGTTAGATATCAATTTAAACATAGAAACATCAGTAGCAATAAAAATCGCATTAAGGGCTTTAGAATTGAAATTGGCCGATGTGCATTCATCATTGGACCAATCAATCTCCCTTTTGACTTGTGAATCACCATCATTATCACCAACCGTCTTTGGTGGATTCCAACCAGACAACACACTACTCCATGCTCTCTCATCTATAAACTTAATATACATGCGCATTTTAGGTTTCCAGTATGGGTAATTTGATCCATCCAAAATTAGAGGTTTTAAAGAAGGATTCAGTGGATAATCCATTGCAAAAACACACTTTAAACACAGGACCTTTAACTTAGTGTATCAAGTTTATGACTCTGGCGCCAACTGAAAGTGTGTGTGTGTGTATTTTCAGAGTGTTGTTGAAAATGTTGTGAAACATGTAAAATAACATATGACAGCAGAAGTATAAAAACGCAGTGCAAAGGATTTTCAAAATTGTGTATAGTCTATAATCAGACTATACGAACATCATGGTTAAAAACATCACTATAACAAGTAGTGAGATACACACGAATCTCTTACAAGATCCTAAAAGGTGTAGTGAAAAACCACACACCAAAAATAAATCTATTCAATCAAGTAACTAGTGATCTTATTCAACCTAAAACTTGATCTAATAAGATAAACACAATACTGATGGAAGAGATTGTATTCCCTCGACCAGTACAAATAGAATAACAACGACCCTCACACTCCTACAAGGAACAATCACTCGGTTGTGTCTTGGATGTTACTCTCTTAAGTTTGGAGTAGAGCAAATGGGATTTCACTTTAACTCAAACTTGAATGTCGATCAATGCAGTTTATTTATAGACATTCGGACCAACTGCATTGTCCTATCCACTTGGTGTGGACAGCCTTGAAGATCTCCTCCACTATCTCCATGATCTTGGTGTAACCACCCATGATCTTTCTATTCTTACTCCATCAGTGCAACCGCTTGACAATATCAAAAATTGTCTTCAACCTGCAATGTAGGAAATATAGAAAAACACATCTAATAAAACGGAGTCAGTGTTAGGAGAAAGGGAAAATTTAAGATGTTATGCAGAATGTTTTCCAACATCTGGAACAACATCCGTGCAACATCAACACATTTTATTTTAACTTGTGCATGGGTGCTTGTTTTTTCATGATTATTGAACTTCTTTGTATTTTGCTTGCATGTGCGTGTTTTGACTTGTTGTATTTCTAGTTTTATTTGTCATCATTATAATGTTGTCAACTTTCCACTATTTTTGTTGTTATCAAAATGCAAACACATACTACATGCAATGCAAAAATAAGGGCCTACAATTTTACCTAAAACAAATAATGTGATATGCTTCGATATTCTTCCATAGATCACAATAGACAATATGAATAATACCATAGATAAATGTTTGATAACAACAACAAAATGCATAGTTAGAATCCCCAATACCAAGTCTACTAGCTAGTCAACTGTATGAAATCTTCCCGAAACAACTCATAACAATACCTCCTCCGATACTCGTCACTCCTATCCGGATCAATCTCAGTGATGGAGTGTCCACATGCAATACATTCAAGCATCTTGATACAAAATATGCCACATGATTCTGAATCTTTCTGTTGTGGAGCATCTGGACACGTCTTTACTTCCCAACTTTCCGGCTTCTCACTGCATTCTTCAGTATCTCGAAACAAAATCCTTTGAATGCTAGGCATTAGAGATGCTACCTTGCGAATCTCATACAAGTGTCTTGGATTTGCCCTCCTATAGCCTCCCGAAAGAGAGTCGTAAACGGTGATGACCTTCTCTGCGATGCATAACTCGTATAGCACCCAATGGTTTTTGTTAACGTGCTCCATACCAAACATTCTTTTTGTTTGTGACCAAGGCAATCGAGGTAAAGGGTATTTTCCTAACACGTAATCTGAGATGAACTTTTCTTCATTGGCCCAATCAAAGTGTGCACGTTCCTTCTTCGTGGTCTTGATCCAATTTTTGTATACACCTCCAGTAATGTGACCCTGCATATTCAAGTTACAATATATAAAAATTCAACACCCCAATTAGACGAAAAATACATGCAGTTTGGTATAATTCTACTCACACCCACTTACCCAAAACATTAAGTCGACGACTGTCCAATTTTGTGAGAATTGTTTAGGTCATTTTTTTTATTTATACACCACCAAGTACATTAGTGAATCTACATTCTGCACAAAATGATCCCAAATTTAATATATCAAAATTAATTCATAACTCTTCAAACAAGCATAAATTAGGACCTGATCTTCACATAGTATAATTTTAACTTACCTCACTGCAAAGCCATCCTCTAGGATTCCAAAGCCTCTCGAACCACTCCCTAGTTGTTTCCGGGTATTTCCCAACACTCACACTAATCGGTGGACTAGACGAATTTGTAAACCATTTCATAAATGCAAATCTGTCCCAACAGGTATCTCAATCGACACAGGATTGTAAAAACCCTGTTGTCCATCCTCGGTATCTACCTTGTTATGCTCAATGTTATCTTCACTTGTGGTATAAGCATCGATCTGAAAAATAACCGAAGAATATACAATTATAATACATAATATTGCGAAAAATAACCGAAGATAGGCACAATAATAATACATAATATATGAGTTATATAAGGTACCTCTGAATAGTCATGACAATAAGAACTATTTTCATCATGTGCATCCTCAAGCTCTAGCATTTTTAACCCATCATCGCGTTCAAAACATCCCAACCTCTCAATTATTAGCCTTTGATTCTCTAGAATGCGGTCCAACTTCATATCGATCTTCTTATGATTTTGATTCAATTTTCCAATATCAGAAATCAAGTCGTTTATCTGCATTGATTCTTCAGTTTTATTCGGATCACTTTTATGAAGGGAATTCACTTCAAAGCCCTCGATAGAAATATGCCCATGTTCTTCCTTACATTGGGGAGTGTCGACCGCATCATTCCTTTTTCGTTTCATACTCTTCGCAGTTCTTGTAGTACTCAGTCCCATAACACTCTTGTAATATCTCGTGCTTTCTCTTTGCTAGATGGAATTAAATTCCGCAACACAATGGACTGCAATTAAAAATGCACACGAAATGGAGTAATATAATAAGTTCAACCAAAACGTTATATACTATGAATGATAAAATTATGGAAAACACAATGCACAACACAAACCTGGACCCCTTCATTCAATTGGCTCGGGAAACAGTTAAGGGTTAACTCTGCAAATCTAAAAAACTAGGTCACTTTCCATCGAAGCATACGTGGGATGGCATCATTAGACATTTTATGCGCACAATAATTCCCCACGCATGGTATAGCTTCATAACTCCAAATTTGATGGGCATATGTAAAACCATGAAAATCAATGTGTCTCCGAATTAACGGCTTCTTCTGAACAACACCTTTGGTAGGAAACCAGGGGAACGTCGTGATTTTCCTAATATCCCTTACGAGTAACTCAAAACCAATTGTTCCCCACGGGTAGTTGTTGAATTCGTCAAGATTATCAACCAAATGTACGTACTCCATATCAATTCAGGTGCATTTATTTTCCTTCGGTAATGTAATACCATACAATAACTATAATAGCGCAAGTTTGAGACATACTTCGCCATCGCCACTGTTTTTAACATCATAAAATGCATCCTCGATGTCTTGCATTACCAGGTATTCTTGGTCGGAAGCTCCCCATAATTTCTTGAAGTAAGCAGATGTTTGTGGGATAGGGGACTTAGAACCGAATTTTAAACCAGTAATTAGCGCAAACTCTGTGGGACCGAATTCAACTTCAGCCTTGTTCACATGAAAAATGAGTTTGTCTCCTCGAAGTTGTTTGGCTTGCTTAAAGAGTTGATGTAGTAATAACTGCCCTTGTAACTGAATCTTTTCATTTAATTTCATAAAATTCCCAAAGCATGAATTATTGAGTTTGACCATGTTCTTTTTTGACAACGTCTCTTTTATGGCACCAACTATTTTAAGATCGACACGACAACTTAGTCTTGCATCGAAGTAATCCTTCGGGTTAACACAGGCCATCTGAAATAAAAAATGATACGACCATAATAGCAAATAGCACATAATATCAATAACATCTCTTGTAACAGAGATAGGCAACCATGGATTACATAAATTTGAAGATACAAGTTACAGAAGCAATATTCTCTAACATGCATTTCAACCTCGTCATAAAAGTAAACTCCAACTTCTAATTCCAGATAACACTTTGTTCAATTCACTTGAATCGGATGATTAAACCAATTTTGCAAAATTATATAAGCACGGGTAATATCAAAATACTTCAATCAACCTATATGCATGTATGTAAAAAAATGTCTATTGCATTCTAATCCTTCAAAATATTAAAATCCTAAAATTTTTGAACATGGAATTGTGGGTAATACAACTCGTAAATCCAATTTTGGGTATTTTTTCTAATTTCACAAAACTCGACTCCATTCTTGTTCGCTCAATAATCTATTCACAACAACAATAGATACACAAAACCGAAGTGAACTAACCTTGATTAAAATGGGGCTTTTTTTTACAACGATGAACAACGATGTCGATGAAGTGCGATGTGTTTGAAGTTGTATTTGAAGTAGTGTGGCGCGTTTGAAGTTGTATTCAACTGTTGTGACGGTTCGTACCAGAACAGTTGTGTGGGATGGGATGGGCGGATTGTTGGATGTGTAGAATGGGCGGCTGTGTTTGAGAACTCAATGTCAACAGTTGTGACGGTTCATTTCGCAGGGGAAAACAGGGGATGGGAGGAAGAGACTCTATTTGTTTCTATAATGGATGTAGTTTACGAGGCAAAATTAATTTCAAGGTAAAATTATGAGATATGAAGAAATTGTGTTAGATATGAGATATAACAAAAATAAGATATAACAAAAATTAATTTCAAGGTAAATTTAAGAGGCAATTGTGTTAGATATGAGATATAACAAAAATAATTAGAAATCTCAAGGTAAAATTATGTAATCCATTTGCTTCATTTTATAGTTAAAACTAATATTATGTAAAAAAAAATAGTAAATTGTGCATCTAAAAGTAAGGGCTCACTACAATTTATTTCATAAAATATGTATGTAGGTTTTATAGGGCATAGTCACAAAAATTATAACTTGCCTTGGCACCCTATAAATTAGAACATGGAATGGAACCTATAAATCTGGAATAGAACGTGCCAAATTCAACTATAAATTTACACGTGCCTTGGGGAAATTAAAACATGCCTTGAAACATTTACATTAGGACATGTGAGTATTGTAATTTTTGGACCACGTGAAAAAATTTCCACCAATAATGTAATTTCACAAACAGAATGCTAAAAAAGAATCAATTTTAGTTTGACAACATGTTATCATATAATCAATTTTGAGAGATTTGAGATTCTATTAATCTAACCATATATCAGTAGCAAGGGATCACCAATAGCAATATTAGAAGTTCACTGACAAACTTTGCCAATTCCAAAAGACAGTCTGAATAATATCCCAATACATGGAGACAAATAGACAATATATCAAAACCCCATTGTCAATACCATAAATAGACAATCAGTAAAGTTCAAACATAACAGGTCCCCAATACACAAACCATGATAATATACAAACACATAAATAGATGATGAGCCATTCGATTGTATGTTTTTTAGAAAAACCATAAAGCCGTGAAAGTAGAAGTTCAAAATGTAATCAGCTCCAATTCCCTCAATTGGTTGTCGATGCATTTCCACAACTGAAATCCCCAGCTAGCAACTTCTGCACGTAACGATAGCGAGCTCTTTCAGGAAGTCCCGTAAACATATCAAGCCGACGAGTGTTCATGCAAAGCATGTCAGTAGCAGTGAGGCATTCATCCATTGATAGCCCTTCGATGCTTTCTACAATGGTGTAGACCTCATTTCGGTTCATGGCTAGCTTTGCCTCGTACCCAATGACTTCGGCAATATTCTCAAGGCATTCATCAGAACATTTAAACAAACCACCAATTGCTTCAATGGGCTCTTTGTTTTCACTTGTACCATCAACAGAAGATGACTTCCTCTTTAGGGACTTAGGGATAGTAGTTGTTTTCCTCACACTCGGGCTCTCACTCGTCACATCCATGTCACAGGAATCATCTCCATCAGGGGTGACATTGCTCTCTCCTGGTTCGGTTGCAGCATTCTTCTTCTCAATATCCTCCTTAAAAAGTGTATTCACAACATCCATTAGGTTCTCAGAATTTCCACCATTAGCCCTATCATTCCCAAATACCTCGAGCTAATCATCGTGATAGGGCCATGGCTTGTACCGCATAGGACCAACAGACGAGTCTTTCTATAAAATGATTAAAACAAACATGTTATGTATTAGGTATTTCAGTATGCAATCAGTAAACATGAATTCAATCAATAGAAATGTAAAATAAGATACACAATATAAGAACATAATACCCGTACCTTCAACACTTTAGCCCAAGCTTCGTCAGAGCAATCGAGAATTTTAGTAACAGTGTTGAACCCGCATTCGGTCTCCCCGAGAGCAGTTTGGAGGCAACCATGGAGGTTCTTCCATGTCTTTATGTTAGAGTTTATATGCGGCGTTGCTCTGATATCAGTACCAATGAGTCTTTTCATCATCCTCTCTTCTAGCTTATTTGCATAACCCGATCTAAATCCGTTCTCACCTTTCCAACAGCCTGAGGCAACAAGTTCTTGTAACTCGGCCATCAAAATGTCGTCTTTTTGATTCCATGTTCTTCGGGTGCCACCCGTCTTTCGCACTCTGTTAGTGCCAATACTGCTACCATCACCCTCCATAATTCAACTAATACCAAGTAAAATCATTTGCATTAGAAGAATTTCACAAACTTTACCACTTTATAAAACACATATATGGACTGAAAAAATATACATACAACCATCGGGTTAACAAAAGTAGACTAATATATAGATAACAATGTTCCTGCATGCATAGCCTAAACTTATTTTACTTCCCATATGTATCTGTTAACAATTTGGGGATTATTGATACGGTAACAATACAATCAATTTCAACTTGTTATGTTAAACTCAATACCACCAATATACCCAATCTGAATTTAAAGTTGTAGTTCGAATTTTACCAGATAACAGTGGGTACGACCATGGAAGTAACTCATATGAAACACAATGATACTAACAAATCAATAAACAAGCACAATATCTTTTCATTCTAAAATGTTTCCATGTCCCATTTCAATAATCTAGTTATCTAGAACAATTTCATTACCCCTTAAACCCTAAACTCCATACGGACCTAATTCAACCATCACAATATGTATAATTAGTTCGAATATCATCAAAAAACTCAATACCAAAAACTACAAAACCTAATACCCAATTAAATGATGTAATCGGACCTACCAAACAAATTCAACGGGATTTGAAATCGGAACCCTATACCACTCAGAAGGAGGAAAAGCGCAAGTAGAAAGGAAGAAGGATGCACCTGGAAACAACAGAACCGAAAAGCCCAGGAGGAAATGCGTTGATTTTCTTCGCGTTTCTTCAAAGCTCTTCGACGAAAATACCGATGAAGAATAAAAACCGAAAGAATGGAAATTCTTATGGTCCGATTTCTGATTTGAAGGTAAGGGAAGGGGTAAGGGTAAATGGGTAATTTCAATTTTTTATAAATGTTTTATGTTACCTACCAATCAATATATAAACAGTACACAAGTTTTTTAAGTCCCTACCAATCAGCTTATAATATTTTAGACAAACATTTTAATCGATACTACCAATCAACTTTATAGGAGTACTACTCACAAACTTAGTCTAGACATTAATTTTGTAGGAATTTCTACCATGGCTACCAATCAGGCCCTAAAAAGAGTCGTGTATGGGGGTCGCGCGTATGTTGCGAATAATCGCACATCAGAGGCGGGTCTGTTAAGGTACAAGGGGTATAGTTGTAACCCTAAATCTTTATTTTAATTTTTTTACCATACTTTCTTTATTACTTACATATTATATTTAGAAAAAAAAAATACTTAGAGAAGAATATTATTTGCCGTGAAGCCGATACAAATTCATCACCAAATCACAACGTTTTCTTTTAATTGTATTATTGTACAATTATTTTATTTTTATTTTACCCCATTAAAATTATAATTTTTCCCAACTCTTTATTTGATCAGAATAAAAAAATTACACTATATTTCTTCTTCCTTTCTTTCGTGAACCTTTCTTTCGTGAACCTACTCCGCATCTAAGGAAATTTTTTTATTCTTTTATTAATTTTCAGTTATTATTTTATTTAATAATAGATTTTTCAGTTAATTTGACTATATTTAGTTTGATTAGCATTTGTAATGTTTTCTACATTTATTATATATGTGAAATTGATAGTGCATTTAATTATATTATTAAGTTAGTTGAACTAAATTGATGGCGCACAATAGATTAGGTCTTGTTATATATATATCATTTAATTACGAATAAAATCGCGTGCATTTTATTTTATTTTTTTTTTTTTGCAAATAAAATCTCACTTTTACATTTTTTAGCAATTCGAGCTTACATGAAATATACCCCTTGAATTTTGACAGCGAAAAACATGAAATTCAATCTGGAAAAAAAAAACAATTGTAATGGTGAAGAGACATTTTCTCGTAAACTTTACTATTCCAGGTTGATTCGTTATTCACGATCTAGAAATATAATGTATGTAAACTCGAATTGAAAAAAAAAATGTAAAGATGTGGTTTATTTACCAAAATTGATTTTTTTTTAATTAAATTGTAATTTAGAAAAATATCGCAATTAAACACACACACATGTGTGTACAATTTAAACCCATAAAAATTTAATTTTGTAAAGTTAAAAGATCATTCATTTAATTTGGCAGTGTATAATTTGGAAGCTATGAAAATTAAAAAATAATCTCATTTTTAAAGAGAGCGATTACACTTTGGATATGCTCATTAGTGACATAAAATTCAGTTCTTGGAAGTGGATTCGCTCTCATTACCCACTTTCGTTCATTACTTCAGAGGCTTTTTGGGAATCTTTTCCATTAAATTGTATTCCTTCAAAATTGTAATTTGTTTACTTTGGTTTTGTCGATTTTATTCGTGATATATATTAGAGTACACTTTAATTGTACTTTTTGAATGAATTTCATCTTCATATTTCTTTAAAAAAAAAAAGTGGTCTATATTTGTCCAAAGAAAAGTTAATGTTTAAAAACATTTAAGAATAGGTCTTTTGTACATTTTTTAAACTTTCAACTTGTTTCATAAAAACGTTTAACTTGAGTATACTGAAACATTCAATTTAATTTACACGGAACAAGTTGAATATTTCAATCAAATAAATTGCACGTTTAAAAGGTACATTTAAATATACGATACTACAGTTGATGCATACAAAAATTTATCAAAATATAATGGTCCCGATTATTCTGAAATGATATCATTTGTTCTACATTTTATGCTTTATTATATATTTTATAATATAATGAATGACATATAAATGTTTTAAAAAAAATCAACAAACCATCGCAATTTTGAGTTCATGTATTTATAAATCCAAAAAATAAAATATAATTGGAATATTATAAAATGACATGGAAGTATAAATCTGTCCCACAGTGATAGTTTAGAAGGGTGAATATAATGAAGCCACGTGGACCCCGTTACCCACCTACAGTTGTATAGGGACGTGAACTTACGGGAGTCCCTAAGAACCACATCCTGGACGATATTAACAAGATACTAATACTCTACCTAATTAATTTTGCACACTAGCAAATAAGAAACAGGAAATAAGAAATGCATCACTTTCAAGTGGTACTATTGTTGGCAAATTTAAGATCAAAGTGCCAAATATAGTATCAATGGAAATTTTCTACCATAACCTGAACTAACTAAAATTAGGTGTGGGATATTTGTTTGTTCAGGTAAAAGTTTAGTGAACTGCCCACAAACAGCAAACTAAATATATTTTGCAAAATTTAGATGATCAGTGAAATTAAGGTAACAGCCAAATAAAATGAAAGATACACATGTACTCTCAGAATTTGAAAACATATCAAAGAGTGGATTCTTAAACCTTTAATTTTTAAGAAATTAAGATATTTCAAAGCTCCATGGTAAGGCTGAAGTCCCATATATACATCGGTGACATCACTGAGTAATTGCATAGACAAGTCAAGGAATTATAGGATATACAAAAACTCTCCAGTGAAACTTCTGCAGAAACTTATTTATATTAAAAAATTCATACCATTACATTTATAAATTGATATCACTACTTTTATAAATTAGTATTTTAATATCATTTAATATTATGAACTCAGTTTATAAGTGTAGTGATATAAATTTCATACTATGAACAAGTTTTACTAGAGACTTACTCGTTTGAAAACTCAACAAACTAATTAATTTAAGCACTTAAAATTATTTTTTTTGAAACACCACTCTCCATATATACTTCTATTAGCTTAAAAGTGTTTCTTATTATTATAATAAATAATATTATAATTGTGTCCTCATGATTTAAATAATATTACAACTTTACTAGTATAATTTATCTCTACTTTTAATAAGGGTCTTTTTATAAAGTATGTTAAAATTGATTTTTTTTGCAAATACTCTAACTTCTAAAATATTAATTAAATGTTCTTGTTTTAAAATACTACCCGCTTTTAGTTTTACTATTAAAATCAATTTTAATCCCTTTAAAAGAAGAATTATTATTTACAAACACCCAAAAATCAACTGGTGCAACTGTAAATTCTTCTAGCAAAATACTAGTTTCGTCTTTCGTGCACTCATTGCATCGTCTAATGTAAATACATTTTTTACAATTATTGTGTTATAATAAAGTATTAGTTGGTCATTATTGAATTATTTTCCTTAAATAGTAAGTAGCGGGTTATATCCTCGGGCTGCAACCCATATAAGCCCAAAGTATTTGCTTTGAGCCCAACCCAAAATGTGTGATTTCCCATTTTATAAGACCAAAGTATTTAAATTTGAGCCAGTTTTTAATATTTAAACTTAAAATAACCCACCAAAATCAAAGCCATCCCCAAATATTTTTTATGCATAACAGTTAAAATAATTTTTATGCATAACATTTATAGTTTTTATATATAACAGTAATACTAAAAATACCGAATTCAGGGTAAATTCGGGTTCACACAAGTTTTTTTCTTAAAATAATTTTTAAGCTTTCTAAATTTGACGAGTGACATTCATTTAAACCAAGTTTATACATGAACTCTATTATTATTATGCAAAATAATTATTGCATGTTCAATGATAACAATTAATAGTACGAAGGGATTATTGTTCAATGATATATAATAATTAATATTGCATGTTATGTGAAAACAAGTAATACTATTTAAAAATATATATAATTATATTAACACGTAGAGTGCAGTCTGTGTATACAAAACTTTGGCCAAGAGTTAATGAGAGTTGCCTGGAAAAAGGGGAGTTGTATTGGCATTGGCGTCGGGAGTGGCATTAATACAAGGTCCCATTCACACGTATTATTTGGGCTTGTGCGGTGGAAGTTGCTATTACAACACAAAGAAACATCAACATAATTTTCATAGCCATGGCGTACGTTATATGATCGCAGGAGGATTTAATTTGTATGAAAATGTTAAAACATTCGGATATCAATTTATAACCATAAATAATCTCTAGCTACCAGAGTTTGCAATCTTGACCTATACGATGAAATCTTCAAAGTCTCCCCTCAATAATAATAATAAATAATAGTGATGAAAGTAATAAAAATGTTGTATGTTGCTGTTTTGTTCGAAATTCATGCATATTATGAATAATTGCAATTTCCCGTTTA
Organism: Stenogyne calaminthoides; assembly: GCA_037126765.1. Taxonomy (NCBI): domain Eukaryota; kingdom Viridiplantae; phylum Streptophyta; class Magnoliopsida; order Lamiales; family Lamiaceae; genus Stenogyne; species Stenogyne calaminthoides. Next base: position 23,683,377 of record JBBCBC010000019.1, read on the forward strand.
CTTTTTCTTTTAAAGACAAATGCTTGTGCAAGACGGTGGTGTGTAAAACGTATTTTGAGATAGACCTAAACTAAATGTATCTTTACCCATTACTCATTTATCTATTAATTTGTACTCTTTTTTTTAAAAAAAAAAAATTACATACTTAAGGATATATCTGTTTCGGGACTTACATTTGGATTTTGAAATTCACGACAGATTGAGATTTAAAATCAAACTTTAATATTCTCTCCAATAAAATATATCTACACATCTATTTTTTTTTTAAATTCAATACAATTATATCACTATTTTTTTTACTATCAATACAATATAATAATACAACATCAATTACTATTAAACGTGAATTTAACATAAAAGTAAAATATCGCCCTACTAGAATCTCAAAACAAACACATATTCTTTTCTTTCACCAAGATTTTCAAATTCATATGATTTTAAAGTTATGACTTCCCTCGCACATTAAATCCCAAAACAAACATACCTTAATGAATGTTGTCCAGCTTCTCATGACACGAGACATTCTCACAAGAAAGTACTTTCCTTTTCTATTTTAATGAATTAATTTGTCATATAATATTCATATTTTTACGTAAAGTGTATATCAATTAGAGGTGTCGAGACGGGCCAAAACCCGCAAAAGCTCACCTTTTGGTGGGGCGGAGAAGGCCAAAAAATTGGCGAGTTACAAAACTCCAACCCAACCGACTAACTGGTAGGCCGCGGGTTTAGGCGGGCCAATCCATTATTGTTTTTTTTTTTAGTAAAAATATAATCCCTTTGTCATGTTTTAGATTCTCCATTCATTGTTTGACTCGTGTTTTAATGAACGAATTTTTTTATTAATATTTAAAATGATAAAGATATTTTTAAGGTGGGGTATGATAGTTATATCCCTCATCTATCATACACCTCCTTAAAAGTCACTTTATCATTTTATATACAAATAAACAACGTGTTCGCTAAAACACGAGCCAAATAGTGAATGGATAATCTAAAACAAGACGGATGGAGTATAATGTAAAAGCTTTAATACATTAAACTCATTAAAATCAAATATAGTCCAACAATTTATGTTGGTTTCTATGACTATAAAACATAAAAATAATTTTTTTCTCACAAATAAAGTTCATCAATCATTAATAGCAAATATAATTTCCTACAGTTCACTATTAACCTATCATAATAATTCATATATATAATTTCCTACAAATTAAGTTTATCATTCATGTTGGTCCCAGTGCAAACGAGTCTTACACGTGTATGGGGGGGGAATACATGTGTTCAGTGTTTTTAAAACTTTTCTTACTGAGGTCAGCTTGGGTCAGGTTGTCCTGATGATTTGGTCCTGAGAAGCACAAATTGCTCTGAGTCAAAGTCTATCTGAGCCGATGATCCCGAAATCGCTTTCGGATACCTCGGATAATCCCAAACGAGTCCTCGAGTTTTTCAGAGATCCCGAGTTGCTTGGATCGATAACTAACTTCTTGAACCCTCGGAAGAGTAAGTTCGGTTTGGTAACTATCTGTTCTAGCTACTCGATATGTCTTGAATGGTTGGCCCTTAGTTTATACTCGTTTTAAGCTTTTGCTAAAAGTCTTCCTTTAATGGAATAGTGATTAGGTTGTGATTCAATTTATATGCAACTCTCAGTGGATTGATTCCAACTGAAATATCAGTGAAAATATTCTTTCAAGACAAAGTAATGCAACAGATAAATCAAGCAAAAAAAGCAAAAATTAACACAAAGAGATTATAGTGGTTCGTAGAGACTCAAGCTCCTACGTCCACTCTCCTTGATCTTTTCAGAGAAATTCACTAATCACTTTCTAAGGCTTTCTGACTACCTCTGTAGTTTACTAACCTTTCTAATTTTGAGATTTCTGACTACCTCTGTAGTTTACTAACTCAAAACTCACACAAGCTTTCTGTATATCCAAGATAGATTACTCACTTCTCCTCTAGAGTTTTCTGACTACCTCAATGTAGTTTACTCACTCTTTACAACTCCAATCTCACCAACAATCACACTCAAACTACCTTACAAAGGGTTTGGGGTTTCTTGGTTGGTTTCCAACTAGGATGAGATATCCTTTACAATAAAGTACAATGCAAAGGCTAGGATATCTCGACTAAGCTTTGGATATATCTTATCAAGCTAGGCTTAGTGGAATGAGCTCTCTTCGATTTAAAGCACTTGGGAAATTCTTGGGTTTTCGAGTGCTTCAACTTGCAATAATAAGTTTGAGCTCTTGAGTTGCTTACAAATTTCCCGTAACCTTTCAATGTAGAAGGTCACAAGTATTTATAGGCGTATACACCAAGGTCACTCTTGAAAAACTATCCGTTGGAGAGATAGCTTCGTGAGTTTCCTCTTATGGTGTGTGAGAAACGGCTATATTTAGGGTTTGACACTCCCTAACACGTTTTAGGCAATAGCCTTTCATGTAGCCGGTCTTCACTTTTGCGATGCGGAACTTAGTACTTGACATCTTTTTTCTAAGGACATGTCACTTTCAGTGTCAATATGGTACAGTGTTGTCTTCCTCTTTTTGACTTTTGTCTCCAGTTAAAGGTAGACAATTCAACTGCTCTTTTGGTTACAATCTCTGAGTGATATAACCTTAACAACACTTTGTCTTAGTTCATTTTGTCTGCATTTGAATGTCTTGGGCAATATCTAATTTTCTAAGGAATCGCGATCTTCTCAGTATTGAATCCTTCAGATAGATATTTTCAGTGCCTCGGAACATTGATTTATCTTGAGCATTGATTACATTCTTGACTCTTGATGAATTCTTTGTGCCTTGATATTCTTGATCTTGATTCTTGATCTTACATCTTCTGTCTTGAGTCTTACGAGTCTTCGAGTCTTCTGATGTCTTGGACCGATATCTTGAGTCTTCATCTTTGAGTCTTTAGTTCTCGGTTTCATCTTTTGAGTCTTGATATCTCGATTTCATACTGAGTCTTCAGTATCTCAATTTCTCTCTGAGACTTCAGTTTCTTCGTTTCATACTGAAACTTCGGTTTCTTCGAAACTTTACTGAGTTCTTCAGAATCTTCAGATCCTAACCTGATCTATATCTGCTGACTATACATTTTGCAGATAACATCCTGAATACTCTAAAACTGAATCCTGACTCAACTATCAAGATTATTCTGAACATGTCATACTCAGGGATTTTGGGATCTAATCAAAATCATATCTTTATTAAATTCATCTCCCAACAATTCATATACATAAAATTTATAATATAATTTATAATATATAATATTACAAAAATGATATTAAAATTGTTAAATATATTATAATAAAAATGTGAAATCTGCCCCCACCCGTTAAAAACCCGTGACCCAAACGGACCGATCCATCTAAGCCTGCCTTCAGAAGGGCTGAAGTTTTCTTGGCCCAAATCCACCTATTAAGCATGGAAGGGCGGGCCGACCCAACAAGCTCAGCCCCGTTTTGACTGAGTATTGATATACTTTTTTTTTGTCAGAAAAAATATTTCATAAATGAAATAACAACCATGAGCAAAATGCCACAGGTTGTAGAAGAGTGAGTACAAGTATGTGTATGCTAATCAATCTAGAAGTCTATAAGGGTCAGTAAGCCACTCCTCAAAAGAGCAACCATTAATATTCCAAGGGTGTACATAAAGCCAACTCCAAAGTCTACTTTTAATCTCATCTACAATTTGTACAGTGTTAAAATCCACATATTCTCAAAAATAAGTTGATTTCGTCTCTTCCAAACGACCCAAATGATGCAATTCTATAAGCAAATAGCAAAGTTTCTCCCTTTTTTCCCTCTCAAAGTTCCAGCATGGCACAGAAATTGATCCCTAATGTTGTGATGGATAACAGTAGGGACGTTAAGCCACTTGAAACAATCGTACCACACTCTATACGTACCGGGGCAATTGAGGAAAAGTTGAGCCGTCGTCTCGTTTTCAGTCTTGCAGATCGAGCATCTTGAATCTGCCACTGAGAGTTGAATTCCACATTTAAGAAGATTGTCTTTAGTTGGTAGTCGATTCCAAAGAGCTCTCCAACCTGTAGCCGCCACTTTCAGTGGAGCCAGCTTGCTCCACACCATGTCGAAGTGGTTGGTTGCCGGTGAAGATGTTTGGCTCACAGTTCCGAAGGAGATCGAGCAGTATGCAGCCTTGGTTTTGAAAATTTCGTCCTTCTCCGTCTTCCATCTCCATTTGTCCTTAACTCCCTGCTTAAGTGTAACCCTGTTGATCAAATTTGAAAACTTATTAGTCATCTCCCTCTCTCTCTCAAAAATCCCTCTTCTCCACATCTCTTCCCTATTGATATACTACTTCTTATAGACTTCAATAATGAACAATACTACTCCATCTTGACGTATTAAAAGCATTTCTTTTACTTTTAAAATTATTTTTAACGTCATAAGTTGAATCATCTTATTATTATATATTTAAAGTTAATTTTGAATAAAGCTAATGGTTAGAGGAAAGTTTCATGAGAACATCTCAAAAAAAAAAAAAATCCTGTGTAGCGGAAAAGAAAAAAATTAATTTGGAGGTGATCAACAATATCACTTTTTAAAACATCTATTGAAATATTTATGAAGGAAAGAAAAATCATATTTTACTGTATACATATGTTAATTACGAAGCAATTGTGAAACGAAGATAAAAATTTATATAAAACGGTGTCATAAGTAAAACAAGGTACAATTTAGTATGAGACAAAGTCTAGTAAAAAAAAAAATTATATATGAAAAAACTTTAATTTACAATCAAATTTTGTAATTGGTGAAGGTAAGACAAAATTGAGTGGTTCATGGTTCATGCAGCCCGAATAGGTAATAATTTAGTGTTAATTATTTAGTGTTTAGGATGTAGATAGTTGATTTAGGACAATTTTATAGATTTTCATACATGAAAATTTTTACATTATATCTACTCTTAGTACAAATTTACATTTTACTTCCAAAATATTAATGGATCGTCTCACGCAAGTGTAACTGGGAATCAATTTTGCATGTCTTAAGTACAATATTTGCGCACGCCTACAAAATACGACCTCGTTGTTCAGAACAATGCAATAATGGTTTCATAATTGGAGTTTTCAAGTTTGTTCTCATAGGGTACTCTTTAAAGTATGAAAATTATGTTTTAAATAGTGTATGTTATATATAAAGTGTGAAAATAATATATATATATATATATATATATACTTTTTCAAAAATCTATTATCTATATTAATTATTTTATAAATATATATATATCTACACTTACATAATTAATTGAGAATATAGTTACATTTAATCTTTTAATATAATTACAATTCTTTTTAGTTTATTTTTCTTTTTCTATGACTTTTATTATTAATATTACATTTTTATTTTTTATCAATGAGAAATTACTTAAAATAAAAAAATAAAAATAATATTAAATATAAATATGTTTAATGATTGAAATAGATTAGAAATAAATAAAATAATAAATAGATTTATAGATCATTGGATCGGAGAATTTTATATAAATAGAATATAGAGATCAGCATTTCATTTTAAAGTTTAGATTTGAATTGGAGATCGTCTAGAGCTTGAATATAAGGTTCCGTTACTTTATTTTGTCAAATGTCAAATAATAGTTGATTTGATCGATCTAGTCAGAAATCTGACCAACAGCCATATGCAGCAACAATCAAGCAATTGTTTTTCTTTTTTAAATTATTTATTAATAGCAATTACTACCTCCCTCAAAAAGTTTTTTTTTTTTTTTTTTTTTTTTTAAAGCTCAAACAAAAGGGTTAAACAGGAAGTTGTATTTGAGCTAGAGACAAGATATGTCGAGGAATATCATCGCACACCCAAGCTTGAGGGAGGGGAGACTTGGTTGCCAGTTTTGCCAGATTGTGAGCTTCCACATTACTTGATCGTGAACAGTATCGAATTCCTTTCACCGAGGGATTCGTTGTTAGCTTCCGGGCCCTAATGATCAAGTTTTCTTCGTAGCCTTTGTACGATATGTCTGACGTGATTGCTTTAATAGCCTCCTTTGAATCTGATTGAATTATAACTGTATCGTGGGATATCCCCTTCCAAAATTCCAAACCTTCTATAATAGTCATAACTTCTGCCGCCATTACCAAGCCAGGAGGGTTAATCCGATGGAAGCTGACTGCCAATGGTTTGCCTTCCTTATCACGGATCAGGAAGCCAACTGCATAGTCCATAGAGGCCTCATTGTAGGCTGCATCGACATTCAGAGTGGCGGAGCCTCGGCAATCTTCGCTATCTGTGCTATGGTTTGTCATTGTGCGGGGTTTAACCCCCGAAATGAGTTTTTCTTGTTCGAGGTGGAACTGTGCAAGGTAGTTCTCGGTCCAATTGGTGTGGATATTCTTATTAGGGTGTGCTTCCCTAGTAGAATGCGTTAAGTCACATCTCTCCTTCCAGATGCCCCACATCTTGAAGGCCACTTGTTCGATCTCGTTCTTCTTTAAGATTTGGATAAGGTGAATGGTAAGGCTCTCGTCCGAACATCTTCTCGCCTGTTTCAACAAGGGCCACCATCGTGTGTCCTTCCATGCCTCCTTAACAACCTGGCAAAAGAAGATGACATGATTAGTATCTGCATAAGGATGACCGCACAAGACCACCTGGTTTGGCAATGAACATGATGGTGGGCTAGGTTTGCCTCAGATGTGATCGCATCGTTGGCCGCTTTCCAAAGAAAGATCTTTGCTTTAGGAGGAAGGTTGAGCTTCCAAATCTTAGACCAGTACTTAGGGATCTGACTAACGGAGCTGCTGTCTGTTGTCGTTGTGGAGGTTAGTCGAGCCCTCCAGTAAGCCGACTTCACAGTATACAGTCCTCCCTCCCAAAGTTATTTATCCATTTATTTTTATATGAATTTTTAATTGGGATAGAAGGAGTAGTATTTAAAGTGATAAAGTAATTTTTTATTGACGGTATTGTAGTTTTATATATATTATACTAAAATAGATGATTTTTGGGTTAAAGTAATGACATGAGATGTAACTTTGAAATATTATGACGGGTCACTTTTTAAAATGAGTAAATAACTTTGGGATGGAGGAAATAGTAATTAAACCCAGTGGGTGGAGTGGGGCGACAGAGGTGCGAGGAGTATAGATGCCTGATGAGCAGGGTCATAAAGAAATTGAAGGATTGAAAAAGCAAGACTTTATCACGACAAGCTTAACTTGGTGAAGTTAACTACACAAGTGATTCGTTCAAAATTCCACAAGACATTGTCAACAAGACTGAGTCTGTAATTGTTAGTTTCTTTGGGGACAGAAATGTGATGGGAAGAGGGTGCACTAGTTGAGATGTAAGTCTAAGAGGGAGGGTGGATTGGGCCTAAGGAACTTGTCAGCTTTTAACGGGGCTCTTCTAGCTAAGCATGGTTGGAGGCTGATTCAGAAGGATGACTCACTGTTCGCTCGGGCTCGGGTTCTTAATCTTAGGCTCGTTACTATACTAGGGACTCATTTCGGACAACGAGGGTGGGACTATGAGAGAGTCTTGTATCAGTATCATGTGTGAGCTTGTCAAACAATTTTTTTGTATTTTAAGATTAATTTGTGTTGAAATAAAATTTATTTTGTAATAGAAGGTATATTGCAAAAATAGAAATATTTAGAATTAGAAAGAAATATAAAGAAACCATTTAGAATAGAAAATAAAGAAGAAACCATCCTAGAATAGAGCACGTGTGAATTAATATTGTAGAGAATTCTAGGTTAGTTTATCTTAGCCGCAAATTTCAATCGGTGATCATGCTTCAGTCGACTTTAGAAAATTATAAATAGTCTATTTATAACTCTTAGTTAGAATGAATCGAATTGATGTAACTAAAAAAAAAGTCTACCTATTAAATAAGATACGTACAATTTAACATGATTATTTGATTAAAAAAACTAATTCATAAGATAATATATAAAAATATGATTTATTATGTTACATATAAAATCACAGTTTTTATTATTTTTTATTTTTTTTTTATAACATTTAAGAAAAACATGGGCATTCAAGAAACAATTAATTCACGTCCAATGCATAAATTTTAAGGAGATGGGAGGAAGTAAGAAACATTAACAAAAATAACCAGCAGCATAAAATTCATAATAATATTCATTTCTATAAATTAGGGAATTAAATTTTATATTTTTACAACATTATAAAAGATATGGATTCAATGAACATAAAAAAAATGAAATTTGAAATCTAGAATTCACATTGTAAATTTGAATTTGAAAACACAAAAATGCTTACTGGTTGATTTCTTCAAATTTAAATGTACGAAATTTGTTGGTACAGTCTTTAATTAATAATCTTATGATTCTTCACTTTGAATATTTCACGTTGAATTATATGACTTTTGAAGAAACTCTCGTCTTGATCTTGTCCGGGGTTGAATGAGAGGATTTGTAACGCTAATCAAACGTTGCTCTGAGAGATTTTTTGGACGAAATGTCGATTGGATTATCGAGAATGCCTTCAAGGAGAAACGTCGATCGGAGAGGCTTGACACCTAGATCTCGGATCAAACGCTTCCATGAAGTACGTCTTGAAGTTGCGAAAAAGTTTTCGAATTTTCGAATATTGAACGAAGAACGCCTTTGAAGAAACGTTTGATCAAAAGGGCTCAACACTTTTATTTCGGATTGGGTATCGTTTCTGGATGATTTTCACGAAGAAGGTTTGAAGGCTGCGAAGAACACCTTTGAATCACTTAACGATGAACGAAGAGCGCCACTTACAATGAATTTTGGCTTCTTTTTGGTGTTCCTGCTTCCCTTATTCTCTGGCTTCGTTTTGGTGTTCCTCCCTTCTTTTTCAATTTGCGCTCCTTCTGTATTGTTGTGAAAAAATGAATTCTTCTTTAATTATCTAGGCCTTCTTCTAAATTGTTGTGAAAAATAAATTATTCTTCTTCAATTTTGGGAGTTCTTTTGTATCGTTGTGAAAAAATAAACTCTTCTTCAATTATGTGTTTTTTTGTTGTTCCTGGCTTCTTCTTCAATTGTATTGTTGTACTGTTGCGAAAAAATGAATGAAAGGGCCCTAATTAGGTGAAGGAGTGAAGATTTTCCTTTCTTCGTGCTGCCACATGGCGGCTTTTAGTTGGCCGGACAGATTTGATTGGCTAATTTTCAAATCAATCATTCAAATTTGACTGATATATGTATGATCCATTAAATATGAGTATCCGAATGCCCGTAAAATTTGATTGACTAGTAACGTGTATATTAAATATCAATCCTATAACTATTTAACTTGAGAATTAATATAATTTAATTCTCAATATATAAATAATTAAATTCAATTTAAGAATAATATATATTTGTCCACGTGTCGCCATTTAATTGTGTGCGAATTTAATATGCTTACAACTGTCGCCTCGTGCTTTGTTCACTATATTTTTTTAAAACTTGGAATAACTCTTTTATGTCAGTTCTTGATCTCTTTGGGCTTCTTTTGTACCAAAAATCGTCTATCGGATTACCGAGAATGCCTTCGAGGAGAAACGTCGATCGGAGATGCTTTGACACCTAGATCTCGGATCAAACGCTTCCACAAAGTGCGTCTTGAAGTTGAGAAAAAGTTTTCGAATCTTCGAATCTTGAACGAAGAACACCTTTGAAGAAACGTTTGATCGAAAGGGCTCAACACTTTTATTTCGGATTGGGTATCGTTTCTGGATGATTTTCACGAAGAACGTTTGAAGGCTGCGAAGAACACCTTTGAATAATAGAACGCAAAACGAAGAACTCCACTTACAAAGAATTTGGCTTCTTTTTGGTGTTCCTGCTGCCTTTTTTTGGTGTTCCTGCCTTCTTTTTCAATCTGGGTCTTCTTCTGTATTGTTGTGAAAAAATGAATTCTTCTTTAATTCTCTAGGCCTTCTTCTGAATTGTTGTGAAAAATGAATTCTTCTTCTTCAATTCTGGGAGTTCTTTTGTATTGTTGTGAAAAAATAAACTCTTCTTAAATTATGTCCTTTTTTTTTTCCTAACTTCTTCGTCAATTGTATTGTTGTATTGTTGCGAAAAAAATGAATGAAAGGGCCCATAGGTGAAGGAGTGAAGATTTTTCCTTCTTCGTGCTGCCACATGGTGGCTTTTAGTTGGTCGGGCGGATTTGATTAGCTAATCAAATCAATCATTCAAATTTGACTGATATATGTATGATCCATTAAATATGAGTATTCGAATGCTCGTAAAATTTGATTGACTCGTAACGTGTATATTAAATATCAATCCTATAACTATTTAACCTGAGAATTAATTTAATTTAATTCTCAATATATAAATAATTCAATTTAATTTAATATTAATATATATTTGTCCATGTGTCGCCATTTAATTGTATGCGAATTTAATATGCTTATAAATGTCACCTCGTGCTTTGTTCACTATATTTTTTTAAAACTTGGAATAACTCTTTATGTCAGTTCTTAGGGGGTGTTTTCAAAAACTTATAAGTGATTATAGTCATCTAGAATTATGTGCAAAGTAAGTTGAAGTGTTTTATTTCTCTTTTAGTAGTTTAAATGAACTATAAGCTATAAGTTATAAGCTTCAAAGATGGTGTTTTTAGTAGCTTATTAGTCTTTTTATAAAACTTTTAACTTTTTTTGCAAACACTATCAACTTTTTTTTTAATTTTCTTACAAACACCATCAACTTCTACTATTAATCATTTTTTCCATAATCACTAATTTTAATCACTTCTTTAAAACCATAAGTTTTTGCAAACACCCCCTTAATCTCTTTGGGCTTCTTTTGTACCATATCTGACTAATCATTGTTTGGCTACAACAAAAAGGGTACAATGACATAATTTTTGGTCTATGTGGATGACCTCATTCTCACGGATAAATCCACAAGTTCCTACTTCATGTTGTCACTACTTTTGCCTCTAAATTCTCAGTTAAGAATCTTGGTGAACGCTCCTACTTTCTCGGAGTGGAGGTACTACGCTCCTTCACAATATGTTCTTTTGTTCAACGAAAGTATATATCATCGATATGTTGGCTAAATACAACATGCTTGATATTAAGCTTATTCAGACACCTCTAGCACCGGGTATCAAACTCTCTTTACAGGATGGCTCAAGTCATGTTGATGCTACCTCATATTGCCAAGCTCTTAGAAGACTTTGATATCTTCTATTCACCCGTCCGGACATTGCCTTTGCAGTCAACAAACTTTCTCAATTCATGCATGTTTTTTCTAAGACACATTGTTGTGCAATTAGACGTCTCTTTCGATTTTTTTCATTGTTTCAATGATGATGATGTAATAGGGGGCTGTGATAATCGAAAAACAACTGGTGCTTAATTATATCAGTAATATTCTTTGGACAAATCCAATCTCCAGGAGTTCTTGCAAACAACGTGCACTACAAGAAAAAAGGTTTTTGGCATCGGAATTTTTTTGATACTAAAGATAAAATATTTGATTCCAAAAAGTTTTAGTATCAAATATTTTTCTGATACACATTCCGATACTTATACTCCCGATCCTAAAGACTTCGTATCAGAAAAAAAGTTCTGATACTAAAGGATTGACTCTTTAGTATCAGAAAGACCTTTAGTATTGAATAATAGTATCAATTTTCTTTGATACAACATGATATTTTTAGTATCTGAGAAAAAGAATTCTGATACTATATGCTTGTTACTTTAGTATCAGAAAGTCATTTAGTATCAAATAATGGTATCAATTTTTTTTATATAATATTACATTTATAGTATCTAAAACTTTTATCGATACTAAACATACGGTATCAATACATGTTTTCTGATACTAAAGTACCAAACTTTTCATATTAGAAAAATATTATGATACCATAGACCTGTAAACCAACAAATAACTTCATCCAAGCTTAGCCCACAAATCGAAACAATCGAATAAGTTTCTTGCTTAAGTTTCCAGCTTTACTTGAGAAAGAAAACTAGAATTTCACAAAATGATTCAAATTTATCATGTAGCGAACATAAATGAACTTAAGGGAATGTGTGCATACAAATCAAGTTAATAGAGATTTCTGGAATCAAACTTCCAACGGAGAAAGAGATCTCCCTAAAAATCGGATGCATAAAAGTAGTGATTATATAAAGAACAATAAAATAAAAACAGAAGTCCCACCCGTTCGCATTTCCTTTAACTGTATTTATCCTTCCATTGTGTCCAAGAACATGTTGAAGTTATACTGAAAAATATGTTTTTACTTTGTATAACCAAAATGGATTTTCTTATTTATTTACTGAAATAATCTATTAATCACGGTTGTATTAAATACGAATGAATGTTATATATATTTATTGTAAACACGTTCAATAAGTTAAGTATGTATTGCGTTGTAGTAAATTTGGTGATATCAGATCACAGAAGATCAAACTAACAGCTCCTCGTAATTAAGTACAAATTCACAACCCAGATGGAAATGAACAAACCATCATGAAAGGTTGAAGTATAAGACTCGGATTGGCTTGTCTTGACCAAGAGATTATACTAGTGCATTTAGATGCACTGAATAAAGACATACAGGAGGATAAATTTTTCGGTACTGAATATACAAGAATTGGACCTCAGTGGTATGTTATTTCTTAATCTCCGTCCCTTAAATAGGATCGTGTAGAATTAATAATTATTGATTTGACTTATGATAGGAGGAGAGTCAATGTGATTCGATACCTTATATCTTGGGCAATACTATTAATTACATGACGATTGCTGACATTTAATACGGAGAATCGTGTGCAAGTGCGTCTTGCTTGATTTGTCCCCTTGGTGGGCTCAGAATCTTTATCATACCAAATCTTGCAAGTGAAAATTTATTTCCGGTATGGATAATAACGTTTATCTTTACCCAAGACAAAAAAGATATTAATTAATATAAAGCTTGTTCAGTGGCTTAATTAATTAATGGACTAAGATAATTTTAAACATGGAAAATAATGACCGGGAGTCATATTATAGTAAAGTCATAATAAGAGTTAAAATGGATAATAACGTTGAACTATCTTTACTCCAAGGACAAAGATATTAATTAATATAAAAGCTTTTTCAAATGGGAAATAATTTTAAACATGGAAAATAATGACCGGGAGTCATATTATAGTAAAGTCATAATAAGAGTTAAAATGGATAGTTCAATATTAATTTTATAGTGGAGTAAATTAATATTAATGGATTTGAATAATATTTGGCCCAATATTATAACTTCATAGTCCATTGAAGGTCAAATTTTAATTCTCCTAAAGACCCCTCAAATAGCCCAAAATAAAGTCTAATTAACGAAAAGGAGAAGAAAATTTAATTTTTTTCGAAAATTTGTAGGAAAAGGGAAGAAAATATTTTCTTGATTTTCTTGTAGATATTTTGTAGAAAAAGATAAGTATTCTTGGAATACATAATTATCCCATAAATTCAAGAAGTCAAATCTTGATTCCTATTGCCTTGTTATTTTCAAAAATTTAGGGAAAAGGGGAAGAGAGATTTTTATGGAAAAATTTAATTAAGGAGAAAAAAATATAGGAGATATATTCAAGATTTCTTGGATACCAAGAAAAATATTTTCTTCCTTATTTTTCTCCTAAAAAAATCAGCCCCCCTTGTCCTATATATAGGGGATGAATATTTCATTCTCAAGTGCAATATGTGTTGAAAATATTAGAAATCCACAAAGGTGGTGGCAAAATATTTTATTTTTCTCTCTGTTAAAATCGTTCGTTTGAATCCTCCCACCGGGTTACGTTTGTGGACTTGGGACATATTTGGGAAGGCTCTTTGGGTTGATCCAAAGTCTCAACGTTTGTCTCTACAAGAAAGGTACGTAATCTCGTAACTCCTAGATTCTGCATGCTTAGAATTTACGTGGATTATATGTACGCATGATTGTTTATTTGCTTATTAGTTATTATGTTGAATTTATTTATGATTAATTCATGTTAGTAATTAATTGATTAATTTAAATATGTATTTAAAATCATCTCGAACATATCCGGGCTCCCATATTTTCCCAACAGGATGTGTTTGTCGAGTATTTATAGTGTATCTGCAACAAGAATCAAGAACATCAAATAAGAAGTTTTATTGAAAAAGTAATAACTATCTCTGCAATAAGTTTGGGGTTCAGACAACTTCAAGTTTACATACAAGGCCTTTAGATATCATATTCCCAACATAAGCTACCTCAACCAAGACATAAACTCCTTTCCACCAAAATAGTTTTACTATGGTTCGGAAGAGAACAATATGTGTTTACTATTGTTACTTCTTAATTGACAACTACTTATGCAGCATGTTCGCAGAATCACAGGGTAAATGAATCTTCTAATTATAATAACAGTTCATCACATTTGGATTCCAAGAATGACTTGTATAGACAAAATACAAACTACAATAGTTGATTACTAATATTATTCATACCTGAATTGAGGTTATTCCCCATGCTTAAAAATTAGTGCTAGAACGTCCTCTACCTTCATTTTCCCAGGAATAAAATCTGCAAGCAAATGAAATAGTAATGCAAGGTAAGATAAGATAAGATAAGGTCCTTTCACCTTGAAACTGTTGAACGTATGCAAAGAAAGATGGATCACCTGATCATCTTAATTAGTGAGCAAAATTCACATTTGACATTTTAGAATGTAAGTCTGAATTTAGCATAATACAAAAAACTAGTTCATTTGGAAAAAAACGAATGAAGCAGGGAAGATAATAGACACTCATCGCAACAGAAAAATACAGTGAAACATTATTGAGTTCAATTATGGTATCAGTTTGCTAGAATTATGTACAGTTAGTAGAAATATTAATGTCTAAACAACGTAACTGAAAAATCACTTACTTCGGTCACAATTAATTATGAAGCAGGAAACAGCGCCACTGTCAAGAAAAAATTAGATTTACATACAGATTCAGATTATACTGAAAATCGAGTTGTGAATATGAAAATATGCAAAACCAGAAACTTATGTATTATTGCCCTTTGAGCTAGTAAACAAGTTCTTGAAAAGAATTGGTGTTATTTAAGTCAGAATAGGCATTTCAGATACAATATAGATCCACTTAAGCTAAGAGTTAGTAATCTCACAGACTGAATTTTTGGAAACTTCTTACTGTACTTTCAGATGTGAAAAATGTTGTAAGAGAGATCTCTGCATCCAAAAAGTATTTCAATGAATTGACATGAAAATAACACTTTTATAACCATTCAAAATATTGGTTACAACCCAACCAAACCAAACGTCAGTAAATTTGCTGTAGATTGTGAGCTACCAAACAAAATAGAGGGATCTATAAGTCCAACAATCAAGACAAACAAAAGCGTGATATCAAAGATGCTGCGATGCAAATTATATATATATATATATATATATATAATATATATATTGGTTTAATATATATATATATTTGATATTTCCAATTGATATTCATGAGTTAACTATGTGGGCTTGAGCCCTTGTTGCCGTAATTAACTATGAATAGGTTGCCGTAATGCGAATTTTATAGGCGTTAAAAAGCTTTTTTTTTTCAGGTTAACTCATGGACTATGGAATTTCTCAGTAATCTCCTATTTGTGTTTGTAAAAGATCCACAGGATAC
The DNA here is from genome assembly GCA_037126765.1 of Stenogyne calaminthoides. Taxonomy (NCBI): domain Eukaryota; kingdom Viridiplantae; phylum Streptophyta; class Magnoliopsida; order Lamiales; family Lamiaceae; genus Stenogyne; species Stenogyne calaminthoides. The sequence continues at coordinate 23,699,007 of JBBCBC010000019.1, forward strand.
TATTGATATAGATCTATGCACGATCCTTATAAATATGGTATATAAATATATATATATATATATATATATATATATATATGACGTATATAAGTGTGATACAACAATACAACAACAATATAGAGATTCAAAAATCAGTAAGTCGAATTTACTTCTATAGCTTAAACAAATTACCGTAGTAGCAGAATACTTCATAATTGCACAGATCACGGGAGCAATTGCACCTTCTAGTTGTCCAAAAACCGAACAATTTGCTGCAGTACATCTAAATCGCGCACTATCGATATTCAATAAGAACTCCATACATCCTTTTCTTCCTTGCTCTAAATAAATAAGTCAATTGAATATCATATGACAATCGGAGTACCTGCTGGCATCAGCAACATGAGCAATGCCTGAAACTGTTCTATTGCCAACAAAGATACACCGCTGACGTATATCGGCAAGCTCCGTACGACCTCGTCGTTTTTAGCCACCCAATGCTTGAATAGATGCAAGTTGCCTACATTTAATAATCCAGAAAAGAATCCTAAGGATAACAATGTTTGCTCCTCAATTAGAGGACCCAGTGTAGGCATGAGGACCATCTGAATATTAAGTTGTGAAGTATAGTATATCAGAAATGTGAAACTCTAATGTCAAATAAAAGCTGTAACAAATCAAACGAAGAGATGAAGAAATAATGGGTTAGAAGATACATTTGATATAGTTGTTGTCAACTGGTCTTTCTTGAAGTTGGGACGTGCTTTTAAGAAATACTGCAAAGTATTAAAAAACCTGGTTAACCTGTTAGGGTGGTATCAATGCAGCTTTGAGATAAGCCTTCTTAATTTCAGATGCAGAAGCAGATAGATGAACTTCCCTGACATTCAAGAAGTAGCAAGTTACTTAACTAGACAAAAATTGTAGAATCATAGTTACAAAAGATACATGCATAAATTTACTCTTCTAAGTATCCAAGATATATCTTTTCAATGCTACACATTCAATAAGAATGTCAAATGTCTCCCTCATTTTCAATCATTTTAAGAGCACACTTTAATAATGCCACTGTGATGAAAGACTTCTCAATAAATCAAGAGCATAAACATTTCAACAATGGAAAAAATAAGAAGAAAAACAGAGAATACCTAATTATGAAAAATAGTACGGAAGTGGCTGAAAAATTAGGCAACGACCAGGGCTCAGCAAAACTTTATCCTCCATTGAACTCAATAACCTGTTCGAGAAAAGACATATATGATTTAGAAAACTAAGTAACCTCATACTGGAATTGCAATTTATTAATTAAATCAAACAATGTCCACAACTTGTTCAATATATATATGTATATATTTTTAAATCCAATCGCTCTATGAGTGTGAGGCTGAACGCTGATAAGTAATTAAAAGACAAACTATAACCGAATCTCTATGTTTATGCCTCTCGCTTGTGTAGAACGACAATAGACACCGTTTAAAATTCGGGCGAGGCTGATCGAGAATCCTAACCTGAAACCAATGATCCAGCAAACAATTCTCTTAACCGTCTAAGATTTATACATTTTCCAGAGGAGAGACGATTAGTTCCAGTAGACAAATTCATTATTGTAACACATTTTAATTAGGGTTCAAACATGACTTTTTGAATTGAAATATATAAAAAAAACTAGGGCACATGAAATCACCATATGAGATAGAAGCCAACGAAAGGCACCACATTGTTGAAGATGGACGACGGTACATGACCTAACAATTAGCCCGACTCTTGTATGGAGGCGAATCCATAGTTTCAGTCCATGACATTGAGCTTCAATGAAGAACTCGTGAAACATTGTAAATAGAAAAGGAGAAATTATCATACGATTAAGAAAATAAATTTGAGAAGACGATTGTAGGAGCGGAAATTGACGGTCCTATGCTCCGATTGAGAAGACGATTGTAGGAGCGGAAACGGAGAAGGTGTGAGATTGTGGTGCGAGAGGGAGAAACCAGAACTGAAGCCCAAATATATTAGGCTGCTGTAAAAAAAAAATATATATATATATATATATATATATCGAAGAGAATTATCCATACCAATGGGTTGCTGGAAACTTGTGTTTATCAAGGGCTTGTTTGTTTACAGCTTTAAAAGTGGTTTTCAGAATTTCAAATCTCAAATCCCCATTTGTTTATCAGGATTTTTGTATAGAATTTTAAATCCTTCAAAATTCTACTCTATAATATTTATAATACACTTATTTTACCTTTTTCAAACACAATTTTCAATACACTGTCAATCATTTATCACACACTTTACAATTATTATTATATATCCAATTTAAAAAAAATTCTCCTCATTTTTTACTTTATTATCATTATATAATATAATATACAAACACATCAATCATTAAATAATCATCCAATCATTTCTACATTACTTTTTACAATATAATATTCTTTCTATCATCTACTTTTTCAAAATCCTACTTTATCAAATCCTATAAAATCAACACTCCCAAATATATACAAAATACAAATACATTTTGGCAAAGTATAGTGTGAACAAGTTTTACGGTGAAACTGGTTAAGGAGTGTGACTTATATTACTAAATTGTGTGGTTTTTTACTGTAAAGTGTGTGACTTTTTACTGTAAAGTGTATTACTCATAAAAGTGAAGGGTGTGACTTATATTATAGCAAAGAGTGTCGTAGTGATAACTGAAGTGTGTGACTTATATTACTAAAGTGTGTGACTTATATTACTAAAGTGTATGTCTGAAAAAAAAAAATCAGTTTCATGGTGAACAAGTTTCACAGCATACCAACTCATACACTTTTTACTTTATATCAAATCCTTCCAAATCCCCTCTATAGGATTTCAAATCCCCTCAAAACTGTAAACAAACAGGGCCTAAGGAGTTTTCCGATGCTAATATTTATAATTACTAATTAGAATTATGATAAAATTAAAGGTATCGGGAATTTATCTTTTGATACCAATACTGATTAATATCGAAAAAAATAGTATTTGTTATTAGAATTATGTGGTATCAATAAATAAATTATTAATACTAAAACAATAATAGTATCAATTAAATGATGGATACTATATAATTAATGGTATCAAAAAATAAATTTCTGATACCAAAGATAATTAGTATCCTAAAAAATATATAATACAAAAACTAAATAGCATCAATAAAAAAAACTAATACAAAAAAAGCATTAGTATAAAAAATTAATGGATGCTATCTAACAAATGGCATCTAAATTTAATTTTTCGATATCAAATATATGTTGTCTATGAAAATAGTATTATGTGCAATTAAATTGATATAAAAGAGTAAGATATAGTATCAGTAAATCCATCTGATACTAATTTTCTAATACTAAAAATGATATTTCTTGTAGTGCGTGTTGTTGTAAGCTTTTCCATTGAAGTTGAGTATCGACCTATTGATGCTACAAGTGCTGAGATTTAGTGGTGTCATTCAATATTAGTTGAGCTACATATTCATCTACTCTATGCATTTTATCTACAGTGACAACAACGCGGCAACATATTTGTGTTCAAATCCAGTCTTCTACTCTAGGATGATGCACATTGCCTAGACAATCATTTTTATTTAGAATCTTGTCAAGACTTCTAAATTTTGGGGGGTTGTTTCTTTGCTGATCAACCGATTGATGCGCGCCTCTATCTCGAGCTCGTCTATCACATCTTATGCACAACAAGAATGCTCAATATTGAGGGGGTATACTGTAAATACTTACATTGTAATCTATCTGACCAATGTGGTCACTTGTACATGTATTAATAGCCTAAGGAGGATTTATAGATGTTTTGAAGATTTTTTGGCGTTTTAGTTTTCAAGAGAAACGAATGAATAAATTATATTGTAATATATAATAACCAAAAAATTGTAGTGAAATTAAATACTGTTTGTATCAAATTGTGTTCTTAAAGAAGAAAAAACGTGAATATTCTAAGTCTTTACATAGTCCATATATAAAAATTCAAGACATGTCAAGCTTGGGATTGACCTAAAATTTGTAATGTCGATCGATTGTGACCATAAGAAATTAAATCAATAATTTAAGACAACACACAGGATTGCTACATATAGCATCGTGAACATGAAAAAAAAATTATAGACTGAATTATTGCAATTTATATAGTGAAATAATGTTTTTTTTAGGACAGTAATTTGGGGGTTGTGTTTTAAGGACAATAATTTTACAGGCTTGAAAATGTGGGACAATATGTTTTAAAATTTGTAAATATAGGACAATATATTTTAAAATTTGTAAATATAGGACAATATGTTTTAAAATCTATAAATATAGGACAATATGTTTTCAAATTTGTAAATGTAGGACAATTTTTACCCCAAATAAGCCCAAATCTCATGTGACATTTCAACCCAAATATAGGCTCGATTGTCCTACATTTACATATTTTAAAACATATTGTCCTACACTTACATATTTTAAAACATATTGTCCTACATTTACATATTTAAAACATATTGTCCTACATTTCCAAGTCAGTGAAATTATTGTCTTTAAAACACAACCACCCCTAAAATACTGTCCTTAAAAAATATTTTTCCCATTTATATATGCAAATATTCTCCAAATTATTATCTTTGTATAATCCACATATAATGGCACATATATACATATATATGGATTGCACTAGGCAGATGGGAATGTTTCAAATTCAAATCCTTCACCAGCAAAAGCTCTTGCAACCCTCATCTTCAGAGTGGGCAAGTTCATAACCTCCTCCTGTGCAATCTGATTTAATAATCCAAATACAAAGTTAAAACTAGTAACTAATTAGATATATATATATAAAGCTTAAAAACAATGAGTATATCTCACGTGCATTAGGTGCACATTGAAATTCAGGGATGAATTTTAAACATGCAAATTGTTTACACTGAAACACGATACTTGTGTCAACTGTCAATAGAAAAAGTTGCATGTTTTAATTAAGCAAGTTTTATGTTTAAAAATTCACTTGAATTGCACAATGTACCTGGTGTACACAATACCTTGCCAGAAATTAATTTGTAATGGCTCTGTCACATATTTTGTTTCATGTATATATGGCCACAATTTTCACATAATCAGGTACACATATACTTCCTCCATTTTGTAATAAGTGTTCTTTTACTTTCCGTTGCTTGTCCAATATTTTTACATTATTTCTCCCAAATTTGCCTTTATTTTAACTCCTTATAGTGTGAGAGAATTTCTTATGGTAAGAAAAAACATGAAAATTGGTAAAAATAGCATTCATTAAACAAAGACAAATTTGTCAACGCATGCCCTTTTCAATTAATTTCACTAAAAAAATTCTAAAAAGACACTTATTACAAAATGGAGGGAGTGTTAAATATAAACGCACGCATGAATGAATAAACTAATGAAACGAAACATAATTGTGTATGTTAAAATAGTGGGTCTCATGTGCATCTAGGTGCACCGTGCACTCATAGTGCATTTTAGAAACATAAAATTTGGTATACTGAAATATGCAATTTGTTTACACTGAACATGCAATTAAATAGTTGTGCGGTTTAGTGTAAATAAGTTGTATCTTTCTGTATAACAAGTTGCGTATTTTTAAAATGCACTATAAATGTACGGTGCAACTGAATGCATACAAGACTTACCCATGATAAAAAGGGAACTTACACGCAGAGTGAAGGTGAAGACATAATTTTGAGAATCAGAAACCAAATTAGAGGATTTAATATTGAATGTTGAGAGGGAATGAAGGGCCTTGTATAGAATGACACCAACTCCTTTCCCTTTCTTGGAAACTATTCGCACGTAAAACCCTCCTTCCTCTACTTCAAATGTATCCATCTGCAAATTCATAATTATCAAATAAATTAAATTAAAGCTCCATTTGGATGGATGGATTTGAAAATCGATGGATTTCACACATAAATCATATTCTCCAATGAATTTACAAATACTTAAATGTAAGAGTTTAGGTAAGAGAGTGAAGGAGGAGAGGGGAAAGGGGTAGAGATAAGAGGATTTCACAAATGACTAGATTTTGATGAGGATTTGAAATCCCTCCACTTTAAACTAACTTCTCAAATCTAAATATTTGTAAATCCATTGAAGAGTGATAATTTGTATGTGAAATTCATGAATTTTAAATCTATTCATCTAAATGGAGCCTAAGACATCATGAAATCAAAGTTGCACTTAAACAGCAAATTGTTATACATCTGAATATCATAATTATTAGTCCAAATCAGATGATATGTCATAACTCTCAGGTTAAACTTGTTTATAATATAAAATTTATATCATTACACCGACAAACTAATATCATAACACTTATCAATAGATATTACTACGTTTATAAATTGATATCATATCATTAAATGCTAAGATAATGTTATCAATTTTATAGTATGAACAATTGTATATGTCATATACCTTGAAAATCTTGTTGATAGTAGGAGTAGGGCATAAACTTCTAGCAATCTTGTTTTTAGATTTTAGCTTATTTTTGTGATTATGATTTCCAGTTGTGAATGATGACTCAAGGGCAGCAATCTCAGATTTGAGCTTCTTGGCCTGCAATTGCAAGTCTTGCACATATAGCACTGCATCCCCAATTATTGAAGCTTTATCCATCTGCATGTATAATCCAATATTTTACATCACAAATCGTGCATTTACAAAAATATATGTACATATGATATAACAGCATTAGCACACTATTACAAGCTCTAGTCAAAGTATTATTATAAAGCCATTTAACAATACATATATATGGTTAAGTCAACCATTCTTTTGAGCAATTATGCATGAGTTGACATTTAATGTTTTAGCATTATACGTGTATGATATGACAATTGAAGTGATCAAATATGCAATTCAACATTAGAAGATAAGATCTCATTTTGTACGCATATTAATGTGTGTAGATCATCAAAATACAAAGAGTATTTCATCATCAATTTCAGATATCCACTCTTCTATGCAAGTTCGAACTTTTAGATGAGATGACATACTAATGTGTAGAATACCCGTAAAAATACTTAAAAGTCAAAGTCTCATGTAAATCACTGTACAATTGATTTACATGAGTATTTAATTAAATGGTATTAGTTGTTTCATTCAAAAGTATTAGTATAAAACAATTGTATCATTCAATTAAATGGAACTTGATTAATACCTTGGATATACGTACAATACAACATGCAACATTAATGGGATTTAAACCAAATTCGTCCCATAATTTTCCACCTTTATTGAAATGGTCCCGTAATTATCAACATTTTCAATTTAGTCCCACAAAAATTTAATTTATTCCAATTTAGTCCCAGACCATCGAAAATCACCAAAAACACTCAAAACAACGTCATTTTAAGGGTGAAAAATTATGGGACGAATATGATTTAAATCCCCAACATTAACTAAATGAAACCAAAATATACAAAATTAAGCTTTCATTTTTCCATGAGATAAACATAAAAACCTACCTTTGTGATGTTAGGAACTAAAGAGCGCAAAGCATAGAGCTTCTCCTTCATTCGGCCTCTCCTCCTTCTCTCTGAAATCAACGTTCGAGATCTATCAATCTTCTTACTCTTCTTCTGCGTTGCAGAGGATTCCTCCTCCTCCTCCCCCCTTTCTTCTCCTACGACATCGTTTTGAAACTCGTTCTCCGTACTACAATCACGACTATTTCCGCCAACAAAGTTCATCGAAACGTCGTCGTTGAATTCAAACAACTGATCATCGAAATCAAGGATTTGAGAAGTGAAATTGAGAATAGGGTTAGATGCATTCTCTTCTTGGATAAGATCAATGAACTCATCCAAATTGGTTTCGTTATCCATCAAATCTAATATCCCATAATTGGAACTTGGAAATTCTTGGAATTGGTTTATTCCTGTTTCTTCTCTGCCCTCCATTTTAAACCTTTTTTTTTCTCTTTTATTTGAGTGGTTTTTGTTTAATTACATGTATTTATAGGAATATGGTGGGAATAATATGCAATCTGATTTTTTGAGAAGTCAAATTTCATTTTTTGTTTTTCTATTTCTAATTGGTGTATTTTGGAAGTGCTTAATTGACAATTTTAAAAGATAATTTAAAGTAAACGTCTTTGACAATCATTAGTTGTGCAAGCACTTGATCAGTCTGACAACGTGTAGGTGGGACATAAAAAAATTACAAGTACATACATATATATATATATATAATTTTTGGATGTTATTATTCGTCAATTAATGTTTCAGATATAATAGAATGAGATCTCATGTGCAGAAATTAGATGATGCTTTTATAAACATTAATATAATTTTATCACTACAAAAATATGAAAAATATAAGTTTGCATATATAGGATCAAATTATATGGTTTTCATGTTAATATACATGACATGAGTAAGTCGATTGAATGCGTTGTTAGAGAAAATGAGTGCAGTTATTAATGATTATGAGTTTAAATCTCATATTTACCTTTTACCGAGCCGGCCACAGGTTTGAGAACATGCATGTCATTCATTACATTAGGATAAGATTTATCGCTAAATCTTGTAAGTGTACCGTGCATTTTAGAACCGTGTGTTTTGTTATACTGAAATATGCAATTTGTTAATTACATTGAATGTGCATCTTTCAGTATAACATGTTGCACGATTCTAAAATGCACTATGAGTGCACCAGGATGCACATGAGACCCACTCAAATTTATCTACGTCCATTTTGAGATAGTAACGACGTGTAATTATGATAAAAATTTGTGTGAATCCGAATTAATTATGAATTCCATTTTTTCAAAATCATTGTTATGCACAAAATTTATTACTGTTATGTGTTGCGAGTCGTTTTATATGGAGAATATTATGTGGCTAATTCGATGACAACTCACAAACAAAATATGTACGTGTAAAATATGATGTAAATAAAAGGAATTTGTTGACTCAGTTCGTCAAGAAATGATTACTCTGGGGGTGTTCCAAGCCAGGGATGTAGTATTATGAGTTTTACACGTACAATACATGATACATCTCATGAAGATGAATCGTTATGGATGAAAATGATTTGGAGAGTAAGCATATGAGTGCTAGGGATTTTTCTTAACTCTGGAATTTTTCTGAACCTTACCCCTCTGGGAAATTTTTTGTGAACCTTACCCCTCTGGGAAATTTTTTGTCCACCTTACCCCTCTGGGAAATTTTTTGTCAACCTCTATCTTGTTGTTTTTTCTTCTATTTATAGTACTTTAACAAGCATGAGCTGGTTTGACAAGCATGAGCTGGAGACTTCGGGCCTTTCAAGAACTCATGTAATGTTGCCACGTTTCCAACTTCGTCTTCCTGGTTGATCTTTGCATTTGCTTGTTTATAAGGCACTCTTTTGGTCGTCCAAATCAATCTTTTACTCGACTGAATGCTTTGTTCGCCCCATCAAACCATATCAATTTTATGTCGGAATATTGTCCTCATCGAGCATGTCTGAGTTCTTCAGGTTGTCTGAGCCCTCAGGTTATCTGAGCTTCGAGCATACTGACCCCTCAGGTTGTCTGGGCCTTCAGGATGTCTGAGCCTTCAGGATGTCTGAGCATCGAGCATACTGACCCTTCAGGTTGTCTGATTTCTCAAGTTACTCAGGCTTACTGAGTTCAATTCTTCTGAATTCGGACATCCTGACCCTGAGGTCACTTGACTAAGGCTATCTGATTTCTTCTTTGCTCGATTTGATCAGATCAGCATCTTTTCTGGGTCATACCTGTTTGCTCGGTAAGCTGGCGAACATTCCTGTTTGCTCGGTAAGTGGGGAGCCGATGAGCAAACTTGCTCGTTAGGCGAGAGGCGATCCGCCGAACAAATGATGTTTGCTCGACGAGCTAGCGAACAAAACTCACTTTGGTAGGCGAGCATGCTCGCTTGGTTGACAAGTGGCGAGCTGGCGAACAAACTTGTTTGGTCGGCGAGCGGCGAGCACACTTGTCCATCGAGCATGATTATTTTAATAGTTGAATATTACACGTGTCTCTCTTACGTGTTCGATTAATGCTGAATAGTTATATCGAACACAACAATACCCCCCAGCTGGGTCGCTTTGTTTTCATCATGGGGCCCGGCTGTTATAATTTGTTTGGGCCATAGTAAGTGTCATTTCGTATTCTGTGCCGGATTTTCAATATTGAACCCGGTATCTATAAATACCTCATTTTTGCCGCCTCAGTGCCCTTTCTTTCTTTACTTCTTCTTCTTGCTTTCATTCTCTTTCTTTTCTGAAACTTCTGGCAAGGGCTTTCCTGTTTCGGCGACGGATTTTATTCAGGTAACTATTTCATCCCCTTTTTAAATCCGATTATGGCTTCTCGTTCAAACTCTTCTGCCTCAATAGAATCGGACCACCATAGTTTCTCCTCCCCCTCTTTCTGTACAATCCCTCGTAGCAACGCTAATGCGTCGGAGATAAATGCTTCGGGATCAAGGTCTCGTTGGCAAGTTCGGCAGCCGTTTGCCATTCTTTCCTCCGATTCCGATGATGCCCTAAATGAATTAGATAGGGACATAGCCCGTAGTGATTTTTTGGATGATTTGAGTGATAATTCTTTGCCCCAACCCCAAATTAGGTCTAGGGTTGTAGCTAGTCTTGATATGAATAGGAATGATGATAATGTGAGGGAGGAATTCTTGATGGCTGTGAATATCGATGAGTCGAACAGAGGGTTATGCGGCGAGCAGAACACTGAACTCGATATCCCTGTTGGTGTCCCTCATAGCCCAACATATAACGAGTATAATGCTCGTTATAATTTTGATTGGCCCGAACAACCTCATAGAATTAGGGTTGAGAATGAGTACCCAGTGAGCAAAATTGCGAGCATAATTGATGTTGATATGCTCGCTCAGCTGTATAGAAATTACGAAACCCCCAAAGATGTCTTTTTCTGGACACCTGGTCCCGATGAGCGAGCAGACCAGCCCCCTGAGGGTTGTGTTGCTGTGAATTTGGACACGATGGAAGCGGGCCTTCGGTTTCCACTCCATCCGGCTATCACTCGTTTGCTCGTAGAATGGAACATTACCATTACGCAGTTGAAGCTGAATGGGTGGCACATGATTATGAGCTTCTTGACTTTGTTCGGCAAAATGAAGCCCGTATATTATCCCACAGCAGCTGAACTCGCACGACTAGTGCATTTGACCCGTCCGAAGGGCGAACATGGATGGCTGTTCATGCAGGCAAATGCTAAGTGCAAAATCATTGAGGATGTGCCGAACAAAATTAGTGATTGGAAGGAGAAATTCTGGTTCATTGGGGGCGATTGGAAGAGCCCGGCTTCTGGAAGCGAACCAGATGCTCGTTTAGACATCCCCACTGATTTTGGGGTTTACCGAAGTAAGTATTTTTGTGTCTTTTGCTCTTCAGCTTGAACTGATTTTAACTTATTCTTCATTTCAGGAATTCCAGCTGCGACGGACAAAGAGACCAACGACGGCTATTTTAGCAGCGTCTGGCAAATCGATCTCGAGCCTCGCTCAGAACGATCTGTGAAGACTTTGAATACCGCCGATCAAAGGAAGAAAGGAGGCTTGTACGTGCCCCCTCACCATCTTGTTGCTATTAATCCCGCTGGTAAGGATTGTTTTTTTGCATTTGCATGTTTTGTACTGTTTGCTCGTTGTTTCTCTTTCTTGCATAATGAACTGTTTTATCTATAGCTTTCCCTGTTGTTACTGTTGTCATGAGTACATCCGAGCATACTGAAATGGCTCGAAGAAAAAGACCTCAGGAGCTTGCTCGAATTCAAGCCGAGCGGGAGGCTCAGCGAGCAAATCGAGGGGAAGCGAGCAGGGTGAGCCGAGCATCTGTGTCTGGCCCTGGGGAGTCAAGCCGACCAAAGAGGACAACTCGTTCGGCCGAGCAGGGGGCGAGCGAATAGGCTCCGTTGCCAAAAAGACTAAGGATGGAAACCGACGAAAGGGGGGGGTTTGGCGTGCTCGAGACGAGCATCGATCTTTGTTAGGGAGACCCCCACTTAGGGCGATCGAAATAGCCACCTCGTAGTCGGTCCGGTCGCTCAAATAGTTGAAATGGATGTTGGGACATCTTCTCCACCTCCTGCTGGACCCCGAACTTGGACCCCTTTGAACCCCGAGCTCCGGTCCCCCGAAGATAAATCATTTTTGGGATGGGATCCGGCTCGAGCGAACAGGTACGTTTTGTTCGCTTTATTGGAGTATTTGTTGTTTCATTGATTTTGGTCGCTTTTGTCATGTTTGTTTGCTCGGGTGTACATGCAGGTTGAGCAGATTGGGGCCTTTGATGCCCGAATTGAAAAATTACTACTGCTCGCCAAGTGTTCGCAAAGTTCATGGCATTCCCGAGCATGTTCAGAAGGCATGTGAGACCCCCATTCGAGCATGGACTACTGAGCTGGAAGAGGCCACCAAGGGTCCAACACCTTTGGAAAACATGCGACTTAGCCTGGTACACCAGGGCCAATCTTTGGTCATCCTTGAGAAAGCTTATGCTGAGTCCGCCAATCTTCATGCCAACTACTTGGCTCTGATCAGAAGTTTTGAAGAGAAGGTGAACGAGTCACATAAAACTTCGGGATGAAGTGAGGTTGGCTCAGGGACAGATATCCTTTGCTCAAGCAGATGCTCGTAAGGCTCAAGAGGATGCTCGCCAGGCTCAGGAAGTTGCTCGCCAGGCAAGGGAGGAGTTAAACCTTGCTCAGGAGGAGGTGGTCGGCATACGGAGAGTTCAGAATGAAATGAATGTTGAGCTTCGCAAACTTCGTACTGATGTCGAGGTCATGGAATGCGAGAAGAATTTGCTCGGCCAACAACTCATCATTGCTGAAGAGACCAACACTCGTTTGGGTCTCGAAAATTCAAGATTGCACAGTGAGGAGTATGTTGATTCCATGTCGAACTTTTCTTACATATGTTCCTTTGCCGATGCCATCCGGGTTCGCCGCCACACGCCATCGGGCGAACAAATTGCCCCGCTCATATCCAATTTTCAGCAGTACCTGATCGACAACTCCCCAGATTGCAACCTTCCGATGTCTGATTTGAACGATCTGTGTGATTTCTTCAATCTTCCTGAAGGGATCGAGATTGATGATCCTATCCTGGATGTGGAAGATGGCTCGGATCGCGGACATTGCTAATGTCGTCGACCAAACTCTCCAAGCCGAGACGTTCGATCGAACACAACAAAGGGACCTCCTGTGGATCGAGCAAAGTGTACTTCTGGCGAAAGCAGACCGGGCTCGACCATCTTTGGAGGAGCCGTGCTGAGGGGGGCCGAAAGCATGGGGCAGGATTTGTTCGATACTTCGCTTCCTCCCACCCCCAATAATGAATTTGTCCCTTAGTGTAATTTTTTGCTCTGCTGAACAATCGTTGTGTAATTTTTGTCTTCTTCTCTTTTTTAGCTCGAACAATTTTTATTTTTTTTTTAACTTGCGTAATTTCTTGCCTTTTTCTCTTTTGTTCGAACAACTTCAAAATTGAATGGTTGAATTTACATTTTGAACAGTTTCCTCTAACCTGATCGTTGAGGATGAATGTTGTTGCTGATGAATAACTGATACTTGTGTTGCTTGATGTTTGCCTTGCTTGCCTTGCTTTCTAGTTTATGCCTCTTTTCTTCTGAATGAATTCGAACATTGTGTTTGCCTATGTCCCCTCCTGACTTCTTTCGTTTTTTATTGTCTTATTGATGTGCAATCGGTTGATCGTCTTATTTAGGTGCGATCAGATGAGTTAACTTTATGCAACCCCCCCTTTCTTGGTTCGCGATCGTCTTATTTAGGCGCGATCACTTCGTACTAGGGCCGTCTTATTTAGCTGCGACCCCGCACTCATCACTCGCTTTTTACTTCTGAATTATCTGTAAAGACGAGTCGTCTTTTTAGGCTCTGCGTACCCATTACTCGCTTTTTTTGATGCGGGTGATCGAGTACTGAACTCGTTAATTAAATCGGTGAACATAGACTTCGCCTCGTTAAATGTTTTTGTTCGGGCCGTCCGGCTTAGGTGCGACCTCTGATAGGCTTCAACTAGAAAATCTTAACAAACAATAATTTTTTTGCAACACGTTGTATTCTATTACAACCTTTACATTTGAAGAAGACTGCCTATTACACATAACTATAGACATCAGACTATGGTTTTGTTGAATTCAAAACCTTGTCTTGAATAGACACGAGCTGGCCTCACCTTGTCCGCGGAATTGATGTTGACAAGCTCGAGGCGCATCAGCCTGTCTACCCTTCTTTAAATAACATGCTCATGCAGCAGCAGCAGCATAAGCGTTTGTCCCTCCTGGACAAGTTGTGATTATCGGCAACGGACATGGACAGCATGTGGCGAAGCAGCACGCCGCCGCCTATATCAGGCGCGAGCAAATCCTCTGCTCGCACCATTTTGTCCCCTTCAGTAGATGCTTGAGCATCAGCATCCGCATGTTGGTTCGAGCGGATACTACGGCATCCCTCCCCTTCGGAGGAGATTTTGGGGATGCGTAGGGGACTAGTGATTTACTACTGCATAAGCAGTGAGTAATGTGGAGTGGCAACCATGACTCTGCCGAGCATCTTGAGTCTGTAACGAGCGCCAACCTGTGCACGGCGTGTCACATGGGGTATAAAGCTCGCACTAGGACAAGTGTTAAGACAGATGCTCGATTCAGCAGAATGATAACCAAATCGAGTGTTGGATTCTTCGTCTGGAGGCATACCGAACAAACTTTCTTCCGATAACTGTAGTATTTTTTCTTTTTATCTATTTTTCTCCACTTTCTTCAGCTATCAATATGCCTCTATTTATAGTACTATCCCAAACAGGTGCTGGCATAGCTAATTGGTGTTGGCCTTCTTGCTTTAACTCCTCCTTTTGACATATGTCCGCTTTGAATCCTCCTTTTGACATCTGTTCGGTTTTTTGCCAGCTCTTATTCAAGGATTGACACGTTCCTTTTTTGGTTGCCACCACTTCTCAACTTGTTTTGACACGTATCTTCTATCTTTCAATAGTGTTGGCCAGAATTTCTTCTAGAAGATTTGTGTCGAACAAGATTTGTGTTGAACCTTTCGTCTTAAATGAATGTATTCTTTTGGCCTTTGTGCTCGTTTCACTGTCCCCTTATGTTCGTCATTATGCTCGTTTAATGGTGTGGCCGATTATGTTCGCCAATTTTCGTCATTCGATAATATTTTTTTTTCAAATTTGACGATTCCACGAGTAGGACAATGGGACTCCATTCGGTCTTCCAAATCATACGGGCGGAAACGCTCAAACTCGAATGAATGGACCTTCCCATGCTCGGCCGAACACACCAGTTGGCACCCCGTTGCTCGTCTTAAAATCACCAACCCACATTAAACCTCAAGGTTCGGACTTTGGAGTTGTAGAACTTTTTCCGATCTCTTTTGTACATGGCATTCTTGAAATCAACCTCCGTCCTTCTTTCTTCTAAGAGTCTTCAAGACTCGGCGAACTTTGGTCATTGATGTGCTCTCTCAAAAGTCATTGTCCGATGACTCGGAATCTTTATTTCGTAACAAAAGCTCGCACCAAATGCCAGGTAAACGGGGTTCTATGATGTTCGAAACTTGTTCGAAAGGCCCATAATATTTCGAAACTCTTCAAAACTATCCTCCCCCCTTTATCAAGTCCGCCTTGAGGGTATGCTTGATAATTTTATTAACCAACTTGTCCGTTTGATTGGGGATAATCGGAGTTGAGTAATGCTTTTTAATGCCCCGAAGCCACAATTTTGTCGAATTCACTTCCATCGAATCGCTTTGCCGTTATCCGTTACTAATGATTGGGGAAGCCCAAAGCGATAAATGATATTTTTCCAAACAAAGTTCCACATTCTTTGTTCGAGAATAACGGCCAGAATATAATTAGCCTCAACAAATTTTACTCCATTGTCATATGGGCCGATCAAATCGATTCCCATTTAGCAAATGGCCATTAAAGCACTAGTTCCTCGTTGGGCTATGAATAAGTCATTATTTGTGGCACGATGAAATCAAAATCTTTTTTATGGGTTGGCCAATAATAACCTTTGTTGAAATTTTATGTCTAGTTGAGCCCACGGTATGGTTTCCGATACTCCGAACCAATCGCTCGCATTACATGACCCTCTTCGGAAAATCTTGAAAACTTGTTTTGACAAATGCCATCTACATACATATGCCATGGTTGGCCTTTATTCTCGGGGAGAAATCCCTTTTGTAAGTAATTTAAAATTGGATATCCGTCAACTTGACCATAAAATTGATGGCCAAGTTGTCCCACAATGTCCGTGTTCTCATTCATTATCAGCGTGCAAATCGGGCGTTCTATGTAAACTTAATGATCAAGCAACTCCTTTACTAGTTCTAACTTTGTTCACCGGGCCTCACTTTTGAGATAATTATCCGAAAATGGTTGTAAATCATTAGCCTCTGAATTCCCATTGTCATAGCCATGTGTAACCCAAATGTCGGCTTCATTATTTGTGAGGACTTGTCCACGCTTTTTCCTCTGAATCTTGAACTTGTTGATGTGGTCTACATACATATGCCATGGTTGATCGAAAAGTGGATATGTCATTGACCAAAAATTGTATGGTCGTTCTTGTTATTTTGAACACTGCAATTAGCCTAACTCCACCGCCCACTGAGTAGATTGGAGGACTTGTCATATGCTAATTTTTATGGTCGCAATGGAACACTCATACGAGCATATGCTAATTTTTCTAATGGAGGGTAGGAGCTACGGCTTCTTTTGAGCACTTGTGTTGGGAGATGAATTTTAATAAAGATTTATGATTTTGATTAGATCCCAAAACCCCCGAAAATATGACATGTTTCGAATGATCTTGATAAGTTGAGTCGATTCGGTTTTTAGAATATTCAGGGATGTTATCTGCGAAATGTATAGTCGCAGATATAGTTCAGATATAGTTATCAAGACTCAAGAGGGATACCGAGTAAATCAAGACTCAACGAGAAGACTCAAAGACATCAATCAAGATAAACTACAAAGATTCGTAAGACCTCAAGACTCGTAAAACCTCAAGACTCGTAAGACATCAAGACACAAAGATCAAGAATGAGAAACTAAAGATCAAGAATATCAAGGCACACAGAATTATCAAGAATCAAATGAGGTAATCAATGCTCAAGATGAACTCAATGTTTCGAGGCAATCAATATATCTATCCGGCTGATGCAATATCGAGAAGATCGCGATTCCTTAGAAAGTTAGATATCCGCCAAGACATTCAAATGCGCATAAAAGGAACTAAGTCGGCGTTATTAAGGTATATCAAACTCAGAGTTTGTAACCAAAAAGAGCCATTGAAGGTGTCTACCTTTAATTGGAGACAAAAGTCAAAAAGAGAAAGACAACATCGCACTATATCGACAATCGACAAAGGATGTGTCTCTGAAAAAGATGTCAGATGTACAAAACTTCCAGACTGCAAAAAGTGAAGACCGGCTACATGGAAGGTTATTGCCTAGAAAGTGTTAGGGAGTTTCAAACCCTAAATATAGTCGTTTCACAAACCACAAGAGGGAACTCACGAAGCTGTCTCTCCAACGGATAGTTTTCAAGAGTGACCTTGATGTATGCCTATAAATACTGGTGACCCTCTACATTGTAAGGTTACGGGAAATTTATACGCAACTTAAGAGCTCAAGCTTATTCTTGTAAAAGTTAAAAGCACTTTCGAAAAACTTAGAATTTCCCAAGTGCTTCAATATTGAAGAGAGCTCACTATACTAAGCCTAGCTTGATAAGAATTATCCAAAGCTTAGTCGAGATATCCTAACCCTTGCATTGTGCTTCATTGTAAAGGATATCTCATCCTAGTTGGAAACCAACCAAGAAACCCCAAACCCTTGTGAAGGTAGTTGGAGTGTGTTTGTTGGTGAGAAGTGTTGTAAAGAGTTAGTAAACTACGGAGTAGTCGAAAAAACTCTAGAGGAGAAGTTAGTAAGCTATAGGGGTAGTCCGAAAGCTTGTGTGTGATTGAGTAAGTAAACTACGGAGGTAGTCGAAAAGCTCAAGGTCGGGTTGAGTAAGTAAACTACGGGAGTAGTCGTAAAACTCGTATCGAAGTTGAGTAAGTAAACTACGAGGTAGTCGAAAAGCTCATAAGTTGATAGTGAATTTCTCTCAAGAGCCGGGAGAGAGTGGACGAGGGAGCTTGAGTCTCCGAACCACTATAATTGATGTGTTCTTTATTGCTTTCCTTATATGTGCTTATCATTTGCATTGACTTGATTTTGAAAGCATACTTTTCAATCGATATTCAGTTGGAATCAATCCAATCGAAGTTGCATAAGTGAATCACAAATAATCACTATTTCATAAAGGGAAGGTTTTCGCGCAAGCTTAAAACGAGTATAAACTAAGGACCAAACCATTCAAGACAACCGAGTAGCTAGAACAGATAGTTACCAAACCGAACGTGCTCTTACGAGGGTTCATGAAGTTAGTTATCGATCCAAGCAACTCAGGGATCTCTCGACACTCGGGACTCGGGTTGGGATTATCCGAGGTTTACGAAAGCATTTCGGGATCATCCTTTGTCTCGATGACTTTGACTCGAGCGATCTGTCGCTTCTCGTAACCTAATCTTGAGATTATCGACCCAAGTGACCTCGAAGAAAAAAAGTTTTAAAAACACTGAACACGTGTATTCCCCCCCCATACACGTGTAAGACTCGTTTGCACCGGGACCAACAACTTGGCTTACATAATAAATGGGCAAGTGGGTCGTCCCCTCTGCCCGAACGAGCACGGTGCTAATTGCTTGCTCGAATGCAGCAAGATACAGATAAAGTTGTTCGCCTGGAACAGGCTTAGACAATGTTTGAGTATCTGCAAGGTACTGCTTTAATGACTCGAATGCATTTTGGCAATGCTCTGTCCACTGGAATTTCCCTTTCTTTAATGCATCAAAGAAAGGTTTGCATTTGTCCCCAGTTCGTGATATAAACCAGCTTACGGAAGCTAAACGTCCGGTTAATTTTTGGACCTATTTCACACTCCTGGGGGCCTGCATGTCGAGCATGGCTTGAAAATTTGATGGGTTCGCTTCAATTCCCCGTTGACTGACCATATGTCCGAGGAATTTTCCCGAGTGAAACCCAAAGCTGCATTTCTTCGAATTTAGCTTCATGTTATACTCCCTGAGAATATCAAACGTTTGTGCGAGGTGGGTGATGTGGTCTTCCTTGTGTTCGTTTTTCACCACAATGTCATCAATATACACCTCCACTGTTCAACCGATATGTTCGTCGAACATTTTGTTCACCAAACGTTGATATGTTGCTCCGGCATTCTTTAATCCGAATGGCATGCATTGCCAACAATACATATTCTTTTCACTGCAGAATGCCGTATTCTTTTGATCGTCCGGATGCATGGGTATTTGGTGATAGCTAGCAAAAGCATCCATGAAGGTCATGAGCTCATGGCCTGCTGTATTATCGACCAAATAATCGATATGCGGCATCGGGAAATTATCTTTCGGGCATGCCTTGTTTAAATCAGTGAAATCAATACATAGTCTCCAAGTTCCATTAGACTTGTGGACGAGCACAGGGTTCGCAAGCCATCTTCGGTATTTTACTTCTCGAATCAGTTTATTGTCGAGCAACTTTTTGATTTCACTATTCATGGCCGCATATTTCTCCGGACTGAACTTTCTGCGTTTCTAAATAACTGGAGTTTGTGTTGGATCAAGATTGAGGGAGTGACATGCATGTTTAGGATCAATGCCAACCATGTCCTCGTGCGACCAAGCGAACACATCCAAATTTGCTTGAAGGTATGCGATTACTTCTGTTCGAAAAGGTCTGGTAATTCCGAACCAATGAACACTTCTAACTCAGGTCTATTCTGGTCGATATTGATAGACTCCAGTTGTTCGACAGGTGTTGCTCGCTTTCTTTTTTGCTTCCACCGAGGATCTTCGATTGACCCCCGGTGTTTGTCATCTACCTCCATAGGTTCAAAACCTACACGAGGTTCTAGGTCCAATAGCTCGCTTGGCGGATCAATGTTCATTAGATCTGGGAGATCTGGGACATGAGTCACCATCCCGAATTCTGTGTTCGCGGGTTTTGTGTTCGCGCAGGGAGGTGTGCTCGTCAAAGGATATTTTGGCAGTGTATTTGCCTGTTGGCTTGACTCTCCGATCTCCCATGTTTGCTCCATCATGTTAACGATATTTTGCTTTTCTGGTGTACATGATAGCAAACAATCTCGAGCTTTCTTCTGATCGTCTTTTACACTACCCGTTCCATCTTGTGTTGGAAATTTGACACAGTAATAATAAGTAGAATAGGCAGCCTTAAATTCCTTAATAAACGGGCGACCTAGAAACCCGTTATAAGTAGACAGAGCATCGACGATTACAAAATCTAGCATTCTAGTTCGTCGGATCTCCGGATTTAGAGTTGATTCTAACTCGACTCCTAACCTGATCATACCGTAGGGTCGGGTTACAGATTCCCCGAATCCCATAATGGTATGATCACATGGTTCAATATAGCTACTCAAGTCCCCAACTTGCTTTTCCATTTGGTGCAGAGTATCGACGAACAAAATGTTCGCATATGCTCCGGTATCGACCAGGAGGCGGTGCACCTTCAACCCGAGGAGACGAGCGTTGATGGTTAGAGAGTCATTGTGGGGGGTGATTATGCCGTCGAGATCGTCTTCTAAAAACATGATTTGGTGAGAGTGTGGCGTGCTAGCTGATGTGCTCGCCACCTTCACCTGATGGATGCTTTGCATGGCACGCATCTCCATCTTCTTTCGTTTGTTCGATAATGTTGGTGCCTGATAACATCCACCCACTGGACCATAATCAGGACGTATCATGTGGATCTCTTGACTTTCTCGACCTCTACCCATAGTAGGAGCCCCTCTTTTGGGTAATTCAGACTTCTTACGAGATTCTTCAGGATAACTGTCAGATGTTTGTTCGGACTTTCGCTTACCCCTACGATCTCCTGTTTTTTCTGTTCGGGAGTCTCTGCTCGCCGACTTTTTAAGGAACTGGGTAAGACGATTCTCCTCGTATAACTTCCAAAGCTGACGAAGTAAATCATGATAATCTTCTGTAATATCCCCGATGTACTCGTGATAATTACAATATTTGGAAGCATTAAGCCGATGCTTGTCCATTATGATTCTTCGAGGCCTATCCAACATGTCCCGATCCTTGATTTGGTTAAAAATTGTTTCTGCTGAAACGCCCAGAAGACTTCGTAGGGCGTTTGCTTCTGCTCTTTCTTTGAATGGTTTGAAAGACCCTGGGGGTTTATACTCCCCCCTCATTCATCACTTTTTCCCAAAAACTTTCTTAGTTGTTGTTTCCTGACCCAATCGTGACTGGGCGAGCAGATCCTGCATGGCTATGATCTTGGTTGCTCGCTCTCGGAATTCGGAATATGTGTTCGGCCAATCTTGATGCATGGCTTTCCACATATCAGTATTCAGGGTCAGGCCTCCGACCACCGCGAGGATCTTGTCATCCTCTTCAACTGGGACCCCATCATACAAACATTTATCAAATCTTTTGATGTATGCTCGATCAGACTCACCCCTTAGTTGGGAAAAATGCGCCAACCTTTGTTTTGGCGCTGGGCGAGCACACATGGATGAGAAATGGGACAGGAATTTCTGTCCCAACTGAGCGAAAGATGTGATGGACGCAGCGAGCAAAGTAGAGAACCATCTATGTGCTCGATCACCCAAAGTTATGGGGAATGATTGGCGCTGCGTCGCATCTGTGGCACCCATGGCGATCATAAAGTCTGAGTATTTGCTGAGATGAACATGTGGGTCTGACTCAGCATCAAACATGGGGATTGGTGGTCGGATCTTCGCCACTTTCTCTTGTATTTCGGCCGCCATGATCACTGGTGTTAGTGGCGTGCAGGGTATTGTGCTCGCCCGAGGGAGTCCTTTAGTTGCGGCCAGGTCGGCCTGTAAGCCTTCAATGGCTTTCTGCATTTCCGCAAATTTTGTGGAACTGACAAACTTGGATCGGGGCTGTATCCCATCATGAGGACCCAGTGGGTCATGCTCGTGATGGGGCAGTCCCCCTTTCCAAGTTCGTGCTTGACTACCAAATCGATGATGGATAGATAATTTTGTTCTAACCGATTTTTGTTCGGGATGCGGACGATCATGAGGATCTGAGGGAGCGGGCATGTTTATCGGTTGTTCCTTCCCGGGATCCTGTCGCCTATAATTGCCGATTCGGTCTTTGGCGGAGAGCCTCAAACGTCCAAACGCTGATGGTCTGGACCCTTGAGGTTTTCGTCATCCGACATATCATCGGCTTTTTTGTTGGCCCGCTTTGCAGCTTTCAATTTAACTTGCTCGCTATCAGGTGTATGCGAGCGTCGTTCATCATCATCTTGATTTTTTAACTTGGCCAACTCTTTTTCGGCCCTCTCTTTCTGTGCTTGTAGCAAGAAAGTGATGGCCTTTGTTGTGGCCGCTGGATCGTTGGCAATATCTTCAAGATTGATGGTCTCCACTATTTGATCTTTGTGAGGCTGACGTTGAGCCTCTTTCCGATCGTGAGGTCGGCTTTGTCCCGACCTCTCTGTCTGTGTATTCCTAGATTGAGGCATTATATTTCTTTTTTCTGCCTCGGCTATCTACAGGTTTGTGTATGGGTTGGTTTTTTGGTACCCTCCTTCTAGCGCCAATTTTTGCGAGTCGTTTTATATGGAGAATATTATGTGGCTAATTCGATGACAACTCACAAACAAAATATGTACGTGTAAAATATGTTGTAAATAAAAGGAATTTGTTGACCCAGTTCGTCAAGAAATGACTACTCTAGGGGCGTTCCAAGCCAGGGATGTAGTATTATGAGTTTTACACGTACAATACATGATACATCTCATGAAGATGAATCGTTATGGATGAAGATGATTTGGAGAGTAAGCATATGAGTGCTAGGGATTTTTCTTAACTCTGGAATTTTTCTGAACCTTACCCCTCTGGGAAATTTTTTGTGAACCTTACCCCTCTGGGAAATTTTTTGTCCACCTTACCCCTCTGGGAAATTTTTTGTCAACCTCTATCTTGTTGTTTTTTCTTCTATTTATAGTACTTTAACAAGCATGAGCTGGTTTGGCAAGCATGAGCTGGAGACTTCGGGCCTTTCAAGAACTCATGTAATGTTGCCACGTTTCCAACTTCGTCTTCCTGGTTGATCTTTGCATTTGCTTGTTTATAAGGCACTCTTTTGGTCGTCCAAATCAATCTTTTACTCGACTGAATGCTTTGTTCGCCTTATCACACCATATCAATTTTATGTCGGAATATTGTCCTCATCGAGCATGTCTGAGTTCTTCAGGTTGTCTGAGCCCTCAGGTTATCTGAGCTTCGAGCATACTGACCCCTCAGGTTGTCTGAGCCTTCAGGATGTCTGAGCATCGAGCATACTGACCCTTCAGGTTGTCTGAGCCTTCAGGTTGTCTGAGTTCTCAAGTTACTCAGGCTTACTGAGTTCAATTCTTCTGAATTCGGACATCCTGACCCTGAGGTCATTTGACTCAGGCTATCTGATTTCTTCTTTGCTCGATTTGATTAGATCAGCATCTTTTCTGGGTCATACATGTTTGCTCGGTAAGCTGGCGAACATTCCTGTTTGCTCGGTAAGTGGGGAGCCGACGAGCAAACTTGCTCGTTAGGCGAGCGGCGAGCCGCCGAACAAATGATGCTTGCTCGGCGAGCTAGCGAACAAAACTCACTTTGGTAGGCGAGCATGCTCGCTTGGTTGACAAGTGGCGAGCTGGCGAACAAACTTGTTTGGTCGGCGAGCGGCGAGCACACTTGTCCATCGAGCATGATTATTTTAATAGTTGAATATTACACGTGTCTCTCTTACGTGTTCGATTAATGCTGAATAGTTATATCGAACACAACATTATGCACAAATTAATACTATCACTATTATTAATTTTATGTATAATAATGATAACTTTTGTGCATAATAATGTTAGAGTACATGTATAAATATAGTTCACATAAGTGTTACTCTATAATTATCTCGTAAAAAAAAATTACAAGTGAAAATTTTAAGTCACAAAAACTTTAGTGATTCGGTTGTACCTCGTACATAACAATGGTAAAAATAACCCCCTCAAAAAAAACAATGGTAAAAATAACAATAATAAATGATAAATAATAATCATAATATTAACTATAAGAAGCTTTGATTGCACAACAAGTTACAAGTAGATTAATTAATTAATTTGTATTACGATTAGTACTGCAAATTAAATATTAAATTCTTAAGAACCTTTGGCTGCACGACAGGTGGATTAGACTATACGTGTACCATGCTCTCAAGTAGTTGACATTTCCATAACTACGCAAGGTCAACTCCTGATGTTGATTACAATAGTCATAATTGGAAAATATGTGCTACATTCATGAAATACACTCGATTTTTTAGTATAATTATTATTTTTTTCATTTTACAGCAACTTGTGTACGTATATTACGTTTATTTATATATAATTACGTGATAATTTTTTACATCTAATATTTATATATAATTACGTGATATTTTTTTACATCTAATATACTTAGCTTAGTAAAAAAAAAAGTAATTTATTTTGTTTTTCTTGACAAAACGGGATGGTTTAGATGTAGACAAAAATTTGTATAGACTTGGTTCATGCTATGAACTTTGTCTTTAATTCATGATATTTGATCCTACCCAGAGTATAATATGGGTTAAATTTAATGATTTAAAAAAATATGTTGAAAATAAGTGAAATGAGTCAAATAATTCAAGTTCATAGTATAGATCTGGTTAATGTGAGACAACTATTAAATATATTGGCCCAGTCGAATATTGAATTCCCTACAACCTTATTTCGATGAGGATATGACATCTCTCTTGTAGTATTCTGTATTTGAGATCACATTCACTCAAGAGATTATATATAATTTGTTAATGGTAAATTCTTCTGTGCTATTGGATCTGGTCCTATATGAAAGAATTCATCTCATTTAAAAGTTCGAATATGTATTTGGAATTAATTAATTTATACATTTATCTCTAATATTCTTCCTCGCTTGTGAGTTCGATTGTTCATGCAAGGGGGAGCTTACGCTCAAAGAGTATGATACTCAAATGATACTAATATTATTGATAATGAACTTAATAACAATGACCAATGGACTCCTATTTATACTAGTAAACCTTCAAATCCTAACTTGTTCCAAAGAACTTAATCAGGAAAATAAAGAAAATAAATCTTTGACATATACCTAATAAACTTTCTAAATAATTATTGAATGAAAATACTTAAAATATAAGGAAATATGATGAGGCGCTGAATCTTTCTGCATCATTCTTTCCCTCTTCGGTGAGGTTTGACCTCGAATCGAGATGAATAATTTTGCATCGGCGCCGGGGAGAAAAGGCGAATGACGGCAAACGGTAGTGCGATGACACGAAAAGAGGCGTTGATCGAGGCGAAGTGACCAGTGGCAACGTGGAAGTTTGGGTGTGAGGTTGATGGAATGTTATGGTTGTCAGTTGATGGATTGTCAGAAGCACTTAGGAAAACACAATATTTATCGCACAAAAAACAAAGGGTATTGTCACGAAAGTCCATGATAATCGGGTTAATGTCATGCAACCAAGGTTCATGTGAATGGGAACATCAATGTAACCCTATCAGTAGTAAATTGATGTACAATGCCCGTGGTGACTATCTGAACATGTTCGCTTGGCGAAACTTGCAACCGAAGTATTGTATCTAAAGAGATGGAGATGCAATTCATAGAGGCGCCACTATCAACAATGAATTTGATTGGAGACCCGTAAATTTTACCACCGAGATGATGGGCGTCATCAGCCATGAAATTAAATAAGGACGCCAGGGCGTGGGGTCGAGGCCTTGGAGGGGCCCAACCACGAAACCCTCGAGAGAGGCCGAAACAACCCCCTCAGCCTCGAAGACGCGACCACAGATATGGGCGTGCGAGCAAGGTTGGAACATGGGGCGGTGAGGCAGCAATGGCAAGCGGGTAGGCGGTGCAGTGAGTGGAACAGGAAGTAGCCTTGAGCAGCAGCGGGCCAGCGGCGCTGCTTTTTCCCTCGGTTTCCCATGGATGGTGCACAACAGGGCCGGTTATAAGGGTGTTCACTAAGCCCACCCGCACCGGGCCTCATTTTTTCCAGGGCCCCAGGACCAAATTTTCGAGGCCCATTACTAAGCTTAAAAAAAATTAAAATCATAAATCTGATGCTAAGGATATACAACAGCCGACAAAAAATCTTCAATTCTTCTTCTCATCCTTAATTTTCTCAACCTCCATTAATCTTCCATCAATTTCTCTATTTTCCAACAAAATTCATCCTTAATTTTCTCAACCTCTATTAATTTTCCATCAATTTCTCTATCTTCCAATAAAATTACCGTTGATCTTCTGTCAGTCAGTCTGTGCATATAAATATGTATCCTAAATTAGAAAATAACTTCAATACCATGTTTAGGGTGTTTTTTTTTAATATTACTATATTGCTTCTATAAAAACTAAATTGTTTCATATTCATTTACTTAGGCTTCACTTAAGGCCTCATTTGAGAGTTCGCACCAGGCCACCAAATTCTCCCAAACGGCCCTGGTGCACAAGGGTGTCGGGGTGTGGCGAATCCTGAAATCCTTGCAGGGGCGGTGAGCGGCCGCGCTTGGGCCGGTGAAGTTGCAGGGCGCCAATGGTGGTGGTGAGCGGTTGTGGCGGCACGCAGAGGGCGCCGATCGAGAAGTGACTAGCCTTAGCGAGCAATGTCGCCTGGGGCTTTGGCATAGGGATGACTCCCGCGGGTGGGCCGTCGGCGGTGGTGACGCCTGGCGAAGGAGGGCGATGAAGTCAAGGCCAAGGGCCATTGTTGGGTGCGGTATCTAGAACTCCATGGCTGATGGGAGGGGGTGTCGGCATGTCGACGGAAATTGGGTGGTGGCGACGCAAGGGCGTCCAAACGCACGACGATATCGAGCGTTTGACGATGAACCAATTTCGTCGTACGGGCCAACTCCGCAACTTGGGATTTGAGGCATTGCGCTTTGAATCCGGGTCTTATAGTTATGCTGACAACTGAAGCGAGTGTTGACTCTAAATACCAGATGATGTAAGAGGGAGCTTAAGCTCAAAGAGTATGAATACTCTAAGGATTATAATATTATTGATAATGAACTGAATGTTAGTGTTAATGTAGAGATGATCTTTTGTAAGGACATAATACTCGATGATATTCTGTTTGATTTAATATTATTGTTTATTTAATATTAATGTATGACAATACACTTGTTTGAATATTATGTTAGATTGTTTCCATATATTCGTATATGTGTTCCCATGAACTAATGTTGTCATTGAGGATGTGAGACCTCAGATGACTTAAGCATGGTTCTCAAATAGCCCCGATCAATGATCATCAAGAATGGGATATTGATGATGCATTTGAGATTGGTGTGCGATCTGCATCATACTCTTAGAGAGTGTAGTAGTTCTCACTTACTACGAGATACTAGGCATCTTATGATGGATGCACAGATATTTTAGAGGGTATTAGTATACCCATCCGAGAAACAGTTTGATGTTATTCCACTTAAGTGTCTACGGGTGTCTCGGTTAGTGGGAGCGATGTGATATTCCTCTGACTTGAAGTCAATACCATGACATGTGCGGAGTGGTGAACTTTGACCATAAACGACGCTTGCACCGTTCATGGATAGATATTACATGGATTGGGTTCATCACGAAGTGCATGTGCGTAGTTTTTTTTTTTTTGATAGGAAAATAAGGTGTTTCATTTACTCAGAATTTAAAACGACTCCCACCTTCACATCGTCCATGACGAGATACTTACGATTCTCAGGTACTTCCTTGTACCACAACCTCTCAAAAACAGGGGATTGCCCACAGTGGGCCAAGAAATGTGCAACTCTTTTAGCCTCTCTCCTAGAAAAACAAAAGACAAAATCAACACCATTGCTAAGTAAATGTACAATATCAGCCACCACCATCATCGAGACCGAGTCCAGCTCATATTCCCCTTTGAGTGCCAAAATAAGATTTTTCGAGTCCGTCTCCAGCACCACCTTTTTCAGTCCTTTTTCCATCGCAATCCTCACCCCAAAATGGAGGGCTAGAGCCTCAAGGAGTGTGCTGTTGTCGCTTGCCCCCTCACATCATCGAGTACCCGCCCAGCAGACCTCTCCCTTCTCATTTCGGATCACAAAACCAAAACCCACCGACCCGTCGGAGAAGATGGCCGCATCCGAGTTTAATTTCAGAAAACCCGTAACCGGGCCACACCAAACCCCTACTTCCCAGTTCCTTGTTCCCCCCCGGGATCTGACCCCCCGCCCCTCCACAATTTCCCCCGCCATTCTCAGCGCGCCCGAAGCGATTTGAGGCGGGCTTTGGGGCCTTTGATCATGAAGTCGGGCATTTCGAGCCTTCCACAGGTACCATGTCGTAACAGCAAAAACAAGAACCCCAAACTCCGGGAGAGATCACATAAAGTCATCAAAAGCTGTCCTAAAGTAGGCTAGGCTTTCGGCATGAAAATTGAACCGAATTGGGATGTGCCCCCAGGTATGGATCACAACAGGGCACCTAAAAAGAATGTGTGTTAAGGACTCCCCTTCTTCCCCACAAGTTGGGCAAACTGGGTCAAGGAACAGCCCCCTTCTCCTGAGCGCGTGAAGAGTGGGCAACGCGTCATGGCTCGCGCGCCACAGAAAATGACAAATTTTTGGAGGGATTTTACAAAGCCAAAGTTTTTTCCAGAAGTTATGATTCATGCTTGATGAGGGCAGGTTACGACCACATGTTGATAGTAAGTTCACTGCCAGGTACTATGCCGATCGTACAGAGAAACGCCCGTGTTTTGTATGGTTCCACACTCTCCTATCCGCTGTCCCCCTCAAGCTCAGGGGTATTTTCAGAATATTCCGTGCCATTTCCCCCTCCAACATGTCCACAATCTTCCCTGAATCCCGCGCTAACCGGTCGGCACTCATAAGCTCCGCCACCCGAATGGTCCGGCTCTGGTCCCCCCCACGTGTTGTTGCCTTCTCCCGCACCCTTGTTCCAACCCACCGATCCTGAAAACAATCAATACTTTCCCCATTACAGACCTGCCACGCCGTTCTAGCCTCAATGAACTCCCTCGCCTTCAAAATACTCCTCCACAAATAACTCGGTTGGAATCCAATGGTTGCCGACTCAATATCGCCTCTAGGGTAGTATCGGGCTTTGAGAATTTTCACCGCCAAAGACTCACCGTTGTTTAAGAGTCTCCAATATTGCTTCACAACCATAACCAAATTGAAGTAGAACATCTCCCGGAATCCCAAGCCTCCCCGATTTTTAGCACGTGAAATCTTCTCCCAGCTCAACCAATGTATCTTACGATCCTCCGGAGTTGCTCCCCAGTAAAACCGAGCCACTGCCCTTTCAATGTCCTCACATAAGGATTTTGGGAAAAGGAAGCAGCTCATGGCATAGTTCGGTATAGCCTGGACCACCGATTTTAGAAGTATCTCCCTACCCGCCTTAGTAAGTGATTTTTCCTTCCACCCCTTCAACCGGCTCACCACCCGATCCACTACCACTTTGAACACCTCCTTCTTGCCCCTGCCAATGACAGTAGGAAGCCCCAGATATTTTGAATAGTGTCCCACGGTCTTTGCCCCCAAGATCTGCCCCAGTTCCTCTTTCCGCTCCTCCGACACATTACCACTCATCGTCAGCTCCGACTTCTCCATATTGATTCGTTGCCTCGAGGTAGACTCGTAAGTTTCAATAATCTCAGTAACTGTATTGATTTCCTCCCGCGATGCCCTGAAAAAGAGAATGCTGTCGTCGGTGAACAGCAAGTGGGAGACGGACGGTGCATGTCGTGCCACCTTGATTCCCTGAGAGTGTGCCCAGAGCCTCTGCCTGACGAATGAGGGCCGATAATCCTTCTGCGCAAATCAAAAATAGATAAGGCGAGAGTGGGTCCCCCTGCCTGAGACCCCTCTCGGGGAAGAAGTGCTCAGTGGGGGAACCATTAACCAACAACGAATACGACACGAAAGACACACACCTCATAACCAGGTCCACCCATCTCCCATCAAACCCCAACTTCCTACACATCTCTCTCGAAAAGACCCACTCCACCCGGTCATAAGCTTTACTCATGTCAAGTTTCAAAGCCACCAATCCCTTTTTACCCTTTTTCTTCTTTTTTAAATAATGGAAAATCTCAAACGCCGCCATGGCATTATCAGTGGTTCAAATGGTTCGGGATAAACGCACTCTGGTTTGGAGAGATCACGGAGTGGAGGATGGATTTTAACCTATTCGCAATGACCTTTGTGATTACACGACACACAACGTTACACAAGCTAATTGGGCGAAAATCCTTGGGACCCTCGGGAGACTTAACTTTTGGTATTAAAACAATGTGGGTATGGTTAAGCGTAGAGGGGTCCACCCCATGGTTCAAGATACCCAGGCACGTCTCAACAAAAGAAGGATTAACAATGTGCCAAAATTTTTAAAAAAAGATAGGAGGCATACCATCGGGTCCAGGAGCTTTTGCCGGGTGCATCTGTTTGAGGACTCTCCTAATTTCCCCCACTGTGTACGGTTGGAGAAGTGTCTCATTCATATCCCCCGTCACTCGTTCGTCCACTGCCTCAATGACCCGGTGCCTATTGCTCGGCTTCACCGAGGAAAACATCTCCATATAATACTCCCGCAACACCTTACCCACCTCCTCATCACCCGAGACCCACTCCCCATCGCCATTCTTGAGCCTTTGGATCGTGTTTCTCCGCCTCCTTTAGGATGCTTTCTTATGAAAGAAAGAGGTGTTTCTATCCCCATCCTTGAGCCACAGGGTCTGAGATCGTTGGAACCAGAAAGTTTCCTCCTGGAGAAGAAGTTTGTCCAGCTCCGCTTGCTTATCTTTGAGCTCCCTAATCACACTCTCACTTTGCTCTCCCCGTTGTAGAGCCTCCAAGTTGGCGCTGATGGTTTTGATTCTTTCCCCCAGATTTCCAAACGTGGCCTTATCCCACCGTTTGAGGTTCTGCCCACATAATCGGATCCGATCGGCCAGGGCCAAATTTTGATTATTCCCGTTCCACCCCTGCTCAACAATTCCCTCACACTTTTCACTCGTGATCCACATTTTCTCGAACCTGAACATCCTTTTTCTTTTCTCCCTTGACCCCCTTTGGGCCCGGTATTTGACACAATCAACAAGGATAGGGGCATGGTCAGATTGGTACCGGGGTAGATGGGTCACCCTTGATGCCTGGAACAGACGACGCCACTGGGTGTTCGCAAAGGCCCTGTCTACCCGGACCTGAATATTCGCCTCTCCGCTTCTCCCGTTTGTCCATGTGAATGTGTGTCCCATAAAACCCAAGTCTTGCAGCCCCACATCCGAGGTAGTGTCCCTAAACTCCCCCATAAGTTGGGAGTGGTTTGAATTCCCCCCCCCCTTTTCTCCCAGCTCCAAAACGTCTCATTGAAATCGCCCACACATAACCACGGCTTGTCCCTCCGGGCTATACGGCGGATAAGCTGGAAAGTGTTTGATTGTTGTTGTCTATTAGGCCATCCATACACACCCATGAGAACCCATGTCGACGTCCCCGTGCCATCTTCCACCGCCACCGAGATATGATTACTAGAATAGCTAATCAAGGACAGGCGAACCTGCTCATTCCACAGCATACACAGGCCCCCACTCCTATCTCTCCCCATTCTCGCACAATCAACTGGGAAGCACCCCTCCTAATGTAGGGTGCGAGTATTCAGACCTGCCAATTGAGTACCTTTCAACTTCGTTTCCATGAGAAAGACGATACTCGA
The DNA here is from genome assembly GCA_037126765.1 of Stenogyne calaminthoides. NCBI lineage: Eukaryota > Viridiplantae > Streptophyta > Magnoliopsida > Lamiales > Lamiaceae > Stenogyne > Stenogyne calaminthoides. The sequence goes on from JBBCBC010000019.1 coordinate 23,730,931, forward strand.
TTCTCTCTCACGTAGGAGCTTCTTCAAAGCGCGAACTGCCGTTTGGTTCCCAAGCCCCCGGCAGTTCCATCTTATGAGATTCATAATGCTCGGTGGGTTGCCCTACAACCTCCGTCGTTTGTGTTTTACTGGCCTCCCTTTCGTTGGCCTCCTCCGCACGTCCCTTCTTATTTTCTCCCTCCCATTCCATTTCCTCCATCTCTTTCCTCTTGCTCCTCGTGTTTCCTTTGGCTTTCATATCCGTACTGCGAGGTTTAGTGTTCTGGCCCGACTTTGTGGTTGGGTTTGTGGCTTTTCTGGTTGGTTTTCTTTTCATTAACGTTGGCCGGTTGAGTTGGCAAATTTTTCTCAACTCTTCTAAGGGTGTGAGTGTCAGGTTTTGGGGGGATGGGCAGTCTTGTGGGGGTGGAGTTAAGTTGGTGCTGGTTGGTTTTTGGTTAGTTAGGCTCTGTGATGTTTTGGTTGTTATGTTGGGTGGGTTAGGTAATGTAGTATTTATGTAGGGTGTCTTTTGGGATTTGGTGGTTATGGGTAGTTGGGTAATCAATGGTGGAGTTATGGGGGTGGTTGGTGTTGGTGCTTGGTTTATAAGGTCGGGTTTGGGTGGCATTTTCTCTGGGATCATAGTGTTAGTAGATGGGCTTTTTCGTGGGGTGTACCAGTGCTCTCAAGTTTGGTGTCTCTGCTCTCTTCCCCTGTTTTCAGTTTCTCCCCCTTTGTGACCCTGATCTTCTCCAGGTTAGCCCGAACTTCCTCCATCATTTGGTTATTTCGCATATGGCTTTTCGGAGTCACCTCTCTATTCCCTGCCTCTGCACTCCCCTCTCCAATGCTTTGTTTGAATTTTTCGAAAAGTCTCCGTCTCGGGAGGTATTGTCTACCTCTTTTCTGTCCTCGTTGGTTCTAACCGACGCCTTCTTTGCCGGAGAGGCTCTCATCCATTCCCCAAATGGGAGTTTTTTTTCCGGCATCTCTTTGAACTCCTCCGCCCCTTCCGTCAAGTCGCATTCCTTTCTCATGTGGCCGAGCATTCCACATATATAGCAGAAAGATGGGAGTCTTTTGTATTTTATTTCAATCCACACCCTTTTCACTTCATTCACTTCGATGTGCATCCCCTGTAGGAGGGGCTTTCGCAGGTCAACTCGGACTTTTACCCTCACGCTCCGAGTCAAGCCGTCGACCGATTCTGGGTCTATTGCGGTTACTTCCCCAGCTTTCCCGGCTATCATATTGATAAACTTTGGGTACCTGACATTCTTCGACAGTTCATACAGCCGTATCCAGAAAGCCGTGTGTTCAAACACCATAGACGAGGGTTGTTCCCCCCCTCCCAGCTCTTTTAGAAGGAGCACATTCTTATCAAAGTGCCAAGGTTCTCTATTAATCACTTCTTCATATCCGATTTCGAGTTAAACTGGAAAGAGAATAGATTTTTACTGATTTCTCTCGTCGTGAACCCCCGGGTAGGATTCATCTCCCTTTTCATCGCTTCCAAGAGCCCAAAAGTGTTGAACGGTTTTTCAGTGAGGACCTTCCCAATCAGGCACAGAGTCGAAACCTCCCCACCTCCTTCATCCTCGACCACAAGCTTCAGAACCCCCTCCTCTTCCCTATCCGCACTCTCTGCCATCAGATCCAGCCTGAAAAAGAATAAGCACCCCACCACTGGAAAGCCACAAAAAACAGAGCAGAAAACCGACAACAAACAGCGACAAAGTCGGATCCTCCACAACCCACCGAAACTCCAGTAATACACAGTGAGGGAAAATCGGGGAGAAGCCCCTACTCGAGAGCTTCCACCGCAAAAGCCCGAGGGGCCCAACAGCAACCTGAAAAAGAAAAGAGGAAAACAAAGTGAGGCAAGAAAGAAAGTGAAATGTCAAAAAAGGGAGCGAAGGAGAGCGACACAGGAAGCAGAACGAAGGCCGCTCGAAGGGGACACAAAGGGGAAACCCAATAAGGAAACAAAAGGGCTTGCCCAAACACCGGGAGACCAAGCAGGCCCACAAATTTCCAAAAAGGGGAAAACGGCGGCACCTCACAAGGAGTGACAAAACCCTAATCAAGAGGGACGCTGGAGAGGCATTCTTATATGTAGCTTCACTTTGAACTTACTGTGGAACTTTTTTTTTAGCGAACTAAGTGCATGTGCGTGGTAATTGAGTCAAGAAAATGATTAATTACTCAATGTGGATATAGAGAGAATACTCGTCTTTTCTCATACTAATTGGATCGTTAGTCATTGGCCAATGCACGTCACGTTTAGACTTTGCGTCCAAGTGTGACAAACGTGATTAATTAGAGTAATGAAAAAATATGATTAAGTTATTTGAATAGACACTTCATCATGTTCAAGACTTAATCGAGTATTCGTGAATGAAATGATATTATCACAATAGCCCACATATGTTACAGGTTGTTGCAAATTCCTCGCAACATACCTTATATATTGAGAATGTCTGATTTACTGACTAGGGTTCAATTAAGACCGTTAATTTGACTAATCGCTCGATATATGAGGGTCTATGAGTCACACAACAAGAAACTCACGTTTACAAATTATTGTTGATTGATTAAATATTAAATTGAAATTAATATTTAATTTATGGAGAAATAATTATTATTATATTTAGAATTAATTATTATTATTATTTGATTACATTGAATTTAATTAAATATAAATCCCAAAATAAAAAATTCTAATTTGAGCTAATTACATATAAATCACACTATACAATATTACATACAAAATTTTGCCATAAAGATGGGAATTGAAACAAAATGTAAAATTTCTACAGGGTTTAGAATGATAGCTTGTAGATATTATTATACGGACCTCATTTTCTATATATTAAATGTATGGATTATAAATTATTATAAATTAAAAACACACTTTAAACGTGGACAATTGTATACTAAAAATTATTGAATCAGAATACACACTCTCTAATCACAATTCACGTGTTTTCCGATTAGAGGTAGCATATTCCAACCGAAGTAACAAATTTTAGAATTATAAACAATAGGTAAATGGTTGGGGTTTCATAGATGAAGTCTAGAGTTTTACATGTGGGATTTATGTTTCAATTTTTGTTGTTCGCTTGTTATGAGTGTGAAATGCAAAATGTCTTTATTATGTTCTCTTGTTTTGAGCGAATGATGCAACTTTAAAGTATTCTCTTGATAGAAATGAACGATAAAATATTAGTCCAAAATAGTAGAATAATTAGATAATCAATTCTAGGCCAGCACCCAAATATGAAATATTATCAGCTTGAAGAAACCAACAAAAATAATCCGCCAAAATTGTGGTTCCAGAAATAATTATAATAAGTAAGAGATAATACAAAGAAAGTGAATTAGAGGTATATAATTTCAAATAGTAAGTTATAGCTATATAAGCGATATAAATATTTCAGAATATTAAGCACTATAGAAGGCAGGCAAGCAGTATTTTCACACACAAAACACACATCCTTTCAGAAAATGCATTCAGCACTCTACAAGGACCAACAAAACCTGCCATTATATACAACAATTCTGGAATAGTTATATTATATACAAGAAATGGAAACTACTGCCAGCCACGACTTCGTAGAGGCTACTCACTCGTATATCTACATAATGTTTCTTTCCCCCACAAATAATACGGCGGATGGATGTGTATGTATCTATATATATGTGTGCTCTCGTATAATCAAGTCTCAGGAATAGAAAACGTACCAAGAGAATCAAATTGACCTTCTCTCCAGGGCTCGAGAGCAGTAAAAGCTATCTCCGTCGTCGCACCAACCTTTAAGGTCTATCTTCCAAACAGACCCTACGTTTACCAATGTCACGTGTGGTTTATGTGCGAGGAGCTACAGTCTCATATCAATCAGTGTTGAGAGCTCCAAGAGTGGAACTTAGAGATAAAGGTGAAGCCATATTCTGGGGTGACAACATGAACCCTCCTTTCGCAGTTGAAGCATCAATCATAGGAGAATAGGGTCTCGTCACTTTGCTCTTTATATACCCCTGCAGCAAATCAATTTTCTACTTGTTAGCAAATAAAAGAAGCATTAATTGAAGAGAAATGATGAGAAACAAAATCAAACCATTGACTGTGTTGGCCCATAAGTAGATCTTGCTAGCTCGATCGAAGAATAAATCTTAAATGCTTGATTAGAATCACAGTTGCACTTTATAATGCGATGTTGATCCTTTGCATCTGTGAATTTGCTCTGTAAATATAGAATCACCCGTGAAGGTGGGGCAATAGGGTGGTCTCTTTTTCCATGAATCAGCTCCATTGTCACTAAGTCGTCCCACACCACGTCCCACACTACTGAACATGGATCTCTAGCAGGGTTGAATTTTTTCTGTGCAATCAGGTTCGATGGTTGCTGAAAAAACAATGTTCACAAAATAGTCAATATGAATGAATAACAGTAAATAGTTGACCTATATGTTGCTTAAACATATTTTTTCTTACTTGCAGAAGTAGAACTCTTCGATGAGTAATCAGAACGATTCTGCCTTTAGGAAGTGCAAAATGGTCCTCATAGGCATCAGTTAGGGCAAACTTCCCACGTACTTTAAACATATCAACCAAAAATGATCCACATTCTGCTAATTGCAGTATCCCCTTCATTTTGGAAAAGAGTTTCTTAGATTCATTTCCTTATCTTTACAGAACAAATTTTAGCAACTATAACCAGGTGATCAATGAAGAGATCTTAAAAGCAACACACAAAAAAAAAAAAAGAGAACATCGCAATGCCAAACTGACAGTAATATTACTACGCCGAACAATAAAGACAGGTTCGAACATTTAAAATATTTTCCCTGGTAATTGGCAAAGTACATAGAACTGGCAAATGATATCTAGGTCGCTGCCTTCAGGTTTATAGCCCATCAGAAGCATGATTATTTAGTTCAATAGCAGGTTAATTGCTAGTTGTTAGTAACTGATTTTGGATAATATTCAGGACTTGATATTAACACAGAAAGAATTGATTCTGTTCAATTAAAGACTATAAAGGAATGCCTGCACAGTAAGCATCACATCTGATCCAAATCAGAATATCAGCTCAAATGAAAGCATTTCTTGACAAGCTACCTAGATATGGCCAAGGTTAAAAATGACCTGAAGCTGACGTGCAATATCACGAAGTTTGTTATCTCGCGAAAATCACTTTGACTGCCAGATACCAATTAAAAATTGTACAATTTGTCACTAACTCAACAAGTTAAAATGGTATTCTTTTCTTTTTCCTTTTTTTTTTTTTTTTTTTTAGGGGAAGAAGTTGATATTCAGATTATACCAGAAAAATATTAAACTCCTGAAGGTTCAAAATAAAAATAAATAAAAGAAATATAAATTTTTCGAAATGGCATCGTATAACATAAAATGCATGGGCTATTAAGGACAGATGTCAGAACCAGACACTAGTCATAGCACATTAAGACCAGGCAAACAGGACAAATATTTTAAGACAAAAACTTCTACAAACTTGGTTCACAGAAGTTTTATGGTGGACTCAGTTGTACATGAAGTAATACTGTTTAGCATATGAAGTGTCATTGTTTAATGATTTTTTAAATGGTGATACTTCATATGCTAAAAGGTGATACTTAGGAGAAGAGAGTTCACGCATTCTGGTTCATAGGAGACCTACTCGTATTTTAATAGGGAGTGGGAGCATTGCATGGCATACAAAACAATTTACCTGCCCCTTTGCTCTGTACTCATCATACGGCCTAAGCAAATTATCACCACCAATAGAACGGGGTAGCCTTCGACGAAGGAGCTGATCTTCAGAAGCAATTGCTGAAGCTATCTTCATTCTCAATGAATTTGCGCCTTCAGTAGTTTTAGATAAAAGATCTAACACACCACTGACAGGTTGTGCAGCAGCACCTATTATTCCCCTCCCAACACCCTGTACAAAGCCCTCAACACCAGATGCTTTTGCTCCTTCAAAAGGCTTCGTTACAATGCCTGTGAATCCGCGGAATATACCTTTAGCTAAAGCCCCACCACCTTCTCGTATGACATCACCTAAGTCCTCTACACCTTTGTTATCCTGCAAGAAGATCATATAAATTGAAGGAAAAAAGCAATGCAGCAAACACCATTTGTTCATATAAAATAAAGCATGCAATGCTATGTATGAACACATCGAATGACGATAGAAAAAAGTAGTGCAGAGGCTGAATTTAGAACGCTCGCTCAAGGAACTATTTGTGCAAATTATGTTTCTTCTACTAATAAAGCAGCGGGCATTCTAATTGAAGGATTTCACGAGAAAGATTTTGATGGTATAGTTTCAAATCTGGCAAGTGGAGACATCTTGATGCTACCTTGAGGTTCGAGGGGAATGTTCAAAACACATTCCAGAATCTTGGGTTTTATTTTCGGCGGTTCCATCATTTTCTGCAGTATCTTTAGTAAATATGGTACAGTTATCTTGAAGGATTAGTAGAATCGCCGAATGTAATGTGTATAGTTAACTGAGAAACCTGTTAAACTATGAGATATGCAACTGAATATAGATGGAGATTTCATTTCATCATCAACAATTGACTCTACTAATTTTAAACTTCCACCTCTCAAGAAGTTCTGCAAATGTCTATTGCATTATTGCATTTCATAGTTCAAGTTTACTAAGAAAATCTATAGAAAAGAGTATCAGGTTATATCTCAGAAGTCCTACACCATGGTACTTTCTGCAGATGAGTCGAGCATGTTGTGGTCCATCACTAATGAGAATATCTACACAATGAGAGTATACTGTGGTGTGAAGTTCTGTAAGCACTCAAATACATGAAGATAGGAATCATGTTATAAAGCTTACAAAGTACAAGATTTGAGCCTTGTAGTAAGAATTACAGAGAATGGCATAACAATTATTTCTAGAAGGAAATTTCTTTGAACCTGTCTTTGCCGACTTTGTATGAATTTCTTGTCCATTGATAAAGCAGCAACACCTTTGCTCATGTGTCCAAGTGCACTACTTGCATTACCCAAAATATCAACCCCGGAAAGAAGCTGCAGTGGCTGACTAAGAATATCCTTTTTAATATTTGAAATAGCGTTACTGACTAGAACACTGTGCCTCATACAGACATTTTCCTGGAATCTCCGATTAACACGCACCTGTTATATAACAATATAACATCAATCACCTATATATTAAAATGAAAGAAGAAAATTTGTACTTATTGGTTAATTTGGAATCTCAAATAATGTTGTCATACTAGCAAATGATGCAACCTGTTAAAGAGGACTTCTTTATAAACATAGAAGAAAAACATGACTACTCAGATTGCTCAGTTTTGTATGTAATCAGTAGACTTTACAGAATAAATATAGGACAACTGCTATGGGGTTCTTTATCTTATAAACTATAGAGACACATGGGAAGAGTAATATGGCTGGAGCAGTGGAATTCATTTAATTTACAAACATATGCCATTATTGATCAATCCAAATAGTTCAGTAGCTTATAACTTTTTCTTTACACTGATTGCATCTGATTATTGACAAAACATAAAAAGTTCATTCTTACTGGCATATTTTCAGTATTTCCAAGAGCCGTCATTAAGCTTGCCCAAAATCCAAGGACACCAACTGGCCGTTGAGTCGGGGACATACCCATGGTTACTTTGAAACGAACTTCTGAGATATTGAGAACACTGCCAATAACGGAAAATTAGTGTTTTACATCAGTGCTTAAAAGCAAATGCAAGAAACAGATGGATAGCGTCATTGCAAGGATAAGGCTGATATATTACCCAATTTGAATGATCGGATCAATTGAAACAGAAGTGGTCTGAGTATTGAATATCCTGGTGATGTTAGCCTGCTGGATCAGTCCATGAAGGCGCCAAATAATCGGCTCGTGAATATTAATCAGAAAGGCAGAATTTTCGGGGCCCTGATAGAATATTTTTCAAGAAAATTTCTCAACAACAGAAAACCAGGACTTATGCAACAAATTATACTTCATATACTCACCTGCAAACCTATGTAAGGATATATGCACAAGTCTAAGGATCCACTGGACTGTTGGGTCACTGAAAGCTTCAGAATATAATCAGTGTCCTCTCCAATTCTTTGTGTCCGGAAGAGAACCGGCATAGGAGTTAAAGGCAACTGATTATCGATTTGAATCCTACCCATTCTTATTTTTAACCTGAGTTATAAATATAAAATTAGCACAAAATGACTAACTGTCAGAATTAATAAAAGCTAATTATCAGAATTAATCTAATAAACGTAAGAAAGTTCGCAAATGGTAGAGTTCAATGGACAAGAATTTACCGACTAATTCCGGAGCCTAATCCAGTGGAATATGACATTAGAAAATTTTGCAGGGAAAAATATAATATCTCTTCAGGTGTATGATCGATAATGGACAATCCAAGATCTGCGACTTCAAGGATAAAATGAAATTCATTATCTGAGACGAATGTTGAGGGCTGAAGTTGATAATTACTTTCAGAGATTAATTGCAAAGATGGACTTCGGTTCAAAGGTGTTCCTTCATTTCCCGGCATCCAATCACTGATTCTTACAACATTAACTTTCTCTTCCCTAATGATAGTGACACGCAGACCTCTCCTAGGTCCTCCAGCAGTTTGGGCTGGCTGATGATCTTTAATCTCATCAATATCATACTTCCGTGACTTTGAGGGATCATCTCCGTCTATCAGTACTTCCAAGTATCGTTCTCTACCAAGATCGTCCCATGAAAAAGAAGCAGCAGCATTAGGAAGTAGGGGCCTCCAAGATTCCTTGGAACCATTGAGTTGCCGGAATTGTATTGGTAGAAAGAAAGAATGATTTTCAATCCTGTAAAAGGCATGCATAAGAAAAGATCAAATGACTAATAAAAAAACTAAAAATAACAATTAACAAACATTAGTGTACCAGGGTAGGGTTTACATGACCAACATAAAAGATAACTAAGTTTGCACATCTCATGTCACTTGATTCTGTTAACTTGTAGCACTGGCTGACAATAGAAGCCATCAATATTAGTGCACCACCGCCAGATAGAATAAATTTTTTGTTTATAAGATCAAAACTACACTCATTTATAATTCCCATAAAATAAACTACAGTGGTCAGGCAGGGGAATAAGCTCAAGTCCCTGATCTTTAGCATGCGGTCTGGATAGTAGACCACGAAGTACATACAGCCCAAGAGGGCGGGAAACAGCAAATGAGGTATTATTATAGAAGAAAAATGAAAAGAAACATGGGCCCCCAATGGGTGGGAAACAGACACTGAGACACTACATCCAGTTATTTGTTAGGAGGATAATAATCAACATAACGTAAATTATACAACCAAAGTCAAATCTATAGCTTGCAAAATGATCAGAAGTGATTTCTGTCAGAAAAGGAAGCTTACAGCCTAAAGGAAAACTGATATGCAGGATTAAAAATCTGAAGATCTTTTGGAGGATAAAATAGAAAGAACATTAGCACCAAAATGTTCAGCTCCTAGAAATTAGTATGTATTGGTTGCCACATTAACCTAACAAGATAAGACAGCATAAGCACCAAATTTAGTAGATATTAAACCCTGAATCTCCCATAAAAATTACAAACTCTTGCATTTGTTTGGCATCATATCCAAGTGAGATGATCGCTGCACTTTGACAACAAATAAAAAAACAAACTAAGCCTTAATCCCAATGAGTCCGGTTACATGGATCATATCCCGCGATAGTGCATGGTCAAGACAAATTTATCATTAATATTTGGCTTAATTGCCTAAGAAATCACAACCTTTGACTTAATTGTATTTTTAACCAAGCTTTTGGATATTTACAAAAAAAAAAAAAAAAGACTTGAACATCTCAATTACAGTTAAGACACCGGGCAATTTGGGCCCTGCTTGATATACTAACGACATTGTTAAATTCGAGATTTTTGTTGCAATTACCCCAAAGTTGGGTTAAAATTGTAATTAAGTCAAAGGTCGTGATTTTTGGATATTTTCATCTATTGGGGCCACTAAGTAACCAATTTAGTGTGTATTGCACATTCATCTTAACATTTTAATTCTTCTATCCTCATTTTTGTTCACATTCATATTCAGCCGCAAACACTAAGATCTGTAAAACATCGCTGGTCTTATTATTGTAAATAAATTTTCCTTTTACTTTCATTGGAATTTTACAATCGCAAAGTAGATGAGACATACTCCTAACATTTGTCCCAATTCGCTTGAATCCCCGTGTCTAAAGGATACATCATCGAAAATGAGGGAATTGGTTAGCATGTTACACAGGATTTTAGCTGGTTGGAACAAAAAAGAAAGAGGTGGTGAAGGGAAAAAAAAAACTCAATTACAAATTCTTTATGGTCAAAGAATTACCTGTAAGGACTTGAAAAAGAGCGGGGACGGAATATAACTTCATAGCGTGAGGTCTTCATTCCCCCTCTTACTTCAATTGAAAGATTCATGTAAACACTTCCCGACTCACTTCTCAGGCAAATAAACATAATACCTTCAGAACCAATGGTGAATGGCCCACCCCATTGGTACCCATCCATCCGCACCTTGAGTTAAGAAATAAAATAGTTAGTCAGTCACTAGCATTCAAGGACAGTCATGTACATAAAGGGTGCACAAATTCTTGAATGCACCAGGTTTACTAAGCAACTCAACTGCATTTATAAATAGTATCACTTGTTTTGACTGAACAGTATAATTTGGATAGTATTAGTTGTTTTCACTGAACAGTATTAGTTGTGCAACTGGTGTACAAGACACTTGCTTAAAGGGAATTGCAAACAACACAGACCTTAAGTGATTCAGGTTTTCCAGTCTGCCATCCTAAATGTTTAGGAGGTTCGGTCGGATGAAGCCATTCCTGTGATTGAGTATCAGATTGCTGCAAACATATGCTACACCCAACTCTATTAATGACCATCGTATGAGGCTGAAAATGAATAACCTGCATATATAAAGAAATCGTCACCTGAAAGTACACATCATGATTTTTTGTAAAACATATTTAAAAAAAAAAAAAAACAGACTAGATAGGGAATCTCATTTTTCATGATCAAGGACCATTGAATTTTCTCTAGATTTCTTTATGTCCCAAGATGATTTAAATAAATCAGCTAGCAGGTTTGTTTGAGCAATATTAAATTGTACCCATAAATGAGAGACTTATAGGAAAGGAAGTGAGATGAGAAAACTAAACCAGATATAAATTCACCAAAAACATACAAAAATAAAAACAGAATCAAGAAAAAAAATTGCTAAAGAGAGAAAAAGTAACATCAAAGTTGTTCATTTGTATTATAGAAATAACAACTGAAATACGAACATAAAATAATCTCCTGCAGAAAGGGCCTCAACCACTGACATAAACTTTGTATGTTAAAAAAATGATGATGATCTAATTAAATTCAGGATAATTCACATCACCATATCTGAAGTTACACTTAATCCCAATTCATAACCCCGCCCAGTATATCTTTTACATCCATCCATCCCCAAAACCATGCTGGTGGTTTAAAAATTACTCCTTTTACTAACTTCACCAGAAATCTGCTGGTCCTGATGAATCAGATTAAAAATCAGCCTGTCTCTCTAGAAAATCCGCTACCTGAATAAATAAAAATATGAGAAAGTTTTTGGCCCTATATCAGTAGTGGTATCTCAAAGTACTTACTGCACCAAAATTGCATTGCCTTCTCTCTTTTGATGGAGACAATTTTCAGACTATGGTAGGTGAAAGAGTTCTGTCTCATCTAAAACTACGAACTTGTAGAGGTGTGTAATTAACTTGTTTATATTATTTCCCTAACACTCCCCCTCACTCGTGGACTGAATCCTTACTCCATCATAGGGAGGAGGCCCATCGAGTGAACAATTTAAAATACGCATGGAGTTTCTTTCAGTGGAAATTGAACCCAGGACATGCACGTGAGCCTTTTTGGCTCTGATACCATGAAAGAATTTCACCTCATCTAAAAGTCAGAACCTGTAGAGAGGTGTGGAATTAATTCGTTTATATTATTTCCCTAACAGTAGGATAAATTAAATTTAACATGACCACAAGAAAAACCATAAAAATATGAGAAAGTTCTCGGCCCTATACCAGTAGTGGTATCTCAAAGTACTTACTGCACCAAAAATCACATTCCCTACTCTTTCCCTACTCTCCCCAAGTAGAGGACATATACACTCTTGGAGTTACAATATCGGATGATGCTTCTCTCTAACCACTTTCAACACATTATAGGGATACCTATACTACACCTTAGCAAAGGGAAGCAGCCTACGCTACATGGCCCCCCTTACTCCCGGCTGTTCTTTATCTCTCTCAATCGAAAGCTCAACACTCAAACACTATACACAGAAAATGGAATCTTATATCTTCTAGAAAATCCGCTACCTGAATAAATAAATTAATAAACTGCACTGTATAAATAAACAAAAGCAGATAGCGCATCGTACACCAAAAATGATGTCACAAATGGAGGGAAAATCATGCAGAGTAAAATTCATGGGTTATCTTAATGTAAGTCAAGTATTATATAAGAACAGTATGATTAATCTTTCTACCTTTGTTCTATCTGAAGTCATGTACATCACAGCTGAAAGCTTATAGTAGATTCCATCAGGACCGACTGCCTTCACATCAACTCTTTGCTGAAGAGTCAAGTAATGAGAATTAAGAAATGTAAATTAAAGAAAAAGACTCAAATTTTCATGAAGAAAAAACAATAATCTCCGTATTACCTTCTTTTCCAGCTCAAGAAGTGAAATTCCAGAAGAGAAACTATCAGACTTCCGAACAGCAACGGCAATACCCACCCTTGGGGACAAATATGTATCGTTCCGAGTAGAGAACAACATAACACCACCACGGCCAATATAATCTTGCGGAGAAAGCATACTTGGTGTTGAACCGGTATCGTCAATAGATTCCAATACTTGAATGTTTTTTGTCATGGCAACCTGTCCTCCAACCCCTGAGGGTGAAGGATGTTTTATCGCAGATTTTGCAGATTTAACGGTTTTGGATAGCATAAGAGAATCCACATCAGTATTTTCAATTGGTTCAATTTCTACCACTCTGTATGTCAACGAGAGGGAGGACTCGTTACTTATCCAATACGGAACAAAAAACCTTATTGTTTTGGGGGCAGCTGCAGTTCCTCCAAGGTCACGCTCAATGCTGACACGTAACCTCCTGAACAAAAGGAATTATGATAAATGAAACCAATGTCAAATCAATTCTAATAAGATACTATCACTTGGATGCTTAAGAAGGAACAATATTTGTGGCACTATAAGAATGGGTGACACTAATAATAATGTTAATAATCCAGATGGCTTGTAACAAAACTTAAGGGGCATTGAATCACATCATAAATTCCAAAATCAAGTTATATGTGCACACGTAGAAACAGACAATTTGCTGCAAGTCAATGTGATCCTTCAATTTTATACAAGACTCCCGGACTGATCTATCATCACATGGTCCACAGATCCAGCCATGAGTACACTTTCTCTTGCCGCAAATCAATTCACGCATTTCATGATAAGCCTAACAGGAAAGTTTAATTATAGTTTCAGCTTTAGCTGGTCCCTTGTGCTATAGCGGTATAAGAGTATCAGAGAAAAATGAGTTTTTTTTTAGGAAGTCTGGGGTATGTTTAAGGTTAGGTTGGTTGGTGGGTTTCTAACCACAGGGAGTTTTGATACTTTTCTCCTTTTCGATTTAGTTAGAGAATAGAATTGTATCCTGTAGCTTGAATGTGTTCATCATTGTAGGGAAGACTCGTCCCTTTGTACTGTTCAATTTTAGTTTAGAAAATCTTCTTGTTTCTTATCAAAAAAAAAAAAGAGTTGGTGGCAGCCCTTTCTTTTTTTTTTTCTTTTTTTTTTTTTCTCATTTAATCTACCATGAGAGAACTGTGAAGCGCCATACAAAAAAAAGACTGCTGTCCTCTTCTCAGATGCTACCTCAAAGCAGGTAAGGTATGCTGGTAAATGACTATTCAACTCTGCTCTAAACAAATAAATTAGAGGTCCCTTGCTGGACCCATTGGATACGATAATACAGATCCTCTGAGCTGAACAAATTAAGTTAAGAATATAACACGCAATTCTAAGAAACAAATCAATACAGCATTCCCACTCTTCACAGTTTCTTGATAAATAAGTAATTATTTAAAAAGAAAAGCTCAAATCTACGAGTTCACAGAACTAAGAGTGCAAGGCAGAGAAAGGGGCATAACATATACAGAGAATATATTTGAAAAAGATATGTAAAGAATTCGGAGACTGTACCTTTTTCTCTGCTGGTGAAGCATCCAAAATGAAGAAACATGATTGCCACATGCCATATCCAAGATAAGAACAGGGTCCTGATTATAAAGAAAGAGAAAAAACGACATCATCATAATTTTTTTCATGTTTTTGGGGAAAGATAGTCGATATGAAAATGCAAACGCAAAGATGACATCATTTTGGAAAAGATAGTAACATGCTAGATGTGAATGCCAACATGCTTGCTATGCTCACATGCATACACAGAAAAGAAGACATTACCTTTTCCATAACCCAGCCACCTTGAACAAATAACAATACATATATTGGATTTCGTATGTCAGCAGAGTATATGTGTACAGTTCCCCGTGATGGTACAAAACCATGTTCTCTTTCTATATTTTTACCATCTCTCAGACTTTCCCAGATCCTATATTCTGCAGAACACGGTAGTCTGTTCTCTAACCTCAGTGGAGAGCTGGCAGATATTTTCCAATCATAAACAGGAACATTAAGATCCGTCTGAAGAACTGACGCATCCGAGCCAACAGAGAGCCAAAATAATCTACCACTAGATCCTGGGCAACACCAAAGATTGTCCTTCTTCTCCAGATGGTCCAGCCTTAGAGGAGAAACTGGGGATCTTTGTCCAGGCTTCATGGTGCTTTGGCGAGAGAGTGATGCTTGGTCGACTGATGATGAGTCCTTCTCAACAGAAACTGGACGGCCCCAAGCATATGAACTTTGAGAAAGATAGCCTGATGGACGAATCTGTAGACACTGGTTAGAATCTACGGACGTGCTTCTCCAGGGTAGAACTGCAGAGCAGCCAGCACCAACGGTAATATCTACAAACTTTTGGTTGGCTGTGGCCTGTTCATCAGTTCCTTGCCTTGTGCGAATCCAGCGTCTTCGACGTACAGAGTCACGAGGTGATTTTGTTCCTGATTTTGGAGAATTCGGAGGCCATTTCAGACTTGGATAATCGGGCCCATAAGCCCAACCATCAGTATCAACAAACTGAGATTTGTCAACAGCCCATGCTGATGCCCATTTCCATCCAGGGGGAAGGGAAGGTTCAGTAAATTCCTTCCAAGGAAAAGCAAGAATATTATTAATCACAATGAATTGTCAAATTTAAGGTCAAAATTAAAAACAAAAAAAAAAAAAAAAACCCACTCTTGATGAGTATGAGAAATCCCTAGTACTCCAACGCCTTGGATCATTATCACGAGATCTGTAATCATTGTTATTCCAACCAGATATTGGGTGATATTGCTGATTTTCAAATATCTCTTCAACAACGATTTGATGTCTGCCTGTCCTGGGAGAAACCTCATGGCCATTAATCACTGATACATGGCATGTTGAAATATTGAGTGTGATGTCTGAATCATTAGTCACCGTAGCAAGACCCCTAAAAACAGCATGTTTCTTGCCATTTCTCATCGACACCTCTAAAGCCACAAAATGATCTTTCAGTTTCTTGGTACCAACTGAGAGAGGAAGTGAAGATCGAAAACCTTCCCATGGACCTTCTGGGCCAAGTGCAACCCAGAAACCCATATCTCCATCAACATCATTTTCTTCTCCTGGTTTATTGTCAAAATCAGTAACCATGCTCTTCTCAATGAAAGAAGTGGAAACTGAAAGGCTACAACCAGAACCCATTTCATCAATTTGTTGGCCCTGAAAATAAGAAAAGGTCAAGAAGACGAGAAAAAAGACTACATACACGAGCCAAAGAAGCCATAAATTAACCTTCCCACCTACCCTTTTTTTTAGTGGATATGTGCTGAGCCTTTTAGCATCGGTTGTTTGATGGAGCATTTTAACAGATGCAACCTTTTTCAACACACCCACTCCATGTCCAACAGAAAATGAACATGCACCAACAACCTCGCCTGACATTGACCACACAGGATGCGTTAAAACACTGAAAAATAATGAAACTGGCATAACCCATCTGCAACCTAGTGAACCATGCATGGAAGAAATATAAAACCCCAATGGGCTAAGCCATTTGATTAAATTATATATCCTGAGAAATAGATTGTTTATTTCCAGCAGGCAATTTTAAAGATGCAAAATTATTAATTAAAAGTATAATAAACAAGAAGTGAATTTTGATAATTGAAAGCTCCTTTATAATTCTTGTGCATCAAACAGTTTAACAGGTAACAACCGGTTGTAGAATTTTTTTAGTACAATTGGCGGCCTATGCCAAGTGCAACTTCAATTTCAAGACCAAATACTATGTATAATACAGTCATCCAAAAATAGAAAGAAATACGAAACATCCTGGAGTGCCAGAACAAGTGGCTGATACCTTTACCAGCCTTTGCAGCAAGGTTTGTTACTTCCACCTCCAACTTAGCCATTCCCTGTGACAATCACATGCAAATGATTTTCATTTTAGACAGACTAATATACTATAAAGTATACCAATAATTTCATAGAATTGGCAGATTATATGTAGTCAACAGAAATAAAAAGATTTGAAGCGTGATTGGATTTCTTGGAATCTGCAATAAACTGCCAAAGGAGTGAAAGCAAAATAGAGTACAAGAGATAGTGGCAAAAAGAATAGAGGACTCCATTCCACCCCGTTCTCTGGCTAGACTATTGAAAAGTAACAAAAGAAATATCACTGAGACGCATCAAATATAGTATCAGTATTATAATTAATATTATTATTATAGTAGGCTTTTTAATTTAAGATGATTTAATAAAGTGGCTCATGGGCTTAGTTTCTTGGGGCTTAAGTTAGGTTTAGGGTTATTAGTCTATATATAATGTCTTTGTGTCTCCTAGTGAGATTATCTTGGAGATCATTATTTACGGCTTCGGCTTGGGACGGAATATTTCCGTAGGAATCAGCCTTTTGGCTTGGGACGGGATTTATCCTGTATTTTGTCTTTTCAGCTTCTTAAATTATCAATATATTGAGTTTATCATCGTTAAGTGTGCATCCATTCTCTTAACCCAAACAAATTGGTCCGACCTGGATCCTGAAGACACTTGGTAATGTTAGAGAAGGGAATGGAGAAATTGTTCTTGGAGAAATTGGAACAAATGGTGGTCCTGGTGGAAGAGATGTGGACAACCATGGTGAAGTTGAGCAAAGGAGTCAAAAAGATGAGCACAGGAGTCGAGAAGATGCAGGCTGAGTTGTGTTAACTCCGGCGTGAGAAGAGCGCCGCTATGCTAGTCAATCGAAACCTGCTCCGGTCGTTACTCCGGCGATCGTGCAGCCGTTCTCTACACCGGCAAAGTTGAAAATTCCAGGATTCAACGACGAGAATCTCTCATCTCGAATTTCTCATGTTGAAATCCCCTCAACCATTTTTCGAAAGGCGTCGGTCATCGATTTACCAGAATTCCGCTGCCTCTGGGTTCGCATCCGATCTAAGGATGTGGAGGAAATCTGTGCTACAGTAAATCTGGTTAGGGAGATAGATCATGAACCTGGGGTCTATTCGAGGAATTCTGATTTCCCTACGTGATTGGTTGAGTTTCCAGATGGGCCCATTCCTTTCTACAGCCTTGAGGACAAGGGTGATTTTAACGGGACGGGAATTGATACGCATCAAATATAGTATCAGTAGTATAATTAATATTATTGTTATAGTAGGCTTTTTAATTTAAGATGATTTAATAAAGTGGCCCATGGGCTTAGTTTCTTGGGCTTAGGTTACGTTTAGGGTTATTAGTCTTATATATAATGTCTTTGTGTCTCCTAATGAGATTATCTTGGAGATCATTATTTACAATATTTCCGTAGGAATCGGCCTTTTGGCTTGGGATGGGATTTATCCCGTATTTTGTCTTTTCATCTTCTTAAATTATCAATATATTGAGTTTACCATCGTTAAATGTGCATCCATTCTCTTAACTCTAACAATCACCCTAAAACTCATCCTTCATATTTGATTATCAAGTACTATTGACATGTTAGATTTCTCCCTTTTCTGAAAGGAGTTACGCTCCGCCTTGGGGTTTTCAGTCTACATACCTTTCTGGGAACTTCAAAGATGAACAGTTCATTCCATTTAGCTGCGCCTTCAACTAAATCATTTACTTTACAGGATAATGGTCTAACACACTTTGTTCTTGCACTTTGAGGAAAAAGCTTTTGCGGATTAGCCTCCTGATTCTCTACGAGCAAGCGCAAAGCACAAAAAAATCGATGACTATTTCCATCATCAATAAGAGGCAAACCCTGTAGAGAACGGGTACGAATCTTAGAACTTCGATACATTCACTTATGAAAAAATAGAGAGATAAATCTACAAATAATCTTTGCTGATGATAACAACCTTTGCTTCAATTATTTGAACTCCAACATAGCATCGAGGTTCCCTTGATTCATCAGAAACATTTAATCTGTCAGAATATCGTGGAGGTGGCAACGATAAAGTAGCACAATCATCATAAGGCAATAAATTGATGATGTCAGAATTATTCTCTGTTTTTTTCAGGTATAAATCACACCCAAGTTTATTTTCCACTACAACAGTCTGAAAATCGTCTCCATCCAAAGCCAGATGAGATAGGCTTTGGTCAGATTCATCTGGACCAGCAGCTTCCTGTGGAAGTTAATAAGTAAACAACATAAACAAGAATAAGAACCAGGAAAGACTCTGAAGGTAAAAACAGGAAATCATCTGACCTCATACAATCTCATTGCTTTCTCTTCAAGTTCCCTATGCTTTCGCCATGAATCTGTTGCTTGCGCTAAGGTCTCAAAATTTGCAGCACTCAGATTCACATTCAGCATACTGGTAGCAGCAACTCGCATTCTTTTGGCTACCCTAACTTGTTGGCCCAAATTGGTATCATATGTTTCAAGCCTTCCAAGTAAAAGGATGATTAGTTAGTGCCGTCGCATTGCGAATGGATCTCATATCATTATTTCCTTATACAAGGAAAAATAACAGGAGAGTCAAGAAATCTTACTTAAAGATTCCGTCAAATGGCTCAACAAGTGGCTCCCATGCTTCTAAATTCATATTAAAAGTTGATGCGGCAAATGAAGAAATCAGCACAGCATTCATAGCATCAGGGTGACCATGACTGGCTAGCTTGATGTTAGTAACTGTGGCATCAAAAAGTGGAGTCATCTGGAAAGAAAACAAAGACAAAAGATCAAATAGTAAAACAAGGTTAATAAATACTGAACTTTGTAAGGAGAATTATTAATAAGTGATGTGCAAACCATTCCACAAAAGCTATCCAAAATAGTGAGAGAAAAACATCTTAATTTCATCTCAGCTGTAATGTTATCCCTCGTCTTAGGCTTAACTGAATCACCAATAGAAAATGCTAATCTGACTGATGGCTTTTTTAGGTCAGAGCGAGCGAGAAATGTGCAGGCCTGTAGAAGCAACAATGTATATGACAGTCAAGTGTTAAATGTTTCTTTTATTGTACACATTGGCTGACCAGAAATGCTCAGTGTTAGAACTATAATAACTTTAATTTTTTTAGTTAACCTGATTCTCAACTTTCCATATACTCCAGCATTGAGATGATCTGGAACTTGATGATCTTGAGATAGGCATCTCAGCTATGTTAGCTTGACTAACTAAATCTATTCTTGGGCAGCAAATAGATTCCAATCGAGGTGCTTCATCTTGTAATGTTGTTACACATCCCATAGAAGCATAACCAGGGGGGGCAATGGGGTACCAGAAGAACACTTCCTCTGGGCCTTTCTTCCCAATATGAGCAACTTTTGTAAATTGGACAGGTTTTGCAGAAACTTCAGGGTCATCAGCTTTAAAAATGATGCCCAATGGAGGAGGTTCCAAGCTGGAAAGGAGCATTACCAAATGAGAGAGATAAAGAACTATAACGTGCATCTGATGAAACTGACACTATAAAATGCATAACCGTGACAAAGATTAAATAAACAGATCTTACCTTCTCTGAAAAGAGAAAAAAAAAAAGAAAAAAAAAACAGATCTTACCCTTCAGTTATGCAGTCACCGAGTATAGTATATCCAAAACGAGGAACAGGTCTCCATATTGAAAATGACCTACGAATATCACCACCCCTGTCCCACCAAATTCGCTCAAAGTTTGGGGTTGACATGTAATGTGAGCTTCCTTTGGAAATTGATCTTATAACATCCCAGCCAGAAGAAGTTGCATTCTGGTCACTTGTCTCAAGCCGTACTTTTTCCTTCTCACTATTTAAATCCAAGAAAGATTCATTTAATGAAGATTGCCGCTGGCTAGAGTTCCAAAGAAGAAGATGATTCAGGTCAAAGCAACAGTCCTTGGAAGGGCAACCAGTAGATGGATGGGCGTAAAATGATCTAAGACAGTTATCTAGTCGCCATATGCTAAACCCCGATTCAAATACATGATTAGAAGAAGAATTGAGTAAACATTCTAAAAATGTTGTTGATGTCACCAGATCAGAACGAATACAATGAACAATGTGATTTGGAGGTGGTTGACTTCCGACATTTGCAACACACCCTAATGCCAAGTAACCAGGGGGTGCAATAGGTAGCCAAAGAGAACAATTGGTATCAATGTTTGACAGGACTTCATCAGTCTGTTGGCTCAGAATACTTGAAAACAAACCTATGAGCTTAAAACCAAGAGGCTTCCGCGCACGACCGTAAGCATTACTCACAGCCAGGACTGACTGTGAAGGAGGACTTGGCCTGCGTAGTATGGAAACAAAACAAGAAATGTATGCAATAAGATACCAAGGAGAAGGTAAGACCTATAAGCTATGAAGTTATATATTGATGAGTAATGCAGGATATGCCAATGAAAAGAATTTGCACATGCAAAATAATGCATGTCCGAACATCGTATAACAACTTTTATTTTAAATTATGATTTGTAAATCTTCGAAAGCACTTCCACACGCAATAACCAAAACGCAAGTCAACTATGTAAGAGTATCCATACAAGTACATTACAAACATCACTAATATTTCCATAAGAGAAGGAACAAATTCATGCCAAATGCAATGAGAACAGTCTACAATACTCCTTCCTCCCAAAATTGAAGCTCCAATTTGGTCCAAAACCGTGATGCAGATGAGCATTTAAAAAGAAAAAATTGTGCATCTTAGAAAACAGACCACCATTGGTTGAGAGTTGGAATGTCTAACCATTATTTTAAATTGGAGGAAACTTTTGAGAGAGACTCCTATTAATAAGAAATGGAGTTCTACTTTTAGATCTTTGAAAAGAGAAAACATCGGTGGTTTGGGAAATCACATGACAGGATTGCTGTGGTTCACCCATAAACCAAATCAGAGTGCAGCACTAAAAGTTTAAAGAAGGAATTGATCATCCATATAACTATATTCACCACTTGTGGGTACAGTGTAAATAGTCTAAGCAGCAATGCAAATATATCTAAGACCAATGTGTGCAGCTCTCTGCAAAACTCGAGAATCATCAAGACAGAGAGACTAGTCCCAATGTTTTCCTGTATGACAAAACTTTATTCATCAAAATAACTGAATAAATTCAATAATATATTTTACAAGTACCTTGATGTCACACAATCACCCAATACAACGTAGTTAGACGGAGCTCGTGGCCTCCAGAATGTCAGATTGCTGAGAGACCCATTCTCTGTCAATGAATAAGTACAATATGTTACTTTTAGTAAAAAAATCGTAACAGAGGCTAAATTGGTGACCCCCCCCACCCCCCATAACCAACCCACACTGGAGGAAAGAAGTTGTAGAACTCATAGTAGACAAAATGCAAAAAAAAGACCACATAGCATAGTAGTCATAGTTATTGTTGTAAACCCATAAGCAAAGAAGACGAGAAAACCTTTTGGAGACACCCAAATTCGATCAAAGTGTGTACAGGGTGACAGGGGTTCGGCCTTTCCAAATTGCAGTGCTGTAGATGCTTGACTTTGGAGATTAAGTAAAAGTGAGATAACACCCAAAGAGAGATGAGCATATATGTCAGTAGACATTATTGATATGTTTGTTTTATCTTTCACGGAAGTATATCCCGCAGACACATCCACTGGATCAAGAACAACAAAACCAGAATCAGCTTCCACCGTTAAATCCTTGACAAGGCCCCTTATCCATCTATCATCTTCTTTTGATGCATACCTATTGGGAAATAAACAAGAAGTGTACATTATATTATTGCATCAATCAGAAAACATGAAGCAGTGACTAACATTTGCAGTCATTATCGAGGTGAAGGATCTTATACAATGTCAGAAACAAATTGCTAAATTTCAGAAAACCAACTAACAAACAGGTACCTATATCCTTAACACAGATATCCATCACAGGAATACTGAATTACATGGTTTCATCATATCACTGGCCTAAAAGGAGTGTGATAACGACAATGCTAAATAAGAAGCTAAGACTCACATGAAACTAAAGTCTGTTTTGGCACGAAGAAACTTTTCACCATGAGTAGAATCATCCAGAAATGACTTAGTGCTGTCGTAGAACGTGAATTCAGGAGAAACAACCTGATGCAACAAGAAATGAACCAAGTAAAAACAGATATTGTAAGACAATAAGTGCTTTTTTTTTCTCCCTATACCAGAGGTTTTTATCCATCCTGTAAATGACAACTGCATAAATGCAAGCATGATAAACTGCAATAAAGCAAGTGGATAGAATATAAAGTTACAATAAGCCCCAGGATTAATATAATCTACCTGGGCCTCAAGGCTTAAACTTGGCATTGTAGTTGATTCAAGTTGAACTGTCCCAGAAGCATGTGAGCCATCGGATAATTCTTCCAAGTGATCTGAGTCCTTACGATTTTGATTCAGAAAATTATCATCCACAAAAGAGATTTCAACTCCATCTTCAGGGAAAACTGAATAGCAGCTATCATTGCTCAAATATGTATATGTCCCCAAAAGCAAGCCATTCTAAAGATTAACCAAACAGATAAGGCGCAGTCAGTTCATAGGAGGAAGAAGTTTGTTAACATTCCTAGTCTGCATTTGACCAGACAAAGAACTTCAATCACACCAACCATGAAAAGGGACTTATCTAATTTTGAAAAAGATAAAAAAAAAAAAAAAAAAACACATATGTTCCAGTTAGAAGTAGAAAGCTAGAACCATTAGCATAAAGAAATGATACAGTTAGAAGAAAAAAAATATTTGCAAAAGACAGCTACCTATGTCTATGTAAACCATATGTTCCAAATAGAAGTAGAAAGCTAGAAACATTTAGAGTACACCTTTGTGTTTTGAAATTGGAGCAAAGTTTGGTCACAGGGGAAATAGTTTAGACAACTTTTACTGTAATTAGTTAAGATTGCTTAATTTAATTTCCTGAATTTGTAGTTTCAGAATTAAGGGTTTGTTGCCTTTCTGATATGTTCCTGTACTTAGTTCAGTCACCTTCCATACATTTCCTTGCCTAGTTTAATCATTCTCTGATTCAATTCCAAACAGGAGAAGGCCTATCTTGCATATTGTAATATCTCATTCATGAAAAATCAATAAAGAGATGATTTCTACTCTCTTTCCATGGTACCAGAACCCAGGACAATGGCCGAAATAAAGCTTCCAATGATTTCACATTGTACTCTTGTCTAAATTACGACATCAACAGTCGTCACCCTTGAAATTATACCAAAATATTATTTCAGAAGAACAATAAAGGTAACAAACAATTGACAACAAAATGTTAAAGTAGATATGAACTGGGAAAATTACCTCAATTTTCACATTCATGAATCTCAACCGCTTACCACGCCCTATGATAATAATGGGCCGAACGACACACATGTTCAACTCTTTCTCTTCTTTGCCTTTGGCAAGACAGATTGTCTTACCACAGCCATCATATGTGTATTCATTAATCCCAACTGCATCCACTACAAGTTGTCGACTTGGAGATAAGTGTAGCACATCTTCAGTTTGTTTATGTAGAGGTGCACAAAGAACTATATTGTTCTTCTTAGAAATTGGATCGTTTTTTGGATCCATCATTTCGTCCCTGCCAGTTATGGTCCCCAATGCAGGCACAAAAAACTCGCAGACAGCCAAAAGAAAGTCAGGGACAACAAGAACACGAGGCTGCTGCACACGAACTACAAATGACCGCGATGAGAGTCGCCATCTTCCATCCATTAAAAACATTGTTGAATTCGGTAAATCAGTACTCTGATCGGAAGCCATCTGCTTTGCGACATCAGTGCATGAACCAAGCATCAGCCTCATTTCAGCCTTGGTATTGGGACGAATATCTAAAATTGAAAACTTAGGTATTGTAACATATAGGTCAGATTCAGATAATGATGTCATGCGATATGACACCCAAAGACCTTCAAGCTGCAAAATGGGAAATATATTAAACAACGAAGCCTGAATTCTTACATCTTATTAAATCAAAGAAATGACATCACAACTTATACTCACAATAACATGCGCGAGAGGTGATTCCTTATCTGCCCCATGGCAGAGCTCTAGCAATGCATAATCAACTTCAACAGCAGATATATTAACAGTACGCGACAATAGGACCTGGCTATTCATGTTAACCTTGTCAGCCAGTAATTTTATTGCGTCCTTTGCAGAAGATTTGCTGTTGCGGAAACTGGGAGGAAGAGCTGGTTGTTCACACAAGTTCATGTAGAAACAATCAAGAATAACATTATATTCTTTATCAGACATCACAGCATGCAATGTACCAATCTGTTCCACAAGAAATGGATAATGATATCAAAGTATGAATTGTTAAAATAAAAACAGCCAACTTCTATCAGAGTACAAACTACTAAGTACAACGTAGTAACTGGTTGTGAAGCCCTCTAGTTTCTTTTACTTCATTTTGGTATATTAAACAACCATAAACAGACTCCCACCTACTATACCATTCCAGGCCCAAGAGTAAGTACATATAATCTTCTCCACTTCCCCAACCACCCTTCTTATTAGTCCAAGAATTCATCCCCTCAACTTTTAGAATTGATAAACAACCTAAACAATTTAATTAAGCGGACTCTTCTAGTTAGACTATGATTAGATCTAGAGACTGATGAACAAGTATAGGCAACTATGCAAGAATGCTATCTAAAAAGCATCGAACAGACATGATGAACAGCAGAATGAAAAGCCCTGCAAGTGAATATGGATGCAAATTAAATAGACACGATTAAGGACGAAGTGGAATAGCTCAAGTGGTTGGAGCACCACTACCTATGCCGGACCATTTTCCCGATCAAAAAAAAAATAGACACGATTAAGCTTGATATAGAGACCAATGCCAAGAAAATGTGAGTCTTTTTTACTTTTCAAAAGTTTGTGTGCAATATATCCAAGACAGAGTTCCTCAGAGTAAATTTTCTCAGTAGTCAAAATGAAAACTAATAGGACATCTGCAATTGAATGAATACAAGAGAATTTATTTTCTAAAAGGTTGAATTATGGAATAGGCAACATGCACAAAAATCAACAGCCAAAATTCTACATTGATTAGGAAAGTTGCTTGTAAGTAACTAATAACTGTCAAATGTTTACATAATTTCACCAATATCAAGAAATGTGAACAATGTAAGAAACCTAAACTGTAAACAGCCTTTTACGGACTCTTTTAGAGTCAAAAATAGGTTTTGGAAGAGGACAATTAGTAACATCCACTGGAAACAACGAAGGAAACAAAGTGACAACCAAGAAGCAGGGTGATAAGAAGTTGTTGCAGAAACATTACCTTAACTTCTAGCGAAAATGTTGGGATTTTGCGAAAGACATCCCTTAAACTGCGTCTAACATAAACTTGAACTCCTTTTCCTTCCCTTATCATTGGTTTCCCAACAGAGCCATTAATTCCAACAGCCATATTGATTCCCAGAATCTGTACTTGTTAAAAAAATATCAAGAGTAAGGAGTGATTACTAAACCAATTCTAATACCAAGAATAAAAATGACGACCTCCACATGAAGAACATCAAGATGGACAGCAGAAGGATCTTTCTCACGACATCCATGCCAACTGAACGCATTATTGATCCGTAGATGGCCAAGATCAAGTTGCATGAAACTGTAAGCACAGCAGATACAGCAACAATAACATTTCAATTCAAGAAATAAGAATGCTGAGTTAAGTAACTATCAACCAGACACGTTACTTGCACAAGGAAAGAACGGAAGAGGTTCAGCTTCAATTTAAATATCAGAATATTTAAAAATAAATAGCCAACATGTTACGTAGCTATCAAGCAGACAGCATTACAACATTTTCATATAGGAATCCAAATTTTATTTATAAGTTCAAAATACAGAGGAACCAAGTCCTTCAACACCATAAACTACAACAGATGAGACTATAGGAGAAATTTTAATCTCCAACAGCAGTAATCAACAGTATCAGATTCCATGTATTTGCATGCAAAGAAAAATCAGAAATATAAGATGAATTTTAAAATAAATAAAAAATCAAATTCAACTTTCATAAATTAGATCCCAAAGAGAAAAGGTGAGAGATATCAAGATACGAAAACAACCTAATAGCTACTGACTAACTCCCAATCACACATCCCAAAGGATGGGTTGCTTTTAAGCATCAATTTCAGAAAATTCTAAACTTCCATTAGAGCATAAAATACAGGCACCAAAGAAGAGAAAAGGATTGAAGAAGAAACTGCTAATCTAAAATCAAACGACCAGGAGAGAAAAGGACAAGCTCTTGTAGGTGGCTGGCAAAAGAGTTGGATCACTCTACTGTAAGATATCTACGGGTAATTAGAATGTCAAGGAGCCGTGTGAGTAATACAGGGAAGCAAACTTTAAACATACAACATTTGTACTACCAATAACCACACTAGATCAAAGGGCCAGTAGAACTTGATAAAAATAATAATATATTATGAGAAGGACCAAGGCCACTCATATTGATCTTCAACCAATTAGAAAATCAGAAGCATCAAATCATCGTGCTAGGAATTGAAAGTAAAGAGACCACAATGAATAGCTATCATCTAATTTGTCTTTAATGGATAGAAATGCAACCACAGTCGAACATATAAAAAAAGAAAACAGTTTAAAACTAACTCTTTGCTCCGTGAGTTTCGCGGTACGACTATAATGGGATTATCCAATGAAAGATCCAATTTAAAAGCAGATGCTCCATCAACCTCGTATTTCTGAATCAGCCATTCTATTCCTCCAACTTTATCCACAAGCTTTATTGCTTCTTCGGTATGAGGAGTGGCAAGCTCCATGAAGTAAGCAGTTATCTGCAGATACACATTCACAAGACTGTTATGAACTAAGAATAAAGAAAGACTTTTGGCTAATAGACAAACTGGATTCTCTTTTATATTCTTCCCTTTTCCTTTAGTGAAAATAAAAATTGATATGGAAAGGTGTTGGAAGATATTAACTATTAAGGAAGTTCTTGTCATCCAATACACATCAACTAATGCATCTACCACCATAATGACATCTTTTGGTGTAGTGAAGGAGGAAAGTCTATCATGAGGCGGGAAGCTAGTCTACCTTTCATAATTTGATGATTTGAATTCTAACTTAGAAATTAAACTGAACCATCAGGAGTGTGTCTTCCCAGGTTAAAACCTGGCCAGATTACAACTGGTCAGAGGATATGCATTCCATTAGCAAGATACAAAATTGGAAGCACATTATCAACTTTCGAGATTGTAGAAGATTCCCTTCTATCTTTTAAATATAACCTGTGTAGGTCTCAATCTTGGAGTCAGTAAGGGAATATTCAATTTGGTATTTAGGTGTGCAGGGATAGTCATGACTCCTATTGGATTTGAAAATTTTGATGAATAGTAAAAGTATGTGTTTATTTTGAGATTTTGGTAGGGTGATATTGTTGCTTTATGTCAAATCAATACTTAATAGTGATTGATGTTGTATTATTGTATTGTATTGGGTGAGAGAAGAGTAGGAGAGAGAATGAATGTGGAAGAAAAGTGGTGATGCGATTGTATTTGTGAAAATAGGTTTATAGATACATTTTATAGGAATGGGATTTGAAAGCCGGATCGCAAAGTCCCAAGTCATGCGGGTGAGTCTCAAATCAAACATACACGAAATGAACTATCTGTGTATTTAGGATTCTCTGCGCATTCGGAATAAATACTTTGATGGCAAACCAATATTCTAAAGCATGATTCTCCAGCAGAGATATTATCTGAAGCATGAAAAATATCAACACAATCTATGGTGGAAAACAAATTGGCAGTTATCATTCTGAAAGAAAGCATTTGCTACACATAAATTCCAACAGAACCAATCAAACCCTGCAAAACAAGGTGCATATTTCAGAGCCTAACAACTTCTGAGGCCTGTGCTCAGTGGTAGAGGGATATCGGTCAAAAAAGTTCCATTTCTATTTATTAGGCAGACAATTCATATTAGATAGGCCTCCAAATTTCTTTGCCATTAAGCCTGAGAAGAAGCAAATTTATCTTGGGTTGTAAAAAATGTAGAGAATTACACCAATTACAGTTTAATGCAAGTTACTTAACCCTAAAAATACAGTGAATCAGTAATCATGAAATTGGCAGATTTGGCTTTTATAGTTTGGTAACTGAGCCCTCAGCAGAGAAACACAAGTATAATGCTTCAGTATCTACGATATGAAATTAAACCCGTGTTTATGTGTCAACACAGAGGAAGAAAATAAGGCCAAAAAGAGTACCTCCTGAACGAATCTGTAAAGGAATATAATGCGGACAGCAGAGAGACGGCCATTCAAACTGTAGTCATATCCTTCATAATCATCATCTCCAACACTATAAGATTTGAAGGTGAACTGAAAAGCGGACAAATGTAGAAAGCGGAGAACAACATTAGTTGGAAATCCAATAACAGAAAAGGGTTTAAGATTTTTTTTGCAAAATATTTAAGTACCTGTATAAAGGATTCAGCCTCCTGGTTTCGCAGATCACAAAGCCATCCCCAACAGTGATCAGACCCAAGAGATAGATCACACAACCTTAAGTTTCCTAAAGTGCTCTCTATAGTATTCGAACTCGGATGAACCTTGATCAAAGAAAAATATTGCTTATGATGGTTCGCATGTCGCAGAAACTAAATACCAGATAAGGAAGATAGCTCAAACAAATAAGCCTAACTACAACCCATCCAAAAGCAATAATATATCTATAAATGTCAAAATGATAAGTACATTTTGTACCTTGATATCCAAAAGAAAACTTTCTTGAACAAACATAGCAAGCTGAGAACCATCCTCCTTATTAAGAAATATAGTGACGCTATCAACATTCATGTTCAAATAGAAAACAACCCGGCCTTTCCCATAACCCAATAATCCCTTTATTGATGATGCATGCTCATGATCCTCTGTCTTATTGTTGTTTCCCAAAGGCTCCTCAGCACGATTTTCAACGTCCGTACCACTCACCCCACGGTTATTTGAGCTTAGATCAAAGCCAAAGTTCATCAAAGTAACAAGAGTCGGTCGGTTGAAATAGAACTCAAGCTTTGACATTTGTATGCTCATCTGAAAGGTTCGTGATATAACTCAGACAAAAATACAGAGGACTTAATTACAAAATTATAAAAAAAAAAAAAGTTCTCACACATCTGCTTCAGAAGATTACCTGCGTATCTATACCATCGTAATCAGGAGAATCAGGAGTTCTAGTCGAGAATGTGAAAGACACAAAATCAGAATCATCAGATCCCATTGCCTCATAAAAAACATCATCAGGGTCAATGTATCCCTTGGCCAGATCCTTCTCATGGATGCCATTTTCAGCAGAGTCCTGCAAAATCAAGAAATCTGACAGTGCGTCTCCGAAGATATCATCCTCTTCAGATGTCACTGAGAGCAGATCTTTCACTTCAGGTTCCAAAACGGGGTTGCTATTCAGATTCTGATCCGTGATAACTGAACAAGCTAAATACTGTGAATGTGTATATAGAGAACCCTGAAGGACGTCCACAATTTTCAAAGAATTCAGCTTCATTTTTACAGTCAAATCACTTGTATAACTCGAGACGTGCACCTATAGTAAAACACAAGTTACAGTGTTAGGACATGTATGAGAGTATCCCCAGAAGAAGAGCACATTCCAAGAAGTTAGCAAATTCGAACATCTATAATCTGCAAATGTACTTAAAGTCGAGCCAAATTCATATTCTATGCGGTCCCCTTTAAAATGTCAACATTCACCATAAAGTGCTAGCTGATTACATGCCAACTTCACTGGCCAGAAAACAATCATTTTCCATGAAGGTAGTTGAACAGAGGCAGATACATCAAACAAAGAGAGTACTTTATCAACTAAACACTCAACTTCCTGTAATAAATATTACGAATGAAATAATAACAAATCCCGGGAACAACAGGATGAGTTGAAAATAGAAAGAAAAAAAAAATGAAACTCAAAATTCTAACTGGATAACATACAAGGTTCTGTACCGGACAGATCAAAATCATCCGTATGAGAACATCGCAATAGAGAACCTCAACATCACTAGATTGAAGAGCAAATTGATAATTCAGTCAGTGGAGATGCTTTGACAAATTGCCTTAAAATTCATTTATGAAACCAGTTAACCAACAACTAAAGATGAAGAAAAGACATTTTTATAGATAGAAAATAGATTTTTTTTTTAATAAGAAATCTTAATAATGAAAAGAAAGATATAAGGGATGAGAGATCACTTGTACAGATTACAAATAGATAGAGTTAACAAAAATTTACAAATGCTTATAATGTGAAACTCCTATCTCTAACTAGATCCGATACATGAAGACTCCTAAAATTCTCTTGACTCGATACCCAAGAGCCCCTCTAAATTTCTCATTTTATTTTGATCAGTAAGAGTCCCTATGTATTTAATCCTGCCACAAACTACCTCTAAGGGACCATAAAACAACTGGGACGATAATTTGAATTTTCCATAAAAAAAAATTTGCCTCTCTTGTTGATGAGGCTGCCCAAATTATGATGTAACAAATCAGAGGCAGAAGATAGAGAAAGTTTTACTTATATAGAGAAAGAGTAAGGGTTAAGAGATCCCTTTTACTAATGAATAGATGTATAAACTTAGTCATTATCAATGGCAAAACAATGTATGGACTCTTTCTTGAGAGACGGTAATGTGAGTTGTAGTAGCATATTCTACAAAGATAGCTATGTGAGCACTACCACTTGGGAAGTCCGGGGGGCTACCATTGACCACTAAGTGGGTACAGTATCAACATTGTTTTTATTTTTTTTTTAGAAATAAAAGGTTCCCTTTTCTCATGCTTTAAGTTTACACCATTCACATGAAAGGGAGCACAACTTCAGTAACTTAATGACAAGTTAGGATGCAGCATAAGCAACACATAAAACTCAAGTTCCAATTTCAGCAAGAGTTAGCTCTGGATTTTCAGGCAAACAAAACTATTTGCAGACCTTTCCTCCACCGGCAAGTACTTCAATGATGAGCTTCTCATGTACCCTCTCAAGCTCCTCATCTCCAAACTGAATATAAAGAATGATTTAATTATTTAGAAAGTAAAATAAGAAAAATTAACAAAATATAAATATAAATCAAATCACATGACATAACTGAGGGAAAAGTTAAAAATTGAAAATCTACATCAGTACATCTAGAAACAATCAATTAGCAATTCCTTGAATTCTGACCTTTCCATATAATGAAATTTTTGTTTCTGTCACTGTTCCACTGATGACAAGGTCAGCTGCTCTTGCATTGCCAGTATGAGATTCATCAAACTCGACTTGATCATCTCTTAGGTCATCAAGTATATCAACAGATGGAGGAGCCTTTATCCAATAACAAAAGGTAAGACACATAATCAGTACTTCCAATAGAGAAGAGAGTTCAACAAAACACAGTAAATGATTTCATATCTTACAGAAGCTCGGTATGTACTTTGCACAAGTCCTCTCAACCAAGTTGACTTTTCCTCTTCGTTTGGAAACTCTACTATCAAAGTGCTAAATGACTCTAGAGCCTTGCTTGCATAAGGAAAGAAGAGGTTATACAGATGGAATTGATTGAGAATACACAGATATGGACATATACAACGAGACATGCCAAAGATACTGTTACAAATAACAACCTAGTTAGAATACTGAATGGAAGTTTCTAAGAAACTAACAGCATAGCAGATAAACCTACCCACAAAAGGTTAAGTTTGAGGAGAAGAGGGCAAAAATTGATATGTGGCAGTAACATGTTCATTAACAAAGAACAGAACATAGATTATAGACCACAAGCATTTGTATCAGTGTTTAAGATAATATAAAATGGCAATATGTGCATCTTGAAGAACAATACGTGCTTCAGCAATCCGAATCTTTTCCTCCTAACCTTCAATGTTAATTATGAGGGTACTTTTCCCAACATGTATGTAAACGCACTCCCTCTTTTTTGTCATTATACTAAACATAAATTTTTATTATTCAAGGAAAGGTGCCCACTTTTTTTCCGAATGAATACGAATTTACTTCCTAGCTCCTTTTTTTGGTCAGCCAAAGAAGATATCATTATTGGAAAAAAATGGGGTATAAGGAATACCCGGTACAAAGTTCGAAACACAGAAAATTCTAACAGTCTAAGAGTTTCCTAGGATTCTGATCTTCCATCAAATCAGAATTTTTATCTCATTGAAATAGATAAAGGGCACGGAAGCATACAGATTCTATAATAATTCCTTAAAATCCTTTCACACTGAACAATCCCCAAAAACTTTTAAATTTTAATATCAACAGACATTTTTTTACCCACAAAACTCATTAAGGCATGCAGTAAAAATAATGTAAAATGACAGACGATCCTTGCTCAAGAATGTCAGGAAGTAGCCTAATAAAAATCTCACTGAAATATTGCCTACCTTTTGAATGTCCGTGCCTCTAGTGCTCACAGCAATACAGAAAGGTGAACCACCTACACTTGTCGGAGGAACGTCATATACTTGTTTACCAGACATGCTGCAGTCCAAAAAGTGGAAAGGACAAACACAGATCATTGAAAGATGCATTATTTAAATCTCAATTCATGGAGTGAGGCTAAAACATTACTCCGGAGGTCCCAAAATGTTCATGTTTCTTCAAAGTACAACTTATATTTCGTCAATTGAAAAGGCACTGATACCCATCCATTATTGCCTTGTTGGCTTAAGTTAATCAATTGCATTTAACTCCTAAACTTTTTTGGCAAAAGGCCACTATGAAAAAAAATTCAATTCAAAATCATTAAATTGAATATTGAAACATGTCTATTATTTTCAGTAAAAAAAAATACCTTCAGAAACAAGCCTATTTTTGGGATAAAGGGAATATTAAGCTTCAGAAATGCCAGATAAATTTACCCAAAAACTTTGCAACAACAAAACCTTTATCCTCACAAAGTATTGATTATCGTGTTCAAGTGAAACACATGTTCTCATTTACGTTTTAAGTATAGCATGTCTTTTTAATAGTTTCTTACAATATTATAAGTCTTCCTTTTTTAATTTGAGTTAGAGATTCTCTATTTTCTACATGCAGAACTGAGGCATATAGAGGTCCCCTATGCACATGTCCAAACCATCTTAAGCACATCTTTCATTTTCTCATCTATTTGCGCTACCTCGCCCACATTCCAATGCATTCATTATTTATCATATCCATAAATTTCAACATCCTCAATTCTTCTACCCTGATATTTTATTCATGGCCATATTTAGTTGCCCCACTTTCACCAAATTTTTCATCGATGGGAGAAAAAAAAACTAGCAAATTCACACGGATATCAATGATAGACCTTGAACACCGTTGATAGCTTTGGGAAGTTTCAGATTCCAATACATAAAGATGCAATCCCGATAACACAAGAAAACAGGGTTGCCAAGCAGCAACTGAATAACCAATTCCCTGCACAAGAATAAAGTCACAAACTGATTAACACCATTAGCAACGAACTCGTATGGCTTATTTCAAGTATTACCATACCTTCCAAACAAGAATTCTTGCCTCAGCTGCCAGATGTGGTGGACCCCAGGGGACAAGACCAGTTTGGAGGTGTTCGACTATGTGCTGCTCATCATCAGGCATTGAACCCTTGAATAAATTCAGTAATTGATTGATTCTGAAATATCTGTCTGGTGAGAAATGTACGCCAAGACTTGGGATCTGAACAGATATGCGTGTCGATGGATAATTCGGATGAGGTACCTTGATCTTAGAGGTCAAACAGTATGTATTAATTATTAATTAATTAATAAATCATATTTTACAGTATAAAACACTAAAGCTTCGATGAACCCATATACCTGATCAACAATTACAGACATTCCAGACCTATCAATTAGAGCATAAAATCTGTCAGCATCTTCTGAACAGGCAGAAGTAAGAGTTTGGGAACAACGGGTGAAAGGCTGACTCTTGGAACCACAATCTGTAAAGAAGGCTGCAATATCCCTTCCAGATATATAAAAACGAGAGAATAGACTGTGTCCACGATCATGGAGCTGACCATCCTCCTGTTATGAAGATAAAGTAACTTTTTGCAAAAACCCACCATGCCATAAGCAAATCCACAAACAGATAGAAATTGCATACCTTTGTATGTAGAGTAAAATGACCAAGATCTAATAGAAGATAGCTGTCCATTTCATCGGAGTTGCAAGACTTTATAGGAACACTAACTTTGGGAGCGTCAAGATCAATGTCAAGAGCAAATCTGGTGATATCAAAAAAGCATTAAGGTAGCATCTTAAGACTAAAAGTATCCATTAAAATAACAGCCTTGAAAATGTCACGCATATAATCCGTGTAGTATTTTTCTATATGTATTGTATATTCAGAATGACAAAAATCAAATGGAATGAAGCCGAACCCTATCCCAACAATTAAGAACCAGCAGAAGTGACTAAGGAAAAACATTCTGGAGATCCAGAGAACTGAGTAGAGTATAACAGAGAAAGATATACCATGGCATAAGGATAAGAATCATACATGGTAGTTTATAAATTTTAATGCACTTGTCCAGATTATAAATCGCGGGGCCAAAGCAGTTGGAATTGAACAAAATATATATGTAGTCGCCACCAATATGTTACACACACACATATGCTCTAGAAGGAGAATGCTGTAGATTTAAACAAAAAGAAAAGAGATTTTTTTAAAACGATTTTTTAAAATGCTGTAGAATGCTGTAGATTTTAAAACACTTGTCCAGATTAAAAATCCCGGGGTCAAAGCAGTTGGCATCCCTGATATATTTTTGGGGGGAGGTATTCTGGATAATGAATGGGGGAAATGGATATATTTTCTATATAGGAATGTCTTTTGGAGTGAATAATGTGTGTGTTTCAAATATTTAGATGGAAGAGAAATGGTTTTTCAAAGGAAAATTAATATATTGGAGAATGACTTGTGATAAAAGTGAAACAATACGTAGTTAAAGGTATCAACTGGGTCTTCCAGTTAATATGTATGAAAGTTCACCTGCTCTGCTCTTCTAACACCATTTGAAATTGCTCCTGCGCTCTTCGAGTTACTTCTTCAATTTTATGCTGTTCAATACATTAATTTCTCAAAAGGTTAGCGTCAAACAGAAAACACGGTAATTGAAAACAATCTACTAAATGCTAGGCTTCTCAATGCAAGATCACATGAATGGTAAAGCATATTACCTGCAAAGCAGTAGCAGTTTCCAATGCAAAAATGGGACTAACAGCATTGCTCCTCTTCAAAAAACGTAAAAAGCGATCATAACTTTCCATAAGCACCTATATAATTCAGTAACACACACAAAAAAGAGAGAGATATCACAAGAACATCCAGAAAAAAATTAAGCAGTGAGATTTGGGAAAAGACTTAATTATTAAAAAAAAAGGATGGATTCCCTTAACTTTATAAATACAATGGTAGAGATACTTCCTACATTTTCATTATTACACAACAAAGTATTTGCAATCCTAGAAAGAGGTTTTTTTTTTAAGAAACGAAAATTTTGTTCATAATGCAATAAAAGTACAAGGAATGAGGGATCCCTCTAAGAATACAAGCATGTCCAACTAAAGATCATATGGCAAGACTCCAACTCCTAGTTAAATCTGATTATAGGGAGCCCCTAAACAGTTTATGAGTAGAAGCCCATAGGGCAATTCTAAATCTCACACTATCCCACACAGAGTCTATAGACTCGGAACTGTATCAAGCAATCTCCTATTCTTTTCCAACCACTTATGTTCCTCTTCTAAAGAGTTTATTCATTTTATTTTTATTTTTTGCTAAATCGCCGTTCCTTGTCTGAAAAGAGAAAAATCATCCAGTTGTCAAGGAAGAAATTGCAGGAAAGGGTAAAATAGGATAGTTACAAGGTACAAGTTCTGTGTTGAGGCCCAAAAAAATATTAAATGAGCAGCCTAGAACTTTGAGGCAAGAAAATAATTAGCAATTAATATTTTAGCATTTACTTTGGCCAAACTCCATCCTTCTATTGGTATTATATGGTATGAAGCAACTAAATATTTTAACCGAAAGCAGTCACTAAAAGACTGATTTCGAACCTAAAAACATCCCTTCAACATTTCCATAAAATCAGAAAATGGGATAGCTGACAAAAGCAAACTGATGGAGCATCAGTGTTGATTATATAAAATGGAAAACTATGAAAAATCACCGTGACATGACAGGGTGAAATTGTTGCAGTAAGCTTCCAATCTACACTTTCTCCAGCTGGAGTATGCACAAAAGTAGCTTGCAAAGCATTCACCTTCTGCTCATTGGAGACACTCTGCAGCCAAAGTTCAATGAATGAGAAACAAAACTAAATAAGCTACAATTACATACCCAAGTGGGGAAAATGGAAAGGAAGGTAAGCGATACTTAAAGAGCTCGATCAAAAAAATTCAATACTGCAAGAAGACAAACCTGGGCAAGAGATCCTTCGGGTGAAGAAAATCCATAGTATTGCAATGTCACATCACAATGAACGCTCCGATGTTTAAACTTAGTAGATACATTAAGGTTCTCAAATCTACCACAAACAATCTCAGTGTTATTAATGTTGACGATTTTGGCAGCTGCTTTACTGATAGAGACAATAATCATATAATGTGTCATGTTCTTCACATCCTTTCCAATGTGAGCCAAATCCTCTTCTGGCTGGTAACTTAGCAGTTTATTGACTGCTTCCCACTCTTCTTTGGTCAATCTCTCTTCCACTGACCGAGATACACCTGAATTGTCAATTGTGGAGTCATCTCCGGAACTGTTTCTCCTGCATGACAAAAAAAAAATATTAGGAAAATAAAAGCTTCTACTGATGCAAATAATAGAAGTGTTTTAAGAAAATGTAATGCAGATTAAAAAGAAAAAAATTTTGTGGAAGAACGTTGTTTCTGTTGTATGTTGGTCAATTTGGATGGAGAGAATATAGGAGGACCTTTGATGGTCGTTGTGAATCCTTAGATGATACCCGGTAAAGAATTAAGTATAAGGTTGCCTTGTGGCCTTTGAGTCAGTGTAGTTTCAAGGGTTTATGGTTGTCAGATGTAGTTAGGAGTTGCCGTTTTGCTTTGTAAACCTGCTTGCTGTAATATTGCTAGGGATTTCTCATCCCTAGATTTTATTGCAATAAAATTATTTTCTTATTCAAAAAAATATATATATATACATGTGATGCAGATAAATATTACAGCTAATGGGTAAGGCAACTTCATTAACTTTACATTAGTGGTTGTTTCCCAGTAAACAGCTTGCAATATGTTTGTATATGATTTCCAGAAACGAATACAACATGAAGTCAAAGGAAAATCTCCAACCAACTAAACAAAGAAAACTGAAAGAATGAGATGATACTGCAGAGGAAAGAAAATGATCGAGTAAACCACACGGACCATGTTAAGGAAAACCATCCTCTTTTTTTAAGCATCCTCTGTTCAGCAGCTTCCTTTGATTTTACTGATTCAACCTTTGCATGGGCAAGAAACCTAAATAATATCAGGAAAAGGAGATCATCATTCTATCTAAAATTGATAATGAAAGAACCAGTAACAACCAAAATCATACAAAACAACCTAACAAATTTCAACATCTGAATCCACAGAAATCACATGCATGTAATCAGGCCATCATATAAAGCAGCCAAAAGATGAAGTAGTAAGCGTTCCTCTGTGGATATATTTTCCTTGCGTATGTGTGCAATTATATAATGAATTAGACAAGCAGGAAAACATAGAGAACTTCATTTCCTTCTATGAGTCCAATTAGAGACATAACAAACTTCGTTCACATACCTCCATAACAGAATAATTTTTGGATCGAGATCCTTTTCAATGCATCTTATTTCGGAATTATCCACGTCTAATTGCTGCAATGAATCAGCATATAATTGCACATATCGTCTACGAAGATGACATAGGTTCTGGATTTGCTCCCAAGAAAATCGATAACTGTCAGATACAAAATAATAAGATGCTTTAGTTTTATGGATCACAATATTAAAAATATACAGCAGCAGATCAAACAGCAACATGAACGTAGGGAACAAAAAACTAGTATCTCAATTGTTCTCTTGCAATAGTTTTGCTTCTAACACTCTATGCCAGAGAGAACTCCTCACTTCTTGAAAATGCAAACACCATTTACTCAATAAAGCCTTAACTTTATTTCCGAATACCCAGACCGTTCTTTTTAGGACAAACAACCATATATCCCAAGAGACTGAGCGCTGGCCCCATCAAGAACATGACATAAGAAAATTTTTATCGCTTTTGTCATTAGATTCACAATTCCATCAGAAGCTCCGAATAATGAAAAATAGTAAGTTAAGATAGCATAATACTCAACAGCATACTCAAATTAAATTACTAAACTGAAATTTGATGATGTAAAACCGAATTCTGAATTATAATTTGCTAATCAAACAAACATCAACATTGGAAAATATACACAAATGTACTATTATATTAAGCATGCTTACAAGTTACAACAAATATACAACTTACATGATGATATTATTAACTATATAGCATGAAATTCATCATTATTGATACCATTAAGAGTCAATAGACATGCATCCAATTAAGACTTTAGTTAATTTTTTAAATCCTAAGCTTTTGTCTTTTTACACATTCTGCAAATCTAGCATGTAAGAGTGTATGAATGTATACATTCACACTTATGTCTGTAAAACAATTTGACTTCTTAAAAAAGTTCCTTAAAATGCCTAACTGGCATCATATTCATGTTGGTTGTATAAAACTCTTAAATATTTCCAGAAACTCAGCAAGCTAGACTCATAAACATCGCATATGATTAGTTTTAAGTGTTAAATGACACTGTTAGATGGATATTTATTAGCACTCAAACATCAAAAATTACCATATTTTTTTCTGTCGCAATCCAGCATGAGCAGCATAACGCCACCATAAGGCTGCATCCTGTGACACTGGCACCATGGGTCTTAAATGAAGGACTTCGACATGCGCTCTATATGTAGATATGACCTCCATAAGTTTGATCCAGTCATGATACTGGGCCTAGAATGAGGTGCAGATCATGCTTAATGCTTGGTCCATATTCAAACAAAAAATACTTAAAACAAGACATCCAAAATCTCCTTCAAACTTGACAGTTTTCATTCTAAAGAGTGAGTGTGGAGAGAAGTGCAATGATATTTAACATACTCGGCAAGCAGAAAATCATATGAAAATGTCGAATGTGACACTTGTAGCAAACAAATTACTCTCCATCCAGATAGTGATAGTGGGAAGTATGGTCGAAAAAGCAGCAGCTTTAGAAGTTGCATTTACTTTTATATGTTTGCAAAGTTTAAATATCATTGGGAAACTATGGATTATATCTGTCTCATCTATTTTCAAGTTGATTTACCATCAGTCCAACACAAACATGTATAAGCTTCTCAAGGATATGACATTGTCAAATAAACAACAAATGCTTGCACAATGCAGGTGGAATATCAAATGAAGACTCATACCTCTGTAATTGTCAAAGAAACATCAGAGATGACAAAGGAAGCCTTTTCAAAAGGAACGTTGGAATCATCTCTTTCCTGGTTTCCTAAACGATGGTACTTAAGAACTCCATTGATAGGTGAAACTAAATAGCTTCGGTCATGGGCCCATGGTGACAATGAGGTGCTGCTTTTTGAAGATTCATTAATACCATCTTCAAATATCTAAACACAAACAAAGATGTATAAAGAGACAAAAAGAGAACACTCTGAGAAATAGGTCACTATGTTAATACGAGTGAGG
Source organism: Stenogyne calaminthoides (assembly GCA_037126765.1). Classification (NCBI taxonomy): domain Eukaryota; kingdom Viridiplantae; phylum Streptophyta; class Magnoliopsida; order Lamiales; family Lamiaceae; genus Stenogyne; species Stenogyne calaminthoides. Next base: position 23,771,443 of record JBBCBC010000019.1, read on the forward strand.
GGACACATTTGAAGTGAGGAGGAGTCCATGAGGGGACAGATTTGAAGCGAGGAAAGTACCATAAATAGCTCAAAAACAAGAATATACCTCAATCCATTCCCGAGGGCCAAGATCCTCCCATCTCTTGTCCAACTTCCAGGGATCACGATTGGAATCATGATACATAGCAAGCCTTTCAAGTTGCAATGACTATAACAGGACCATGAAAGATAACAAAATAACCAAGAAGTCCAGATATTCATACACACCGATACTCAAGGTACATCTTATACATGTATACTAAGCCAAAGTGAACATGATACATGCTCCAACGATCCAATCTTATAGAATCATTTATGAAACCCGTAAGTAAGGAGATATATAGTATATCCAGTATCCACAATGGCCTTTATTGAATTCAGACTTTTCAAAATTATCATCTAAAAGAACCACTTTACAAGTAAATTTAACCTTTAAGCCAGACTAGTAAAGTCAAAAGAAGCTATCTTTAGAATGAAAAGCATGAGAGATACCTTGCGCAATTTATCTAAAGCACCACTTGTGTCGAAGGTTTCATTTCCATGCTCATCCATTGTAACAGCAGCAAGTTTTGCGAGGGTAATGCCACAGGAGAATGGATGTCCTTGGTTGCTGTAAGAAAACGTGTGTTAAAAGTTATGCAGAAATCAAAAGCCACCAGTAATGACACAGAAAAGGTAATTAATGTTTAATCACTTCACCAGACAATATGTTTCCAGGTTTAAAAATGGACAGTATCAAGTAAAGAATTCAATTAAATGGACAATCTGAATATCCATCAACTTCAAGTAAAAACTAACCTTACAGAATCTTCATATCTAATATGAACATTGCTAATAGAAATCTTGAGATTTCCAATAATTGTCGCGATTAGCGATCCCAGCCAAGAATTTCCAGCTGATGGCTGCAATACAATCACAAAAGCTTAATTGGGAGAAGAAAAAAAAGTGAAAGTGCGAAACTGAACAAGAAAATGAATGCTTAAAGTAGTCCATGCTTTTAAAATTGAAATGCTTAACAGAGAGCAGACTTGAAAGACATCATCAAGAAAAGAGGAGGCCATCAGATCAAGATCTTTCTATGCTATATGGATTCAGTTCAGTAGCACAGAATAACGCAGTGAACTGTGATAAGATAATTCTTTGGCTGCATACATTATAACTCTTAACAATTTATGAAACATAGGAAGTGCAACTCGTCTGGAATTATGTATTATTTATCACATGAAATCAAGTATACAAGTCAAAATTTCATTAGAAATAATTCATCATCAATAAATGTTATTTAAGAACCCTAAATTCAGTACTCTACCTTCTGCTGTCCCTTTTTTATTGATGAAGAAAAGAACGTAAGGAATGAGAGATCCCTTAAAGGATGACTACTCCAGTCCTAGCTAAATCTGAAACACTGATGTCTCTGAAAGAACTATGACCAAACAGCCAATAAGCAACTCTATACTTGATCCTATCACAAATATCATCTAATGACTCAATAGAGTTCTCAAAAGTTCTCTTATTTCTTTCAATCCAAATGGACCATATGGACCACTGGAACAACAATCTTTCTACACTTTTTCTCCTGTCATTTCATCAATCACTGTAGATAAACTGAGTCCAGGTGCTATCTAAAAAGTGTCCCAAAGAAACAATTGTCAAAAAGAAACTAGAAAGAAAAGGAGAAAGGCATAAAAAGGCATCGCTTGAGATAAATAAGAGGATTTTCTTCATAAATTGTTACCTATTTTCCAACTAAAATAAGAGAACATATTTTCCAACTTCCATGTAGAGAAAACAGAACAGTGCTGCAAAGATATTTTCATAAGTTTAGTCCTAGACCTAGAACACATATAACGTAATCAAGGACTGATCTCACACAAACCAGAAAAAACAAGTGAACTTAAGCCAAGTACAAAATTCCACATGAAATAGAAAACTTTATAATCATCCACGAGAAATTCAGAGTGCATTTCATACATTTCCCAGCTTTGATCGTGATAGCGCTTCAAGGGTTGCTGATTCTGCTTCCTGTATTACGATAAAATATGAGCATTGCGAGAATATTAAGTTTGAGGCAAAGATGAGTAAATATTACTATATAAACAGTAAAATGTTGGGGGCGAACACAAAATAAAAGGTTGAAGTTCTTTTGGACTCCAAAAATGGCCCATTACAACCCGAACACTATTTTAGTCACAGCCTTCATTCTTAATATACAATCCATATCTTAAAAAATATTTTCGAGTTGTCAAGCAGAGGACTAGTGGTCATTTGAGAATGTCTTTGCCTCCATAGAATCTAGCAAAAAATTATCAACTGACTTAGTCATCATTATCTGCTGTTTCTGGGTTGTGTGTATCGTGTAGTAATCAGCATCCCACAAAATATAACCATAATCTATACCAATCCCTCTAAAGCAACAAATCAGCAAGCGCTCATAATTAATATTTATAATCCAAACGAAGCACAACAGTATATCTACCAAAGCAATGACATGCAGACACTAGCTAATTTATACCACACATAAAAACAGGGGGAAACCAGAGAAAAACTAAGCAGCACATGAACAAAAGGAAAAAAACCAGCCCAATTGAGTAAAACCCGTCTCCAAAAAGAAAAAAAAAATGAGCGTTTTTTTTCAAATATATATACATGCACACATATAACAAAGCATTTTATAGTCAGTTATTTTATCGTGAAGGAAAAGGAAGAAAAAATAAGATGATCACGAGCCTGTACGTGCAAGAAAGCGAACTACAAAATCAAAGGCACGTTATTTCCATTAATTGGATACATGCAATAAGGACCAAATACAGGCATTCTAAAACTTTTCCATCATTAAAATAACAGTTGCAGTCTAGTTCCCATTTCTTAGATCAGCTGAAAATTATTCAATCACAGATTTGAAAATTAATAAAAAATGCTCACATCAATTTGTTGTAGTTTGGCCTCAAAAAGCTTTTCCCGGTCTTCTTCCTTAAAGACAATAAAACAAAATTGCATTAGAGGGGATAACAGGGGAATGAACAGAAAAGGGATTAAAATTAATACATATAGAACTATTGGGGATAGATCATGCATTGTTCAATTTAGCTTCAGTCAAGGCATGAAATAATTCAAACCTTCAAAGACCTTCCATCGGATGCAGGATTTGCAAGAATAAACACTCGATCAATTAGAACAATGACCGGCTCCTTGCCAAGACTTTTCCAAGGTACCTTATGATCAAAGCAAAAGAATCAAATAAATTATCGGTATGTCATTGTTGAAAACGAGGTTGAACTAAAAACTTAATAAGTTATGGTAATAAAGCAAGTTGGGTGTGTTCTTAGCAATATTACTAACCCTTTTTTTTAATCCCTAAAACATGTGACAGTGCAGGAAGCAACCCTTAAGCTTATACACTTGCCACATACACCACATTCTAAAATGGCATGAAAAGCAGAACCAGAGACAAGGCAATTATAAGGTAACCAGCCACATGCTAGAAATACTACGAGGGTATTAATCTTGAGATATATAGTATTGTGGTGACACTTCTCTTTTATGTAAACAAAAAAAGTGATACAATAATCCTGAGATACAACAAAATAGTTTCTAATAATATGCAATACATAATAAGTTTTGAGTTCTGCATTTGTATAATGTATAGGTTACAGACAATTTGCTTATTTTCTAATCAACATATACAAGACCAACTTCAAACAAGAATAGTGAGGATGGTCCACAAAGTATCAAGAATGTCTAACATACTCATGAAGACACTTTCTACATACATTAGAAAAAATAGGTATCCAAAAATATACAGATGAAAGTTGCAAGGTTTAACTGGCGAAACATATTACTAATTTAGATAGGGAAAGGAAAAGGAGAGTCAAACAACTGGAACTAAATCAACATGCGTTTTGTGGTGACTTTGTTCTTGGGATGAATTACTTACAGACAGAGAGCAACCAAATAACAACTTTTACCTTCAAGGTTATAGTGCCAAGGAAACCAGCTTTGACAGTTACAGGAAGCTTTAATGCATTCAATGCCTCAGCTTTCAATTTCAAATCTCTGAGAACAACATCACCTAAAAAAACACAGGACATGCAAGGTATCAGCACTACATCCAACTCAGAAAATGCTCGAAGCTTTTATGCTTTTGCACCCCCCCCCCCCCAAACACACACAAAAAAACCCACTTTCACTCTAAAAACGATATAATGGACAATGACACGTATGAGAATTCCATCAACGTACCTTTCCAAACACTGATTCTCAAGGCCTCTGCCGAGAGCCCATGGACATACTCACCCAAGTATTTCCGAAGCAAATGCAAGACCTATAAGAAATCAAGAAGAAAAGAACAGATAAGCCAACATGATTTGAGAATGGCCACAATCAGACATATAGGACGACAAAATTAAAAAGATTTGGGGTTGCAGATATGCTTTCTGAAAAAATAACAGTTAGATAACCCTAAAATTAACAGAGTGCGGAGAAAGGTTTTAATAGTTCTTCTTTCTTTAGAAGATATCTATACACAAGCATATAGCCATTATATTCATCTTACGAACCTAACTTGCTTCAAAAACTGATCCAGCCATTTGACCATATAAAATCTTGATTTTCATGTCGTGAAATTTAGTTAGACACTGTTGGTTCACTTTTAGGTGATACTGTAATATTTGGTACCTTTCTTTTCAATTTGTATCAATAAAAGGGGTCTCTTATCCCTTACACTTTCTCTATCTTAAGAAACCTTTTTGTTTACACGAAGAGATGAGATTTTCTTACTGAACTATCAAATATTTGCGTCATTACAGGAGAGTAGCTGTTTTTTCTTACTGTGAATCATATAGGCACATCAGAAGATCTTTATTATATAACAATTTTTCGAGTTGGACCAATTAAACTTCCATTTAGAGGAGTTTGTTTTTCTACCCAAAAATGAATTGCAAAGACTCATGGCAGCACGATGTTTTTCTAATCTTATTTTTTAAAAACTGACCAAATCATAATTCATTTATAGCTTTGACAGACTCGTCCAGGAGGGAAATGGTACTCATTTTTTTTAAAGGATATAACAGGTTTTTCTATTTCAGGGGAAGAGTGCAATTTTACTTGTTGTCCTCTAAATGGTATCCATTCATCTGCCATCTTCCTTGATCAAATGATTGGGTTTGTTTTTTTTTTTTTGGCCTACATGCTAAGAGTCATTGAGACTCACTGAGCACCAAACTGCCTCTAGGATTTGTTCTTTGTAATGTCTTTAACATATTAACAGACAGAGCATGATTATAATTCTTCTAAACTACAAATCCACAAGGCAGGTGATCACCTAAGTATGTACTCATTGCAATTACTCGGTTCTTTGAGATATTGACATTTTTTTCATTATCATCTTTTACCTTACTTAACCTCATCCCTTTTCTCACATATTTTGTCCCAACTGAGAAAGTTTCTATCTGACTCCATCACTTTAGTAATATACTCCCCCCAATTCTCTTTGTGCTTAGACACCATAATCTAGTCCCATTACATTGAGCATGAACGAAGAATAGGTTTAACAAAATAACTTCCACGTCATGAAAATTTTCAAGTCTAATCCAATTATCCAAACGTAATAAAAATCACTAATAACTAAACTATATTTCTGCCGTTTCCAATCGAATAGTACAGAAAACTCAGTTGCCACCACAACAAAAATGCAGCAACTCGAAACATTATCAACACATTTAACTGTAACAAAATCACCACCACAAATTTATCTCCATGCATTTCAAATCAAACAACCAACACATAATTATTAAAAACAGAAAATACCTAAACTTGGCAGCTCCAAAATAACCACAAAACGGTAAACAGAATTGTGCGGAAGGATAAACTTACGTGTGCTTCAAACATGGTTAAGTGTCGATCAGTTTCATAAGCTAATTTCAGCAAAAGGACACCAATCGCCACTCATAACAGCCATTGACGAGTACAGAATCGAATATTCGATCAATTGGAATAATCGATTATTAGCACCCACGTAATTGAGAATTACACCACCTAAAAAAAATCAAAAAAAAATGTGATCAGAATCGTAAACGACGTTGCGGCGGGGGCTGGTGCACCATGGTGGGCGAGGCTGCCGTGAGGCGGTGGCCGCAGGCACCGAAGAGTGGCGGGAGGGAGGGCGGAGCACGCACGAAAAATGGTGGAAGAAGAAGAAATGGAGTGGTGGGCAGATTGAGGAGAAAGACAAGGGTGTTTCAGGAAATTAGGGGGGAGTGTGCATATTTAATTTTAGCCTGCCTCTTCACTATTTGACCAAGTCAATCCCTATTTTGTTTGTTTTTATTTACGGAAAAAAGGAAAAAACCCCATAGTTCTTCTTCTTCTTTCTTCTTCATTGATTCCAACCGAGAATGCGAGCTTCTCCTTCAAAATTCAAATTAAAGCTTAACCCAAATATTCATTCGCTTGCATTGATTGGAAATTCTCCTTCGAGGATTTCAATTGATGAATAGGTCATTCTGCTTCGAAAATGTCTGGAAAATTCTCTCTCTTCCTACAGAAACGACCTTCAACACCATCGATTAGTGTTCTTCATGGTAAGTCTACTATTTTATTTATTTTTTAGTGGAATAAGAGAACCCCTATTTTTTATGATAAGGATTCTTTTTTTTTCTTGGAGAAACACCAATTTTTTTTTTTACTTTTGACATTGGTGGACTCAAAGTAAACGGAGAGTATTGGACTTTACATTACCAAAAAAATGTGCATTTTACCGATGGAATTTAGCGACAGTTACAAGAACTGTCGCACATAGCGACGGTTTATAGACAATAACGATCAACAGTTTTAGCGACGTTTTGGACTAACCTTCTTTAGCGACGGTGTTTGCGACGGATTTAGCGACGGTTTGGACTAACCCTTAAGTGACAGTTTTAGCGACGATTTTTTTTTATATTTAATATTAATTATGTATTTATTTTTTTAATATTTCAGGATTATACTTGGTTTTTTAATTGTTGTTAATGCATCTTACTGTATATTTAGTTTATAGTCACTTGGAGAAGAGTTCCAACCTGACCGTAGTCAGGTCTATTTCGAGGAGTTTGCAATGTAAAATTTAATTTAAACATATTTAAATATATATATGGACTAAAAGTAATTTGTCATACTATAAATGAAATAAAAAAACATTGTTTAAATGAAAAGTAGTATTTGTTAAATAAAAAGTATTACTTGTTTAAATAGAAACGTAGTACTTGTTTAAATAGAAAAGTAGTACTTGTTTAAATGAAAAGTAGTACTTGTTTAAATGAAATGTGTTATTTATTTTTAAATGAAAGGTATTACTTGTTTAAATAAAAAGTAGTACTTGTTAAAATGAAAAGTAGTACTTGTTTAAACAGAAAGTAGTTCTTGCTTAAATAAAAAAGTAGTACTTGTTTAAATGAAAAGAATTACTTGTTTAAATAGAAAAGTAGTAGTTGTTTAAATAGAAAAGTAGTATTTATTTAAATGAAAAGTAGTACTTGTTTAAATTGTTGGAATATAGAGGCACGTAAACACGTAATACATGCGCAGCGGAATTAAATAGTTCACCAACAACGAACAATTAATTGCATAAACGAGTACGAATAATCATAACGAGAAATCTTACAGTAATTCGATAGCACATTTCTCAACTACGGTATCCACGTAATCCCCGTGGACAGATTTACCAGCGTTGAATCTGAGACGAAATTTGCTAGGAAAATTCTTGTTCTAGATTTTATGAAGAAACTACGTGCATTGGCCAATGACTTTGATCCAATTATGATGAGAAGATGAGTATTCTCTCTAAATCCACTTTGAGGAATGAATCATATTCTTGGCTCAACTACCACGCACATGCACTTCGTGATGAACTCAATCCAAGTCATATCTACCCATGGAAGGGTGTAAGCGTCGGTCATGGTCAAAGTTCATCACTCCACACATGTCGTGCGTATTGACCTCAAGTCAAAGGAGTATCGCATCGCTCCCACTAACCGAGACACCCGTAGACACATATAGTGGAACTACATCAAACGGTTGCTCGAATGGGTATACCAATAGCCTCTAAGGTATTTGTGCATCCATCATGAGATACCTAGTATCTCATAGTAAGTGAGATCTTACTACACTCTCTAAGTATGATGCAGATCGCACACCAATCTCCATTGCATCATCAATATCCCATTCTTGATGATCCTTGATCGGGGCTATTTGAGAATCATGCTTAAGTCATCTGAGTTCTCACATCTCAACGACAACAGTGATTCAAGGGAACACAGATAAGAACAAATGCAAACAATCAATCACAATATTCTAATAAGTGTAACGCCATACATTTAATATTAAATAAACAATAATATTAAACCAACACTGAATATTATCTTAGTATTATGTCAATACAAAGGATTGTCTCTAGGATACTAACACTAACATAAATGAAAGGTATTACTTGCTTAAATGAAAAGTAGTACTTGTTAAAATGAAAATTAGTACTTGTTTAAATGAAAAGTATTACTTGTTAAATGAAAAGTATTACTTGTTTAAATAGAAAAGTAGTATTTGTTTAAATAGAAAAGTAGTACTTGTTTAAATGAAAAGTAGTAATACTTGTTTAAGGAAAATTATTATTTGTTTAAATAGAAAAGTAAGTTGGGTGTTTCTTACAACAGTCGGGGTATCGTACTGACTGTCAATAGTCGTGATATGAGATCGCGCCATGTGTCGTCGTACTCTGTCGTACTGACTTGATACTTGTTGTACAAATTTAATATTTAAAAAAAAATCTTTTACTATGTTTACCTTTCTTAAATCAAATTAATAAATAACATATTAAATATATTTTTCCTTTCTTAAATCAAATTACTAAACAAATTAAACCTAAACAAAATTTAAACTCACGCCAGCAATATACATTATACATTATAAAATATCAATTCCATCACCACCGCTTATAATTCGCCGGAGATGCCAAACTAGACGACCATCACCACCGTTTCTGGTGTTGTCTACAAGAGGCCCTGTTCATCCAGAAGCCATCACCATCATTTCTCCGATAAAAAAATTGGTAAACTTCTCATATTATATAGTTACAGTAAAACCTCTATAAATTAATAACTTTGGGACCGGAGGATTTTATTAATTTATAGAGATATTATTATATCGATAAATTGATAATTTATTAATTTAAAAAGGTTTTAACGTATATGCACAGTTGACCTTCAAAGTTCCAAATTCTTTGAATAACTTTAAGTATACATGCATAGTTATTGATGAAAATTAAGTTAAAATACAAATGTACTAGTAGAATTCCATGAATACAAACTCACGTGGAAGTTGGAATGACTTGTTTAAATTAATTGGTTTTGGAAAATACAAAAATATGGTTCATTGGACTAACATTTGTGCATTGAATCATGGATAGAAATCAGCACTATATATTTATCCATTGGAATCTTGGTAAATCACACACAAAAATGGCCACTCATTTAAAAGGAATTCAAAAATCAACAATGACCAACCAACAACGAAAGATGTTATGTGAGTATAAGAGAGATCAACCTGGATGCACTCAGAATGATTTGGTGAAATGGGTTGAAAAATCTTTCAATTTGAAAGTTAGTCAAGCAACAATTTCGAACACTCTTAAGAGATCTGCAGAATTCCTATCATCTGACTTTGAGAAAGGTGGGTCGTCTAAGCGTCAGAAATCAGCCAAGTATCCGGACCTTGAGAAGGTTGTTTATGAGTGGTTTCTCCAACATCAAGAGCGTGTGAATATAACCGGTGAGCTAATCTTAGAGAAGACGAATGAGGCACTTAAGCTTTTACATTCAGAGGATCCCGCAGATCATCGCCTTTCACAAGGTTGACTTGAGAAATTCAAATCAAGGCATGGTATCAAATCATATCGCCGTTTCGGAGAGAGTGGATCAGTCGACATGCATGATATGGAGAATAAATTGGAGTCCATTAGGAAAAAAATTGATCAATTTCCAAGGAAAAATGTTTTTAATATGGATGAAACCGGTTTGTTTTACGAGTTCTGGTGATCATTCACTTGCAACAAAAGCAACTTGAAGGTAGAAAACAAGATAAGGAGGGTTGACAATTGTTATTTGTTGCAATGAAGATGGCTCAAAAAAAAATTCCTCTATGGATTATTGGTAAGTATGCAAAGCCCCGTTGTTTTAAGAATGTCAATATGAATAGCTTGAACTGCCAATACTGTACAACAAGAGAGCTTGGATGACCGGAGTTCTTTTCAAGAATATGTTCGTTGGTTTGGATGAACAAATGCATGGAAGAAAAATTCTTTTGGTAGTCGATAACCTGCCCAAAATCATTCAAACAATATTCAAGGTTTACTGAAACATCGAGTTATTTTTCCTACCCCCAAACATGACCTCAAAAATTCAACCATGTGATGCCGAGCATAATAAGAGCCTTCAAAATGTATTACCGCAAAAAAGATTTTCTTTGTAAGATTTTGGAAGGTCGTGAGTTAGACATACCATCTCCGAAAAAATATCAATGTTTTAGATTCTATCAATATGGCGAAGGTCGGCTTGGACCTAAAATGTTCATCAAGAAGCAATAGCAAATTGCTTTTCGACCTTTATAAAATTCGCTCGGAAAAATCAAAAGCGACTCAAGTGCAAATGATGAAACTCACGGAGAAGACATTAAGTGAGCTTGAGAATTTGATCACCGGTATGCAATATCACCACAAAATGGATGTGAATCAATTGCTCAACTTTCCGGTGAAAATAATCAATGTCACGAAGTTCGAGTCTAGAAGAGATAGTGGCGATGTCATTCATAATCCGGAAGATGATGAAGCGGAGGGATGATTCAATAACTTTGGAACCGGTCACTCTAAAAAAAAGCATTGCAAGCATCAACAACTCTTCATAACTTTTTGTTGCGATGCGAAGAAGACAACGCCACAATTATTGGGTGCGATGAAGGAGATTTAAAGATGAGATCAACATAGATTTGAAGTTCAAGAAAAAAACAAATTCTGATGAGATTCTTATTTTACTAAGTTGTCTTAAGAATATTCAAGTGCATCATATATATGTTTATGGATTATTTTTAATAATTATTAATTTATAGTTTCGTCGGGACCAATATATATACACTGGGATCTAAAAAAAATTATTATCTTATAATTTTATTGATTGAGTCCCAAATTTTTACTGGTCCCAACTTGGGACCGGACAAATTATTAGTTTTAGCGAGGTTATTAATTTATCGAGTATTAATTTAACGAGGTTTTACTGTATCTCCTTTTCTTTTTTTTTACATTAGGGTTTTTTTGTTTATCCTTTCTACTCGCTCCAATTAGAGGGTTTGTTTTTTCAAGTCTCCTTTTCCTCTGTTTCTTTCACTTTTCCTCGATATAATTGATTTGGATTCCTAATAACTGATTAATTGATTGTAGTCATGCACAAAAAATATATATTGGTTACAATGCCTATAGATTTAGAATTTCTAGAGTGATTAACGAATGCAAGTTGACAATTGGTTGTAAGAACTAATTAGTTGTAATCGAAGATCACCTATAACTAATTACTATTTAATGAATGCAAGATGTTTGATAGGCCAAACCGTTGTAACACTTTAGAAGGCAAAACTCCAGCAAAATAGACTGATACAAAACCAGTTTTGGTGTCCTAATTCTCATGTTTTAAAGTGTTTGATATAATGCCTAAAAGAAGTTTGCTTCTTTTCTACTAGAATATGTGTTGGCGTAATGAGCTTTACATATAATGCCTTCAACAAAAGGTTTAAACATCTAACATGTGTTTCAAGCATAGGAATAAGAATAGTATAACTCCCAACAATGTATTCTTACAATCGAGCAGGATTATTTTCTACATTGACAACATGATTTCATTTGCCGATATTCAAAATCTTGTTCCTATCTACTGCCTGCCTTCTCAATCTGTGTTTTGTTGGCCTCAAATCTTCTGGTTTTGTAAATACCTTTGCAAAGTCCGTAAGTTTTCTAAGTTTGATTTCTCTCAAGATCTTTCAGTAGTGTTTTCTGGAGTTGCTTGAATTTAGGAGTATAAAATTTCTTTGAAACCAATGAATCATAATATCTAAACACTGTTATTTTAATTTATTCTTTTTGTTACCTAAATCATTTTAGCTGGTCTTCATCTAAACGCTGTCCAATTCGAAGATCCACGTAAATTCAATCCTTGGAGATGGAAGGTGAAGTTTAATATGAAATTATATATTTTAATTTCAATAAAAGACTATATATTTTTATTTAGAGAAATTTTTTACATACTAATTTGATTTGGTAATAGGAGATTCAACCAAGTGTTTCAACTATATGTTTCATGTTGTTTGGATCTGGGATGAAGCAATGCTGGGGCAGAATATAGCAAAGTGCTTATAGCAACTTTTCTCCATGACCTTCTTATAAAATACAGGTAATCTTTTTTATGTACGGAGAAATTCCCAAAGGGTATGTGGTAATCATTCAATTCTCATTCCACATCTTCAACCAAAAAACCCATTTCTTCTAAAAGCATTTTAATTTTCTTGATTTTATTTTCAGGGATAGTGAAAAGTGAATATCTTGTTTTGTTTTGGGCAGATGGAATTTGGTTAAGGGAAGCAAGAATGTTCGATCTCCGATCATCAGATTTTCGGATGGATTTCATTACAAGTTATCAAAGAAACGCAATTGATCTACTTTGTAAATATGATCAAAATAAAAGACAAAAGTCCTATATTTATTATATAACTCAAGTATATATATTTTTTTTATATGCAATTTCTTTTCATAGAACACAATGAATAGAACACATACAAGTTGTTTTCAAACAATTTGCATGTTTTGAAAATCAAGTGTATGTACTTGAAAAATGCACTTGAATTGCACGGTGCACCTGATGAATAAGAGAACTACTCATTGTAATCCCCAAAAGTTACAATTCTAAATATTTTGTACTTGTTTCTAAATTCCGAATCTGGCTAGATATATGGGTCATTAATTACCTGATGCAAAACTTAAATATTTTAATGTTAGATCAACTTCGTGTGGTTTTGTTTGAGTCAAATAAATAGTCATTTGATAACTTAAAAAGTTTAGTAGGTATAGTGTGAAAATTTTCATGTATGAAAATCTATAAAATTGTCCTAAATCAATCATCCACACCCTAAACGCTAAATAATGAACCCTAAATTATGACCTATTCGGGCCGGGTGAACCATGAACCACTTGGGCCGAGTGAACCATGAACCACTCAATTTTGTTTTACCTTCACCAATTACAGAATTTGATTGTAAATTAAAAAAAAATCATGTATGAAAATTTTCATGTTAGACTTTGTCTAAAAAATTAGTACAACATTTAAATCATCTACTGCGTGTGTGCAGTCATCATTTTATCCATGTATAATATAAACAAGTTTGTCAATTTGATGGGGGGATTATGCATTTAATTGCAGTACTATTTCTTGTGTTATTTAAAAATAACGACAAATTTGGGCAAAATTGCAGTATTATTTCTCGTGTTATTTGAAAATAACGACAAATGTGGGCAAAAAATGAGTATTAAAATTCTTCTTAAGATAAAATTGTACGTCGACTTACCAAATAGTTGAGCAAAATAATTTCTCTATCCACGTGTGTATATATATATATATATTTTTGTATTTTTAAAAGCTTCTCCGTTTATTCACGTTGCACTGAAACTTGCATCTTTTTACACTGAAATGTGCAATCTGTGTTTGTAAAATATAATTGCACGTTTTAGTGTAACAAGTTGTAAGTTTTTAAGATACACTATTGAGTTCATGGTGCACCTGCTACACAAGACATAGTCTAATCTCAAATCATTAAATTGTTCTCTTTTTTAAACATGCAAAATTCTTACACATAATTTATACTCCATGAAGCAAAATTAGATTTTAACTAAAAGAGAAACCTACAATGTCTTAAGCGACTAAAAGTCTTGTCTTTTATGAAATCTTGAATGCCCCTTGTTTTATCTCCTCATCACTAGACTTGTGCTCTATTATTCCCAAAAGTCTAGGTTGTAGAACCTTAAAAAAGGTGTAGCATGTCCTGCTCCTGCTGCCTGTGAAAAGGAGAAGCAAAAGAGGTTTAATTTGTGGACAGCTGTAACATTAAAAACATCACACAAATACTTTCAACATTAATGAGTGACACCATGAAATTTTAATAATAAAGTCCCAAATTGAGTCGAGAAGAAGGCGTACGAAACATGAATAACAATAATAGCAAGAAAAGTAAACACACTGCGAGAATACTCCCTTGCCAAGTCTACGACCGATTCAATAATAAAAAAAAAAAACACTCCATAATCTAGGAAATTAGGAAATACTTGTAGAGTTCTAAGCGTGTAATTATAACAAGGCCTGCTTAAGATAACACGATCATTGGCATTTGCCTGACACCGCAGCTGCGCTTGTAACAATCTCTTTCTTCTTCTTCCGACATTGATTTGTAACACAAATTCATCGAGGAACAGTAAAATCTTCCTGTTTCATAGTTAAAAATCAACAAAATTTATTAGAATAACTACCAGAAACCATCAACGAAGAAAATAGAAAACTACAATACAATTTAAAGATAATGCTCAATTCTCTTAGCCCCTGAACTTTATAAGATTGTAGTAATACAAATTTGCACAAATCATGAGAAACAATTACATAGTAATTGCAAGAGAAATGAAGAAAAAAGTAAAATTCAGCAATTGAGTCATAGTTTACTTTTAAATTCCAATGTTACTTACAAAAATGCTACCAACCATGATTATCCATAGTATAGCCGTACAATGGGTCAAAGATAATTGATTAAGAAAATACTTTCAACGACAGTCTAATTGGATCGGAATGATATTGTCTTGAAATTAATAAATAAATCCATACCAGAATGAATGAAAAAACTATGAATGTGATTGGTAAAGAATACAAATGCTTCTTCACACCTCATGATTGTGGTAAAAGTAAAACACTAGTTAACGCAACAATAAATTAAAAAGAATTAGATGAAAATACCTATTTAGTGAAGTCAGAATCCTTTAAAGTGAATTACGGAAAGGAGAATGAAGTAAACTATTTAGGAGGATGAATAGATTTCAATGCTTTAGTGCAACACCTTGCTATTATACCCTGTTCCTAAAGCTTGAGATTCTTCGTCTCATAAACAATGACAACTAGACCAATATTATTGGACATTAATCCCTGAAATTCTTACGACCGTGTTTTTATAGTTTACAAGGGGGTTTGATTGTATCTTGTTCTTTATTAAAATCATGGGAATTTTTATTCAACAAGCAATTTTAACGTGTTGTACACAGTACACATGCTAATGTCCCGTTGGACACAATTTAACATAAAATAAATCATTTTTAAGAGTCTTTTCATGAACAGAACTTGAGATTCTATTATATTATTATGGACAAAATAAGCTTTTAATTACTTTAAAAAAAAAACTCCAAAAAACTGAACGTATTCCACAAGAAAATTAACCTTAATCATGATACTCAAAAAGTTTAGAAACAACATAGCAAATATTCGCCAGTTTGATCATATTCTCATCCTTCCCCCAAATAATTGAACCCCTATGCAAAACATTCTTTCTCAAATTCCCAAAATTCATCCATGGAAAACAAAAATTGTGCATACGTTGGAGTTACCCATCATATATAAGCACAAGATATCAAAACTCATGAAATAAATTCACAAGAAATCATCTCATTGCACAAAATTCCCAATTTTCGTCAACTTTGCACTAATTAAATGAATTCGATAATAATAGATGGAGTGAAGAAGACATACCTTGATTGTGGAATTGATTGGGAAAGTTGCAAAAAAATTGTCCTCTTCCATGGTGCGAAAGAGACGAAAGAGAGAAGAAGAGAAAGGAGCGACCGTGGGTGGATTTTTGTTTGAAGGAAGGATGAAGGGGATGAATTAATGAACATATTTTGAAGAAAATATTGAATTAAATTATATAAGAATAAATTTATAAATTAATAATTATATTTTAAAATTATTTAATTTATTATAACAGTATGACAGTACGACACAAAACAATAGTTAGTACGATGTAGTACGATGCTTAGTACGATGCTTAGTACAATAGGTAGCAAATTATTAAATTTAGGCATTTAGATTTTAGATCTAATTACTCAAATTATTTGACTATTGATAGTCAGTACGACACCCTGACTGCTGTAAGAAACACCCAAGTAAGTTTAAATAGAAAAATAGTACTTCTTTAAATGAAAAGTATTACTTGTTAAATAAAAAGTATTACTTGTTTAAATAGAAAAGTAGTACTTATTTAAATAGAAAAATATTACTTGTTTAAATGAAAAGTAGTATTTGTTTAAATGAAAGGTACTACTTGTTTAAATGAAAAGTAGTACTTGTTAAAATGAAAAGAAGTACTTGTTTAAATGAAAAGTATTACTTGTTTAAATAAAAAAGTAGTACTTGTTTAAAATAGATAGTAGTACTTGTTTAAATGAAAGGTAGTACTTGTTTAAATGAAATATATTACTTATTTAAATGAAAGTAGTAATTGTTTAAATTAAAAGTAGTACTTGTTACATAGAAAGTATTACTTGTTTAAATGAAAAGTTGTACTTGTTTAAATCAAAAGTATTACTTGTTTAAATGAAAAGAAATACTTGTTTAAATAAAGAGTAATACTTGTTTAAATAGAAAGTAGTATTTGTTTAAATGTATAATAGTACTTCTTTAAATAGAAAATAGTGTTTGTTTAAATGTATAGGAGTACCTGTTTAAAATAATGAATTTTTAGGACATATACAATTTTAAAAAAATATAATTATTTATTTTTAAAGTAAAAAATATATATAATTATTATTTTAAAGATTATTAGATAGTTAAATTAAACAAATGAAAAAAAAATTAAAAAAAAGTGTAAAAAAAAAGAATTGAAAATAAATAAAATATATAATTTTAATATAATATAATTTAATTTAAATTTATAAATAAATAAAATGTGGTTAAATCATTAAATTAGATAATTTAACTAAAGAATTTAAAAAAAAAATTGAAAGATAAAATGATTTTTTAGGACATATAAAATTAATTTCACTAAGTAAACGCAAGAAAGCAAGTGCCCGAGCGGATTGATGGGGACCGAAAATTTGCCTCATGTATTTGGTGTTGGGAAATAAGGGGTGCCCGGATCACTTTGAGGTGTATTCAAATACATATTTAAATTATTCAATTAATTACTAAATGAATTAATCATAAATCAATTCAACATATTAATTAAATAAGTAATTAGCAACATGCGTACACTTAATCCACGTAAATCTTAAGCATGCAGAATCTAAGAGTTATGTGCCTCTTGTAGAGACAATCGTTGAGACCAATGTTTTCATAACCGAACCGGTGATCGAATCCCATGACACCACCCGGTCAGGCTTCAACCCGGCCGACCTTCTCAAATCTTTTGGTTCAATCGTTTTCTATGTTTAGTTAAAAAAACAAAATAAGTATACACCTACAAAAATTTAAATATATATTTTATAACTTTTCATATCATATTTTATAAATTTTGTCACACCTCATACATTTATCTCACATCGAAAGTATTGGAGAAAAATGTGAGAGGAATATAAATTTAAAATTTTAATATAAATTAATAATTTAATTTTAAAAAAAAAGAAAAAAACCGGTTATTTCCGGTTGAACTGGTTTTGACCTGAACCTTAAATCCGGTTATATAGTGTTTTTACCAGGGTTTCAACCCTGAACAACCCGGTTTTGAAAAACAATGGTTGAAACGATGGATCAACTCAAAGTATTCTCAAATGTCTCACGTTTCCGGTGGAAGGATTCTCACCAATCGATTTTAACAAAGGAGAAAATAAAATATTTGCCACCACCTTTTGTGCATTTCTTTTTTCCAATATATTGCAATATGGTCGATTTTGACTATTTTTTTTCTCAAAATATCTTAAATATATCCAATAAAATTTTCTCCTCCTTCCCAACAAAATTTTCTCCTCCCTTCTTGTCCCTAATTTTCGAAAATTCCAAATAAATAGGGAAGGAAAAATATCTTTGACTTTTCTTGAATTTATGGGATAAACTTGTATCTCAAGAATTCCATAAAATCTTTCCAAGAAAATCAAGAAAATCTTTTCTTTCCCCTCTTAATATTTTCGAAAATTTTGGGAAAAATAAGACAACAATATTTTCTTCTCCTTTTCATTAACTGGACTTTAATTGGGCTATTTGAGGGGTCTTTAGGAGAATTAGGATTGGACCTCCAATGGGCTATGAATTTCAAATATTAAGCCAAATATTATTCAAGCCCACTAATATTAATTTATTCCACTATAAAATTAATATTGAACTATCCATCTTAACCCATATTACGACTTCACAATAATATGGCTTCTGGTTATTATTTCCCGTGTTTAAGATTATCTAGTCCATTAATTAATTAAGTCACTGAACAAACTTTATATTAATTAATATATTTGTCCTTGGAGTAAAGACAACTCAGCATTATTATCCGGAAATAAATTTTCACTTGCAAGATTTGGTATGATAAAACTTCTGAGCCTACCAAGGGGACAAATCAAACAAGTCGTACTTGCACACGATTCTCCATATTAAATCTTAGCAATCGTCATGTAACTAATAATATTGCCCAAGATATAAGGTATCGAATCGCGTCGATTCTCTTCCCATCATAAGTCAAAGCAATAGTTATTAATTTCACACGATCCTATTTAAGGGAGTGAGATTAAGAAATAATGAATCATTGAGGTCTAATTCTTGTATATTCAGTACCGAATAATTTATCCTCATGTAGGTCCTATTCAACGCATCATAATGCACTAGTGTAATCTCTTGGTCATGACAAGCCAATCTGAGTCTTACACTTCAACCTTTCATGATGGATTGTTCATTTCCATCTGGGTTGTGAATTTGTACTTAGTTACGAGGAACTGTTAATTTGATCTTCCGTGATCTGGTATCACCAAATTAACTACAATGTAGTACTATTTATTGAACAGGTTTGCAACAAGTATATATAACATTCAATCATATTTGATGCAACAGTGATAAATAATTTATTTCAGTAAATAAATAAGAAATTCAGTTTTGTTATACAAAGTAAAAAACATAATTTCCATTATAATTCTAATATTTGGGAGGCTCGGTGACTTATATATGAAATATTTGGTGGTTATGTTCAAGATGGTCCGTGGCTCGGGTGGTTCGGTGCCCACGCGGGCGCCTCCTGGGTCTGGATTCGAACCATTGTGAGCCATTTTGATTTTAGAGACGGTTTTAGCGACGGGTTTAGGGATAATTTTTATTAAAAAAAATCATCGCTAATCAGCGACAGTTATAAAAAAACTGTCGTTAAAATTAGTGATGCTCGATTCTGCGATGGTTTTTCGACCATCGCCAAAAGCATCGCTAATGTTGTTAGCGACGATTTTTTCCGTCGCTGAAATCGTCATTAAACCCGTCTTTTTTGTAGTGTTAATTGATTCTTGAAATAAATTTTTAAACATGTACTCCCTCTGTCCACTAAAATTGTGCTCAATCTTTGGGTACATGTTTTTTTTTTTTTAAAAAATAAAATAAAAAAAAGTATTATAGGATATTGTATGGTCCATTTATAGTTAAAGTGAATTTTGTGGGTAAAGTACAATGACAATATGGGTAATTAAGTGATGGTTGGAGGGTGGAGATACAGTGAGTGTGTCCATAAAAAAAATGAGCACACTTTTGATGGACGGACAAATAAGAAAAATGAGTACAATTTTGGTGGACGGAGGGAGTATGATTTTGTGTGTAAGGGAAGAGGGGGTGCTCTGTTTTGCGAGTCATTTTTTATCGAGAGTATTATGTGGCTAATTTGGTAACAACTCACAAACAAAATGATTAATCGAACAAGAACACTGCGGGAAGAACCGTAGTTCTTCCCTGAAATGTGGGTGTAGGTATATAAGTGGAATGAGAGAAACATTCTAGTGTGTGTCCCTTTACAATGAACTGTGAGGTCCTTTATATAAAGAGGACCAGCACGACAAATCATAAGCACGATAAATCGTTAAGCACAACAAATCGTTAAGCACGACAAATCGATAAGCACGACAAGTCATTTGCATAAAGCATGACAAAACATATGCGTAAGCACGATAAATCATGTGGTCTCGGTGGGACTGGCGATGTCGCGATAATTAATTCATCTTGGCGACGTGATAGCCTTGATTATCGAGCGCCCGGTTCTCGATGTGTGATAAATCTGGTGATGCTGACGTGTGATTTATCTGAGCACAACAATAACCCCCAAGATCGGGTTGTGACGTTGTTCAGAGCTTGGTCTTGTTTCATGTCTCGACCAGATTTTATCTTTTGTTGTATCTGCAGTCGCATTGTTTGCCTCCGAGCTTGCTTTCGGTGTCGTATGAGATCTTGATCGCTTGAAATGAATCCTTGCGTAGAGGATCTTACCTTCGTTTATCGATCTAGTGCGTGCTTTCGTGCCGAAGCGAACCTCGTTATGCGAGTCTTTTACGTGGTTTCGTGCCGGGGAGCCGGTTATGCAGTCTTTTTTTCAGCTTTCGTGCCGGGGAGCCCCGTCGTCTGAGTCTTTTTCTGTGGTTTCGTGCCGAGGGGCCCCGTCTGAGTCTTTTTTTCTCTTTCGTGCCGGGGGAACCCCGTCGTCTATGAAGTCTTTTAGGCTTTCGTGCCATTAGGGGAGCCCGTCGTCTGAGTTTTTTCTGTCTTTCGTGCTTTGGGGGAGCCGGTCGTCTGAGTCATTTCTGATCTTTCGTCTTGATTGGAGAACCCCGTCGTCTGAGTCTTTTCTATCTTTCGTGCTTTGAGGGGAGCCGTCGTCTGAGTCTTTTAAATGGCTTTCGTGCCGGAGAGCCCGTCGTCGATCTTTTCTATGCTTTCGTCTTGAGGGAGAGCCCATCGTCTGAGTTTTTACGTACTCATGCCGGGGAGAAACCGTCGTCTTTAGTCTTTATATGCTTTCAGATTTCGGGAGAACCCATCGTCTGAGTCTTTTTACGTACTCGTACTTGGGAAAACCGTCGTCTGAAGTCTTTGTGTGCTTGTGCTTGAGGAGACCCCGTGGTCTTAAATGCATTCTTTTTCTATTTCGTACTTGGGAGAGCTCCCGTCATCTGAGTCTTTTTTGTCTTTCGTACTTGGAGAGTTCCAGATTTCTGAGTCTTTCGTTCTTTCGTTGCCGAGAGAGCCCCGTTGTATGAAGTTTTTACGTGCTTTCGTACTTTGGGGAGCCCCGTTTATGCGAAGTCTTTTTCAGGTTCGTACTTTGGGGAGAGCCGCCCGTCGTCTGAAGTCTTTGTGTGCTTTCGTGCCCGGGAAAGCCCGTCGTCTGAGTCTTTTTAATCTTTCGTGCCGGGGGAGAGCCCAGTAAGATGAAGTCTTTTCTATGCTTTCGTGCCGGGGGAGAACCCGTCAGATGAAGTCTTTTTCTATTTCGTGCCGGGGAGAGCCCCATCATCTGAAGTCTTTTTTGCTTTCGTACTTGAGAGAGCCACGTTATCTGAGTCTTTTAGGTGGCTCATTGCCGGGGAGAGCCCCATCTGACGAAGTCTTTTTCGTAGGCTCGTGCCGGGGAGAGCCCCATCAGACTGAGTCTTTTGTGTGCTTTCGTGCCGGGGAGAGCCCCCGTCGTATGAGTCTTTTATGTTCCAGATCGTGGGAGAGCCCCGTCGATGAAGTCTTTTGTGCTCAGATTTCTGAGAGCCCTCACAATGAAGTCTTTAATAATGCTCAGATTTCAAGAGCCCCACAGACGAAGTCTTTTTTTATGCTCAGATTTCAGGGAGAGCCCGTCAGACGAAGTCTTTTGTGTCTTGTACTTGGGGAGAGCCCCATCAGACGAAGTCTTTTTCGGTTTTCGTAGTCGGAGAGCCCCCCACAGACGAAGTCTTTTTTCAGGTTTCAGACATTTCTGGGAGAGCCCCCGTCAGATGAAGTACTTTTTTCAGGCTCAGATTTGAGAGAGCCCTCACAGAAAGTTTTCCATGCTCGTGACTTCTGGGAGCCCCTAATCAGACGAGTCTTTTTTTCAGGTTTTCGTACTTTGGGGAGGAGAACCCTGCATTTAAGTCTTTTGGTGCTCAGTGATGGGGAAGAGCCCTGTCATCTGAAGTCTTTTTCAGGCTAGTACTTCGAGGAAGAGCCCCATCAAGATGAGTCTTTGATGCGTGCCAGATTTCTCGGGAGAGCCCGGCGCATTTAGTCTTTTTAATGCCCGTGGGAAAATGGTCTTCGGGAGTGGCTCGTCGGAGAGAGCGATGGGATCCCGCCGAGACGAGCGAGTGTCTTCGTGAGATGGCTCGTCGAGAGAGCCGATGGGATCTGCGCCGAGATGAAAGGTGTCTTCTCGAGATGGCTCGTGAGAGAGAGAGCTAGATGGGATCTTGCCCAAGATGAAAGCGTGTCTTCGAGATGGCTCGTGAGAGAGCTAGAGGGGATCCTACTCGAGATGAGCAGGTCTTCTGATATGGCTCGTGAGAGAGAGCCGAAGATACTTGAGAGAGCTAGATAGTTTGCGCTTGTCGTCGACCACTTACTACGAAAGCGGTTGCGACTTTTCCTCTGTCGGATAAATGCATGCGATTTATAGGAGTAAATTTACGCTGGCTATCGACCACTTACTACCGAAAGCGCTTTATGACCTTTTACCCCAGATAAATCGCTCGATCGATCGTGTGGTCTCGTAGAGAGCCAAATTCGGCGAAGGCAAGCAGTTAATGCCGATAGAGTAATAACCGTCACGCCAAAACAATGAGCCAACATCTCATCGCCGAGAAGGCGGAGAATACTTCATTAAAATGGCGGACTGGACATCGCCGAGTTAGCGGAAAGCCGACGCCGAGGAGGCGGGCTAGTCATCGCTGCGAAAGCCGACGATCTCATCACCGAGAAGGCGGAGAAACTTCGCTAAAACGGCGGATCGACATCGCCGAAAGAAGCGCGTAAAGCCGGCACCGGCGAGGCGGGCCGGTCGCCGCCGCGAAAGACGACGATCTCATTGTCGGTAGCGCGGAGAATGCTTCGCTAAAACGGCGGACTGGACATCGCCGAGTTAGCAAAAAGCCAACGCCGAGGAGGCGGGCTGGTCGTCGCTGCGAAAGCCGACGATCTCATCGCCGAGAAGGCGGAGAATGCTTCGCTAAAACGGCGGACTGGACATCGCCGAATTAGCGGAAAGCCGACGCCGAGAGGTAGCCGCTGCCGCCGCGAAAAGCCGACGATCTCATCGCCGGTAGGCGGAGAACGTTTCGCTAAAACGGCGGACTGGACATCGCCGAGTTAGCGAAAGCCGACGCCGAGGAGGCGGGCTGGTCGTCGCCGTGCAAGCCGACGATCTCATCGCCGAGAAGGTGAGAATGCTTCGCTAAAACGCGGGATCGACATCACCGAAGTTTAGCGAAAAGACGACGCCGAGGGCGGGCTGGTCGCCGCCAGAAAAGCCGACGATCTCATCGCCGAAGGCGCAGAATGCTTCGCTAAAATGGGCGGATCGACATCGCCGAAGTTAGTAGAAAGCCGACGCCGAGGAGGCGGCCGGTCGTCGCTGTGAAAGCCGACGATCTCATCACCGGTGAAGGAGAATAATTTCGCTAAAACGGTGGACCGGACATCGCCGAGATACGGAAAGTCGACGTCGCCGAAAGGCGGGGCGGGTCGTCGCTAGAAAGCCGCACGATCTCAACACAAGAATGTGGAGAATGCTGGCTAAAACGGGCCCCAAACCATTCCGAAGAAGCGCGGAAAATGTTGGGCTCGACCAACTCGGTCGCCGCTAAAAGTTGAAAATGTGTTAATCCATAAGAGAGGCTCAACCTCGATCGACATCGCCGCTCGCCTCGGAAATTCAAGGAGGCGGGCCAGGAATGGAGATTAAGCCGGATCTCATCACAATACCGCTTTAGATTTTTTTGGAGGCGGCGCTTTTGGCATTCCGTGTAAATGTGGGCGTGGTAAACCAACCTGCGATAAATCTTGGTAAATGACACCCATAAGCAGAGGTCAACTCAGAGGCCACGCTGTTGAGCGGCAGAATTCACTTGCAGCTACGGAGATGGAAGATTGGTGGCTCACGATGCTTATGCGAGAAGGAGGTTTTTTGGATGTGTCCGGACGGCTAAACCGCTGGTCGATTTGAGGCGAAACGATAAGGCGCTTGCTGATTTTGAGAATGGTCCAACAAGGGGAGATGAGTGGCATCACGATGCGATGGCTTCTTGCCAGCGGGTGATAATTAGATCGAGGCGGCCGAGGCGCTTTTTGCGATCTTGAAGGCGGCCGGTGACGGTGGCCGAGTTGAAGGCGGCAACGGCTTCGTTCGACGACGCCCCCACATTCTTCATCTTCCCTTTCTTTTTGTTATATGTATATGCGTATTTATATCTGTATGTATATCTGTATGTATATATGGATGGATGTGTGTATGGGGTTTTGATTTTTGGATGTTGGGGGTTTTGATTTTGGATGAAGGATTTACGGTGATCTGACCCATGGAGGCCGAGGGCGACGACGGTGGGGGTAATCTTGCATGGTGCGGCGTCGGGGAACCCTCATTCTCCTCCTGTTAAATCTGTATGTATCTGTGTATGTATCTGAGGGTATTTTTTTCCGGTTGTGTTCTTGTCATTTTTTGGATTTGGATTCAAAAATTCGACGTTGTTTTCGACGAATTTTTCAATTGACCCTCCTTCTAGCGCAAATTGTTGCGAGTCATTTTTATCGAGAGTATTATGTGGCTAATTTAGTAACAACTCACAAACAAAATGATTAATCGAACAAGAACACTTCTTCCCTGAAATGTGGGTGTAGGTATATAAGTGGAATGAGGGAAACATTCCAGTGTGTGTCCCTTTACAATGAACTGTGAGGTCCTTTATATAAAGAGGACCAGCACGACAAATCATAAGCACGACAAATCGTTAAGCACGACAAATCGTTAAGCATGACAAATCGATAAGCACGACAAGTCATTTGCATAAAGCATGACAAAACATATGCGTAAGCACGACAAATCATGTGGTCTCGGTGGGACCTGCTGACGTGCGATAATCCGTCCTGCTGACGTGTGATAGCCTTCAGATTATCTGAGCCTTCAGGTTCTCTGAGCCTTCAGGTTATCTGAGCCTTCAGGTTCTCTGAGCCTTCAGGTTCTCTGATGTGTGATAAATCTGGTGATGCTGACGTGTGATTTATCTGAGCACAACACTCTGAAAGTCTGAATAATGGTCATGTTTAAGTTTACTTATAACTAGAAATTCCTGCAACAAGAGCATAAGATATCCAAGTTGGATTTTGTTGGGGAATAGGGTGCCCGGATCTATCCGTGATGCAATTAAATACATATTTAAATTATTTATTTATTACTAGTATGAATTAATCATATATTAATTCAAATAACAAATAAAACCAACAACCATCATGCGTACAACAAGTTTCACGTAAATCCTATACATACAGAACTAAGAGTTACGAGAAACATACCTCTTGGAGTGACAACCGTTGAGTAGATGGATCAACCCAAAATGCCTTCTCAAATATGTCCCCAAGTCCTTTGATCGTAATCCGGTGGAAGGATTCGCACGAACAAATTTAATAAAAGAAAACACAAAATATATTGCACCACTTTTGTGGATTTATAATTTTTCTAACTCATGGAACTGTGTTGGGGATGAAGAAATCATCCCCTATATATAGAGAGGGAGAGGGGCGAAATTTTTGTGCCCTATTAGGGTTAGGGAAATTTCTTTGTATCTTCCCAATATACAATTTTGCATATATCTCATATATTTTATTTCCATAATAATCACAAAAAAGATCTCTTCCTTCCATATCTCTATAAATTTCGAAAATATCAAGAAGTAAAGAAATAAGATTTTATTTCTTGAATTTATGGATAATCTTGTATTCCAAGAATATTTATCTCTTTCCATAAAATCTTTTCAAGAAAATCAATAAAATATTTCCCTCTTCTTTACACTAAATTTTTGAAAAAAATAAGGAAAAATAGGCAATATTATTTTATTCTCTTTTTCATTAATTGGACTTAAATTTGAGCTATTTGAGGCGCCTTTAGGAGAATTAAGATTGGACCTCCAATAGACTATGAATTTTACAAAATTGAGCCACAATATTTATTCATCCCATTAATATTAATTTACTCCACTATAAAATTAATATTGCAATATACAACTTAATCCATATTACGATAATATGGCACTCGGTTATTATTTCCCGTGTTTAAGATTATTTAGTCCATTAATTCATTAAGCCACTGAAAGACTTTATATTAATTAATATCTTTTACCTTGGAGTAAATACATCTCAACATTATTATCCATACCAGAAACTAATTCTACTTGCAAGATTGGTATGATAAAACCTCTGAGCCCACAAAGGGGACAAATCATACAAGACTTTCCTTGCACACGTTGCTCTGTATTAAATCTTAGCAATTGTCATGTAATTAATAATATTGCCCAAAATGCAAAGTATAGAATCCTCTCTAACTCTAAACCCAACACAGATCAAAGCGATAAATACTAATTACACACAATCCTATTTAAGTGACAGAGGTTAAGAAATCAATAACCACTGAGGTCTAATTCTTCATCCCATAAATCAGTACTGAAGAATTTATCCTCTCTATAGGTCCCCTTCAGCACACCACAATGTGCTAGTGCAATCTCTTGGTCAAGACAAATCAATCTGAGCTCTGCACTTCAACCTCTACCAATGGAGTGTTCAATTCCATCTAGGTTGTGAAGTTGTATTTTTATTTACAAGGAACTGTTAATGTGATCTTCTGTGACCGGGTATCACCACATTAACTACAATGTAATATGTACTAATATTGAACGGTTTGCTATAAATAAATAACATTCATTCATATTTAAAGCAACAGTGATTATACAATTTATATTCAGTAAATAAGAGTACATTAGTCTGTTATTACGTAAAAGCATACTTTTACGTATAACCCCAACAGGTTTTTCTACGGTCAGGAACGACTTTGCACTTTTTGACGTTAGACGTCCAATAAAAGGTTGCCATATCATTTAACTTTGCCATGGGCGATCCTGTTTCGCCATAAAACTAAATAATTTTTTTTTTTAATAAAAATGATAAAATTATTGAAATATCCTTATAACATTTTTTTAATAAAAAAATACAATATTCATAAATTAAAAATTTTTAGTCCACGTCCCCGAACTTGGCCTATGCGCGACCCTCCTCAACCCCTCCGCTCGACCCGGGTCGAGTTCGGGTTGGGTCTGGGTCGGATTCGGGTCATGGGTCGGGATCGAGTCCTAGTCAAGGTTTGGGTCCAGATCGGGTTTGGGTGCGGGTCCAGGTCATGTCTGGGTTCGAATCCGGGTCTACAACGGTCGGGGTCCGGTCCGAATCCTGATCCGGTCAAGGTCCAGTTAGGGTCCGGTTCGGTCCGAGTTTGATCTGGGTTCGGGTCTGGGTTCGGGTACGGTCTGAGTCCTGGTCGGGGTCAGGATCCAATTCTAGGTTTGGGTCAGAGCGGCTCTGGTCAGGGTCCGGTGCGGTCTGGGTTTGATTCGGGTCAGGGTCCAGTTCTGGGTTTGGGTTTGAGTCCGGGTCAGGGTGGGTTCGGTCTAGGTCCAGGATAATTTCGTCATTTTATAAATATTAATTTAATTTATTATTAGGACGATGCAGAGTGATTGCAGTATGCATATCGCAAACACACTAGTGCAAAGTGCAATCATTTAAAATTAAAATTATATATTGTATCAACGGTCCAACTGTAATCAAAGAGTTTTCTGACGCTAGGAAGGACGAAACCGTTCCTGACCATAGAAGATCCCATCTAAGTTCCAGTGTTCTCAAAACTAATGCTATAAGGTTAATTAATTTTTTGAGGCATCAGATATCTCCATAACCATGACCACTGCTTTTAAGGAACCACCGTCAAGAAGCCAACTCTTTTAGAATATTTCATCTTCTCTACAATTCACCTCATGCAATGCTAAATTTATTTTTCTTTAAATTAGTATCAACATTACAACCTTTTAGGACCCGTTTGCTAGTTAAGATAACACAATTATCGGCCCCTTATCGTGAGCCATCTCACAGTTTGGTAGCCAAGTTTTAAAATCACGTAAGTCCACGATTTTTTCAAGGTCCGCGTGTAAATATTGTTCAACTGTGGCCGAACAATCTTACCGTTTCGGGTGTGTTAAGAAATCTCGACTGAACAGTAACACAATTTTTTATGTAAAATTATGAAAAGGCCCCTAACATATATATAAAGTGAATGGACTCCTTGTTTTTTCAGATATGGCATTTCACGCTCGTTCATTTTAAAAATTCGTCACTAGAAACAAACAAAGAACAATCAAATCCTATTATGGTATTCTCCTTTTTTTCCCACCATATTTACAACATCATTTGTTTTATTCGATACTATTATGCTTGGATCTGAGTATTTCATTGATTTGTATTCACGATCTGAATATCGGTTTTTGGGTTACGATATTAGTTGTCCAAAATTTAGGGTTTTATTACTTTATAACTTCGATTCAGTTAGTGTAGTAGGTGTAGTAACAAATGTGTCGTGTGAATGTTCGGTGAGAGCCGCCAAACCCATTCAGACGAATTTGAGAGTTTTTGTTTCACGATCTATGATAAGAAAGAAATAATACAGATGTGTGTTTCATCACGAAAAAACAGGGATTTCTTCATTTTCCTCATAAAGAGCATCAACAGAACACATATTTCTTCTATTTCGTCAAAAAGGGCATCACCAAAAATATGTCTTCACTTTTCTCAGCATCGCCAACAAAAAAAGGTTTCCTTTTCAAAGAGAGGGGAAGAACAATAACAGGGTTTTTTTCTCTTCTCGTAGCAAGAGCGGCAACAAAATTAAATTTTTTAACTATAATTATTATTGAAAAATTGTTTACATAACACATTTTTAAGAAATTTCAAAATTTAAATAACCATGTTATGAATATATATATATATATATATATAATATAATGGTGGAGAATATGCTAAAACGATATTTATTATACAAATATTTCAGTAGGTTAAAATAACATTAAAAGAAAATGAAAAAGAAATATGCATTATCAAACGTAATATATTTTAATTGTGTTAACATGTTAGCTATTAAGAAATCTAAATTACTTTGTATATAATTTATTTTCAACCTGTTAATACGGGGAGGTTATAACCTAGAATTATATATTAGTAAATTTGATTTAGTCTATGTGGAGTTCATTAATATTATGTAATGTAATTAATTAAATAAAAAATAAAAAAAATCCATATGAGATGATCTCAGACGATATAACTTAGCACAAATTATACCCACCCATTTTAAAATTTTAAAATCATCAATACTTAACTTATGTTCCGTCTTATCGTAACCATCTTATTCAAGTGTACCTCATTAAAGAATAATGAACCCTTACCTTACGTCCTTACCTACAGGCTACAAACGGCATCCTAATTAAAAAACGGAGCCTAATTAAATTGGGAAATTTTATCGAAAGCAACCAAATTTAAGAGATAGAGAGAGTGACCAATTTGAGATTTCTGAACCCTAGCTCAGCCACGCTTCTCCCACCGCCTCTCCCCACGCCGTCTCACCTCTGCTGCCGGCCGTTCCCCTCCAAGGTGTCGGAGCCCGATTTTTTTGTGAGTCTTATTTTTCTTCAGAACCTGTCTTCTTCATAATCTGTCTTTGTCTCTATACTTTTACCATAGTAAGGAGATCAAGGCCTGTATTATTGAGTTTTAAGCTTTTCTGATATCCTTTTGTAGTCGCGAAGTGTGTTCTGTTCGTTTTCTTTTACTTATTTTTTTTTAGATCCACAAATATCGCATTAACCGTGAAAAATCCCCAAATATGGAGCGCAAATGACTTAGGAATATGAGATCTCCTACCATACTGTCACTGTGTAATACAACACGCGCATTAATCATACAAGAAATCTTGGCATACCAAACACTTTTGATGAAGATGAACGTTGAGGGGGTGATTGCAAAAATTTTTCTTTTGAAGAAGTGATTAGAGTTAGTGATTGTGCAAAAATTGCTTAGTTTATAGTGTTTGCAAAAAATATCAAAGAAAAGTTGATAGTGTTTGCATAAAACTCGTAAGCTGTAAAAAAGCACCCCATATCCAAGTATCCAAGCACCCTGTATCCTGCTGTTAGATTATAGCTTTTTGGTAGCTTGTTTAATCTAAGCTCCCCTGTATCCTGCTGTTAGATTATAGGTTTTGGTAGCTTGTTTAATCTGATAAAAGAGATACCAACACTCCAAATTAATTCTAAAAAGTAAAAAAGTGCCTAAAAGTTGGTAGAGTTTTATGCAAAAACACCCCTTATATCTGGTCCGATGTCTCAGATTGAGATTGTGAATCCGGTTGATAACTCATCTATGCTACCAAATGGCGCCTTACAAGACAATGAATAAAATTCAAGGGCACATTTTTCACCATTTATTCAATTTTCTTATTATACTTGCTCCAATTCGCGTGCCTAAATGTTATTTGACACATTTTCTTTTGTGAGACTGTGTGAATTAGCTATGACAATCGAAACAACGATGCAAGCAAGCAAGCCACGATGGGGAGAGCTAGAGGAAGACGATGGAGAGGATCTGGACTTTCTGTTACCACCGAAGCAGGTGATTGGTCCTGACGAGAACGGGATAAAGAAACTGATTGAGTACAAATTCAATGATGAAGGTAATAAGGTTAAAATCACCACCACCACGCGCATCCGAAAACTGGCCAATGCGCGCCTCAGCAAAGGAGCTGTTGAGCGCCGCTCGTTGCCGAAGTTCGGCGATGCCGTGCATGAGGACGTCGGCGCCCGCCTCACCATGGTCTCCACTGAAGAGATCCCTCTCGAACGCCCACGTGCTACTGGTAAATCAGTCGTCAATTCCTTATGTTTTATGTATTTATTTATTTATACGCTGTTTGAATGCTCTTTTTTTGGTTGTATGCTGTCGATTACCCTTCTGATTTTGTATTTGGAAAATATGTTATTTAATATGTAGATCTTGATTGCGTTTTCATTGCATATTTGGACTGATTTGGTTGTACTCTATTTCAATTTTACATCTTCGTGATACTGAATAGGGAGTACAATGATAGCTTTTAGAGAAGTTGACGAAAATCTATGTAAATTATGTTTTGATGGCATTCATACGGTTTATTTTATACGCAGAACTTGATTGCAATTTCATTGCATATTTGCACTGATTTGGTTGTGCTGTGATTCAATTTTACATCTTTATGATACTGAATAAGGAGTACAATGATAGCTTTTAGAAAAGTTGTTGGAAGTATGTTAAAAATATGATCTGATGGCATTCATATGGCTTATATTCTATGTAGATCTTCATTGCAATTTCATTGTATATTTGCTCTGATTTGGTTGTACTCTGATTCAATTTTACATCTTCATGATACTGATCAGGGAGTACAATGATAGCTTTTAGAGAAGTTGATGAAAAAGTCTGTGTACATTATGTTTGATGGCATTCATATTGCAATTTCATTGTATATTTGCACTGATTTGGTTGTACTGTTGATTTAATTTTACATCTTCGTGATACTGATAGGGAGTAGAATGGTAGCTTTTAGAAAAGTTGATTAAAGTCTATGTAATTTATGTTTTGATGACATTCATATGGGCTTATTTTGTATGTAGATCTTGATTGCAATTTCATTGTATATTTGCACTGGTTTGGTTGTGCTTTGATTCAATTTTACATCTTCGTGATACTGAATAGGGAGTACAATGATAGTGATGAAACCTCTTGCGAGGCGTGCTAGGAATCTCGAATGAATGCACGAAATATACTAGCAAACACAGCAAATCGCTGCTAGGTTTTTGATATCAGAATTCAACGTAAAAAAAGAACAATAGTCTGAAACCCTACTAATAACACGTCCGGCCAACAAGCTCGTGGGCTGGGCCGATCAAAAGCCTAATTAAAACTAATATGGAAAGAATTGAAGTAAGGAAACAAATATGGAAAGAACTCAAATAAAGAAACAAATAAGAGTCGCCTTCAATCCTTCGCTCTCTTCTCACTGCGCCGACGTAGATGTGTTGCCAAAACGCCTCAACGGCTCAACAGGGTTCCATCATCATCCCCCTTCGTAATCAACCTTGTCCTCAAGGTTAAGTGATTAAAAACGCCGCCGGAGTTCGGCGGCGACAACCTCCCCGTGTCATCATCTTCATCGGCGAGAGAATGCCATCGCACCAACGCCTCCTCCCAACACGGGCTCGACCACATTTCGACCATCGATATCCCCATATATCAGCCCGCCAGACCGGGCAACCCTCGGCGAGTATGGCGATAAAAGTCGGTTATTAATAATAAGATCGACCCCCTCGACGTCGAAGCAAGGAAACATGGAACACCGTGTATCTTGGACTCGGTGGTAACTCCAAACGATATGCAACGCCTGCCAATCCGTTCCACCACTTTGAAAGGCCCGTAAAACTTCTTTGGCAAGCTTCGATTGATCCGTCGAAACAACGATTGTTGGCGATATGGTTGTAACTTGAGGTAGACCCAATCATCAATGGCAAATTCCTCAGGTCTCCGCTTGGTATCCGCGTACTGTTTCATGCGGTTTTGAGCGCCTTCCAGGTTCCAACGTAGTTCACGGAGAAGAGCATCCTGTTCGGAGTTGCGGTGTCCACCTCGTGGGATCAAGTCGAACCGATTTTATGGAAGGGAATGGGCAAGGCTTGGCCGTCCGTCTGTGACCTCAAACGGGGTCATAGCGATACTCCTTTGGTACGTAGTGTTGTACCAATATTCTGCCCACGCCAAGTAGTGCTCCCAATCCTTGGGTTTCCGGTGCGTGAAGCACCTCAAGTATTGCTCCACACAACGGTTGACCACCTCCGTCTGGCCATCCGTTTGGGGATGATAGGCGGAACTCATCTTCAGCTGGGTTCCGTGTAATTTGAACAAATCACGCCAGAATGCACTTATAAAGACCCGGTCCCTATCCGAAACAATCGACTTTGGAATGCCATGCAAACGAACAATATTACGGATGAACGCATCCGCCACGTCCCTAGCTGAGAATGGATGGCTAAGCGGAACAAAATGAGCATATTTCGACAATCTATCCACCACAACCATAATAGTGTCCTTCCCTCTCGAACGCGGCAAACCCGTGATAAAATCCATGGACACATCGACCCAAATCTGGTCGGGTATCGGCAGAGGCGCCAACAGGCCGGCCGGGGAACGGCAATCAGCCTTATTACGTTGGCAAACATCACAAGCGCGGACAAACTCCATCACGTTCTTCTTCATTCCTGGCCAATAAAACACTGCTGAAATCCGTTTAAGAGTTCGCAACACGCCCGAATGACCGCCTACGACGGAATTGTGAAACTCGGCCAAAAGCTTAGCCCGTATCGGACCCGCTGGTATCCAAACCACTCCATTCTTTGCAAGGCAACCTTGTCTGACTGTAAATTCGCTTGTATTGTCCGTACCCTCGAGTGTCTGCTGTAACAAGGGCCCAAGAGTGGCATCGGACCTGGTTGCCGTGGCAATCTCGTCCCAGATTCCCGCTGAAGGCGAAGAAATAGCCATGAGCGAACCTTGTGAATTATCCAATTGTCGCCTCGACAAAGCGTCTGCCGCTCCGTTATCTTTCCCAGGACGATAGCAAATTTCATAATCGAACCCTACAAGCTTGGCGATCCACTTTTGTTGCTCCGGTGTTGTTATTCGTTGTTCGAGCAGATAGCGGAGGCTCTTTTGGTCAGTGATGATAGTGAACTTACGGCCTACCAAATATGTTCGCCAGCCCCTAATAGCCTCAAGTATCGCGAGCATCTCTTTCTCGTACACGGACCAGGATTTCTTGGCTCCGGATATGCCCTTGCTCATGAATGCAATGGGTCGATTCCGTTGCGACAGCACCGCCCCAATGCCGTACCCCGAGGCATCTGTTTCTATAGTAAAATCCTCATCAAAATTTGGGAGGGCGAGTACCGGAGTCGTGCTCAGAGCTTCCTTTAACGTATCGAAAGCCTGTTGTGCTTCTGGGGACCAAGCGAACTTATTCTTCTTGGTTAAGTTGTGTAGCGGACGTGCCTTCTCACCAAACCGTGCACAAAATTTACGATAATATCCCGCCAATCCCAAAAATCCTCTCAATTCGGTCACGTTTCGGGGTGTGGGCCAATCCCGTACAGCTTCAATTTTTTTCGGGTCAACCCGAACTCCCTCAAATGATATGAAATGTCCCAAATACTCCACTTCCCGAACCCCAAAGAAACATTTGGCAGGTTTTATAATAAACTGATTTGCACATAAAATTGACATTACAGCCCGTAAATGCTCCAAGTGACTATCCCAAGACTTGCTGTAAATTAAAATATCATCGAAGAAAACCAGAACGAACCTTCGGAGATGAGGTCGAAAGATGTGGTTCATAATTGCCTGGAAAGTTGAGGGCGCGTTGCACAGTCCGAATGGCATAATTAAATACTCATAGTGCCCATTGTGTGTCCGAAAGGCTGTTTTGTGGATGTCATCGGGATGCATACGTATTTGATGATACCCCGCTCGCAAATCCAATTTAGAGAAATACAACGCCCCGTGCAACTCATCTAACATATCGTCCACAGTGGGGATGGGAAATCTGTCTTTAACTGTGGCCTTGTTGAGTGCCCGGTAGTCCGTGCAAAAACGCCACGTCTCGTCCTTCTTCTTAACTAGGAGAACTGGAGATGAAAATGGGCTGGTGCTATAGCGAATCAAGCCGGTTTCCATCATCTCTGCTACTTGTTTCTCAATTTCTTCCTTTTGGAAGTGAGCATATCGGTAAGGTGCCACGTTAACTGGTTTGGTTTCATCGGTCAATCGAATTCGATGATCAAACTCCCGTCGTGGCGGTAATGTTCCCATCGCTACCGTCACTGACTTGAATTCTTCTAATAAGGTCTCGATGTCGGTCTGTTTCTCTTCCTCCGGTTGATCTGCTGCCTGAATTAATTTTGTTGCTGTTAGCAGGTATAATTCGCCCCCGCGCGACCTCTCC
This sequence comes from Stenogyne calaminthoides, assembly GCA_037126765.1. Taxonomy (NCBI): domain Eukaryota; kingdom Viridiplantae; phylum Streptophyta; class Magnoliopsida; order Lamiales; family Lamiaceae; genus Stenogyne; species Stenogyne calaminthoides. Next base: position 23,806,629 of record JBBCBC010000019.1, read on the forward strand.
CGCGCCATTATTCTCGCGTCCACTTGCTCCACTTGCTCCGGAGTTAAGTAACCAATCCCCTTCAACAAAATCGTGGCCCCATCCAACACAAATTGACACGATAACTCATTGGCGTCAAAGTACATGGGGCTGATTGCCTCGAGCCAGGGCATTCCGAAAATGACATCCAGGTGGGGCATTGGTAGGGAGTAGAATGTTGTCGAAAACCGAATTCCTTGCACACTCACCGGTATTCTCTCAAACCACGTGTTACATGGTATCTTTTGCCCATTCTTGAAGCACCGTTATTTGAATTGTGAAGTCCTCTCGTCTCCGTGATTTGCAAAATCGTGGCTAGGTCCGAGGATATGAAATTGTGGGTTGCTCCACTATCCACCAATATGATTCTTGGTTGTCTTCCTATTGTGCCTTGAATTTCGTGAGCCGCGGGGTCTCGTTTGTCCGCTTCAATGATGTCAACGACATGGGCGGATCACCTTCTGGGGTCTTGTCATTCTCCCCCTGCTCCCCATAGTCCGGCTCCTCGTCGTATATGGCTGGTGGGTCATTATCTATCACAACATCGTTGACTATAAGACTCAACGTCTTGGCGTTAACACACGTGATTCGGGAGTATTTTTTCGTTCTTGGTGAAACATTGCCCGAAGTCTCCTCCCTACTCATCTCTTCGTTGGATAGATGTATCCTTCCCCGACCGAAAGCGGGTATTGATGAATTGGGTCGTTGTCCCCCACTATTTTCTCGTGTACTGCGGGTGCAATGAGTCCCATGAAGAGGTTCCCCGTCCGGCCGTTCTAACAAAGTTACGGTTTGGTCGATTGAATCGAGTTGCCCCGAGGCGTTCTAAAAAGTTCCCTCCTTCCTCGTAGCGAGTTCGATCAAGGTCTGGTAAGTCTGGGGCTTCCATCTTCACTTTGGTAGCCAACTTCGGGCTTCGGCAAACCATGAAAAATTCGAGTAGTGCACTCGGCGGCGAGTGTGGCACTCTACTCATCGCCTTTTAGAATTCTCTCAAGTAGTCGCGGAATTGGCCAATTTGCTTGATGCGACTCATTGCTTCATTTGCGTCTTCGTGCTGGGTCGTTCCAAATCGGCTCAGTAATCCCTTCTTAAATTCATACCAATCCGGTTAAATGTCCCCCATTAATTTGTTCGAACCAACGCCACCATTTGTCATGCTTCCCCTTCCGGATAGAACGAGGCAATCGTACACACTCTTTTTCATCCACGTCTTGTGCCATTCAAAATATTGCTCTGCTCGATCTGCCCAGTTGATCGCGTCCTCCCCGGTGAATTTAGGGAAATCGTTACGTGGCCCTTTTGGCCGATGATCGCGGACTGCCTCTGTCCGTCGGCTAAACACTGACTCGACCTCTGTTTCCTCGGCCTCATTATCGATTCGTTCTCCTTTTCCTCGACGCCGGTTTTGACCCATCACGATGAAAGCGGACTGAATTGTTGAACAAGTTGTCCCGACCGAAAGGTTCCCCTTTCTTCTCTTCTTGGAGGTGATCGATTGTGATTTACATTGTGGTCGCCTACCGGGTTGTCATATCCGGTTCGTCCCTCATGGCGTGTGCGATCCGCGCTCTGATTTCTTCCTGCGTGCATCTGCGAATCGCACGCCGTTGTAAATCTCGGCGTTGAAAGCCCTCGACCCCCAGTTTCTGTCCCCAACAATGCGTCTTTCACGATGCCTTTGCCGTCGATCTTTCCCGGTTGTTGCGTCAAATCGCGCATCGCCTGAGTCAATTCGTTCACCGAATTCTCGAGAGCTTCGAATCTCTCCTTGTTAGTCACCATGGCTGCGGAAGTGTGATACCCACGTCCGGCTCTGATGCCAATTGATGAAACCTCTTGCGAGGCGTGCTAGGAATCTCGAATGAATGCACGAAATATACTAGCAAACACAGCAAATCGCTGCTAGGTTTTTGATATCAGAATTCAACGTAAAAAAAGAACAATAGTCTGAAACCCTACTAATAACACGTCCGGCCAACAAGCTCGTGGGCTGGGCCGATCAAAAGCCTAATTAAAACTAATATGGAAAGAATTGATGTAAGGAAACAAATATGGAAAGAACTGAAATAAAGAAACAAATAAGAGTCGCCTTCAATCTTTCGGCTCTCTTCTCCTGCGACGCTCGTATGTGTTGCCAAAACGCCTCAACGGCTCAACAGGGGTTCCATCAGATAGCTTTTAAAAAAGTTGATGCACATCTATGTAAATTATGTTTTGATGGTATTCATATGGCTTATTTTATATGTAGATCTTAATCGCAATTTCACTGTGTATATTCCTTGATTTGGTTGTTCTGCGATTCAACTTTACATCTTCGTGATACTGAATAGGGAGTACACTGATACCTTTTAGAAAGTTGATGATAGTCTATGCAAATTATGTTTTGATTGCACTCATACGGCTTATTTATTTTGATGTAAAATTTGAATTTGGATATCGAAAGGAGGGATATTATGTATATATTCACCACCTTTCATGATGGTATATGTTCTTGTTTAGGTTTTGAGGGTTACTTGGATAGTGAAATAGAATAGATACTGGATTTCGTTCAGAGTATTTTGCTTGTTTTACCAACTTGTAGTTCAGGAGTAGTCTGAGATGTCAGGATTAGGTTATATTTTACTAGTAAAGATGCTTATTTTCATGAATACTTGCCAAACGACTCTCTTATTGACATTGTTGTTAAACTCGTCGTAGGATGGCATTTTGGGTTTCAGTGGCCATGCCGATCAGTGCTAATTATCCTTGTCAAATCCATCAACTGGTTCTGACTCAATTTTGTGTTTAAATTATGTCGACTTACAACCATTATTCTTACTCAATTTTTCTTTTACATGAATTGATGAATCTGATCATCTTATATGAGAGTTCTTCCATGAGACTGTATTGTGTGAATTGGGTCATTTGACATATCTAAATTATGCATTTTTTTAATATTTATTTCTCTTTTTTGTTTTGGTAGTAGAAGGGAATGTGTCATTCGTGAAATTCTTGTGTTAAGAATGACAGAATACTGTTGACGTCTTTGTGATATAAAATGAACGCATTTTTTCTTTATGATATTTTTGGGTCCCGTTATTTTTAGTATTATTACATTTTTGGGATTTACAAGTTGGTCTTCAACTTCTGTTTCTACTCCTGTTTCTTCAGCTTCTACTGTTGAAAAAGAAGGGCCCGTAGTCAAGAAAGAAGGCATACTGATGGTTTGCAGGAGCTGTGGGAAGAAGGGTGATCACTGGACCTCGCGGTGCCCTTACAAGGATCTTGCTCAACCGACCGATACCTTTATCGATAAGCCACCAACGGAAGCCAATGGCCCAGCAGCTTCTACAAAGAGCGCGTACGTCCCTCCTGGCATGAGAGCAGGTGCTCCTGAGAGGAGTGGTACTGATATGAGACGCAGGAACGATGAGAACTCAGTAAGGGTGACCAACCTTTCTGAAGACACCAGAGAGCCCGACTTGCTTGAGCTTTTCCGCCCATTTGGTTCGGTCAGCCGTGTTTATGTTGCTATGGATCAGAAGACGGGGACAAGCAGAGGTTTTGGCTTTGTTAACTTTGTCAACAGAGAAGATGGTGAGAGAGCTATAAACAAGCTTAACGGGTACGGGTATGATAATCTTATCCTCAGACTTGAATGGGCTGCTCCAAGGGCCAACTAATGAGTCGACTATGATTTGTGTTTTATCACATGTTTTGGGATGTTCTGTACATCTTTGATATTTTACAGTTTTCCATGTTTGAGGTTACTTTATTTGGAGCCATCGAATAATTTGTTCATTTGTTTTTAAGAATTCTTCCCCTTGAGATTTTTATATGAATTCTTTGGTGAATTAGAGTTAAAATTATGTTTACTTGCACGTTCTTTTATAATGGACTGATGAAGTTTGATCACCTTATATGAGAGTTCTTGCATGAGTATTGTGTGAATTGGGTCATTTCTTTTCAACTAAATGATGAATTATGTGTACTTACACCCATTGATTATTTACTTAGGGTGCGTTTACTTTGAGTGATAAAGTTAGATAATAATTAATCATTTCTCAAACAATTTTTTTCATCCCAACTCGCCTTATGTTGCATATGAAAGTGTCGTTGGGCATGAGTTCGTAGATTAGAGCTCGTTTACAACCCTCGAAAGAAGAGAGACAATGTTGACATGAGACGTACTAATATCGGAGTATTTCCTTCATAGACACTATTGTATTCTCCATTTCCCAAATTTTTTTCTGAATGACTTGGTAATTTTCTTGTTGTCCGAGTATTTGTATCTTTTGGGTGCAAGATCCCCATTGTTCCTCAAGAAGAGCTCAAATCTCCTTTTCATTCCTCGATTCTGGCTTTTCAAATGCAAATAAACTAAGGAGTGTTGATGAGTAAAAAATGTACCTAGAGATGACGAGGATCCTTACGCCCACTTGGACTCGGAAGAGGACCAGGTTTGACTATCTTCTCTTGTGAGTTTTCCATGCCATGAACAATAATACTTGAAAAACACGTTGGAGGGGGCTCCGACGCTCAAGTCAAAATCCTTCTCCGGGAATACTCTTTCGTAAAAGTAATCAAAGTACACCAATGTATATGGTATCTAGTAGTAGAATAATTTGTGTGTGTTAGTAAGTGTGTTCGTGTATACCTGATGATGGGTGTGTTTATACTCAGATTTGAGTCAGTAACTAGGTGCCTGCTCAAACTCACTGCCTGACCACATCTCTGCTCGACAACCTCCCTGAATCTCGGGATTCAGGATTTTCTCCATGATTTGATTAGTCCACTATCTCATAACTCATTTCACCCGGATCAAGGCTTCTCAACCGTTGATCTTCTCATCTAACGGTTCCGCCCATCTCGGACCTAACCTCCGTGCTCTGCAGCTCCCTGGAAATCACAATTGTCTCTTTTCATCCACTATCCAGAATCTATCTCACTCGGATCATGGCTTGTCAGCCATTGATTCTCTTCATCTGATGGCTCATATTATTCCCCACTATCTCAGCTTTCCTTAGCCCACAATCTGCAGAACTACCTATCGGGCCCAATCTCTGGGCCTTATCCACTTGAGCGCAATCTCTAGGTCTTGTTCATTCTCATGGGTCCAAGCTCTCGTTGGGCTCTTTCCTCAGTAAACTCCTTAGCCTCTTCAAGTCCATTTACTCGACACCTCTCTGGGCCCAATACACGAGCCCAGAGCCTTCCTTTGATATTCTGGCCTGCTTTGACCGGTCATCTTCTTATTCAAAATATAGTCAATCATTCATATGTCACTAGTCTACTAGACGACATAAATATCCTACATCAAGTGTGTACTTCCTTCTGATAAAAAGGATCAAGATTATGGAAGTGTGTACTTCCTTCTCATTGTTTTTATACGCTACAAATAATGTAATTGACATTTATGTAGACATTCAAACACCTCCTGCAATGAGATATGACATTGTTTCTTATAAGCTACAAAAAATGTAACAAAAATTTATGTAGACAATAAAAAAAAAAACCTCTTCAAAGAAGTTGATTATGGTAGGTGAGGACATTAATTGGTTGTAGTTATTAGAATTAACAGCAGTAGAATTCTTTGTAAGAAATATACATTTAAACAAAATTGGGGTATGAGAATATTTTTTTCTGAACATTAGGCTTGCTGGCATAGGTGCTTAAACTAGTACAATTAGATCAACCAAGAGTTTTATTAGATTTTTATATATTTTTATATTGTGCATTAACTTGAATTTACATATAATTAATTAAGTATGGTGCCACTGTGGTAGATAACACACCAACATCGGCCCTGATTTCAACACAACACGTGTAATTTTATAAAATTAAGGGGTTTAGGCCAAAATTTAATCTAAATACGTGAAAATTAAAATATAATGGCTTATATATGTATCAGTCCAATAATATAGTGTGTGTTTTGAAATAAAATTTGAAAGATAGAATTTTTTTTTTTTTTTTTAAGAGTTGGGTCACACACCAATTTTAAAAAAAATACTTCTACACCCTTTAATTGTTTTTCAAAACAGCGCCATAATGTCCCATAATTTTTAAGCTACGTACAAGCCTAAAAATTCATTCCTAGTAGACAATATTACATTTTAAAGGAAAGTATGACTCAAATTTTAAAATAAGACTTTTGTATCATATCATATATGAAATCATCTCGTATAAAATTTTCACTATTTTTTTTTTTAATTTCGTGCAACAATTACTTAATTATTTTGAAGATATGATGTGCACACGTCTCTAAAACCATTTAAATCGACCCAACATGATTGCTAATTAGACAAGCTTAGATACAAATTTAAAACTCTAAAAGTTGATTTACTTTAATTAAGAATATATGATTATTAGAGGATGTATATGTAAATCACTGAAGTAGGTACTGCTCAACCGTTAGAAGAACTACATATTGTTTCACCATTTTATTTATGTATAACAGACGCGTTAATGTTTCTCCAGTCTAATTCCAATTAAGGAATCTTAAATAATAGGTTCAAAGTCGCAAGAGAAAGAAAAAACTAGAACAACTACATATTAGAAGTAAACAATTACATATTAGGGGTGTGTTCTTCTCTATATCTCATGTTCGAACCCTTTAAAGTGCAATCAATTTTTGAGATGAGTCAGTTTATTAAGAACTTAATTCTGACTTGAAGTGGGACCCCCGAGTTATCAAAAAAAAACTGTTATAAGAAATTAAAATTCATACATTATTATAATTCTCAAAATTAGGAATAATGTTTTTTAGGACAATAATTTGGGGTTGTTCTTTAAGGCCAATAATTTTATGGACTTGGAAATGCAGGACAATATTGATGCGGAACGAATATCGCATATTTTTTAGATGATGACACGTGTATAAATATCACAAGATTATGCCAACTGGATGAATCCGCTGAGGGATTCTCCTGGGGGTGGAGTCCGCTGAGGGACTCTCTTCGGGCTGATCACGTCTCTGCTCAAGCATTAATCAGTCATATTGAAAGATTTTGTGATATTTTTAGTTTCTATTTTTATGCATAAGAAAATGTTGCTTTCTCTTTCTCGGTATTATTTATATGACTTAGATTTAACATTCAACCTTTACGTTTAGATTGTCAGCCACATAAAATTGACACTTTATCACCTAGTTATATACATTTTCACTTATTTATTTGTAAAATAAATATATTAACTCTTTAAACTGATCAAAATTAATTAGCTTTTTTTTTTTTTACCAGCTCGTCCTATATTTTAATTTTGAATTCGTCATTGATTTCAAAAATATATGGAAAGACGATAAATACAGTTAGGTAGATTAAGAAAAGAATATCGTAAAACAGATTTTAAATAGATTAAAAGATAGCCACGTAAATTAAAAAGGCTGGGACGAGAGATAGGGCCAAATTGCGGCGATTATGGGGGAATTCCGGTATTGAAGGTTGAAGATTAACCAAGAGTTTTATTAGGTTTTTATATATTTTCATTTCAATTAAGAAATTAGATTATATATTATTATTATGGGATTAGTTTTTTGTAGTCTAGTAATTTTGCATCGTTTCGAAATGAATCCAATTGTTTTGATTTTTTTTTGGTCATAAATTTTGAAATTGATCATCAATTACATAGTGCCACTTGAACTTTTCTAATTCTAATAATTTTGGGTCGTGTTTTGGTTGAATTTAAAGACAATATGTACGTTAAAAGACAAAACGAATCGGGTCGATTTACTGGGTCTAAACTGAACGAAAAATTAAAAAATAATCCAAAATTTTAAAAAATACTTATATATGTGACAGTTATTAGTTTGATAACCCGCTGTAACAGGTTAAATGACCACTTGCAAAAAGGAAACAAACTTACTGGACTACAAAAAAAATTTAATCCTATTGTTTTATATCTTTTATTTAGGTTTTATATTGTGTTTTAAATTAATTTTATACGCTCTCTGTCCACGAAGTTATACGTGATGTTGTGGGCACAAGTATTAAGAAAATAATAGATAAAATAAGCTGGGTATTATGAAGTATTGTAGGGTTCATTTATAAATAAAGTGATTGTTTGTGAGTAAAGTACAATAACATTTGAAGTAATTGAGTAATGATTGGGGGATAAAAATAAAATGTTTTTTTTTCATAAAGGACATGTGCATAAATTTGGTGAACGGATAAATAATATAATTGTGCATAAATTTAGTGGACGGAGGGAGTATATAATTAATTACGGTGATTACGGTGACGTTGTGGTGGATAACACACCTACATCGGGCTTGGTTTCAAACAACATAACAAGTGAGTGACGTGTAATTTTAAGAAAAAATAGCATTTTCATGTTGATTTGAGCTAAATACGCAAAAATTAAAATATAATGGCCTATGTTTGTGTGACTTCACTGATATAATTTTGTAACTTTTAAGTTTCGGGCCTAAAAGTTTTTTCTTGGTAGACCACGTTATACTTTATAGGAAAATATAATTTAAAAATCAAAATGAGAGCTTGTATTATTGATAAAATCATCTCATGTAAAATTTCCACTGTTTAAAAAAAAAAATCGTGCAACAACTACTTAATTATTTTGAAGATATAATGTGCATATGTAGCTAAAACCATTTAAATCGACCCAATGTGAAAATTGCAATAGTGAATATTGAACTTTATTCATTAGCTCAAGATCAAAATGAACAGAAGGTGAAAAGCTTCAATGAGAAACATTGAAAAAAAATGAGTAATTTAAGGTTTTGATTGAACAAAATAAATATGGAGAACTCTATTCTTATTGTCTTGCTTTGGAATGATACATTGAAGTATTTATAGTCCCAGTGGAAATATCTAGACAAATAGAATTCTAGACTACATAGGAACTAACAGAATATTAAAGACACGATACTCATTAAATGTGATGTTTCTACATTAATTTAGAAGCTTCAAAAAATCCACTCTAACTTTCAACACATGCATGATTGCTAATTAGACAAGCTTAGATACAAGTTTGAAACTCTAACGCCCTGTTTGTTTATAGTTTTGAGGGGATTTGAAATTTTGTAGAGGGATTTGAAATGATTTAGTATAAAGTAAAATGTGTATTTTGTATATATTTGAGAGTGTGAATTTTATAGGATTTAATAAAATAGGATTTTGATAAAGTAGATGATAGAAAGAATATTATATTGTAAAAATTAATGTAGAAATGATTAGATGATTGTTTAATGATTGATGTGTTTATATATTATACTATATAATGATAATAAAGTGTAAAAAAGGAGAGAGAGTATTGAGTTGGATATATAATAATAATTGAAAAGATTGTGATAGATGATTGATAGTGTATTGAAAATTGTGTTTGAAAAAGGTAAAATATGTTTATTATAGGTATTATAGAGTAAAATTTGTGTTCTGAAAGTCACTTTCAAAGCTATAAACAAACAAGCCCTAAAAGTTGATTTACTTTAATCAAGAATATATGATTATTAGAGGATGTAAATGTAAATCACTGAAGTAGGTACTGCTCAGCCGTTAGAAGAACTACATATTGTTTCACCATTTTATGTATAACAGACGCGTTAATGTTTCTCCAGTCTAATTCAAATTAATGAGTCTTAAATAATAGGTCAGAGTCGTAAGAGAATTAAAAAAATTAAGACATATTAGAAGTAAACTGTTATGAGAAATTAAAGTTCGTACATTATTATAATGCCCAACAAATGGGAATACTGTTTTTTTATTGTTTGAAAATGCAGGACAATATATTTTAAAATTTATAAATATATGATAATATATTTTAAAATCTGTAAATGTAGGACATCAATCCCAAATAAGCTCAAATCTCATATGACACTTCAGCCCAATTCATGCTTATTCGGGTTAGATTGTCCTACATTTACATATTTTAAAACATATTGTCATATATTTTCAAGTCCGTAAAATAATTGTCCTTAAAACACACCCCTAAAATTACTGGACCTAAAAAAACATTTTACCCTGCAAATTTAAAGGTAAAAACTTGTGTTGAGAAGTCTTATGATGCAATGCAAGACCTACTCATTTTTAAATCTCTATAGAAATACAAATTTCGATCTCAGACCCCCAAAAAAAAAGGGTTTGTTTGGACCCAATGAAACAAGAAAGACATACAATATTAATTGTCATTGAACCTTATAACATGCACATTAACTCTCAGTTCCAGACAAATGAGAAAATTAACAGATCATGATATCATGATATTAACTCTCTTCTGAAACTCTCTTAACACTAGGCTCATATTACTTATCAAATTCAAGTTTGCAAACTTGTCCGATACTCTCTTCCATTTTTCACGTTCCACTATACATTTTAACATCTGAAATTTGAACACTTGTAATTAATATAAATAAATAGACAACGCTGGGTTTTTAACTATTGTAATGTCCTGCTTCAGTTAAATATATAAAGAAAAATGTTAATGTAAGTATTTAATGCCTCTTCATACAAAATCTGTAAAACCATACAACTCTGGCAAAGCTACCAGTGCCCGAATGCATAGTCACGGTTCATAGAAGATGACCATGAAATAGAACGAGATCGTGACAGTCAAAATACAGTTTGTAATAAATAGGGCATATCTTTTCCTTTGTGAGTTTCTTTCTTCTCTATCCAGTGACTCAGAGAATTCTTACGACAATGTCGCTTTTTCAAGCTCTGCAAGCACACATATTGTGAACTAAATAAGTAGATGGATTCTTCAATCGAAATTAAAAACGGGAAAATATGAGAGTTGAGAGAGAAGGGGTAAGAAAAACACGAGTTTGTCTAGAATGCGTTAAATTGTGTACCTTCAGATGGAACCTTATTGTTCTTGTTGCTGACAAGAATTACACAAAAAAAATTGTCAACTCATGCTATGGACTTTCATTTAATTCAACGTTCGAACTTGCATTCAGGCGTATTATATAGAGCGCAAAGTGGATTCCAATATCAGTCTATATTTCTTGTTAAACCATAGTGGAGAATAACAAATGACACAACAGAAGACCGTAAAAATTCAGGATTAGAGATTTTGTACCTTTCCTTGCTTGAAGGTTCATCTTGAGGTTTCATTGCAGGGAAAAGCAGAACTTCCTGTACAAAAAACAAATGGAGATTTAAATTGATTAGACTCTCTCCATATAAATCCTTAGCAAGGACAGCCATGAAAAATGCCTAACGATTTATTAGACAGAGTTGAAAATGAAGCGAATGAAATATGTACCTTTATGTTCTGTGAATCAGTCAACAACATTGCAAATCGATCAATACCCAGTCCCCAACCACCAGTGGGAGGTAATCCATATTCTAGAGCAGTACAGAATGTTTCATCCAAAGCCATAGCTTCATCATCACCCGATTGTCGATCCTAGTTCTCATTCAAAACAAAATTATCTTAAGCATATAAACTAATTAAATGAATTACAACCTAATTGTTGACTTTAGACAGATCAATAAACTCTACTTCATAACAAATATACCTTGAGTTGGTCAGCAAAACGCTGGCGTTGAACAACGGGATCATTCAACTCTGTGTAAGCGTTGCAGACCTGCCACGTAAAGAAAATTACCAAGCATTAGCAGATACAGTAAAAACAAGTTAATATCAAGAATCGCCTAGCAACTTAAGCCGTGTCCAATTTTAGTCTTGTATCTTTCTATGTTTTAAATTTGGCCCTTTCTATGTTTTTACCGAAATTGAAAAATGTATAAACAAATATCATGAAAATGCATACCTCGTGCTTGTTGATAAACAACTCAAACCGTTCGGTTAGGCCTGGCTTTGACCTATGCCATTTTGCTAAAGGACTCATTATTTCTGGATGGTTGATAATGAAGGCAGGGTTTGTACATGTCTCCTCGAGAAAATGTCCAACAAGCTGTAATCATAATCAGAGCAAACACAACAGCTAAAAATCAGATGGGAAAAACAGATGATACAAAAACAAATAGAAGATAATAAAGTTTTATTTTACTTTGTCCAACAATCTAGTAGTAGTTTGAGGAGGCGGGCATTTAATATCAAACTTCAAACATGCATTGACAAGGTACTTATTGGCTTCATCACTCGAGAGGTCTTTAGGAATATTCAAATTTGCTATCTTCTCCAACTCATCTATCATATCAATCCGCCTGAAAACAAAAAGAGATGTGACATCTCATTTGCTGTTGTCAAACCAAATAGCATCAGTTTTACGTCCTGTAATTTTGGGGTGGATCAAGTATGCATCATTCATCTTTCTACTTCCACAAATTTAGTCCTAGGGTGTCCATTTTTAGTCTTTTTTTTTGTGGGTAAATTCAAAATTGACCGAAAATCGCTTATGATTAGGACTGAAATTGGACATCCTAAGACTAGAATTGATAAAGTAGAAAGATAAGTGGTTTATACTGGATCCAACCCATAACAGGATATATACTGAAATTAACTTTACGAAATCACATACCTGAATGGAGGAGTAAAGTCAATCTCAATAGGATCTTTGTCCAAACCGTTGGCATGGTATTTAATTTTATAGCCACCTGTGAGTTCCTTGACCATTCCTAACAAGAGTATTTATCTTTTAAAACAAGGATTCTAATAACACTTTTCATCATCAGCTAACACACAGGTTTAGAAACCTACCACTGAGCATGTCTTCAGTTAGCTGCATCAAATCATTGTAATCGGCGAAAGCCATGTAGAACTCACATGTAGTGAACTCGGGGTTATGTGTTAAGTCAATTCCTTCATTCCTAAACTGTTTCCCAATTTCATAAACACGGTCTAAACCACCAACAACTAGTTCCTTGAGATACAATTCAGGTGCAATACGCATGAAAAGTCTCATATTAAGATCATTGTGGTGGGTGACGAATGGCTTTGCAGCAGCTCCACCAGCAATCATGTTCATCATGGGAGTTTCAACCTTAACAGGAAGAAATTAAAAAATCGGAAGAAGACATTTGAAGGCAAGCGCGCGGGGGAGGGGGGAATATTCTTTTAGGCACGTACCTTGGGGGTAGCTATTGTAGGCCATTATTATAGTTAAATTTTCAAGTAGGCCCAAAACACCACTATTTGGCCTAACATGTTACGTGTTTGCTCACATGTCTGGCCTAAAGGTGCAAAAAATAAAATATAATGGCCTAAATTTGCCAGTCAGAAACACCCTAAATCAACCTACATGTGCCAAAATTAAAATTTACAGGCCTAAATTTGCCATCCGGTAAACATATTGTTCTATAACTGCAACCCCCCTAGTTACGTTCCTAAAGAAACTATTACAAGCATGAGATATAGGTTCTAAAAGAACATATTTTAGACTGCACCATTGAACTCACCTCCAAGAAATCTCGCTCATCAAGAAAACGTCTGATATATGAAATAATTCTTGACCTGGTCCTAAAAATTTCTCGAACCTCCACATTCAACATCAGATCCAAGTAGCGTTGCCGATATCGGGTTTCCTAGATAACATATTAGGATGCAAAACAACAGATTTGGGTAAGTTGAAGAAGAGAGTTGTAATAAGCATGCATACGAACACGCGCACAAAAAAGTACGCACATTGCATGAGATAGTATCATATGTCGTCCTGTAACTTTAGTTGTGTACAATTTTAGTCCTACAATTTTAGTCCTTCTGGTGTCAATTTGGTCACGGAAAACATTACAGTACAATCTGTAATATTATCTCCACATTACGAGTTAATATCAAGAATCGTCCAGTAACTTATACCGTGTCTACTTTTGGTGCTTTTGGTGTCAATTTTGTTCCTTCTGGAGCAAACTGAATAAAGTAAAAAAACAGAGACTTTAAATTTTGGTCATGTGTGCTTTGGTTTTTCATTTTTGGTCATCTTTTATGTCCAATTATAGTCCCGCGTGCTCTTACAATTTCCAAGTCTAATCCAAAAGGACCACAACAGGACATGAATTGAAAAGTAACAGAATACACAACCAAAATTGGGCATGGCAAAAGTTACGGGACAGTCAGTGATATTATTATCTCCACGTTACATACACTGGACTTTAATGGATAAGTTACAGCAGTGAGAGAAGTTTAGTACCTGATCCTTCAATATGTAATTCTCGGGATTTCTAGTATAACCTGGGACCCAGACATCAGTACTCTGTTGAAATTACTACGATGTTAGAAAACAAAAGCTATCAATACATCATAATCAAAAGTCAAAGTCACCTTACATTATCAGAACCTGGACCAAGTTTTGGTCGGGGCATCATATGTAGACAGTGAGACAGGACTATAAATGTTTTAGGGAAAATACTCAGCTCTCCCCTCTTACTTTTGCCTACAAAACAACAAAGACTAAAGTAAGTCCCTCCAAACTAAAGGATACTCTGAGATCCTGGAAGCATAAGATTGATGCTTATTATGAAATGTGTGTTGAAATTTTGATGGCATTGTGATCATTCACTATAATTACTAATAACTAATAATATAAAGTGTCACAAACCTGGGAAACCAACGATGCCAACTATATCTCCACGCTTCACTGAAGAATGAAATCGAGCAAACTCTTCTTCATCCAAATCTGATTTCCTATAAAAACCCATAATAGGTTCCAAAGTGAGAAAAAGCAAACACAGGATAACTAAGACCCAGGGTACAGAGCCTAGCAACTTGCAAGCGCTAGAGCAGCTCATGTCGTGATCAAATTCAAGTGTACATGTTCTTACTTATTAACATAACTAGCTTCGAATATATGAGTAACACTTGGGTGCACCAGTTGCACTGTGCAACTGGTGCACAAATAATACTGTTCAATGAAAGCTATTATACTGTTCAATAAAAACAACTAATATCATTTAAAAATGCACTTGAATTGCACGGTGCAACTGATGCATATAAGTATTTGCCAAAATAAATAGCAAACGGAATCAATCAGTCCAGCATAAACATAACTAAATTGGCATAATTTTTTATAGATAAATGGTAAACATAGACGACAAAAAATTCTTCATTATTTTTTCTTCTTTACCACTAAAAGCATTTTATCTAAAACATGAGGTGTAACTTTCATGTAATAAACCAAGATTCTGCATGACATGATATGAAAATATTTACACAATTGTCGAGGAATTTAATGATTGTTAGTATTTTCTACAAAATAAACAAATCAAAAACTATTTTAAGAAATGCAGTTACAAGGGATTAAACTGTTTGGAGGTGGGGGTGGTTGAGATCCCACACCAGGAATTTTACCAGTCACAAGGATCATTTGTTGAAGCATTGCACAATAAAAATAGTCAAGCTCTAGGGTGCCGCCATTACTTGTGAAATCAAGATACTTTGGTGTAATCAAGAGACTTTGGTGTAATCAAGAGAGTAATAATAGCTTATTATATAAGTTGTAACTTGTGAATTGAGAAATGAAGATTTTAATCGGAAAGAAAAAAGTTTCTGCTTGACTAGATCATATGAAGATGTTACATTAGAATATTAAATTAAGGTAGGAAACAGATCCCAGAGTTCAAACTTCAACATAAAGGTCAATGCTACAAGAATACCATCGCTCAAGCTTCTAGGCAAAAGAGCTAGAGAGGCAATTACCTAGCATCAGCCATAACTTGAACCTTAGCACCACCTCCATTTAGATCATAAAAGAATAGCTTTAATGATGAGGAACGTTTGTTCATAAGCCGACCTTGCAAAACAAATATCCAAAACATTAGCACGGCAATAATTCATTAATATGACTACATAAATCACATATCTCTTTTACCAGCTATTCTTGCTTCGACGTCTTCAAGATGATCCCCACTATTTAAACTTTCATATTTCTTTACATACTCAGGGATGCTCATATTAGTTTCAAATTTGTGGGGATAGGGATTAATCCCTGCTGTCTTCTGAGAAGCAAGAGCTCCTAACCTATTTTCACGATATTTCTGCATAGAAAAAAATTATATTCCATGAACCAATCTAGGGAGTATCGTTCAGGAAAGAAAAAATTGTTTACACCCATAAACAATGTTAACAAGAAAAGAAAGGAAATAATTTATTTTTATATAAAGAAAACTACTCCATAAGACAAGGTATAGATGCATTAGACCTACCGCTGGATCTATGCCCTCATCTTCTCCAGCAGCAGCAGATTTCTTTCCCGCTTTTGGCTTAGCAGAGGCCTGTATTGTATTTTAAACCATTACAAAAAATAATTTGATATATATAATGACTCATAATGGAAGATTGAGCAAACACATGTGAAATGCATATCCCAAGAAACATTTGATTTGAATCTTTACCAAATACGTAAGAGTTGTACAAAATTAGTATAAAAAATAAGCCCTGTCTAAACTAATTTCTCTTTAGTGAGGTTCTCCTGATATCACCATTCTAAAAAACATAAACCATTACCCAATTCAAGAAAGTTCTATTGCCACTTAACTGCAAATAAAAAATAAAAAATTTACTTATCCTAATGGCATAAAAAGGGGTGAAGGAAGCAGCTTTAGCGGGTATCAAGAACTTCATGAACAAAGCTCCAGAAGTAGTTAGCATTTCCTCATCATTATGGCACCATTAATCTCACACTCCGTTCAGTTTATTAAAATTATTATAAATCCCATTCTTGTATTCCATGACGCCCAGATAACCAAAACATTATAACAACTAACATAGTAAGGTAAGTTTACCCTGCACTTGACGACTAATCCAGCTTTTTTCTTTTCAATTTACAATTATGGGAATATTGCTCAAAACCCTGTACACATAACGATATATTTTTTCCTCCCCCCTCCATCTATGAAACATAATTCCGGAATATCAGTTATTTTTATCCAATTAATGACTTGTAACTGAACATTAGCTAAATATCAAAGACACCAAGAAAGCAAATACAGGAACAGGAAGTAGAGTTCAACACCATCTCTTTCAGTAAATAGCCTGTAAACATTGGACTGGCACTCTACCATAAACAGTTAGAAACAAACATAAACCATCAACGCAACAGAATCTAAACCTAGCTTGAAATCAGATATATGTAATTAATTACCGAACAGGAAAATAAATTACCAAGCGAAAATGAAAATTGGGAAGTATATTGTTTACCATTGCACTATAATAATTACAAGATAAGGGAAATATCCGGAAATCAAGTCGAAGTCGGAGAGACAAGAGGCGTAAATGAGCATTCATGTTCATAGATATAGAGACTGTACCATTTTCGAAATTGGGAGCTTGCTGTTGAAGATGACAAAACTGCTTCCCTTTTACCCCTGAACTGAAATTACATAAACCCTAGGACTTATTAGTCTTCAAAGAATATTTGAATGTTTTTATTTACTTCAATTGGGCTTAGAGTTAGTTTCCGTGGGCAAGTAGATTTTAATGGGCTTTGACTTCGTTTTGCTTCCATATTGGTTTCTACACGTTTTTTGGGCTCTTTTTCTTTCTTTTTTCTTTTTTTTTTTTATGTTTTAAGAAAAGAGTGAAAATTAGTGTATTGAAAAATAATTTTGTTATTATTTCGTACAATATAAATATTGATTTATTAATAATAAAAAATAAAACAATGAATATTGTGTTATACATTAATACTATGTTACATATGATTTGTCAAAATCATTCATTTAAAAAAGAGTGACACTTCTGTAAACCAGATCTATACATGAACTCTATCATTGTTACGTGCAAGAGTTATCATTGTTATGCATAAAACCTTTCATTGTTTAAAAATATAAATTATATTTTAAATAATAATAATTTTTATACATAACAATGATAATAAAAAAAATTGAGTTCACAATGAACACAAGTTCACACAAATTTTTATTTTTTTTAAATATAATTTAGCGAAGAAATTTAGTTCTTTTTAACTTTATAGGAGTTTTATCAATTCAAAGCCTGAAAGATGGTAAATCTATCAATTTAAGACTTGGAAGATATTTCCTATCGATTCAAGACGTGAAAGATAGAAAACTATCAATTCAGGGTCTAAAAGATAGAAACTATCAATTCGAGACTTACACATTTTAAGGTCATGTTCAACACTAAATCCTGAACACTAAACCCTAAACCCTGAACCATGAACCCTAAATTCTAAAAATAAAAAAATAAGGACATGAAATAAGGACATGGAATATAAGTGTCAAACATGACCTTAAAATGTATGAGCCTCAAATTGATAATGTTTATCTTTCAGGCCCTTGATTGATAGTTTTCTATATTTCAAGCCTTGAATCGATAGAAAAAATATTTAAGACATTAAATTGATAGTTTTGCCATCTTTCAGGCCCTAAATTTATATTTTTCCTTTTATATCAATATGGGAAACTAAGGAAATTTAATTATTTTTAATTAATGATAAATATGGGTAAATGAGGAAATTTAATCCTTTTAAGTTTATTTTTAGTATAGTTATTTTGCATTGTTTTAAAATTAGTTCGGTATGTCTCAAAATTTTAAAATTGATCTTTTAACCTGCTGTAATATGTTATCAAGCATGTAACCGTCACATGTGTAATTATTTTATTTTAAGTGGGTCTCATATGCATCCAGGTGCACCATGCACTAATAATGCATTTTGGAACCGTGCAACTTGTTATATTAAAAGATGTAATTTGTTTAACACTGAATTGTGCAATTATTTTTTCATATTAACAGTTGCACGGTTCAATGTAAACAAATTTCATGATTTTAAAATGCACTATGAGTGCACGGTACACCTAGATGAATACAAGACTTAATCTTTTATTTTTTCCTTTAATTCTGAAGCGTCACTTGAACTTTTTTAATCATAATAATTTTAGTCGTGTTTGTTAGTGTTAGTGTCCTAGAGACAATCCATTGTAAGTACATAATGCTCAGACAATATTCAGTATTGATTTAATATTAAATATATGGCGTTGCACTTATTAGAATATTATGTTTGATTGTTTGCATTTGTTCTTATCTGTGTTCCCTTGAGTCATTGCTGTCATTGAGTGTGTGAGAACTCAGATGACCTAAGCATAATTCTCAAATGGCCCAATCGAGGATCATCAAGAATGAGATATTGATGATACAATGGAGATTGGTGTGCGATCTGCATCATACTCTTTGAGAGTGTAGTAAGATCTCACTTACTGCGAGATACTAGGTATCTAATGATGGATACACAAATACCTTAGAGTGTATTGGTATACCCATCTGAGAAACTGTTTGATGTAGTTCCACTATATGTGTCTACGAGTGTCTCGGTTAGTGGGAGAGATGCGTACTCCTTTGACTTGAGGTCAATACACACGACATGTGTGGAGTGATGAACTTTGACCATGACCGACGCTTGCACCCTTCCATGGGTAGATATGACTTGGATTGGGTTAATCACGAAGTGCATGTGCGTGGTAGTTGAGCCAAAAAAAAGATTCATTCCTCAAAGTGGATTTAGAGAGAATACTCATCTTCTCATCATAATTGGATCAAAGTCATTGGCCAATGCACGTCAACTTGGACTTTGTAGCCAAGTGTGACATAAGTGATCAATTAGTGATTAGAGATAAATTGATTAAGTTATTTGAATAGACACTTCATCATGTTCAAGACTTAATCGAGTATTCGTGAATGAAAGGAGGAAATCGTAATAGCCCATGTTTCAGTTACAGATAGTTGCACATTTTCTCGCAACGTACCTCATATATTGAGAATGTCTGATTTATTGTCTAGGGTTCAATTAAGACCGTTAGTTTAACTAATCGCTCGATATATGAGGGCCTATAGATCACACAACAAGTAATGGTTATTTACTAATTATAGTTGGTTGATTAAATGTTAAATTAGATTTAATATTTAATTTATGGAGAAGTAATTAATAATAGATTAATTTGAAATTAATTATTATTAATGTTTAATTAAATAAGAATTTCCAATAATAATATTTGGAATATTATTGTAGGATTTAATATATATGGAAACAAATCGTAGAGATTTGTCATATATGGAATTTAAATCCGTAGAGATTTATATGTAGGAAGAGATTTATTTAAATAAAGATTAGGGATTTTATTTCCTAATCAGGTTAGCTTGAGATTTAAGCTAGGCATCTCCTATATATATGAACTCTTGGGAATTCATAGTACGTGAATTCATATTCCTCCATAAAATCTCTAAGTTAGAATTTTCCTAGCAAATTCATCTCGGGGATTCAACGCTGACAGATTTGTGCGAGTTAGTAAATGACTGTTACGTGGATACCATAGTTGAGGAATCCATGTACAAATTGTTGTAAGAATTTGGTGTGCTGTCGCCGACACCCAAAAATAAATATAAATACCTTAGCTAATCCACTAATGTAATAGGATAAGTAAGGGTCGATCCACAGGAAACGGGAAAATAATTAATGTGTTGATTGTACGAATTTATAAGGACAAACATGCAACATAAAACGGGGTGTGTGTGTTTTGGATTGATTTTCTAAATACTACTGAAATAAAAATCAAATAACTAAAATAACAAACAAAATAAATTAATAAAAAACATTTCAATTCGTAGTTCATTCATCCCTTGTGTTTTGACTTTTCTAATTAAACGTATCGTTTGCTCCACTTTATTCTCAGACTAATGACCCTCAATAAACAACAAGCTCTGTTTATCGGTTTTATCCCTTAATTTTATCCAATTGAAATAAGCTCTTCAATGAACCTTTTTATCTGAATAGTCTAGATAAGATCTAAATTTAATTCAGTAAAAACATTAGTCTCTAGGATAAAGGTCAAATAAATTCCCGAATACGCAAGCTCAATTCGAAAGAATTTAATTTATATCACCCTAGCCAATATTACTAATTGTTACCAATTGTCAAATGCACGCAACAATTACGGATTATGCGATACGAACTAACAGGCATATACAAATAAATTAATCTAGGTGGTCAAACCAAATTAATTACCCTAATATGCAGAAAATTAAAGCAAATGGTATAAATAATCTGAGAATAACAGTATCACAAACGAAATTAACTTTAACCAGAGTTCATCAAAACACAAGTTCAGAAATCCCCGGAATTAGAATTAACAAAAGTATCAAAACTCCCTGCCCGCGTGAGTCTCCAAGGTCCGTGCGTCTGCCTGTTTAATCCTCGCTCTCCGCATTCAAAACTGCCTTGTTTGAATCCTCTATTAAATAGTAGTGGGTCAAGCTTAATGGTCATGGGCTTTGAGTATAATTTTTTCCCTCACGTGGCTTTTTAATTGGCAAATATTAATTCAATTAGTCACTCGTTTGCCTGCTCACGTGCATAATAAATTAAACAATCTTTTGGCCTCGTGTCATAGGCTTCTCCGTCTTCAAATTAATTTCACAAAGTATACCTAAATACACAAAAAAATACAAGAATAGATCAAGTGTGAAATAATATCATTAAAACAAACATAAGTAATTAATCATGTCATCTTAATACAAATGAGTCCAATAAATTGAACACCAATCTATTAAAAATACGCATAATTATTACTTATCAGAATTCTATTTACGTTTTCTCATATTTAATTATGCAATTAACTGTTCGTTGTTGGTGAACTTTAATTTCCGCTGCGCATGTATTACGTGTTTACGTTCCTTTATATTCCAACAGTGGTATCAGAGCTTCGCTCTTGAATTAATTGCTAATTGAATTGGTTTTAAATAAATTAAATTAATTTTTTTTATTTATTTGAAACCGGGTGCGGCTGATCGTGTTGACCAAACCGCACCACACATATAATTTAATTGTTGAAGGTATGCTTATTAGATAAACACACCCCCTTTTGTCTTGCACTGGTTCGTCTTCTTCAAGTAAACCGCTTAGGGTTTTCTGGGAAAACCCCGGTGCCGCTGCTTCGATGCGCGCAACCCGACTCCACGGGCGACCCGTGACGGCGCTTGAGTAGGCAACCTTAAGCCGCAACTCGCGTCGGTCACGCGAGCCCGCGCCGCCGCCTTGACTGATTAGATCTGTGGCTGCGCATTCGCCTCCTGTCGCGATTCAACGCTTCATTCCCTATTTTTCGACTCGTCTTGGTCGCGGTCACTCACGTCTCTTGATGACGCGCTCTGATTCAAATCGATTCACGGTGGAGCGCTGCCGTTTCACATCGTCTCAGGGCGACGCTTCAAAATATCCTTCGATTCGTGGTGGCCCTTTCCTGTTTCGACTCGATTTGAGGCGGCTCCCACTGATTCGATCGATCCGCTAGTTTTGCAGGCTTCTCTCAGACCCAGTTCGAAGTGTTCGCGGCTCCACGCGCGTCCCTCTGTGTAACTCGCGACGTCAAGTCGCCCGCACGCTCCTAGCGGCGGCGGCGACTCGCGCGCGTCTGGTGCACCACCCGATCTAGTATACAGTTTGTGCTGGGTTGTTGTTGTTGATGTTGGTTTGCTGTTTAATTGCCTGCTTTTCTCGATTGGGTTCTCTTGATTTGGAACTAATGAAACGATGATTAATTAAACTCTAATGGTTGGAACGGTTTCTTGAATTGTTTGGAATAATTCTGATAACTGTGATGAATTATTGGACGTTTGATTAATGTTGGTTGACCCGATTGGAAACAGTTTTGGAAACCGAGCGATGATGAGGGGAAGGACTGTGCCGAAATTGGATTTAGGACAGACCCTTTCGTGCAATTTTTTAAATTTGAACATGAGCCCTTTTGACAAATAATGTTAAAATATATTTTCGAAAATTAATAAGGATTAATTTTGAAATTGAATTATGGTTGGACCTAGAAACTTAATTGGATTAATTATTAAATTTTAATAATCATGAATTGAATTTAAAATTGGATTTTTAAATTTTGTTTTAAAAGGATTATTGAAATCCCACTTGTTAACCTGATTATTTAAATTTCGTTAACGGTTTTTAAGTCCGCATTATAATTGTTTGGGTAGGCGGTGCCTAATAAATGTCGGACCGTATTAACTTATTTGGGTAGACGGCGCCCATATACATGTTAGTCCGTGTGAAATCATGTTTGGGTAGGCGGCGCCCAATAATTGCTCAAATGTGATAAAAATTAACATGCTGGATCACGATTAAGCAATTAATACACCGCCTTTAAAACGTTCCTCACTAAAATATGATTTTCATTAAGTTGAACGATGCCTTCCATCAAAATTAAAAGTAAATCGGAAATTTTGTTCCAATGAGTATTTAAGGCCCAAGTCTTTTGCTCGGGCTTGATGGTTGTAAGCCAACTTGATTATGTTTCACCAAATAAAATGAGAAAACGAAAAGTCGAGCATCCCATTAACCAGGTTCAATCAACTAGAATGCGATTTTTGCAATTGGTTTGGAGACCTACCGGGATTCTGCTATCATAGTAATCGTGGCGGATATTGTGATAGTAGGAATGTGAATCTGGTCGTTATGATTTATATTAGATATAAATTAAATGATTCTTTTCGATGAATTAATTGAATATGTGAAAATAATGGAGACAAAAAAAATTTGAAAAACTACGCTTTATTTTGATTCTTTGAATATTGATCATAGGAAAAGACTTTTGAGTCTTCCACTACTAAGGAAAAGCCCGTGCTCATGGTGAATGCCTCTTTTCTTCCGCTCGAAAGGAAAAAGAAAGCCGAAAAGGGAAGGCAAAAGGGGGCTCTAAGCCGTGATTCCTTAATCCCAAAGGTGGAATTCAAAAAATAAGGAAAGGGTGGACGAGGATGTATCTTCTCTCAGCAGTATGACGCGTTGAAAGAAGGATCGCAAGGTTCTAGCAAATTAAAAGAAGACACAAGGTGTCTCGGCCATCTGGAACAAGTATGTTTGTTATTGAGATAAACATGTCCACAAATGATACTTAATCACTTTGGGTATTAGATAATCGATTGTACTAATAATGCGGGGTCTCAAGCATAAAGTAGGCGGTTAAGTAGGGTGAAGTCGCCCTACACGTTGGGAATGGAGCAAGAGTTGCTACTGAACGTGTTGGCGTTTATGTTTTAGACTTACCCTCTAGTTTAAACTGTTGGGAAATTAAGGTGCTTGGATCTATTCAAGATGATTTTAAATACATATTTAAATTAATCAATTAATTATGTTGGTCCCGGTGCTAACGAGTCTCACACACGTGTATGAGGGGGAATACACGTGTTCAGTGATTTTTAAAACTTTTCTTTCATTTTGGTCGAGATAAGATTCGTTATCCTGATGATTTGGCCCTGAGAAGCACAGATTGCCTTGAGTCAAAGTCTACTAAGATAATGATCCTGAGCTGCTTTTAGAAGCTTCAGATTAGCCCAACTGAGCCTGAGTTTATCAGAGATCCTGAGGCGCTTGAATCAGATAATTATCTTCTTCAAAACCTCGGTAGAGTTAGTTCGGTTTTGGTAACTATCTTTCTAATTTACTCAAGTGTCTTGGAATGGTTGGCCCTATGTTTATACTCGTTTTTAATTTTTGTTTGAAAAATCTTCCTTTTAATAAAAACAAAGATTAAGGTCAGGATCGGTTTGATGCAAGTTCGATTGGATTGGTTCCAACTGAATATTAGTGAATTATGCTTTCAGTGAAAAACATGCAACAAATAGTAATGCAGTACATAAAGCAAAACAACACAACAATTATAGTGGTTCAGAGACTCAAGCTCCTACATCCACTCTCTCTGACCTTCAGAGAAATTCCTTAACCACTTCCTAAAAGCTTTCTCGTTAACTCATCAGAAGCTTACTCACTTTTCTACTTTGAGTTTTCTCGGTCGACTCACCGCAGCCTTACTAACTCAAACACACACAAGTGTTCGACTACCACAAGTAGCTTACTAACTTCTTCTCTGTAGTTTTTCTTTAACTAACTCACCGTAGCTTACTAACTATTTACAACTCCAACTCACAAACAAAACACACACAAAACTACCTTAACAAAGGGTTTGGGTTTTGGGTTGGTTTCAACTAGATGAGATATCCTTTACAATAAGAACAATGTAAAAAGGTGATATCTCTACTAAGCTTTGAATATATTTATCACTTTAGGCTTAGTGAATGAGCTCTCTCCAATGTGAAACACTTGGGAAATTCTAGGTTTTTCGAGTGCTTCAATTTGCAATAATACGAATGAGCTCTTGAGTTGCTTTGAAATTTCCCGTAACCTCTCAATGTAAAGGGTCACTAGTATTTATAGTAACTTCACCAAGGTCACTCTTGAAAAACTATCCGTTGGAGGAGATAGCTTCATGAGTTTCTCTTATGGTGTTTGATGAACGACTATTTTTAGGGGTTTGAATACTCCCTTGCATGTTTTAGGAAATATGCATTCATGTAGCCAATCACCAATTTTTGCAGTCTGGAACATAGTACTACTTGACATGCTTGATGTCTGTCATTTTCGATTGTCGATAAAAGAATCTGATGTTGTCTTCCTCTAATTGGTTCTTGTCTTGATAAATGTAGACAAACATAACGGCTCTTTTTTGGTCAATCTCTCTCGAGTGAGATAACCTTAAACAACACTTAGACTTAGTTCCTTTTATGCGCGTATGAATGTGTTGGGCAATATCTATTTTTACGAATATTCACGTTTTTCTCGGTTTTGTAGTCTTGAGATAGATATTATTCAATTACCTCGAAACATTCAGTTATCTTGAGTATTCAATATCTTCTTCTGCGTCTTCAATAACTTCTGGGTCTTGATATCTTACGTGTCTTGATGATCTTACGAGTCTTGGTGTCTTCGAGTCTTGATGTCTTACGAGTCTTGATGTCTTGATGACATCTTGAGTCTTTAGTGACATACTGAGTCTTTAGTGACATCTTGAGTCTTGATGTCTTGATAACTTATCTTGAGTCTTGATGACATCTTTGAGTCTTGATGACATCTTGAGTCTTGATGACATCTGAAGTCTTCGATTTCTTGATAGCTTACCGAGTCTTCAATTTCTTCAGTTACTTACTGAGTCTTTAGTTTCTTTCTTGAGTCTTGATTTCTTGGCTTTTCTTGAGTCTTCAGTTTCTTCAAAAACTTACTGAGTCTTCAGTTTCTTCAAAATCTAACCTGATCTATATCTGCTGACTATACATGGTGCAGATAACTTCCTGAACACTCTATACTGAATCCTGACTCAGTCTATCAAGATTATCCTGAATATGTCATACTCAGGGGTTTTGGGATCAAATCAAAATCTCTTTATTAAATTCATCTCCCAACAATTTCCCCATTTTTGATGATGCCAAAACCATCTTGTTACAAAAACCTAACCTATACTCAGGTTTCAGTTTGTCTATTACAATCCAAAAAGGCAAATTTCCCAACAATTTCAAAACATAAGGCATATCAAACATAAAAGACATGTAAAAAGATAATGATATATTATCTTTGAGTATAAAGATAAAATTTTCATTGATGTAAGATCAGAGTTACAGATTGCAATGAAAATAAAAAACAAAAACAGAAGTACAGAATCTTCAATCTTCTTCAACTTCATCCTCTGGCACCTCCAGGTTGAACATCCCATAGTATCTTTTCTTCAGTTCATCCCTTGCTTTGATGACATCAGGGTTGTTTCCTGTTAGGCCTAGTTGGATGGCATACTGAGCAATCTCCTGAGAAATGGCTGTCTCATTCACATAGCCATTCTCAAGTCTTGGAGCTGGGTAAGTGTATGGACCAAGGGCAACTATCTGCGTATTTCCTTCATCTGCCAAGTTGATCCAACTTTGCAGGTACTTAGGATAGAATGTTAGAAGGTATTCAATGAAGGCTTCATTCATATCCGAGCTGCTCCCCCTCCATTCCCTAAGAATCTCATAATAGAACCAGAAGGTTCTCTTGATTTTCTCCCATGCATCATTGAACTGAATAGGCATCCATTTGTCAATGTGCGGCCATTTCTGAGCTTTCTCTGTACCCCTCCTTTTGCTCAAAAACTTCTTGAAACCACTTCTTCTTTTCTGCTCTTCTTCTTTCTTTTTCCTGATCACAGGAACACCTGATACAAAAGCAGCAGTCTTCTTCTCCTTTTCAATTTGAAGGGTTTTCAGAGCTTTCTTGGTGTTGAAGACTTCTTTTTCAGCTTCTTCCTCAGATTCTTCAAAATCTATAATCAATTTCCTCTGAGTAGACTTAGAAGCTTTAGCTCTTTTCTTCTTCTCTTGTTCTACAAATGCCACAACCTTTCTCTTTTCAGGTCTGACTTGTTCTTCACCGGCTTGGCTTGTCTCAATCATCCTTCTACCACTCAGTTTCTCAGAAATTACTTCCTGAATAGTCTGCTCAGATGCTTGAGTGTAGATAGGTTCTTCAGCTTCTTTGAATTTGAGCTTCTCAGTGGCTTCAACTTCTTTTAAGGCATCATCAATTATTTTTTCTTCAGCTTCTTTCTGAGCCTTTCTCTTCAAGGTTTGTGCCAACAATTCACTAAGTTTGCCACCAGGCCTTTCCCCATTTTTGGCACCATACCTTGGAAGAAGTTGAGAAAGTGCAGTATCCATATGATATTGCTCTTTGCTTATACTTCGCACTTCTCCTACCAACTGATCATGCTCATCCTCTAGCCTTCTCATGTGATTTTTAGCCATTGAGAACTCTTCAGAAAGAGGTGCAAACTGATTTGAGAAGACATTTTGCATCATCTCTGTCATCTTGGTCATGAGCATAGAGCCCATTTCCTCAAAAACTGTCTTGATCATTAGATCATTCTTCTCAACTAGCTTGGCTTCTAGATAGGCTGTTCTTTCCTGATACATATGCTTCATCTCTGCATTGAGCTCAGTTTTTGACTACATCAACCTTTCCCTCCAAGGTAGTCATTTTATCAGCAAGAGATGTTTGTAGATGCAGCATGTCTGAAGATGAACTCAGAGTTTCCAGCTTTTGAGATTGGCTTGCCAAGGTTTCTTCAATTTGAGTCATTTTCTCCACCATTGGCACCACCTTCTCCAATTTCTCCAAGATAGGACTGAGATCAATCTCTGGAGTGTGTACAACTTTTTCCACCTGAGCTGGGTGCTCCACCTGAGCCTCAGTCTGCATATCAGACATAACAGATTTAAAGATAGGAACTTCAGTAGCTTTGACATAATGTTTAATAGTGCCAAAAGATACCAAGAAGAGTGCTAACTTTCGATCCCCGAGGATGTGAGATATCGGTCATCGAAATCGATTTCTTTCTCCATCTGAGATTGATTTTTAGGATCATCTTGCTTATTACCCTCTCTATCTTGATCCTCATCTCCTTCTGGATTTTTAGAACTGGAGGCATCAATATCAGCTTTCTTTCTCTCAGCCACCTTCCTCTTGACTAGCTCATCAAAATCAACATTTTTCATTACGGCTTTGTCTTCCTCGAATCGAAGAACTCACGTAATGGCAGCCTCAACATTCCACCAATCCTCTCCTCTGAAGGAGGCTATATTCAGCATCTCTGGAAGAGTCTGATTCAGGATGTAGACTGTGGTTCTGAGTCTGAAGAAGAGATCCGAAAGGTCGGGGATATCGCCGGTTCAATTTGTCCAGATGAACCGTTCCCCCTTCTGCGCCCGTTCGGTTTTTTTTTTCCTCTTCTTTCTTCATCTTTGGGCTCTCAGGATCAGTAGGATCAGATTGCAAGAGTTCAGGTGCTGATGGATCAAGAAATGGTTCACTCAGGAGCGCATCCAAATTCAAGAGCCTGAGGTTCGGGGACCGATCCGAGGTCCGAGCAGGTATCTCTTCAATAGAACACGAGGTCCCTTGAATATTTCCTGAGAAATTTTATCTGAGCTCAGAGAAGTTCCGAGTACCTCAGAGAAAACCTGTTCCTCAGTTTCTTGATCTTGTGTAATTGTCACAACCTGAGCCAGAACCTGCAGTGGAGAGATTTCAGCCCTTGCTGGCCTTCTGGTTGGATTTCCTCAGTGTCACTGACCTCCTCCTCAGTAATAGATTGAAGTTTTTTGCATTTCTGAGGGGCCATCATTTTCTTCTTCAGAGTTTCTCCTTTCTCTCTTTTCACTTGCATCAGGGCTTTCCCCCTGGCTTGTTGGGCTTCAACAGCTCCTTCTTCAGCGGTCTCCTCCTGAGACTTCGAGCTTTTCTCTTTCCTTCCTTTCAAAGTCTTCTTTGTTGTTGGTGGCTTGAACAGTATTTTTGACTTTGGAAAGGATGAGGAATTGGCGAAGATGTCCTCTTCTTCTCTGCACATTTCCAAGATGAATGCAATCTTGGTTGCATGAAGGATCTTTCCTTTGACAACAACAGATCCATTCACCTTTTGAACTTGCTTAGCTTGATCACTCACCACTTTGATTAAATAGTGTAACCAGTTGAATGCAGTGGTGGGTGAATCTTCAATCGCTGCCATTAACCTCAACTTAGGCGTGCTTATCTGTTCAAAGCTGCCGGACCTACTCATTATGCATTTACTTACAATGTCCAGCAATACTCGATATTTAGGCTTCAAATGCCTTTTATTCAGAGTTGCTTCGAACTTAACTGGATGCTCTGCAATCCTATCCAGATATTCTTGCTCCCTACCAATCATATATACTGTAGGGTCTTCACCTCTATCGCTTAATTCGTATATGACATTAAGATTCTTAGGAATGATATACAATTCCCTAACAAAATCCACATACTTTGAACTATGCTCTAAATGCGAGACTGTAATCTGCGATTCTATACAATCTTCCTCATCTAATTTTAAATTCGAGATAAACTTTATTACCTCTTTTGCGTATTCAGCCTCTGGTTGATTTGCAACCAGGCAAGTGAGCTTTGCCAACCAAATCATATGTAACGCTTCTTCTTCGTGAGTTGCATTTGATGAACTTTCAAGAGATACGACATATTCATACCAAGGTTTATTAGAAATAGCGAGCTTGTCGTATACAAAGAACATCATTTTTGGAGAATTTTTTGGTAAAGGGTTTTGAGAAAGATGATGATTTCTGGGCAATCGAGAGTTTTTTGAAGCAGAGTGTTTTGAAGATGAAGGTTATTTGGAATCGGGCTTTGAAGTAATTCTTCAATAGATATAGGATTTTAATTCATGGAAAATCGTATAGATGAAGAAATTGACGGTCGAGATTAAACACCGACTAAATCGGGTATATGAAAGGACGATTTAACAAATATTAAGCCGTCAATTTATCCTTATTGGTGATTAATGAACAAAGTCATTTAATTCTTTTTTCCTGCGGACCATTGACTTTCTTCGTATTTCAAAGGTCCCGCCCAAATATTCCTTCAGTGTTATGTTATTTATTGCCAATGATTCTTTGAGATTCGGTTAGACAATAAATGTGTTGCATGAGTCAATACTTCTTCGGACTAATTTCCTCCAT
This sequence comes from Stenogyne calaminthoides, assembly GCA_037126765.1. Lineage (NCBI taxonomy): Eukaryota > Viridiplantae > Streptophyta > Magnoliopsida > Lamiales > Lamiaceae > Stenogyne > Stenogyne calaminthoides. The sequence goes on from JBBCBC010000019.1 coordinate 23,836,848, forward strand.
CGATCTTCGAAGTTTTGACCTTGATAAAATGTCGATTATAATCTTCGAAAGTCTTGAACGAGGTCGATAATAATCTTTGAAATCTTGAGCTTGATAACAGTCAAGATAATATCGTATCTTGAACGAGGTCGATATAATATTGAAATCTTGATTTTGAATAACTGAGTTTCCCAATACTCAGTGTTCAGTACTTTCAATTTTATCCTGAGTTTCTCAGTAAAATCCCGAAAAACTTCATGCATCCGAAAACCTTCAATTTTTTTTCGTGATTTGCTTCATTCACCGATCCAACATACCTAATTCAACCGATAGTTCCCGAAATCTTGATTCACCCAAAGGTTTAGTCAAGATATCGACTCTCTGTTATCGAGATGAATTTTCTCCATTCTGATGTCTTTCTTCTCAACATGATCTCTGATGAAGTGATGTCTGATATCAACATGCTTACATCTGGTGTGCAATACCGATTTTGTGTAATAGCGATTGCACTATTATTATCACAAAATATAGGTACTTCATTGGCTATAATCTTATAATCCCTCAATTGTTATGCGAGCGAAAGAATCAGACCCAACAACTTGTTTCCTATGACCCGTGTATTCAACTTGATGAATCTTGGTTGCTCTTGAGGTTTGTTTTTTGAAAACCATGATATCGGTTTACTTCCAAGAAATTGACAAGTTCACGTGGTAGACTTCTGTCAATTCTACATCCTTCATAATCGACATCCCGAATAACCCGGTTAATTCAAGGTTATCATCACCGGATACCATAATCCTCTATTCACGATTGCCTTTAAGATATTTGAAATCTTTTTGGCGGCCTCCATGTGACTAAATTTTTAGGATTAGCTTGGTATCTTGCACATATCCCAACAACAAATGTTATATCGAACCTACTTGTCGCGAGAGATATAACAAAGATCCAATAATCCTCCATAATCGGTGTGATTTCTTGATTTGCCTTGAGATCGAGGATCCATCTTGTAGTTAGTATTCATAGGAATTCTAAGCGCATTGCAATCATACACCATACTTTGCAATCAGATCTCTGGTGTATTTTGCTTGATTGATGAAAATTCCTTCCTTAGTTTGTTTCACCTGAAGTCCAAGAAAGAAATTCATCTTCCCCATCATTGACATCTCAAACTTTCCTTTCATCAGGGTAGAAAACTTTTCACACAACTGATGATTTGGAGATCCAAATATGATGTCATCTACATAAATTTGAACAAGTAAGATGTCTTTCCCATCTTCTATCCTGAAAAAAGTCCTATCAACAGTTCTTTTGATAAAACCATGGTCAGTAAGAAACTGAGAAAGGGTATCATACCATGCTCGAGGTGCTTGCTTAAGACCATACAAGGCTTTCATGAGCCTGTAAACTTGGTCATTCTGTCTGAAACCAGGAGGTTGTTCTACATAAACCTCTTCCTTAAGCACACCATTCAGAAATGCACTTTTCACATCCATCTGATAGACTGTGAATTTCATGTGGGCAGCATATGCAAGAAACAATCTGATGGCTTCTAGTCTTGCAACAGGTTCAAAGGTTTCATCATAATCCAAGCCTTCTTGTTGGGAAATTTAGAGTTTTGATGAAAGTTCTAAAACACATGTAATAGGACCCGGTCGGACACATTGGTATCGATGTTTTTATTACCTGGGTTATAGGATACCGATTGATAATTCTTTGTATAGAACAACAACCCGATGTAATAGATAGGTCACATATTGAGGAGAACCTCAATATGTATAGATTAGATCCAAGATATGAAGAACAACCGATATCCAACGGGCCGAGGCAAGAAGAAAGGACGGAAGATCGATTGATCCGATCAAGTCGATATCACAAATTTGAGTCATGAAGTTCAATCTCAGAAGACTTAAAGATCAGATGACTTCGGAAGATCGGACGGAAGACCTACATCGGTAAGTCTGCTAGTTGAAGCTAAGACAACCGCACCGAAAGACTCTATCGGTAGATCGATCGGTTTTGATCGATCGGTCACCACCGTGAAAAATCGATATTTCACCAAATCATACGTCTATGATCTGAACAAGAAGAATGTCAACCTTAGTTGGAAGAATAACACTGAAAAGTGCTTCTGTTAACCAATAAGAACGAGACATGTATAATCGGAGCCGGCAATTACGGGATTTGGTGCTGTTTTCTCTAACGGCTATAAAAGATAATATTCATGCTTTCGGCCATGCCATTCCTGAAGCACGTCACATCAATCCTGCAAGTCTACCAAATATAGCCTGAAATTCAAATTGCTCTCCAACGGCTCTTTGATTTCGAGGTCTATAAATATGGGATCACACTTCAGAGTGAAAGACACGAAACACTGAAACAATCAAGAAGCTCAAGCTATAATCAGATTTTCGCACGAAGAACACGAACTTGAAGATTATTTTCCTAGTGTTCATCCCATAAGTTCTTAGCACATAAATCTTTTCATCTAGCTGATAGGCTACTTATAAACTAGAAAAGATTTCAAAGTTGGAACCAAAACAATCTTACCCAAACCCAAAGTTAGGTTAAGTTGTTTAGCAAGATTTCGGATCTAGGGTTTCTAGTTACGATTTACGGGATCGGTTGAGTGAGAACTCCTTAAATATCTGTTGGTGTCTTGTGTTGGACTAACACAAAAATCTAAGTCCATTGGTTTAGTTGGTGCCCCTTGTGATAGGGAAGAGTGGGCGTAGGACCGGGTTTGTCCGAACCACTATAAATCTTGTGTGCTTTTACCTTTGATTAAGCGCTTTACACATCGCACTCCACTTAATTAAAGCCGCATACATATTCTAAGTTAAGATCAGCTAGCACCAAGCTTCTGATCTGATCAAATTTGACACTTTAGTCAACTAGTTGAAAGACTGACTTTGGAATCGATTTATTAAAACTAGTTTTTCACACGGTAAAACTTAGCTTCCGCGACAATCGGTTAAACCGATAGATCTGAACTAATCGCCTTGAGCGATTAGTAAGTTAGATATCGATCAAATCGATTCACTTGCACTCTGATCGGGGCTAATCGCCATCACACTTGATCTGCGCAAAAAAGTTTTGAAGTCTATTCACCCCTCCCTCTAGACTTACGCCTTCACAAAACCCGTTCGGGACCTACAAGTGGTATCGAGCAAAGGGTTTCTCTGACCCATTGGCTTTGAGTATCATCGATTCTTGAGGAAGAATCTTTGTGGTCATTTGAACAGATCTTGAAAAACCGTTTTTAAAACTCATTCGTTTTTCCAAAATCACTCAGCATGGATAATACCTCCGGTATGTATCATGATCTGCCGAAGTTCTCAATTGATGAGTATGCAGATTGGGCCATTTATATGTGCAACCATCTAGGTTTGATTAGTGGCAGAATGATGGAAGTCATTGAAAGAGGACCCATCATCATATATCACGACAACCCTGTAGTTGGAGGAGATCCAGACTTTGCCCCGGGAAGTCTTGTGCGAAAAAGCCCAGCCTTGATGGATGCAGAGGAAAGGAAGCTGTATACTCTAGATACAATCGCCAGGCATATAATCATGAAGACGATGAATAAAGTCACCAAGGAGAAGATTAAATATCTCAAAACTGCGAAAGCAATGTGGGATACTCTAGCTGAGATATGCAAAGGAAATGATCAAGATCAAAGACACCGGACTACAAGCCGAACGGTGAAGTTCGAAAAACTGAAGATGCTGCCCAACGAGACCATCAACGAGCTCGATGGAAGGATTACTATGTCGATGAATAAGCTACGAGAACTTGGTAGAGATGTGGGACAAAGATATCAACTACAAGATCTTAAGATCTCTCACCAAGAAATGGGACATGAAGGTCCGCGGTAATCAAGGATTGCCAAGACATTTAAAAAAATGAAGCCGAGTAGCTTGTTCTTAAGCCTTAAAGCTCACGAGTTCGATTTAATCGAAAGAGGACAAGCGAGATGAAGACGAGGCACCCAACAAGCCTCATCGTCCTAAATCGCTTCGCGTTTAAAGCAACCAACAGCAGATCGAAGGTCACGAACCTGTTGGAAACATAATAAGTCAAAGAGCAATGCATCGCTCGCTTACCAGAAACTAGAAAAATCAAATATTCAACTTGGTAAGTATCAAGATTCTATAAAGATTATCAACATAGTCGAGGAAGAGATAGGAGATCGCTAATGATCTCCATAAAGAACCAGATCGATGATCGAAGAGATCACAGAGATGAAAAGAAAAGAGATAATCTGGATCGATGAGAGAAGAGATAACAGATCCGACAGAAGGAGTTCGACATTATCGAAAAGGAAAGTCACCCGATAGATCCCTACAGACGGAGTGACTCACCCGAAGAAAAGGTTCTGTGGATCAAGGCGTGCTTCAATCCCAGTGAAAGCTTGGTCACTACAAAGGCAGATCGCCTGCACTGACGCCAAAAAAAGGGAAGAAAAGAGGAATGAAGAGAGCAACGTTATAGGGACGTAAAAGCCATGGTTGCTTTACACATCCGAATTGATGATTCCTATCCGCCTCTCCGAGGATTCTGGATACTCCTCCGAGAAGATTTACCCGATAAGCAAAGTCTTTGTTGACTTCTATGAGAATGAAGATCGATATTCTCTTCGATGACGATGAGATCTGCCTGATGGCCAAGGAGGACCAATCTGAGGTAACCTCCAAACCTTCTGCTTTGTCTGCTTTCACACCTGCTATTATTAGCACACCTGCTGGGGAGATTGACCTGCAGCTCTACTCTGAGCAATTGCTTGATGATCTCTCCAATGCAGTAGACACTTATGCTATAGTGGAAGCTGAAAATGACAAGCTAAGGATCAGAAATAATCAGCTTATTAAAGAGAACGATCTCGAAGAAAGCTAAAAAATCGAATCAAATAAACCGCTCGGAAAAATCGAGAACTTAACATTCTGAAAAGTTAAGTCTTCGATCGGAGAAGCAGATCAAAGATCAGCTAGCAATTAACAAACAGCAAGCTGATGACTTCAAAATCCTTTAAGCTAAATTTGATGAGCTATTTACATGAGAGTCTAAAATCTTCTGAGGATAATTTGCGCAAGAAAATAGAGGTTTTCACAAAGTCATCTAAAACCGTTCAAGATATGAACACCTATTTTCGAACAACGATTAACAAGAAGGGACTTGGGTATGAGAACCTTCCACATCCTCAAAAGCCCCGTTTGATTCACTTCAAAAAGGTGTAATCAAACGAGTTTCTGACAAAGATACACTAAAAGCCAAACTTGTATCTAATAAGGGAAAAATACCTGTTGAGCAGGTAAGGCAGGTGCCTAACCAGAAAGGGAACAAAAATGGACCCCAACTGGTAAAGCATCAGCCGAGGAATCAACAGAAGAACCCAGTTCTTCTGAAGAGACCTCAACCTGATCAACATATTAGGTATCAGAAAAGACAACCTGTAAAAGGGAAGTCTAATCTGAGACCCAATCAAGGTCAGCTGCCGAATAAGCAAGCTATAGGTAAACTGCAAAAACCACCTATGCCAAAAAGATATGAATCTTTTGATGGTAGCAGTCGTACCTACCCCTATAATCAAAAAACCCGGGGTTGCGCTGACCAACCACACTGGATGAAAAGAAGACAAACAGAAAAGATAAATCCCAAGTCTTCTAAGTCACCCAAGGTTCACACTAATAATCATACTAATCAGAAAGCATATAAAGAGACGTATGATTATGTTGATAGGTATGGGAGACAAATCAGGCCTTCTGATCTAACTGATCTCAATAGAAGTGCCCTGTTTGTATGGATCCCCAAAACCAATCCTAACCCCTCAGGACCCAATCGAAAGGGGTACCTAAAGCCCGATTTGATTGCGGGTTCATGTGGTCCGACCAACAAAGGAGGTGTGCAAGCAACTATCTGGTACATCGATAGTGGATGCTCAAGGCACATGACTGGAAGCAAACACCTCCTCAGCTCTTACATAGAACAAAAAGGCCCGCGTGTACTCTTCGGTGATGATAACTTTGGTTATACCAAAGGATTCTAACCTTAGAGAATGATGATGTATACGTGTCACCGAGTCTCAGATGTCGAAGGTCTAAAGCATAACCTATTATCGGTTTCAAAATTCTCATGACAACGGATTCATTCAGTTGAGTTCTCGACTGATCAATGCACTATCAAAAATCGAGCCACTCAACAGATCTTGCTAACTGGTTCAAGGAAAGGGACGATCTACACAGCAGATTGGAATAGTTGCCCGAGAAATGCATGCCTGATTGTTAAGAGTTCCAAAAGTAGCAGTTGGCTCTGGCACAAAAGAAATAACAGATCAACGGGAATTGGCTAATTCCCAGATAGAGGCAATCAAAGATCAGTTCTCCCAAACTGTGACCAACCTGTCTGCTGAGCTTATAAAATCAGTTGATGACAAGCTAATTCAGGTTGATCAACAACAAGTTTCTTTTCTGATGCTCACTGAAAAGCTAGAATTGACTGAAGAGAAACTTGACAAATTGATTCTTACCCTCTCTACTGCCGTGGAATCTGTCAAAACTGAGCTGATCTCGAAGGTGCAAAGTCTAACTTCTCAAGCTCAAGGTTTATCTCACGAGATCTCAACGAGGCGATATCGATCGACTTTGGATCTCGACTTCCCACCTCGCTTTTTTTTGATCAAACCAAAAAGGGGAAGGACGAGTGAAACCGAATTACACGACGACTGTAACAACAAAGACCATTCGCATATTGAATCCTATGGACAAAGACTAGACCATCTGGATCTCTTTGCGAACGAAATTTCTGAAAAGATAGAAAAGTCAAAGGCAAGAAAGGTTCTGCTATGGTCTTTGACACATCAATCGATACTAGTCACTCAGACTAAGAAAGTCACAAGAAGCACAGCTAGCCAAATTCAGGCCGATAAAGAACCGGCTGAGAAATTGTCCAAAGAGCGATTTTTGTGAAGAAGCCCGAATTAGTGAAGAAGAAAGAAGGGGCGTAAAAATTGGCGAGGCGTAAGATCCAAGAAGAAATTCGGATCAAGGGCGAAGAAAGGAAAAATCGAAAATCATGCGGAACCTTAGTTGCCAAAGAAGAGTTGATGAGATCATTCCAAAAATCTACCAGACACGAGAGAGGTTTGAGGAATGGAATAAGATCGGCGAATGGCTTCTAGATGCCTTTGTTCTAGATCTTGTTCCACAAGAAGAATCTCCGGATCTTTGAATTCCTCAACCGGTTGGAAAACAAATATCCGCATTTTTCAAGTATCCGGAAAATGAGGCCAAGATAATCAATGTAAAAATATCTCGCCAAGAGTATGATGTGTTAGATTACTCGAAGAAGGCAGACGGCTCATTTTGACAGATGGCATTTCGAGATTCTATTTTGACATCCCGAAAGCAAAACGCGCATAATCGATCCTCGGCCGGATCAATGATGTCAAATGGAAACTTTACCAGATTTTCAACATCCCTCAAGATCAAAGGGAAATGCCAGAAGGATACAAGCCTAAAGAGTGAAGAATCAGAAGACCTCTCAGGATCAACTGTTTTTAAATTCAAACTTTTCTGATGTAATATGTAATCGACAAATCTAATGAAAGGAAAGTTTATTTTCTGATCCTAAGACAAAATCTCATTGTCTTCTGATTATGGGCTCTTTACTGTTCTATATTTATCAACTGTGTTTGGTTTCTCAAGGTGTTTTGGTTTCATCAAAAAGGAGGAAATTGTTGGAAAATTTAGAGTTTTGATGAAAGTTCTAAAACACATGTAATAGGACCACCATACCATTGGTGACCGATGTTTTTATTACTGGGTTATAGGATACCAGATTGATAATTCTTTGTATAGAACAACCGATGTAATAGATAGGTCACATATTGAGGGGGAACCTCAATATGTATAGGTCAGATCTGAAGATATGAAGAACAACTGATATCCGACAGGCCAGAAGGCAAGAGAAGGACAGAAGATCAGATTGATCTGATCAAGTCAGATATCACAGCTGAAGTCATGAAGTTCAATCTCAGAAGACTTAAAGATCAGATAACTTCCAGAAGATCAGACCAGAAGACCTACATCAGCCGAGTCTGCTAGTTGAAGCTAAGACAACCGGCACCGTAAGACTTATCGTAGATCGATCGGTTTGGATCGATCAAAGTCACCACCACCTTGAAAAATCGATGTTTCACCAAATCATACGTCTATGATCTGAACAAGAAGAATGTCAACCTTAGTTGGAAGAACAACACTGAAAAGTGCTTCTGTTAACCAATAAGAACGAGACACGTATAATCGGAGCTGGCAATTACGGGATTTGGTGCTGCTTTCTCTAACGGCTATAAAAGACAATATTCACGCTTTCGGCCATGCCATTCCTGAAGCACGTCACATCAATCCTGCAAGTCTACCAAATATAGCCTGAAATTCAAATTGCTCTCCAACGGCTCTTTGATTTCGAGGTCTATATATATGGGATCACACTTCAGAGTGAAGACACGGAAACACTGAAACAATCAAGAAGCTCAAGCTATAATCAGATTTCCGCACGAAGAACACGAACTTGAAGATTATTTTCTTAGTGTTCATCCCATAAGTTCTTAGCACATAAATCTTTTCATCTAGCTGATAGGCTACTTATAAACTAGAAAAGATTTCAAAGTTGGAACCAAAACAATCTTACCCAAACCCAAAGTTAGGTTAAGTTGTTTAGCAAGATTTCAGACTAGGGTTTCTAGTTCTGATTTCTGGGATCGGTTGAGTGAGAACTCCTTAAATATCTGTTGGTGTACTGTGTTGGACTAACACAAAAATCTAAGTCCAGTTGGTTTAGTTGGTGCCCCTTGTGATAGGGAAGAGTGGACGTAGGACTGGTTTGTCCGAACCACTATAAATCTTGTGTGCTTTTACCTGCTTTGATTAACTGCTTTACACATCGCACTCCACTTAATTAAAGCCGCATACATATTCTAAGTTAAGATCAGCTAGCACCAAGTTTCTGATCTGATCAAGTTTGACACTTTAGTCAACTGGTTGAAAGACTGACTTTGGAATCTGATTTATTAAAACTGGTTTTTCACACGGGTAAAACTTAGCTTCCGCACAATCAGTTAAACTGATAGATACCGAACTAATCTGCCTTCAGGAGATTAGTAAGTTAGATATCAGTCCAAACTGATTCACTTGCACTTTGATCAGGCTAACTGCCATCACACCTGATCTGCACAAAAAGTTTTCAGAAGTCTATTCACCCCTCCCCTCTAGACTTCTGCCCTCACAAAACCCGTTCGGGACCTACACTTCTTCTTGGGAATAACCTTGTGCAACTAGCCTTGCCTTGTTTCTCACAATGTTGTTGTTTTCATCTCTCTTATTCTTGAACACCCACTTAGTTCCAATCACATTGTGCCTCTTAGGTCTATCCACTAACTCCCAAACTTCATTCCTTGAGAACTGATTCAGCTCTTCTTGCATAGCAGTAATCCAAAATGAATCTTTTAGAGCTTCTTCAATCTCAGTAGGTTCTTTTTCAGATAGGAAGCAGCAGAACAAAACACTTTCTCCATGGAACCTTCTTGTTTTGACACCATCTGATAGATCACCCACAATTTGAATTTTAGGATGACTATCCAACCATTTTCTCCTGGATGTTCCCCCTTCAGTAGTATCCTCAACATCAGAAATGTTAGGTTCAGGTAGTTCATTAAATTCAGGGAACAACAGAAAAGGAGAAAGAGAATCATCTTCCTCAGGGGAAATTCCATTCAGAACATTGTCAGAGACATTTGTTCCCCTTTGGTTGATAGATTCAGAGTTTGCCTCAGCTGTGACCACATCTTCATCGACATTACATACCTGAGTCTGAACTGTTGTATGTTCAGATTGGTCAGCTTCAGTGTGTTGGCTTTCCTTCAGTGGAGAATTTCCATCCTGAGTCTCACCATCCTGGGTTTTTCCATCCTGAACTTCTTTGTCCGAGTCTGATTCACTCCATTCATAGAAAGTGACTGACTTCTTCTTTTCAGGTTCAGAGGATGTTTTATCATTCTTTTTTAGGCTAAGTCTGGTGATTCTCTTGATCAGTTCTCCTGAGTCATGTTCCTGTTTCTTCTGAACACAGGTAGATTCATCAAAAACAACATGAGGTGTTTCTTCCACAATAAGAGTCCTACAGTTGTAAACTTTGAAGGCTTTACTGACTTCACAATATCCTAAGAATATCCCTTCATCAGATTTGCTATCAAAAGTTTTCAACTGATCTTTACCATTATTGTGTATGAAACACTTGCAACCAAACACACGAAAGAAAGAAACAAGAGGCTTCCTTTCATTCCACAGCTCATATGGAGTTTTTCCTTGATTCTTAGTCAGCATGGATCTGTTCTGAGAGTAGCATGCAGTGTTGATAGCTTTAGCCCAAAATCTCTTAGGAATATCAGCTTCAGCAATCATTGTCCTTGCAGCTTCTTTCAGAGTCATATTTCTTCTTTCAGCAACACCATTCTGTTGTGGGGTCCTTGCAGCTGATGTTTCATGAGCTATTCCATTTGCTGCACAATAATCAGATATGATATGATTGATAAACTCAGTTCCTTTATCTGATCTGATTTTGACCACACTCAGATTCTTTTCAGTACTGAGCCTTTTCAGTAGTTCAGGCAGTTTTGTCTGAGTCTCTTTCTTACTGAGTAAGAATATGACCCATGTGTATCTAGAGTAGTCATCAACTACCACAAGTGTGTATTTTCTGCCATTAGTGCTCACAGGTGTTACTGGACCAAAGAGATCCATATGTAACAGTTGTAGTATTCTATCAGTAGCAACATCTACTTTGCTTTTGAAAGATGCTCTGATTTGTTTTCCTTTTTGACAAGCATCACATACATGTTCTTTACTGAACACTTCATTGGGTAACCCCCTCACAAGTGCTAATCTTGCAAGTTTGTTCAAGGTTTTGAACTTTAAGTGATTCATTCTTTTGTGCCACAACCAACTGGTATCAGTGGAACTTTTTGCAACCAAACATGTATCTTTAGGAGTTGAACTCCAATTAGCAAGATACACATTTTCTTTTCTAGTACCAGTCAGTAAAATTTTCTGTGAAGTATTGTCTTTCACATAACATAAGTTCTTTGAGAACTCAACACTGAATCCTTTGTCACAGAATTGACTGATAGAAAACAAGTTATGCTTTAGACCAGACACATATGATACACCATGGATATGAACAGAGTCAACTTCAAGAGTTCCATATCCTTTAGTTTGTCCTTTGGAATTGTCTCCAAATGTGATCTGAGGGCCTTTTTGCTCAACATAGTCAGTGATTAGTTGCTTATATCCTGTCATATGTCTTGAACATGTTGGGGTTATACTGGAAAGTATGCTTTTACTTTGTATAACCAAACTGAATTTCTGTCTTATTTACTGAAATAAATTATTTATCACTGATGCTTTAAATATCATTGAATGTTACATATATTTACTGCATAACTGTTCAATAAATAGTACGTGTTACATTGTAGTTAATTTAGTGATACCAGATCACAGAAGATTAAATTAACAGTTCCTTGTAACCAAAAGTACACCATTCACGACTTAGATGGAAATGAACAATCCATCGTGAAAGGTTGAAGTGTAAGGCTCATATTGGCTTGTCTTGACCAAGAGATTACACTAGTGCATGACTGATGCACTGAATAGGACCTACAGGAGGACAAATTTTTCAGCACTGAACTAGGAAGAATTAGACCTCAGTGGTTCATTATTTCTTAATCTTCGTCCCTTGAATAGGATAGCGTGTGGTTAGTAATTATTGCTTTGACTTATTACTGGTAGAGAATCAACGAGATTCAATACTTTATATCTTGGGCAATATTATTGGTCACATGCGATTGCTAAGATTTAATACGAAGAATCGTGTGCAAGTACGCTTGTTCGATTTGCCCCCTTGGGAGGTTCATAAGATTTATCATACCAAATCTTGCAAGTGGAACTAGTTTCCGGTATGGATAATAATGTTGAACCGTTCCTTAACCAAGGACAAAAGATATTAATTAATGGAAAGCTATTTCAGTGGCTTGAATTAATTAATGGGCTAGATAATCTTAAACACGGGAAATAATAATCGGGAGCCATATTAACAGTAATATGGGTTAAGATGGATAATGCAGTATTAATTATGTAGTGGGATTAATTAATATTTATGGGCTTGAATAATATTGTGGCTCAATATTAGATATTCAAAGTCCATTAGAAGGTCCAATCTTAATTCTCCTAAAGGCCCCTCAAGTAGCCCAAACATAATGTCCAGTAACTGAAAAGGTGTTTAAAATAAAATAAATTATTGTTGCCTAATTTTCCTAAAAGTTTCGAAAATAATAAATAAAAGAGGGAGAAAGATTTTCTTTGAATTTTGTTATGGAATGTAGATAAGTATTCTTGGAATACAAGATTATCTCATTAAATTCAAGAAATCTCCCACTTGGTTATTTATTAAGCATATTTCGAAATTTATGAATAAATAAGGAGAGGAAAAATTTTCTTGATTTTCTTGAAAATATATTATGGAAGATATGTATTCTTGGAATACAAGAATATCTCATAAATTCAAGAAGATCCAAATATTGGATTCCTACTCTTTATTTTTCGAAAAATACCATAACAAGAGGAGTTGGGATTTTTGTGGAATATTTAATTATGGAGAAAAGAATATATGAGATATATTCAAGATTTCTTGGAGATCAAGAAAAAGATTTTCCCATCTTTATTTCCACCTAAAATTTCGACCAACCCCTCATTATAAATAGGGGATGAATGTTTCATCCCCAGGTGAACACGAAAATTGGTTTTTCGGAAAAATATCAGCGTCGATAAAATATCAAATATTTTGAAACGTCGACAGATTGTGTATTTTCGAAAAACCTCAATTGTGAGTGTGCAATTCCATGTGTTGGAAAAATTAGAAATCCACAAAGGTGGTGCAACATAATTTTATTTTTCCTTTTGTTAAATTGTTCGCTAGTTCCTTCCACCGGATTGTTGAACAAGGGCAAATGAATACTTGAGAAGGCTTTTTGGTGTGTTCGTGTGAACGGGATCCATCTTCTCAACGGTTGTCACTCCGAGAGGTTAATTCACATAAACCCGTAGCAATTCCACATGCGTAGGATTTATGTGAACTGTTTATATGCATGATTTGTTGTTGAATTATTATTTGAATTAATATAGGATTAATTCATGCTAGTAATAATTGTTAGAATTAAATTTGTATTTAAATATTCATCCCGAATAGATCCGGGCAATTAATTCCCCAACAGAACATCCACTATCCAGATACCATACAACAGGGGCCAATTCATTTCCACTCATCAGTGCTATGTTGTATTCATTCATTTCGATGCCTTTTCTTTTCACCAAAAACAGACGCTTCTTAGGTACCCATTTGGTGTAGGGTCCTACCAAGTTAAAGTTGTACCTTTTTGGAACCCAATCGCCAAACAACTCTAATTACTTTAGAGTGGCTGATTTGTCTCCCATAAACATCTACATACACATTCACCACCCTAGGTGCCTTGGCGATATCCTGTGTGAAGTGGCTTTTAGCATGAACATGAGCCTTAGAGTTCTTCTTGGGTTCGGGCCTTTTGTTCAAGTGCCTTGGCTTTTGTGCAGCTGGTCTCTGTCTCTGCTGACTTAGGTTCAGGAAACCTTTACCCTTAGGCAAGTGGGGTTTTAGGTTGCTGTCTTTTGAAATTGGGGTCTTTCAATGTCGAGGACTTGGTCTTTTCAGTTGAGAATATCTCTGTTGAGTGTTTCTCTTCTGAAAATTCCTCTGATGGTTCAGTGCAGATCTCTTTAGGTTGGTATTCTTAGCCTGAGGCTTTGAAGTACTGGCCTGAAGATTTCCTACCGAGTGGTCAAGTTTTCTAGCCTTTTCCTGAGGTCTGGGCTTTCTTCCCTGAACCTTCAGTTTTTATGAAACCATAGGTCCTTTACCCTTGTCTAAAACTCAGGCGCTTCTTGATGAAGATTAGATACCACCGGTTTAACAAAGATAGGTCTTGGTGCTACTAGAAGCGAAGATTGAAGACTTTGTGAGGTTCCCCGAATGTATCCCAATCCGGCTTTTTATAGTTGCGGATCTTCGATAACTCAATTTCATCTATCACTTTAGATCTGAGAATTCAATAGAGCTAACTTTCTCTGCAAGACTATCCTCACATTTCTTTAGAGTTTCATGCTTCTCAAAGAGGTCATTGAACTTCGATTACGATAAGTCAATCTCTTTAGTGGATTTCTCTAATTTTCCATTCAGGATCTCTATCACCTTCTCTTTTTCTGAGAGTTGTACTTTCAGAACATCTAGTTCATCAGTAGTTCCCATCAATTGAGAAGTGATCTCAGCATTTTTAGAGTCTTTCCACTTGATTCTCGCCATCGGTTCCTTGTTACGCTCTTGAGTTTCAAAGGAGCGATTCTTGTAACACGAATAGTCCTTCATAAGATTGTCAAATGAATCCATCGGTCAAAATTCTTTTTTCTGATTGAACTTGAGAACTCATGTGCTTGTGTAGGAGCAACAACGAGATAGAAGAACTTCTCCTCCTCCGTAAAACCATAAGAGATATCATCACTTGTCACCATCCGAGAAAATCTCATCCGAGGAACTGAACCTTCTTCGAATGTTCTTCTTCCTCGGAATCATAACTTTCTTCCCCGGAGAACTTCTTGTCTCTCTTGGCTTGTCTTTTTCTTTCTTTCTTTCTTTTCATTTCAGGGATACATATTGAAAGTGATCTTTCTTCTGACAGTTGTAGCATCTGTTGACATCATCATCCTGATCACTTTCCTCCTTGGTCTTGGAGTCCTTATTTTTGGATGAAGATCCTTCAGCTTTCTGGTCCTTTCTTTTCTCTGTGTATCTGTCCTCAACTTTTGAGTCTCTCTTGTACCTGTGATTCCTGTAATATTTCTTATATTTTCCATATCTGCTATTGAGTCTTTCAAACCTCCTTGCCATCAGTACTAGCTTATCCTCCTGCTCATCCTGATTTTTGGCAAGTGAGTTCTCAGACTCTCTAGTCTTACATGATTTCTCTTTGGCTTTGAAAGCCACATTCTTGCTAGATGAAGAATCATCTTTGCTGTCAGATTTTTTAGATTTCTTGTCAATCACAAACTCATAAGCTTTCAGTTCAGAGAAAACTTGTTGATATGGCATGGAATCAATATTTTTGGTGTTTTCAATCACCACATCATGTATATCCCATTTCTTAGATAATCCTCTAAGAATTTTCAGTGCCACTTCTCTCTGTGGGTATCTTTTCCCAAGAGCATTCAGATCCTTCATGATACTAGTGAATCTGACCTCAAGTTTGTCAATGGATTCACTATCTTCAATTTCAAAGCTATCAAACTTTCCAATAGCAACAGAAAGTTTGTTTTCCTTAATATGATCTGTGCCTTGATACATAATAGCAAGTGTGTCCCATATTTCTTTTGCAGTTTCACAGTGAGAAATCATCCCCATAACACCATCATCAATAGTGCTATATAAAGTATCTTTAGCAATGTAGTCAAGATTGACTAACTTTCTCTCACCAGGAGTAAGTTGATCATCAGATTTTGGAAATTCATCTCTGGGATCATTCCTCTCAGTATCAGTGATTCTGGGATTCACAACAGTAAATTTGAATGGTCCTTCAGAAACCACTCTCCCCATTCTTTCATGTTTTGAATACAGATGAGCCTGCATTCTCAATCTCCATAGATCATAGCTCTCAATAGAGAACATATGAAGTTTCTTAGAAGGCATGATGACTGAGCCTTGTAAGATATCAACAAACAGATTGTTGGGATATTTTAGTTTTGATGAATTATGCCAAAACATTATCAACTTGTGTTATTCAAGCTATTTTACAGATAACAAGTTAAGGGGGAACTAGAGAACAAATTGAAGGGGGAACTCACGAAATCAGAAGAAGATGATCAAGATCAGACGAGACTGATCGAGATCAGATGAGTAAGATGAGTTCCGGAGTTAGCTGATGAGCTGAGCAAAATCAGAAGAGAAGAAAAGCTAAAGCCAGCAAATCAGAAGAGAAGGTTGCAGATCAGAAGATGAGCAAATGAGACTGATCAAGATCAGACGTGATCAAGATCAGATATGAAGAAGAGCAGATGAGACTGATCGAGATCAGACATGATAGAGATCAGATATGATAAACTGATATGCTAACCTGATGTACTGACCTGATGCTATCCTGATATGTTGAACTGAAGAAGTGTTGATCTGATTAGTCGATCTGATCAAATCAGGCAAAGAAGAAATCAGATAGCCTAAGTCAATGTGACTCGAGGGTCGATGTCCGAATTCAAGAGTCAACTCAAGAAACCCGAAAGTGTCAGTATGCCCCGATCGTACAAGGTCCGCCAAGAGAAGTCCATTGAATCAAGAAATCTGAGGCTCAGATAACCTGAAGGCTCAGATAGCTCAGATAACATGAAGGCTCAGATAGCTCAGATAACCTGAAGGCTCAGATAAACTGAAAGCTCATATAGAATTGAAGATCCTGAGACTCAGAAGAAACTAAAGATTATAGCCGTTAGATTCAGCTGACGTGGACCAATGAGAGGAAGACGACAAGCCCCAAAAAAAAAAAAGCTAGAGTAGTATGGATTTGAATGTGATTCTCTCCAACGGTAACATTCAAATCCACACTATAAATACAAGTTCTTCCTTCATTATTCGAGTGTGGAAGTGTGAGAAATGCGTGATCCATCAAGCTACAGAGCCAAATCATCTAGCATCTCCACCATAGAACACAGAGCAAGAAATACACGCATATATTCAAGAGTGTTCTACCCTAGATCTAAGCACAAATGTAATATCCTAAGCTTAGAGAGATTTTCCCATCCTTAGCATTGAGGTTAAACAAATGTAAGGGAAAATCTCAACCTAGTTGGAAACCAAACAAACCTTACCCAAATCAGTTTGATAGGTTAAGTTTGTAGGTGAGTGTGAACTCAGTAAACATCTACCAATCCCAAAAGGGAGGGTAGGCAATCCCGTGAGGGAGATAAGTCCCGTTTGAGTGTGAACTCGGTAAACATCTAGCAATCCCAAAGGGAGGGTAGGCGATCCCGTGAGGGAGATAAGTCCCGTTTGAGTGTGAACTCGGTAAACATCTGTTGGGTGTTGGACTAACACGTTAAACTAAGTCCAGTTGGTTAAGTAGGTGCCCCTACTGAAAGGGAAGAGTGGATGTAGGAGTTGGACTCCGAACCACTATAAAATCGTGTGTTCTTTACTGCTTCATGTTCTTACTTGCCATATGCATTTGATTATAAGCAAAACAACACACATGAGCTTAAAAAGCAAAAAAAATAGAATCACTCTGCCCTCATCCCTGTTTTATATGCAATACATAAGTCTTCCGCGCACGCATGCGTTTTCCTCAAAATTCGGGACCATCACAGATCTATTCAGTAGACCACCAAAGTCTTTCAGCAAAATAGACTATGGCTACCAAAGCAAGTGGTCAAATTGAGCCACTGCTCTGATACCACTTGTTGGTCCCGGTGCTAACGAGTCTCACACGTGTATGGGGGGGAATACACGTGTTCAGTGATTTTTAAAACTTTTCTTTCACTGAGGTCAGATGGGTCAGTTATCCTGATGATTTGGCCCCGAGAAGCCTGATTGCCTGAGTCAAAGTCTCTTCGAGACAATGATCCCGAGTTGCTTTTCGGAAGCTTCAGATAGCCCAACCGAGCTTTGAGTTTATCGAGATCCCGAGGCGCTTGATCGAGATAATTATCTTCTTGAACCCTCGATGAGAGTTAGTTCGATTTGATAACTATCTGTTCTAGCTACTCAAGTGTCTTGGAATGGTTGGCCCTATGTTTATACTCGTTTTAACTTTGCTGAAAATCTTCCTTTTAATAAAACAATGATTAAAGAAAGTTGTGATCGGTTTGATGCAAGTTCAATGGATTGGTTCCAACCGAATATCGATGAATTATGCTTTTCGATGAAAAACATGCAATGTATAGTAATGTCAAAGATGTAAAAGCAAAACAACACATCAATTATAGTGGTTCAGAGACTCAAGCTCCTACATCCACTCTCTATGACCTTCAGAGAAATTTCTTAACCACTTCCTAAAGCTTTCTGGTTAACTCACTGTAGCTTACTCACTTTTCTACTTTGAGTTTTCTAACTGACTCACTGCAGCTTACTAACTCAAACACACACAAGTGTTCAGATTACCACAAGTAGCTTACTAACTTCTTCTCTAGAGTTTTCTGGCTAACCCACTGTAGCTTACTAACTCTTTACAACTCCAACTCACCAACAAAACACACACAAACTACCTTAACAAAGGGTTTGGGTTTCGGGTTGGTTTCCAACTAGGATGAGATATCCTTTACAATAAGAACAATGTAAAGGCTAGGATATCTCTACTAAGCTTTGGATATATTTATCACTTTAGGCTTAGTGAATGAGCTCTCTCCAATGTAAAACACTTGGGAAATTCTAGGTTTTTCGAGTGCTTCAATTTGCAATAATACAAATGAGCTCTTGAGTTGCTTTGAAATTTCCCGTAACCTCTCAATGTAAAGGGTCACTAGTATTTATAGGCAACTTCACCAAGGTCACTCTTGAAAAACTATCCGTTGGAGGAGATAGCTTCATGAGTTTCCTCTTATGGTGTTTGATGAACGACTATTTTTAGGGTTTGAATACTCCCTTGCATGTTTTAGGAAATATGCATTCATGTAGCCAATCACCAATTTTTGCGATGCGAACATAGTACTACTAACATGCTTGATGTCACCGTCGCTTTCGATGTCGATAAAATGCAAATGTTGTCTTCCTCTCGATTGGTTCTTGTCTTGATAAATGTAGACAAACATAACGGCTCTTTTGGTCAATCTCTCGAGGTGAGATAACCTTAAACAACACTTAGACTTAGTTCCTTTTATGCGCATATGAATGTGTTGGGCAATATCTATTTTTTTAGAATATTGGCGTTTTCTCAATTTTGTAGTCTTGAGATAGATATTATTAGATTGCCTCGGAACATTCGGGTTATCTTGAGTATTGATATCTTCTTGCGTCTTGATAACTACTAGGTCTTGATTATCTTACGTGTCTTGATATCTTGAGTCTTGGTGTCTTGAGTCTTGATGTCTTGAGTCTTGATGTCTTGATGACATCTTGAGTCTTTAGTGACATCTTGAGTCTTGATGTCTTGATAACTATCTTTGAGTCTTGATGTCTTGATGATATCTTTGAGTCTTGATGACATCTTGAGTCTTGATGACATCTTGAGTCTTGATAGCTTCTTTGAGTCTTGATTTCTTCGATTTACTTCTTGAGTCTTGATCTCTTTCTTGAGTCTTGATTTCTTGAAACTTTCTTGAGTCTTGATTTCTTCAAAAATCTAACTTGATCTTCTAAAATCTAACTTTGATCTATACATGGTGCGAGATAATTTCTTGAACACTTTATACTGAATCCTGACTCAGTCTATCAAGATTATCCTGAACATGTCATACTCAGGGGTTTTGGGATCTAATCAAAATATTTTATTAAATTCATCTCCCAACAAATTAGTAACATGAATTAATCCTAAATCAATTCAACATAATAATTAATAAACGAATAAACAACATGCGTACACGTAATCCACGTAAATCCTAAGCATGCGGAATCTAGGAGTTACGAGATTACTAACCTCTTGTAGAGACGACGGATGAGACAACGGATCAACCCAAAGAGCCTTCCCAAATATGTCCCAAGTCCACGAACGCAATCCGGTGGGAGGATTCTCACGAACGATTTTAACAAGAGGAAAACCAAAAATATCCACCTTTTTTGGATTTCTAATATTTCCAACACATGGAATTGCAGTTGGGAATGAAAAATTCATCTCCTATTTATAGGGAGGAGGGGGCCGATTTTTAGGTTTAGAAAATAAGGGAAGAAAATCTTTTCTTGGTCTCCAAGAAATCTTGAATATATCTCCTATATTCTTTTCTCCTTAATTAAATTTTCCATAAAAATCTCTTCCCCTTTTTCATCCCTATTTTTCGAAAATAACAAGGCAAAAGGAGTCAAGATTTGACTTCTTGAATTTATGGGATAATTATGTATTCCTACAATACTTATCTCTTTCCATAAAATATCTACAAGAAAATCAAGACAATCTTTTCTTCCTTTTCCCTATATATTTCGAAAATTTCAAGGAAATATTAGGCAAGAATATTTTCTTCTCTCTTTCATTAATTGGACTTTATTTTGGGCTATTTGAGGGGCCTTTAGGAGAATTAAGATTGGACCTCCAATGGACTATGAAACTATAATATTGGGCTAAATATTATTCAAAGTCCATTAATATTAATTTATTCCACTATAAAATTAATATTGAACTATCCATCTTAATCCATATTACGATTTCACTATAATATTGCTCCTGGTTATTATTTCCCGTGTTTAAGATTATTTTAGTCCATTAATTAATTAAGCCACTGAACAAGCTTTATATTAATTAATATCTTTATCCTTGGAGTAAAGACAGCTCAACATTATTATCCATACCGGAAATAAATTTCCACTTGCAAGATTTGGTATGATAAAGGTTCTGAGCCCACCAAGGGGACAAATCAAACAAGACGTACTTGCACACGATTCTCCATATTAAATGTCAGCAATCGTCATGTAATTAATAATATTGCCCAAGATATAAGGTATCGAATCCCAATGATTCTCTTCCTATCATAAGTCAAAGCAATAGTTATTAATTTCACACGATCCTATTTAAGGGATGGAGATTAAGAAACAACACACCACTGAGGTCTAATTCTTGTATATTTAGTACCGAAGAGTTTATCCTCCTGTAGGTCCTATTCAGCGCATCCAAATGCACTTGTATAATCTCTTGGTCAAGACAAGCCAATCCGAGTCTTATACATCAACCTTTCATGATGGTTTGTTCATTTCCATCTAGGTTGTGAATTTGTACTTAATTACGAGGAGCTGTTAATTTGATCTTCTGTGATCTGGTATCACCAAATTAACTACAACGTAATACGTACTGACTTTATTGAACGGGTTTGCAATAAATATATATAACATTCATTCATATTTAAATGCAACAGTGATTAATAATTTATTTTAGTAAATAAATGAGAAAAACTCAGTTTGGTTATACAATGTAAAAGCATACTTTTCAGTATAACCCCAACAATCTCCCACTTATACTCAAAGTCTGCTTTTAAGTATACTACATCATGTCTCGTGTTCTATGTGACATCTAATTTCACCCTACACGAACCTAATAATTTCTCCCACTTATACTCAAAGCAGATTGGCAACGTTCTTGACACCCATTCCTTCCACATATCTCTCGAATGTATTCTGAGGCAGACCCTTTGTGAATGGATCTGCTAGGTTGTCTTCCGATGCAATCTTTGCCACCTCAATGTCTCCTCTCTTAACGATTTCTCGTATAAGATGATATTTTCTTTCAACGTGTTTGCTGGCCTTGTGTGCTCTTGGTTCCCTTGAATTTGCAACTGCTCCGGCATTATCACAATAGACCGTGATTGTGCTGGGCAAATCTGGGATAACGTTCAAGTCACTTAGGAAGTTCTTGAGCCAAACCGCCTCCTTCGCCGCTTCACAAGCAGCTACGTATTCGGCTTCCATGGTAGAATCGGCGATGCATTTCTGCTTTACGCTTCTCCATGTTATGGCTCCTCCCCCCATGCAAAACACACTACCCGAGGTAGACTTTCTGGAGTCTATGTCTGACTGGAAATCCGAGTCCGTGTAACCGATGGAGATTAGACTGTCTGACTGGTAAACCAACATTCTGTCCCGTGTCCTCTTCTGATACTTCAGAATGTTCATTACCGCAGTCCAATGTGCTTTCCCCGGGTTGCTTTGATATCTAGCTACCATGCCTACGGCGAAGTAGATATCCGGTCTCGTACATAGAATTGAGTACATGAGGCTTCCTATAGCCGAAGCATAAGGGATGCCTTTCATGTCATCTATCTCATTTTGTGTTTTGGGACACATTTTCTTGGATAGATGGATTCCATGTCTGTAAGGCACAAAGCCTTTATTGGAATCTTGCATGCTGAAGCTTTCAAAACAGTGTCTATATAAGTGGCTTGTGAAAGCCCGATCATTATTTTCTTGCAATTTCGAGTGATCTTGATCCCTAAGACGTGACCGGCTTCACCTAAATCCTTCATATCAAACTGTTTTGACAGCCATGCCCTTACATCTGATAACACCTTTACATCATTTTCGATGAGCAGTATGTCGTCAACGTATAGTACCAAAAATACCAATGCAGTTCCATCACGCTTTTTGTAAACACAACTTTCAAAATTGTTTTGATCGAAACCATAGGATTTTATAACTAGATCAAAACACTGATTCCAATCACGGGATGCCTTCAGCCCATAAATGGACTTATTGAGCTTGCAAACCAGATGCTCTTGACCTTTTTCAATGAAGCCTTCGGGTTGTTGCATATAGATTTCTTCGTGAAGACTTCCATTTAGGAAAGCTGTCTTGACATCCATTTGCCAGATCTCAAAGTCTAAATGCGCAACAATCGACAAGAGAATGCGGATGGACTTGAGCATGGCTACTGGTGAAAAGGTTTCCTCATAGTCGATCCCTTCTTTCTGAGTGTACCCTTTCGCCACTAGTCTTGCCTTAAAGGTTTCAACCTTTTCGTCCAGTCCCCTCTTTCTCTTGTATACCCACTTGCATCCAATGGGTTTTACCCCATCGAGTGGTTCGACTAGCTCCCACACTTTGTTGTGATCCATTGAACCCATTTTGGCTTCCATTGCTGTTTGCCAATAAGTTGCATCTTTATCTTGGATCACCTCATTGTAGGACCAGGGATCTGATTCTTCACCTGAGATCAAGTCCGAAAACTCTCCAATCCCTAAGAATCACTCGGGTTGTCTGACAACCCTCCCACTACGATGAGGTTTTGGTTGTGAAGGCGTGACGTTTGGTATATCATTTTGTACAGTTGGCAATGGAGTTGGCCCCTTAAGTTCTTCCAAGGTAATTTCACTTCTAGGCTTTTTATCGTTCATATAGTCTTCTTCCAAAAATCTAAAGTGCGTACTGATTACGACATTTTGATCTTCGGGACCATAGAACATGCATCCTTTCGTCCCTTTGGGGTACCCAATGAATAACCTTAATTCCGAATGTGCATCCAACTTACCAGCTTCCTTGTCCAACACGTATGCCGGACACCCCAGATCCTGATGTGTCCATAATTGGGCTTGCGCCATGTCCACAACTCTCTTGGGGTTTTAGGAACTGATTTGGATGACACTAAGTTTAGAATATAGGCTGCTGTTTCCAAAGCATAACCCCAGAACGATTTTGGTAAATTTGCATAGCTCATCATTGATCTTACAATTTCTAGAAGTGTTCTATTTCTTCGTTCTGCAACCCCGTTTTGTTGAGGGGTACCGGGTGCAGTCAACTGGGATGCAATCCCCTCTTGCGACAGATAGTTCAAGAATTCATCACTGAGGTATTCGCCTCCACGATCAGATCGTAGAAACATGATAGTCTTTTCCTTATGATTCTCTGCTTGAGCCTTAAATTCTTTGAATTTATCGAAGGTCTCAGATTTATGCTTCATTAGGAAAATGTATCCATAGCGTGAGTAGTCATCGATAATCGTAACTAAATACTCATAGCCAACTCTAGCTTTGATTTGCATTGGACCACACACGTCGGTGTGAACGATTTCTAACACTTCCTTAGCTCTAAGCCCCTTGGCTCCAAATGTCCTCTTGGTCATTTTACCCTCAAGCACGATTCGCAAGTTGGAAATGATTCAACCTGGAGAGACCCCAATGAACCATCTTGGACCAACCTTTGAATCCTTTTTGGGTTAATATGACCTAATCTTAGGTGCCAAAGAAATGTTTCGTTCACGTTAGCCGAATGCTTTCTTTTACATGAAATAGTAGATGAGTTATACGATGCATTTTGTGAGTGGTGTGCATAGTTAATAATATAGAGATTGTTCCGTAAAGTTCCATGACAGATAATCACATCGTTACGAAAAACAGTAATATGTTTATTAAAACGAACAAAATATCCATCAACAAATAGTTTAGAAACTGAAATAAGGTTTTTCCGAAAAACAGGAACATAAAGAACATCTCTTAAAATTAAAAACTGGTCTTCAAAAGACAGGTGCACGTCTCCCACTGCTTCAGCTGCCACTCTCGTAGCATCGCCTAACGTGATGAGGATCTCACTTCCACTAAGTTGCCGGGTCCGCTTGAACCCCTGTAACGTGAAACAAACATGATCAGTGGATCCCGTATCGACTACCCACGAATGGGCAGCGTACTCCGCCAAACAAGTTTCAACAACTAGTGAGTGGGAATTACCTTTCTTTCCATTCCTTTTGGGTTTGGAACAGGCCGACCTCTAATGTCCCCTTTCTCCGCAATCCAAACGGATCCTTTTGCTCAAGCTTTCATCTTTGAAGTTTGAATAGAAATGGTTTATCCTATTTGTCTCTTCATATTTCTTACCACCAATTGGCCTAGAACGAGAAGCAGACCCTTTTGTAACCATTTTCACTTTCTTGCGTTTATTGTCATCTTCGACCAAAGTAACAACCTTTATTAGATTGTTCATAGTAAAATCCATATCTTCCATTAGATACCTTACATAAGGATGATCATAGCTCTTTGGCAGAGAATTGAGAATGAAATCAATTTTGCTTTTGAGGTCACATTTTTCGCAAAGAAATGCCAATTCTTCATAGATGATCATAACCCTAAGAATGTGCTCTTTAGCAGTCATTCCTTCTTCCAACTTTAGCTTGACCATGTCGCACTTAATGCTTTGGATTTCCATATGGGTCGGATGTGCGAACATCGCTTCGAGATTTCTCATAATGTCTGCAGCTGTGGAAAATCGTTGATGAAGGTCTTTTAATGAATCTGACATGTGCGTCAAGATAATGTCCCTTATCAATTCATTTCCTAGCTCCCATTCACTATATTCCATCTCGTCCCATATACCGGCATCCTTGATTGGTTTTTCGGGTTTTGGTACGTTGAGTACCCATTTGAATTCATCGAAGTAAGGATGTTAATAAGTTTTCGTTTCCAAATAATAAAGTTTTCTCCAGTAATCAGATTGTCTTTTAGTATATTGAACAATTGATTAAAAGGCTGCGACATGATGAAACTGAAAACAAACATATATCTTGTGTTAATATCCGGATAAACACAAAGAAAATCACATAATTCGATCACATGATTCATATTGAAATCTCAAAAAAATATGAAAATGCATCAGCCAACATCTCAAAACAGATTTAAATGACCCTCGTGGGGGGGTCATCATTTAAATCACATTCAAGCATGTTACAAACAATTACAGTTATAAATCTTTAATTTCAAAAAATTAATAGTCGGCTCCCACTTGACCAATATAAAATTGACAGGGACTTCGGTGAAGTATATGCATATCAATTTTATACCTAAGTAATAACCATGATTAAATACAGAATTACTACTTCATTTTGAACGAGCCTCATGGGAGGGTCATCGTCACCACTAATAATAATTTACAATCATCCTTTTGGGAATTTATTCATGTGAAAACTATCTTTTGACCGTCCCGTAGGGGTTCTCCAAAAGATTTCTCAAATAAATAAATCATGGAGGTCAAAATTAATTCGATTCAAAACCAAATTAATTATTAAAACATACTTAATAATTTTTGGGTTTGAGATTTTTCGTTGAGCAATTCTCATGCAAACACATTTAAACAAATTAAATAAAGCATAAGAAACAAAACAACAATAAATCAAGCAAAGCAGAAAATAAACACATTGGGCACATATTATCCAACTATCATAATTTGATTTTCCTTGGCTTGATCTTGAAGAAAAACCGTCTTAAATTTCTCCCACTCGTTCGTCTAAAAAAAATCCGTCCCTTTGAGCATACGCCAAGCATAAGTAAATGATGCACGCCAAAGATCCGTAGGCCAAATGCATTATTCAGTGCATCCAAATGCACTAATATAATCTCTTGGTCAAAATAAGCCAATCCGAGTCTTATACATCAACCTTTCATGATGGTTTGTTCATTTTCATCTAGGTTGTGAATTTGTACTTAATTACGGGAGAGTCATTAATTTGATCTTCGTGATCCGCATCACCAAATTAACTACAACGTAATACGTCCTGACTTTATTGAACGGGTTTGCAATAAATATATATAACATTCATTCATATTTAAATGCAACAGTGATTAATAATTTATTTCAGTAAATAAATGAGAAAAACTCAGTTTGGTTATACAAAGTAAAAACATACTTTTCAGTATAACCCCAACATAAACTTGAACTAAATAATTGTTATTTAGTTCCTTATTAGTGGCAACATTATTTCTATTCCTATGTTAGACATTGAAGGGTTTTTCTTCCATTTTGCAAACAATAATTGTTATGTTTCGCTTAATGGTGATGTTTATGGAAATGCTCCTTTATCGAATGGTTTATACTTGTTGCATTGTGGACATAATATTCTTAATATACAAAACAAACGACTCAAACTTAGAAATCATGAAAACCCAACTTACTTGTGGCATTGTAGGGTTGATCATGCAAATGATAATAGGAAAGCAAGGTTAAGGAAGTTAGACTACTTAACCCCATTCGACTTTGAGTATTATGGAAATTGTGAATCCTATCTCAAGGGCAAGATGACCAACAAACCCTTCTCTGGGAAAGGGGTTCGTGCCAAAGAAGTTATAGAATTGATCCACAGTGATGTCTGTGGACCATTGCCCACTCTAGCTAGGGTCACTTCGCCTACTTCATCACTTTTACTGACGATTTCTCAAGATATGGATATGTGTATCTTATGAAGCACAAATCCGAATCTTTTGAGAAATTCAAGGAGTTCAAAGCTGAAGTAGAAAAGCAACTTGGTATGAGTATCAAGACTCTTCGATCGGATCGAGGAGGCGAATACCTTAGCCATGAGTTCATGGATTACTTAAAGTTACATGGAATCCAATCACAATGGACTCCTCCCGGAACACGCAAATGAACGGAGTGTCCGAGAGGAGAAACCAAACCTTGTTAAACATGGTAAGGTCCATGAGTTTTTCCTCTCTTCCGACATTCTTATGGGGATACGCGTTACAAACCTCAATTTACATTCTGAATAGGATTCCATCCAAATTAGTTGAGCATACACCATATGAACTGTGGTGTGGCAAGAAGCCAACTTTTTCACATATCAAAACGTGGGGTTGCCCTGCAATTATGAAAAAGATGCTCACTGATAAATTGGAATCCAAAGGTGAAAAGGGTTACCTTGTGGGATATCATAAGGAAACGAGAGGATATTATTTCTATCTACCTGAGAAAGAAATAGTAATTGTTTCTAAGCAGACCAGGTTCCTCGAAGAAGACTATGTCTTTAAGGAACAAGTCCGTAAGATGATAGAACTTGAATGAAATTCAAGAACCACAGGATAACCAAGAGACTGATATCTTGTCAAAGAATTGTGACAAGGAATCGGTGGGAGCATTCAACAGCTCTCATGGTGGAAGTTTATCACTTAGTGATCCTCTTTCAGCCAGTGAGAGCGTAATTGGAGTTGCATTGCCTTTGCAACAAACTCCAAGTGGGCTGAATGAGAACAATATATTTCAAACTCCCGCCTGAGAGGCATCTGAAAGTGTTGCTCTTGAGGACTCTCCGGACATTGATGAAATCGATGCACCACAAAATTTTCACGATCAGAATGTACAGCCTGCACAATCACAACTCCATAAGTCCACTAGAATTCGTAATCCACCCACTAGATATTATGGTTTCCTCATAGAGGAACATGATGACGTGGAGATCCCGGATAAAGACGATCCCAGAATTTACACTGAGGCAACATTAGATGTTGACTCAGAGAAGTGACATGAAGCCATGAAATTCAAGATGGACTCGATGTACACCAATCAAGTCTGGGACTTGGTTGAGTTTCCGATAGGGGTAAAACCCATAGGTTGCAAATGGGACTACAAACATAAGACTGATGCAAACGACAAGGTACAAACCTACAAGGCTAGGTTGGTGGCAAAAGATTATAGTCAACGTGAAGGCATTGACTATGATGAGACTTTCTCACCTGTTGCCAAGATCAAGTCCATTCGAATCTTACTTGCGGTAGCAGCACATCTAGATTATGAGATTTGGCAGATGGATGTCAAAACAACCTTTCTCAATGACAACATTGATAAGGAGGTGTTTATGACTCAACCAGAAGGTTTTATATCTAAGCCAAAGTCTAATCTTGTGTGCAAGCTTAAACGGTCCATTTATGGATTAAAACAAGCTTCTAGGAGTTGGAATATCCGATTTGATGAAGCTGTCAAATCATTTGACTTCATCAGAAATTCAGAAGATCCATGCGTTTATTGTAAACACAGTGGGAGAAATATTGTTTTCATAGTTGTGTATGTCGATGACATACTGATTATGGGAAACAACATTCCTCTTATGCAGTCGGTTAAAAATTGGCTATCAAGGACCTTCATGATGAAGGATCTTGGTGAGGTCTGCTACATCTTTGGGATCAAGATCCATAGGGATAGATTCAAGAGGATGTTGGGGTTGTCACAGTCAACCTACGTAGATAAGGTGTTAAAGCGATTTGCGATGGAGAACTCTAAGAGAGGTTCTCTACCGGCATGTCATGGGATAAAACTTTCTAAGAAGGATTGTCCTTCTACGGAAGCTGATATCTGGCGCATTAAGGATATACCATATGAATCTGCAATTGGCTCTATCATGTACGCAATGACTTACACAAGGCCAGATGTGACCTTCACTGTTAGCACCACTGGTAGATACCAGCAGAATCCGGGTGAATCTCACTGGATTGCTGTCAAGAACATGTTGGGATAACATTTTCCAAGATCTATCGGGATAACCTCATAAACACAAATTTAAATTAACAATTATTACTAGCATGAATTTACCTAAGTGAATTCAAATAATAATTTACGCCAACAACGACATGCAAAAACATCACGTAAAAGGTCATAGCATGCGGAATTTCTAGGAGTTTACGTAAACGTACCCGTTGGAGAGACGGTCTGAGACAGGCAGGATCAGGTAACAGCTACCAACCAAAAGTCCTTCTCAAGTATTCCCAAGTCCTCGCTCACTAACCCCGATGGAAGGTACTCCGATGAACGATTTATAAAATAAAGGGAAAAATAAAATTGTTGCACCACCTTTGTGGATTTTTAATATTTCCAACACATGGAATTGGTGTGGGATGAATGAATTCATCCCCTATTTATAGGAGTAGGGTTCGAAATTTTGGAGTCCATAATTAGGGTTTGGAAATATTTTTTCTTGGTCTCCAAGAAAACTTGAATATACCCAATATATTCTTCTTTCCATGTGTATTTTTCCACAAAAATCCCACACCCTTATTTATCCCAAATTTTTGAAAATTACAAGAGTAGTTTCAAGATTGGATCTTTCTTGAATTTATGAGATATTCTTGTATTCCAAGAATACATATCTTTTTCCATAAAATCTTTCCAAGAAAATCAAGAAAATCATTCTTCCCTTTCTTATACAAGATTTTCGAAAACTACTAATAAAGAGGCCAAGTGGGAGATTTTCTTGAATTTATGAGATAATCTTGTATTCCAAGAATACTTATATCCTTTCCATAAAATCTTTTTAAGAAAAATTCTTCTCCCTCTTTTCTTTATTAATTTTGAAAATTACAAAAATAATAGGCAACAAAATTTATTTTTATTTTAAGCACCTTTTATTTATTGGACTATAATTGGGCTACTTGAGGGGCCTTTAGGAGAATTAAGATGGACCTTCCAATGGACTTCTGAATTCCAATATTGAGCCACAATATAATTCAACCCATTAATATTAATTAATACCACTATATAATTAATATTGCATTATCCAATCTTAACCCATATTACGGTAATATGGCTCCCGGTCATTATTTCCCGTGTTTAAGATTATTTAGTCCACTAATTAATTAAGCCACTGAAAAGCTTTATATTAATTAATATCTTTATCCTTGGAGTAAGGACATCTCACCAAGGGGACCAATCACGCAAGACTTTGCAAGCACACGATTCTCTGTATTAATCTTAGCAACCGTCGTACAATTAATATTATTGCCCAAGATATAGGGTATCGAAGTCTCAATGATTCTCTTCCCATTTATAAGTCAAAACAATAATTATTAATCGCACACGGTCCTTATTAAGTGACAGAGATTAAGAAATCAACAACCACTGAGGTCTAACTTTTCATCCCTTAAGTCAGTGCGAATGAGTTTATCCTCTCTGCAGGTCCGCTTCAGCACATCGAATGCACTAGTATAATCTCTTGGTCAAGACAAGCCAATCTGAGACTTACACATCAACTTCTACCAATAGACTGTTCGGGTCTATCTAGGTTGTGAAATACGCACTAGTTTACAAGGGATTGTTAACGTGATCTTCTGTGATCTGGTATCACCACGTTAACTACAATGTAACATGTGCTATTATATGACCGGTTTGTAATAAATATATATAACATTCAATCATATTTAAAGCAACAGTGATAAATAATTTATTTTAGTAAATAAGTGTTTAATACATAGGTTATACAAAGTAAAAACATACTTTCACGTATAACCCCAACAATCTCCCACTTATACTCAAAGTCTGCTTTTAAGTATACCACAACACGTCTAATGTATTATACAGTGACATCTAATGTCACCTACATCAACCTAATAATATATCTCCCACTTATACTCAAAGCAGATTGACAACGCTCTTGACACCCATTCCTTCCACATGTCTCTCGAATATTAACAGAGGCAGACCCTTTGTGAATGGATCAGCTAGGTTGTCATCCGACGCGATCTTTGCCACCTCTATATCTCCTCTCTTAATGATTTCTCGTATAAGATGGTATTTCCTTTCAATGTGTTTGCTGGCCTTGTGGGCACTCGGTTCCCTTGAATTTGCAACTGCTCTGGCATTATCACAGAAAACCATGATGGTGCTGGACAAATTCGGAACAACTTCCAAGTCCACTAGGAAGTTCTTGAGCCACACCGCTTCTTTCGCTGCTTCACAAACAGCTACATATTCGGCTTCCATGGTAGAATCGGCGATGTATTTCTGCTTAACGCTTCTCCATGTTACAGCTCCTCCCCCAGACAAAACACACTACCCGAGGTAGATTTTCTGGAATCTATGTCCGATTGGAAATCCGAGTCCGTGTATCCCACTGGAAATAAACTGTCCGACTGGTAAACCAACATTCTATCCCGAGTTCTTTTCAGATACTTTAGAATGTTCTTTACGGCAGTCCAGTGTTGATTTCCAGGATTACTTTGATATCTTGCTACCATGCCAACGACGTAGCAAATATCAGGTCTCGTGCACAACATTGCATACATAAGACTCCCTACTGCCCACACATAAGGATGTTGGAATTTAGAGGCACGTAAACACGTAATACATGCGCAGCAGAATTAGACAGTTTACCAACAACGAACAATTAGTTGCATAATTAAATACGAGTAAACGTAAATATAATTCTTACAGTAATTCGTGTACAGTTTTCTCTACTATGGTATCCACGTAATCCCCAATCACAGACTTGCACGGATTTGCCAGTGTTGAATCCCGAGATGAATTTGCTAGGAAAATTCTAACTCTAGATCTTATGGAGAAAATATGAATTAACGTTGTTTGTAAATTCCCAAGAGCTCATATATATAGGGAAGACCCAGCTTAAATCTTAAGCTAACTTGATTGGGAAATAAAATCCCTATTCTTTATTTAAATATATCTCTACAATTTATTTCCCCATATAAAATCTCTACGGATTTAATTCCCATGTATATCAAATCTCTACGGATTTGATTCCATATATATTAAATCCTATAATAATATTCCATATATTATTATTGGGAATCCTATTTAATTAAATTCAATTTAATTAAAAATTAATAATAATTAATTCCAAATTAATATATTATTAATTAATTCTCTATAAATTAAATATTAAATCCAATTTAACATTTAATCAACCAACTATAATCCGCAAAAGGGAACTACTTGTTGTGTGACCCATAGGCCCTCATATATCGAGCGATTAGTCAAACTAACGGTCTTAATTGAACCCTAGACAATAAATCAGACATTCTCAATATATGAGGTACGTTGCGAGAAACGTGCAACTACCTGTAACTGAAACATGGGCTATTACGATTTCCTCCTTTCATTCGCGAATACTCGATTAAGTCTTGAACATGATGAAGTGTCTATTCAAATAACTTAATCAATTTATCTCCAATCAGTAATTGATCATGTATGTCACACTTAGCCACAAAGTCTAAGTTTACGTGCATCGGCCGATGACTTTGATCCAATTATGATGAGAAGATGAGTATTCTCTCTAAATCCACTTTGAGGAATGAATCCTATTCTTGGCTCAACTACCACGCACATGCACTTCTTGATGAACCCAATCCAAGCCATATCTACCCATAGATGGGTGCAAGCGTCGGTCATGGTCAAAGTTCATCATCCCACACATGTCGTGCGTATTGACCTCAAGTCAAAGGAGTATCACATCGCTCCCACTAACCGAGACACCCGTAGACACATATAGTGGAACTACATCAAACAGTTTCTCAGATGGGTATACCAATATCCTCTAAGGTATTTGTGCATCCATCATGAGATACCCAATATCTCGTAGTAAGTGAGATTTTACTACACTCTCTAAGAGTATGATGCAGATCGCACACCAATCTCCATTGCATCATCAATATCCCATTCTTGATGATCCTTGATCGGGGCTATTTGAGAATCATGCTTAAGTCATCCGAGTTCTCAAAACCTCAATGACAGCAATGACTCATGGGAACACTTGCATGAATAAATGCAAACAATCAAACATAATATTCAAACAAGTGTATTGCCATACATTAATATTAAATGAACTATAATATTAAATCAAACTGAATATCATCGAGCATTATGTCCTTACAATAGATTGTCTCTAGGACACTAACACTAACAATCTCCCACTTGGACTAGAGTCAATCACCTACATGTCTTACCCCTAGACCATCAAATGTCTAGTGTGTACATGAACGCTCAGTGTTTTGGTGAAAGGGTCTGCCAAATTAAATATGTGGGAATACATTTTAATTATATTTCTCCTATCCTTATGATCTCTCGGATCGAATGATAAGTCTGGGTACATGCTCGTTTATGCTTGTTGATCTCGATTCCTTTGCTTGTGCAATTGCACCAGCGTTGTCTCAATAAAAAAATTATTAGACAACTGGCACTCGGAAATACCCCTAGTTCTCTTAAGAACTATAAAATCCAGATAGCCTCCTTGAGGCTTCTGATACAACAATGTACTCAACTTCGGTTGTTGAATCTGCAGTCCTTTTGCTTGGAACTATTCCAACCAACCTCCTCATTATTGAGAGTGAAACGTAACCTGACTGTGATTTGTAATCATCACAGTCGGATTGGAAACTTGTGTCAGCTTAACCAGTCACTACTAGTTCTGACTGTCCACTGTAGACAAGGAAACATTCTTTAGTTCGTCCAAGATACTTCAGAATGTTCTTGACAGCAATCCAGTGAGACTCACCCGGATTCTGCTGGTATTTACCAGTGATGTTGATAGCGTAGGCCACATTTGGCCTCGTGCAAGTCATGGCGTACATGAATGACCCAATTGCATATGCATGTGAGACATCTTTCATGTGCTTGATATTAGCTGTCAACAGAAAGGACAATCCTTCTTTGATAGCTTTATCCCATGATTTGCCGATAGAGACCCTCTCTTAGAGTTCTCCATCGGAAAACACTTCAACACCTTGTCTACATAGGTGGACTGTGACAACCTCAACATCCTCTTGGATCTATCCCTAAGATATAGCAGGCTTCATAAAGATCCTTCACCATGAAGGTCTTTGATAATTAATCTTCAACGGACTGCATTAACGGGATATTGTTTCTCAAAATCAATGTGTCATTGACATATATGATTATGAAAACAATATTCTTCCCGTTGTGTTTACAATAAACACAAGGATCTTCCAAATTTCTGATGAAGTCAAAAGACTTGATAACCTCATCAAATCGGATATTCCAACTCCTAGAAGCTTGCTTCAATCCATAAATGGATATCTTTAGCTTGCATACTAGATTAGAATTTGACTTAGATGTGAAACCTTCCGGTTAAGTCATAAACACTTCCTTATCAATGTTTCAATTGAGGAAAGCTGTTTTGACATCCATCTGTCAAATCTCATAATCACAGTGTGCTGCTATCGCAAGTAAAATTCGAATGGACTTGATCTTTGCAACTGGTGAGAAGGTCTCATCATAGTCAATGCCTTCGCGTTGACTATAACCCTTCG
Organism: Stenogyne calaminthoides; assembly: GCA_037126765.1. Taxonomy (NCBI): domain Eukaryota; kingdom Viridiplantae; phylum Streptophyta; class Magnoliopsida; order Lamiales; family Lamiaceae; genus Stenogyne; species Stenogyne calaminthoides. The sequence continues at coordinate 23,871,374 of JBBCBC010000019.1, forward strand.
CCGCCAACCTAGCTTTGTAGGTTTGTACTTTGCCATTTACAAATGGGTCTAACCCTTTTAGGTAACTCAACCAAGTCTAAGACTTGATTGGTGTACATCGAGTCCATCTCGGATTTCATGGCTTCATGCCACTTCCCTGAATCAATATCTAATATTGCTTCAGAGTAAGTATTAGGATCGTTCTTATCCGGTATGTCCACATTAATTAGTTCCTCCAAGAGGTAACCGTATCTAATGGGCGGATTACAATTCCTAATATACTTACGGAGCTGTGGTTGTGCAGGCTGTACATTCTGATCGTGAAAAATTTTGTGGTGCATCGATTTCATCAATGTCCGAAGAGTCCTCAAGAGCTACACTTTCAGATGCCTCTTGGGCGGGAGTTTGAACTATGTTGTTCTCATTCAGCCCACTTGGAGGTTCTTGCACTAGCAAGCCTACTCCAATTATGCTCCCACTGGATGAAAGACGATCACCTAGTGAAAGACTCCCACTGTGAAAGTCGCTGAATGCTCCCACTGATTCCTAGTCATGTTGCTTTGACAAGATATCAGTCTCTTTGTTAATATGTGGTTCTTGAATTTCTTCAAGTTCTATCAGCTCACGACCTTGTTCCTTAAAGACATAGTTTTCTTCGAGGAACTCGGTCTGCCTAGAAACAATCACTGATTATTTCTCAGGTAGATAGAAGTAATATCCTTTAGTTTCTTCAGGATATCCCGCAAAGTAACCCTTTTCACCTTTGGATTCTAACTTGTCGGTAAGCATCCTTTTCACAATCACGGGGTAACCCCATGTTAGATATGTGTAAAAGTTGGCTTCCTGCCACACCATGGTTCATATGGTGTATGCTCAACCGATTTAGTTGGAATCCTATTCAGAATGTAAATTGAGGTTTGTAACGCGTATCCCCATAAGAATGTCAGAAGAGAGGAAAAGCTCATCATGGACCTCACCATGTCTAACAGGGATTGGTTTCTTCTCTCGGACACACCGTTCATTCGAGGTGTTCCGGGAGTAGTCCATTGTGACTGGATTCCATGTAACTTCAAGTAATCAGTGAATTCATGGGTAAGGTATTCACCTCCTCGATCTGATCGAATAGTCTTGATACTCTTACCAAGTTTCTTCTCTACTTCATCACTTTTACTGATGATTTCTCTAGATACGGATACGTGTATCTTATGAAACACAAATCCGAATATTTTGAGAAATTCAAAGAGTACAAAGCTGAAGTAGCCGAAGTGACCCCTAGCTAGAGTGGACAATGGTCCACAAACTTCGTTGTAGATCAACTCTAGAACTTCTTTGGCATGCACCCCTTTCCCAGAAAAGGGTCTATTGATCATCTTGCCCATGAGATAAGATTCACAATCTCCATAAGACTCATAGTCGAATGGGGTTAAGTAGTCTAACTTTCTTAACCTTGCAATTCTTTTCTCGTTTACATGATCAAGTTCTATAATGCCATAAGTAAGTCGGGTTTTAATGATTACTAAGTTTGAGTATTTTATTTGTATATTAAGAACATCATATCCATAATGCAACAATTACATGTTGCGAGTAATAGAAAGAACTAGATGACTATCATTAATTTCTAATCTAAAATCAAAGGGTAAGTCTAACACATAGGTCCCCACATGCTCAGTTAGCAACTCTTGCTCCGTTACCACGTGTAAGACGACTTCACCCACCCTAACTGCCCTATGACACATGAGCCCTTTCACATTAGTGCAAATGTGAGAGCTAAATCCAGTATCCAATACCAAGCAGTTAGCGCTATTAGTGGACATGTTTATCTTAATAACAAACATCATGTTCTAGCGCTAGAAGCACCTAGTGCATTCCTTTTAGCAACTAGAACCTTACAGTCCTTCTTCCGGTGCCCTCTTCTACTTACAGTAGAGACACACATCCTTGTTTACCAGCTCCTTCTTTTGAACACCATCTTAGTGATAGTGAACTCAAAAGTCTTGAGCACGTTGTGAAGTTCAGGCATGGTCACATCCGTCTTATTCACATTGTAGTTCACAATGAAGCTAAAATATGAATCCAGGAGCAATTAGAGGATAACATAGATGAAAATGTTGGTCTTTTAGCTCAATGCCTAAATTACCAGGTTTATCAATTATTCCTATCATTTTAAGCACATGAGATGAAATTTTCCCTTCCTTAGCTAACCGGTATCTGAACAGATCTCTCATCACTTCATAAATCTCAGAACGAGATTCAGAATCAAAGAGATCCTTCAAATGCTTGAGCATTGAGAAGGAACCTATTTCCTCACGTTGCCTATGTATATCGGGAGTCATGCCGAGCAACATCACATACTGAGTCTGGAAAGCATCCTCTTGATGCCTCTTCTGAGGTGCTACGTCAAACGTGGTTGCCTCAGAATACCAGCTTTAAGGGTAACCGGGATAGGCGTGTCCAACACGTACTCAATCTTTCTTGCCTTAGCACCAAACACCTGTTTCGGTGCCAGTCCAGAAAATGTGGCCTAGCCAATTTTGTTTGTTTCCAAAACACATCGTAATAACAGTTATATATTTCAACTAACCAAGAGAAATAAAATAAAACGGGAATTAAACACATAATTCCTATGATCAATATTCAGCAATCAAAATAAACGTGGCCTTTCTTTTGTGTTTATCTTGTCTCCAATATTTTCACATACTTAACGACCTCATCGGAAGAGTACGAATTTATATTAGATATAAATTGTAATGGACTAGGATCCACATTCCTACTATTACAATATCTGCTTGGGCTGATTACTGCAGTAGCATAACTGGTAAGTCTCCAAACCAATTGCAAAACTGCAATTCCTAGTTGATTGAACCTAGTTCAATCGGATGCCCCTTGACTTTCGTTTCCCTGCTTGGGCTGGTGAAACAAAGTCAATTTGATTTACAACCTTCAAGCGGCGACACTATGTGTCCCTATAAAAGTCCCGTTAGATGTAGATCCGAGCAAAAGACTTGGGCCTTAAATACTCATTGGAACGAAATCTCCGGTTTACTTTTAATTTTAATGGAAGACATCGTTCAATTTAATGAAAAATCATATTTTAGTGAGGAACGTTTTAAAGGCGGGGTATTAATTGCTTAATCGAGATCAACATGTTAATCTATATCACGTTTGAGCAATTATTGGGCGCCGCCTACCCAAGCATGATTTTATACGAACTAACACTTACATGGGCGCCGCCTACCCAAACAATAACACGGACCGACAAGTATTGAAAGCCGCCTACCCAAACAATCATAATGCGGACTATAAAAGAGTTAACAGAATACAAAACATGTTAACCAAGTGGGAATTAATAACTCGTTTAATCATTTAAACCATAATTTTAAAATCCAATTTTAAATCAAATTTTAATAATTAAATTCGTTATTAATATTAACTCTTAATTAATTTAATTAATTAAGCCCGTCATTAGTCCAACTAATACGTTTTAGTGAGATTTAATAATTCCTTTTTAAAACGAATTTTAAAATCCAATTTTAAATTCAATTTTAAAATTTTATTAAACTTCAATAATTAATCCAACTAATTATTTTGGTCTAACCAATATCCAATTTTAAATTAATCCAATTAATTAACAAAATCAGATTTTAATTTTATTTATTGTTGGGGC